>OU744284.1:25544686-26913170 GCA_916610205.1 Griposia aprilina
AAATATCAATAGTTGGGAGTGGAACTTACCACGTGTTTGTAAGGCAATAAGTCGAACTGCTAAGCTTATTGCTTTGTTGAAAGTTGACTTAAATAGCCGTTCTTACATAATTATATCATGATTGACTGCTTAGTCCCGTAAACGTATAGCGTGATGATAAACTGTTAGAGAGTATGTATAGCTTGAGTATGTATAGCTTGGCACTTGGGGAAGATTAAAAGCCCTTCAGATAATAGATTAGATTATATTATTTAAAGAGACAAACATGCAGGAAAAAATTTTTTTTGACAGTAGTATGTCACAGGGTGTGTCATATACTAAACAATATTTAAACTTAGAACTAAAAGAAAAGCTGCCAGGTAGTGTTATCATTGAAGTTACAACACTCCCCCGCAATGGGAACACCCTGTATATAAGATAGTATCAAAGCCTAAACTGTATTGTTGCACATGTGAGAGGTTGCTCCAGAGTCCAGCAACCAAGAGTCCTTGTTAGAGTGGGAACCTGAGGAATGAGCATGAAATAATGACGAAGATGAAAGAGTTAAATCAGTGATTATATTTGTAGAATTTTGAAATACATTTCCATTTAATTTAGAATTTTGTTTCTTTTTTCTACAATTTGAAATAACATGGCCGAATTTGTTACAAAACTTGCATTGAACTTTTGACTTTCGAGTAATAAAAGCGTTAGACGAGGAATTGCTAGCGTAGTTGAGCTTATCGTCTTCTTTCTGCAACAGCGTAGCTACAGCGTCCGACGTAATCTTTATACCCGAATGTTCCAATGCCATAATAAGCTGTTTGTAATCGTCAGGTAATCCGGCTAGCATGATTACTCCAATAAATTCATCTTCTAACTCTGCATTTATTTCCATCAATTTCTGCCGTATATCCCGAATATTATTTACATAGGTCTCCATGTCGCCGGATAGCTTCATATTGAAGAGCTGCTTTAGCAGGCTTAGCCTTCTATCTAGACCTCCATCAGCATATTGTATCTGTAGCTTTGTCCATGTGTCTTTCGCAGATTTACCAGACTTGACAGTTGGATAAATACGAGGTGATACGCTTAGACATATCTTTGCACGTGCTTGCTCATCTAATCTTTGAAAATCTGACCTTTCTTTCGCAAATTCACCCGGAGACCCGATGCAGTTCCAAATACCAAGGTCTATAAGGAACATCTTCATACCGAAGCTCCAGGAAGCAAAATTTGATCTCCCTTCCAATTTAGGAATAGATGGCACTCCACATGGAATAACACAGCCCTTGTAATGATCCTTGTGCTCCAGGCAGCACAGGAGAGGATGGCCCCCTCGCAGTAGTCGTCTCTGACAAGTTGCTTTGAGGGTCCATATCGTTTTTCTTCAGAAATACTCTGGGCCCATAACCAATGTTAGAGAGTATGTATAGCTTGGCACTTGGGGAAGATTAAAAGCCCTTCAGATTATATATTACATTATATTATGTAAAGAGACAAACATGCAGGAAAAAACTTTTTTTTGACAGTAGTATGTCACAGGGTGTGTCATATACTAAACAATATTTAAACTTAGAACTAAAAGAAAAGCTGCCAGGTACAGTGTTATCATTGAAGTTACAACATAAACAATAACGCTATACCATTAATATAATAATAATCATTTAAAAGGCTAAAGTGCAGGACTTTTTACGTGTTTTTGGATTTTTAGAAATTGAACTCCTTACTGGATGAAAAGGGGTACCTAATCAAGTTTTTAGGGGAGGATGGTATTGTTTCGATTGACTCTAAAATTGATATAAATAATCATAAAGTCAAACAATTGACATGAATGAAACGATTTTTTTTTAAATCAACCCCTGGCGGGGTGAAAAGCGGAAATTATACTTCTATGAAAAATTATATTCCTTTGCTTACACTTACTTCATTGGTACAAATTCTTAACTTGGTAAACAATAAAGATAGTAATGATTAATTTTCCAAAACTACCCTTTACAGGGGGTGAAGGGGGTGTTGAATTTTGTTTGGAAAACCTAAAATCATATGCCGTCCATGATGCAACGCATCCTCAAAAACTGTGAGGGCACCTTATTATGTTTCAGTTGATAAATCAAAACTATGAACTCGAAAACAATTGGTTGAATCGTGAATGGTCAAAAACGAAAGAAAAAAACTCAAATAATTACATAAAATGTGACCAAATGCGTGTCGGACCACGCACAGTGAGGCATCCCGTAGTCAGGATGCACTGGACAAGAGTTGAGAACAAAAACGAATGATCGCTTAAAACGCGTACAAACTTCTAATTTCAGTGTTCTAAAACTACTTGCTCTGGTAATCAGGATTCCCGTTGAAGCCGTAGGTGTTAGCTGGCTGTGCTCAAGCTTGGGAAAGTGATGATAATAACGTCACAAGTAGCTGCACGAAGGCTGCGCTGACGTTCATATTCAGTGTCACCAGTATAGAGGTATCAGGAACAGGATGTAAAGTTCCTCATTGGGTGTTATGACTGGTGGGCTACTGCCCGACGGTTGATGTCGGGATGTTGTATAATTATATGCTAATCGCGCGGATGATTTTGCTTGTGCGATGCAGGACATTGCGTGTCGTCAGTGTGATGCGTGTTTCGCATGTACCAAATCCCGTATCCGCATGCAAATTTCAGCTTAACTGGATGCCAAGAAGCGCATTAAAAATTATTACTTCAAGCGGAAACACATACAATACTTTAGTACTACCAAGTATGAAAAAATTGTGTTATTCAACTTACCTACCATGTTCGAACTCCAATTTCACCAAATAATGCCACGAAAAGTAATTATTATTATTGTGTTTCTTTGGAAAACTAGCATTATTTTATACAGATAGCATTTTTATCGGTCGTAGACTATAGTTTAAGGATTTATAATTTAAAAAAAATGCGAAACAGAAAGAGAAAATATAAAGTCTGAAGTCAAGTGAGAATTACCCTAAACATATTAAAAACCGTCTAGCTCCTAAACTATAAACAACAGCAACTATAAATTAGGGGCGTAGGTACCACCGTATCAGCCGTATCAATTATACGGGGCCCCCAAGCTACAGGGGCACCCCGTCGCGACATGTAAATTCGTAAATTATTATCCGTAATTCTTATTGATAAGCCCTTAATAAATGAGTACCTAATAAAAATAAAAATTGAAATTGGTTTGTGGCTTCAAACTAAAAGCATTTATTTCATTTAAACCATACATTTGAATTGTCAAGGGTTCGGTCAGTCAGAAACATGAAGCTAGTTAGTTGTCCATTCCAAAGCGTAGGTATCTATGGAGAAGAACGGGCAAGAAACTCACAATAATAGCTTTACTTTCCAACTTAGTGTGCTATAAAAAAAAAAATACCTACGTTAGGTATTGTTTTTTGAAGCTTCGCTGCAATAGGTTAAAAAAGGGCCCCCACAAATTTGGATACAGGGCCCCTTTAGGACTAGCTACACCACTGTATAAATAATGGCATATATGCGGCCCCAATTTAAGAGTTGTAGGTTACGAGTTCGAACCCAGGCAGGCGCTTTATTTTGTGTAAAAAAAAGCGCGGAAATAAAGTGACATCTACCAACCCGCACTGGGCCCGCGTGGTAGTTTACAGCCCACTCCCTCTCGAAGAGAGGAGGCCTGTGTCCCAGCAGTGGGAACATTGTAGGCTGATTATGCTATACATGGGGGTGTTTTGGGAAGCCCAAGGAGTGAAGCTTCCAAATTTTGGACCTCGTTTCACGAGCCACCCTTTATAGACTATTGTTGTTTTTTGGAAAGAAGTTCCTTATCGCACGGTACGGACTTGGCCGTTCGGGGCTAGGCGAAAAAAGTGTAATACTCGTAATGTTCCGTCATGACATGACCCTTTCTTTATTTGTTTGTTTGGTTGAACGTGTTAATCTCAGGAATTGCTGGTTGGAATTGAAAAAATATTTTTGTGTTGGATAGTCCCTTTATCGAAAAAGGCTTGAGGCTATATAACATCACGCTACGACCAATAGGAGCAGAGCACAAATTAAAAATGTTGCAAAAACAGGAAAAAGGATTCCTTTTGAGAGCTTCCGTTGCGTGCGCTGCGTAAACGGTTAAAAAAAATGCGCAAAGATCATGTATGACGGAATTATTCCCCTTTAAAAGTTCTTAAAAAATGTCCGCGACAGCATATGTCTATCTTTTAAGGTTGACTCAATATAACCCTTTTTATGGTAATCAAATTTGTCCTATGGATGTTCTAAATATACTACGAAAGGAACTTCGTTCCAACCGAGTGTTCCACGACGCTCACGCATTTTTTTAATATTTATTTAATAATAATGGATGTAAAAAGACGCTAGAAGCCGAGAGTCACTTAGTACTCCCCGTCATTGTGACATTTTTTTGTAATGCCTGCCTAGGAACCTTCTGGTAATGGAGACATTGAAGGTCAAACTTCCAACTTTTTTTCACGACAGCAATTAGTCTTAAATGTTCTACCTTAACTTTTATAAAACATTAAAATACCCCCACAACTCCGGTACCGTCGCATGCACCCAAAAGCACAATGTTTTGCTTGCGTAACATTGCGCGTTGCTGTACGTAAACAACGATTTTAAATACCAAAAATAAAAGTACTTTCTCAGCAATAATTTTTGCTCAATTGTACTTAGTTTGATATACAGAATGCGTAGTTGACGCCTATGTGATGGGTCTTTTTGAACCCTGTATAACAATTAAATTCAAATAGCCATATCAACAAACTTATACTATTTTACATTAACATTTTGTACATATTATTGACATTGGTTATGACTTTCTTTTGTGTTCCAGCATAGGCCTCCCACAGAACCTTCCACAGTTTTCGGTCATGTGGTCGTTTATTGGCCTTGTATATCAAAGGTTTCCTAAGATAGCATCAGTACACTCACCTCATCTATAAGTGTCCGGAGCCGTTCGAGCGCGTTGCGCGTATGTCGGTACTTATGCTCAACGGCCAGTAGTTTCTCCGCCACTTCGGCCTCCGAGAGCCCATCGCTACGGATCGAGCTTAGCTTCAACTGAATCTTCTTCAGCTCGTTCGTCACTATCGCCATATCTCTGTTAATGGAAGTAATAAGTTAATCACGGGTTGATAACTAAACATGATGAAACAAAAAACACGTATTTAAAGTGTTTCAAAAACTGTTTTTCTAAGCTTATACTTCAATGAACTACAAAAAAAGCCGTCGTTGACCCCAAAAATATCATAAAATATATTTTGTACCCGTTGTTTCATGTTACATATCGATACCCATCACGTACGTGGAGTTTCGCTGCTAATTTTATTTCACCCTTTTAGTTTAGTTTAGGTATTTTCAGTCGCCCGGTCGCAACCGTCAGGTGCGAACGCGTACTTATATTCGATTACGGTGCTGTGTTGTGTCGTGAAAAATATGTCGAACGTGTTAAAATGTAACGAGTGTAACATCGTCATTGACGAAATGTTGTCCTATATACAGAATAAAATATCTGTGATTGACGAAGAAACACTGGTGATATAACAATGGTCATATGCAAAACATCTTTCACCAGTGAAGAAATTTGAAAGTCGAAATCTGCTATTTGATTCGGTCCCAACGGATAAAAGGAAAATTGTTCGGAAGAATAAAGGAAAGGAGGAAAGGGATTTAGCTGATATCGTGAATGTTTTCAAGTCAATGGATCCAGATACAATCCCCGTGTTTGTGCCCCGTCAGCTGGAGAAATTGCCTCCTATAACCTTTGATCATCTGTACTGTACCAAGTTATTAAAGGATCTGCTGTTGGTACAGACCGAGATTAAAGAGATGAAGTCATTGTATGCTACGGTCAATCAGTTAAAAGAGTTGAAAATGGAGGTCCTACAACTAAGAAACGATTCGTTGCCCCCTACTCCTGCGTGTAATGTAAACATGAGACGTGGTGCTTGGGTGTTGGATAGTGGACCGATGGGGCTTTCAAACCATCGCGATATAATACTGAATGAATCTGATCCCGCAGGCGTGGCACATTCAGAACATCAAAAGTATGAAAACGAACTGCAAAACAGAAAAGTAATTCGGGTAGACGAAGAAAAAGCATGCAAAACTGGTTGTGAGTCACATACGCTGGATCCATCATCGGCAACGAGAGTGGGAGGTGACAACTCGCGGGGCGATACGAGGGCTGCACTAAAAGTATCGGGAATGGAATATTTCCACTGTTCCTGTCATATTAAAATCTTTTTAATTGAAAACTCCTTGGTTTTAAAAATCGAATACCATTTATTTATTTAAAAAAAGATTCTCGGTCTTGTCACAAGGTTTTGTCAAACTTGTTTAGTCGTTGAGAAAATGGAATTGACTCGAGAAAATTCAAGAGCGATGATTTACTCGCATTATGACTTTCGAAGTGGTTTAACACAAAAACAGTGTGTTGACCGGATGATTTCTGCATTTGGTGATGAAGCCCCATCCAAAACCACAATTTATCGCTGGTTTGCTGAATTTCAACGTGGACGTATCAAGCTCAGTGATGATCCCCGTCAAGGTCGTCCAAAAACTGCAGTCACCCAAGAAAACGTTGATGCTGTGCGTAAGCTGATTGAGGAAGATCGACATGTGACATACCGCGAAATTCAGGCAACTTTAGACATTGGCATGAGTCAAATACTAATAATCTTGCATGAACAATTAGGTGTAAAAAAGTTGTTTTCCCGATGGATACCGCATTCGCTCTGTGAAGAGCAAAAAGCGGCTCGCGTAACTTGGTGCGTCAGAACTCTCGAAAGATTCCACGCAGGATCCTCAAATGCTGTATACAACATCGTATCAGGTGACGAATCCTGGATATACGCGTACGAACCCGAAACAAAAAACCAGTCACGAGTTTTGGTGTTCGAAAAAGAGTTAAAGCCAACAAAAATTGTTCGTTCACGGAGTGTTGCAAAAAAAATGGTGGCCACGTTTGTCTCCAAAACCGGCCATGTTACGACTATTCCTCTTGAGGGACAAAGAACGGTTAATGCAGAATGGTATGCTAGCATTTGTTTGCCACAGGTCGTTTCTGAACTCCGTAAAGAGAACTGCAACCGCCGCATCATCCTCCATCACGACAATGCGAGTTCTCACACCGCGCACAGAACAAAAGAATTTTTAGAGCAAGAAAACATAGAATTATTAAACCATCCGCCGTACAGCCCCGACCTAAGCCCTAATGATTTCTATAATTTCCCTAAAATAAAGAATAAATTGCGTGGACAGAGATTTTCATCACCTGAAGAAGCTGTGGACGCCTACAAAACGGCCATTTTGGAGACCCCAACTTCCGAATGGAATGGTTGCTTCAATGATTGGTTCCATCGTATGGAAAAATGTGTCAAATTTCGCGGAGAATACTTCGAAAAGCAATAAATACATTTTTAAATAGTAATGTTGTGTCACTTCCTTGATTCCCGAAATTTTCAGTGCCGCCCTCGTATACGTCACACGTTGAGCCAATGCAAAACCGGTTCAGAGCGCACAGCTGATGCGTTATCTAACATAACGGGACCGCTCGCAAAGAATGTACCGACGGCAGCTACTTATGATATTGGCGGCAATAGTCATTCTAATGGGATTTTAAGTAATATTGCAACGCCCACGACAGATTATATTAACTTACAGTCGAAGGATAGTGAATGGCAAGTAGTATCCAAACCAGTGAGACGTAAGAATACGCTGAAATATCGTTATCCAAGGCAAGTCAGGTACCGCGAGAGATATTGAGTGCAATTTTAAAGCAGCGGAAAGAAAAATTCCCATGTTCATTACGAATGTCAACAAAGAAACGACGGCAGATGACATCACTTCATATATTCGCACTAAAACACATGAGTCAGCCAACCCGCACTACCAGTACCAACCCGCACTGGGCCCGCGTGGTAGATTACAGCCCATTCCCTCTCAAAGAGAGGAGGCCTGAGTCCCAGCAGTGGGAACATTATAGGCTGATTATACTACATGAGTCAGTATCTTTGCAGAAAATAAATTTAAAAAAGGATAAAGGTCACTGTGCTTATAAATTTTTCGTATCTGAAGCAAAGTTATTTGTTTATATGGATGAGAAACTATGGCCTGAGGGTATTGTATTCAGGCGCTTTGTGAACTTTAAGCACCAAGTAGCGAATGGAATAACTTCTGTGAACGGCACAAATGAACCAAAATAATGAATGACGGTCCTTAGTTTTGCCAGTTTTAACTGTAAAAATGTTAAACGCTCCCTGGATGCTGTACGGGAACTATGCCATTCCTGCGATTTAATCGCGTTGCAAGAAACATGGGTGTTACCGGACGATATACATTATTTATGTAGCATTGATCGAGATTTTGGATACACGGGTACGTCTGCAGGGGACACATCGGCGGGAATACTACATGGGAGGCCTCACGGTGGCGTAGCATTGCTGTGGAAGTATGAGGTATTCCCACAAGTGTCAGTGTTACAGTGTAATAATGCGCGGGTGTGTGCGATCAAAATTATAACTAGTGACCGTCCTATAATTGTCATGAGTGTGTACATGCCTACAAAAGTGAGTGCTAACCTACCTGAATTTACGGACTGGCTTGGTACGGTGAGTGCAATCATAAATGAATATGGTGTGGATTCTGTTTTTATCTTAGGAGATTTTAACGCTGACCCATTCGAATTGTTTTTTAACGAACTTTCAGTTTTCTGTGAGGAACAAACATGGTCATGCATAGATGTAGATCTGTTAGGCGTACAATCTGGTACTTACACCTTTTTAAGTGATGTGTATGGAACGTGTAGTTGGTTGGATCACTGCATTGTGACCCAGGCGGCTAGACGCACTGTTTGTAATGTGTATGTAAAATATGACACTACTTGGTCTGATCACTTTCCCAATGTAATTTAAATTTATTAATACGTAAGTCATATAGTGACGTAAATACGAACAAGGATATTATGTGGGGCGAGAGGTATGAGACGCAATTAGTAGAGACTGAGCTGTATTGACTTTCCTGTGGAATTTTCTCAATATGCAGATAGTTATTGTGGAGACCCCGGTCACAGGCATATTCTTGACAAGTTGTACTCTGACATCACAGCCGCCCTTCGTGATGCAGCAGTGGTCAGTGATATGAGCACTCGTGCCGGGAGTGGTAGGAAGGGCTCATGCATAGCAGGATGGAGTGAACACGTCCGCGGGGCATATCTGGAGGCCCGGTCGTGGTTTCTGGCGTGGGTTATGTGCTTAGAACTGGGTGTGTGTATGATGGTATGAATAAGAGTCGAAAAGTATTCAAGTCTAGGCTTAAATGGTGTCAGGATCATGAATATCAGTTGAAAATGGATGCCATTGCTGAAAAACATAAGTCCGGAGACTTCCAGAGCTTCTGGCAATGCACCAACAGTGTCAATCCGAGACCTGGTCGCCCGGTGAGCGTCGGCGGGGTGAGTGACTCTAAAAGTATTGCTGACATATTCGGAAGCCATTTTCGTGTGCAGTCTCCACTAGGGCAAGGAGGTGAGGTGCCCACTGCTGAGATACCTAGTGGTTTTGTGGGGACAATATTTAATTCTAAAGATGTAGCTGCAGTCGTAAAGGCGATGACTAAAGGTAAATCCCCCGGCCATGATGGGCTCAGCATTGAGCACCTACAGCACGCAGGCCCGCATATATCGAGACTACTGGCATTGTTTTATTCTCTATGTGTGAGCCATTCGTACATACCTGCCGATCTTATGAAAACTGTTGTAGTGCCTGTAGTTAAGAATAAGACCAGGGATGTTACCGACGTAAATAACTACAGGCCTATTTCACTTGCAACAATTGTAGCAAAAGTGTTTGACGGCTTGCTTAATACTCAGCTTGATAAATATCTGTCACTGCATGACAATCAGTTTGGATTTCGGCCCAAACTGTCCACTGAAGCTGCGATTCTGAGTCTTAAGCATGTCGTCAGATATTATACGGATCACAAAACTCTTGTGTACGCGTGTTTCCTGGATCTTTCCAAGGCCTTCGATCTGGTGTCATATAACATCCTGTGGGAGAAACTGGGGAGTATCGGGTTACCCCCAGAACTCTTGAGCATATTCAAATATTGGTAGACACCAGATCAATAGCGTCAGATGGGCGGGTGTAATGTCGGAACCTTATAGGTTGGAGTGCGCGGTGAGACAGGGGGGGTTGACCTCTCCTGCGCTCTTCTACCTCTATGTGAACGCCCTGATCGTTGGGCTCAGCAGCCAGCATGTTGGTTGCCATGTGGATGGAGTATGCGTCAATAATTTGAGCTACGCTGACGACATGGTGCTGCTGAGCGCATCGGTCTGCGGTCTTAGGAAATTGATGGGGGCCTGTGAAGAATATGCCTCGAGCCATGGGTTGAAATATAATGCAGGGAAGAGTAAATTCATGGTGTTTGGGGCTAGTCTAAGAAGTGTTAATAGTGTACCCCCTGTGTGTATAAATAATGCACCGCTTGAGAAAGTGGAACAATTTAAGTACTTGGGTCACATTGTTACGGCTGACCTAAAAGACGATGCGGACATTGAGCGGGAGGGGAGGGCGTTGTCAGTCAGAGGTAATATTAGGTCTTTACCTATGAAATTGCCGTTCTGCAGTACTGGCCATTTCAAATCAAAATAATTTTTGCTTGGCTAAGAATTCTAATTTCAAATTAATTTTATTTTAAAAACATGGATTTTTTTTTCTAAAAGTAGTCATTTCTTTATTGATTAGTGTTACATTTTCATCGCATTTCAATCTTTTTCGTCATCATGGATACGTTAAAAATTCGAGTAATTATGGAATATGAGTACCGTCGTGGCAGCAACGCGGCACAAGCGGCACGCAACATCAACGACGTTTACGGAGCTAACACTACAAACCAACGCACCACCTGTTATTGGTTTGCTCGCTTCCGTTCTGGAAATTTCGACCTGAAAAATGAACCTCGCGGTCGTCCGAAGACTTTGGTCGACAATGACGAATTAAAGGCGATTGTGGAAGCTGATGATACACAATCTACGGCTGAATTAGCAGCAGCTTTCGACGTTAGCGTCAAAACAATATTGGTCCATTTGCGTCAAATTGGCAAGGTAAAAAAGCTTGACAAATGGGTGCCCCACGAACTCAATGATCGCCAGCGCGAAGTACGCGTCGAGACGTGCCTTGCACTGCTCAACAGACACACAAATGAAGGAATTTTGAACCGCATTGTTACCTGCGATGAAAAATGGATTCTGTTTGATAACCGTAAGCGCTCAGCAAGTTGGTTGGATCCTGGTTCAGCACCTAAACAATGCCCTAAACGAAAACTTACCCCTAGAAAAGTGATGGTCACTGTTTGGTGGTCTAGCGCCGGTGTGATTCATCACAGCTTCTTACCAAACGGGGTGAGCATTACTGCAGATGTGTACTGTGAAGAACTGAACACAATGATGGAGAAGCTGGCGCATCTCCAACCAGCATTGGTCAATCGCTCGTCTCCGCTGCTCCTGCACGACAACGCGCGACCTCATACTGCACAGCAGACGGTCTCCAAGTTGCAAGAACTGGGGTTGGAAGCTCTCCGTCATCCGCCCTACTCACCAGACCTTGCGCCTACAGACTACTACTTTTTCCAGAATTTGGATAACTTCTTGGCGGGAAAAAAATTTAATACCCGAGAGGCAGTACAAAATGCCTTTGAAGAATTTGTTGCCTCCCGTCCAGCTGATTTCTTTAAGAAGGGCATCAATAAACTGCCACTGCGATGGCAAATATGCATTGATTGCATGGGTGATTACTTCGATTAATACAAATAAAAAATTCATGAAAAAAATTCGTTTAAATTTTTTCATACAAAACGGCAATTTCATAGGTAAAGACCTATTATGATAGCGCGTAGGTTTGCGCGTTGTTCGAGGGGGGTGAAAATAACGCTCTTTAGAGCTTATTGTACATCCCTCTACACGTGCAGCCTGTGGGCAAAGTATACTCGTGCGGCATACAGCGCCCTCCGCGTCCAGTTCAATAATGCATTCAGGGCGGTGTTGAGGCTGCCCGCCACTGCAGCGCCCCGGGCATGCCCGCGGAGGCGCGCACCGATTGCTTGCACGCGACGGTGCGCAGAGTGCGGGGCAGCGCCAATACCGTCCTGGCGATGATCGCCAACAGACTGGATTGCCCTTATATCCAGCAATGCTGCAGTAGACATATTCTTACTTTGTGAGTGTTTGTTTTTGTCTGTGTTCGTTATCGTGTCTGTATTCTTAGTGTATCTGTTTATATATGTCGGAGGAAGTAAACTGAGAGTTGATTGTTGGTTGCATACGATTAATTGATAAGGTTGATTATTAATTAAAAATAACTTGTTAAATCCTAATTTAATTTGATTCGATTTATTACATTTTAATATTGTGTAAATCTAACTAATTTAATTAAAAGTCACTGCATTGTATAACGTCCAATCAGAGCAGAGGATAAATCTAGAGTGGGGTCGAGGCGCCATCTTAACTTTGGTGGGTTGGAGTGAGGATTCATTAGAGTAACGGTGGTCGATCGAGGTGGATCGCTAGTGATAAAGTTAGATTGGTGTCGCGAACCTGCTGCTCGAATATAATTTATTTAAGCAAATTAGTTATTGTGAGATATTGATTCCTTCAGTGATTATCAACGTTGTAAACAACTGCCATTAAATTGTATGAAACAGTGAATACTTTGTTTTGTGCTCGCATTTCACCCTTATGACGCCCACTAAACTCGTTACCACTAATAACGATGTCAAAGAGAATGCTGTTTCTCCGACATCAGAAGTGGGATCGATGCAGGCACAAAACGTGGACAAATCAAGTGATGGAAATGATGGGTGGCGTGCTTTATTTGAAGCGCAACAAAACAGCTTGCGACTACTCGTGGAGACTACGCAACCCGCTGGCTACTGAAGACAACCAATTTCGAACCTGAAAATTCAGACACTGACGCCTGAGCCTGGCTGGCAACAGCGGCTATCTGCTTGTTGGACTTTGATATACAGGGAAGTAAACTGATTTTACTTAGTAAGACTATGTAAGGTTCGGCCGCCACGTGGCTTTCCCAAGTGGCTTTTCCTAGCATGAAGTGGGTAGAACTTAATAGTAGATCAAGGGGCTAAAATGACCCGATTATTTTTATTACTCCCGAGCTCTAACGACGGAGTAAATGGAAACCGAGTTGCAGTGGGTTTTTGGAGCCGTGTGTTGCACTCCACTTTTCACTATAAGTGCGAGAAAATGAAATAATCCAATACAATATTAAATAGTTTATTATGGGTTAGATGTACAATTTGTGCAATTCTGGTTATTTAGCGAGATGGTTTTTTTTCCGGCAACTTGGTTTCGGTCCTCGTTGAAGATGACTGTTTAGTTTTCTGTGGGGTGGGCGTGAGAGATGCGCGTGGTTCCGGGTTTGAGGGTCCCTCGTTCGAGTGTTCTGAATAGAGAATCAGCTGAATTGACTCATCCCTTGATGTCGATGGTCGTGGGCTGGTTGGGAGAGTATTGATGCGTTCTGTGGTGCGCTGGGTGAAAAGATATTTTCCTTTCTCGCTTTGTTTCTTTGGAAACGTGTTCAGCGACTGTGTTAAAAATGTTTTCTGGTAAACCGCAAGACGGCGAATGCCTCGCGGCCTATGTAAGCCGTTTATTCACTTCACTCATGTCACGAAGAGGTAGTTTAAACAAAGAAGTCTACTTGTTTCTAAATTAATTAGAAAGCTCAGCTATGTGCGTATGTGAAATGTCTGAGCGTGTGCGTGAAGTATGTGATGACTACAGTTTTATGTAAGCGTGGTGGCTAAATAAGCTCTGTGTATGGTGTCTTAAAGGCGTGGTGGCTGTCAAGTTCTTAAGCTGTCTGATCGGTGAGGTGGCCAATCAGCGTGGTGGCTGTCAAGTTCTTAAGTTGTCTAAAATGGCGAGGTGGCCAATTAGACTGTGTAGATAGGCATTGTCTAAAATGGCGAGGTGGCCAATTAGACTGTGTAGATAGGAATTGTCTAAAATGGCGAGGTGGCCAATTAGACAGTGTAGATACGCATTGTCTAAAATGGCGAGGTGGCCAATTAGACTGTGTAGATAGGAATTGTCTAAAATGGCGAGGTGGCCAATTAGACTGTGTAGATACAAATTGCCCAAAAAGGCGAGAAGGCCATTTAGACGGTGGTATGGGGTGGTATGGTGGTGGTGTGGTTTGAATGGCGAGGTGGTTGTTTTGATACTGTGACTGTCCGCGAAAGCATTCAATTTATAGAGAATTCATAGCCTATGCTGTGTGCCTATCCTATTATGAAGTGTAGAATCTATTTAAGATGAAGTCATTGTGCAAAAGATGCAACAAACACGTTTGTTTTTGTTTCACTTTGTCAGGAGTGGCCGAACGATATTACAGAAATTTTGTTCTTATTCTATTTGTTACAGACCATAATGATGCTCGCATGATGACGCACCTTCTACGTTATCAGAAATGTGATACTTGTTGGTTCAGGCGCAAAATAAAAACGCTGCAAGTGACCGTTGGCGTGCCATGTTTGAAAAATACGGATGCGCGATCATGCATACCAAGGACCGAGGTGGAGCAACTTTATGAATCGAGCCAAGCAGCCCCGTAGCCCCGTAGCCATCAGCAAAGCCCTTCGTGTGCTTCAAGTGTGGGACACCAGGACATATCGCGGTCCGGTGCACGAACAGTGCAGCCAAGTGGATTGTGGAATGCTGCAAGCAGCGAACGGCGAGTGGATGTTTGCGTCGAATCCTCAGGCACGTTAGAACATAAAGGTGATCTGCATTGTTTTGTTTACTATTCTGGTGCTGAATTCTCGTTAGTAAAGGAGAGTTATGAAGCTAAATTGAGTGGTGGAAAACGAGTTAAAAACGATACTACGTTGACTAGTATTGGTTAAACACGAGCACGGAATAAGTTTTATGTAGCCTAACGATTAGCGAAATCAAACTAAGTTAGATCGGAAGTTTAGAGGTCCGTTTAAGATAGCGGAAGTTTTGGATGGTGATCGCTATACGATAAAAGGCTTTAAATTCTAACCGTACTCACGATAGGTTCAGAAAGATGCCAGTAGGTCATGTACCAGTCGAAGTAGATAGTGATCACAGTGGTGATCAGCCAGCCTAAGTTATGGAAAGCATGCGAGTAGGGGCTCTCTATCGGCCGTAGTGAAGTGTTTTGATCCATGTGCTGGATGTGTGAGAGCAATGCGATTGCTGGTCGGCTGGAGAGCCGTGGCGTTAGAGTGGCTACTCGTGTGTGGGTTTCCAGGTGTTAAAGGCTCTTAGTGAAAAAGGCGATTGTTAATGTGGATAACGGTGGTACATGGCTCTGGTTGATGATGTTTGCTATGATTAATCAAAGTTTGTTTATTTAATTTAGAGAAATTGTTTCATTAAAACTGAATAAAGAAAGAATAAAGAATATAGTTGAGTTGCTGATTGAGAATAAAGTTTTGTGATAAAAAAATAGAAAGCCGTAAATGGTCAGAATTGGCCGAGCCGAACATGCACTGTGGTTGAGTTTTTGGTTGCAGGTTATCACACGAGGACGTGCGAAATGTCAGGATGGCCGTGTCGGAGGAAGTAAACTGAGAGTTGATTGTTGGTTGCATACGATTAATTGATAAGGTTGATTATTAATTAAAAATAACTTGTTAAATCCTAATTTAATTTGATTCGATTTATTACATTTTAATATTTTGTAAATCTAACTAATTTAATTAAAAGTCACTGCATTGTATAACGTCCAATCAGAGCAGAGGATAAATCTAGAGTGGGGTCGAGGCGCCATCTTAACTTTGGTGGGTTGGAGTGAGGATTC
Organism: Griposia aprilina; assembly: GCA_916610205.1. Lineage (NCBI taxonomy): Eukaryota > Metazoa > Arthropoda > Insecta > Lepidoptera > Noctuidae > Griposia > Griposia aprilina. The sequence continues at coordinate 25,560,509 of OU744284.1, forward strand.
ATTAGAGTAACGGTGGTCGATCGAGGTGGATCGCTAGTGATAAAGTTAGATTGGTGTCGCGAACCTGCTGCTCGAATATAATTTATTTAAGCAAATTAGTTATTGTGAGATATTGATTCCTTCAGTGATTATCAACGTTGTAAACAACTGCCATTAAATTGTATGAAACAGTGAATACTTTGTTTTGTGCTCGCATTTCACCCTTATGACGCCCACTAAACTCGTGACCACTAATAACGATGTCAAAGAGAATGCTGTTTCTCCGACATATATATGAGTCTTGTTGCTTGAAATAAAAAAATAAAAAATATTTATTTTATTTATTTAAGTAAATTTGCGAATATTTACAGACGTGGGTATCGGTAAAATTATTATTTCAAGTATTCAGTATTATTAGCTCACGAAGTGACGCGCGCTTCACTTGTGGTAAACAAGTGTACCACCACGCTGTGAATCTGTGCGTGAAGACGAGTAGCGTCAGCACATAACATTGGCTCCTGTAAAACATATGGTTTTACCTAGCGCTGGAGTCAGGGCTTCACTTTGTGTGTACACATTTTTAGGCAAATAAAAAAACATAAAATTACAACACACACACACCTCCGACTTCGCCTGTGTCTCGGACGGTACCGAGAGCTCCTGCGCTTATACACACATTGACAGCGTGTTTGTACACTGGGTAACCACAAGTAAAGCGCGCGTCACGTCATAAAATAAAAATACTCTAAGTACGTAAGACACAATCGGGCGTTAACCCTGCGATCAGCTGTTTAAGGCATGACTTTAGGAAATCATTTATTTTTCCTTTACCTTGGATTCTGCACCCTAGGACAGAGTCGTTCAGCCACTTCAATCTTCTGTCGGATAACGCCTCGCTTTTCCTCTAGAATAACCTCTACTTGCGTCATCTTGATGCTGTCCTCTCGAAGACGCTGTTCGTGCGTCTTGCGTTCAGTGATGCCCTGGTCAAGCTTCAGTTGTTCCTGGTCTATTTCTTCCTAGAAATCAGACATGAGATTACAACGTGAATTTAATAGTACTTACTCCTGTAAGCAAGAATAGACAGAGATGAATAACCGCACCTTTGCAAACCCCACATTTGTACCGTATTTATAAAAATGTTCGATTTGTTTTCAGTTATTTGACGAATTACACAATTACACAGTTGGTCTAAAAATGTTTATCAGTTTACAAATAAAATTCGTTATCACAATGTGTGCAGTAAAGTCTAAAATGCTATAACTAGGTATTTATTACTTTCATAATCGTTGTGAAGCATCTATTCTAAGAGCCATATTAGACTATCATAGAAATATGATCAGGGATGTATGAGTCATTTTTATATGAAGAATCTATGACGGTATGATAATATACCTACGGCTACGCCTAACTATACGGTTGACTTAATATTTGAATCATATTGTCTATGATCATAGTTAAGGGATTCTATTGGACATTTTGTAAAAAAGTTTTTATTTTTCACTTTTTACTTGCGGTACCTACCCCACACAAATTCGTATACCACTACTTGGTGTGTAAATAACAGTGACAGGAAATTATTAACACATCATCCAAATAAACTAAGTGGAAAAATATGCAGTATTAAGGATAACTCAAAAACTACTGGTCAGACCTTGATCAAATTTAAATGGGACCACATGTGAAGCACCACCTATCAAATAAAAAAAGAATCACCCAAATCCGTTCACCCAGAAAAAAGTTCTGAGATAACACACATAAAAAAAAAACATACAGGCGAATTGAGAACCTCCTCCTTTTTATAAAGTCGGTTAAAAATACAAAAAAGGTTTTTTTTTGTACTTAACATTTTATTCATTTTTTTCATAAATGCTTAGGAAAGGCTATGACTTGGGCTATAATAAGTACTTAGTGATGCCCCCTTTAAATCTTCGAACTGCTTCCAGTCTCCTTGGCATACTCATCAAGTTATCAATAAAATCTTGAGAGATTGCGTTCTTCCTGTAAGGAGTTTTTATAATCTCTCAAGTTAGCGGGGGCAGGATTTCTTTTCTTAATTTGTCTTCCAAGCTTATCCCATACATAATTTCAACGTCTCGAACGTATTCGACAACTACGGCCGCAGTATGGGGCGTGCATTATTTTATCACGCATAAAAACAAATCTATCTCCTAAAAAGGGGCAAATAGCTCCACAATTTCTTCCAAAATCTCATTTACATATCGTGCCGCTGTTAGTGACACATTCTCAATGACGTAGAGTTCCGTACGTGCCCACACCATAATTGACCCTCAATCATATGCGTCTTTTTAAATGATGTAGCACTGAGCGTACCTCTCTCCCGGGCGTCTCAATGCTTTAACCATTCCATCACCTGGCTTCAGGCAAAATCTGGACTCATCTGTGAATGGAACTTGACTCCCAAGCTTCGTCATTAAAATTTTCGTGATTGCGAGCAAATGCCATCGAGTAGCTCGGGCAAGTGTGAATTTATTCCGCCCGATTTCAGTCTTTTTCTCAGTTTTTTGAGCTTAATGTAACCCCTCGAACTTCTCGGAGCTTCGTTTTTACCTCAGAAGAAGTTAAGGTCCGGTTTCTAAGCACGCTAGTATCGATGAACCGGCCTTCTCTGGCCACAGTTTTCCGTTTACGTCCCCGTTGACGAGTCTCGTATACTGTCCGGTCTGCTGATACCGCTTGACAACTAGGTGTACCACAGATTTTGATAATCGTAATGTTTGGGCCACATGTTTGTAGGTGTGCCCAGTTTCAATTAAAGTAACAGCCCTAGAACTTGAGTGGCGTTTAGATTTAGCATTCTCAGTTTATTTGCAGTAACAATTCACACTTAACACGATAAACAAGACAGTCAAGACAAACATTTAAACAAAACCTAAAAAACATTGGAAACCTTACTATGGAAAATTTGCCCACGGCGGACAAAGATGAATCATACATTATTTTAAAGGTTTGTATATGTAGATATGCTAGCATGAAGCGCATTGTTTGTGCCTAGTCGGAGTATCGAGATATAGTAAGTTTAAGTTGAGTATATTTAAGTTTATAAAAGGTAAATTAAGATAAATCGTAAGTCCGTAAAACAATGCCAAGCCACCATGCCATGCCACTGGTAGTTGCTTAAATAAACTTCAAAACACAGGGTACACACAGATCACGACGACAGATGACGAAGGACTGCAACTAATTTACAGTCTGCTAATGGCGGTAACGTGTTAGTAATCTGAGCGAGGGAGGGGCGAAGTTGGTTCTTGTTATTGTAACCGGGTCTTAAACCTTAAGGTGGTAAGTATTTTCAGAACGCGACTGTAGTTACATGAACACCGCGGATTAGCAACTAACTCAACTTACTTGTGATCGGTACATCTAATAAACTCTTTGGTGCTCCGAAATGTGTGTGTGTTTACGTCGACTCACCTTGCTCAAAACTCTAACTTACAACTACTCACTTATGACCTTACACCGGTTGTGGTGAAAAAATGTTTGATTGTTTTTTATTTAAGATTTGAATTCTCTGAAACTGAATAGAGTTGTGCGCGGTTATCGGCAATAGGTGTTCGCCCCCTTTCATAGGGGACCAGACCAAAAGTAAAGGTCCTAAATCGTTTAAAACCCTTTCTCTGTCCCATAACCATGTTTACATATTTAATTCATGGCTATTTGTATTTGAGTTAAATAAATAAGTGTCAAGTTGGTCAATAAACTCACCCTCAAACTCCTGCAAGTGTTCTTAAGTTCTGCCAGCTTTTTCTTGCTCTTCTTCATGCTGACGTCATACTCGTCTATCTGCTGTCGGTAGACCGCCTCCTTGCTTGCCAACTCGTCCAGTTGCTTCTGAAGACTGCTCAACTTCTCTTTGGATATGTTTAACTCTTCCACCTAAGGTAATATTCCAAATCAAAGCCTTTTGTAAATAGGTTTTAGCCAACAATTTTGGAGTCAAAACAGTCAATTTTTTTTTTTAACTAGATGAGGTCAGTGTTTCCTATCCGACTACTCTGAGGAGAAACGCCGAAACAAACTCATACAGGGTGGATTTTGAGAAGGGGCATTAAGAGTAGGTACCTTAATCCTTGTAGCTGCGGGAAAACGGTCTAAGGAAACTATCCATAACTTTTAGAGAAAGTTAGGTCGCCATTCACAGATTTTGACAAAAAAAATAGTCAGTAAGAAAATAGGCAATTTTCACAAAAACTTTTTTTGATGCCATTCGATGCTGATTCTTATAAGGATCAAAAAACTCTATGGTACAAACTGAGGTTTGAGCACTAGAAAAGGCAGAAATCACGAAAAAAAAACCCACGCATATCGTAGGAAATTAGAAGCCCAACTTACTTTTTACCCGCTACAACTATTAAGGTACCTACCCTTACTGCACCGTCTCAAAAATCTAACCTGTATATTGGTCATAGAGTTGTATTGATGATTTTAATTCTGCGAATACATATTTGTTACGGTCGCGAATCATATTTTGATCAACATACAACCTGATACTGATCTGCAAATTGTAAAAAACTTTAGAAAATTTGAAAGTTCCGTGAAGCCTTAACGCCCGGATTCTGCATTATGTAAGTTCCATACCAAAACAGCATGCTGCGGTGCCTGCTGCTGATCCAGCGCTTCAGCGGAGACGCGCGCCGCTTCATCCTTCTGGTGACGTTCAGCCAGCAGCGCTTGAAGCTGCTTAGAGGCGGTGCGCTCGGCGTCACGCGCCTGCTTTGCTTCTTGGTTCAACTCTTCGGCTCTCGCTTCTATCTTTTCGAGTGCAGCCTCAGCCTCCTTTATCTCGGCTACCACTTGCCTGTTTAGATATATTTAATTTTTAAATATGTGTAAATAAGTCTGAAATCGCCAATCCGCCTGGAGTAAGCGTGGTGATCAGTGCTCATGGACACACGTGTCTCCAGACACAACGCTCGAATATGGTCGCCAGACATATCGGGCGACATAAGGCGACATCGCGTAACTTCGAGGGGTGTCTCTGGGAACACATGTGTTGTGACTCGCGGGACATTTTGTACTCATAAAAACGTGGCTTAAGAAAGACGTCAATTTTATTTTATTTTTTGTGTACCTGCCTACTGTAAGAATGTATATTTTTAATGTGAAACATCTAAAGCCGTGGGGTAAACCGTTTGTTAGCGTGACGACGCGTCGCCACGCTATGTTTTGTTTACAAAATAGTTTTTGATGTGGACCTTGAACATAGGGTAAAAAAGAATGAATTTGCAATGTTAAGCTTCGCTTGCCAAGGTCAGTCTTTGGATGGGTGATTACTTCGATTATATTGAGTTTTAACTTGATTCTTTCGCAATAATTAAGCCGCCAGGTTAAGCAGCGCTTGCCAAGGTCAGTCTTTGGATGGGTGACCATTTTGGTTATACATATTGTTTTACATTGATTAGCTCGCAACAGTGAAGCCGCCAGGTTAAGCAGCGCTTGTCAATATCAGTCTTTGGATGGGTGACCATTTTGATTATATCGTGTTTTACCTTGATTAACTCGCAAAAGTGAATCCGCCAGGTTAAGCAGCGCTTGCCAAGGTCAGTCTTTGGATGGGTGACCATTTTTGATGTGAAACATCTATAGCCGCGGGTAAAGCCGATTGTTGGCGTGGCGACGCATGCCGTGGCGATGCGTCGCCACGCTAAACGATGGTATGTTTCACATCTGCCAGGCGTCCCGTGACAGCTAATTTTTTTTATTCAAATCATTTGTAGATAGAATACTCCTTATTATGTACATACCTACACCATATAAATCTACTTAATAAAAATCTTAAACTCAATAATTCACTGACAGACAATGCACAGCCTAAACTGCTGAGTCTAGAAGCATGGATTTTTTGCACAAGAGTTACTTCTATAGAGAAAGTGAGCACTAAGGAAGAATTTTCACCCCCTAAAGGGATTAAACAGGGGATGAAAGTTTGTGTGGAAAATTGCCACATTTGCCGATGGGAAGCCCCATCGGGCACACAGTTTTTTACAAATATATATGTATTATTCTTTCTTTTCCTTCTGTGTCCACTTACTTCTTCCTCTCGGCAGTGCTGAGATGCAGCAGACGGCTGTGTCGCGCAGACCCTCCGTAGCTGCGGTAGTTAGGTGCAGGGTGGTACTCCGTAGAGTCGAGGGTCACTATCTTGGAACAGTTCTCTGGTACGTTCTCTTCGTTATCTGATAGACGGACCGCGTCCTCTGTGAAACAGTTTGGTTGAGAATGTTGTGGGTGAAATTAAAAATGAAAAAATAAATGACTGCTGCTGTACACCAGACAAGCAAGCAAAACTGGGCAGCAAGGAAAGTCGAAATATTGAATAAAAGAAAATCGGAACAGATACCTAATTAAAATGACACAAACTCGTTAACTATTACTTAAAAAAATATTTTATACTAGCTTTTGGGCGCGGGTTCGCTCACGTATAGGTCGGAAATTATCCCACATGAACGTACTACCGGGATAACAAAAGTGTCTTACCCCAGGTCATGGTCTATCGTGTGCCAAATTTTATCGAAATACGTTCAGTCGTTAAGGTGTGAAAAGGTGACAGACAAGAGGCTACGTTATAGTATAAGTATGGATAGGGTTTAATAAAAAAGTTTGTGTCAATTTAGACCATAGGTTCTCAACCTTATTTTGCCCACCGCCCACTTTCAGAATATTTTTTTTTCTAGAGCCCTCCGATTATTTTTACTTACCATCCGTCGCGAATCTAAAAGAACTATTGCCACGATTATATTTAAATGTGTAATATTATAATTATAGTCCCAAGATAGGATAATTATGATTTTCTCTGAGTCTTCTACTGCCCGCCTGAAATCCGCAAACGCCCACGTGGGGGCGTTATTGCCCACGTTGAGAACCTATGATTTAGATGATGTGTAAAAGTAATAGTGGTGACTCGGGGTCTTGGCTGACTCTGGGATGAACGGTATAGTAGAAGATCGGGGGGGGGGGGGGGGGATAATATTTGTCGACTGTCGTTGCTACCCGTACATGGCATGACTGACCATAATACGTACCATGTTCAGGAACAAGCAGCACCCTCTCCATACCAACGTTATCGATCAGAAAGTTAGCGACCACGGGGTCGTTGACATCGAGCGAGTCCAGCGCCGACACGTAGGCGCCGGCGCGCACGCGGCTGTGGCGCACGTCGTGCGCGCGCGCCAGGAACTTGCTGCACGTCACGCTGGGCTTCGGCCGCGAGCCGTACACCTGCGGACGTGGCGGAAACAAAACACATTTATTTCGCAGAGACTACAAGGCACACAACATATTCTGCAAATAATATCAAATAACAAAAACGTGCAAAGAGTGCTATAAGGAATTAGCAGGAATGTGCGCCTCATGGCTGCGCCAAATAGGCCCATTTCAGCAAAAATGCCAAACAACTAGTGCCTGACGCTGGTATTCAACTGGACCTGTCAGGGCTATTTATTGTCGGAACACAAAAAGATTTTTAAATTAACCGGCGAAACTGAAACGGTTTGGTTTAATAAAAACGATTTCCACTCTCGAGTCACAAAGTGACTTAAAATTATTAGTTTTTTCTATTCGGTGCCGCCAATAACCATCAGTTTTCGCCAATTAAATTAAGAAATCCCTGTACCGTCAAACGGGGTGAATACGAATGCAGGGGTCAATCGGAACGAGACTTTATAAAGGGATGTTAACATTTAAATAATATAGTTTGTTGCCAAAAAGGACTCTTAATGTGTTTACTGTATTATGGGAGATCACATCACTACGGTCTCACCGAAGTTGTAAAAACGCGGCGCACACCAGCGACAACCCTTTTTCGCCGCCAGCCATCGTCGAGACAACATCGTTTCCGTGGAATACTTTGTCTGACATTTTTCTACCCACATTTTTACTTTGTTGTATTTAATTAAAGCATTAAGGAACTTGTTGTTGTGAGTTTTATTTTAAGTGAATTAGGGTCAAATACACAAGAATATTATAATAAACAATTAAGTACCCTTGTTAGCAACAAACTATATTATTCAAATGTTAACATCCCTTTTAAAATTTCGTTCCGATTCACCCCGTTTGACGGTACAGTTAACCCATTGCATGGAACATACATAAGTAAGTAAGTAAGTAAGTAAGTAAGTATTTATTTGCATAACAACAAAGCATTATAATTCTCTTACTCGATTTTCAACCTAACAGGACCTAACTTGAACATTCTAACATTTTCACAACTGTTTAAATCCCAGCTTTATTACTCAAACCTCGATATTAAGCAACTCGCACGTGAACTGTATCTTCTAATTTTAAATGACAGACAACGCACAGCCTAACCCGCTGGGTTCAGAAACATGGAATTTTGCGCAAGAGTTTCTTATAAAGCAAAGTCGCGCGGAACTTATCACATTAAATTATACCACGTATACTACATGGTATACTTATACAGTACCTATACAAAATTTGAATGGAATCCATTCACAAAACAAATCAGCTGTTCCTTATATTTTGTTAAAGGCCTCGCCCACGGCGCCTTTTTGTAGCGATGCTGTTGCGCATGTGAATCGATAGAACCGCGATGCTGTCGCTGGCTGTGTATCTTCGCCCAAATTCTGTATCGCTACTATCGCGATGCTGTCGCGCTTCAGTCGCGATTCAAACGCGATTCAGCATCGCCACAGATGGTCGCCCAAGGCGACTTTCACACATTCCCTAGCACCCCTCCCTCCGTTCTTCACCCTTTATTCCCCCGATGGCGTCAGAAACGGTCGCGCGTTTTCATCGATACAGTCGCGATGCTTTCGCGCATGCGTATCGATACAGCCGCGCGTTTGCATCGTTTAGTCGTACGTTGCAAACGCGCGATAGTAGCGATGCAGAAGCGCGTTTACAAAACGCGCGACAGCATCGCTACAAAAAGTCGTCGTGGGCGAAGGGCCTTAGACACGTAGCTCGACAAAATGTATGCGACAGCAGATTTTTTTTTGTGAATGGATTTCATTGAAATTTTGTATGTCGTCTAAGTATACCATGTAGTATATGTCGCGCTTCAGTCGCGATTCAAACGCGATTCAGCATCGACACAGAAGGTCGCCCAAGGCGACTTTCACACATTCCCTAGCACCTATACGTGGTATAATTTTATGTGATAAGGTCCACGCCACTTTGTTACGAAAATAAGCACTAAGGATTTTTTTTAATTCACAAACGTTAAAAGTTTGTATGGCAATTCCCATCGGGCACACAGCTTGTCATGAAATAATATTTTTATTTTTGTTCGAAGTAAGAGCTTGTCACTCGTATTTTTTTTCTATGGGTTTCATTGCCTGACATTAACTTTTATAATTATTAATACTCACTTGACTCATCAACTGAAAGAGTTTCCTGGAGTCTTCGGGCGTGTTCACACAGAAGGCCTGGATGCTTCCACCGATGATGTGCTCTAACGCTCCGCCCCATTTCTTCTCTTTCACTTTCAGATAAGCGCCTGACAAATACTTATGTATTAAACTTTATGCATCATAAAAACGTAGAGGCGGACTTAATGGCTTAGACAAGCACAGGATGATGGCATACTGTTTTTTTTTTGGGTAAATCAAATAGTGCACGCCTCATAATCTCATTCAATACTATAAAAAAATAAAAAAGAGAGGATGAGATGTAATATCCAGCTACTCAGCAAAAATTTTCTGAATTTATAACTCTACGGGTTTACTTATAAAAAAGTTGAAAAGTAACATTAAAAAAAAAAACTACATTGAATTAGACCGTGATTTTCGAAAGGACTTAGTTTTCGATAATACTGAAGCGTTAAAAAAAATGACTCGATTAGTTAAGTTTTTAAGGAGTTATCGTGACCACGCCAGGATCCATACATACATACACTATGTTAAATAGCAAAATGTCTTTGCCTGTCTGACATTAATGCTGAAATGAAGCTTTTTGGCGCAGCCGTGAGGCACACACTGTTATCACTTTTTATTTTTTATTATTTGTGTTTTGTGTTTCACGTACTGTGTCCAAATAAACTTTATTCTTTCTTTCTTTCTTTTCTTTTCTTTTTGAAAATAACATTAATGTTGAAAATAGTGTTTTTTCTTAATGTTTGTTTGTATTCTACAAGTGCGATATGAAGTAAATAGAGACATTTTTAGCTCAAGGAATTATTTGTTCTTTGTAAGGCGAGAGTAGAGCACTACCTCACGCGGTTCGCATAAGAGGCGTGCAATATACAGGGTTATTTGTAATTTGATTCATTCCTTGAAAGGGGTTATACTAGAGCTAATGTGCACATTTGACCTGGATGCTTGCGGTCAGGAATGGGTTGTTTTCGAGTATTAATAGCAGATATATAGGGTTCCGTACCCAAAGGGTGCCAACACTGCCAACGGAACTATTACTAAGCCTCCGCTGTCCGTCCGTATGTTTGTCAGCGCGCTATATCTCATGAACCGTAATAGGTAGACAGTTGAAATGAAATTTACACAGATTGTGTATTTCCATTGCCGCTATAACAGCAAATAATAACAATAAAATAAAGTAAAAAATCTAAGGGATCCCCATACAAGAAACTCGTTTTTTTTTTTTTAATAAGATGTGTTAAATATTGTATGGTGGTACGGACTTCATATGGAAGTCCGACTTGCACAAAAAGTATTTATTGGGACTTGCACAGGAAGATCACAAACTAAACACAGTCATAGAGCATAAAAAATAAAAATACTTACATAAGAATAAAAGAACAGAAAGTCCTGTACGAGGCTAAAGGACTCCTATTTCAGCATGTTGCTGCGACATTTAACAATAAGTGTCGTAGCGCTGGTATCCGGACAGACTTTTTGGACAATATCTAAAGGATCTTCCATTTACCAGAATTAAAAAACTTTTAGAAAACCGTTAAATAATTAAATTTTAACTTATAAACCTTTTACAAATTGTTAAGATTCGGATTGTTCAACTGTTTATGTCGTGAGGAAAGTTTTGAGTATAAATATTGATGGCTTTATGATTAGGGGAAGACCGAAACAATGGATGGACTGTGTGCAAGAAGATATGGCTACATTTCGGTGACTACCGAAATAACGACTAATAGAGAAGTATGTAAAAAAATAAATTATAGCCGATTTCAAATAAATTGGGATAAGGGCAGGAGAAAGATGATGATGTTATTTGTTTTTGATTTAATAATATTTTTTTTATTTGTCTCTTTTTTGGGTATGAGCCTTCATTTAAGATTTACACAGCAGATACCTGGTAGAATATGACGGAAAATCACTATGTATATTAAAATTTGTCAACTTATTGTACAGTGCAACTATTATCAGATCATATCTCACGTTTTGAAACATGGAATTTTTATCTGGAAGGATCAGGCGGCCAGGATTAATCCAGGTCATCTGATCCGTCCTGATCTGAATAAGAGTAGAATAATATTTATTTGCAACGATACGAGTACAGTACTACTATTTTCTTAATTTCCCTCGGGAATCATCGCATTTCCGAAAACAAACGAATGCTAATTTCCATATCCATCAAATAAGTATACACTATAAATCTATTAATTGATCGACATGGAAATTAGCATTCGTTTGTATTAGGAAATGCGATGATTCCCGAGGGACATTAAGAAAATAGTAGTACTGTACTCGTATCGTTGCAAATAAATATTATTCTACTCTTATTCAGATCAGGACGGATCAGATTACCTGGATTAATCCTAGCCGCCTGATCCTTCCAGATAAAAATTCCATGTTTCAAAACGTGAGATATGATCTATCTTGGCAAAATAGTCTCCTTCCAGGCGCGATAAGATAAATAAGTTGTTCGACGCACCGAAAGCTCTTGGAGGAGCTATTGGTCACGAAAAGATCTTTTAAATGGAGAACTCCTGTTACGTCTCAAAAGGCGAATTATGGATATGTGCATTCTCCCTATACTCAAATACGGTGCACAAACCTGGTCTTTGACAGTTCAGCCGAGGTCCAAGCTCGAGGTTTGCCAGCGAGCCATGGAGCGCAGTATTCTGGGGGTGCTACTTTCGGACCATGTAAGGAACACAATACTGCGCACCAAAACCACGGATGTTACCCAGAAAACTGCCAATGTTTAGTGGGATTGGGTCGGACATGCCTGTCGCATGCCAGATGCGCTGTGGGCTAAAAGAACCACCGATTGGGTCTCGGATTCCATTATATGCTAGACGACATCGTGGCAGAGCAAGACAAATATGGAAGGACGAACTTGACTCCTACCCAAAAGGACAATAGACAGACGTGAGTGGAAAAGGGAATGGGAGGCATTTGTCCAACAGTGGAAAATTAGCCGTACCTTGTTTTAATTTTTTGCGGATAACTTTAATACGTACCGATAGGGCCCCTGGGTTTCTGTGAGAACTGTTTCTTGGCGACGGCCGCGTTGATCTGCTGGCACAGCTCCACCATGTTGTTGCCGTACACCGCCAGAGAGTCGTTGCCGCGCGACTCCAGCTCGCGCAGTGTTTGCTTCAGTTGGCCTTACAACCGAAAACAATCGTTAATTTGTAAACTAGCGCGGTTTTTACGGCTTGACAAAACATGGAGATTTCTTCATTATGAGTAAATTTAATATTAATGAATTATTCAGATAATTCTTCCGGAACAAATTTTCTAGGCAATAGGCTCGCCCCCTGTTACATGGGACTTACAACATAACTGGCGAAATGTGGTTTCGTATTTCGTGTAAGGCGTGTGGTCTACCGGACCTACCTACCTTATTATCACAAGTTTGATGATAGGGGCATTATCTCTTACAAAAGTTAATGAACTCTACCGGTTATATGATTTTAATCATTGATAACATTTTGAGAATTGAGTCGATCAATATCAATCTAGTTGCACCTTCAAACAGCTATTTTATGTGTGGATATATTAGATAATGGGAAATTATGAGTGCAGCAACAAAAGTTTTCTTTAGCACCTACAACCTAACGTCTTTTTTTATATGTAGGCAAGGAGTTAATAGAACAGGTTCAATTATATTTATTCATCATCTTTACTATACGAACAGAATATCAAAAAACCAGCGTCAATTTACGAAAGTAATTTAATATGACTCAGAGCTACCGATAAATATATTTACTTCTGAATTGACAACTCAGCGACTAATATTGTATGTGAGCTACTAAGCGAGCTCGGGACTTAGGGCACCCCGACTCGGACAGGTAAGGTTAGAAGGGGATGGCGGGGTCTGAAAGATCCCGCCATCCTCTTCGTGGTAATTTTTTTTTAAACCACCCAGAAGTAGGAGCCTCGCTGAGCGGGGCTCCGTCGACTACGCTTGTCATTATTCATAATGCGCGAGCATTATGAATAATGCCCCTATTTATTACTTGGTCCATAACTTTGCTTAAGTATTATCACCATGCTGCGTCATACAAACAGTAGCTCGTTTTACAATGTATGGTCGCTTGAAAACCATTTATTAGACGCTAAAAGTTCGTCGCTGACCTATTAATTCATTAGAAAACTAAATATATTTGAAGACGAGAATGACATTTTAAAGAAACTGCCTTAATTAGCATAATTACCCTTAGATAATTACGTTGGTGTCTTTAGTGTGAATTCTGCGTATATGTACAGTTACCAAAAGAGATAAGTAACCAGGGTCGTCGATATAGTTGAAGTTTACTAAGATACCGATGGATGTTTTCGAATGAAATTTAATTTGATAAATTAACTGTTTGTTTCCCATTAATTAAGTTAAATTTTATTCGAAAATATCCATCGGTTTTATAATAAACTTCAAGTATATCCGACGACCCTGGTTACTTATTACATTTGGTGACCGTACCTGTAGAAGGCATATGTACTAGCAATTTTATTTTATTATTCACAAGCTGACCCGACAAGTCTTAACTATGAATGTCATATGTCGTTTAGTTTCAGTTTTGACTATTTACTAAAACTAAAACTATCGACTCATTTATCAACCGATCCATCTATGATAAACGATATTTGCAGCGCGCATTCTGTCAATCGCTGACAGTTATTTCAAACAACTGACAGTTATGTAAAATTAATATTGGCGTTAAGTTTTCTTAAATTTTGTAACGTTCCGATTAACTTCCTTATTTTTTTTATTTCATAAGATCCTTCTCCTGACAATAACGAACACAACAATTTTTTTTTTAGTGAAATCGGTCCAGCCGTTCACGCGTGATGGCGTGACCAAGGGAAATAGGGATTCATTTTTATATATATAGATTATTATCTGTCAGCTTCGCGTCTAACAGGATACAGCTAAAATCTGAATACCAGTATTTTACATGGAGCGACTGCCTATCTGACCTCCACAACACAACCCAGTTACTGGGTGGCCCCTTGGTAGCACTGATTGTCAGATTTTCGGGCTTCTGAGTAACTCTGGCTTGTTTTCTATTAATGATTTGTACGTACTGCTGTTGGTGTACCAAATTAATAAATACAAGCTGAGATATTATATATACTTACAGACTGTCTCGTTGGTCGAGTGGTTGCAAGCGCTACTGCTGAGCATGAGGTCCTGGGTTCGATTCCCAGGTCGGGCAAGTGTGCGTTAGTTACGCCAGCGGAATGTTGTCGCTTTTCAGCATTTCGGCTTTACAGATAATTAGTACCCCATCTCGTGTAAATGTGCCCGAAATTCAGAAGTTATGCGTCCAGCCGATCCAAAGATATTCACGAATAAAAATTAAAAAACCCCCAACGCAAAAAAGAAAAGCGAACATTTAAAAAGTCAAAAATAATGCCTATCATTGAGTCCTCAAATTCGATTGAGTAACACCATATATCTTAATTAGGTAAAGAAATTGATGGATGGCACGATAAGGTTTGCTCGTTGAAATGGCGTTACAATGTCGCGGCGGGGTACCGCCGCTTATGTAAGTCAGACCCTTCATTTGATTGACTACCTATTAATTTACAAGCATTTCCAACCAACTTGCTTCGATTCGATCAATTTTTTGTAGTAAATCTAGTTGGGTGTTAAATTGTTAAGTCTGGGAGTGCTATGAGTAATGAGTATGCAATCTCCTATTTAAGCTATTTTTATTGCTTTAAGCTTAGCGGTAAAGGAGTCTTAATTTACTTAAAGTCTTGGCCGGTACTACATGGGGCTTGCACCCTACACATTTGAGACATATTTATATAGCGTTGATTAGAAGTCGCATAGACTATAACAGTTTTCTTTATGATGTAAGTGCAAAGTGTCACCTAGACAAATTAAATAAGATTCAAAATCAGGCTTTGAGAATAATAGGAGGTTTTATTAAGACTACACCTATTCACGTTATGGAAAGTGAGCTCTGAGTAGTCCCGCTGTATTTACGGAGAAAATATTTAGGCTATAAGTGCTGTTTAAAATCTAAATCTTCAGAAAATAACACTACTATTCATCTACTAGAGGAACTTAACACTCTTCGACGAAATAGTTACTGGAGAAATAAAAAGATTCCACTGCTGGTTTCCATATATAATGAAGTGAAGGAAGAAAATATAGCATCATCGTTTCCCTTGCTGATGTTTACTCTGAGGACATGGATGACTAACATTAATGTACAAGAAGTAATTATGTGGGACTTAGATGTAGTGAAATTTTCTAAACAATCTTATGAAAGCAATTTATTAAAATGTGAAGTCATTAGAGAGCTGCATCTAAAATACTGTAATTGGCTTAGTATATTCACAGATGGGTCGAAGAGTGTAGAAGGTCGTGGAGCAGCCTTTTATGTTCCTAGTGAACCAATATGTTGTGAAGTTAATTGTTTTAAAATTGATAAGAATGCGTCCATTATGACGTTGGAGCTTATAGGCATTCACTGAGGGATAAATTTAAGGAAATAAACATAATGACTGTCGCATCTCAATATGTATATGAAAACCTTATTTATGTAAAAAAGAATATTAATCTATATTCTAAACACAGCGACATTCATAACATAAATACTAGATACAAAGATTTACTTATTGTGCCCTCGACTAGGCTCCAAAAAATTTGTAATTCATTTAAGTGCCAAAGTATACGTTTTTACAACAAACTCCCAAGTCTTGTTAAAGAACTGAGCCTCAATAAATTTAAATCATTTATTAAACAGAAACTCTGTCAAAAAGGTTTCTATAAAGTTAAAGATTACTTGGATGACAAAAAGGCTTGGGATTAATTAAGCTACTTCAATGTACCCCCAAGCAACAATCCATTTTATACTGTGATTATGTGTTTTGGAATTAATAATGTCATTTTTATTGAATTACATGACATAACATATTAAGATTTTTTGATGACATTTAAAGAGAAACCTGTCTGTGAATGTGAGTAGCATGCAGGCTAGATTAAATACATGATATTCATTTTAATATTGTGAATGTGAAGACTATGTGGGTCATTGTTGTTTTTTTTTTTTTTTTTTTCCTTTCATGTAGTTTTATCTTAGTCTGGCAGTTTGAGTAATTTTTGTGGCCTACCCAAATGTCCTTTCTTTGGTATTGTTCGTTGAATCGTTGAGCTCCTTAAGTTCTGAGTTGAGCTGCACGATTACTGACAAATGCGTGCACTGACTGGACAGGTCCACTCAATCTGTGTGGTTTTTCTTCAAAATACCATTTCAGACAAATCTACATGGTCTTCACATGATCTGACCAAGATTATGTCTGGACTTTAAAAGAGACTGTGACCTCTGAGTTTGTTTCGGCCTTTCTTCTCAGAGTAGTCAGATAGGAAACGCCGACCTCATCTAGTTTTAAAATATCATTGACGTGTAAAAGTGTTTGTACAAACCTATTTACAGAAATAAAATCATTTATCATTTATCATTTATCATTTATCATTTATTGCGATCTGTGAAGCATTATCTTTTTGTAATAGTAGTCAAAATAAAAATATTGTTATTTGTACAGACAGCAAAAGTTCTTTACAACATTTAGCTCGATGCGCCTCTGGCCAAAGAGGTGTATCGCTAGCTTATGTTATTCTGTCTAAGATCGATGAATTAATTGTAAAAGGTGTTACATTGAGACTGCAATGGGTTCCATCGCATATTGGGATACAGGGCAATGAGAAGGCTGACATGCTGGCAAAATATGCAGCTAAAAATGGGAAAGAAACTAATATAACGTTAGATTATGCAGAAGTTTTACCTAAATTTAAAAAGAAATGTTACGATGATTGGAAGGAGTATTTTGACAAACGCTCATTGGTAAAAGGGATCTGGTATAAAACCATGCAGGGTCAGCCTTTTCGTGTGCCCTGGTTTATAAATAGTAATTTAAGTAGGAAATTGGTTGTAATAGCTCATAGACTCAGATCTGGACACATTCCATGTAATAAGTTTACGTTCATGATGAAGAAAACTAACTCGCCTAATTGTTTGGAGTGTGGAGTTGTGGAAGACTTACATCACTTATTAATGGATTGTGTTAAATATGAGTCTCAAAGAAAATATCTGTTTGAGGTCTTGAGGTTGAACCAACTTGATATGGGCATATTTCATAAAAAATTGTCTCAACCAAATGGTGATGATGCGAAGAGTCCGTTCAGGTTCATGGCCCAGATGTAATCTGTAGCAGTAAGTAAGTATGTTTAGGGTACGATGGGACTGGCATACGCATTGCTGTCATAAAAGTCCCTAATTAAAAGAAGAAATAAAAATAAAAAAAAAGTCTGGGAGCGCTATGAGTAATGAGTATGCAATCTCCTATTTTAGCTATTTTTATTGCTTTAAGCTTAGCAGTACCCCGCCGCGACATTATAGCGCCATTTCAACGAGCAAACCATATCATGCCATCCATCAATTTCTATACCTAATTAAAATATATGGTGTTACTCAATCGAATTTGATGGCTCAACGATAGGCATTATTTTTGACTTTTTAAATGTTCCTTTTTCTTTTTTGCGTTGAGGGTTTTTTTTTTTTTTTTAATTTTAACCTTAGTTTAGTTTTGTATATGAGTTCACGGTTGTGAGGGTTTTTCAGGGTATATTTAGACACTACATCAAATAGCTTTGCAGAATCAGCTTATCGTGTTGCCACCATTGCATTGTATGTAGAATTAAATACTGATCACAAAACGAATCCAAACACGACATATCTGTTATTATTTTATGAAGAGTGTACTAGTGTGCTGGATATCCTGGTTGCAGCATCACCTCATCGTGTTGCTACCATTACATTGTATGTAGAATTAAATACTGATCAAAACAAATCGAAACACGACATATCTGCTGTAATTTTTTCAAGAGTGTAGGTACTAGTGTGCTGGATACTTTGGCTGCAGCATCAGCTCATTGTGTTGCCACCATTGCATTGTATGTAGAATTTAATACTGATCAAAACAAATCCAAACACGACATATCTGCTATAATTTTTTCAAGAGTGTACTAGTGTGCTGGATATCCTGGCTACAACATCATCTCAACATGTTGCCACCATTGCATTGTATGTAGAATTAAATACTGGTCAAAACACGTCCAAACAAAACATGTATGCTATTATTTTTTCAAGAGTGTACTAGTGTGCTGAATATCCTGGCTGCAGCATCAGCTCATCATGTTGCCACCATTGTATTGTATGTAGAATTAAATACTGATCAAAACGAAACAAACACGATATATCTGCTATTATTTTTTCAAGAGTGTTCTGGTGTGCTGGATATCCTGGCTGCAGCATCGGACCAAGAACTCCATAATCTTGCATATTTATATAGCGTACATTGGTGTTTCAAATTTTAGATCACACATATGTTTGAAAGTAAAGTAAATACCCTTTATGCGTCTAAGATCCTTACCGCAGCTAACAAAAGAGCTGATTACTTTGAAACGGCTGAACCGATTTTGATAAAACATGTCTAAGAACCACCGCTAGAAAACCTGCTTTCAAATAAAAAAAACCGCATTCAAATCGGTTCACCCGTTTAAGACCTACGGTGCCACAGACAGACACACAGACACACACACATAGCGGTCAAACTTAAAATACCCCTCTTTTTGCGTCGGGGGTTAAAAATAGATTCCGCTGGAGTAACGTTACCCCAGCGGCATGTTTTTTAACCGGTGGTCGTAGCTGAGTACACACTAGCTACTTAGATAGATCACATTTGTGCCTAATTGTGCATCAAGTTGATGGCAATAGACTCGCCCCCTATTACATTGGATTTAAACATAACTGCATAACCCTTCAGAGATTACAGACGTGATATTATGTTAAAAGTTATGATACATACTGAGTTTCCCGCGCTGCTGCTGCGCGTGCTTGTTGACCTGCTCGGCCTGGCCCTGCGCGTGCGCCACGTAGTCGCGCGCCTGCGCCGCGCCGTGCTGCGCCGTGTCGTAGCGCGCGCGCACCGCCGCCGCCGCCTCCGCCGCGCGCGCCGCCCGCGCCTCCAGCTGGGCGCGCTGCGACTCCGCCCCGCCCGACCTGGCGAATACAAATATAACTTATAAATAACTTGCGAGCCGCCCTTGCTTCGCACGGTGGTTACGACTTGACAAAACATTGAGATTACTTTAATTTATACATGTAAGTTAAATATTAAAGTATTATACATATTAACCATCCGGAATAAATTCTCTAACTAAAGAATGGTGAAATCTAGATAAAAATCCATTGCGTAGTTTAGAAGAACAAAGAGGTCACACAACAGACACGAAAAGCGACGTTAAATAATAATATGTATAGAGATAGTAACGAATGTTTTTTGTAGAGATCTTTAAAGAGGATGCGATAAGGTAGCCCGCGAAATTCACACTTTCTTACGGATTTTGCAATTTGCAGGTCAGCTTCAGGTTGTATGTTAATCAAAATATGACTTCCGCCCGTAACAATTGTGTATTTACAAAATTATAATCATTAGAATCATCATTAGAATTCCTTAAGTTAAAAAAATTCTAAAAATGTCATGATTTTATGAAATAGTCGTTCATTACATCAATTTGGGACTACCCTGGCGCTTTCGCCTTAAGGCGCTTCCCCGGCCAAACGACCTTGAGCGTTCGTTCCTTGTCTGTACCGTCGCTGAGTCTCGCTCCTTGCGCACGCTCATTTGTCATAGAATCACAAAAAAATTGAAATTAGTTTAATAAAAAATGACAAGCGATGTTTTGAAATAAAATAAAACGTGAATTATTTAGATTTTTAAATTATCTATCCATTAGTGTAATCCTCAAATTAATAGAACCTCACCTTTAGCAAAAGATGCATGCAATCAATAATTTTAGTCACTTTTTTACAAGGAGATTTTAAATGTATTTATAACACATAAAACAAATAAGAACGTGCAATGTGATGATAGGATATCGAACATTAATAATATGCTTTTAGATGTAGTTTATTACCCATAGTGAATGAGTTAATCGCCTCTGAATAACGCACTATGGCAAGGTTTTGGTCTGGGTACCGCCTTAAAAGAGCGCTTACATGGGCGTCTCAAATTGCGTAATTCTTGCCAATTTTGGTAAACGTCACGGCAGTTAACTGCTATGCCAAGATTATAGTAATGGGCATAAAAACTGCCACTTGCTGACTTCAGATGTCGCTGCTATCCAAAGTCCATGAATTTGACAGATAGGTGTTACTATTCATATTTTTTTATAAACAAGCGACTTCTTTTACGCATAATTGAACAATATTCCCCGTTGCGCAGCGGTTGAATGCAAAAAACGTGGACCCATGTATTTGCCAAAGATGTTAAAAGACGAAAATTGTGGGAGAAAGTTCTCCGAAAAACACCTCCAGTCTTCACCAAAAAATGAACTTCAAGTTAACAAACACAAGATAACCTATATAATCATAAATTATAAGACGTTCGAAATTTATTGTCTTTTCCACTAAAGCTGCTTTTTTATCAGTGGTAGACGCTTCTCTTTTCCTTGGCTCATCTTTTAATAGTGCTACACTCTAAGTCTCATACATATTTATCGAGTTTCCGTTTAATTTGTGATCGACACAAAAGTAAACATAAACAAAACAATGGCGATTTGTAGACTTTGAACTGTGGTGCCACCTATGACGAGCTTTCAGTTTTTTAACCCCTGAGCTATCAAAACACTATATTGAGTTATATGGAGCAACAATAATGTTCCAATTAATAATGCCAGTTCGGGGAATTCCCCTTCCAAAAACTGCGTGTAATAGCATGGTGGTGTGGTGGAGTCACTACGCTATTCACGAGCCGTGACGTAAGGCCCCGATAGGATAATTTTAAAATGCCTACAATTTGGCAATTTTTGAGTTATTAGTTTACACTACTTTTCACTATAATTGTGTATATAAAAAAAAAACTGCATCCATATTCATTTAACATACTCAATATGCTGTGTCTGTCTCTACAGTTCTCCGATCTTCCGCTTCTCCATGTTGAGCGAGTCGGTGACCTTGCCGGCGTTGCGAACTGCACCATGTGGCCTGCACACTGATCACCTCGCGTAGTTAGCTAATCAATTGAACTTACCCAATATTTTGTATCTTTCTGTCCAGGTCTCCGATCTTCTTTTTCTCCCTTTTAAGCGAGTCGGTGAGCTTGCCGGCTTTGTGTTGCCAACTGCGCCACGTGGCCTGGACACTGTTCACTACGGTCTCTAGTGAACGAAGTTTTTGCTAATCAACTCGACTTACCCAATATTATGTATCTCTCTCTCCAGATCTCCAATCTTCCGCTTCTCTCTGTTCAGCGAGTCAGTGAGCTTGCCGGTATTGTTTTGCGAGCTGCGCCACGTGGCTTGCACAGTGTTCACTTCGGCCTCCAGTGAACGAAGCTCTTGCTCCAACGCCGTCTTCTGTAGCGTCTTCTCGTCGAGAACCTTTCGCAGCTCGCTGTAAATTTTGGTTATTGTTTTATTATAATAAGTAAAAAAACCGGCCAAGTGCGTATCCGACGACGCAAACATTTCAATTCCATACATTTCAACAACAAAGGCAAGTGGAAAAAAAAAATGTTTCACATAAACCTACATGGGCACTTATGAAATGTCAGAAGCTAGGTGCTAAGTTAGTCAACTATTACTCGTTAACTTGTACGAGATAGACTACTTAGCTGTGATAGTTGTCTTTTTAACTTCGTTATTGTATACTACTGCCGTGAATTTTTTCACATATCCAAAAAGAACCATTTAGCCGGCAGGGGCGGGGATACATGACTCTAACAAAAAATTGCACTTTAAACTTAGATAAACTTAAGCGGTAGATATGGTACGCTCTATCATCGCAATCACTAAACCTGGGCTCGGTGCACAACTACATGCAACGAAACTCACACATCTCTATTCACAGTTGCAAATTTACAGTTACCGATAGACAAGGATAGCAATAGGACCTGACAGTCTTGCGAGCGCAACCACGTTAGCCACTGAATGTTTACAATGAGTGACATTGAGGTAGCGTGAACGAGAGTCGCGAGATGCGTCGCATCGTGTCTCTGACGCTGTTTTTAACCGACGAAAAAAAAGGAGGAGGTTCTCAAGTCGACAAGTACATTTTTTCTATGTACTATCTCGCTCTCCCAAAAATTTTGAAGCAAATAATAAAAAACATGTCTGCAGTTCACATGCGATAGAAGTGAAACCAACAAAAATGTTATATAATGTATTCTATCTCATTCTCTCGCACGTTAAATCCTATAGATGTATTGTATGTGTTTGTCTCTTTTGAATGTCACTTTTTCGTTTTATCGAGTTTCAAATCAGAACCGGGCTAAAGAAGTTTTGCACTTCAATAAAATTGTAATTTTCAACAAATTAACATAATTAGCTTTACTGACGCGAGAAAAGTAATCCCGTGTGTCTTATTTTTTTTATTGAGTAATTAGAACCCTTATTAAATACACATGAAGCCATTTTGATGCTTATTTATATAAAAAAAAGAAATTATTGAGCTGTATCCACATGCACTATTTAGACGATAGTCCGCGTGTGACTGAGTGCAACTGTGTCTATGGACTTAGTTCAGAAGGACCGCGCACTGTGTTCAAGTACCGTATCTACCGCTTTAAGTTTATTTAAGACTTTAAAGTCTAAATTTCGCATACGGATATCTGAATCAAAAAATGGTTTTGAGACACTCGCAATATTTTTGGACGGCTTATCCAGCGACACACCAAGGGATAGACGAGAAAAAAAAACATCCCTACTTTACGTGCAGGGTAGTAAACAAATAATAAAAATAACTACTTATATTTTACCACTTTATTGGCCTGATATGTTACACCCCTGCCAAATTACAGCTTTCTATATTAGAAAGAAAAAAAGAAAATACGTTTATTTGCGGTAAACATAACACAAAGAAAAAAAATATATATATATACATATATATTAAGAGTCTCCTAGTTAAACCGCGGACAGACGGATGGATATGAAGAAACTATTTGGGTTCCTTGTTGACTACGGAAACCTAAAAAGGGAAGATGAAAAAAAAATGGAGAGGGGAGCCCTGTCAAGTGGGGGGGACACAATGTGAGTTAACAAAAAACAAAAGTAAATGTTGAGCTCATGATTGGAATGTATATTTTTTATTTATTTGTTCTGAAGTGAGTGAGTGAGTGTTTGTTGTGTACATAAACAGATAAAGTTATAGAGAAAATATTTCTAAGATTAAAAAGCTTTCTTAGCTTGACTCACTCAATCGCGCTGGTATTGCTGCCATAGTTCTCTGTCATCTGGCTGAGTTGGGATCTCAGTTTGTCCATCTTGGCTGTCTGTTTGTCATACTGTTCTTGAATCTTATTCGCCTCTCGCTCTAACTCCGCTATCTCACTCCAGTAGTACTCGTTCTGTAGAGACGTCTTCTTTGCTTTGATCTGATCGTGCGATCGTAACTGTTCATGGCTAGTTTTCCACTTTTTGTACTCTTCTTCTAAGTCTTTACAAGCCTGAAATAGTAAAATATTGCTTAGACACGTGAAAGCTGTACTTACATAAAGGTGCAAGTTTCGACGTTCTCGTCTAGCTAACGTAGAGTAATTGCATAGACACAACCTTGTCGCCAGGATTATCCATCAGCAACTTGCTCTAAAGTACAGCCTTGTGGAATTGGAAGTGCCGTATTACAGGTATGTGCCCGACCCAGTTCTCGAAAATCGAAATATCACATTGTACTGGGATCGATCCATCATCACTGACAGGACTATTGTTGCCAATAAGCCTGATATAGTGGTGGTGGATCTAATAGAGCGGCGCGCAATGATTGTTGACATAAAGGTCCCGCATGACGGGAACCTCGTGAAAGCCGAGAAAGATAAACAAATCTAGTATCTTGATTTGGCTCTCGAGGTTGCCGACTTGTGGGATGTGGACTCAGCGACCATTGTGCCGATAGTCGTGACTGCCAATGCATTAATAGCCAAGAGCCTCGACCAACACCTGAGGAGGCTCTCGTTAGGCAGCTGCATCAAAGGCTTGATTCAGAAAGCAGTTCTTTTGGACACAGCTCGCATTGTTAGGAGGTTCCTATCTCTGGAGCCCTGACCTTGTAGTAGCTTGGACCCTGTTCCCGGCTCCGGTGGGCTACTACTTTTTAAATATTTATTGTTAATTGTTTGTTTTAAATGCTTTTTTTTTCAACAAAAATATTTAAAAATGTAATTTATAAGTATTTAAATGAAATAAAGGGTTAAATCAAATAAAAAAGATAGACAAGCAACAAATTAAATGCTTGCACCATCTTTAGTATAAAAGTTGAGTCATGAAAGCGTAAAGTACAAAAATAAAGGATAAGGCACGCACTAGCAACCGTAATGTAAATTAAGATAATCATATAACTAAACGAAATAACTTACTTCTTGTTTTCTTTTCCTTGTAGTGTCAGCTTTCTTACAGTTCTCAATGGCAATATTGTAATTGTTTTCCGTCTGGTCCAAATTAGTAGCCTTACGGAACAGGGCATATTTCTTCTTAGCGTCGGAAGCGTGAAAACTTCTAGCGTCATCCTGGTTTAGTACTGAAATAGGGTTGTCTACTTGTATGTCATGCGCGAGAGTTATTGCGTTCACTTCCTCGAATTTCGTTGATGCAATTTCACCTGAAAAATAAATTATTTTCTATATTATTAGGCCCACTATTGCATTAGTCCGGGAATAGTGAAAGAGGGAAGGGAGGCCTTTGCCCTGCAGTGGGACAACTTAGACATATTATAATAATAATAATATGTAGCTTAATAATATAATGTTTGGTCATTAAGAGACCATGACCTCTGAGTTTGTTTCGGCATTACTTCTAAAGCACTCGGGCTGAGCAGAAGCTAGACAATTTGACCGCGACGATAGAAAGTAGGTATGAAATATATGCAATAACGCACACCTCGGACAAATAGACTCCCAGAATTACCATACGATTCCAAAGTGTCCGCGGACATAATTGTCCATCGTCTGCTCAGCACTTTATGGATCAGTCGGGTAGAAAATGCCAGCGCCATCGAGTTTTAAAATATTGACCAAAAAATTTTGACGAGTAAAAGTGTCTTAAAAGATCTAATTACAGAAATAAGCATAATTTCATTTCAATATTACTTTAGCATATGCCGTAAATACATATGTATTAATTACATACATTAGATTTCCGGTGATTGCTGCGTCACATTATCGACATAGTCGTATCCTTGAAACTAGACTATACAACATTATGTATCCCTGCACACTTAACTATGTTTTACCGTACCGCGAATGAGACGCGACATGGTATCGAATTGACCATATTGACAGAAGACGCGATAGCGACACGGAATGAGCGAGTATATACATGTCATTGTGAACACCATTAGTATAGAGGTAATCTATCTCGCAAGATTGTAAACTATCGATACATTGTGAACTGTACCGTACTGCTTACAATATAGCTTATAAATATCAATACCTAGTTTATAATCTATCCATGTCAAACCGTCAAATTGTGAACGAACCTGCACTTACCGACAGGGTTCACAATCAGTCCGATTTTATCACCCGTAGAATTGTGAACCGCCCCTCATTTGTCGGCCTTGGCGGTAGCCGATTTGGCCGCAGTACCTAAGCCAGATGGCCTACTCTCGAAGCCCTTAGTTACGGCCGTATTTACGGATGCTTCCTACTCCATTTCACTTTCGTACATAACATTAGTGCGGGGCCCGAACGTTTTGCAGTTTTCCTTTCTCCCGTTGTTTATTTGCTCGTCCGAAAAAGATAATTATTCGGGAGTAGGGTGCACTTCTAAGTATCGAAATACTTCCGGATGGGCCCGTATCTTCATTGATGGACTTAGAGAGTAGGCTCCCAGGGCACCCCGACCAAATGAGTTAGATTAGGTTAGAACTGTGGCCAACCGCGCTACTTCCAAGTTGGTCGCAGTTACTTAGCAATTCAGTATTAGCGCAAGGTGCGATCTGTCGCTTGCAACTTTAATACCAGTTCATAATTTGTCGGTTTGCCATGGACAGATTTTCTCCTGCATTCTGGTTCGCCCCTAAGATAAGTTAGAGAACCAGCTCTTGTGTTAGTGTGCATTCTTCTTTAAATTCCGCAACTCAATTGCAGTAAATACTTGTTAAGAAAACTTATGAAATTGATTACATAGGCTAACATTATCTAATTTATTGATTACACGTCAAAAGCAGTGGTTGTATCCGCGTTTTGCATTCGTGAATTGAGGAGTTGATAACATTGTATTTGATGTTACTACCTCAATAGTATTTATTCCCCCCATTCTCTTCTCTAAAACTGATTTAACTTGAATAGATAAAAAAAAGCTACAAGAGCCTCAGTTACCTTGAAACTCATTATTTCTCAGATAACGAATGCAATATTATATTGTTAAATAAGATATAACAAAAAGTCAGTTTCTAGTTTACATAAACATTTTTACGAGCTGGTTGAAGACAGCATTTTCGCAACCCGGTATGTGGAAATGTTGACTCCAGACAGCTCGCATTCAGAACCAGCAACACCCTTTTAAAATCCAGTTGTGAACTCAATCCGGTAGTTGGTGAATGGAAGATGATACTGTCGGAATGCTTTTAAGTTTTGTGTGCAGACCAAATTAATGGGATTCTTTTATAATTCTGTTGTGTTTATTTAAAGTAGGGTACCTGATCAAAGCTGTTCTTTTTTCAATAACAATTGAACATACATTTACCTAGATACCTAAATGGAGGTGTAGGCAGCTCTCATATTCAAAGGACAATTTAAGTTAAACTAAACCAATGTAATAAAACTGATTGCTGATTTTTTAAGGAAAACTGTGTCATTATAGGTAAACTGAATTGTAAAGAAAAATATTAATAAAAGGGCCCATTGAATGTTAATCTTATCTCCTATGTTTATACTTTTAAATTCTATTGTACCAGTCAATGTTTTATCCACTTGTGTGCATAAAGCATAGACAATAAAATAGATGTTGTCTTTTGTTGATCTTTGATCTGGCTTAAATGGAATAATGACACTATTATTGTTTCATACATTTCATCATGTTATGTTTTCAATAAAACTTTTATGTATGACTTCCCTTTTTTGGTAGATTTAATTATACTGGTGACCTCAGACAAACTTAATTCTAAATATGTCATGTTGACATTAGCCTGTGCCATACCTGGAAATTGCAAAAAATAATAATAATAATTTTATTGTCTCTTCCTAACAGGGAAGGAAGTAGGAATAAACATTTTGCAACTAGATATATGAATAAATGTAGGTACATACCAGAAGCAGTTTTAACTTTGTAACTGGAGCCTCCTGAAGCATTAATATGCCTTACAATAGTTATGAAGTCGCCATAAATATGGTGTTTGTATGCCTTAGGACTGCTGTTCTTGATTTTTATCTCAATTGTCGCAGAGTTGGCACCCTTCTTAATAAATGCTGGAAAAACAAACTCCTGTAGTCCTGTTACAAACTTGAAACAAACCGCTAGCCATACAATTTGTATAAACAATAACAGCATGGCAACAATATAGAGTATTTATTACATAGTTGGAAGTTTATAATAATTATGAAAACCCAGATGTCACATTTCATTTTGGACACAAACTTACAGAAAGTTAAAGAGTGGCAAATGCGAAAGTGTTTAGATCTGAACAATTTAAAAGCAATAAACTTAAGGTGTCAGGAGTGAGTGAATATAAAAGAACAGGTCACAGGGTCGTCTCAGGGGCGGAGTTAGATTACATTCCGCCTTACGGAGGTATATTTTGCGCCAATCTTTGATCAACAATACCAACGCGCCAACCCCAAGTTACACGGGGCAAGGGATGAATGAAGAACAACAAACTTGTAACTTACAGCGTAGATTACTTCCGCGGTTTGTAGCAGACGCTCTTCCACCTAAGCCGACAACTAAAGCAGTCAATATTGCACTTTTCCCACTTCCGTTGCGACCAACAATAAAATTGACGTTTCTGTTTAGATTTACTTCCAAATTGTCATGACAAAAAAAGTTGCGAACATGTATGTTGACGATGGCACCATCCATATCCTCTTGATCATTTTCGATCATATCGGTATCTTGTTCCATTTTGAATTAAATTAAATTATATTTTTTATTTCAATTGCGCCAAGCGCCGTAAAAGGTGCAGCCAACCAAAAATGAATGAAACAAATTAATGTCAAAATAAAATGGTCAATTGTCAATTGGTCAGTGCGAAGTGTCAGTGCCAATCAAGGGTGCGTTCAATTATTTCACTCGACAATGAACAGAATGGACTTTGTTCGTTGACTGGCCTACCAACAAAGCTTACCATGCGTCGTGGAAAGTGAACGAGCGCAGTAATTGAACGAAGCCCAGTAGTTCATGGTCCTCCTCTTTAAGAGTAGGGGGAAAAACCTGTCGGAGTGTCGGACTAGAAGAGTGTTTTAGCTTTGTTAAAATAAATAAGTTCTAAGGTTTTAGAAGTTACTTCAATCCAGTGGTCGGACCCTATAGATTTTTATACCCCAGTCAGGTGGTTAAATGTTGAAATACTGATAATTCAAAATCTGTTTTTCTATGTAGAATGCATTCACAATAGATAAGCTATAGACATACAAGAGAAATAATTATTTCTCTCCTTAATTCGATTACTTGCAATGGAGTTAAAAACTGAAATCTCGACATAGGTGACAGCACTATTCTCCGTCTATAAACCGCCATCGTTGCGTAAGTGTTGACTGTTGTCACAACTGTTGTGTCGAACACATATAACGTATAATTTATTGTGCAGGACAGCCGATCCCATAATTTAAGTTACATATTATAACAGTACTAAGCACGTGTTATTTTTGTTAATTGGCGCAGACAGTATCCTTCTTTTACACTATCATTAAAAAACAAACAAAACAATGAATTTTACGACGACGCTCGGCAGTAATACAGTATGAGTCTTTATAATGTGCACATAAGGAAAAGAAGGAAACGAAGCTTATCCCAATTTATTTTGGGTCGGTTAATTTGTCATCGTCTCAGTAGTCTCCCCTTGCTCATCATCTTTCACAAAGTCCAACCATCGTTTATTTGGTCTTCTACTTTTAAAGCCATCCTCATTCATACTCAAAGCTTTCCTCACAACATTTTCATTTTCAAACGTTGGTTAAGCGTGTCGAGAGGAAATAAATAACCTTTGTCAATCGTATCCAGTGGATACGGAACCTGCTAAGTAGGTATTTATAAAATAAATACCTACTTAGCAGCTTACTTTTTTTGCTGTTTTTTGCCAGCTCTTATAACTCCTACTTCAGCTCATAAATCAGCAAAAGATGATCGAAAACATTTTCAGAATTTTAGTTTTTTGTGGTTGGTATAACATTTGTATGACATATTTAGTAGAATTTTAATAATATTCCAGTAGCAACATTTTTTGAAAACGCCATTTTTAACGTTACGAAAATCACGAGAATTTGCGAATTGTTGTTAATTTTCATCTAAAAATCGATTGTGCCTGTGTAATTACATTGCAATTGGTGTATTTGTAATTGAATCGTGTAATCATTACATAGCTGTTGATTCGAAGATCATTATCAAGGTAAACAACTTTCCTTTGACCGAACGTTATTGAATTACCTTACCAATTTATTGTTTTTGCGGCGAACCATGTGTTTTCTAAGTAATTTGTATTTTAATAAGTAAATAGGAAAAACCGTTTGCTTAGGTTTTCTCAGGGTTCCAAACTGAACCCGATCCGTCTTCATTTATTGAGCAAGTTATCTGGTTTTGTTTTTAATTGGAGGGTAAACAAAACAATTCGGTATAACAATCATCGTCTAGTTATATCTATTACTCTAGCTAGTAGGTTAGTTGCACTGATAACCCGTTAGTTAAATGAACCAGCGTATGTCCTAGATGCAATCATAATTATCTTTAATACCTCCCTTTTGCAGTTTTCAAAATGAGTGATTCACCTGATCAGCCTGAGCCTCCGAAGGATGTAAGTAATCTTTATAAGTTTTCTTTTTCACCATCACCTAAGTGATCCACTTAGTGTAGCAATGTTATTTACAAAAATACACAACACAATCTATCACTTGTTAGTTGCTGATAAGATTAATTTTATTTTGCATCATCATTTAATTCTGTTCCTAAGGCAAACCACTATAGTATCAACAACAATCCTCTTTGAACAATAATTGGCACTCATTGCAGACTATTCAGATAAAAGGCTTTGTTTTACTTTTACTTGTTTATGATTAATAATAGCCTCTGCTAAAGGTTGATCTTTAGCAGAAACTATTTTTACCTCTCATATGCCTCTATCGCGGCATCTACAAAGCCACATGCGAAGTACACAACATACGTCACGCAAAATCCACATCGCGCAAGCAGAGTTTACCGTGCAAATAGCATAATATACAACGCCCCAACATTAATCGTCAGGCAGTTGCCTACCAGACACAACACGGTCTAGTCAGTAGATCCTCCATTTTCTATGGAGGTATGAGTGAACTTTACACCCTGTTCCTCATACATCTATACCTCAATAACATTTCTATACTATGGATTTATGTTTCTGGATTACAAACAGTTAAACATCCTATATAGAGACATGTTTAGAAGTTAGATTCAATTGAAGATAAAATTAAGTAAGTTTTATTTAACAATATTGAAAAATATTATATTCTCAGTATTTTGGAACAATGAAATACTTGTTTATGATAATTCGAGTATCATCACTAACATGCTGGGAACATGCTTTCTTTTGCAAACATCTTACTTAACTCATGGAATAAGCAATCTCTCAGCAAAGCAGGAGCAAGCAGCAAATGGACATAAATTCTTAAAACTATATTTTCGGCATCAGACTCATTCCCACACCTCGTAGAAATACTTTTTTTTAATATTCAATGTACAGTTTTGTCTTTGTTACTCTTTTGTTACATGTACAGTATAGACTAGCTTCTGCCCGCAGATTCGCCTGTTTCGATGTCGGAAATTGTTCCACAGGAACGTGCTACTGGGACAAAGTCTAGCCTAAGTTACTCCTTATAACATCAGCTATCTGCCAGTGAAAGTCCCGTTAAAATCGGTCTAGCCGTTTCGGAGATTAGCCGGAATCGACAGACCAAAATTAAAAAAAATATACATATACCGATATATATTTCCCAGATAATACAATCCAGTTTGTTAGTAATGATATACTACAACCAGCAACAACAACTACTACAACTTAAACATCAGTATTAGAACATACATTTGGCAGATAAGATTAATTAATGAGAATGTCAAAATATTGAGTTTGACATAATCAATTTTATACAATACATTAATGAAACAAAAACTGGAGTTCTTGCGTCCTGGTCCAGTGTCTAAGTATTTGACCTTAAACCCTACCGGCCACAGTGACCAAGAGGCTGTTTGCGCTGCCCAGCTCCCAGCGCATCAAAGAGCCGACACGCTTTCGTATGATTGCTTTAAAGTCGTCTGTACGCGCCTCTGCCACCACCCTGATGCGCTACAGTGTCGTGGCAACAACAACAGCGCCCTGTACGCGTTGTTGTATTGGACATGTAAGGCGCTGTTAACCCTTTGCGTGTAGTCGACCCATTAATGCCCTAAACAAAGTAGTCCCCTCGAACACGCAAACCTCTAGATCAACATATTGCTCCTGACTGACAGTGACCTACGCTCCAATCGTTTGACCACCATCCGTTGGCTAAGGCGCAACAGTTTAACTTGCCAACAAGTGTTTTATCATGTGATATTGTTACAGCCAAAAGAGTTGGAGAAGTTGGAGGAAGCAAAATTGAAGGCGAAGTTCCCAAATGCAATGATGGGGAGAGGACCCGGGGGACACTCGGCTTTTCTACAGAAGAGGCTAGCTAAGGGGGTCAGTATAATTGTTTTATTTCATTCATACTGAACAGGAAACCTTTTTACTCAACTGCAAGGAAAGAGTTCTGTTTTTGCCACGTATCTTGTATGTATGTAATATTCTTTATAACCTCATATCTTTCAAACCGCTAGACGGATTTAGATAACAAACACATCATTAGATACGTCTTGACTAGCGTTGCCGGAGCGAAATATTCCGAAGTATTCCCGTCGAATTATTCGCGAAACATTCGGAAGTATTGAGTAGTATTCGGAATTATTCCCCGAGAAGAAATATCTAGCTAAGTACATGTTTGGCCACGCATAGAGTAGGTAGTTGTGTAGGTAGTTAGTGGTAATGAACCTGCTGCGAGTCGCGGGGCGGGGTGGCACTGCCACGTGCAAGTGTTCGACTATTGATCGCTAGATGGCGACGCAATTACCATTGCAAATTACATATGTTCCGCGTTAGTGATTGTGTATTCATACCCACGAATCTTCCTTCCTTCCTACCTTCCTAACCTTGATCACTGCAGCAGCAGAAAGCGCACGCAGGCTAGCACTACTGATGGAAGTTGTACAGTTAGAGCTTTTACGTTTACCCGTTAGAGGGCGTTAATGCCCGTGGCTATAAATATATTACTACGCGTTCATTAATAAAAATTAGTATAATACGATTTGAAAACTTCCGAATATTTCCTTTCATCTACTTAGATATGTACTTACGTAATAAGTTTTTTTGTGCGGTTTAGGTGTGCAAGTGATGTTTTGCGAGAATACTATGTACATAAAGGTAAATAAGTAGGTAGGTACTAAGATGAGTTTATATTATATATTATTCTGCCGTCATAATGAAAAAAGGCACAACTAACATTTTATAAATATGGAGAAAATCGACTTTGAGTAGATGTGCCTTTTTTTTCTGATTCTAAATATGTATATAACTCAATTTTGACAAAAATGTTAGTTGTGCCCTTTTTTCTTACGACGGCAGTATTATTTACCGAGATAAATAGTAAAACGTTACCTATTACCTATATTATTTCAATTGTTTCTTTATGTATGTACTTTAGTAAGATTTCGGTTGAACACTACCTATTCTAAAAAGAAGGAGATAATCTTTTTGGTAAAACATCGTCGTAAAAAAGTACGTAGGTAACCCTAACTTCTTATTTTTTTTTTAAACCATTGGGTAGGTAAAGTACTTAAAAACATTTTTACGCTTGTACATAACATCCGCACAAAATCGACACAGTTTAAACTCATCCATACTAAAATAAAATAATAAGTACCTAGTCATAAGTAGATAACTACTTACAGGGAATTATTCCCGCATAGTAGGTACGTAGGCATCGAATAATACTTTGTTGATTATTGAATGAAGCGCTGGCGTCGCCGTGCGACTAACGAAACCGACGAAATATCTAATACACGGCGAGTCTCCTCAAGCTACCTACGCATATATTCGTAACTACTGGGAATAATTTAACTCTTAATAAGTAATAAAACGTAGGTCATCTACTTCATCCTTACAATATTTATTTTACTCTGCATTCTTGCTGCGGTAGTATTCCTTCCAATCGAAGTATTCTTTTGAATGTTTCCGAATTATTCCGAATACTTCCGAAGTTTTGCAACGCTAGTCTTGACCGCCCAAGTGTTCTTAGTTAAGTTAAAAAAATTAAAAAAAAACATGGCGGCTGTGAGATGCCATTTTATGGAGTGAAAAAAAAATTGTTTCGAGTACTGCAATATGGGTATCAAATTAAAGGGCTCATCGTAAGCATTAAAATGACCATGACCGATTACTAAATAATATAAAAACAAAATAAAACATTATCAAAATAAAAACCCACCAAAAGAAATCGAAACCAGATCAAACATTAAAGATATTGATGGTAATCCTTCAAAATTTAAGGCAGCATGATAACACACAGTCGGAGGCATACTTATAGTGACATTAAATAATTTAAGTTATCAAATTTTATGCCTGCATTATCATGCTGCATACAATTTTGAAGGACTACCATCACTCATTCCATTGAGTGGAAATAGATTTATTCGGTAAAGATGACCTGATGCTCCTTACGAAACTACCTTTTGGAAGGGGCAACTGGAATCAATTCTATTTTTTTGAAAATTTTGACGTTCAAAACTGCCTGTTATGGGCTTATTTGAAATAAATGATTTGACTTTGACTTCAGCCATGATCATCTATCTCTCAATGAGGGTACTATTTAACGGCCACATGTTAACATGGTTAACAGCCCCATGCATAATGTGGATTTAATTTTCAGCAAAAGTTCTTCGATTCTGGTGACTATCAAATGGCGAAGCAGCGGCCGGGCAACCTGTCCCAGCCTTTCAAAGCGCCGGCTGCGCCAGCTAAGCAGACCACGGGCGACGCCATCCCCACGCCGGAGACCGTCCCGCTGCGCAAGACGTCCATCATCCAGCCCAAGTTCTCGGCGCCCAGTCAGACTTCCTAGCCCACAGTGCCCGTTGTTGACATTAGGCCGTGTCACTAACTAATACTCCACAAGGCCTATACAATGTCCTGTCCTACAATCATTAGGGTATGGCTTCACTATACAAATAGTATCCATTAGTTGTTTGTCTATTGATTTCGTAACTGTTACAATGTAACTGCATACTATATGCATATTCCCAGTCAAAGCTAATACTAATAATATGCTCTTTCCCTAGTGAGGCCTAAAATCCCTGTAACAGAGAATTAAAATGTATGAGAAAGACATCATTTCACATAGCTTTATAATCCCATACATTTTATTATCTTTTTTGTATAATCGATTGTAGGAAGTTTCATTGTCTTTTTGGGCACATTTTTATTTTACTAGTAACGCGTGGCACATACGCATCGCTTTTAATTTTATGGATGTTCACCTACAACATTGTTGCGTTATATCATTTCTGATCACTTAACATTTTTCTTAGCACCTTGATGGTTTAATATCGACATTGTGATTCGTAATTAGTCTTAGAGTTGAAATTTAAACGAAACTTTTATAAGAACAACTGTTATATTGAGATATAAATGATTTGGTTATAGTGTTGTATGTCATGGATGCGTGTGATTTATTTTCTCATTATACTGTCTCTATATGTTTCTATGTTGCATCATTAGCCATAGACTAGGCTCTATCAGCTTGGGTTAGTTTACAAGGGAATCATGGGGTTATATCAAGACATGTTGCCTGAATGCCTTACTTCGCCGCACTCACTTCAGCATATCGTGATTTGTCATTTGTTTTAATCCCGAGAATTTACAGCGAAGGATCTCGTCACAAATGCCTCGCAATGTCTGTTCTCGAGCATTTATAGAAACCATTGCTAGCATGCGCCAGTGTCCAAAATTAAGTCTCATTGCTCTTGAAGGTTAAACGTCAGCATGGCAACGAATAGAGCAGTCCGAAAAGTAAGCGAATTGCCTATAGCAGCCACGCCCTTCAAACAAAGAGACTTAACGCCAGCCGGCATTATAAACAGCAGCTGTTATCATTTATGAACTTCCAGTGATCATTACAACGGAAACAGCCCGTGTGAGTCGTTGCGCAACTGGTTACAATATTCC
Organism: Griposia aprilina; assembly: GCA_916610205.1. Lineage (NCBI taxonomy): Eukaryota > Metazoa > Arthropoda > Insecta > Lepidoptera > Noctuidae > Griposia > Griposia aprilina. Next base: position 25,596,309 of record OU744284.1, read on the forward strand.
TATTTGTAGTTTAATGTTTGGTTCATCGAAACCAGTTTATACCGCGATTTGGCCATCATTATAGCAACTATTTTCGTGACTACCCTAACACCAGTAATGTAGGTACATAGTGTGTTTCAGATAATTCGAGGAAAAAGCAAAATAATTCCTCCATGTGAAAGTTTAGAAATAAACGATACTCATGGTGTATCAATATATTCACATAATTGTTTATCCCATAGTCTTTCAATGTGATGGCAGTAGAAAATCTGTATATATGCCATAGTACTGAGTAATTAAGAGGGTAAATAAAAAGTACATAAATAAGAATTAAAATAAGGCAATGGACTTGAGATCTGCTCTCTAGTGCGCTAAACACGAGATATGAGCATAGAAGCCATTTGTGCAAGGGTTTATTTTTATAAATGTAGCTCATTTGTGCAGTTTTTATATTATATAATGTTTAGTACATTTTGGGAGCCTAGAAATTAAACAGTTATTGAATCTAAAGTAAATGCTTTCACTGCTAAGCTCCTAGAATGCGCCTAAACTCAGACACTATGTGATTGTCTCCGACATTCACCGTTTCAACTTTAAACTCACGTAATATCGATGTTCGTCTATATAATAGATAGTTAAGCATTCTTTATTGCGTGTCAATAGCCGGGACGTACAAACAACATGGATAACGTTCGCACGAGAGTGATATGTGTATGGTAAGATTAAGGGAATGTTGAAAAGAAAGCTACTATTAAATATAAAATAAATTCTTGGTAAAAAAAGCGTTTTATTTATTTTATTCAGACTGTGCGTGTTTTAGGTAAGGGCTATACCGTCATCATAACATATTCGAGTAAACAATGTTAACAAAATGAGATTAAAGAATACAATAATAAATGGCACTTGATAAAACAAAAACTTAAACTAACAGCTGAGGGTAGGTACATCATCATAACATCGTCCGACATCTCCTTTGGAATCCCTTTCACAATGCGTCCGATCTTGTCCTGTTAACATATTTATTTCCCAACTTCATGTAGTCATGAGCGTTATATTTGACTGCTCTCTGAAAAACAAAAAATAAAGTTTAATGGAAGTTAGATCAATTTGAGAACTGACTGAGGGGAGAATATCCTTCCCAAACTTGATTTTTGCGACTTGATAATATCGCAACAACAAAGTGAACTAAAAATAGGCATATACCTATTTTAGAAAAAAAGTTCGTACCTGGATTCCAATGCACATAGTCTGGGGTGGCAGCTGCCTGGTATTCCTGCACGAGGTCGTCAACCACGCCGCGAGATGCGTCGAACTCCTCCAGCGAGTCCTTGAACATCGGCTCTTTGCGGAACACCTCCAAGAAAGCCTCGCGCTTGCGCAGCTTGTCAAACTGCTGCAGACATCTGTCAAACAACTGCACAGAGAAATTAAGGTTTAAAATTGGGTGCAAGCCCAAACAAAATTAAATGTTGAAAAAACAAGGCTGAAATGAAATTATTTATTCTGTAAATAGAATAACGGAATCACTTTTACACGTCATCTATACTAATCTTAACCTTTTGACTGCTTGTGTCGCATTTATGCGACAAATATTTCCATGCCCCTACCGCTCGTGTCGTATTTCTGCGACAGAGAACATGCATGACTTTTTCGTCTTATTAACTGCGTGGTACAACAAAAATCATTATTAAATAGAGATATTATTTACAACAATTACTTAAAATTACGTGTCGTAGCTCTAAGTATTGAAAAAGCTTAAACAAAAATAAGTAATTGGCAGCTTGGACTTTTCTTCGGTGCCTATCGCGCGCGTCGCATAAATATGACCATAGGGATGGGATACAATGCAATGCGTATTTTAAAAACGAAATAACAAACAGTTAAATAATCAGGTATAATGCATCATTCAGCATAAAATAAACAGTGTCATACGAAATAAAGTTTATTTACTTAACATATTGCTTTGTGTTATTAATTCTTTTCCTTATTATTCATAAAAAAAATATCCCTCAGGGTCTTTGTATAATGACAACATTTGACGTTAGTTCCCATCACTAGACGACTATGTTTGCAACACATTTCTCTAGTTAGTCAAGCGCGGCTGTCGCATTAATACGACCATTGCCTACGTCACAAGCGGATCAAACGAATGGAAATTTCCATTGATGTTGTTCGTGGGTATTTGTCGACAAAATAGTCACATTTCAATAATGACGACTACTGAGGAATTAATAAGAATATTAGAAGGCGACGACGAAGCGGAATTATTCGAATATGTCGAAAAAAAGTGGAAGTGATGGAGAGGCAAGTACCTATTTAAATTACTTCTTAAGTTAGTTGCACATTATTCAGTAGGCATAGGTATAAATAAGACTTCCGTTGGGTTTAGGTAACTCCTTGATGAATCGAAATAGTTTTTTAAATATTGTGATGCAATAATGGTGGCAAGATGTGACTGTTTATGATATTTATATATTTTTATATACTTAATTTAAGGCTGATTTGAAATAAAAACATAAAATACTTTTTTACTATTTTTTTATCGATACAACGATTGCTCCTCCTTATTTATTGTAGGTATTATTTTATCGATTTGTAGCCGCGCGCTAGGGGCACGGCAATTGATATTTAGCCACGCGCTTAAAAGGTTAATATATAAAAATCACGTGTCACTATATGCGCACACGCTAATCTCTGGAACTACCCAACCTATTTCAATGAAATTTCGAGAATAGGTATGTATAGTTTGTTCCAGCATTGAAAGATTGAAGATTGCATTGATTGATTGATTGGTTGCATTGTAAATTTTGGACCCGATAGGTGGCGCTTCGTGCGAAGTAGGAGCAGGTCGCTAGTAATATTATAAAGATTCCGAAAACTCACTAGTGAGAAGCTACAGTATTGTCGAGTGTGGTAGGATGTATTTTATGTTAAAACAAGAAATTTCACGCGGGCAGAAGCTAGTGTTTTATATAATAAGCTAGATGAAGTCGACATTTCTTATCTAAATACCCTTGAGAAGAAATGGTGAAACAAACTCAGGGGTCAAGGTGTCTTTAAAGTCTAGACATTATTTATCAAAAATATTGTGAAGAAAATGCAGAGTAGTCCGGACTGGCCTTTTGATAAAAGTACCACAAACCTGATGATGACGATTAAGCCATGTAATCACGATGGGACAAATGTATACAGGAAACTCGCGCGACGGGGTTTGACTTCGGACGACATGTCTGGCAATATCGAAAACGGGGAAAAATGTCGTGAGTGCGACTTAGCACGATGTATCTGGAGACACTCACTTTCCCCTAGTGAATTGTGAATCTATAGCTTTAAATTTAATTGAACTTACTGATGATATGTTGGTGTGATTGGCAAGCAATAGCCCTGATACTTTATGCGAGGCGTGCACGTAGGGCGAGCGGCGCGACAGGGCTACTTGTATGGACGCGGGGCCCCACGGGATGAATGATGCCAGCTTTCGCTCGCGTATTCGCTGCAGAGACTTGTGCACTTGTGATGGGTCCACTTCTCCCTGAAAAATCAAGAGTATTTGTGTAAGGAACTGGTGTACTCTATAGTCTAGCTATTCAGGCATTGCAACACCTTTGTAAATGATTTTTAAGATTTTTATGTGAATATTTTAACAATTTTAATTTTGAATAAATATTTATTATTCGTAAAAAATGGCCAGATTTCAAAGATAAACTACCTACTAAAATTTGGAATCAGCTGATGTCCTGGTAATGCCTTGTTTGATTTCGAAAGTTGTTAATAGGTGATTAATTTGGGGGACTAGACTAGGGGATATAAGTGTGAATAACCTTGATATTTACCTGTATAATATTCAATATTGATATGTAGCAGTGTTGATTTGTTCTGTCTGGACTGAGTGACACCATCATATTCTTAGGTTGGAGTAGCCTTTGCATCACGTCGAGTACTGTGGTTTTTCGAATTTTTGGCGCCTATTGAAAAGTACAAATTAAAAATGTATTAATTACATAATATTAAAGACTTCAATTATTTAAGCTTTCGATCGAATAAACAAAGTAATAATTTTGGAATAATGTCATTGTGATTTGATACATAAGTTGTAGACAGATAGAGAATTAGTTGACATTGCAATGGAGCGATACACAGTCACACAGCTCTAGCAACGATGGAGATTTTGAACCACCTATTCGGGGCCGTGTGTCCACGACAAACCACAAAACTTGCAAGTCTTGAAAGCCAACATTGAAGAAGAAATCACTAATTTGGAGGACGTTTTGCGAGCAACAATTCAAAATGCCTTAAAACGAGCACAAATGTGCATCAACTCAGGAGGTAGTCGTTTGACCGATATAATTTTTTCGACTTAATGTCATTTTTACATCTTTAAATAAACTTTCCGTGAAAAGAGAGCCCATTTTTTTCCTTTCGAACCTAATGGCAGTAAATTGACATCATGACATTACTTTTGCCCCAACTTGTATGTAACTTACGATATTTAATTCGTGGTCGGCCGACAGCGGCGTGTATCCTGTCATGAGGAAGTGTAGCCTCGGCGTCGGTATTAGCGGCGCCACCAGACTGATCAGATCGTTGTTCATATACGACGGATACCTGGGGTACCACAGAGTTATTCAATTATAGACCATCACTAAAATATTATAGCTAAGTATTTAAAGACAAAAAGTTTCACACAATTAAATATGTTTTGCTACTTATTGTTCATCAAAGGAATCGGAACGTCGTTATCTGAGGCCCAGTATTGGCGACTGAATATGTTAAAAGCTAGGGGAAGGGAAGATCCATTCAAGGGTGCGGCGAATGTACAAGATCTCCCGGGCCCCCGACTTATGGTAGTAGAAGGAACAGAGAGGTTTTAGTCGGTAGGAGTCCGACATAACCCTTCTTTCTCCCCAGACGGAAGGCATCCATGACGATTTACCCACGAAATAAGGGGGAAGAGAAGATGTTTAAGCTAACGGTTGGACCCTGAAACTACTTGGAAGTTGATATTGGGGTCCAAAGAATATACATACAACCACAATAATGTTACTGAAAATAGAGTCGTTTTTTTAAATTATGTATTTATAGACCTATTTTACCTTAGTGTGGCGGTACTGGCACTCATGATAGTAGAGACGAGCGTGTTGATCTGCGCAAACGACGGGTTCTGTATGTGCAGGCGGTCGCTGGCGATTCGATTTAGCGCTGTGTTGTCGAGCACCATGACGCAGTCAGCGCTTTCCGTTAAGCGCTTCAGCGTCAACAGCGAGTTGTATGGCTGGACCACTACGTCACTGGCATGGAACAACACGAGTTACATAGGTATAAGAGCTGAGCAGACGATGGACTATGTGTCCGCCGGACAGAAATGACCCAAATGAAATGGCAGAAATGTCAGGCAGTCTATTTGTCCTTCGTGTGCGTTATTGTATTGATTACCATACATTCAATCGTCGCAGACAAATTTTTGTGAACGTCTGCTCAGCGCTGTAGGATGCGCTGGTATAGTTTTGACCTGTTCAGTGGGGGACAATGCTTGTGTCGTGTGCGGCGTGCATGACGCTTCGCTGACGCACAAAAGGATCTTGTCCACTAAAAGTAGTCACAATTTGATCTTGCTCCACCACCGGATTGCAAACTAAAGCTGGATAAAGGCCTCCCAGGTTTCACCACAACACCTAGGGTAATCTTAAGGTCGTGAGTCGATCTAATTGCCTATGTTTGACGATTCGATGTTTATGGGATCTGTTTGTCTGATCTAAATATCTACACATACATAAAATTGGAGTGTCTGTTTGTATTATTAAAATAACCGCTTTTTACTAAATGCATAGGGATGTATACACGGTACATATTTTTTTTTTTTTTTTTACAGTTTTTGTGTCTGTCCGTTTGTTCCAGCTAATCTCCGAAACGGCTGGACCGATTTTGACTGGACTTTTACTGGCAGATAGCTGATGTTATAAGGAGTAACATAGGCTACTTTTTATCCCGGTAGCACGTTCCAGTAGGCTAATTTCCGACGTCCACGCGGGCGAAGCCTCGGGCAGCAGCTAGTTTGCCATAAATCAGATTAACTAATGAAATAAAGTTATTTTATAGGCGTATTACATTGATTACTCTCCTCTATCTTCAAAAGAGCAGTATTGTTACACTTAAACTGTTTTTAATGGCCCATTGGAGATGTTACAATAGCTAAAGACCGTGACATTGTAAAGTCCGTAATTGGATAGTCGTTGACCGCACATCGCGTGACTACATTGTGTTATGTCTTATTTTATACTATATTTTAACTATAACACTATTCTGAACACTTTGAAGCACATCCACCAAAACAAAAATGTTGAGAAAGAAGAGCTTTTACAAAAAAAATACAAATTAGCAAACATAACCAGCCAAGAACTTAATAATTTTTTTCTCATCACAGCGACTCTCCACAAGCCTTGTAAACATAAGAAACACCAAGATCATAAAAGTTAAACATAAAATACACTCAAAGAGTTTACCTGATTTCATCCAGGTTAGGAAAGACACTGTAGGTCTGCACCAGTTTCTTGGGGAATCTGTCTGATAGATGTTCAAGAATGTACGAGCCCATGCCTGACCCTGTTCCTCCAGCTATTGAGTGGCACAGCACAAACCCCTGTCACAAGGAACATGATATTGATAAGGACTGATCTTCTTATAAAATAGACTACACCTATACTTCACTAAATTGAATAAAAAAATGTGGAAATTACATCATATTTATTACCAAATGCAGTAGACGCTAGAACAGTGGTAGGTGACAAGATTTACAACGCCAAGATAATTGAGGGTACAAAAACACTAGATTGGTATTAGGGAATTTAATTATATTATGCTTTACCAAATTACTGTTTCATAGATAAATTATTAGCTGCTCCTCTACACTAAAGCACCCCATAGAAGGACCATGTGTGAGATTTTTAGCCAGGAACACCTTTCACTTGTATCATAAAGGAACTAATTCATGTACCAGAATAAAAGTATCATATGTGTATAGGGATAGGGCTAAAATAGGGTAGATAGGGCTAAAATTTTATACACAGATAACACAAAGGATACACACATAATCCTTTGTGTTATCTGTGTATAAAATTTTAGCCCTATCTGTTCGCCTTCTAGTTCTAGTAGTCATGTTTAAGTAATGAATCTTATAGTCAATATCTTCACAAACTTTTACATTCTGATTACAAGAATAGAATAGTTTTGCAACTTGTGAAGAACATAGTTACCTCTAAGTTATCGCTGCCATCTGCCTCTCTATTTATAATATCAAACACTTCTTCATTTAGTTTCTCTCCCTGAGCATACCCTGAGGCCCAGTTGTTACCAGCACCGCCACCGTGTTTGGATAGGTACACATTCTCAGGATTGTACAGCTGAAAAGGTTTATATTGTTAAAACAGGAGGAACAGACAGGCAACTTGAATGATTTTGTCATTATTTATTCCTGGATAATGGTCTTGTACTAAAACATGGTTTAAATCGCTAATTGAACTATTTAATTTATGAATTACAAACATTGAGATGATGTCATACTTGATTTGTAAACATCACGTAATAGGGTCCCATACCTTTGCATACGGTGAGTTCATGATAGTGTGTATGACACGAGGCTCCAAATCCAGCAACACCGCTCTTGGAATATAGTGGTCATCATCAGCTTGGTAAAAGAATACATCTTTCCGATCCGACCCCGCCGACGCGTACTCCTCGAGTATCCCCTCAGGAGATATCCCATGTTCTATGCACAACTGCTTCCAGAACTCGAAACCAACTATTATGAATTAAAATTAATTGCGATTACGAAAACAAATTTAAAATAACCGAACATTTCCGTAGAAATATTAAGTACTCACTTTGATTGCCACATTGGCCGAGCTGTAATGTTATCATTTCACTCGGCATTTTGGATTATTTTCACAACTTTAAAAGCTCAAATTAACCCTAAAGATATCGTTTAATTTTCAAAACAACAAACAAATCCATGAGCCGCTATCGCCCATTACCAAAGAAGTTCGTTTTCTATTTCACAATATTAATGACATTATGACAGTAGTACATTCAAATCAAAATATTTCTCATTGGAAAAAAAGAATAACACGTAGAATAACCACCAATCCCAAATAACTATCTTTAATAAAATAGTGAAAACAGACTGACCTTTTAATTGAGTGCGTTCATGATTTTTATTATTTTGTAAATACCGGTCACAGACTATAAAGAGAACTGATACTGGTACCTATTTAAATACAAAAATGGGAAAACGTATGAAAAATAAATCAGCAGGCTGTATGAAATTATTTATACCTAATAACAAATAAAATAAATGATTAAATTAAGCTTCTCAAATCACTTCTTTGGTGAATATATGAAATAGCGTGAAAATGAAAAGATTTTGTAGATTAATGTAAATCATTGAACGCATCATAACTTAAACTTCAGAAATTTATTCGCAACGAAATGTCAAAGTTATAAGTTTCCGATTCCGTGATTTCCAAAGTTTTGTAAATTATAATCGTGTTTCAATAACTTTGTCCAATTTACGTATTTTAAAATTAAAGAAAGTAGTTAATTATAGAAAACAGTGCTTTTTGACATATTTCAATGTGGATTTCATTCATAATCTTTGTCTAAAATCGTTCAAGGTATGAGTTGTGGTCATAGTTGATGGCCTTCGACTAACATATTTCTCAACTTTGTTGTACACAGCCTACGATGTCAGAAGTTTAATGAGATATTGTCGACTCGTCGTAGGCGTGACTTTCATAGCCACAAGGTTCTCAAATCCTCCCATATGATATTAATCAAATAAAGTGATTGCTGTGTAATGTGTGAATAAGTTATGGAATACCTATTAGAATATACTTCCGGAGCATAACTTATATAATAGCTACGTTGAACTGCCATAAATAAATAAATAATAACCACATCAGAGCATTGTCTAGCATGTTCATTACTTAAATAAACTATTTTATTACTTAATTTATTTTTTAAATCTGAACACAGGTATTAGGTAATCTAAAAGTGTATTGAACGCCGAACTGTCGTGCGAGCAGTCAAAATGCCGCGCAAACTACTCAAGTTCCTCATAGTGTTTGATAACACATCATTGTTATATTTTCCTGGGCAATTCTTGTCTGGGAAAGTTCTAATGGAGTTGCAAGATGACACACCTGTGTTAGGTAAGTTCACTGTAATTAGAACAAATATTACGTGACCATTGTTAAGCATTTTGTAATAGCTAGCACAGATGTGTAAATAAAACTAGATAATTCTATTTGTCCCTGTCCGTTTTAATTAAAGATTGGCATTATTATAGAAGTAGGTTACTTAGATTCTATTCCTGTTTAAGAATTAAATCTTTATATATATTTTTATTTTTGGTAAGTACGTCAATCAATCTGGCTAGGCTTTTCTCAACTATATTGGGGTAGGCTTCCAGTCTAACCGGATACAGGCCAATACCAGTATTTTACATGGAGCGACTGCCTGCTCTGTTTGGTACATACAAACTATTCACAATTAATTAATATAACTATGTAGGAATTTTTACAGGTAATACTATTGACAACTTCATTTTCAATTCTAACCTAACCAACTTTTATTAGGGACTTCTTAATGTGTATTCATTGTTTTAGGACTACACTTCCATGTTATTGGTGAGGGTGTGGTGCGAGTAGGATCTGGCAGACATGAAAGACTCTTTGACAAAGAGAATTACATAGACTTCAGGATGAGACTGCTTGGTGAACCAGGTACTGTAATAATTAGTACAAGATTTACTGTGTGTACTACATGCTTTTAATGATGATTGGGAATCTGGTATAACAATAGCTTGTAATGCCTATTCTTTATGGACAAAATTGGAAGTGGGTACCCAATGATAATGCCACTCGTCTCACATTACACAATAGTCTAAGTGACTCACTTTAAACATGCCTTTTCCACCTGGTAGCCACTTCACTAATCATTTGACTGATATTAATATGTTCAACGTATGAATCAAACTTATTTATAAAACTAGTTATAAAATGGCAACACCCTGGCAGTCAATGTTGCCTTACTGATTGGCAAATATTTTAACCATGGCCTCGGCGAAATTGAATAAAATTATAGCTTAACTTCCTATCATGGTGTGGTTATGAATCAATTGACAAACAAATGCCTGTCTTGGTAAAACAAACCATTTAAAATAATGTAAATGGTGAGGACTTAAAACCTAAAGTTTAAATATTGACTTTATTCATAGACATGAAGGTTAAAACAGCACAAATACAACACATAACATCACGCTTGTATTCCCCGAAGGGTTAGGCAGAGGTGTACCTATAGCACACCCACATTTCGCCAGCATTTTGCGTTAAAACAGCATGTTATTATAAAGCCATATTTTTGAGATGTGATACACACCCCATCGACCGACCACCGAGTACACAGTCGTGATTCGTAATGACGTCAACAGATGCGTGTGGCAGTCACACTATTCTCGATGTAGTAAAGAACTCGCCCCAAAAATGAGAAACCGCCAAAATGTACGACGGTCTACGGGTGTGTTATACGCGAACTGTAGTTTGACCCTTTATTCCGAAGGCCTCACACTGGGGTTTGTCCAGGCGCATGCACTCACCAGACGTAATCAAAACACTGCACGTAAACTTCCGCCTAAGCCTACATATTTATTTTCCCGTGCAGAGTATTCTTCCTTGCAATAAGAACCATTATTGGACTTCAAAAGAATACATCCAGCTTATAAGTCGCTGCTACCTTTACGCTGTAAAAACGCTATTGTAATAACCATTATCAAATCTTGCCAGGTCACAGCCAATCAATCCTATCTCCGGGCATACACAGCTTCCCATTCAAGCTGGGACTGCCCATGGGTCTGCCGTCCACATTCCTGGGTACGCACGGCTGGGTTCAATACTACTGCAAGGCAGCACTGAGAGAACCCAACGGACTGACTCACAAGAACCAACAGGTCTTCATTGTGATGAACCCGATCGACCTCAATTTGGAGCCGCCGGTTTTGTCTGTGAGTGGTTTATTTATTTACTTACTAGCTTCTGTACTTCTACTAGAATTATCCCACGGGAATGAACTACCGTCATAAAAAATATCCTAATTCCTCTTAACCCAGGTCTACCTGTGTACCAAATTTCATCGAAATGCCATCAGCCGTTAAGGTGTGAAAAGGTAACAACGGTACAGACAGACAGAGTTACTTTCACATTGATAATATTAAGAATTAGTATGGGAAGTACCTAAGCATAGTATGGAAGTATGGATTTATAAAGTGATGACTTGGAGTTTTTTGCACTGATACTAGATAGCTTGAGAGTTCAGAGCGTGGAGTTCTCGGTTCGATACCTGATTTTGTAACGTAACGATTTTGTTGGGAAATCTTCAGTTGCAACCTGCCCCTGCAAAGTATTGTGGTGTGTAATTATTCATTAATTGTTGTTGAAATAACAGCTGCTATTAATTTAAAAACAATGACGTGGAAATGGTCTTGATGACGTTCATTACCTACTTGATATCCAAAGAGCGGAGCTAATATTAACATCATAATACTGAACACTGTATACCTCGGTACTGTCAGTCACAGTGAGTAGGTAGGTCGTGCATTGACGCGCAATATGAAACGTCCATGCAAGTAATGCACCATGCTGCATGCACTAATACGTAGATTGATTGATATCGTCACGGTTAGTGAGTCGCCAGTTATCAAGGTTAACTCACAGAGTTGCAGGGTAGGTATGCAAAGGATCGCAGGATGATGTCCACTGTTGGGCACAAACCTCCCCTAAACACGTCCTCAACGATCGGACCCAAGCATCGCGCATCCTTTCTGCAGGTTGTCTACCAAGGCTACGTCTTTTAGTATGTGGTCGCCACTCCGGATTTTTTCGGCCCCATCTGTTGAGCCTGTTCCAATTTTATTTATTAAAATTACAACCGATGGGATTTGCCATCAGCAAAATGAACGAACTTTCAACCCCTATTTAAAAATCCTTCTTTAGTGCTCACTTTCGTATTATGAACGCTAGTGACTACGTTCGCGTGAATTTCGTACATTTTCCTTTCGAACTCGATCCCATCCACCCCTCCACCCCCTTTAAAGGTATTTATTTGGAAAATAAATAATTACTATACTCGAAAGGTTTAGGTAGTTAAATAATGGTAAACAAATCGTAAAAAGGGTTTTTTATAGTTTTAAAGTTATTTGCGATTTATACGATAGTTTCCTCTTTTATTGATGTATGTTAAACTTTATCATTTGTTCGTAAACTACACTCTTCGTACATGTAATTTCTTGAGCACAATTTTTTGTTAGAATTATAAAATAGTATAATATTTTGTAATCTGTCTATTGTAAAGAGCCCAAAAAGACAGGTTCCCTAAACCTTTTAGAAAATACAACGAATTAGATAACGTTGCTAAATTGAAGAGTACACCTATGACGTAGTATGGCAACTGAAGCAGCAGGTATTACGTTTAGTCGGTTAACCAGATGCCTTTTATGTTGTGAATGAATTAGAAAATTTTTAAATGGTGTCACTGTATTGCGGCTGCCACCATACCACAGTGAGCGCAATTCAATTGAGTTAATATGGGCTCAAGTTAAAAGGGTTTGTAGCAGAGAAAAATTAAACTTTTAAAATGTCTGACCAAAACATTCTTTTGCCAGAGGCTTTAGCTAATGTGACTGCTGAGAATTGGAAAAGTTGCGAGGGTCATGTAATAAAAGAAGAACAGAAAATGTTTAAATTAGACAAAATAATTGATGATACCACTGAACGCTTTATTATTTATGTGACAAATAGTTCCTCAAATTCAGATTCAGAATAGAGCCTATTCTTAAGGGACTCAAAATAATATGATTTTAACATTTGAAATAAAAGGTTCAACGTTAATCCTTCTTCTTTTCACCCCCTTTAAAATTTCCAAAAATCTTTATACATTTATGGAACTCTCGTGCATTTCATGCTTGGGCTCAGCAGTGCTGTGCGTTGTCTGCGAATGAATGAATTTAAGATTTCTATCACATGGGGCTTAACTGGCAAAATGTGGGTACATATCACCGGAGTTTGAAATGTACTCACATTTTACCAGTTATACTTACCCTTTGGGAATTACAGGCGTGATGTTAAGTATGTAAGTTATATTATGATTTTTTTTTTGTGTAATGCAGCAACAGTTCGAATGCAGCGTGGACCACCGCCTAGGCGTGGGTTGCGTGGGCGGCGGCACAGTGACGTGCGGCGTGTCGCTGGACCGCGGCGCGTACGTGCCCGGCGAGAGCATCATGCTGACAGCCACCCTCGTCAACAACTCACGGACCACTGTCAAGGCGACCAGGGCCGCGCTCACTGAGGTATATACGTATTAGAATAAAATACTCGTTATTACGTACACCTTGTTTTCTTCTTTTCGTGTCGATGGTAGTCTTCGTCTTTGTTTTTATATTGTATGAGCCCAGTAGGTCATGTTGTGTGTGTGGTTATTTTTATATTGTAGGAGGGGCCACGTTGATTGCGGCATCAGTGGCATTATGTAGGTCATCAAACGTGCAAGTGAAAGGACACTTTGGGACACTCCAGCAAGTAGGACATGATCTGATCAGAAGCACTGTACTCGCACTAGGTGTTAGATGGGTAATACCCCACTTCGACAAATTGTATCTTTCGCGGCCTATTTGGGTACACAATCGATTGAGAGCTTTCTATATAGGCCACACACACCATATGTATTACAGGCGCAATATAACTTGAAACCACAGGCCCAAAATTCAAAATAGAGAAAGGAGTCAAAAAGGGCGACCCGCTATCTCCTAAACTGTTCACCAGTACTCTCGAAGAAATCTTCAGGAAGTTGGCAGCCGAATGGGGACTGACAAATCTACGTTTCGCCAACGACCTTGTTCTTTTTTCATCCTCAGCCACTGAACTTGAACGGATGCTCCAAGAACGTAGTAATGCAAGCCTTGAGGTTGGACTGAAGATGAATATTATGTCGGAAACCAAACTTATGTGCAACGAAACACCTGGAAGCATAAAAGTAGACGAAAAACACTACAATATGTCCAAGAATACCTTTACTTGGGCCAACTAGTGTCTCTTTCCAGGTGAGGCAAGATAAAGAAATCACAAGACGAACGGAAAACACCTGGAAGAGCTACTGGTCCACGAAGGAACTATTCAAGGATAAGTTGCCTATGGAACTGAAACGCAGGCTCATGGACATGTGTATTTTTTTCCGTCTCCCATCTTAACCTATGGTGCACAGACTTGGTCTTTGACTAACATCCAGAAGTCCAAACTCAAGGTCTGCCAACGAGAAACGGAGCGCAGTATACTAGGCGTTAAATTAACGGATCGTGTTCGTAACACAATACTGCGCTTCAAAACAAAGATAGCTGACGTGGCTCAAAAGGCCGCCCAACTTAAATGGGACTGGGCAAGACATGTCTGCCGCATACCGGACAAACTGTATGCCCAAATAGCACAGAACTTGTGCCCTGAAACGGTGAGGCGGCTCGAGCTGGATAGGTTCCGTCAAAACTGGAAGTAGGACGCGCGGGCTCACGAAATATGGAAGGAGTGGGAAAGCGTAGGCTAGTTAAAAAAGAAAATGTGTAAAAGCTTTCTCTCCTACAATTTTTCTGTGCCTGATAGGGTCCACAATGAACTCATAAAATTTTAAGTTACCACCTAAGTACACATTGTGGAATGCAATAAATGATTGAGTATTGACTGGCTAAAATGATATACCTACCAAACCATAGAATGCACAAATTCTAAGATTTGGTAGGTATATAATCTTTCCAGCAAATGAAGTCTTAGTAGAATTTGATTAAGCTTGTTAACAAGCTATCCATTAATAATACACACAATACCTGCAGCAAGCAGGTCGGAATTTATGATGGAATAATACAAAAAAAGCAGATGCAAAACAGTTTGTGAGGCGACCGGACTTTCACGTTTTTTCTACGAAGCAAATCACGATGCGTCGATATTTCTTTTGTTCGCTTTTTACACTTGAATGTTTTTGCACTGAAACTGGCTCGCGTAACATCGAAGGAGTAATAATTTGAAGTCACGATCACGACCCATCGGTCAGAAGCCTTGTTCTATAGTCGTACACGGATAAAAATGATACGATAAACTTTTTGTGTCTGCTCATCCTTTTATCGTTTATTTACTAGTCGGGATATGTAGTTATTGTTTTACATAAACGCGGTCATTCATTGCAATGGAAACCTTATTTAAATGGTTATAAAAGTTACAGTGAAAAAGTTCATAAGCTGCACAAACTACAAGGGTTTGTCCATGCCTTTTGAACAAGGATATGAGATGTACTGGGTGTTTACTAATTATAAACGTTTGTTGCACTTGTCTGCTTGGTCTGGTACTGAGTACGCAAGACTTATCAAAAGTTTAACTAAACAGACAGTTTTGCTTGAGAATCTGGTACGCCAGTTCTTTCGGTCCTGAACACTTATAGTAAGTGGAAAAATGTGGGCGTTATTAGGGGCAGCCAACCTGCGCCTGCGGCTGAGAATATCTCAGCTCCGTAAATTTTAATAGGGCTATTCTAACTACATAGTAATGCGCAAACATCATCATTTACTTAGCCCTTCCACAACCAAAATTACATTGCGTTCGATTCAACGTATACCGCTAGAAAATATTTATTTCTTCGTTTTTTTTTTTCGTGATTTTGCAGCGTAAGAATGTAAAGTCAGAAATATCTGACTTTACAATCATACGCTGCAAAATCAGCAGAAGGGGGCGGTCGGAACTACTAAAAGGCCTAGGGCGCCCGAGACTGTTAGTCCGCCTCTACCTCTTTGTGACTTTCAATAAGTGCTAAATCTCATCCTAATTCAGCATTGCGTCATTTTTCTTCTATTCTTTAAACCTCTAACTCCATTTTCTTTCCAGACGATCCAATACTCGGCCCACGGCAAGGTGGCAGCGAAGGAAGTCCGCGAGCTGGCGTCGCTGTCGCACGGCAAGACGCGCGCCGGCGAGAGCGACGTGTGGCGCCACGAGCTGCTGTACGTGCCGCCCCTGCCGCCCACCAACCTGCGCGGCTGCCACCTCATCTCCGTGCAGTACGACGTGTTTGTGAGTACTGTGCTACACTATGGGACTGGAACTGAGAGGGTAGTGGCTCTAAAGACAAGTTGTGAGACAAATACGCATTCTACAGGGTTGTTTGAGATGCAGAAGTCTCCTATACTCAATCCTCCGACATTCAATCTCGTGACAAAACAATCTCGTTCCTGAATCATCATTATCTGCCCCTTTTACCAACTATGTTGGGGTCGACTTCCAGCCTAACCGGAAGCAGCTGAATACCAGTAATTTACATGAAGCGACTGCCTATCTGACCTCCACAACCCAGTCACTGGATAATATGATACAATTGGTAAGACTGGTTGTCAGACTTTCGAGCTTCTGACAATCCGTAACGACTGCCAAAGATCCACGAATGACAGCCGGGACCAACTACTTAACGTGCTCTCCAAGGCACGGAGGGGTCTTGATATTATGTAAAGATGGTCTCGATCTTGAATATAAACAAAGTCTCACAATTTTAATGTTGTTTTGCTTGTTGACAAAAGCATTTTTTATTTATTAATTGTAATGATGAAGCCCACTGCCCAGCCTTAAATTCTGAGTTGAACTGCACGATTACTGACAAATGCGTGCACTTACTGGACAGGTCCACTCAAACCTGTGTGGATCTTTCCTCAAAAGACCATTTCAGACTCTACATGGTCCTCACATGATCTGACCAAGACTATGTCTGGACTTTAAAAGAGACTCTGGACCTCTGAGTTTGTTCCGGTGTTTCTTCTCAGAGTAGTCCGATAGGAAACGCCTAATATTCTAATTTTTTTCCAGTTCATAATCGAGCCAAAGAGCTTAGAAAAGGAGGTAAAGCTGCAGCTACCTATCCTGATCGGTACATACCCTTTCCGTGAAGAGACTGACGAGCCGCAGCCGCCGACGCACTACCCCAGCACGCTGCCCATCTTCCGCGCCTGGCTGCACGACAAGCCCGCTCACTGACATACACACACGCATACAAGCACGCACATAAACACATTGTCGAACTGACACTCATACAACGTACAACGTAGTGGGAATACGTATTTTTTTCCATGTCTACTATATGTAGGGCTATTACTTCGAAATGTTAAAAGTCCTGACAAAAAGCCAGATATTTGCAAGAAGTCCGGACATTTTAATTTTGAATCTTTTTGTTTTTTCAGCACTCGAATTAACTTTTGCTATGTAAAAAAACAAACCCCTTGCGTTGAAAAGTCCGGACGGGGGGCTTAAACGCCGGACACATCTGGACAAATCGGGACGAATAGTAACCCTAGCTATATGATATTGCACAATACTGAAATCACAAAGAATATAAGTCTGTGTATGAGGTCCAGTGCAAACAAAAGTTATATAGGAAGATCCCTCTATAACTTCCAATAGATACATAGCTGCAAATGGTGCATCGGCTCCACTGACGAGCCCTCACGAAAACAGATTAAAACCGTTTATAATTTTATATTATACATTCCTTATTGTTAAGAAGTGTTAGCTAGATTTTATACATCAATTGTTAGGTAGGATTCTACATGTTATGAAAAACCTATTATTATAAAGCAATGCATATTGGCAATAACAATGGCTCCTTTGTTAAACGAATAAGCCGCACGCGAAGCGAATACGACTATATAAATAAAAGACTGTAATGTCTTCTATATTGAAATCGAATGTTGTGGCATAGAATATTAAAACTAATTATATTGACAAAAAAAGTACTTATACAAAATTATACACTGCCGTAATTATAAGATTAATAGATTGTATTAATAATCTATTTAACAGTCTGATATTGATAGACAAACTTTTTTAATCAAGTATCAAACATCTTTGTGAGGACACAAATATTTTTATAAGTTTATGTAAAGAACATCACTTCGAACAATTTTGCTGAGAAGCCAGTTTGACTTTAATATATTAATCTTTTGTGCCATTTAATGTGTTTAACTTCAAAATAATCATTGTAATTGATGACGAATCTGTTGTGAAGTATTAATTCCTATTGTTTAGATGTTTGTAACGAATGTATACGTACTAATGGAAATGTATATAACTAACCCTGTGATATACCGATCCGTCCATTTAATGTAGTTATATACCATTTTTTTTATTATTAATATTTACCTATTACTATATTCATTGTTTTATTTTCTGTTGGCACCCAAATATTAAATACCATCTAGAATAACAGGTACAGGTCCATGAGCAAACAAAATTACTGTATGTTTTGGGATTTTTTTTTATTTGCCAAGCAATATGCACCACTAAAGAGTGGTCTTGAAGGTAAGTAGCATACTTTCACTGTAGTAGTGGGTTAGGTTATGATGAAATAAAAAACGTGTAATTACTTGAAACTGTGTATTAGCATAACACATTGCACTGAATTGAGGCGTGTTCATCAGTAGTTGTTCTGCCGAAATTGTTCCCAATAATTACAAGCAAGATCATGTCGAGCCTCCGTACGATGTCTTTTATAATTTGTGGAGAAATATTACATTATTCACAAATATATAAACTATCACTACACGCATCCATATACAATATCACATATCCGATTCCAACTCCTGTTGATCGTTTCAAATTGAAAAATAATCTGTTCTCTACAATACAAGTTTCATTATTGCATCAGTGTTCCGAGACTTACAAAACAGTACAAATATTAAACCAGACTGAATTTTCAATATCGGGAAGTACAGGCGAAGCCGGGTTCGAAAGCTAAAGCGGACACATAAATCCCAAATTCATTGTCATAAACGTTTTTCACATACATACAATCACTTCAATGCAATCCGGTTTCTATTCGATTTCTTGACTACGCCCGTTGGAGCACTTCGTCGGTCGTATGGGCAAAACTGTTAAGTTTATTAAAAATAGGCTGATAAATTTTTGGCTAAATTCATTTAAGAGTATATTTGAACATTAAAACTTTTTTTTTTGTTTTTATGTTCAAAAATGCTCATATGTGGATTTAGCCAAAAATGTTACTTAGACCACTTTAGTTCCAGGCTAGCCAATATTAGTCTATGAAACTCATGGTATAATAATATATATATTTTTTAGACCATGATGAAACTGTTGCATGAGGGATATATTAAAACACGAGTGTTATAATACCTAGTTATGTGCAGTTTGAAGAATACTACTTTATCTACTCTCATACATTGGGATTGAAACAGATGAAGTTTTCTAAGGAAACTGATCTCTTAATTAGTAGGTAACATTAATTTCGCCGGAAACTGCTACGAAAATCAGTAGTCAGTACAAAAAAAACGTATGGAAGGCGTCAAACCCCAGCACATCACCGCGCATGCAATAAGCGGGCGCTGCCATAGACAAGTAAAATTTGGTATCAAAACTGTTTTGTAATGCATTAAAAATGGCGCGCCCCGCTTAAGCATTCCATTAAAAAAAAAAAAATGATGGAAACTCCTTGGTGACATTAACTTCTTCGATTTGCCCAGTTTTAAAATTATAACATTATTTTCTTATAGAAAAAGTGTTATAATATGATTATATTTTTAAATTTGGTATTGTGTATAGAAAATTTTCATATACAAAATCGTTTTGAAGTATAAAATGCCAATTTTACGTTATGAGAGTAGATAAAATATTTTTAACCACATCTATGTACTAAAACGAATTACTGTAAAAACTCACAAACATATTAATTAGACCATAATTTTTAATTGCATTCAGCTGCTCCATGAGAGCGATTCCGTTGAGCCATCTACCATAGTGCATGAAAGGCTATTTTACAACTTATCCTTGGATAGAGATACTAAAGTACTATCTAGTTTTGAATTAAAATGGTTATTATGGTTCTATAATATAGTACAATAATTATATTGCTGAGGACGTGATCAACTTCACACTTCGTGTACGACACGTCACAGAAACGGGGACACGTTGAATATGGTGATTTTTCTCTCGTTTTAAGAACTGTACATAGGTGTGGTTGGTATTCAGCTATTCGCCAATAGGTACTTCATAAACGCGTATAGCTGGGTCTCTTGCTCACGCCCGGAATCTTGTCACACTACATTTTTACTGAATGGTAATTGGCAAATGTTTGTTGGTTCGTTGACTTAAGCCGCATTTATCGAACAATGGCGCTTGCAGCAGTGTTTATGTCGAGCAGAGAGTGTATACAGCATGCCACAATCTGCGTAGACCAGCAGAGTGGAAGCTATAGAAATTCACATTCTCCTCAAAGAATTTCGCAAGCTCCAAATCGTGGATTGGTACTGTCCAAACCACGATTTGGAGCTTGCGCTGCAATCAATGTGGGTAACACCCTATAAATACATGATAGACAAGCGTGTTTTGCATGTCTCACCTGTCAGACCGGCCGCGCCCTTATTCCATAACCACTGCCTCACTAATCACTATATAAAACTCATCCGCCTAACCTGAGAGCGCTCGTACACGGTGCAAGTAAAGCTACTACGATTCCACTCGCGGCATACATCACTGGGTCTCGCACTCACACATGCGCGTCGCGTGGGCAGGCGGGCCGCGCGCGCCCGCGCCGGGCCTACGCCATCTTGTTGGCCAGCGCCAGGTGCAGGCACGCCAGCTGCGCCGTCCACTTGTCCAGCGCGCCGTACCGCGCCGCGCCGCGCGCGCTGCTCTGCAGCTCCAGCACGGAGTTCACCTGGTCGATGCGCCCGCTGATGGTGCTGGAACGAGACGAATTCTCATCAAGCTTCTCGAAAAATTATTAGTCGTTTACGAGCCAACTTTGACCCTGTGTCCTAACCGAATTCGAATGTCGCGCGAACACGCGATCGGTTATATGAATCGTGACGTACAAACGCGACTTGATTGATCGCCGACTTATTCATATAAACGAGTGCGTACTCTTACGACTGCTTCTTTTGGTTAGGACACAGCCTAAAAAATACATACATACATAAACTCACGCCTTCTTCCCATGGGGGTAGGCAGAAACTACAGAACGCCACCTGCTATGATCCTTACATACTCCTTTTGCCTCGTTTACGTTCATAAATCTGGTCATACACGCACGACGAAGATAAAATAAGAAATATCTGGTCTTATCACTTCACAGATGAAATAATTTCCAATATACGTAGACCTTGATTGATAAAAGAAACCAACAGCATCTACTTACTTATCTAAAATACACGTGACCAGTAGATTCTCCACTTCTTTCTCATCAATATTAAGTTCCTTAGATATAAACGGTATATGGATCCTAGTGTAGGGGCCGATCAGTTTGATCAGTACTTGAGTCCTGATGTTTCTAAGCAGGTCCTCTATGTGTTCTCTAATGAAGGGGTCGTCCATGATATTGTTCCGGTTGTGTTTGAGAATGGACTCGAATTCGTTAATGTCGTTATTTTGGTACGCCATCACGAGGTTCGTCATGGCTAGGATCTCAGGGTCGTTCTTGTATGGCTTCGCTTCTTGAGAGTCGAAAGGATTGATGCCTGATTTCATAAGCCTGAGAAAAATTAACATATATTGTTATTTCTGTAATTATAAGTGTGAAATGTTGATATTATGTGAAGGCAATATTTTTATCTACTCTTATATTTTATATCTAAATGTCTCTATTTTTTTTTTTTTTGAAAACTACTCTAGGTTTTGATATTGTATAGCCTTCTTAGTCTGTCAAGGGACAAATATACTCACATATTAGCTAAAACGAGGTATTTCAAGCACGTCGTCCGTCTCGGACTACCGGACTCGTCATAATTCTTGAAAGCCTCGAAGAAGTCCGTGTGAGCCTTCTCGAACTCACCCTCGCGTAAGTGCATTTTACCACCGCATTCTGAAGCAATAAGTAAATAATTATTTTAAAATGAATCAGCTGCTCTAACTGCAGTCAGTCTAATAATGTATAATTGCACTTTGTAAAACCGAAACCTTCTGAGTCAACAGAAGAAGCTCCGTTAAGTTTCGAAAAGAATAGTCAGGTACGTATTGCATTTTCGGGAAGTAAGTACAATTTGATTTCCAAATAAATATGAATGAAAAGAATAAGTAGGTGATCAATCACATGATATGTGATAATAAGTGTGAGTAATAAGGAAGTCATCACAGCAAGACCAATAGAAGTAATTCATTTGTCATCAAATCAAAAAACACCCACAACACACAACCCACAACCTGTTTATAAAATATATATTTACCTCTAATAACACCCATAATAAGTGGATGTGGAATAGCAGACTTGATGTGCAAGGACTGTTCATACAGCGCCTTCAGTTTCTTATTATTCTTCTGTGCAGTATACATCTGAATCTCCAGCGCATATATCTCCAGCAGCTGTGTGCCCTTCTTCAAGTCATCCTCGCCTTCATCAGTCTGAAGTGGAAATATCTATATTATAGGCAACAGATAGTTATCAGGATGAACAGTTGTTTAAACATATTGCCCACTTTAGCCTTTTGTCTTCCGAAAAGTGAACAGGGTGCCTCATCAGTTCAAAGTTTTTATATCAAGTTCTGATTATAAAATATGGGCTTTTAATTTTAAGAACATTACTTTTAAAATAATAAAATAAACATTTAAAAAAATATCTATAAAAAAAGCAGACATGACAAGAACATTTGATGTTTTTTTTTTTTTAGAAATTGTTATTAAGAATAAAATCCAGGGATGTTGATTTTTATGTAGACAATCATTCTCACCTGACAGCTCTGATGCAGTTGCTTCAGAATCTTCGCAAGTTTATTGAAGTCTCCTCTATCATAGTACAGTTTGCCTAGCTTCGTGTTTGTCTTGAACCATAGCCTGTCGTTCTTTGCATCTTTCAGGGCCTCTAGCGTAGTTTCATAGAAGTCTTGCAACAATTCCATCTGCAAGGAACACTTTTAAATACATAATAGTATATTTGAACAAACAAATCAATCATATTGAAATCAGTCAATCAAATTAATATGTTACTATCTCATAGGTAGAAAACTGTTCAAAGTAATATTTTATGGAAGAATAAACAAACTCTAAAGATCACAGGCTGGTATGGGGTAAAGCCAGTATCATTTCAGCCCTGAATTGCTCACTGCTATGAATGGCTTCTTTTGTCTCCTGCTATTCTACTTCCAGCTAATTATTATAGCATTAAAACTATTAATTGTATTGACCAATATTCTAAACTATTCTGACACTTACATTTCTAGAAGTAGAGATGTAATCGAGGATGGAGTTGATGGACTTCTCCGAGTGGTTTCTAGTGACCGCACTCTTGATGTATGTCAGCAGCTGTTTGTACCTTGACATCATTTCTGTGAAGTTACCCTGTAAGTAATGAAATGATCTTATTATCAAGTTTTAACAACATCATATTAAAAAGATAATGGAGGAATGATCTCCTTGTCAAATTTATGCTCATAATGAGAATGTGTTTAATAGGCAAAGCAATTAAGTTAGTAAACCTTTTATTTATTTTACTGTCGATTAGTGCCATTGTGACACTGGCTGGTGGATGAACTTAAGATGCAACAAAGGTGTGAGTGACAGAATATAAATTTTAAGGTTATTTCATGCTTGAGCTTTTTCCCTGAATGTTCATACTTTTCCATTTTTTACTTCAACATAGTGATATTAAAGCTAGAATATAACCTCTTGAAATTGTTATTTTGGTGCACAGCCATTATTGTATCAGAACTCACCAATTTAAAATTTATCTTGATCATTTGCTTGAGTGCTTTGAAGCCCCATTCACCCTTGTCTCCTCCTTCAAGCTCGAGGACTTTTTGGAAACTAGTGAGAGCTGCCTGTGGCTCATCCTCCTTCAATGCTTTGCTATTATAGTACTGATTCTCCAAGTCAACATCTGGTTCTGAGTTACTGTCTTCTGAATATTCCTAGAAAATACACACAGTTGAAATTATTCAAAATATTATCAGGGCAAAATATTCACTTGATTAAACTGCTGATAAGTTCAAGCTAGCTAGCCAGCAGAAAAGGTCATCTACTGTACTCATTTGAGTAAGGTAGGAGAATTTAGAGAACCCCAATGTAGAACAGGCATAAAATCAAGACTAAAGCATACAACATCCTGGGAACATAAGTATTTTACAAAAGCTTCAACAAAAAAGCAAGGTTAAAAGCTAGGAATTTCGGGGATACTCGCTAAAACGTCACACACAATAACATTACCAAATAAATAATGAAATTAAATTACATACCAAGCCATAATCTTCCTCCTCCTCGCACATATAATCATCATCGTTATCCGACATATTTGCTAATCTTTCCTATTTATTTATTTTACAATTTCACAAATTACAAAAGCGTATTTTTTAGAGGCTATTATTTTCCCGAACTGACATGACACTGACATCAACTGACATGATATGAATGACACACCGGTTATTGCACCAGAAACTTCTTTTTTTTTTGTGGTTGGTCTGTGCTGTAGCTACGTTGTTCAGACTAGTTCAGACAGAGGCTGTGGGGGGCGCGGTGGCGATGGCGTAAAGGTGGCGGCTACGCATGAGTTCGTATGTCCGATATATTTTCTGTTGCTATGTATGTACATACATAGCAACAGAAAATATATCGGACCGAGCACAGAGAAGGGTTCTGTAGAAGGGATGAATAGTAACACTGGCACAGTGTTGATTTTATTAACCGCAATAATTATTTGTGCCGTCGATCTGTATTCTATAGTACTTACCTATTCCTCGAAAGAACAATACACAAAAAAATAATCCATATCTATAAAACTGTTGACTTATATACTTAGACCAAAATAGCTCCATATCAATCCCCCCCGAGCCTTGCTCGACGAAGTGCCAACCTGCGCCGTAGCTGACTAGCTGAGCCTGTAGCTTTAAATTCTTCTCTCATTTAAAAAAAAAGTCAAATAATAAAATCAACCATAATTCAATGACCCCAAAACTCATTTTTAAACGCGAGAAAAATGTACTCTGCTCTCGAAGCCGGTCTGTGTGAACCATTATAATATGGGAGATTATTCGGTTTTTAAAAAGAAATCAGTGTAGTGTCTTTTTCGTTTCTCTTAATATCTGTTTTTCTCTATTTTCATATTGTTCACCTAACTTTAACACGCAGTGATTTGATATAATCAATATTTGAGTTCATCTAAATCACGTTTCAGAATGGCCGCACACTTCCATTATACCAAGCGAAAAATATTTTCTGGTGTGTGTACGGCATCCATATTTGCAAGATGTTGTTAGCTGCGGCAAGTGTGTTTGCAACGCCTCTGGCAGTGTGTGAACGTGCATTATCATGTACGAGTATAAGCAGAAATGAAGCACCAAATTGAGTCTGCAAAGGAAAGAAAACATCCAATATGCTGGGGCCACACCAACGTGAAACGCCGTTGATTATCGCGATGATGGACGTTAACCGCAGGTATAGCCCGTACTCTTAGAGCATTTAACCTAAATGCTCTAAGCCCGTACTGAGTGCTGGGGCCACACCAACGGTCAACGTCAATGCCCATCATCGCCATAAACCACGCACTAATTATTTCGTAAATTAACGTGATAAATTGAGTGGCCACACTCGGAACGGTCAACGCCAATGGTCATTTAATTGGCGATAAAATTGGCACTAATGTTCCTTCTTTAAATGTCCTTGATCCCGTCACACTAATGGTGCACAATGACGAACGTAGTGTGGCCGCTTCAACGCAATAATTCTCGCGTTAAATCTCTTTGATGTGCCAAAAAATACCGCCACCCGAGTTATCGCCAAGCGTCAAACGGCAATGTGAATGTCCTTGTCAAATTATCGTGATAAGTTTTGGCTACACCACGGTATACGGTGGTATTGGTTAACGTCCATTATCGCGATAATCAACGGTGTTTCCCGCTGGTATGGCCCCAGCAAGAAAGGAACTTTAGCGCCAATTTTACCGCCAATTAAATGAGCATTGACACGTGACCGTTCAAGTGTGGCCACTCAATTTATCGCTTTAATTATCGAAATATTGTTGTGTTGTTTGTGGCTATGATGGGCATTGACGTCGACCGGTTGGTGTGGCCCCAGCAATACAATCGTTTCAGCGCAAATCTTTGCATTGAGATTGCCTCTGATTCAAATCAGTTCGGTTCTTCCGCCGATCCAAATACCCGCCCATATCATGATTTCCACCATTATATGCATGGACTTCCTGGAATAATTTTAAACGTTTTTGGCGTCCAGGCATCTTCCAATACCGTGTTCGTCTAGTATCTGGCCTCATACCAAAGCAAGATTCGTCAGAATAACACACCAAACCATACTCTTCTCTTGCCCTAATTTCTGTGTTCACGAGGCCATTGTAAACGGGCTTGGCGATTACGGGGCTCAATAGGTGGTACACGTAGCGGCCTTCGGGAACCGAGATTAACTTCATGCAAGCGATTTCTTATGTTTTGATCGCTTATTAACATCCCTGAAGATATATGATGCCTCGTAACCAACATGATCGTGGTAATTTTACGATTTCGTCGAGCAGTAATTTGTATGTAACGATCTTGTCTGCGTGTGGTGAAGCGAGCTCGTCCTCAATGTCACTCTGCCACGCTGCCAGTGATGTGGTAACGTGTCCAAAGTCGACTTATAACACTGCGTATGCGTAGTGCCCAGAGCGATTACCATAGTACGTTACCGAGAACAAGCTTCCAACATTCCCACGGCTCTGATTATTTGAAGTGAAAACTTCTTTAAGCGAGTCGAGCACTTTTTGGGTGAACAAAAATCATGGAACTCGCGTTATCGTCACCTAACGCTTTGCATAAGCTATATGTATACTGTGTATATATGTGTACTTTTTGGGTGAACAAAACGCGTGAAACTCGCGTCATCGTCACCACACACTTCGACGATACAATTCACAAGTTACTTAGTTTTCACTTCTATTGGCAGTCCCCAAAGACTGCCCCGCAAATTTTTTTTCTTCTTGCCTGTAATGATGTTTTCTTTCCTTACGTTCTTTTGTATTGATTCCACTCAGAAGTAATATAAATAGAAATATATAAATATATACTCAAACCAAACCAAAATATTTTATTTCACATAAACCAACATGGGCACTTAAAAAACGTCAGAAGCTAGGTGCACGGTTCCAATTGATTGTTTCCTATGGAGAAGAGCCGGCAAGAAACTCCACGGTTACTCTTTTAAAAATAAGGGGCTTTTACAATGTTTCCAATTACAGTGTTGATAGATATGGGAGGACAGTGTAGGCCTGTCAACAAGTAACAGGTACTCAACAAAATAAAAAAAGGTCCACAAATCTACATCTACAAGTTAGGTCTACAACGTTCTCACATTCACAAAATATAAAAGAATAATATATAATATAAATGATGATGATTGCCATTACTACTGTAACAAATCGGAATCAAAATCCCATCCACAAAAGCCATAATTATGGAGTTGAAATAAGAATCCGAGGTTTATAATGTCAAATAATGAGATTAATTCAAAGAAGTAAGTAAAAAGAAACAAAAAACTTCGTAATTTGGGAACAGTTAATAGACATTTACTTAGTGATGCCGTTAATGTGGTACCAGGGAAGCCACATTTGCAGAAGGAATTATTGCCAAACTTCTTATTGCGTCTTCAACGTAGAACGTAGTCAAAAATGCATAATAAGACAATAAAGACTCTTTAATGTCATAATATGCATTTTTGATAAGTGTACGTTTGATGTGGGTTTTGAACTTCCATCGCTTAGTTCTGTAACTGATTTTGGCAACTTGTTATAAAAGCAGATACCGTTTACGAGAAATGACTTGCTTGTTTTAGTTAATCTAAATTTGGGTATTACAATTTCATTTTTGCTACGTGTATTTATATTATGGAAAACGCTTCTAATTTTGAAAAGTCCTAAGTTTTTTCGAACATACAAAATACTTTCTAAGATATAAAGAGCAGGCAGAGTTATTAAATCAATTTCTTTGAATTTGTTTCTAAGAGACTCGCGAGGACCCATTTTATAGATCGCGCGGATTGCCCTCTTTTATAAAATGAAAATTGAATCTACGTCAGCAGCTGCCGATCCCCACAGCAGAACACCCTAAGACATAATACTGTGGAAATAAGCAAAGTATACTAACCTAGCAGTGGCTATATCCCTCAACTGCCTTATTTTTCTTACTGCTTAAGCAGCTGAACTTAATTTACCAGAAAGAGCTCTAATGTGGGCACCCCATTGCAATTTTGAATCTAAAGTAATTCCTAGAAATATAGTTTCCGTAATAACATCTAGTTCCTTGCCATCAAGTTTTAAATTTAGACCCACTTGGGGTACATTTAGTAATGAAAACTTATGACATTTAGTTTTGTTCGCATTAAGTAAGTAGGTACTCCTATGCATTAAGTAAGTATTAAGAAGCATTAAGTAAGTACTCTTAAGGAGGACTACTTACAGATACTACGTATAGGTAGCTTCAAACCCGTTGCAGGATATAGGAATACGATTTGACAGACGACTTTCATCTTTTGATCGAAATACAAAAACTCTTCCCCTTTCTAATAACGAAATTTACTAAAAAGTATCCATAGGAGCTACAAAAAATAATTAAGAACCTGATTTTTAGTAACTACCAAAAACGTGCTTGATCCCTAGACACTTTTGATGTGTGTATTGTAAATCAGAGAATGGAAAAACGGTTTTTTTTCGTTATATTTTCGAATAAAACCAAACCATTTTTTTTAATTGAACGCGACTTTGGTGCTGATGCTTGATTGGTGAATTTATTAACCAATCTATAGATGAGCTACAATGTTTAGTTTAGGCGCGAAACCCGTTTACTTTGTTATTTGGATTTATTTCTATGGTCATCAATTAAATGTTTACTGTCAAAGAAACTTCAATAGGTGTAAATAATGTACACATATTTTTAGCGATTATAATGCAGTTTTTCTAGTAAATTAAATTAAAAGTAACCAAACTAAAGTATATACCGCTCTTTTCCATTTGCCGATCTGTGAGTGGTCAATGAACTTGTAAACATATGATCGTTCCGAATCACTATTTGTGAGTAAATATCTGCTGCGGTCAAATTCGTAATTTTCGGTTCAGGAAATACATTCCCTGTATAAAATTTTTGAATGATATATTTTATAATAATTTACCTAATATTTACTTAGATTATGAATATTCCTAACGGAATTTCCATGTTAATGTATTTTCAAACGTTATTGTTGTAGTCATCTATTGGACTACGGAACAAAACCATAACCAATCTTTGAGAAGTCAGTATTCACAACATTGGAGGGAAATTGAGTAGACTCAAAAAGCGGCTGGTCTACAATCGCGTTTGCAATCACGCATTCTGAGCTCAGCCGTGAATTTGTACGAGTTGATCAAAACTGAAAGTTGACTTTAATTTTGTTGAATTTAATAAAACACAATGGCCCCAATTGTTGACAAGGAAAACCTGCACAATGAATTCAGTAACGTGCATTTGAAGGTTAGTTATTCTATACTTATTTGATAATTTATTATTAGAAGATTCGAGTTGCGGCATGTCAGAACCTGAACCTAACCATTGTTTGCTTTGCAGTCTCCCGTTAAAAACAATGTTTTGGCCGAAAGAAATGACAATATGAGTGGAGAAAGTATGGAGGTTGAGGGAAAGAATATGGAGGTGGCAGAATTTGATCCACAAAAGGAGCCCCTTTTGCGAGACAACCCTCGTCGTTTCGTCATATTCCCCATACAATACCCCGACATCTGGGACATGTACAAGAAGGCCGAGGCTTCGTTCTGGACCGTGGAGGAAGTGGATCTATCAAAGGTACATATTTGTTTACATCTCGTGTTAATTTAATAGGCTCGTCCCGTATTACATGGGACTTGAACGTATGTGGCGAAATGTTCTATAAGTACAGCTCTGCCTAAGCTTTTGGGGAATACAGGCGTGATGTTATGTTATATTATCTCGTGATTATTTTTATTTCCAGAATCTAGTTCAATGTAGTGTTTTACTATCCAATGTTGTACTGTCATCGTAATCAGTTTAAATAAGGCTTCAGGCTGACGGTCCCCTTTTCGACGGTCACGCATGACCACCCCCCACGATCAAAATGACTAATTCTTTTGGACCGATATTGCGCCACAATTTGGTACCTACGGTACCAAATTACGGCGCAATATCGGTCGTTATTTTTCTGTTGTTAGAATTCATAGCATTTAAAACTAGCCTGCAATAGAAACTTTCTGTATAAGATTTAATTAAAAGCCATTCTTATAATTAATACTAAGGTTTGTTCAAATTAAACTTCACCTTTTTCTGTAGGTATTTGGCATTTTATGCAACTCTTGAACTGCTACACCATTAAATGTTATTATTGCTCCTTACTCAAAACAGTAGCAATGTTTTGTACACACACAGACATTCAAGTGACTCAACTTACATTAAATTGTTGTATACAGGACACATCAGACTGGGAGAATCTCAAGGATGGTGAGAGGCACTTCATCAGTCATGTGCTGGCTTTCTTTGCTGCCTCTGATGGCATCGTCAATGAGAACCTGGTGGAGCGCTTCTCCCAGGAGGTGCAAGTGACTGAAGCAAGGTGCTTCTATGGTTTCCAGATAGCTATGGAGAATGTACACTCTGAGATGTACTCTCTGCTCATTGACACATACATTAGGGATCCTAAGGAGAGGTAAGTTGAACTATTACCTACATATTTCTAAACCAAGCTAGCAATAATATAATGGCCATAGAAAATTTATAGAAAAAATCTAAAAGATCCTCAACATAAAAAAATATTTTTGTAAGCCAAATAGTTTTTGAAAGTTTGAGGAACTAAACATTTTTTTTTAAATGTTTTTTTTTTGTTAGTCATACAAATCAAATCAAATCACTTTTATTTGTTAACACAGGTATAGGAATACAGATGTTATATTTGATGAAAGAGCGCTATGTTATGCCAGGAGGCGTACAAATATGGTGTGCATCTAGCTCAAGATAACAAATTAAAGTTTCTAAAAATACAATCAGTAGTAGTGTAGTTCATACGTAAATTATAATCATTACATCTATTCTGCGAACTGAGTAACTTTTTATCTATCCTCCTTTATTCATTGTCCATGTATACTTACAGGCATGCATACATCATCATAAAACAAATAGGTGCTAAACCACCATGACTCATACAAAGTTTTCCATTGTAATCATAACAATATTTTTACTTGTATAGAGACTTCCTGTTCAATGCTATTGAAACCCTGCCCTGTGTGAAGAAGAAGGCTGACTGGGCCCTACAGTGGATCGGAAGCAAGTCTGCTACGTTCGCTGAGCGCATCATCGCCTTTGCTGCCGTCGAAGGGATCTTCTTCTCTGGCAGTTTCGCTTCTATTTTCTGGATGAAGAAGCGCGGCCTCATGCCTGGTTTGACATTCAGCAATGAGCTGATTTCTAGGGATGAGGTTTGTATTTTAGTTGTTTTAATGTCATGTATTTTTTCTATTTGAGGGAAACATTCAGTACTAGGTAATTGCTAAATATTTATACTGTATACTGCCATTCAAGTTCAGTCTATAAAATGGGTCATTCATAAATACAAGTAGCTATCAGTATCAGCAGGGAAATTTTAATACTCTTGTTATCTTTAGTGAGTCTCCTCACGCAAACCGTTATCTGAAACTCTAGTTTGAACATAATAGACTCATTGATAACAATTGCATGGAAATAAGGCGTGGGTTTATGTATATATGTATGTATGATAATAATCACACAACAGTGCTATTCACCTATGTTTATCGCAAAATCGAGACAATTAAACTTTATCTTGGTAACAAATTGATAACCATAGAAAATACTAGGAATGAGCCCCGGTAACCTTTTTGATAAGGAACTGGCTTAACATGTTCTGAATATGTAACATCATTTTATTATGGAATATAATTAATGATTTAAAGTCAATTAACATAAAAATAAAATGTACATAATAATTTTAGGCAAGCCCTGAGATCTTTTTGATAAGGACTGGGTTGGGTTGGGTGGGAACATGTTTAGAAGTAGAATAATTATGTTATTAATTAAGGTTTAAATTAATTGAAGATTTAAATGTAAATACTAATATTTCCCTAAACCATTTAATTTAAAAACATTTAAAAAAAGTAACGGTGGAGTTTCTTTCCCATTCTTCTCTATATGAAACTACCTTTTGGAAGGGGCAACTAGAATCAATTCGATTTTCTTGTAAATTTTGACATTCAAAAGAGTCTTAAAAGTGCCTATTTGAAATAAATGATTTGACTTTGACTATAATTTTATACCATATTAGGTTGGTTATCAACTTAATTTATTTAGTTGATTGTAATGATGTTTTTCATCTTCAGTAATTTAATGGATTTCCATACCTAGCAGTCATATGCAACCTAATTTGATGACAAAATGATCTAATAAGTAACTTTCTGCAGGGTCTACACACGGACTTCGCATGCCTTATGTTCCGGCACGTAGTTCAGAAGCCGAGCAAGGAGCGCGTGCTGAACATCATCAAGGACGCCGTGGTCATCGAGCAGGAGTTCCTCACGGACGCGTTGCCCGTCAGGCTACTCGGCATGAACTGCGAACTGATGTCCGACTATATCGAGTTCGTCGCCGACAGACTGCTTATGGAACTTATTGGAGAAAAGGTAACTATTGTTAAAGAAAATGTCGAATAGGTATTGATAAATGTTATGAACTAAATGCGAAATGGTTTTGATAGGCATCAATAAATGTTTATTTATTGTAGCCCAAATGGAAAATTCAGGTCATTCCTATCAGTATCTTTTTAAACTATATTGACACTGATAAGACCCACTATTTAGCAAAAATGAAAACCAGTTAGTAATCTAGTTAACCTCATTTTTCTTTTGCCTACCAAACTTGGTCATGCTAATCATCACCAAGTTACTACAACTTGAATCATAGGTACTAATTTATTACTCTTGTGTATTTTCAAAAATTTTACTTACAACATAGTATTGTTTTCCCAACAGCACTACAACACAAAGAACCCATTCGACTTCATGAACCTCATCTCGCTGGAAGGCAAGACCAACTTCTTTGAGAAGAAAGTCAGCGAGTACCAGAAGTGGGGAGTCATGTCCAACCAGATGGACAATGTTTTTACACTTGATGCAGAATTCTAGATTGACTACAACAACCTTGCATTAGTCTCAGTGGCTGACAGTATTATTAATTCCAATGAAAAGTAACAAAGGCAGAATGATTGGGGTATTTGGTACCTAAGTGGTTGTTCGGATGGGCGCTTTTTTTTTTCTGTGTTGGGAATCCAACAGAGCGCAATGAAAAAATCCCATGCCTATAACTGTTGGATTTTTAACTCCCCAAAAACACGCTCGTGCTAAGTGGCCTAATACCGGTAGAGCCGGTTATAAAATTACTAGGACTGACAGTACCTTCATTACTGTCCTAATGATGTATGACTTGATTAATTTGAATTGTGTTTTTGACGATAAATTGTGCATGATGAAGGGTTTCTTATAATTAAGTTGACAAGCACCCTAGTTTGTACCTTAATGCAAATAGTTTTAATGACTTAGCTTGTAATGAACTAGAATTTCGTACACAATAATATATTTTATAGTAAAATGGAATCATTTCAAGATGATTTATTCTGTGATAGATAATAATAAAATAATAATAAGCGCATTTACTTGGAAATGTAAGTCGAATGCTAATTATGTATGTTAAGCGTGTTAAATATATTTTTTTGCTAATAAAAATTCTTAAGCACAAATAAATATATTTTATTGTTAATTGACTTTCGTTGCTGACCGTACTTATTATTTATTATGCATGACAAAAAAAAACAAGGTCTAGCATTCTGTAGTGACACATGATTACGTCACTATCCAGTTGCCACTTTATTGCAACAAAACACGAATTATGGAAACATGTTTATAAAGCAATTAAATTATCGTTTCGATTTTCTAATCAAACGAAACCATTCAATTTAATCATATAATAACGTAATTGTTGGTAATGGTAATAGAGGCAGTTGGAGAATTATTATTACACACTACTGGTAACACAGCGGTGATGACGTAAGCTTGTCTCCCACGTGACCAGTGTCTCTGAATGCTACACCTGGTGAAGTATAATATTATACCATGTTATGTAATTTTGGGAAGTGCGTTTTTGACCTTTATGATTTACATGCAGAAAAAAGAGCAATAACGAATCACATTACTTTTATTAAATAAAATTATAATTACATGGATTTAGTCAGGCCCGCTTGAGCGCCATAACAATAGATAATCAATTGTGTCTCATTCATTAGCGATGCTTGATGAGTTAATTTGGTTATGTAGGAGCTCTACTGAATAAGAATTTCTAAAATAATTGCAAGTTTTTACGAATTCTGTAGAGTTCCTATACGACCCCAGCGAAGATGAAATAAGTCACATTATTTTCCCAACGAATATTTTTTTAGTGACAGAATAGAATATAGACTACATGCGCACTACGATTTTTAAAATGCGACATAAAATCGCAAACGAAAATATTTTTTTAACCGAATTCTCTAGCGATTTGTTCCCAGCGGGAACAAATCGCTAGAGAATTCGGAATGCGCAGACTTGTATATTGGTATTGTAGTTATTGCGATTATTATCCGCAACGATCAATTCGTAGTGCGCACTTAGCCATAGTAGAACGCGCACAGAAACCTGAGCATACAATGAGACTGTATTTATTATTCATTTAAACATGGAGATCGTATTTACTTACATTGTCAAAGTGCTCATTGAATGTAAATGTGCCTTGACCCACATTGTTTCTTCACAATATGTTACACCTTAGTGGAGTTATAATGCAATAACAACAAGTCTATAAATTATACTCTAAAAGAAAAACATGTGTGCAAGTTACAATTTTCTAATCCTACTATTGCGTACAAATTCTAAAGGTTGAGAGTATCAGTTACTGATAATTCTCGGATCTATCGAGACCGATGGTATACGGATAACATCTCTGCAAAAATTAGAAGTCTTCTAAATGACGAAAGTGGTGTTCTTTTGTAGGACATACCCTTAAAAAGGAACTTAAAAAAAAAACAATCATTCACAGCATACAGAACTTCATTATCTTAGTTTAAATAGCGTAAAGGCTAACGCACATTTGGGCGGGCCGCGCCGCCACATATTGGAATAATCGTCTTACATTACTTGCGTACAACGCACACTACAGGCAGGCAACACTGGGCGAAAAAACAATGCACATAAGTGTGTGGTGTATTGTTCGATCCCAAAATTAAAAAGATTATGATGTTTCTTTTATTTTAGTCTAAGTTTTGACATAATATGGGATATTTTCGGTTACAACCGCAGGGATAACTTTGTTTTACAATGTTTTTTCGTAGAATACTAAGATACAAACTTATTTTTGCGGTCGGTAAAACTGATACTGTATGCACAGTATCGATTTTACCGATCGTAAAAATGCGAGTGGTTTGACATGCACTTGGCCGGCTTTTGTTTTGCGATGCGATGCGGCTTGCCTAACGTGCGCTAGCGTCGTGTGCCCCTAGCGCGCCTGCTTGTCGCTGACCAGGCGGCGCAGCAGGCGGTGGCCCGACACGAACGTGAGCGCGCCCAGCGGCAGCAGGTAGCGCATCGTGTCGAACATCGACAGCTGCAGCCACAGCACGCCGTACAGACCCAGCGAACCTGCGGGGTAGACATGTGTTACTTGTTGTTGTGAGACATCACCGGGATAAGTACTTTCATTCAGAAACTTTTCACATATTTCTTCAGTGCTAAAACGAAAAAATATAAGAAGAAATATAAGTTATGTTGTATTATTATATAAACAATATATTTATTCCAATGTTCTGTCGTATACGAACCTCCCAAAGCTAAATGGAACACCAAGGCACTAGGCGTGAAAGGGAAGTTGCTAAAGTTGAGGCCGAGCTTGGCCCACAACAGCAGTAGCAGCAGCAGCGGCGCGGCGGCGGCGCCCGCGAACACGTCGGACAGCGCGCGCGCCGGCCGCGCCTCGGGCGCGCGGAACTCGTGCGCGATGTCCGGCTGCGGCCCGCGCGGGGCCTTCGACAGGCTGCTTACTGGCGTGCCTGAGGGGAACAAAACGGGTGTTAGGGGCATCTACTTATTAAAACTCCTAAATTCATTCATTCATTCACTGATAGATAACACAGCCTTAACCGCTGGGTCTAGTCACCGTGAAATTTTGCACTAGATTTTTTTTATAGCGAACGTGAGCACTAATGTACGATGTTTGAAAATTCATTCCCTAGAGGTGTTAAATATTTTATGGAGGTTTTTAATTTTTGCTAATGCATCCCATCAGGCACAAGTCTGTAAAATATATTTTTAATGTCATTCATAAACCCAAATACCTATTCATGGTAAATAAAAGCTAACAAAAACAGTTGCTAGAAATTGCTTGATGCAAAAAAATATATATGGCATTCCATTTTAACAGCAACATGTTTCATGCAACACAAAAACATGTTGCCAATGTTATTTATTTTCCACGAATTGAATTATACACATGCTTTAATAGAAAATAAAAGCTTATAAATTTTACTCTTGTTAACCTTTTAACCGCCCGACTTTATGTCAGTTGTCGTGCCCCCAGCGCCCGACACATTGAATCGAAAAACAAATACCTACAACAAAGAGGGATGTGCAATACCTACAATTTTTCGATGTCGATATTTCGTTTTATATAAATAACAACTGAGTAAATATTTTGATATTTGTTTTATTTAACATTATCCACTAGTAAGAAATACCAGTGTAAATAAGTACCAAAGAAACAAAAACAACTCCTGGTTTTCTTCCTTCTATTTTTGTCTACTCCCGTGTTTCTCAACTACTTCAGTCAACGTTTTTTACCGTAGGTATCTAAACGGCAGAATTTTTCACTGTATTTAATGTGTTTAATGCCGTCTTTTTTCGAAATGGAAATTAAATATGCAGGTACTTATTTATTATAGAAACTTGAGTATAATAAATAATACAACAGTCTGAAATCACAATTTAGTTTTATTCACTGGTTTTATGAAATACAAACAAAAGTCTTTAAAAATAAATATTTAATGAGTGGTCATGATAAATTTCAATACACATTTATCGACACACGAACGTAAAACTGATAGAAACACACAACACTGATGGAAAATTCCAGAAGTCGGCACTCGTTTATGACGTACGAAGCGGTCGTCTTTATCAGACCGTGGCGCTGGGCGTACTAACAAAGTAAGTTTCGGAAGATGTAGGCTAGGGATGGGAACCATCAACTCAGTTGCTGACATTTCACAAGTAAGTTTACTTAATTTCAAAGGAATTAAATGAAATACTCACAAATATTTGTAAAAACATGTTTTATTAACAATTGCTGTATTTGTTTTAAAGTTAATTAGTCAGTATAAAGAGAAATATTTTAATTTATGTTTATTTTTGTATCAGTAAATCTTGGCATATGTCCCGTCCCTCACGTCGGATTTTGTCGTCATGGGCGTTGCACATCAATACAATTTTCTAAAAATAATGTTAGTAATTCATCTAACTTTGGACTTTATTTTTAGGACTTCTAATTAAAAGACTAAAGTGTATTAAACTGTAAATGATTACTTAGTTAACTATTTACCTAATATAAACATAATTTTGATAGAATACAGCGTAATTAAATAAAAAAAGCTGATTAAACGAGCAGTGATATTTTGGTCGGAAATATACGACTCTGGCGAAATGGACCAGAAAATATTTGTCGGATTAATCCGACGTAGGCGGTTAAAAGGTTAAACAGTCATCTTCTCAGTCTGATCTGCCGGATCGTACCTACCTGTATTTATTTATGATTGTAGCCGTCGTATAATGTAAAACTGCACGCTCCTTCACTGCTTATTGCATTCTCAATACAAATGTTTGTACAGAAAATGTTGTGGAGGAGCGTGCAATTTTAAATTAGACGATCCCTACACACAAAACACATAGAAAAGTAAAATACATAAAGATAGAAGAGCACAAAGGCTGCTATTTCATTAGAAATTCCTTCCAGCAGACCAGCCGCCATTGTTTGTTTTCTTCACGGTTTTTTTATTATCCTGTTAAATCAAATAGCTCTAGTAGTGTACTCACCAACAGCGTTAGCGTCCTTGCCGAAGTTGAAGAGCACCTCTCCCACGGGCCAGGCGATGGGGTTGGACACGGCGCTGTCTCCGAGATACATCGTCAGCGAATACGCGCCTGAGGCAAAGTTCAGGTGCTTGGCGATGCCGCCTACGTTCTGGAGATGATGTGTTTGTTATAATAGATTGATTTAACGCTTATAATTATTTTTCTGGAGGCTGAATCGAAAACCTGTGAGCTGGTTGAAAATTCGAGACGAAGCGTTTTTATTACTTTTTTTATCATGGTTCAGTTCTTGGCATCAATCTTGACTGATGGAAAACGAAGGATGAGGCCTATCATAGACGTGAGTGTTGCTCCCTGAAGTTGCCTATTCACTAGCTTTATTTTTTTTAGAACGAAATTCCTTAACGCGGCTTGCGCTAGAAGTTGGCTGGTAGAAATTGTCACGTAAGGAAAAAGCGTTATGCTCCCTCCATGCGACTTTCTCTCTCTGTCTCTTTCTATTATATACAAGTGTGTGTGTGTGTACGAGTATCGCGTAAGGAACTTCGTTCCTGACGGGGGACCCTTGCCGTATACGTTTTCAAATATAATTGGTATACTGTATGAATGATAAAAAAAAAACAGGCCTTGAACTTTTCTTTTTTGATTCGAAAGACTACTGCACTGAGTATGTAGAATTACACCTAACACAACATATTCTCAGTACAAAATACTCACAAGTTCAACTTTGTAGGCCTTGGTGTTATCAGGTTCGGCGACAAAGATGGTCTCGTCGTCGCTGTTGGCGCTGCCAACGCGCACGAACGCTTGCTGCACCAACACCGGCTTGTTGTACTTGTCGCGGACGCTGAACTTTAACGTCACCCTGAGGGATAAAATATTTTGTGGTAAAATCTGGGAATTTGGTTTCATGAGGGAAATGTTGTGTTATGTTTTGATACAAAGTTTTGAATCAATTTATTTATGTTGACTAACTCAACAGCATACTAACATTGTGTTTTACAGTGCCCTGACAGGGTTCCTAAACCAAAACCAGCAAAGAATCTATTGTAAAATGTGTAATATGATATGGTCAAACGCATGTCAGTAGTAACACACTTAAATGTTAATTGGAACTACACAAATCGCCCTCCTCCGCAATAAACGTGCTGGCAAACTCGGATTCTTACCATGGACTTGTAGCTAACTGTATTGTTTTTATCTAAGCATAATCAGCCTATGTTCCCACTGCTGGGGCACAGGCCTCCTCTATTCGAGAGGGAGCGGGCCGTAATCTACCACGCGGGCCCAGTGCGGGTTGGTAGATGTCACAGGTCTTCGAATGTGTGGTTCTAGGACATGCCGGTTTCCTCACAATATTTTCTTTCACCTTTTAGAGGTTTAAATTATTTACACAAAGTAAAGCGCCTGCCTGTATTCGAACCCACGACCTACAACTCGTAAGTCGGGGCCGTTACCACTGGGCCACCACTGCTCTTAAGTCTAATAATTATTGTTTAATTTGCAAGTTTTCAGGCAAGTAATTCCGCATTTCAGAGAAGACAGAATACGACATTTTGTATACTTACTTCTGCAAATGATCAGCCTGCAGCTTCTCAGTCAGCTTGTTCGGATACGCGACAGTGGTCACCTTGGGACTGGTGGTGCCATCCACATCACCAATACCGACCTCCACACTGCCAACTTGAATCTCACCCAAAACCGCCACATTAACATTTGTCGTCTTAGAACCAGCACTTAAAGCAATCTTGTACAGGCCATATTGAGCCTTAATCTTGCTGAGATTAAGTACGAAAGTTGTTGGTTCGTTAGGTTTCTGGGTTAAGGGTTGTTTTGATAGGACGACAACGTCGTCAGCGAGGCGAGTGCCAGACTGTGCGACGACTTCCTCGGGCTTCAGGAATTTGACCGGGCGCCCTATGAGGTCTGTGATGGAGAACTCAATGGTGTCCGACTCCGAGGTGATGTACTTCTTGCCTTTGATTGTGATGCTGATGGGGGATGGCTGTGGAGAAAGAACATATTGTGTTACTTGAATCTTAAAGTGATTAAAAAATAACAGGGGAAATCATTCAAGTGGCCTT
The DNA here is from genome assembly GCA_916610205.1 of Griposia aprilina. NCBI lineage: Eukaryota > Metazoa > Arthropoda > Insecta > Lepidoptera > Noctuidae > Griposia > Griposia aprilina. Next base: position 25,636,580 of record OU744284.1, read on the forward strand.
TTAACTTTTAAGACATAAAAAAATATTGAAAATATTAAAGAATATTGCTTACTTACATATTAAGTGGTAGTTTAGAACAGCTACTTCGCAATTTCTTAGCTAATTTAGGCAATAAGCATTATTTTGTTTCTCATACATACACACACATACATAAACTCACGCCATCTTCCCATGGGGGTAGGCAGAAACTACAGAACGCCACCTGCTACGATCCATACAAACTCCTTTTGCCTCGTTTACGTTCATACATCTGGTCATACACGCACGCCGGTTGTGAGTACTACGCACCTGATTTTGTTTCTCACCTAATTTAATTTGATATTCAGTAGATTTGTATTCCCGATTGATTAAAAAAATATTCTATTGCACTTGTAGATTCTCTGCTAATGCCTACTACAAAAAAAAATGTATTGCCCTTACCACATCATCCGAAAGTGCGGTGGCAGCTTCGATCAACAAGCAGGCTCCCTTGGGAGTGTTGACAGAGCGACGTGACAGCAAGTACTCTGCGAACTTGTACCTTTGTTCGTCGCTCAGGGGAGATGGCTTCTTCAAATTCTTGTAGGTCCTGTATGGAGAAAATCATTAAGCTTCATAACATCATGGCTTTACCTGGAGTTATAGTTAGTATAAATCTGAAATCGCCAATCCCTCTTGAGCAAGCATGGTGCTCAATGCTCGAGACCTCTGTATGAGAAGAAGCCTTCGTCCTGCAGTAGGACAATAATAGGCTGGTATTATGTATTTATTTTAACATCATGACAGTATTCCAGAAGGGATATGCAAAGGCGATACTCCAATATTTCGCCAGTTTGTGTTCTATGTCATTAATATGCCACAAATTGGGATTCTGGCTGTTACTTAGCCAGTACCTAAAGGAAAAACCTAATACCATTGTGTGCAACCTGGAAACAATCCTTATACCCCGCGCTCGGTGGTCGCGCTCACGAGGGACTCCATTAACCAGGCAGTCAAAGAATAAAAGTTAAACAACCTACAGGTAAACCCAGCTGTGCTAAAAATGACATTACTGAGTTAAAGTTTCAGATACAATCATTAGAATCATCAATCTAAGTTAGAATTGTTCTCAAATGTCATGATTGCATGAAATAGAGTCATTCAATAGGCTAATTTGAACTTAGAGAGTTGTATTGATGATGCTAAGGATTATAATTCTATAAATACATATTTTTTACAGTCGCAAATCATATTTTGATCAATATACAACTTGGTGCTGACCTGCAAATTGCAAAAAACGTAAGAAAATTTAATTTTTATGAGGTACCGTGGCCCTTTCGCCTTAATGAAAACTTACCTCTGTATGCTACCAAGCAGATTGGAGGTGACGGGCAGGCCTCCTTCAAAGTGCAGAGCCTTGGAGTCACTTTCGTCAGCGGCCAGTAACACGCCTTCCGCATGCGAGGCTGTCCACGCGCCGCAGCCCATGTGCTCGCAGAGAGCGAATACGTATCCATAGCTGGAAGAAATGTTTTCTGTATATTTTTGACACTAGTACACCAATAAAAGATAGTTGGTACAACTTTTGTGTGATATTTCATGTTCATTATTGTTTACTCAAATCAAATCATTTATTTTTTTGCTAACATGGGTATAGTAAGTACACAGGTGTTTTTATAATAAAGTTCTCCATAAATCAAATGGTAATTTAAAAAAAAAAACAATTATGAATACCTACTTTATGGCTTTTACAATGATAGATCCCTTATAAGGTAGGCAAGCAGACAACTTAATATGGCATTCCACTGAATTTGGTCTCATGATGACAAGTTTTAAAAGAATTAGCTATGACTTAATTTTTTAACGCTCAATCTACACTAATTTAAAAAGGTAAAATTTTTTTGTTTGTAAGTTTGTATGTATTGGGCAATTTCTGGAACTACCGATTGATTTGAAAATTTATTTTTGCATTTGAAAGCCAAATTCTTGAGGAAGGCTATCGGCTATTTAACATCACGCTATGGCCCTAAGGAGCCGAGCAAAAAGACAAATGTCACAAAGAACACTAAGTGAAAATGTAGTGAGCATGTGGGCAGGTGATACGATGCGACGGGGTGGGTTAGGGGAACAAGAAATTTCACACTGAAAGTCTCTGGCAGAAGCTAGTTAGTTATATTGATAATGACTTTACATCTAATTATGTCTCAAATTATGCCAAAGCTTTCAATAATAATTGGGCCCACCTGGAACTAAAAAAACACCTAAAGAACTGGCAATTTGTTTAAGAATATAATAATTTGCTAGAAGACTAATTTTAGATAAAAAAATACTCACTTAGCAGGAGAGTCATCTTTCTTCAATAACTGAATAAGATTCTTCAAAGCATCTTCCTTGTCATAAACGGTACCTTTGCCAAATGCCTTCAATGTGTATACAGCATGGTAAATGTCAGATATTGTGGCATCCTTTTTATCCAGCACTTGTGTCGCTGGTGACAGGACTTCTGGTTTTAAGGAGTTCAAGCAGCTGGATATGGCTGCAGCGTTTGCTAGTTGGAACACTTGCTCAATGTTCTTAGGATCATACTTGATGCTTTTGATGTGCTGCAATAAATACAATGAACTTTTTATTGTTGCATAAAATTTATATTCCATATTATAATTTTAATGTTTTAATCTGAGAAATATAGTAATGATACAGAATACTTTAAATTGCTGCTTCAAAGTAACTAAACAAAAGTTATTGAGTCAGTTGTGTGATTAAAGTTGATAGTAATCTGACCTCGATAAATCCTAAACATGGTCTAACTCACCTCACAAACATTAGGAATCTCAGCATTTAACTCTGCCAGCCCCTTGACAGAGTAGTAAAATGATGTGATGTCTTTACTCTTCAAATTCTCCTGTAGAATGGCCTGTAGTCGCTTCAGTTCTATTGTGCCTTGCAGAGTGTTACCATTGCTCAATGACAATGCACTTAGTAATAAGAGGAATAGGGCTGAAATCATAACTAATTATTTAACAGTGTAATTACACAGTGCTAATACATTTTTATGGTAGGTAGATGTTAAACCTTGATTGCATTTTCAAGAGTCTCTAATCAGAAACATGATTTTTTAACACAACATGTAACATTTTCTGAAGCCTGTAGGACCTACTTTTTGGAATACCTAGTTCGTAGTGGATATTTTTGTAAGAATAACCTGTAAGTATAAAAATTGTACGGCCGGCGAAGCTTGAGTAACAATGACGTGTCCCTAAGATATTAACGTAAATAAAGCTTTTTAAAACCGCTCTAGCACAACTGAGACGTTACTAATAGACCGAAAACACTGATTAAAATTCTAAATCCTCAGAAATATGAACAGAATACTAGCTAAATAGTAATTTTGGGTGCCACGCTAATGTTAGTATTATTGTATGAAAGAATGAAGACATACCATGAAAATACATTTCTATAGCCTAATAAATCAGAGATCACCCTGATTTTATATTCACAATCTTATTTCCTAATAGTATTTGGCTAATTTTCTAATAAATGCTACGATCGCCGGCTCCACTTGACAAACACGTTTGACAGAAAATCATCGACGTAGCATAGCACAATATCAGTGTGACTACAAGAAAAATATATGTACAGACAGTGATAGCTTTATTTACTTCATACGTGTTGAAGAAAGATAGAAACTCGATGAGAAATAACTAGAAACAAGATGAAAAAAAAATAGATAGTTATGGTTCACACAGTTCACACCTATAGTGTGTTACTATGCCCCACCTTAGTATATAGTTATCTGTGTGCGCCACACTGAACACAATTCACAAAATAATACTTGCTAGATGCACTGTAGGTTTCTTTTAAGATAATTTCCAGAACATCATAACAGGCGGTAGACACAACAATATTACTATAACGTATTCAACACTTACGGTTTTTGTTACAGTTAAGTTAGAACATCTCTAAATAAACGTCAAATGGCAGCTTGACGCTTGACAGAACGATTTCTTCCTGCCATTACCATTCCGAACTTAAATTTTTAGATTGTGCTGCAATTGTTTTGATTAAATTAGCAAAATGGCAGGTGCAGTCGCCAAGATACCGACTCTAATTTCCTGTAAGTATTGATATGTTAACTTACGAGCTTCAATCATTTATCTTCTAAGGTCTGTTTTGCTTACCTCAGATATTATGTAATTCTGGTTTAAATATCCGATTGAAGGTTAGGTCGATAGGTAACGAAAATAAAATATATTTTTTTTGACAAACTTACACTGTTTCACACTCATTACACATTGTATTTGTACTCTAAATCAACCCAAGAAACTGACATTGATTACAAGTCAATTAAACGTCTTCGATAATTTAATAATGTTAATTTTCAGCGGCAATCACAGCAGCTCGCCCCAAATTCAATATCTTCATGAAATATGCGCGAGTGGAGCTGGCGCCCCCTAAATTGAGCGAGATCCCACAGATCAAGGCTGGCATCGGCAAACTGCTGACAAGTGCCAAGAGTGGTGCGTGGAAGAACCAGAGCATCAAACAGGCCTCCCTGAACGCCCTTGTTGGTGCTGAGGTCCTTTTCTGGTTCTATGTTGGCGAGTGCATCGGCAAACGCCACATTGTCGGTTATGATGTTTAAGTTCTTGTTGTAAGCAATAATTATGTAGATATTATGTTCAGCAAAATAAATTATTAAATCAGTGTGTTGTTTCATTAATTTATGAAAAATAAATAAAAGGTACTTCTATAGATGAATGTTAAAATATAACAATAAAATTACAATGAGTTCACATCTAAATAAAATTAATATTTGGTTGTTTTTGGGATATTATCTCCTTTATTTCATTATTTAAGTACATAGAAATTATATTTTAAATATTAGAATATAAAACATTTAAGTAGAAAAATAGGAAATATTAGTCCACCGGTATCGGGAACAGAACAGGGTCCAAGCTACTGGTGGTCAGGGCTCCAGAGAGAGGAACCTCCTAACAATGCAGACCGTGTCCAGAAGTACTGCTTTCTGAATCAAGCCCTTGGTCCAGCTGCCCAATGAGAGCCTCCTCAGGTGTTGGTCGAGGCTCATGGGACCGTTATGTCAATAATTATTGCGCGCCGTTCTAATCGTTCCACCACCACTATATCAGGCTTATTGACAACAATAGTTCTGTCAGTGATGATTGATCCCAGTACAATGTGATATTTCCATTTTCAAGATCTCGAAATGTGATATTTCCATTTTCGAGATAACAATTCCTCGAATAATTGCTGACTGAGTCTGTAATTTCCTACAAACTCTAAGTCGGGAATTTCACCGATATTAAGTTGATTGCGTAGGCAACACCGGTTCCTTCTACGCTTTAGACGTTCTTCACGTAGAGCAGCCTCGATTAAGAGCATTCTTGTAGCCAATTTCAAACAAATATATTACAAAATCCACACTACCGAATGACTAACGAAAATCAAAAGGTAACACTTTTGGTTTCATTAATTTGAAGTTAAAATTCCGAACAATCGTCTGTCAAATTCAAATTTTCGTTCGCAACTTATATATGTTTATAGGTTTATTCTATGTCGAACAATGTTCGTTCGAATGAACTTCGTTGAAACTTCGGAACGAATGGAAACCGTGGTAGGAAACACGCGAAATTCGACCGAAACTTCGTATTTCGTTGAAAAAGAGTAGACCCCCTGGGTCGGACCTGTAGTACGGCACTTCCGATTCCACAAGGCTGTATTTAGAGCAAGATGCTGATGGATAATCTCTACAAGGTTGTGTCTATGCAAGTACTCTCTTCGTTAGCTAGACGAGAACACCAGGAGGTAGATATTAAGTGTGATTGATTCCCTCGGAGGACGGTAGCATGCCCGACAGATGTCAACCGTGCCGACTTTCACAATAATTCACAGAACACTATTACTCCTAGCAATAAATCTGCGGTAGGTAATTGTTCATCATGATTCGTCCATTTGCACAGACAAAACCTTTGGTTTCTCCAAATAGCTCACCGAAACGCAGCCACGCTGCGGACGCTAGTAGATCTACATCGGGTCCATTTAGGGCCCGGAAAAAGCGTCCGTGAATCTCCTTACTCTGCCATACTTCCATGCGATCATTAGTGTCAAGCACTATGGCTTGCGCCAGTTCTCTTTAGCCAAGTAGAGCGGGGTGAGGCCCTTGTACACCGCGATCACATCTCGATGCATCCCCACGTCGGCTTCTAATAAATATTCCCTGAGACTGCATATCTCGCGATTTTTGATGGTCTTAGCGTTTAAAAAGCCTCGACCTCCACACTTTCGGTTTCCTTATTATTATTCTATTAATTCAATTCAGATTTTCAAATACATCTTTAAAGTTTTTAGTAGCGCAGAAATGCTTAAAAGAAACTAGTGTGAATAAAGACAAGACACTTTAAAAACTAAACACAACCATAACACTATCGGAAACTCAGATACCCGTGCGCGTGTTTACTTGACTGCGGGCACACGTATCCAGCGTTCGAGCATCGGAGCATTCCACCGCCACCGGTCCGTCAACGCACTCAAGATGCTATTGGTACTAGCACGCATGTGGGATAGGATGGAGGAGCAACGCTTGCGCATGACTGCAGTGAAGCTGTCTACGTGCGTTTCTGCAAACATGCCAGAAGCGCTGCAATACCGCGGCAGCCCCATCAGCATCCTGAATTCCTGAATGCATTGTTGTACTGCACTCTCAGGTCACTGTATGCTCTCTGCAAATAGGTTCTCCCTCCCCACAGGCTGCACTTTATGACTGTGTTAGGTATAAATATGTTCAGGTTTTTGTACTGACTTTCTCGTAAAGTTCAATTAAGTAATCAAATAAAACGACTATTATATAATACCAACTACATTATATTACAATACAAATAAAACTATTTTACAAAGGTGCACACTGTTCCATGAACTTGAAGGGATTGCATGCGCTGGTGTACTTCAGCTCTGTCTCAATCTCTGGAGGCCCTCTCAACCATAGCCGGTCCCTGTAGTACTCTACACAGCATAAGAACTCCTTTTCATTGTATCTGCCTACCTCTATTGGCACAAAAGGGTCTAAATGCTCAAAGCCCTGTAAAAGAAAAGAAAAACTTTTACTTTTATTATTACTGTAATGAAGGTGAGCACCACCTTAAATAAAACCTTCTAGTAGTTTTCAATAACACCAACAAAACTAAAGGTACAGGCTGTAAAAATAATCATGAGAGCCATTTCTTGTAGAAAAACTATAGTAAAAAAGAAAACTTAATGGCTTTAATTTTTTCACACAAATTGGCCAGGATTTTTCTCTTTAGGATCGAATTAGCCATGAAGTTAGCATTCTTTCTCGATTTTTTTTCCATGCACTCTTCTACTCTTCATCGTCATCACTCTCACTTGCATATCGTGTTTATCCAATGTGGACTTACAATGGACGAATGCAAATGTTGATATTTTACCTTTTTGTACAGCAAATATCTTGGAAGGTAACTTTCATGATGATCTTCAGGAACTGCTAACTGATCTGCAGATACTACTATGGCACCATTTGTCTGTCGAAAGATTAAACAATTAAATTAGCATGACAAAAGAATTGTAAATTACACTTGCCATTTTTATCTTCATATTCTTACCCAGTCATTGTTTGTTAGTTTTAAGAAGGAAGTTGTCAGTGTAACTTCTTCAGGCTTGACTTTCTTTTTTGTAGGGGTATTGAGTCGCGTCAACGGGTAGAAGAAGCTGTTGAAACCGTCGATTGCCACAAATGTTTTGCACCTGAAATCAAATAGTATTTTAGCACAGAATAAGTATGTACAGAATCAAAGATTTTTGATGTGTATCATCTTTCCTCTCGCTTTTCTGCAATCTGTGGGAGTGATTTCGTGAACAGGGACGGAAGAGTGTAACAGGAAACCGGGGAAGCGCGCGCTATTTGATTTGACCAATGAGAGCGCGTGGTGGTAGAGTTGGCCGTCAGATGGTACTAACCCATTTCCCGAAAGATTGGTATGTACGAAGCCAACAGTGTGTGCGTGTGTGTGACGAGAAATAGAAAGGGAAATAGAGAAGGGGAACGTATCAGCTGTGCGCCATTGTTGTGTTTAAAGTGTGCTGTTATATAAACCTATTAATATGTGTAAACTATATTAACAAATGTATTTACTGTTGATAATATGTGTCTGAAAAAAGTGCAGATCATTGATAAAAAATGCAAGTGAGTAATAATAAATAACTATTTCAGTATTTAGCTTTTTTAATTATGAGATTAATTTCTGATGCTACTCAATGGAGAAGTTTCCGTATTTTTTTTTCAGGATATAATGTAAATGTTGCTACTATCATATGCGACAACTGTAAGGCTCGCTCGTTTTTATTTATTATACCAACTTCCTCTGAAGATTAACCAGCCCAATTCATGGACTGAGGCTCCAGTGCGAGGAGTAGGTAGTGTAGGTACATCTTTCTGCTGAATATATGCGAACAAACAACCCGCACTGGGCCCGCGTGGTGGGTTACGGCCCACTCCCTCCCGCAGAGAGGAGGCCTGTCCAGCAGTGTCCCAGCAGTGAGAACATTAAAGGCTGATTATGCTATGCTTATGGTTACTAAAAACATAACATACTGTTTATTACTGGACAGTATCTTGATCTCGTCGACAAGCGCGTCTATAACGTCACAGGCGTACTTGACGCGACTGATGCCGTGCTCCACAAGCGCCGACAGCGGAGCGCCCGCATCCGTCTTCTCGCGTTTACTCCACACATACTCTTTGGAGATTTTCAACTGTGGATAATAATGTGAGATTTTAAACTAGGGACTTTTAACAGACGAGAATATAGTCTAGTCTAAACTAATATTATAAAGAGAAAAGATTAGATTTTTTGTATATTTGTTTGTTACGCTTTCACGCTAAATCGGCTGTACGGATTTGAATGAAATTTTGCACATGAGTAGTCCATGACCTAGAGGAAAACATAGGCTACTTACATCCTGGATTGCAGACGAAGTCGCGGGCAACAGGTAGTGTAAAATAAATTAATGTCGTCATCACGTGGCGCATACGACGAGCTACGTACATACATTCAGTAATCAACCAAGAGTATAATTATAATAATAATATAATTACATACTCTGATACTCAGGACAATGTCTGCAATCAAGATGTGTCCTTAGATGTTACTTAGGTTGGGTGGTAGCTAGTAATCTAATCCCATCATGACATGCTTTTTCTGTTTACATGTGCTGTCTTGGTTTTTGTAATCTCTTTATACTATCATACTAACAAGATTGCAATTCTGTGTTACTTACATCACCAGATTTGAGTAGTATCTGGTTCTGGTTCTTGAAGTGTATGAGCCAGGAGGCGGCGTCGAGCGGCAAGTCGACGAAGCCTTCATGGGTCTGGGAGTTGGCCATCTCCTTGTGACGCGGCAGACGCCTCAGCCATTCTGACACTAAGAGATAAAATAGAAATAAATATACAAAAGTTAAAACAAATTCAGCTAATTAAATATTTTGCAAGTACTGCTTGTACTTGAAAAATATTTAACAACATTGAAACATCTTGAAAGTAAGAATCCCTTCTTACTTTTATGATGTTGCAATGTGCTTGTACTGAAATATTATACTTGCTGAAGATAGCAATCAAACAATACCACTACTGTCCAATGGTGAGTAAATACCTTTGGGTGATTTGTATTATTCTAAGTAAAGTCAAAGTCAAATAATTTATTTCAAATAGGCACATAAAAGGCACTTTTGAACATCAACATTTTACAAAAAATAGTTTTAATTCTAGTTGCCCCTTCCAAAATGAAGTAGTTTCGTATGGAGAAGAATGGGCAAGTTAAAATGTTTTACAATATTATGTATACATTAATTACATAAGTAATTATATGTGAAGTGCACCTAGAATAAAATTCCTATACCATAACAGGTACAAATAATTAAATATAAAGCAATGACAGGAAAATAACTATGTGATAGATAAATGGTGCTCACATATTTACAAATATTGAAAAAGTAAATGATTTTTCAAAACTTTTAAGAAGTAATAATTTAGTGTGTGAGTTAAAGTAGTTACAGAATGTAATAAAAATCAATGTCATACAATTATGATGATGATGTCAGTAAATTCTACTAGAGAAGTATAAATATTAAAGTATCTCACCCCAAGGTACATGTACAATAAGGTAACCCTCTTCATGAGCATAGTGAAGGAGATGTGCCATTGTTATTGACTTGCCTGCTCCTTTCTCACCATCTGTTATACTGCTAAGGACACTATTAAAGTGTATTATATGAAAATTAATACCTTAAACTAAGGAAAGGTTGGAACTTCTGAAAAAGAAAATTGAGAAAATAACAGCTTTGACTACATAACTAGAGAATCTTTTAGCTGGAAACAGTAGTTTTTATATTTCTAGTTGTAAATTAAATTGCAGTGTTGAACAAATGCAGATAGCAGATGTGAGTGGAAAACACCGGGAGGGGACGTCCTAGGAAGACATAATAGTGACTATTAGTGACCTAATTGGTGATGTTCTTCAGAAAGGTCAGGTGTGTAGTACTCGCATCCGGGATGCGTATATGACAATATGTATGAATGTAAACAAGGCAAAAGGAGTATGTAAGGATCGTAGCAGGTGGCGTTCTGTAGTTTCTGCCTACCCCCATGGGAAGATGGCGTGAGTTTACGTACGTATGTATGTTGAACAAAATTAAAAAAGCTAAAATTGACCCAGTCAACATTATTATTATATTTGAGGTATTCCACTCAGAGCACTGATTTCAACGGTCAAGTATCTTCATATATACATTTACCTTTCTAGCTCTCACAGAGAGGAAGTCTGAGTTCCACCAGGGGAAACATTATAGGCTGATAATGTTACATACACAACACCATCCTATCCTATCCTACTAATATTATAAATATGAAAGTATATGAGGATGGATGGATGGATGTTTGTTACTCTTTCACACAAAAACTACTGAATGGATTTGGATGAAATTTGGCACACAGATAGACCATGACCTGGGTAAGAACATAGGCTACTTCTCATCCTGGATAGCATACGAAGTTGCTGGTAACAGCTAGTAATAGATAAGTTGAAAAGGATACAAAGAAGATATCTAATGACTGGCTTATCCATATCACTAGCTCTTATACAATTCATGAGGTCTAATGCAGGCTGGCGAACCATTATGGCTGTTTCTGTGAAGGTCTTGGTCTGTTGCATGAAACTCTTCGGGAAGCCGCCGTGACCAAAGAGTTGTTTGCATAAATCTGGGTTCATAGTGTAGAATAAACCTTCTTGCTTTTCATTATGTTGTGCCTATAACGAAACGATAAAAGTATCTGTATAATGTAAATAACTGATCATAAAATAGTGTTATTTAAACAATATTTCGTTGGATGAACTTACGGGTGAGATCTCATTGGTTCTAAAAGTAACAGCTTGGGAATAACGCCGACACATATGCCTCCAGCTACGTGACAGCATTGTTAATTAGTCTTAGAAATTAACTAATAGAATTTATTTTACACTGACGATTATAAAACGACCCACACACAAGCAATCATAACATAACCTCAAAAACAGTAAACTAGTAAAGATCCGTCAAGTGTCAAACTCGACATAAGATGTTTCGTTCAAAAACAGTATTTTTTTACCGTTTGGTAATGAAATAAAAAAAATACTTGGTACATAGCAGTTGTATGCCCCAGTAGGTCGAACTCATCAGCTGCCGGTTACTAGTGAAACAAGGAGAAATAAAACATAAGTAACCAGTAACCATACTTTAATAGTTTAAGATTGTCATTGTATTTGATATCTATGATTTATTTTGCATTCGCTTTTTTTTAAATAAACTTGTAGGTCTTGCTTGACTTAATAACTTGGGATCTGCTCCAGTTAGTTTCTCCACAACATCTTTTATCACAATAGTTTCAGGTTCTGTACTATCCTGGGTATCAAATTGTACAATTCTTTCTTGAGAAGCGTTTGTATCTGATTTTTCAGTCACTGCTTCATATTTAGACTTTTTCAGAATAGATGTGGTTCCATTTCCAAATAGTTTGGAATGTGCAACATAGATATCACTTGGTTTCTGTATACCTTTGTTTAGATTGTAAGGTTCATTATTAGATTCTGTAGGACTGTGCTTGAAGGTAATCTCTAAAGTCCTGCTCTCATCTTCATCAACAAATGACACCCTTCTTTGTAACTTGGGTGCTTGTGTTTCATTTGTGTCTTCTTCTTCTTCTTCTTCAACATCTTCATTTTCGATAATGTCATCTAGCCTGGAAACAATATGGCCTCTTTTAACATTTGTTTTTATACTAGCAAAATTATACACAACAAAGAAAATTATAAAATAAGTAAAGAGAGTAAGACTGTGCAATATAAATAAGTAAGAATGGCACTTGTTTCTTACCTGTCCATTTCATCTTCAAGCTCATCAAGCTGTTCAAGTTCATCCAACCTTGACATTAGATCTGTTTCACTTTTAGTTTGACTCCTCTCTCTATTTTTCAATTCACATAGTTTTTCTTCCAATTCATTCTGTTTGTCAATCACTTGCTGTAGTTTGTCTAACTTTGAGGTTTGCTCTGGGGTTTTAGTTTCCTTGAAAGTAACTTTTTTGGCTCTGACTTCTTTTTCTTTGTTAACCTTTTCTGGATTTGTTTTTTCATTCTCAACTTCATCATTTTTCAATTTGATGTAGTCTTCCAGTTCATCAATTAAATATTCCTGTATGCTTGCCTTTCTTTTAGTTAAATGTTTGTTGTCAATGTTATCCTGCTCATTGGATAATTCATTTTCCAATTCCTCTTGAAGTTCTAATTCTTCGAGCCTGTTCCACAATTCTTCATCTGTAACTTCTTCTATTGGAGTCTTCTCTTCTTTGCCTTTATTTTGTTTGTACAGTCTGACTTTTTCTCTATGTGCTTGCCTCCATGCTTTGTCATCTTCTTCACTATAATACTCAATAATTTCCTTGCCCTGATTATCAGAAATAGCTTTCTGTGTAAATGACATCTGATTTTCTAAATATTCCTTCTCTTTGTTGAACATGTCGACTTTAGATTGGGCATCTGAAAATGTTAAAAATGCTAGTATAACAGTTTGCTCTATATTGGAGTAATCAAAATATTCTTTTTTTAACCAACTTCAAAAAAAGGAGGAGGTTCTCATTTCAACTGTTTTTTTTTAATGTATGTTAGCTCAGAACTTTTTTCTAGGTGAACCGATTTTGAATATTCTTTTATCATTTGATAGCTGGTGCTTCTCATGTGGTCCTTTATAATTTTGATCCACCATTGACCAGTAGTTTTTGAGTTATCCTTAATAATGCATATTTTTTTTATTATGCGTCAGTCGTTTTTTTTTTGTTGTAAAAAAATTCTATTTCTTTGTGAGCTTCCTGCAGCTCACAAGAATAATAGATCAATGACAGTACAGGAATAATATATGAATAGTTCAGGCATTTAGACTACCTTGCTATTTAATTTATTATGGTAATTTGATTGTAATTGAATGATTAAATACCAAATTTTACCTTTAATTCTGTGGTGTCGTAGAACATCAGCTTGTTTCAGTGAACATTTTACGAAGTAATCAGCGCCGAGAGCAACAGTTACTTCGTTCGTATGTTTGAGCTCTCCCCTAAACGATATCCTGCTTCCGATAGGGACTAATGTGGGCACTTTTAACTTATCACTATATATACTGAAATCTAAACTCTTTAGACTTTGTAAATAAATCTCCCAGAAACGAAAATTCCTTTCGTTTTCAGCTGCACTCTGAAATGTTATGGATTTATGAGAATAAAACGTTGTGCATGTAAAAATGTCAATTTCGTATCGTAGAATTAGATTTACCTTAGAATATACTTCACTGAGGATATCCATTATTTTAGTTAAGCTGTTTAGTAGTGTTTTGAACTTAAAACTTATTAGACATAACGTGGACCTAACTGCAACGCGCATTAGAAATAATTTATTTTTATTTGACAGATCTGCAGTGTTGCCAGATGACCGTCTCGCGTTCTCCCCAAACCTTCCCCAAAATCCCCCCAAAATTTAGGTTTTGAAGAAAAAATCCCCCACAGATGGCAAAAAATTATTTTATTATAAAAATACAATTTTATACTTTTTCAGCAACAGCTCACTTCCCAAACTTTCCCCAAATTCCCCGAAAATTCGAGTATTGAAAAAAAAAATCCCCTTGAAATGGCAAAATATTTATTTATTAATGAAATACAATTTTATACTATTTCAGCAATAGCTTCCATTACTGGGTTTTTTTGTTAAAGCTTTTAGAATATTAATTTATTTATTTATGGAAGCCTGAAGATTTTAATAACGTGCGTTGGTAATATTATCTTTCGTGTCATGTATCAAAATCATAAATTAGAAACAACCGGAAGCTGATAACGGTGCGCAAAATGTCTTATGAAACTACTGATTTAAGGGGGATGCGCCAAAGCAGCCCGCGAAATTCAAATTTTCTTACGTTTTTTGCAATTTGCAGGTCAGTATCAGGTTATATGGTGATCTAAATAGGATTCGCGACCGTATCAAATACGGCTTTAAAGAATTACAATCATTAGAATCAGCAATACAACTCCTGAAGTTAGAATTGCCTTCAAATGTCATGATTTCATGAAATAGTCATTCAATAGGGTAATATGAACTTATAGAGATGTATTGCTGATTCTAATGATTATAATTCTGTAATGCTATATTTGGTAAGGTCGCGAATCATAAATACAACCTGACAGTGACCTGCAAAGAACGTAAGAGAATTTAAATTTCGCGGGCTACCCAGAAAGTTCCGCCTTAATCATCACGGCTGGCCGCGACTTTTCCCGGATTACACTTTTGGTAATAAAAATCCCCCAATTCCCTCCAAACCCAATATTTTCCCTCCAAATATCCCCCCAAAAATATTGTCCCCCCAATTCTCCCCCCATAACTATAAAAAACCCCCAAATTTGGGGGGATTCCCCCCAGTCTGGCATCACTGCAGATCAGATCGATGTCTTTGACGTAACGATGTTTGAGCAGAAATTACACAAAGATAAACCTATTTCAATATGAATAATGATTTAAAAGAAATCTCTTACTTAATTTTCTGAGAACTTTATATTACTTACTTTGCATTTGCCTACTTACGGTATTTGATTTAAATTGTTATTGAAATCAATCTAATATCACAGTTTTAGTTCACGCAGAAAGTGCTTGGTTGTCCGCCTACTGTCAAAAACATACGGTCGATAGTACTTTAATTTGACGTGTGCTTTGACGTTTGAAATTTTTGTGTATTGATCGATCGATTTGCTCCTTCTGTGCAAGTGCAAAAGTGCATTTTAATGTAAAAAAGTTATTAAAGGGATATATCTCTCGAAAATGGAGGAAACGAAATCTATTTTACATGAATTGTATGTATTTTCGGAATGGAAGCCAGAGCCAGAATACATAGTAAGTGCGAACATAATTTTGTTTTTTGAAACTGTAGACTCTCTCCAATACTACGAGCATTGAGACCCATTATAAAATTCCCAATGATGAATAAATAAAGTGAAAAGTCATCCTTACAAGTATTTCATATTTAAAATTTCGGAAAAACATACTGCGCTCTTTTTTCAGCAAAAGTCAGATAGTATACTACCGGAGAATATATCAGCTATTTGGAGATGGGTGAACTTCTTGGGGCCTAAAAAAAGTCTCATCGACGGTGTTACGACGTAAGTAATAAGAAACTCGAAACTAAGCGGTGGAAAATATCATTCTTGTGCAGCAAGTAAATGATTCAATGTTTTCATTATGTTTAGGCATTTGGAAAAGCAACAAAAATGGCATATTGCCCTTGGAGACGAGGGTAAAGTAATTGCTGTGTTGACTGACAATATACTGGAGATCAGAACCAAACGATCGGAGTATGCCACTATTGCTGCTAGAACAACAGGTAATCAATTAAAACTATTTTATTGATGTTTTAATTTCATCATCATGTTTTGTTTGCATTTTTATTTTCATGTCGATATTAATTACCAGTGCTGTAGTAAATAGATTTATGAATGAAGTGTTTGTTTTAATGTGCTGAAAAAGTTATTATTTATTTATTTATTAATAGGTTAGCCTACAATTGTTTACACATTACATTAAATTTAAAAGTGTAGAAATAAAGAAACATAATATTTGATGTTTTTTGATAGAAAAATATGTACTTATACCAGTGCTTTATCATTTTTTTCTAAACACATTTTAGTGAGCCGTGATGCCTATCCTCAATGGCGCAAGTTGGTGTGGAGTCCAGACTGCTCATTTGTGGTGCTGGCCTATGGAAATGGTGTAGTCAGCTTCTTTGACCTGACTGCATCCAACCTTTTCAACATTCCTATTGTAAGTAGTCATCATTTCAGCCGAAAGACATCCACTGCTGGACATAGGCCTCACCAAGTCAGGTCAAAGTCGGTCAGAACCGGTCGATGTGGTATTGGTTCTGATGATACTATTAGTATAATATCGTTATTTCTTTATATAAAGGGCATATAACAAAAATGTATTCTATTAATATAAAAGTATAGGATATTAATTCTAATATGAAAAAACTAGTTTTGATGGATTATATTCAACAGAATCTACAAATTAGAGCTCTCAAATCAGCTCTCCATGGATTTTTGCCTAAACATGTATCATGAGAACGATTATGAATTAATAATAATAAAAAATGCTTCATTATTATTGTAGAAGAGAAAACAAACTATTTTTACCAAGTAATTATTATTTATAAAAACTTAGAAATTGTTTTCATTTTAACAAGGAAATCTTGCATCTAGGAACATTTTTGTAACACTCCTCTTAGATAACTTTATTCATGATAACCTCATTAGAAAAAGAGTTCTTTGCACTTTTCCAAAAAAAATATAGTGGGGTAAATTAGTAATCTAGCAAAATTAACCATAGGTAAAGTATGACTTTATCTCTAATTATTTTTGCACAGGATTGCTCAAGACCAGGTGGTTTAGAGTGCACAGACAATACTCATGCTGTTGCTGACATCATATTTATGCCTTTGAGAGTCAAAGACACAAAATGGTAAGATTCCTTTTGTCTTTAAAATGGTTTTTCATGTCTCAATATGAATGAATCACTGTCTAATTCTCTTTTTCCTATTCTCTAAACTCATTAGAAAGGATAGGTTCCTGAATTTGAAGTAGTAGACAACTTAAAAAAATAAAAGCATGTTTAAACATCTAGACTTTTGAGTCCAAATAAGTTACTTTTTTATAAAATTAGCCAAGTTTATTAAAAGTAACTTGGCACATAACCCTCATAAGCATCAACACTACACCAAATCCCATATACAGGAATTGGGAGGTCCTGGTAGTGACATACGACGGCAAGCTCCGCGGGTACCTGGTGTCACAGACGGATGGCTGCAAGTTGCACCACTCGTTCCGGTTCGCGGGCGGGGTGGCCGCGCTCAAGTACTGCGAGCCACATGGAACCATGTACGTTGCTGGAGTGCCCCGGGGATCTGCCAAAGTAAGTCATAAGATGATTTGTTTTTTTGTTTCAATTTGGATTTGCTACTTATATTTCCTCAAAGTATACAAAAGATAATTTTCTCTTTAGCAGAGGTAGTTATACATCTACGGTAAAATTAAATTAGCTAGCTTACCTACGAAGGCGTGATAAAAAAGAAAACAGCCTGTGTTGCTATTGCAGGGCAAAGGCCTCTCTTTCCTGTTTCCATTCAACAGAATTCTGCACCAATCTGGACCCATCCCGTCTATAGGTGACAAGCTCGTCACGCCAACCATGCCTGGGTCTGCTGCAATGCCGTTGGATGTTTTCAGGGATCCATGTTGTCGTGTTCTTAGCCCACAATGTATCCGACATGCGGCAAATGTATCTGGCCCAGTCCCACTTGAGCTTTGCTGCTTTTTGGGTGATGTCGGTGATTTGTGTTTTGGAGCGCAGTATCGTGATCCGTATCCGGTCGGTAAGTCGGACTCCAAGGATACTGCGCTCCATGATGGATAACGATATCTAGCTAATTTAATTTACCTCATGTTTGCAAGCCTATGAGCTTGTAGGACTGTTGCAACGCACAGAAGATGAAGGCTAACGGATCAGTATAGAGAAATTACTTTTCAGAAAGGTATAAGAGACGAGGAGGAGGAGGGAGGGAGGGAGCGGCCGGTTTCTTATTTTCTGGTGTAGATCAGTCTTGTCCTTTTCTGACTGTACTTCAAGTGGTTTGAAGGAAACTGTTCTCCCATCAAGATTGCTTTTGCAAAAGTAGGTGGCAAGCATTTAGAATACGTTTTACCAACCAGGAACCAACATCATCCTTGAGTGCCGGCATCACAGCCTGGCGCATTCTGAACGAGGAGCCGTACTACAAGCTGTCCGTAGTATCGGACGACGCGGAGGCGCACGCCGCCGAGAGGTTCAAGCTGTACGTGCCCTTCGGATACTCCAACAATGCGGTAAGTTTACTAATAGTTAAGAAAAGAAAAATAACTTCTGTGTTTACAGAGTTAACAGATTGGTTCAAGTAGTTCTTTAATACAGTAAGAAAAGTCAGGAAGCACCGCGAATCGGCCTTTTTATCGGTAACAATTTCAAGTTATAATACACGTTTATTTCTGACGTTTCCGCCGTACCTCAAAGTAGACTCGAGACTTTTATGTTTTGTTAAAGCCACGTTCGAAAAGCTTTACTTGTTCTTTTCACCATACTTTGGCATTTCAGTCCAGTGAATGTTAGTAATCATCCTGCCTTTGTCTTGACCCAAGTTACTTGGTCCGAGCAACACGTTGTTTTTTTCCATTCTCCCCTGTTAAAGTGAACATCCATTGGTCCGCACCGGCCGCAACGCACACATGGCATGCTACGGATTTTGGTTTGCTTTGTATGCATTGATATGACACTCGGTTCACACCAAGCACTCGGTTCATTTCTTCATACAAACAAACCAAAATCCGCTGCGTGCCGTGCGTGCGTTGCGACTGGTGCGGACCAGTGGACGTTCATCTTTAGCCGTCACTCTATCTTTTCTCCTTTTTCTTTTGATCAGGCATTCATAGTCCAAATGGAGCTCTCTCCCGACGGCAGTAAACTCGTCTGCCTTCACTGCAACGGCGACGTATCAGTCTGGCGCCTCCCACTCCTCAAACTAGTGTACCGATGGCCGCTGAACACCCAGCCACACCATGACCTGAGGAACCCCCTCGCTGGGGATGAGAAACCAGGGAAAAAGGACTTGACTGTGTTCTATCCGGCTGATATTAATTGGTGGAGTAATGAGGTGGGTGCAAATTGAGCTTTATTTTCGGTTTAAAGAAACTTTATTCCCAATAAAGACATAAGTCACTTACTTGAGAACAATACTAAAGATATAGATTACAATATTATGTTCGTCATCAGTATTACAATTTAATAGTTACCCATCCAATGCATTCATTTCTCCAGAAGTGATCGATCCGCAATTATGTGCTGGCTAAGATGAGTTTTGAATGCATTGTAAGAGTGTACATTTCTTATACAGGACGGTAATTTGTTATAAAGCTGTGCTCCTTCAAAAGTTAGCATTTTTTTGCCATAGTTAGTTCTTGTTTTTGGTAAAACTAGCAGGCTTGCTCGCCGTGTACTGCGTTGACTAACTTGTTTATATTGAGTGAGTGTTATGTTTGAGTGAACGCTTTTGTTGAGAACATTTCTGATGAAAATGCATGTGTTGTAAATATAGAGTTGTTTTATGTTCATTATTTTTGTGTCTTGATAAATTTTGCTGGTAGATGTTAGATATGGGTAGTTGAATATTATTTTTATGATTTTATTTTGGGTAATTTGAAGTTCTGATAATTTTGTTTTAGCAGCACTGCCCCAAATTTCGATTAAATTAAGTAGATGTGGCTTTACTAGGGAGTTGTAAATAGTATACCGCAATTTTGGTGGAATACAACGAACAATGTTACGCAGTGACCCGGAGAGTGTCGAAAGTTTACATTTTATATGATCAATATGAGCATTCCACGTTAGTGAGCTGTCCATTCTTAGACCGAGGTATTTTTCGCATGGTTTTTGCTGTAGCGGGATATCATTTATTGTTAGAGGGTCATATGAGGGAATTGATTTATTTTTAGCCTTAAATATTATATAACATGTTTTAGAAATATTTATTGTTAGAAGATTGAACTGAAACCATGCGAATAGGGTATTTAAATCTTCTTGTGCTTGTGAGATAATGTGATGGATGGAAGATCCGAAGTAAAATAAACAAGTGTCGTCAGCGTATAAGGTAAGGTGACCATGTAGTTTAATTTCGTTTATATTATTGATATATATTAAAAAGAGTAAGGGACCCAGGATAGATCCCTGTGGGACGCCACATGTAATAGGTAATGCATCACTTTGGTGATTACCAAGTTTGACCACTTGCGAACGATTTTTTAAGTAAGACTCGAGCATTTTTATTTTGATAACTTATTGGTTGATTTTCCTTTTGTCAGTTGTAAAGATTTTTTAATTGCTGTTTCTTGTAAAGTACTTTGTTATACTGCTGGGCGTAGTTGTCTCCAAATATCTGCCTGATTTCTTTGCATTATTTTGGATATTTTTATTGTGAAGGATAATTGAAATAAATGAATGAATGTGGGTGTACTATAGGTACACCTCTGCCTAACCCTTCGGGGAATACAGGCGTGATGTGATGTTATGTTATGTTATGTGTGTTATAATTGAAATATTTGATAAATTATGATATTACTTGCAGGAGATCATAGTATCGCGATTCAGCGGTGCGGTTACCATTTGCGATATTGAAACCATGGCTAATATTCTTGGGAAGAAACCTGAATTCTTCCAGGGATCGCCACAGGTGTGTATGCCTAGATTTTGCAAGTGTTGAAATAAATTTACATTTAGGTGTAAAAATGTATTGATGTATTTATTTGTTAACAGATAACGTGCGCTCATGGTGGAACGTTCATGGTGTTAGAATGTGAGAGCAATGTGCTACCTGCTAAGAAGTCACGCAGCGATGAGAGCGTGAGTAAATACAGGGTGACTTCAAGGGAAAACCGAATTTGACATAAATAAAGCAAAAAAATGTAACTTATGGAACTATGAACTCGCTTTAGAAAAGCAAACGTCCCTTTTAAGTATTATATTACTATGTAAAAAAACGAACCTGTATATTCAAAGTATTTCAAGAGTATTTTTTCTTCCAGATGGAGGTAGTAAGAGTAGAATCAGACACAGACGACACGATGTTGGAACTAGCTAAGGAACTGATAAAGACAGTGCTGTACGCTATCACGGACATCGAGACGTTCCAGCCGAAGCCGCGTCGCATCACTGTAGTGTCAAGAGTCTACCGATTGCTTGGCCTGAAGAGTACCACGCCCACCGAGCTGTTCTCTAGGAAGGTGAGATAACATGACACTTGTCACATGTATGTTGACACAAGTCTCACGTCAAATGTTCAAACGGTGCTGATATTGTCAAACTTAATTTTTGAGAATATTTAAGAGCGTGAAACGCCTTGATTCTCCTTATATCTGTAAAAGTACTAATTAGTAGTCGGACAGTGAACTAAAAATTGTAGACGGAGCCACTGTCCCTGTGGCGTCATAGAGTTACCCGACATTAAAAGCGCCAGTATCACCCGTCTTACTGGTGGTGCTTTTAGTCTGAGGAACATCATACATCATAATAAGGCCTCTCTCTAAGGTCTCAGCGATAATCAATGTCGAAAACTTGTTAAGAATGTAGGGAAATTATAGATATTTTTGGCAAATTATGCTCCACCTTCTATTCTGGCCTCTGTGTCCCAAAACATGCAGCCAAAGTAACCTTTGTGCTGCCACAGACGACGCTGTGGAAGTGGCGAAGTTTTGGACCAACAAGACCTGAAATACAGTCGTACCAGCGACACGAAGAAGTAGAAGAAGACAGATTGAGACTGAAATTTGAATCTGAACGTTCTTAAAAATACGGGAATTGCTCCTCAGTTCTCGTTCGTATTTTTCTGTTCGAAACTAAATGAACTAACTTGTATTCTGGATTACGTAGATCGAAAGCGGCCACTACAACGAGGCGCTAGCCCTGGCCGACACGTTCGCTCTGGACAGCGACCTGGTGTACCAGCAGCAGTGGCGCAAGAACCCTGTCTCCACCGACGCCATACAGAAGTACTTGGTAAGTTGTGACAGTCGTAGTCAAATCATAGTCACAAAAGTATCAATACCTACTCTCATCGTCACAGGAAAATTGAAAGTATCAAGACTGGAGAATCGCTTCGAAAGCATCGAGTACACCCCTCCCCCACCGTCCTATAGTTACCACCTAATTACACATTATGATAAAGATATTGAGTATTGAGTACAAATTACTAAGTACACGGCAATAAATGACCGGTATCGATTTATTCCAACGCTACGTCTTCCGGTACCGGTCGAAGTGGCGGTGCATGGTGGAAACTTATGTTCAGCAAAGGACGTCTTTCGGCTGAAATACTAATGATGATGATGATCGATTCATATTCGATAATTCGTGAAACTTATGGTTTTAGAGCAAAGTATCGAAGAAGATCTGGGCGGTCCACCAGTGCGTGGACAGACTGCCGGAGACCCTGCCCGCCGCCCGAGAACTGCTGCAATTTGGATTGGAGCTCACTGACGAAACTATCATGGATGGTGAGATATAGAATAGTTTAGCATACATTATGAGCACGATAAAGAGGAATAACTGTTATGAATGTCTAAAAGATATGATGAAAGGCGAACGGCAGGCTTGTAGGGGAATTTCGTACAGCAAAAAATTTTCGTGTTTTGGGATATTTTGTGTTTTAATTGGTAGGTAATATGACAGACAAGCCCTTTTTAAATTCTTAGATTTTTAGAACTTGGGACGTAAAAGTTATAACCAGTTTTATTTTTGAAGGTTATGTACTAGTGTACCAATGTAGATTGTTATATGTAGTTACGTAAACATTGCTTTAGTGACAAAGTAAATATTCTAGATTGCTTCTCGCTATCTTTCTAGTGTTATACTCACCATTAAGTAGGTAGATTGAGATGAGGATCGTACCTACTCAGTGGGGTGCATTAGGAGATACCTATGTCCAGCAGCGGACTGCAAGTTTGATAATGATGAAGTTCTGATGGGGTTTTGACTGTAGGTAAATAAAACAATACTTTGTTTTTGTAAGTAGGTACATTTATTTTATGGTACTTATAATGAATTAATTAATTCTTAATATTACTTCATCTAAGAAGGGTGCAGGTCGGGTCATACCCTCATGGCGAGCATAGCTTAGGTACCAAATAATACTCATGACATGTGAGCAGCATCCCACTGTTCTTAAACCTACAATGCAGTTACAGCAATAACTTCTGATAGCATCCCGACCATTCATGTTTGTTTCTACAACTATAAATACAAAATAAGTTTTAGCAGAAGAATGGCGGGACTTTATTTTAGCACGAAGCAACATTGGGTTTATTCCCTCTAAACCATTTATTCTCTCTCGGGATACCTCTAACGTATATATTCCATGAAAGCGGAAATGCTCACCCACATATGAACGGGCCTGGCGAATTTGGTATACACCACATGCAAATAAAATCAATTCCTCCATGGATAGCCGCGGAAAAGATAGGGTTGTCGCATTTATGGGTACAAACCAGGAACCCCGCCTATTTAAATTATGTTCCATAACTAACTCGGCTATATTATTAGTTAAAAACAGGCGATCAAATATAATTGAAACAAACTGCTCTGCATGTACATTTCCTGCGAATGGCGGAGTAAACGCATTCAGCAGAGCAGCTGCTATTTTAAAATCTGCCATTAGATTGCGACAACCACGGTTAAAATATTAATGGCGAAATATTTTGAAATCTCTCTTAAAACGGCCATTCACAGCTTCTACTACCCACCTGTTTATAGTTACACAGCGTGATCTGTTGGCTTCAAGAGTGGATAGCTGTGATTGGCCGTCTTCTTTAGTTCCAGGCATATGACCTATGTATCCTTTTTCATGCAGACTATCCATGCAGTCACGAAAACCTCTATCTAGAATAAAAACATCATTTTCTCTATAAAAGTCATTAAATTCCGTTTCGTTTAATAAATCATTCACTATGGTCGCATCATTTGTAGTGGCACTATATGGTCCGCGTACATCTATGATATATCCATCAGAGGCACAGAGGATAAATGGCTTCAATAAATTCCTATATTTATGTAGGGAATATGTATCCTTTTGGAACAAGTAATTACTGCTCTTTTGTGTATATATATATGTTGCATCAGCTATTGTAATTGCGGGTTTTTGTTCAGCTGGTGCATCAGGCTCACCAAAAATGTGATTTGCAATGTAGGAATTTTTTGCTGCCACCTGCTCCCTTCTTAAATGAGAAAAAACAAGAAATTGTGGAACATAGTCTCTTAACAAGATATTTCTTGCTACAGACATTAATGTTTCTAGGGTCCTTCTTGGTACTTGAAATAAGCACGACAATCTATCTCCCGAATCTCCAGTCCTTAACTTGCACAATAAGGCTGTTAATGCAAAACTACCCCGATGCATATTACTAAGCATGGGTGTTGCTTCTAATATTTGTTGATGTTTTTGTTTACTTATGCCTATAAAGTACTGCACTTGGTTATCAGGGTAGTTTTGAATATTCTCATAAGAGATGTTATGAAGTCCTTCCATTAATATAAAAATAATCTCTTCTATGTGTATGGAAGTAAAGTCATTAAGGCTATACTCAGCAGTATAGAGATTTCCATAATTTGCCTCCTGTCTATGCAGAGAACAAATACGAGCACCTCTTGGTATAAAATATTGATACCTAATTAGTACTTCTCGCCTGGTTTCTTCGGGCACAACGTTTCGCTCTGGTTCCATGCATTCTTGAAAAATGCAATGCATTGGTGTTTCAGCCGCTCTTCTTATATTAGGCAACACAATATGCCGGCGTCTTTCTTCTTGTGGTCCTTCTGGAACATGTAAGCTCAAATCTCGAGCTTGGTCCCAGCAAAGTCCACAAACCTCATTCATGGATGACATCTGTAAATAATTCATTTCATGAGATGGCCATAATCAAAATAGCATTGATGAAATACAAATTAAACACTAACTTTGATAGACATAACATGTGCCCAACATGAAAATGTTTCAAGCATAAAAGAAACACAAACAAAAAAGAAAGGACACAAAACAGGTAGGACACAGCGAGATTCCCGATTGAATTTGAGCAACACAAGCTCGAGAATGGTTCTGGCGATACAATAGTTGGTTTCCTTCACCTTACAGAAAACCTTTACCAAACAGTTATGTTGTGTTACTATGAGTGAATAAGTTTATTGCTCATTAGAGTAGAGAAGGGCTCATTTGACAATGGAAGGACCAGTATCCTTTTGTTGTTAGTAGAGCCAACCTCATGAGTGTCCCAGAATTAGCAACATATAAGAGTAATGCCCTTTGCATGGCAAGTGTTTATAAGCTAGTTACTATAAATAGATTATTTCATATTTACCTGCTGATGCTCCAACAAACGGGCAATGTTGTCGGGATTCCACTCTTCATCTGATGTTGTGGTGGACAGACTCTGACCACATACAGCACACATTAAAGCAGAATGATCACCATCCACGTGATCAGGTGAAGGCGGCTGAATATCTTCAACTTGTGGAGCAATCCTAGTTCTTCTAGCTCTTAGCCAACATGGCACACAAGCTTCATCTTCAGAACGAAGCTAAAATAAAAAATATTAATAAAGTAAAGCTTGTATTCAAACATGCGTGGTAATAGTGGAAACTAATTTATATTATTTTATTTCTTAGTTTAAATCAAATAAAGATAATTAATAACAATTATAGTAGGTACATGTTTTGTATACCTCTCGTGGTTGGATCCAAGTAGAAACTGTATTAGCCACACTTTGCTGTTCTTCGTTTGCCCCTTCAATCAAAATCCTGCGTCGACTAATTCTTAGTATGGATCGGCCGCATACAACACAAACACTTTGATGGCCAACTCGTCTCCTCGGCATATTGTCAGAGGAATGTGAATGAGTAGCTAGCTGCCAGCATGCATGGCAAACATTGTCAGCATGAGTTACCTGGAAATAATAAAATGATTTGTAGTACTGTTCAATATTATTTTATATACTTTCTTCTCCTTTTCAGCAGTCATACTAACAGAGTAATTCCTTTTCTTACACTCTTAGCAAACGAAGTAAAGATACATGTAAATAACTATTTGTATGTTATACATACTCTTAACCATGTTTGTTAGTTTTTCGAATAGTATTGAGATTAGTTTTTAGCAGACACATACTTAAATATTTTAGTGTGCTATGGTGTGTATTAAATGGTAAGGACTACTTTTCAACACGCAAAACAACACAGAGTTCGTCACTAGCCCACTCATTATGCATAATGTTATTCGTAAACTACTTACATCTCTAGGATATGTCCACAGTCGAATAGTATTGACGAGATCTTCACTCTCATCGCATAAAGCGTACCTTCTTATTCGGGACAAGCGAACGTTGCAATTAACACATTGCAAACTCGTCATTTTAATTAAAGGACACACAAACACAGCACAGTTAATAAAGCGTCCTTTCGCGAAACTACTATCAAGAGATAGGGTACGGAGGAGCAGATGCTCAACTCAACGTAAAAACGGCCAGCTAATTCGCTAAATTGCTCAGATGGAGTTACAAAACCACAATTCAAAACAACAGCAAAGAACTGAACTGAAGTCTGAAAGCACAGAAAGACAGGTCAGCCGTCAGATTTTCTTTACCTGTCAATAAATAATTGCCATATGAACAAAAAAACTATTGATGCCGAAAATCATTCCTATCATTATCGTTAACTATTATGATTTCATGCACCAATTATGCATTCTTAGGTATAATATATAAGTTTTTAATCATATTTAATGTTATTTCTATTTCTAAATAACTAATTATCATTTCGATATTTGTGCTATTTTACATGTGGCAACTTCTAAATACATAATTGCGGTTAGTTTACGATTTTATTACGTTTAGTTATTAAAATCTTTTTGTTGATTTTATTAATTAATCCGAAGTTCTAAAAATAGTACACTTACATGAAAATAAATGGTTTAGTTGCCTTAATAAGTGGTACAAATTCTATAACAAAACAACAAAAAAAGTATGCTGTACGAAATCTGCCGTTCACCTTTATTTTAAGTTTGTTTTACATTTAACCTTTATTCACAACTAGTTTTTGCCCGCGGCTTCGCCCTCTGTTAAAAATACATATATATTTATTATGTCCCAACTTTCATGGCGTTAGGTCAAAAGGTGTTGAAATTCACTCTTAGACTCACAAAATTTATTATTTATATTTAAAAAAAAAAAAAAATAACTCAGTTGCTAATAATATAATTGAATCATGATTCGAAAGACGCGTAGCGTCATCTAGCGTCCTAAAGCAACTGTGACCGTCGAAAGTTATTGTTTTTTCCCTTGGGAACAGTACTTTTTTCTGGATGAAGGTACCCTACGTCCTTTTCTGTACCCCTGACAACGTATATGCAAAGTTTCATGATGATCGGTTCAGTGGTTTAGGCGTGAAAAGGTAACAAACAAACAAACTTACTTTCGCATTCATAATATTAGTTAGGATTAGAATTAGGATGTCAGACAAACGGACGGTTAGCGTTAGCTGGTGTTTTTACCCGACAGGAAAGACAGGGTTCTGTTATTCACGCGTATCTATGTATCTGTACGTGGGAATCTTTATACCCTCAAAGCATCCTAACGGCTGAATGTATTTGCATATATGAGGTGTCTAGCGACTCGTCTGGGTTGCGTGATTGTGATGTAGATTGATTGATTATTGATGATTGTGATCTACGCCACATGCGAGCTACGCGTCACACTGACGTCACGCAAAATCATGCATCGCGCAAGCAGAGTTTACCGCGTATCTATAGCATATATACAACGTCCCGACATCAAACGTCGGTCAGTTGCCCACCAGACACAACAACGGTCTGTTCGGAGGATCCTGCCTTTTATATGGAGGATGAGTGAACTTTACACCCTGTTCCCTGTTCCTCATACCTCTATAGTTATAGGCTTTGTTTTTATAAATTGAAAATGGCGGATTTATGACGTCAATATGTAAATAATATGAAAAAAAGTACTATACTCGAAAGGTTTAGGTAGTTAAATAAAGGTAAACAAATCGTAAAAAGGGTTTTTTATAGTTACACTTTCTTGTTTAAAAATACGTTACAGCAAAACTAAATTTATTTTCGATCTAAACGATAGTTTCCTCTTTTATTAATGTATGTTAAACTTTATCATTTATTCGTAAACTACTCTCCGTAGATGTAATTGCTTGAGCACAATTTTTTTGTTGTGATTTATAAAATGAAATAATATGTTGTAATCTGTCTATTGTAATGAGCCCAAAAGTACAGGTTCCGTAAACCTTTTAGAAAATACAAGAATATAACGTTGCTAAATTGAAGAGTACACCTGGGACGTAGTATGGCAACTGAAGTAGCAGGTATTACGTTTAGTCGGTTAACCAGACGCCTTTGATAGTACTCTCGACATTTACGATGTTGCGTATGCGTTTCGATTTCGTTAATATAGCTTGTTTCTTTATTTTGTTTTTGTTATTTAATTATTGTAAGTTTTTGTTATTTATCGTTATTGGTTTTTAAATTCGTATGGTTGAAAAATGAGTGAACCCGAGCCTGGTACTAGACAGACCAACTCCGTACTCTCATTTCCATCACCGAAGCAAAAACGCTTCAAAACAGGACCTCTTTAATCCTCTGAGAAACACACATTGATAAATGTGCTTAAATAAGTATGTAGAAGAAACAAGGCCCAAAGAGTGTTATCCGTTGAAAACAGACATAGTTTCAAGACATGATATTTCAAGACAGCTCAGTTAAGGGGTATTTAGCCGTGAAAAATAAAACTTTAAATGGCTGACCTAAAAATTCTTTTGCCAGAGGCTTTAGCTAATGTGACTGTTGATAATTGGAAAAATTGCGAGGGTCATGTAATAAAAGTAGAACATATTTTTTTTAAATTAGACAAAATAATTGATGATACCACTGAACGCTTTATTATTAATGTGATAGATAGTTCCTCAGATTCAGAATAGAACATATTATTATATGACTAAAAATAATATGATTTTAACATTTTAAATAAAAGGTTTAGCATCGATGAGTCACGTGGTTTTTGTTGTTCACCTTTATTTGACTACCTAAACCTTTCGAGTATAGGTACGAGTATTACCATGTGGGGTATCAAAATAAAGGGCTTATGGTGACGATTTCAAAAATATAACACTAAAAGGTTGTGTTGAGTGTTGGTGAGAATTAAATCTGAAATTGAACTTGTAGTGACACAATATACCTTTGTAATCAGCAATGCAAGCCTGCGAATTAGAGCCCGTTCCCCCGCTCGCCAGTCATCGCCGGGCTATTGTATAAGAGTGTTGCGTTCTGGAGATATAATCACTAAGTTTTACTTATTGTCTGGACTTTGATTGTTGTTACAACCCCGGAGTATTAATAGTGAACAAAGACTTTCACAAAAAACTGAAATAACTGCATTACATGACTTGAAAAGTGAGCTTGTTTTAAAAAAAATAGTTGTAGTCGTGTTTTTATAACTTATTTTTTGCCCTGAACCACTGCAATGCTTTGGCATTGCAAATTTTTAATATATATTCATATATTAAAAATTTCTCGATGATCTCGAAATACCCATGTAAATTTGTCATAATTATATGAAGCCCACCCTCCAATGTCATCTTTTCAACTTAACCTGCTAAAGTCTCCTGCAAAACTGTTCTTTCTGTAATGCCTGTTCATGTATTGTTTAGAAATAAATAAGGAACAGATCGACCCGCTTGTTGACGCGGATGACATAATGCTGGAACACCTGAACGCGTACACCAGCGAGCTGCTGCGGTGTCGACACGTTATGCTGTTCTACAAGGAGAGACTCAAACTGTATGAGGTACTGTAACACTTTATTTTATAACTAGCTTTTGCTCGCAGCTTCGCCCGTGTGGTGGTCAGAAATTATCTCACGGGAACGTATTACCGGGATAAAAAGTATCCTATGTCGTAAACCCAGATCATGGTCTACCCATGTGCTAAATCTCATCCAAATCTGTTCAGCCGTTTTACCGTGAAACCATAACAAACAAACTCACTTTCGCATTTATAATATTAATTAGGATTTTTATTTATTAAAACTTAATGCACAAGTAAAAATACTATAAAGGCAGACTTAATGCCTCAGGGATTTAGGGATCACCATAGGGTGATGCAGACAAAACATGGCAGGTGCAACAAAAGATAGGTCGATAAAAACATTTTTACATAAAAAAAAACAACCGACTTCACTTTCACGTTTTTTTGGAAGTCGGTTTATTTTTTTTGAAAAAAGTTTTTATTTTTCAGTTTTTAGTTGCGGTACCTACCCCACACACATTCGTATACCACTACTTGTTATGTAAATAACAGTGACAGGAAATTATGAAAAAATCATCAATATAAACTAAGTGGAAAAAAATATGCAGTATTAAGGATAACTCAAAAACTACTGGTCAGACCTTGATCAAATTTAACACACATGTGAGGCACCAGCTATCAAATAAAAAAAGAATCATCCAAATCGGTTCACCCAGAAAAAAGTTCTGAGCTAACACACATAAAAAACAAAAACACAAGTCGAATTGAGAACCTCCTCCTTTTTTTGAAGTTGGTTAAAAATTATTAAAAAATACAAGAATAAATACATATGTACATATAAACAAAATAAACTTTGTTAAGACGAATAACGTTCAGTTGAGGGGAAAACGAATCCAGCAAATCAGCTCTGGGATGATTCTGCCAACTTCTTACGAATGCGTGCTTCCGCTTTAAAAGATAACCGACTGGTTGTCATCTTGATGTTCATAGGGAGCGCATGAGCGAATTCCGGCCTGGTAAAATAAAGAAGAGTGAATGAAAAATATATTACATGACTAGTTTTGCCTGATATTCACAGTTAAGTAAAAAACGTGCACAACCACTTATGATAATATGTCTGTCAGTAGTGTATAATTGGGGGTTCTGGATCACTTGCCCTCGCTTCGCTCGAGCGCATGATCCAGAACTCCCCAATCATACACTAATATCGTGATCTGCGATATAGTTCATAATATTGATTGAGTTGCTCACGCTTCGCTCGAGCGCGTTATGCAGAACACCCCAATCAGCGGTGCGATGTGTACTTAAAGTAATAAGTAATGAAATCTTCTTTCTTGAATCGCTGACCTGAGGTTTTTATGAATCTGAGTTACGTTTATAATTTGTGTAAAACTAACTCATGTGCTGTATCACTCTCCTGATGGAATAGATCTGCAGTTGCTGTCGATATACTACTTACTCCCACTGGTCTTTGACGAACTAACAATCGATTTTTCATGATCAGTATGTTTGTTGCTAACTTTAACGAATTTGCGAAGATGCTCACCAGGTTCGCTTTTTAGTATAAGGTAGTGAGTATTTTTCAAGTTAGATTTCTCTGAATCTTCCAACTTCTGGTAAAATAAATCTTCTTTTCGGGTTATATCACTATCCTGATGTTTTAATTCACCTGAGTTCGATTTCTTTTTTCTAGGGTGCATATCTTGAATATATATTATCTCACCCCTAGTATTCTTGAAAATAAGTTTAGAAGTGCCTTCCAAATCAAATTTCTCTGAGTGAAACATGATGTAGATAGGTAATATCAATAATTGTATCTCTCGTGGTGCAGTAAATATTTGTGTTATTTATTACTTAGTTATATACTTAAGATCTATCTATTACACTGCAATGCTAGGAGTCTAATGCTGCGATGCAGATACGCGTATTAAATATATACTCTCTTCCTTTCACAGCGTTCAAATAAAAACATTGAGGAAAATTTATAGCATGTTGCATCCAAGGATCGTCATAAATCTCCCAATCTTCTATAACACCTCCACATGAAAAACATGCTGCTTTATCATTTATACTATTGCCACAGTAAAAGAATCCAGCGTCAGCCATTTCCATCACTAATATTTTCTTTGAATCAGCCGTTGCCCAGTAATAGTTAAATGAAAATTGACGCAT
Organism: Griposia aprilina; assembly: GCA_916610205.1. Taxonomy (NCBI): domain Eukaryota; kingdom Metazoa; phylum Arthropoda; class Insecta; order Lepidoptera; family Noctuidae; genus Griposia; species Griposia aprilina. Next base: position 25,668,745 of record OU744284.1, read on the forward strand.
TTTATAAGTATTATACATGTCATATCGAGGTTTGTATTTATTATGAGACATGCTTCTCCGTTTTACAGATAACTGCATAATGACATCGTCTAGTTACAGTCAGCAGCTTATAACGATTTGACGACGTTGAAGAGATTGGGAGGGATAGGAAACGGTTTACCAAAAATAAAGAAATTAAACAAAAAAAAGTTTATTTTATAATTTTATTATCATAGCACCATTTATTTAAACACAATACATTTTTTAAAGCACATACAGAGTCATGATAAATACAACTATACAAATCTTGAGAATATTTATATTGATGGTGCAGACTTAACAAACTAGAACAACCTTTATCTTCTAAATTAAATATGTTACTATTACTGTTTTCTAATATATTTTTTAACCACAAGACTTTTTCTGAACCTTTAACATAGACACATTTATCTCTTAAAATATCAGCAATAAAATTCTGGTAATTGGAATATGGAATAAATCCTTCACACCAATATATCTTTCTGTTACGTTCAATCCAACTAACTTGTTTTTTTTCTTGTTTCGTTAATTTTTCAAATGGAAATGGTGGCTTAAATAAAAACACTTGTAATGTTTTATTATATAATATAGCGATTTCTTTTATTATAAATTCATTTGTTTCTGTTTTAAAGCCTTGAATATCCACAATAGCAATCATGATAACCTGCGCACAATGTTGCTGAGAGGTTTGTATTCCACAAGTCGATCGTTTATAATCAAACAATATGCAGTAGTCTTATCTGGTATTGGCGTTGAACATTCAATTTCTATGCGTACGTCTACTGGACCTGATTTTAGACTATCGTTTTGCCTTGAGCAGTCTAAGATAAACAGGGGAGCTTTTTCTTTGAAGTCCTTTAGATCGAGCAACGGGTCTACTGGACAGTTGTAATACGACTGACGAAATTTCACATACATTTCATATAATATACTGTATTTGTTGTCAGAAAACTTTAAACCCAAAGGCTCATAAGGATAATATTGAGAATTTAAGAAGAGCGTAACGTTTGTCACCTCGCAATGATCGAATAGAGATATGTCTTTAGTTTTATTATTTTTTCTGTTAGTTTGTAAGCAAAAAATTACATATCTAGGCTTTTCCAATTGTGAAGCAGTCTTAACTGACCAAGAATGTTTTGTGGTTTTAGGTAATAAAGGATATTCATATAAATCCCAATTTCTAAAAGCCATCTGAATGGGTTTATCTCTTTCTAAATGCTTTAAAAGTGTTAATCGTTCTCGATCTGACACTTTTATGTGTGGCACCCTCCATTGAACTCTTTGTATATCTATTTGAAAATGAGCAACATCATCAGTAAGAATAACGCTGTTTAAGTTAGAGTTACTTCTATTCAATATAAGTTCATGTTTACAATTTATAACGATTTTATTGTAATCCTCTGCAAACCCTAAAATCTTATTTAGCGGTATCACTAAACTAAAATGCCCATCACTTTGGAATCCGTTTAAATTCCAACCCCATAACGCAGCAACTTTATTTTCAGCTTCATTTAATGAGATGTATGATTTTATTGTTGACGTTATTCCAGAATTTTTTATACGATCTATTTCAATACCATTCATCTCGTACCTGATGTCTTGAAACAAAGACATAACAGGGTTATTAGTGAACGTAACAGTTTTCTTGATCGGATTCCCATCTTTACCGAACAGCTTTGCTTGGCCTTCGATGTAAATTGAACTGGCTGATGGTAGCACGTATATGTCTTGCTGATGTATGGGGATTCTGATTTCATCGTTTTCTCTAAAGCTGTTATTGTAGGGATTATATGAATGGATTTCATAACTTTCGATCGAACTATCGAAGTGCGGTAATTCAGTAATCTGGAGTATATTCATACTTTAAAACCTAGGGCTCTAAGAAAACCTTTATTTGCTTCAGTCAATTTCTTAACTTTTTTCTTACGTCTATTCACCTTAGTGGTCGTTGAAGGAATAATACGTTTTATTTTCACAGGAGTGTTTTTATAATATAGTATCATTTTGTTTTTCTTAAATGAAGACGTAGTTGAATATTGAATTCGTCACCAAAGTTAATACAATAACCAAATTGATCAACAATTCTAACAGATATAGATGAAATTATATTTTTGTTCACTGGAAAGTAAATAACGTTTCGTGGTATTTCTATGCACTGATGACCCGGAGCAGTATCAAATACAAATTCATGAATAAAATGAGTTGGTAGTCCGTTGCAGTACGAACTGTGTACAAGATCACATTCAATTCTGATTACAGATAGACTGCTGCTATTGATGGACACATTTGATCTTGAATTTAACACTGAAAAGTATAACAAACCGCACTCGTATTGATCGGATAAATGCAGTGGAGGTTGAAAGTATGACACCAAATCAGATTTATTTCCAGAGATGGTAACTGTGGTAGACATGCTTGCATACTGGACTGTTTCAGAAGATCCTGTTTATTTTATCCCTAGACTACTCCAAAAATTCCTTAGAAAAATTAAACAGAGATGTCCGCAATTGAAAGGATGATCGCGTTGTATATTTTCATAATTATAGTGGACTTTAGTACCTCCGTATTTTATAAATTCTTTTGGAGGCTTAAGATTTCCGTAACTGTCAAAGTACTCAATATAATCATTGTATTTTGCATAGGCTACCCAATGAGAGCCAGGATCTTTTGAACTATCTAAATTAATAACTCCACATTCTTTTTTAAACGGGTATTTAGGAAGTTCATCTCTCATAAAGACTCCTCTAAAATATGGAATATTAGTTCCATACTTCAAAATGTCGAAGTTAGTTAGGGCTCGTTTGGGTAGCCGATATCTTAGTTTTTTTCATTCGATACATAAATTCCAAGCCCGTTTTTATGTGGTTTAAGGTGTAGTCCTTTCCCAATGCAGAGAGCTTCCATTTTTTCATTGTGTCTCTTCGATTCAACCAACAGCTTTTTAGCCATCTTGAATTCATTTATGGTTTTGGTAATACCTGCTGCACCGCCTGCTATTGCTCCCACTGCTGATAATCCAGCAAAAATAGGAATCAAAGGTAATACACCACCAGTTTTTGGTATAGGAATAACACGAGGAAGTTTTATGGATGAATCATCAGCTAATTCTCTGGCTGCGGCCATAGCTAATTCTATTGCCACTTTTTTGCATTTTGGTTTTAGTTTTTTCATGTGTCTTTTCGTTTTAGTGATAACATTTTTAAATTTGTTTTTTAACCCTTTTCCAGGTGTAAGTTTTTGAAAGCACTTTTTTCTATTTTTTTTTAGGCCGGAACCAGTTTTAATTTTTGTAGACATTGTCTTGCTTACTAAGCGTGCTGCGATTTTCTCGCTTACACTTGCATCCGAGGCAACTGCTCGCTCTTTTGCCATTTTCAACAAAATTAAATCAGCTCTGTGACGATTCTTTAAGTTTGATGATTTGAGATAGGCAATGTCGTGTTCTTTGCAATGTTCGTCTAATTTATTAATACCTTCGTCTCCACGTGTAAGCCTTTTAATTAATTTTGTACCAGGACCACAATAATTGTATCCTGGTAAGTGTAATTCAAATGGTAAATTGTTTATAAGCCAATTGAGAAGACTACTCTCTCCAATACACATCATAAGACTAATGAATCTGGATTGAACACTTTAATAAATACTTATACGGTTAGTAAAGTTATTTTTATTTATATTACTACATTCGATTTATCAATCCAACTGTTTTCAGCAGAAGATAAACCTAACCATTTTACTAAAACCCTGTTTCCTTTTCTTCTAAGAACTTTCTCGACTAGATATACATTAGGATATTTTGTCTTTTGAAGCTCTTGTAAGTAAAATGCTCCTAAAATAGGTTGACTTCTGATTGTATCTTCAATTAAGTAGGTAATAGGAGTTGTATTTTGTATTTTTCGAATTTTAAATATTTCTGTCGACCAGTTGGGGGTATATCCTTTTTCAAATGTTCCTTTGTATTTACTGATACGTACATAATCACCCACTTTATACTTGCTTTTTATTCTTTCATTTTTTACCGACCTTAAATACCTTTCTAATATACGTTTTTTATTCATGTTATCCACATTAGCAGGAATTTCATGAATTGTCCGATGGTAAGTGTGATTGTATTTATATATAACATCATTAAGGGTACTATCTACCCAATTATAGCTGCCTTTTAAACTGAATTCCTTATACAGTTTAGATTTCAAAGTTCTGATAAATCTTTCAACTATTGAAGCCTTTTTTGTTGAAAAGGTTGAATAGTGGTTAATATGATTAGATTTCATAAGCTTTTGAAATTTATTATTATAAAATTCTGTTCCATTATCTGTTTGGAGGTTTTTTGAAACACGCCCTGTAGCCAACAAAACTTTGAATGAGTTACATACATCATCTTTGGTTTTACTTCTCAGAGGAAAGGCCCAAGCATATTTCGAAAATGTATCGATAACGGTAAGAATAAATCTGTAATTTTTATTTTCTTTTGAAATTGATTGCATATCAATTAAATCTGCTTGCCACAGGTCGTCTATATCTTTCATAATAACATGTCTTCGGGGAAAGTTTACCCTTGCATTTTTATGAATTTCGTTTACCACATCGGCTTTGCTCATGGTCAGAATTCAGTACATTTGTCTTGAATCCATGTACAATACTGAATGTAAAGCATATTATTACGACTATTTATTCTTTAATTATGTCAGCTTCTTTTAATTCTTCAATTATCGATAAAATTTCATTATCATGGTTTGTATTGCCAGCATCTCTTGAAGCTACTAATAGTTTCAATCTCTCGACTAATTCGTTAGGATCATCCCAATATACCAAGTCGGTGTTGTTTTTGTATTTTTTTAACGTTGGTAATTTTCCTCCAAGTTTAGTGTGAGCATGTATAACATCGTTTGACAATTCGGAAAATAGAGGTTTTATTATTTTACAATATTTTGTACCTTTGTCACCTCTTATTTGACCTTTAGGATTAAAATCTCTTTTATGTGCATTTGTATAGTGTAACATATCCTTATAGACAAGTTTATCTTCGCTCGATATTAACTTTAAATCGGGTTTTCTTCGGAGTAAAAGTTCTTTTAGACCAACTGTTAAATTGTAAGCTTTGTCACCGATTTTAATTAAAACGATTGTATCGTTATTCAAACTATCAATTTTAGAAAATGATACTGCTGAATTACCCATCAATAGAGTTTTATTTTCACTTCTAATTCCAAACGGTATACTAACACCGTCATAAATACCAAAGATATCATCATCCTCTAATGACATTTCTAAATTATCTATCGATTCCTTTTTAGCATTTTGTTTGACGAATTGGGTAGAATTTAGTTTTGGATCGTAACAGTCATTGAGCTTTGTAGATGAGCTAGTATTCTTTTCATCGAATTCGATTCCTTCAGAATTATTTAAAGTTGGATTTTCATTTATTTTTATTTTTTCTGCACATCTATTAGATTCAACAAGAGTTTTTAGAGGATTTGTGACAGGTTTTAGCATTTTATCAAGCGACAAGTTCATTGTATGTTCCTGATTTTTCATTTGTTTTATTTTATTCTTTATGGAGTCGACAGACTTCACTAATTCCATTTTAATATTTTTGTCCATCTTACAATAAATAACAACTGTATTCAGCTAAACAAGGAATAATACTAACAGCATTTATGTATGTAATTCATTTATAAGTATGTACCTTCATTCAAAGTTTAAAAAAATATCAAAATTCTGTCTGTACCTCCCATTATTTAATGCCGACTCTTTATTAATAAGTAGAAAATTATAAGGGTTACTCCAAACAGTTTTACAAACTTCTTTAAACTGATTCCACAGCAGATCAGAATTTACATGTTCTTCATAGATATGCTTTAAGTTCACATCATCTTGTTTAAATATTATAAGAAAATTAGCATTATCACGTAGCAACTGTTTCGGAATTTTTGAGTAGGTTTGTGATAAATAAAAGCAGTCAATTTGCTTATGTCTTCCCATAGAGAAATAATTACGAATGTTTATTTGCTTTTCACACATAACATCATCAAAAATAAATACAGAATTTGTTAAAGCTTCATTCGGAGCTATAACATCTTTGTCGTCATTGAACTCATTGAACTGTATCTGAGGTACTCTTCTTAATACTTCACTTAAAAACCGATATTTTGGCTGGAAAGTAGTTTTCGAGTAAAGATAAAGATTTTTAAATTTAAGCCCATTTTCATGCAGCAGTAAACTGATCATAACGTTTGTTTTACCACAGTTCGAGGGTCCACATATTATGCAGCGAATTGTATTAGGCAATAAAGCACTATGTCTAATCTGACGAGCTGAGTCATTGAAATTGATATTATTCACGTTCAAGGATATGGGTTGTTTGATCAACTTCATCTTGCCTATTATTTATTTTCATTACTTACTATCCTTTATATATGAATATGTGACTTGCGAGCACAGTATTCTAGCAACGGGTTTGGACCTGGGTCGTTATTAAGAGTCGTGTCCTCGACTGAGTTACACAGCGACAGTGTCCGTCACAGTGTTCGTAGTGGACGAGTTTTTTTAAAATTATTATTAAATTATCTTTAATCGTCCATTCATCTATTTAAGATTGTAAGTAACTAATAAATTTGTCAAGTCTAATAATAAAAATAATGTTAATTAAATATAAAAGAAAATGGAAATTAATTTTATCTTTTTTTTTTTTTTTTTCAGAAAATGGAAGGCCTTGATATTGTTGATGATGTTATTAAGTCATTCTATTTTACTCAAGAATTTACTGGGGACAATGTTGAACAAACTGAGTTCCAGGAAAATCAGCAGGATAAAGTCAAGGATACTCAAGAAAGTCCAATAAAAAGAAAAAACAAGAAGTTGAAATTAACTTCTAAAATTACCCTGCCCAAGCTATTGGATACACCGTCTACATCTTACGTAATTCGCAAGGATCCAGGAAAAGCACACCATTTAATAAAAATATCTATTTGTGATTTAAATGACAATAATTTAATAAATCGTGTTGATCGCAGTGATAGTGATTGTGCTTGTGTGAATGTTCAGTATTTAGTCAAGGACAATTACGATGAAATTATGGATGAAGCAGAATATCTCGTCGGTAAAATAGTTAAAAAATTAAGTTCACCCACATGCAGACCTTAAATGCAGTTTATAAGTTATTGTTTATTAGTTATTATTATTGGTCGAGTTTATTTAATTGAAGGCGAAACAATAAAATTAAAATTGATTCTACATAATGTTTTTTTTTATTATTCACCTAATAAGTTAGTATACAGGGGTCAAATTAAATTAGCTAACGAACGAGAAACTCCACAGACGTGATGGGTATCGATATCTAAACACATCGATATAAAAACAAAAAAAAAAGAAGATATTTTTTTATTTTTTATTTGGGGTCCTCGACCGCTGGTTGTGCTGGTACTTGAAGTATGAGTTGAGAAAATCTGTTTTCTTTTGTTTTATCATGTTTAGGTATCGATACCCATCACATCTGAGGAGTTTCTCTAGCTAATTTAATTTGATCCTGTATGATACCTCTTAATAATAAACACTGCATATAGTTATGACAAGCTAATAGACATAAAAAAAAATATTAACATTAACCATGACATAATCTATACACAGTGTTTATAAGAGGGAAAATCTTTCGGAAAAGGAAAAGAAAAGAAAATAAATATCGATTATTCATTTATTGATTTTAGTAACATTCATTTATTACATTTTTTTATTCGATTACATACTTTTTACACATTTAAATCATTTGTAATTAGCTTTTTTAACTTAAACTATAGTTTTAGCACAGTAGAACGAATACAGTAATCCGACAAGTATTAAAGTATTGAACTATAATGCCCCCCCAAGGCAAAGTGTTGAAACAACCTTCAGTTCTCTGCCTTTTATCGTCATCACTATTAAGTGTGAGTTTATTCAATTTTTGTGTAAAAACTTGATGATTTTTAGATCTTATAACATTAAACAAAAATGGACTTTATCATCTTTAGTTATGTACAACAAATTGACATGTATAAGCTTTCGTTCACGTGTCAAAAAATAGAGGACCAGTTACATGATTATTAGCTTCAAGACCATAAACATTCACACTTATACAAGGATTATTTTTCTAAAATATTTTAATATCATCGAAACATGGGGGAAAAGACATATCATTTATTTTTAAAAGCAACGTATAGTGTGGGTACGATTGCGTTCTATTAGCATTCAATCTTTTTGGAAACATCTGGGCAATAATACACCACAAAAAACAATGATTGGCATTGTTGTGTATATTCAAACATGACTTTGTGTTTTTTATAACCGTAGGCAATTCTAAGTATGTCCCAGCTCTTAAAGGATTGCACTTGTTTATGTTTATTTCCAAATGGTTTATAGAATTAATAGCCCAACCAGATTCGGCAAGTTCAAACTCTAAATAATAATTTTTCAGAGCATTTAAAATACATGTTATAAACATTTGTATTCGGAACTGCTATCTCATATTTGGTGTTGAAAGATTTCATAGAGCTTTCATTATTTTTTGGCAAAATGTATGACACAAATAATTCAAAATTGACTTTAATTGCTTTATGTTTTTGAATCATAAGATTGATAATATCACATACTGACTTTGAAATTTGAAATAAAAACGTTTCTGGAGTTATTGTTACTTCACTAGATTTAAGTGGATTCACTTTATACTTATGATTCTATTTCTAAAAGCAATAGCAATAATTTGAATATTTTCGAATTCGGAGCAGAGCAATCGATTAGATATATGAATATTTGTTCTACTGTGTGCTGATAATTTTGAAAACATAATAATTACAGTATTTACAAAAAAAAAACATGTTCATTATACTTATTTTAAATTTTATAAAAAGCTATTTTTACTAAATGTTTTTTTTTATCTCAGTAATCCATTTTTTATTTAAAAGTTGGTAAATTCTCATATTTAAAATTTCTAAGTTTTTAATTTCTCAGTTCATAATTTCTCAGTTCTTAATTTCTCAGTTTTTAATTTCTCAGTTCTTAATTTCTCAGTTTTTTATTTCTCAGTTCTTAATTTCAGAATTTCTTATTTCGGTTTTTTTAATTTCTCAGGTTTCAATTTCGATTTTACATCATTCTGAGCAGAGCAATCGATTAGATATATGAATATTTGTTCTACTGTGTGCTGATAACTTTGAAACATAAATATTAGTCTTTACAAAAAAAAAAACATGTTCATTACACTTATTTTAAATTTTATAAAAAGCTATTTTTACTAAATGTTTTTTTTTATCTCAGTCATCCAATTTTTATTTAAAAGTTGGTAAATTCTCATATTTAAAATTTCTAAGTTTTTAATTTCTCAGTTCATAATTTCTCAGTTTTTAATTTCTCAGTTCTTAATTTCTCCGTTTTTTATTTCTCTGTTCTTAATTTCAGAATTTCTTAATTCGGGTTTTTTAATATCTCAAGTTTCAATTTCGATTTTACATCGAAACTCTGAAAAAGTACATGTAAAATAATTATTATAAATCAAATAAATATTCTCTATTCTATTGATAATTTTAATGCTACAAGAGACTGTTTCCAACGTTCATTTGGAGTAAGTTTTTCCACTTCACCCGTGTTATAAACTCTTAATTCAAAATAATACTTTCCAACCCTGTCCGGGTTTGATTGGAAGGTATAACCATCAGCCACCCGCTGAGTGAAGCAGTTCTTCAGAGTGGTAGCACGGATCAGCGGTCGAGACGATTCATCCTGAAATACATAAGATGACTAGTTTTAATTAAAAATAATAATGCGTGAGGGCGAGTAATTAAAAAATAGATAAGTAAAAAAAAATAGATATGTAAAAAAAATATAATAGATAAACTCCAGACTTCCACGTTCTTGAATCTACCGTTACCATAACTATAATCTATTATCTATTAGAAAAGGTCTATTTAAACACTTGTGTCCACAAATAAGTATAATTTTGATGGAGAAAATCACACGCTGTAAAACACTGGAATGGTTTTAAATGAAATGGGAATTTAACATGTTTGAAAAAAATGTCTTACCTCACAGTCTGAAGCGTTGGTATTCCGTTTTCTTTTTGGAGCTGGTGTTGTAACAACTGCCGGCCCGTCGCTATCAGACTCTGGTTCTGAAGCGAAAGGATTTTAGAAAGCAAAGCCTTCTTCTTCTGAGACACTTTCTTATCTCTCTTCACAGCTGTTTTTTTTTTTGATCTGCCGCTTGTTTTTTTCTTTTGTTGGTCCAGACGTTGAAGGTGTGGAGTCCTCTTCTTCAACCCAAAAAGGATTATTCATCGACTGAGCCCTGAAAACATTATTAAAATGCAATAAATATTTTTATTACCAACATTAGTAACATGAAACAACAGCACCCGTATTCATCAAAGGGTTAGGCAGAGGTGTGCTGTTAGTCCCTCCCCCTTACTTTTTACGTTTTTACGTTCTTACGTTTTGAAATCTCATCGAATAGGGAATAATATATTTACAGTACTTATCAGGAAAAAAAAACTTTAAATGACCTAAGAATCAAACCTAGGCCTTATTTTTATTGCATGCTAGAACAACGAAGCAAGAATTATTATTAAATAAACGTTTGTAAAAATAAAACGTTAATAATTATTAAACGTTTGTAAAAATAAAACGTTAATAATTATTAAACGTTTGTAAAAATATTAATATTAATATGAAACTACAAATGCAGTACAAGTACAATAGTTTTGAAATAACTATTATATGATCTAAACTTAATTGAGTAATTTCAGTGGTAAAACAATTAACTATTACAGTCCTAGGATCGAAGAAAAAATATTTATTAAATAAAATATAATACTCACATACTCTGTTTCTGCAACACTTGTGAACAACCACAAACAAATTTAAACTCACTGTTCAGTGAAATGCACTTCAGCACAACAATGACAAAATGTAAAGGAATTCTCTCACATGCTTTTTATAGACCTAAATCCTAAAGCCTTAGTCATATGTTAGTTTCTAACAATAATTACTCCGAAAAATTAATTAAAATAATATTTGTTATTAGAATTTCATCTCTATCACTTGAGAACCTAGAGTAGATTTTATTTTATTCATTTCTCGTACTGAAGTCGCAATGTGAATGCTTCCGAATACTCTAGTTATGGAAAGTGTTTTCACAGCACTTTATCCTTATTAGAGTTTTTGGAGGCGACTGGAGACGACAATCGTGAAAGGAATGAGGTGTCAATTAACTCTGTCGGAATACATACAAACTTATAAGAAACCAATAAAATGAGATCTCTGGTAGTTATTTGTCATGTACACAGAAATGTCGCCTTATTCTTTAAACTCTCAAGTCGTAAAGGCTGTGTTAGCTATAGCTATCCTGCTCATTTTAATGTAAATGGAAAGAGGTGGCAATGGATTTCTAAGTGTGTTTTTGTTATAGAACTCGTAATAAGATATTACAGAATTAGGCTGGGTGATTGAATGTTGGGAAATGAAACAAACAGAATTTTAATTTTTAAATATATTCATAAAAGGAGTAATTAATCTTCTAATAAATAACAGATTCTTTACCTAATCTAACATCAATGTGTATAATTATAATAAGCACCTTTTTTCCTTACTATTTGGTAAGGAACCTGATATTTCTTAAAAGATTAATTACTCTTTTAATGAATATGTTTTAAAATTAATATTCTGTTTGTTTCATTTGCCAACATTCATTATTCACCCGACCTAATTCTGTAATACCTTATTACGAGTTGTTTTATTTTTATTTTTTATTGAAATGAAAATTGATATTGGAAAATGAAAACAAACAGAATTTTTATTTTTAAATATATTCATTAAAAGAGTACCTAATTAATCTTCTAAGAAATAACAGATTCCTTACCTAATCTAACATCAATGTGTATGAAATAATAAGTTTTTTTTTTGTTTTTTGTTTTTATGCGATACAATCAACAATATTAGTTGTACTATTTAAGTATATTATTAAATGCTATTTTATTATGCTAATTATAAAAAACAAACACAAACGTTGGTACTAACATAATGATTACATTGAATATCTCTCTCTCTATACTTAATAAATATATAAAATAATTTCAATTATATATTCTCACGAATTTTACTAATAATGTTTTCTAAATCTAAGTATATATCACTTGTGACAACATTTTCAGTTATAAATTGCACACACTTATTTGCACTGCACTTGCAAGATTTTTCTGGTAAATTATCACACTCGTATATCTCAATTTTGATCATGCATGTCCTTGAAGATGTATTTGGCGCCCTGGTTTTGATGTACGAGTAGTTTTGCTGTCGTTCAAGTTTCTGTGGAGGACCTGTCGCGTCATTTTTTCTCTTCAAATTGAGTCGTGATGTAACAGATTCTTTGAGCTGCTTGTTTGGGATAAAATTAAAAAGATCCTCATTGTCCTGAAAACAGAAATAAATTGTGTTTTGAGTATGATTACATACAATGCCTACATTATAATAATTAATAAAAAACAATAATAATAATTTAATATGTTATAACTATTACTTACCGACATTGTGATTGAATCTCAGGGTAGCGAAAACAGCCAAATACAAAAAACTTGTATTTACTGTGTCGCAGTCAAAGGCTCTCTACGATCTAGATACAAAACAGATTCTCTTATATAAGGTATATAGATTCATGTCTTTAAGGTTTAATTTCCTTCATAATATTACAACTATGTGCTTGGCGGCAGAATCAAGTCGAAACATGTCGATATCACGAATGTACCTGTGTACTTTAATACTGAATACATATTTTATCTCATCACTGACGACACGTTTGGCGCATTGGTTAAGAGCTCGACTAGCTACATCACAATGTAAATAGTAGGTTTAAAATAGATGTTTCAATTAATGTGCCAAAGTGTTGCGGGTTCGATTCCCGCACGGAACAAATGAGTATTTGTTCCGGTTTGGTTTTGGCTTTTATGACTTTTTTCTTTTACGTTCTTTTATATTATAATCAATTACTCTATCTCCATAATACAGTTACTTTTACACACGGCTACACATTAAGTTACAATTTCCAGTAACAGCTGACCTCTCAATATGGTTTTTGTATCCATCAATACAAAAAAATATGCGCTACATCGTTTCAATGCAGCGCTGCGCGGCGATCGAACATGATATTGTTGTTTATTATTTTTAAGTTCACGCGATAATTTTGCTTCGCTATAACAGTTCGATACCATGCCTGTTTATGAATACACACGACAACCGCTCGGACCATTAAAAAAATTGGAGATCCTGTATCAAGCGCTCCACTGTGAATGAAACACAATACTCAATCAATATTATGAACTATATCGCACATCACGATAGTAATGTATGATTGGGGAGTTCTGGATCATGCGCTCGAGCGAAAGCGAGAGCAAGTGATCCAGAACCCCCAATTATACACTACTTCTGTCGCTATATCAATGGCGGTGATAAACACAATATCGTGGTGAATTTAATAGATGCGAGGATGATCATCTCGGAAATACAGGACGAGATGTTTATTAAATAGTTTTTTTTTTCGAAGGTTAAATATGCTTAACTTCTGACATCAAATATTTCTATCTTTAACCGTTGGTGAAGCTGCCATAGTGATTCCTCTTAAAAACTCACCTTGTTAATCTGATGAATGCTCTGTGAATGCCTGTCTTGTGGTAGATCAATTACATGCCGATTGTTTTGTTACTGATATTTCCAGTCGATCCTAAAATGCGAGAAATCGACCTACATAAAAGACGAATACGACCGCCTTCGAAGCAACAGCATAGTGCACAGTGCCATAGAGATCGCCAAAGAAGGCCGCATAGAGGCGCTAACTTGTCTCTGGCCGCACATCAAGACCATTGTCATGCAACTGGCCGTACTGGAGAAGTTACCAGAGACTATCAACCCGTTGGAGTATCAGCATTTGTTGCCGACCAGGCATAAGTTCGAGTGGTTTGATAAGCGGTCCCCTGTCAAGGTTCCGCCGTGCATACCTGAGGATGACTGGTGCAGGAAGGAGGTGTTTAGGTATGTAGAACCATAGCTGCCAATGATAAAAGTTTTATTTGCGTATTTATTTGGGGTTGACTTTCTAGTTTCGACTTAGGTCGGAGATCTTAGTCAAAAATAGCATATAGAAGCATTTTCAATGTGTGGCATGGGTCTTTTTTGAGCAGTGGTGGCCCAGTGGTATCGGCCTTAACTTACGAGTTGTAGGTCGTAAGTTCTAACCCAGGCAGGCTCTTTACTTTGTGTATTTAATTTCATCACCACCGCTCTAAAAAAACATCGTGAGGAAACCGACATGTCCTAGAACTAAAAGTTCGAACACATGTGACATCTACCAACCCGCACTGGGCCCGCGTGGTGGATTACGACCTACTACCTCTCACAGAAAGGAGGCCTGTGTCCCAGCCGTGAAAACATTATAGGCTGATTAATGCATAAGTATTTTGTTTTAAGCTATACTTTAGGGTAGATTAAGAACTAAAAAAATAAGAGACCAAAAAATCTTTATTAAAGCTACATAGACTATTTACGCTCTTGTTTCAAAATCCTTAAACTTTAACCTTCCTACCTACAAAAACCATTCCATCATACCAGGTCAATTTGGAGCTCTAACTGGTCAGAAGACTCGACTCCTGAGCTCGAAACAGCTGGCACCATACCTTCCGCCACCGACGACATCGTCAAGTGGTACGACAAGAGAGCGAGGGAGATAGAAGAACGCTGTGGCCTTCTGTCGCACGCACTCACACTTGTAACCCTCGCGACGATTGGGGGCGGGGTTGAAGGACTAGATGTGATCATGTTCCATCTACTGACATTAGATGTACTGACTTACGATTTAAATATAGAAGGTGTGACCTTGGAACAGGTTCAGAAGATGTCCATTTTGGAGGTCTGCACCATCCTCATGAGTAAGGTAAGTTTTCAGTTTCTTGTTATTATTTGAAGGTAAATGAAATGTTCGGAGATTTTAATTTAGTTGTGCAAAAAAAGAAACACTTTTGTAATCAGAGTTAGAAAAATAGCGGCCAAGTGCGAGTCGGACTAGCTTACGAAGGGTTCCATACCACAAGGCAAAAATCGCCGAAAAAAAAACACGTTTCGTATTATAGCGGCAATAGAAATACACTCTGTGAAAATTTCAACTGTCTACCTATTGCGGTTCTTGAGATGCACGCTGATAGACAGACGGACGGACTGACAGCGGAGGCTAAGTAATAGGGTTCCGTTGGTACCCTTTGGGTACGGAACCCTAAACATGATATTTCCACCCCGCGTCGTCAAGTGTGTTTTTATTTAAGATTTATATCCCATGCGACTTTTTGGTGTTCAATTTAGTAGATCAAATTAAATTAGCTGGCGAAACTTCACGGGCCTGCTATCGATAACTAATGAAGATAAATCAAATAGACATCTTAAATTCACTGACAGACAACGCACAGCCTAAACCACTGGCTCTAGAAGCATAACATTTTGCTTAAGGGTTCCGTATATAACGAAAGTGAGCACTTAAAGAATGCTGTTTGAAAATTTGTCCCCTAACGGGGATAAATAGAGGATGAAAGTTTGAGTAAAAACACTACAGTTGCTGGATGTCTTTTCTTGATATTATATTACATTCAATAGTAAGTAATAAAACCCCGTTTCATTCGCAGTCAACACCGGTAACCTTCGTGTCAGACCTGAAGCAGTTTGTGATACCGTTCCTCAAGCGGTGCGAGAACTTGTCGAAGTGCAGCGACTCCTGCGTCGATGGGCTCATCGGGTACCTTGAGAGTATCAGTATTGACGATCTGTCCATGATATTACTTGTAAGTTCTATTTTTTTTTTATTGCTAGGGAGCGAAATCAAATAATTGATCTGTTGGTTGGAGTTGCAAACGCGAATGCTGAGTGAGCAGGTCGGCCAAAGTGGTGGGTTTGTGTGTTAACAGCTCTGAGTCTGGATTTGTAACTGGTTGATGGCAATATTTAATAAGAGACATAAACATAACTGTACTACTACGTGTGTACACTTCTGCCAAAGCCTACGGAGAATCCAGGCATGACAATAAGTTTTATGTTCGTCGTCATTTGTCCACAAACCTTTATAAATCCATCCAAGTTGTCTCGCCACGCCACACATCATTATCGGCCCACCTCAATTTTCCTTTAATTATCTCTCATATAATCCTTAATTTTCTTAAATCGAGGTGCTACAATCGCAAAACGAGTTCGAGCTGGATGTCCGGACGCATCTCGAATTGGTAGAACGTTGTCTGTTCGCGCACACCGGAACTGAGCAGCTCGATAAGGCGTGTGACTTGCTCGATACATTGCTGAAAGAGAGGTAAGTACTCCATCAGAATTAGGACGTTTGGTCCTTTTTTTGACCAAAGGCAGATTTCTGCAAACAATGATAATGTCGTCAACATAAACCAGTAATAAACTATTAAGCATGTAAGTAAAATAAGTATACCTTAACTTTTAATGGTAACATTTGTAATAGTATATTAGACTGAAAAACTTGAAAAAGCGAATGGTTACCGCATTATAAAGCTAAACATGAATCATAACTCATGGTCTTTTGTGTTATTGGCATCTGATGAAAACCGTTACGTTTGTCCAATGTTTTATCATGATTTATTTTTTCGTGTTTCTGTATGTATTAAAAAATAAATAACGGATAGGGTATATATAAAGTACTGTTGAGGAGTTTCCTTAACATTTGTGCCGTATTGTGATCAGATATATCCAAATGCAAAAGCCCACCTTTGGCAAGTGGGATATTACTTAATAGTCTAAGATCCGAACTAGAAACGACCTTCACCCATCTGTTTAAAGGAAGAAAAGTATTTTATATCAAATTTAATATATTAAAAAAATATCTCGAGTGGGTTGTCTAAAAAATTCCTGGCCAGACTATGATTCATAAAAAATTGAAAAATGACTTTTTATTAAATATTGCACTTAGCCTTAGCCAAGAAGCCTATAGAATATACAAACGTTGGGCTGTCTATTTTTTTCCTGGCGTAACTACTGGGTTGGCAGGTATAAACAGGTAAATCGATAATAGTTATTTTCACCTATTTGTTTAATAAATAAGTCTTGCATCAAAATGAGCGCTATTTAATTGCGAATACGATGATATATGGTTGTCTGTAAAACATCTGGCGTGAATGACGGTTGTCGAGGTTTGAAAGGTGATAATTTTATGCGTGTGGAAACTTGTGACAAAGAGGTCCGAGCTAAATATCCCGTGCGATAGAAGAGGACGCAGCGTTGTAGCTGAGCGCGACATGACCGCCGGCTGTAAGTTGTGACAAAGAGGTAACTATCCCATGCGATAGAAGAGGATACTACATTGCAGCTGCGCGCGACGAGACCGCCAGATGAAAGAGAGCGCGTATGCTATTACGCGTTTATTATTATTTTATTTATGTGTGTGTGTGTGTGTAAACGAGGCAAAAGGAGTATGTAAGGATCGTAGCCGGTGGCGTTCTGTAGTTTCTGCCTACCCCCATGGGAAAAAGGCGTGATTTTATGCTTATGTATAATTTTTTCTTTGCCTCCTATAGCGACGGGAGCATTAGCAGCAGCGAGTTGGTTCGCCGCGTGAAGGAGGTTGAGCGCCTGGTGTCGGCCAGCAGCCGGCTCGCGTGGCGCGGGGTGAAGGTACCGCCGAAAGAACTGAAAGAACTTAAGGAACACCCGCAGAGTGTCATTAACTTACTCACTAAACTGTCTAGGACACTCGCTTTGGGGTAAGTTTGTTTTAATTTTACAATTTTTACGTAGTTCTGGCCAAAATGGAGTAAAGCATTTTGAACTGATGTGTGTTCTTAAGACGACATTCTAATTCCAACTGCCCTTGCGGTCTTCGAGTCTGAGAAGAAGTAATTCTTAATTATAATTTTTTGATTTAACATAATAATTAAATGGATGTAGCAGGACTTATTTACGTGCTACACATTTTCACACTTCCAAACTGGAAGGATTGCGAAGACATATGCCATATAACCCTCACATCACATGATTATGTAAATAAATGGACATAATCTTGTAATTTTTTGTAAATAACACCCACTCGCGCGCATTTACGATTAAATCCACACTATTTGTCACTAACCAAAAACATTTGCTGTAAATCTACAAACCTGTATTTTTTTCCATTTACCACTTAACAACTGTCGTCACCCATCTTTTTTTAAGTATGAAGAAGCCCTATGTAGGCTCGTAGGTATAAAAAGTCACGCATTTGACAGATATCCTTTTCACATCAATCACATCCGGAGGTACGTACGCGGGGACAAATTTATGCTACAGGAAATAGCACCTATGGTCTATCCGACACCATGCTGGTAAATATCGAAAAGGTTCTCAGCACACTTGTACCGCGATGACGCATGCTCATTGGCCGATTAGCGGGGTACGGACCCACGAGATGAAATGTGACTAATGAGCTCACTCCAATCGCGCCGCGTGGTATGACGTGTAATGGCGAGTTACAAGTCCGCTGCCGGTCTAAGAACAGTCCAATGCATTTGTTAGACATGAAATGGGTCACAATAAATGTTGATTAGATTTATTATTTTCTCTACCGTCTCTACATGTTAAGTAGATAGTGCAAATATATATTATATAAAGTCTGTATTACAATAATATATTTATAAATCACTATTTTTATGAATTATAAATATCCAAATAAAATCTGTTATGTAGTTTCTGCCTACCCCCATGTGAAAAAGGCGCGAGTTTATGTATGTACCCAAAATTATATTATAATATAAAAAAAATGTTGTTTCAGGGAAGAGAAACCCACGCCACAGGATTGGGAGAAGTTATTGAAAGATTTGCTCGAACTGCAGTCCTTGTTGTTTGGATGTATCTCAAAAGATAAATGTTATGAGGTAACTATTGACGAACATAGGCTACGCAGACGTGATCTAATTTCTTGAAAATTATGAGTTTAGAAAACCTATTTTTTGTTTTATGATCATAAGTAGAGACCGGATTATATGCAAATTAAAATGGTCGGAATATACATCATAAATGCTCGAAATATGCAACATGAAATTTAAATCAGTAGGTACGATATTAAAATTAAACTTTTGAAAATATCTTGTCGTCGTCTCGTCGATCGTATGTACATTTCTTTTTTCTAGTTGGATACAGTTAAAACTAAGAGGACATGCTGAAAATATGCCACAATCAGTAGAAATTAGGTGAAATATGCTATAACCTGAAAAAAAAAGCCAAAACAAAAATGCATACGTATGCAAACATGCATTTGCATAAAATCCGGCCTCTAATCATTTGATATTGATAACCATCACGTCTTTGAAGTTTCGCCAGTTAATTTCATTGATAACTAAACTCCGTTTTCAGATATACGCACTAGCGCTCCTCACCTCGGGCGACGCGCCCAGCATCAAGCTCGCCAGCGAGGTGTTAACGTGCACGGCTGACGTACGCCGCGGTGCGACTCAAGTCAGTTATAGTAAAAGTGTGGGACTTGTAATGGCGGCCGCCATGGAGTACTTCAACTCCGCTAATAGTCTCGTCGACCCCGGGTTGGAGTTGGCTAAGTAAGAAATTATTAAACATTTGAAATTGTGGTGTCATACTTGGGTAGTTTGAAATGTCACGTTTAGAGGATTAATGGAAGGGATTAACAAAAGGTATTTACAAGACGGATGTTGCTGGAAACGCTGGGAGGGGACCCCCTAAAAGGACATTTACACTGACTTTTATTAGTGACGTTCTCCAAAAAGTTCAACTGCGTAGTACTCGGAACCGGCGTGTGTGCTTGAACAGATGTATAAAAAAAAATGCTGGGCAGTCTTTGGGGACTGCCGATAGAAGTGAAAACTAAGTAACTTGTGAATCGTATCGTCGAAGCGTGCGGTGACGATGACGCGAGTTCCATGATTTTTGTTCATCCAAAAAGTGCTCAACACGCTTAAAGAAGTTTTCACTTCAAAAAACTGCTCGAAAGCTCTCTCAAATAACGCCTCGTGCTCCAGGTGCTGTTTACTACTCATGAAGGACGATAACGCGGAAATCCAGCAGGAATTGGATTTAATAAATGCATTACCAATATTACACGCCTTCAACGTTGGCGTTGTTCCAGTACAAGGTAAAAAATAATCGTTAGTTATTGTACAGGGTGGCGACTGAGTCACCTGCAAACTTAAGACGGTAACTCTATCCATCATACTGTACAAAATTCACTATGAAAGCTAAAAAAAAATGCATGTACAAAATTCAGAAGTATTGTTTTTGTTTTCACGATTCGGATTTAGGTTTCACAGGTAAAATGGTTTTGTATGACGGGTAGAATCATCCTCTTGACGATTGCAAGTTACTAAATAACCACCCGTATATTTATGCCGAAATAAAATTGGGTGTATAAAATAATCTGTTTATTTTTCAGTCCGTATATGCGAAGATAGGATGTCGCTTATAGAGGCGTGTTTGATGTTGGAACCTAACGCGTATCTGTCTAGTCATAAACTGCTGAAGTTAGCAGCACTCCTGCGAATCGCCGGCAATGATGAAATGACGAGGTAATAATAATGTTTCTGGAATTATTAGGCCGTTTGTACATGACATGCTTTCTTTACGGTACGGCGTGTCAACGGCGCAGTAGATAAAAAAATTAAAAAGCGTTTATTCGTGGTGAAATCCTAAGCTCTCATTCGTAAGATAATTTCGTTCGTTCTGGTTCGAAAAATCGTGTCTTTGTATATGACACATTTCTATGGTATACGGTGTCTTCAACAAACTTCCATAGTGATCCATTCAACACTGATGACCGTGCCTACACACGGCGTATAAATCGTAGTTTTTCACGGCAAGAAAATCATGTGTGTACAAAGGGCCTCCTGGTGTGTTATTTAGTAACTAAGTTAGGAACATGGCATTTTTTTACGCGCCATCGGCGCACAATACTCGGGCTGCAGGGCCGTGTGCAAAGGCCCTTACGCGAATCTGACCCACTATGCTTGAATGGGGTTAAAAACTGAAAGCTCGTCATAGGTGGCAGCACAGTTCAACGTCTACAAATCGCCATTGCAATTGTAAACGAAAACTAGATGAATATGTATGAGACTTGGAGTGTAGCACTATTAAAAGATGAGCTAAGGAAAAGGGAAGCGTCTACCACTGGTAAAAGAGCAGCTTTAGTGGAAAAGATAATAAATTATGAACGTTTTATAATTTGTAGGTTATCTTGTGTTTGTTAACTTGAAGTTCATTTTTTGGTGAAGACTGGAGGCGTACGACAGGAATAACCTGATCGGAGTTGAAAACCGACTCGAGAATGATCTTCCTGACAGAAAAACTTCAGAGATGTTCATTTTATTTTTATTTTATTAAATAGGAACAACAAACAGCTACATTATGCAATATTACATACAGAAAAACTTATATAACTTAAGTAATAAAGTCGCTGTTCACAGATCACTATGAGTAAATAAAACCTTAAAGTCACTAGGAGGTGAACTGTTTATGCATGACAGTTACACTAATAATATAAAAACAATAAAAATAAATTGTCCAATAGTTCAAGTGTCTCATACAAAAGCCTACGAAACCTTTTCAAAGAGCATGTAAATATATCTGTGTTCGAATGCTTCATTGTAGGTAGCAGCCATTCGCCGAACTGGTGAACGTAGACCAGTGTTAGATCGGCTGGTACCTACTGCAAAGTTTGCTTGCACGCACCTGCCGTCTATGGACAGTTCTGGGGACTGCTTATTATTTAAATCTATACAGTCAAAATTGCCATTAACAATGTTTTACAATGACATTGCTTCTAATTGTTTAAATCTAGAACTGAGCGCCAAAAGCTTGTAATTACTGAGCAACTGGTTATACTGTAGGTACGTTTTGTGACACCTATTAGTAGTGCATTGCACAAAGAAATTTATGTTGGGCTTTTCTATCATGTTAATGTATTTGCCATAGTGAGGATTCCACATGGATACGGCATATTCAAGCTGGGAACGGACTAGGGTTTTTAAAGTCATGAGTGCATCTCATTATAAATCTGTACATTTTATATGCTTTATTTACAATTTGTTCGATATACAAATCCAAACAGAGTTTTGAGTCAAGCAATATGCCAAGATCACGAACCGAGTTCACTTTATTTAATAAAACATTACATAACAAGTATAAAAACCTTATGATGTTTTTATTTTTGGTGAAATTTAGGTAGTTGCACTTGGGAATGCTCAGATGGAGCTTACTAGTGTAACATTAGTCCGTTACACGATCCTAGTCCTCTTGGAGAAGATAGTTATCCTTAATGCTACGAATAGGGATGTATACCTTGAGATCATCAGCATAGCATTTCATCATTCCAAAAAAAGTTACCAATATTATAGATAATGAATAAAAGAGGACCGAGAAAAGAGCCTTGAGGGACACCAGATGTAACCCGAGTAGCATGAGAGTGGTATCCGTTAATAACAACCCATTGACAACGGTTAGTGATGTACGAAATGAACCATCGCAACAAGTTACCACGAATACCAGTGAACGCTAATCGGTTCAGCAACAATTCATGATTCACCCTATCAAAAGTTTTTTGAAGGTCCGTGTACACTGCATCAACTTGTATACGATTGTCGATGTTATCAAATAGGTCACTAGAAAATACCAATAAATTAGTTGTCGTGGATCGCTTTTTCACAAAACCATGTTGTTGTTATACAATGTGTATCTTAAATAACGCACAAACTCTTGAGGGGTCATTGTACTCATCATTATGAACAACTTTTACTATGGGACCAAACTCGAAATCGCGAAAAAAAAATCAGCTGTTCCCTTCATTTTGACGAGTTATGCGAACATAAATGTAGGGAAAAACTGTTTTTTTTTTCGCGAATTCAAATTCGGTCCCATAGTAAAAGTTGTTCATAATGATGAGTACAATGACCCCTTAAGAGGTAGTGCGTTATTTAAGATACACATTGTATAATACTGTTATGTAGGATAGGGTACAATTCGTTCTGTACCACTCTCTCAAAAAGCTTCGACAAGGTATATAAAATAGAAATAGGTCGGTACTGCTCAAAACTACGCTTAGGTCCACTTTTGTGTACAGGTGTGATATTAGCCTGCTTCCACACCGTTGGCATAAGACCCTCTGTGATACAATTATTGTAGATTACAGCTAGGGGTCTACAGATAAAGGTAGCAGTATTTTTAAGAAAAAACGCAGACAAACCATCAGGACCTGGCCCCTTAGATGGATCAAGGAATTTTAGTTCTTCCTTGCAGTGTAGGTTAGAGACAACAATGTCGTTAGACACTGTTTCAGAAGGTAACTCCAATTGAGATAGTGCAGAGGAAGCCGGTTCATACACGGAAGAAAAGAAATCAGAGAACAGGTTGCAAATCGATTGAGGGTCGTTGGATACATTGTTTTTGTATAAAACTTTTGCCGGTATACCGGGTTTGTCTGTTAATAGTTTGTATGTTAATTCTAGCACTGATGAAATAATATAAACCCACCTTTACTATAATTTACGTAATATCACACCACAAGTGCCTGTAGGTAATAAAAACGGCCTTAGTTCTCTTGAGAGCATCATCTGTGTACGAATTTCTGCCATAAAAGTTTTCAGGTTTAAAAAGAATAGCATAGAAGTAATAGGCTTAGAACCGCAGTAGTCGCAATTAAAGTGAAGCCATTTCAAGTTAGCCTTTTAAGGCTACTTACGAATTTCGGCGCGTCAGTACTCAAGATCATGTATTGCTGTAAAGAGCTCGCGCAATTTCGCAAAAAAATGACGTACTGGGCAGTGAATGGGTGTCATAATGCATCACATAATCATGAAAAAAAAATTAAGATCTCATTTCACGGGTAAATACTGCCTAGCATCTTATATTTTTATAAAAAACTTTCATCAAAATCAAATAATAAATCGTAAATTTGACAGACGCCATTACAATGAAAATGTTGCTAGGCATAGGAAAATATTTTACCCTATTTTTTGTTAATATAATTGTGTACTGCCTATAATCCCAATCCACTTATAAGTAGGTATTATTATATTCTAAATATTATTAGGGTACCCACTCGCCACGAAAAAAAGATAGTTGATTTTATTTTGTTTTGATGAAGTGAAGATGTTTTTACCATTTTTTGGTGTCTACCCTACCAGGGTCATATACAGCTGGACCCAAAATAGTGCAAAAAATGGGGGTAATACATTATAAAATGTTAACTTTAAAAACCATTTTTCTGGCAGAATTTTAGATAGTCTTATTAATTTTAAATCAATCTAATAGTTTTCATGCACATTTATTGCCTGATAAAACACGGATTGAAACGATACTGACAAAGAAACAAATAAAGAAAAATTGTATATTCCTCTTGTTGTTGTTTTGTTTTTCTTGTTTTTTGTTTTGTTTTTCAAAGATTACAAATTAGTTCCGTTTTTAGACGGTTTTGCCGGACTGCACTAATTAGTTAAGATAAATGTGTAACTATGTGTACCTACACTGTGCAATTAATAAATAAATAAAATTAAATAAACAAATAAAATAAATAATTCTAAACGCAAGGTTGGCAAAATTGGAACAATTCCATTTTCTCCACTTTTTGGGGAAAATGTCATTCGCTTGCAACATTACTCGTTTGCTTGTGTGCGTGTCGGCAAACGTAAATACGTGCCGCATATGCACACATTCATTGTGTTGTTGCTTCAACTTTGAACGGAATTTTGAATAAAACTATCACTCTAAGTCTAATTACTCTAAGAAGAATAGCACATAGTCTCGACGAAATATTGGGATGGCAATTTTTTTTTATCGGAGAGCTTTCTCCCACAACCCTATTCTTTTAACAACTATGGCATAATCATGGGTCCCTGTTTTTGCATTAAACAGCTGCGCAACGGAGAATATTAATTAATTATGCGATAAAGAAGTCGCTTGTTTACAAAAAAATTATGGATAGTGACAGTTAGCTGTCAAATTCTTAGACGTTGGATAGAAGCCCAGCGACATCTGAGTTTGTTTTTCTACAATTGGATAATTAGCTTAGATTTGAATTCAGTAGAGCAGTGGTGGCACAGTGGTAATGGCCGTGACTTACTAGTTGTAGGTCGTAAGTTCGAACCCAGATAGGCGCTTTACTTTGTGTAAATCATTTCATCACTAGTGCTCTCAAAACGGTGAAGGAAACCTCGTGAGGAAACCGGCATGTTCTAGAACCAGCAATATGAAGACATGTGACATCTCGCAACCCGCACTGGGCCCGCGTGGTGGTTTACGGCCCATTACCTTTTACCGAGAGAAGGCCTGTGTCCCGGCAGTGAGAATATTATAGGCGGATTATGCTGAGTTCAAATAGAGTTGTGTGCGGTGTCTATTTGTGTTAGAATAAACAACTTTGTATCTTCCAATATAACATGTTGTCGTGTGATACAGGGAAGGCCAAGTCCTACAGCTGGCCGGCTCGTACGCGTCGACGGCGGGCGCGGCGGGCGGCGCGGGCTGCGGCGCGAGCGTGGAGCTGTGCCGGCGCCTGGCCGCGCTGCGCCACGCGCCCGCCGCGCCGCTGCTGGCGCACGTGGCGCACTCGGCGCACGCGCACGCCGACACCGCCACGCGGCGCCTGCTCTATGCGGCTGCCGTCACCTACACTGCGCCGGAGAATATTGAGGACATTCTACGGGCCAGGTCAGTTACATTCGTGGAGCTGTGCCGGCGCCTGGCCGCGCTGCGCCACGCGCCCGCCGCGCCGCTGCTGGCGCACGTGGCGCACTCGGCGCACGCGCACGCCGACACCGCCACGCGGCGCCTGCTCTATGCGGCTGCCGTCACCTACACTGCGCCGGAGAATATTGAGGACATTCTACGGGCCAGGTCAGTTACATTCGTGGAGCTGTGCCGGCGCCTGGCCGCGCTGCGCCACGCGCCCGCCGCGCCGCTGCTGGCGCACGTGGCGCACTCGGCGCACGCGCACGCCGACACCGCCACGCGGCGCCTGCTCTATGCGGCTGCCGTCACCTACACTGCGCCGGAGAATATTGAGGACATTCTACGGGCCAGGTCAGTTACATTCGTGGAGCTGTGCCGGCGCCTGGCCGCGCTGCGCCACGCGCCCGCCGCGCCGCTGCTGGCGCACGTGGCGCACTCGGCGCACGCGCACGCCGACACCGCCACGCGGCGCCTGCTCTATGCGGCTGCCGTCACCTACACTGCGCCGGAGAATATTGAGGACATTCTACGGGCCAGGTCAGTTACATTCGTGGAGCTGTGCCGGCGCCTGGCCGCGCTGCGCCACGCGCCCGCCGCGCCGCTGCTGGCGCACGTGGCGCACTCGGCGCACGCGCACGCCGACACCGCCACGCGGCGCCTGCTCTATGCGGCTGCCGTCACCTACACTGCGCCGGAGAATATTGAGGACATTCTACGGGCCAGGTCAGTTACATTCGTGGAGCTGTGCCGGCGCCTGGCCGCGCTGCGCCACGCGCCCGCCGCGCCGCTGCTGGCGCACGTGGCGCACTCGGCGCACGCGCACGCCGACACCGCCACGCGGCGCCTGCTCTATGCGGCTGCCGTCACCTACACTGCGCCGGAGAATATTGAGGACATTCTACGGGCCAGGTCAGTTACATTCGTGGAGCTGTGCCGGCGCCTGGCCGCGCTGCGCCACGCGCCCGCCGCGCCGCTGCTGGCGCACGTGGCGCACTCGGCGCACGCGCACGCCGACACCGCCACGCGGCGCCTGCTCTATGCGGCTGCCGTCACCTACACTGCGCCGGAGAATATTGAGGACATTCTACGGGCCAGGTCAGTTACATTCGTGGAGCTGTGCCGGCGCCTGGCCGCGCTGCGCCACGCGCCCGCCGCGCCGCTGCTGGCGCACGTGGCGCACTCGGCGCACGCGCACGCCGACACCGCCACGCGGCGCCTGCTCTATGCGGCTGCCGTCACCTACACTGCGCCGGAGAATATTGAGGACATTCTACGGGCCAGGTCAGTTACATTCGTGGAGCTGTGCCGGCGCCTGGCCGCGCTGCGCCACGCGCCCGCCGCGCCGCTGCTGGCGCACGTGGCGCACTCGGCGCACGCGCACGCCGACACCGCCACGCGGCGCCTGCTCTATGCGGCTGCCGTCACCTACACTGCGCCGGAGAATATTGAGGACATTCTACGGGCCAGGTCAGTTACATTCGTGGAGCTGTGCCGGCGCCTGGCCGCGCTGCGCCACGCGCCCGCCGCGCCGCTGCTGGCGCACGTGGCGCACTCGGCGCACGCGCACGCCGACACCGCCACGCGGCGCCTGCTCTATGCGGCTGCCGTCACCTACACTGCGCCGGAGAATATTGAGGACATTCTACGGGCCAGGTCAGTTACATTCGTGGAGCTGTGCCGGCGCCTGGCCGCGCTGCGCCACGCGCCCGCCGCGCCGCTGCTGGCGCACGTGGCGCACTCGGCGCACGCGCACGCCGACACCGCCACGCGGCGCCTGCTCTATGCGGCTGCCGTCACCTACACTGCGCCGGAGAATATTGAGGACATTCTACGGGCCAGGTCAGTTACATTCGTGGAGCTGTGCCGGCGCCTGGCCGCGCTGCGCCACGCGCCCGCCGCGCCGCTGCTGGCGCACGTGGCGCACTCGGCGCACGCGCACGCCGACACCGCCACGCGGCGCCTGCTCTATGCGGCTGCCGTCACCTACACTGCGCCGGAGAATATTGAGGACATTCTACGGGCCAGGTCAGTTACATTCGTGGAGCTGTGCCGGCGCCTGGCCGCGCTGCGCCACGCGCCCGCCGCGCCGCTGCTGGCGCACGTGGCGCACTCGGCGCACGCGCACGCCGACACCGCCACGCGGCGCCTGCTCTATGCGGCTGCCGTCACCTACACTGCGCCGGAGAATATTGAGGACATTCTACGGGCCAGGTCAGTTACATTCGTGGAGCTGTGCCGGCGCCTGGCCGCGCTGCGCCACGCGCCCGCCGCGCCGCTGCTGGCGCACGTGGCGCACTCGGCGCACGCGCACGCCGACACCGCCACGCGGCGCCTGCTCTATGCGGCTGCCGTCACCTACACTGCGCCGGAGAATATTGAGGACATTCTACGGGCCAGGTCAGTTACATTCGTGGAGCTGTGCCGGCGCCTGGCCGCGCTGCGCCACGCGCCCGCCGCGCCGCTGCTGGCGCACGTGGCGCACTCGGCGCACGC
Source organism: Griposia aprilina (assembly GCA_916610205.1). Lineage (NCBI taxonomy): Eukaryota > Metazoa > Arthropoda > Insecta > Lepidoptera > Noctuidae > Griposia > Griposia aprilina. The sequence goes on from OU744284.1 coordinate 25,696,983, forward strand.
GCACGCCGACACCGCCACGCGGCGCCTGCTCTATGCGGCTGCCGTCACCTACACTGCGCCGGAGAATATTGAGGACATTCTACGGGCCAGGTCAGTTACATTCGTGGAGCTGTGCCGGCGCCTGGCCGCGCTGCGCCACGCGCCCGCCGCGCCGCTGCTGGCGCACGTGGCGCACTCGGCGCACGCGCACGCCGACACCGCCACGCGGCGCCTGCTCTATGCGGCTGCCGTCACCTACACTGCGCCGGAGAATATTGAGGACATTCTACGGGCCAGGTCAGTTACATTCGTGGAGCTGTGCCGGCGCCTGGCCGCGCTGCGCCACGCGCCCGCCGCGCCGCTGCTGGCGCACGTGGCGCACTCGGCGCACGCGCACGCCGACACCGCCACGCGGCGCCTGCTCTATGCGGCTGCCGTCACCTACACTGCGCCGGAGAATATTGAGGACATTCTACGGGCCAGGTCAGTTACATTCGTGGAGCTGTGCCGGCGCCTGGCCGCGCTGCGCCACGCGCCCGCCGCGCCGCTGCTGGCGCACGTGGCGCACTCGGCGCACGCGCACGCCGACACCGCCACGCGGCGCCTGCTCTATGCGGCTGCCGTCACCTACACTGCGCCGGAGAATATTGAGGACATTCTACGGGCCAGGTCAGTTACATTCGTGGAGCTGTGCCGGCGCCTGGCCGCGCTGCGCCACGCGCCCGCCGCGCCGCTGCTGGCGCACGTGGCGCACTCGGCGCACGCGCACGCCGACACCGCCACGCGGCGCCTGCTCTATGCGGCTGCCGTCACCTACACTGCGCCGGAGAATATTGAGGACATTCTACGGGCCAGGTCAGTTACATTCGTGGAGCTGTGCCGGCGCCTGGCCGCGCTGCGCCACGCGCCCGCCGCGCCGCTGCTGGCGCACGTGGCGCACTCGGCGCACGCGCACGCCGACACCGCCACGCGGCGCCTGCTCTATGCGGCTGCCGTCACCTACACTGCGCCGGAGAATATTGAGGACATTCTACGGGCCAGGTCAGTTACATTCGTGGAGCTGTGCCGGCGCCTGGCCGCGCTGCGCCACGCGCCCGCCGCGCCGCTGCTGGCGCACGTGGCGCACTCGGCGCACGCGCACGCCGACACCGCCACGCGGCGCCTGCTCTATGCGGCTGCCGTCACCTACACTGCGCCGGAGAATATTGAGGACATTCTACGGGCCAGGTCAGTTACATTCGTGGGGCTGTGTGCGGCGCCTGGCCGCCGTTTTCTCCATAATCATCATTTCAGCCGAAAGTTGTCCACTGCTGCATAGAGGCCCTCCCAAGCGTCACCATATCTACATCATAATACTACTGTAGAATTATAGAGCTACTTCTTCAATTTTGTATCATCTCTAGCATTCAATAATATCAACATGTTGAAGACAATAAACAACCGACTTCCGAAAAAAACAACTACATAGTGAAAAATAACTTTAATTTCGGAAGTCGGTGTCTTTGGATCTGTATTTTAGTTTTTTGCCACCGACTTCCGAAATTAAAGTTATTTTTCACTTTGTAGTTGTTTTTTTTTGTATATTTTTTTCTCTTTTTAGTGGGTTAGTATAATTTATCAAAGTTACAATAGCCTTATGTCAACTGACGTTAATTGTTGAGGAGTTCTCCTGGTAAGAACCAGAAGAACTCAATGTTACGAGCCGAAATGCATTGTGACGAGCATAAACTACTTAGCAACCATATTCAAGTAATCGAACCGCAACCCGTGAAAAACTTATTATTGAGTAATTCCGGTGGCCATCTCTGGTCTTCATCATCAGTTCCATACACCGAATGGTGCTTTCCGAGAGCACATTCACGACTTACTATAAAAAATACCCAAATCGCTATAGGTGTACCTATAAAATTTGAGTATTTCCCTCGATTTCCATGGGATCCCCTCATCAGATTCTGAATTGATGACAATGGGACCACTTCGGGAGCACATCCACTCAAACAAAAAATAATTTTCAAATCGATTCACAATTGACGGAGAAATCGGTGAACATACATAAAAAACATATAACCTGAACATAAGCTATAAGTTATAAGCTGAACATATAACCTCCTCCGATTTGGAAGTCAGTTAAAAAATTGATTTTTGTCTCCACGCCAGTGACTACTACCTTTTGCAGTTATTTTATAGAATTTACTTCTTCTGTATCAAAAACTGTCCTCTTTACATAATAGTAATTTCTACCTACAATATGAATTAATTGCTTTACAGAATGGGCTTAGAATTGGAGAGCCTACAGCAGATGGGTGTGACTCTCAAAGAGAACAGTGGCCTCTGTGAGCGATGGCCCTCCACTGACGATGAATTTGCTGATGCGGTGACAACGGTACGTATAAAACTTGTACACGGTGTCACCATTGTAACACAGACTTTTATCACGGATTCAGTAGATAATTCTAGTCACACCAGAGTATTTTTTTTTAATCAGCTTTTTCAAATAAAAGCGCAAAATCTACACAGTCAAAATGTATGGGCCTGTTTTTCTTATTATAATTCGTTTTTGACCCTGGTCCCGATACCGGTGGGCTACTATTTTTTATTATTACAAGCATTTTTTACTTGCAATGTTCGTATGTACGCTATCCATTATATTGTATAGTAAACCTGTTTAACGGATTGCGTTCATCAGTGCCTGAAGCTTTTAAAATGTATAATGTATTTTGCACACCTGTGCGCTCTAATTATTAATCTTAGTTTTAGATATTGTTTCTCAGTAAGTCAATTATGTATGCAATTCCTTATGAGAAATAGAGTTGTTCTTAAACCGAAATATATTTTACATTTTGAAAAGATCTATTTTTATATAAGTCCCTAGAACTTACTTATCTATGTACGCCTATATTATTATGATGATGAGTTACCAAGAATGTGGTTATTCTGAAAGTAGAATATACCCACTATATACATACATGACAAATGTCACATTTCTTTTTCCTTTTTAGTCACTTTATCTAAAATAAAAGTTTAAAAAAATATAGAAACTTTTTTTTTATATTTTGTATCGTTTTAATAAAAAAAACTTGAGAGGTGTCAAGGGACACCCGGATGGAACGAAGTTCAATTAAAAAAAAAAAACTGGCTTGCTTTCTATGAGAGAGAGAGAGAGAGAGACAGACAGACAGACAGACAGACAGAGAAACACGCGCACGCCGCACGGCTTACAACTATAGCAAAAAGTGTCGTTACAACTTTTGGTCTTAATTTTTTCCGTCTACCCCTTTTCGCAACGCGCGATAAGGAACTTCGTTCCAAAATGCTTTAAATCCAAAAAATTAAATTATAATAATAACAGCCTATTATTATCATACTGCTGGGCAGAGGTTTCTCATACAGAGTTTTTTTTTTAAACCGACGGAAAGTTTGATGGCGTCTATAGTATCATGTACTTTGTGTCACGATGTGCCTCCACCGAGTATATAAGTTAAGTTTGAAAACAAAAGCTTTTAAAAATAATGTTCAAAATTTTTCGTTGTTTCAAATGCTTCCTATCTCTTTGTTCCTTAGCCTATGGTCGAGAAGAAAGACTTGGTTCCCACTCAGCCTGAGATGAAAATACCGCTCTTCAACTATCTCCTCGACACTTTCCAGAATAAATTCGCTCTCAGGTGCGTAAACTGTCTTTTCAATTATAACGTATGTAAAATTATTATTATTATAAAGTATGTTAAGACAAATAAAAGGAATTTCGTTACATTAAATAATTGTAAGTAGTTATCCAATTAACTTTAGTCAAAGTCTAAAGTCATATCTCATATGTTTATATGGTTCGGCATTTATTTTGTGTATAAAACTAATCTATCAAAAATGTTGCGTTACTGTCATCATTTCTTAACTGTTTTTGGGGTCGGGTTCTAGTCTAACTGAATGGAGGTGAAAAAAAAACAGTAACCGTAAACAATATCATTCAACGAAACTATCAAATGTTTGACTAACGATAGGATACAAAAAAAACTTTCCATTAAAAAGCAATATTTTTCTCAACACAGCGACAACAAATCAACTACAACCGCATTATCGGACCGCACAGCGCACTGCCAAGAGTTCTACCACTCGTTGTACCCAGAATACACCGTCTCGAACAACTACTACCGGTACGACCGGTTCTCTCTGCCGGACGCCATCGACGGCCCGATGACGGTGGGACAGAACGTGCTCAAGTGGTTCTACATACAGAACTGTTTGGAGGACGGAGTCACCTGCGAGTTGGAGACTGAAGGTAGGATCTATTTATTTATGCTACTAACTGCTCGGGTACGACCTTGTCGTTATCAGCGGGGCGGCGAGAGGTAAGAACAAAAATGTGTTAAGTGCGCGACGGTGCGCGGCGCGGGCGCGGGCTAGTCCCGAACATATGTACTGGCCAATGAGTGACCTGCCGCGGTCACAGCGGTACGGACTGCGGCGGGCTGTGCAGCGGCTTGACGATTAAAATATTGTAGACGATTTTATAGCGGACAATGAACTCCGAAGCATTTATTACAGAATTTTTAAATCGACCGCCTATATGGATGTCAAAATATCCAGAGCATAAATTTAAAAATGTTATTAATAGGTTGTGGGAAGAAATTAAACAATGTTTTCCAGAACATGAAGGTTTAATTAAATTTATAATTTATAAATGTACCTACTTATAAGTTAATATAGGCCGATAGAAAAGTTGTCAATAGAGTATAAGATATTTTATTTGATTTATTATAAAGTAATTTTTGTACTGATCGCCGCTAACGTAACTGAGCAGTACGTGGCATGGATAACGCCCCGCCTGCCGACTCCGCGCCACATCCTGCGAAGCCAAATTTTGTGGCCAGACCCTTAGGCCCATCGATAAAAATATAACATAGAATACTGTATACGACAGGATGACTTTTTAAAAGTAGTTCCAAAAAATAATATACATGTTGTTTTGAATTTTTTATTACAGGAGATGAAAGTATTCATAAATATAAACAAGTTTTAGTATGGGACCTACTTTGAAACATCTAAGCAAGCATCTGCTTCGTTTTTTTTTTTCTGAAATCATAGAATACCACTACCACTGACTAATGTTAAGACCATATGATGTTCCATATTCTAACAAATAAATGATTATGATAATGAATACTCTTTATTATGTACACCATAAAAATTACAGATATAAATGTAGACACACCACCTAAAACGTTACCTTTTTTTGTACATAACCTAAATATTCGTCGTTCTAGTTGTCCAAAAATGCGCCGAAGAGATTCTCTACAAAGACACGCCGCTCAGCGTGTCCTGCCTACTCCGTACGACACAAGAGCCGTCACACACCAAGCGTCTGATCGACACCAACAACACGGACACGGCCGTCAGCTGCGCGCTGTACGCCACGCTCATCAAGTGCAACGCGGCCGAGCTGCGGGACAACGCGTACTTCACTAAACCTGCTGAGGTCCCTTATATCTAATTACAATTGTTAAATTATCATCATCGTCATGATCACAATCACCATCATCATTCTCGCCCTAATCCTAATTTATTTGGGGCCCAAACACAATGTCTTACAATAGTTAATGTAAAAAGAGGCTTAACGAAACCAAAAGTCACTTATTCTTCCCTTCATAGCCATTTTCATGTACTGAAGCATATTTGGGAACCTTCTAGTTACGGAGATATTGAAAGTCTAAGTTCCAACTTCCATTGAGGTTTTTTCACGAAAACAACTTTTAAATGTTACATCACCGCCTTGTTTCCCCGAAGGGATAGGCAGAGGTGTACCTATAGTACACCCACGAGTGATGACGAGTGTGTAAAGTAAACTTAACTTTAAATACCCCCACGAGTCCTTTACCGTTGCATGCACCCATAAGCACAATGCTATGCGTGCGTTATATTGCGCGCTGCTGTAATCAGCCATTTTTCACACCAAAAATAAGGCGTTTCCCAGATAATATTTTTGTAATTATGTTACTTATTTTGCTGTATAGAATGTGAAGATGAAGGCATTGTGACGGGTCTTTTTATACCCTGTATACTCAATATACAGTAGTTAAATAGTAGTTAAATACACCTATTGCCATTACTCAATTACTCCTACCACTAATCGAAGAGCAACAGATGAGCTCTCTCTTATCAGATCATACAACATAAGTAGGCGTAGCTATCGGGTAGTACCAAATTACCTAGAAAGTAAGTCTTCAATCCACTTTTAGCAAAGTGGCTATGACATATATACTAATCTTCGGTAGGAAACAAAATTTCTACGACGCAGACTCCCAAAAGCGCATTGTTTTTGGTAGTTCCTTATTCAAAAAAATTCAATAACATCTCTTTCTAACCCCCAGATGGCGCGCGACACTCTCGCACAAGGAAACGCTTCAGAGGATCAAATGGAGATGATACGTCAGTGCATCGAGCGTCTCACCGGCATGGGAGAAGTGGACGCGCTACGAGCCATGGGATACAATGTTAATGGACTGCTGTTTAATGCTGATGAGGAGTATAGAAGGGAGATCATTTATAGGGTTGCCAGGTATGTAACCGGACGTCTATATGTAAATTGCTAATTATTTAAATTAATATTGCTAAAACGTTATTATGGCGCGTGGCCGAACTCGAAACTAACTGCGCCGTCTAGTTATTTGAATACATGTAAGTGGCATTCCAGTCAACGTCATAAAAGCGCCAAAAGATTCTTGTAACAGTGTACTTGACGCGTTATTATCTCGAAGTACAGTCAACTGCACGTCCATGGTAATAATTTCAAAATAGTCAGGGTTTACTGATGTGTTGTTGACTGTACAGTACCCGGCCGTTAATACCCACATCTAATTTTAGAAAAAGTTTGGTTTCGTAGAACGTTTTCACTATCACTCATAGAAGTGCACACAAAAATTGCAAAAAAAAAAAACTTATAAAATGTGCCATATTATTTATAATAAACATAAAAATAAAAGTACAGAATTGTGGTAAAATAAAAATGTTTGTAAAGAAAATGTAAAAACGCAAAAAGTGTTCTGCCGAAACCAGGGATTGAACCAGGGACCTTTAGATCTTCAGTCTAACGCTCTCCCAACTGAGCTATTTCGGCTGTGTGATATTAGTTGAAATTAACCAACATTATCTATAGGAGGTAATGGCTTATCATTGTAATAATTATAATCATTTGTGATAGGTTATTACTCTTATATAAATAATTTTTTAAAGTTTACAAAATAATATTATAACACTTAGCAAAAATTACTTCAAATATTTATAGGTATGTTTTGTGGAAAATGTGTAACTGAATACAGGCTAATCTTGAATTACCAATTGGCAATGTTTTTGGGGTTCCGTAGCTAAATGGCAAAACCGGAACCCTTATAATTTGGTCATGTGGTCCATCCGGATGTGAAACCGCTATTTTACTCGAAGACAATTAGTTAGCACTATATAGCTATGAAAACCGGAAAGAAGGTGTGCACCGCGAAACCATGGTGTAGGTACTGAAATTACGAAAAAAAAAAAATTGTGTTTAATCAAGTTTAATCATTCAACATTTTCGAGATCACAAGTAGGGGTGGCAGGGCAGTCTCCATACATGAAACCGAGAGATGAAAAAATATCAATGCACATAATCGTGTTTTATCAGTTCATCACTCATCAGATACCATCACTTCGAAATATCATAATTAAAATGGGATAAGTTCGGTTACAACCCCAGAAGCAAGTTGTTTTTTTTTTTTTTGTTGAGAAGTACTATGAAATACAAACTTATTTTTTGCGGCCGGTAAAATCAATACTGGGCATGCATAAATATTAATATTCATCCCGACTTCGGAACATTTCACTGTGCGTGCTTTCATGCAATTGGCCGAATTATTTCTCCATTTCGAGGCAAAATTATTGTACTTCGTTGTCATCAATTTAGAATATAGTAGACACATTCAGGAAATTGGGCATTCCTGAGTTTTATAGTTCTGTCCTGTAGTTCTTTAGTGCTGGGTTTTATACTCGAGTAATTGTTTACTCGGGTAATTATTTGGCGATATTGGCATTTCGGTAATAGTCTTTAATAAAAAAAATGCGAAAATCGGAATTCAAATGCCAGTAAGTAATCGGTGGTTACGTTACAGATACGAAGTAAATATATATACTAGTGTATATTGACTTATCTATTATGTATATACATATTATAAATTGAAGTCGCTTTTCGTGTCTGTCTGTGTGACCGCGTTGTCTCTGTCATCTAGCTCTGTACTTCTTAGCCAAATTACTAGCGTGACCAAATTATGATCACGCTCTGGTCAAGAATGTGACCATAATTTTAATTTTCGACACCTTGTAACGCTTAAACCACTAAATGAATTTCGACAAAATTTGGCAAGGAGATAGGTGGCATCCTGAGGAAGGACTTAAGCTACGTTTTGTCTCAAAAATAATTCTATAGGGGATGAAAGTTTGTATGGGAAACCCAAAATTTCTTAATTTACGCATATGAAAATTCAAATTTATGCTTTTGGTAAGAAATAAGGAACTATATGTTACAGCGTTTTTGTAAAATCATCCCTCAAAGGGATAAAATAGGAGATAACTTTAAAATTCACACGTAATATTGATATTTTTGTGCAGGTCTTTTATACAGTTTAAGGTATTGGAATTGGTCATAGTCCGTAAATTGAGCTAACATTTAAGACAATTAGTCTCTAAGTCATCAAAATCCGTTTACTTGGTCAAAAGTTATTACAGTTTAAAGTCATAAAACTAATTCGGCTAACATGTAGATACAGTGTTTTCACAAAAGCCTGATCATTTTTTTTTTTTTTTGACTCCTTTTAACGCCTAAACCACTGTATGGATTTAAATAAAAATTGACAAGGAGATAGATGGTATCCTAAGGAAGGGCATAGGCTAATTTTGTCTAAGGGAGGTGATAGAGGGGTTGAAAGTTTGTATACGAAACCCAGAAATTCTTTAGCTAAGGATAGGAACTTTTTCAATTTATGCTTTTGGTAAGAAATAGCGAATTAAGTAAGTGTTACGTTTTTTTAGAATAATCCCAAGGAGGCAAAATAGGGGAAGATTTTAAAATTCAAATGTAAAACCTACATTTTTTTTTTGTAGTACTTCTTTTTAAAAGATTTAAGAGATTAGAAATATTGTCCAATCCCTTGAATCTTGATATATTTAGTCTTTATTTCATTAAAATCGGTACACTGGTTCAAACTTATCAAGTACAATTTATTATGTCTATCTACCTTTTCACTCCTCACCGGCTGAACGGATTTGGATGGAAGGCATACGGATACGCCATGATTTGGGTTAGGACATACTTAGGATAATTTTATCTCGGTAGTTTGTCAATTTTTTAGGACAGAAATACGGGGCAACAAGGGCAGGTACCTTAACCGTTGTAGCTACAGAAAAACGGTCTTAAGAGACCCTCAACTTTTTGAGAAAACATTTCCCATGAAAACGTTTAAACGATATCAGATTTTTGTAGCGGACAGTCTTTTTTTAACGATTCCCATACAAGTCTGAAAGTTTAAAGTTATTTGAGGTAATTTTTTCTCCGAATGTCAGAAATCACAAGCGAAAAACTAGTTTGTTCTTAAAGTAAACAAAATTATAACGCGTATTCGTACGTATTACATTTTTTGTTTATTTTCGGCTAGATTGTCCATCATAAAAAAAAGTTGTAGTTTCAGTCCTGCAAAATGTACGGAAAAAGATTCTTGTGATTTCTGACTTTTCTAGTACACAAACCTTAGTTGATTCGATGGAGTTTTTTTATTCATAAAAGAAACAGGATCGATTGGCATCAATAAAAGTTGCTGACTGTATTTTTTTGTTTAAAATCTGTGAATGCTGATCAAAATATCTCAAAAAGTTGAGGACAGTCTCTTAAGACCGCTTTTCTGTAGCCATAAGTAACAGTTAAGGTACCTGTCCTTATTGCCCCGTCTCAAAAATCCATACAGTATTTATGCGGATCGATGTTCGTCCTTTTAGAAAACTATGTATGACGTATCAAAAATGTAAAGCAGAACTTTTTCCGATGTGAAGCACCGTCAGTTATAAGAGTGCCTGCGAAATTCGCTTGGCAATATGTTGCATGAAGTGCGTGATACGAACATAAAGATTGCAGGCCTGTGATAAATTTTAATTTTGCTCATGTCTTAGATCGAGTGAGAAGGAACACGTAGAGCGTGCTTGCTCGCTCGCACAGAAGTACGACATGTGCGCGCTGGACGTGTGGCTGCAGCACGCCGCTGCCGCGCTGCAGGCCGCGCCGCCCGCGCACCCCGCGCCGCCGCCCGACCTCACGCACACGGCGCACGCGCGGTGAGTGTTGTGTAACAGTGTCGCGTGCTCGCTCGCACAGTACGACATGTGCGCGCTGGACGTGTGGCTGCAGCACGCCGCTGCCGCGCTGCAGGCCGCGCCGCCCGCGCACCCCGCGCCGCCGCCCGACCTCACGCACACGGCGCACGCGCGGTGAGTGTTGTGTAACAGTGTCGCGTGCTCGCTCGCACAGTACGACATGTGCGCGCTGGACGTGTGGCTGCAGCACGCCGCTGCCGCGCTGCAGGCCGCGCCGCCCGCGCACCCCGCGCCGCCGCCCGACCTCACGCACACGGCGCACGCGCGGTGAGTGTTGTGTAACAGTGTCGCGTGCTCGCTCGCACAGTACGACATGTGCGCGCTGGACGTGTGGCTGCAGCACGCCGCTGCCGCGCTGCAGGCCGCGCCGCCCGCGCACCCCGCGCCGCCGCCCGACCTCACGCACACGGCGCACGCGCGGTGAGTGTTGTGTAACAGTGTCGCGTGCTCGCTCGCACAGTACGACATGTGCGCGCTGGACGTGTGGCTGCAGCACGCCGCTGCCGCGCTGCAGGCCGCGCCGCCCGCGCACCCCGCGCCGCCGCCCGACCTCACGCACACGGCGCACGCGCGGTGAGTGTTGTGTAACAGTGTCGCGTGCTCGCTCGCACAGTACGACATGTGCGCGCTGGACGTGTGGCTGCAGCACGCCGCTGCCGCGCTGCAGGCCGCGCCGCCCGCGCACCCCGCGCCGCCGCCCGACCTCACGCACACGGCGCACGCGCGGTGAGTGTTGTGTAACAGTGTCGCGTGCTCGCTCGCACAGTACGACATGTGCGCGCTGGACGTGTGGCTGCAGCACGCCGCTGCCGCGCTGCAGGCCGCGCCGCCCGCGCACCCCGCGCCGCCGCCCGACCTCACGCACACGGCGCACGCGCGGTGAGTGTTGTGTAACAGTGTCGCGTGCTCGCTCGCACAGTACGACATGTGCGCGCTGGACGTGTGGCTGCAGCACGCCGCTGCCGCGCTGCAGGCCGCGCCGCCCGCGCACCCCGCGCCGCCGCCCGACCTCACGCACACGGCGCACGCGCGGTGAGTGTTGTGTAACAGTGTCGCGTGCTCGCTCGCACAGTACGACATGTGCGCGCTGGACGTGTGGCTGCAGCACGCCGCTGCCGCGCTGCAGGCCGCGCCGCCCGCGCACCCCGCGCCGCCGCCCGACCTCACGCACACGGCGCACGCGCGGTGAGTGTTGTGTAACAGTGTCGCGTGCTCGCTCGCACAGTACGACATGTGCGCGCTGGACGTGTGGCTGCAGCACGCCGCTGCCGCGCTGCAGGCCGCGCCGCCCGCGCACCCCGCGCCGCCGCCCGACCTCACGCACACGGCGCACGCGCGGTGAGTGTTGTGTAACAGTGTCGCGTGCTCGCTCGCACAGTACGACATGTGCGCGCTGGACGTGTGGCTGCAGCACGCCGCTGCCGCGCTGCAGGCCGCGCCGCCCGCGCACCCCGCGCCGCCGCCCGACCTCACGCACACGGCGCACGCGCGGTGAGTGTTGTGTAACAGTGTCGCGTGCTCGCTCGCACAGTACGACATGTGCGCGCTGGACGTGTGGCTGCAAACTCAAAGACACTTCAGCATCACACACAATAATTACGCACCCCTTTCTTTTTTGGCAAAAAAAAGTAACTTTCGGCCGTTTTTTTTTTCAGCCGAAAAAACTACGACGACACGACAGGACGACTTTGTTACTGTCATCTCTGACCTAGACTAGAGTCAAGAGCTAACCCATCTAAAATAAAAATTAAAAAATGTTTTCACTGATTATAAGATTGACACTGTATTCATCTCCTTTTACCAAATAAACCTATCGTATTTTTACGTTCTATCTCTAACTTTTTTTTTTCAAACTATTTTTGCATTCATGAAATAGCGTTGCACTTAACTTGATAAAACACGTGCATACGCACACGCACACACGACTATATTGTGCACACTCGCGAATCAAATACCCATAAATAGCGCGAGTCACACAAAACAGCAATATCAAAGACAACAGCAAAACCTTTTCAGAATCATCTCTCACCTGTTTCAAAAGATTGTCCAGTACCATTCTAACTAACCAGTATTATGTCTCCCCCATCAGTATAAAGGAGGCTCTATGGCCACAACTGAGCGGCACGGAACACAACGCGCTGATCAACTTCTTCGCACTGCTCAAGAGCGTGGATGAGAAAGCGCCCTTTGGAGCCCTCACTTCTGCAGAACACATCAAACTGCTCAAGAAAGCTAAGGCGGCTTCTTCAGGTTAGTGTCATAGATAGCTATTATGAGCAATAAAACAACGATAAATAAAAAATAACATAAAAAAACCTATGCTAAAAAAATATAAGTATACATACAGGGTGGCGACGATATCGACGCGCAAACTGTAACCATGAATTCAGCGTAGAAATTACTGGCCGATTATCAAAGAAAAAAAATTGCTGTTTCATGTATTTTGACTGCACATCTTTTTAACATCGACGAAAAATTTCAACGCGGGGAAGGGGGTTCAGAATCATGTACTGAATCACTGGTAACAGGTTGCACGACGATGTCCCTGCCACCCTGTATATTAGGTACTAACGAAAGCGAGCCCAGGTTCCCAATTTCAAAAATTTCCTTAACAATGAATGTCAGGCTTGTTCGAAAAGTTGTCTGTGCTATGGAATGCATATCCACAAATGTAACTTGAAAATAATATACAGAAATCAACTCCTTGATAAATGTTCTAGATCTTGATGAAATAATGGACTTCCAGTAGTGTTCGAATAAGATGAAACTATTTATAAATAATAAAATGTGCGAAAGCACATATTATGTGCTTTTGTACATTTTATTCTGCTGGAGTGACATTCATAGTAGACATAATATGTCTACTATGAATGTCACTCCTGCAGGCTTAGCATGACGCTTTCTATTTCTACGAAGAATAGACACGGCTATTTCTGTACAATGTGACTTTTCGTTTCTCCATTTTTGACATCGCACCGTAGAAATCCTTCTACAATCTATCATTATGTCTTTCGTTTCTACCGATCTTTGTCTAGGTTCGTTTGTATGTAGACTATTTCGGAAGAAAGTTTTCTATCCCAAACTATCAAATCACACTGACTACTGACAGTTGTCTAAGGTAGTGAAGACGATTTGATTTTGAAATCGCCATGCTAAAGACAGTAGAAAACTTTCTACTGGACGGCCAGAAAGTATATAAGGTTATCTAAAAAAACATGATTTTATAGGAGAACGTTTTGAACGCAAAACTGTGATAATTAATAGAAGAACAAAGCTATCTTCTCCTTTTTTTACATAATTTAGTTAATATTGGTGCCGATTTTCTTGTACACCGAACTAAACTACAGGTATCGCTAAAATTCCTTACTTTTGGAAATGAGAATCTAGAAGTCATTCTGCAAAAAAAAACTCTTAATTTAAAAATGATTTTGACACAACTAAAATCGAATTTGACGTGGTACTTGTTTGCCCTACCCCGTGATTTTTTTTTAGAGCCGGAGCGCGCTTATGCTACTTGTTTTATATGGAATTCTTCACTTTTTGTATGGAAAATATGAAAAATGATTACCTAAATGTAGAGTTTTTGGGGTTTAAGGGTTCCTTAAGGCGGAACCTTCAGGGCAGCCCATGAAATTCAAAATTTCTTACGTTTTTTTGTAATTTGCAGGTCACTGTCAGGTTGTATTTTGATTAAAATATGATTCACGACCGTCAACAATATGACTTTATAGAATTACGAGTATAATCATTAGAATCAGCAATACAACTCCTTAAGTTAAAATTTGCGTCAAATGTCATGATTTCATGAAATAATCATTCAATGCCCTGCAAATTGCAAAAAACGTAACAAAATTTGAATTTCGTGGGCTAACCTGACGCTTCCACCTTAAAGGGGCTCGTAATTTTAATTATTTTTGCAATAGGTCACACCATTTTCGAAATAATTATGTATAAGCAAAATAAAAGAAAAACAGGAATAAACCAAATTTTGGTGATTTTTAGTCTAATTTAGGGGCATTTGTGACAAGAGAATTGGCACCATTACCAAGGAAATGGTTAAGGCCAATATTACTGCAATTATTATTTTGTTCCAAAATACGGTACTTCGACACTTTGAAAATTTTTTTGTAGTTGTCTTTATATACGTGACTTAATATCAGTGGGATCCTGCCGTTTTGCCGAAAAGATTTTGCCAAAATTTCACTACCCAAACAAATTTTGGCAAACTTTTTTTATACCAATGCAATGTTTGGAATGATTTTAGTACGCACATTTTCATTTGGTCAAATTTTTACTTGGTAGAATATTACCAAGGATAATGTCATTAAGGCATTTGGTCTTTAATCAAATGATTTATTACAGCAAACAATCTGAAGACAATAAACGTTTGGTCTAATGATTTGTTATGAAAAAAAATATAAAGGCCAAAATAAGTTTTGTTGGGAATTATTTAAAAAATGCTATTTTATTTTAATATAATCATTTATTCAAGGGTAAAAAAGCAAGGGTGGGATAGGATGCAAGAGCGAGCGTAGCGAGCTCGGGACTTAGGGCACCCCGGCTTGGACAGGTTAGGTTAGAAGGGGATGGCGGGGTCTGGAAGACCCCGCCATCCCCTTCGTGGTTATTTTTTTTTAAACCACCCAGAAGTAGGAGCCCCGCTTGGCGGGGCTCCGTCGTCTAAGCCTTATAATAGAAATGGTAAATTGAAAACTGACGATACTAAATATTTGGTTTATTTTATTTTGCGTAAAATATGTTATACCAACTGAAATATTTGACTAGATAAAAAATGGTAAAAGTACTAGTTGGTGAACAAGTTATTGTTCAAACGTTCACTTGCCAAACATAGGTTTTCGTAACAATTATTTGTAAAGAGATTTTTTGGTAAGTAATAATTTGGCAAATGAAATTATGCGAAAATTTGTTTGGGAAGTGATAATTTGGCAATTTCTTTTCGGTAAAACAAGGGAGACCCAATATCAGTAATAAGAATCAAACGGATTTTTTTTTTTATAATTTGTGGTTCTTAAACAAACATATCCTCCATTTCCCACCAGAACTAGACTATAAGCTGCTTCTGGAACAGCCGTCGGCTGACAAGTTTACTGCCCACATCCTGAACATCATCAAGCCGGAAAACGTGGGTATGGTGACCAAGTTCCTGCGCAGTCTGCCGCCCGCCTTCAAGATACCTATCTCCGTTAACGCCATCTATACTAAGTGGCTCACCAAGTATTTCTTTAGCGTGAGTAGATTTTTAGATCTTAGATAAATAGAATATACTTTATTGTATATAAAAATTTAACAATGCTCATAATTTTAAGACCATTATTATTTATTTTGTAATATTTTCATTAGTTTGACTTACTATTGCTGCTCCCTATAAAGGCTGGTAGGGATATTGACGCGCAACCTAAAACCATGAATTCGGCACATGATTCTAGACCCCCGAGCGTAGACATATTTCGTAGGTTATTAAAAAAAAAACTGTTGTTTCATAGAAAAGTGCAATACCTACGCGGTCAAAATGTATGGAACAGCAAGTTTTGACAGCAATTTATGACTATATTTGCCTAAACTTTGTAGAACAGAGACAGAAAGTGGAGACTTCCTTACGACTGTATTTTTTTTCCCGGGATCCGGGAAAAATCATCAGTAAGTTGAAAATAAGCTTTATTTAAGATGTGTAAAGGCTATTTTTAACTAAACTTGCAGTTACCAAATTTTCGGGATTTTCACGTAAAATATAGTCGTAAGGAAGTCTCCACTTTCTGTCTCTGTTCTCCGAAGTTTAGGCAAATATACTCGTAGTCAGCCTATTCCGATCACTGGTTATAACTGACGGACATTTTCAACGCAGGTGGTTTCAGAATCACGTATTGAATCCATGGTTTCAGTTTGCGCATCGATGCCCTGCCACACAGTATGTTTTTCTACAATAGGTACTCACAATTCGTTAACATTTTACCTAAATTGGTAAAATGGGCATGCCAAGTTGTACTGAAGTATTCCCATAGCTCCTAGGGTAGACGATTGCTCTTTACTGTCTCGATTATATAAAAAATATTGCATATCCTGTAACGCGAGTTACTGCTTTAGAACTTTAGACAAATTGAGGTTTCTTTCTCACATGTTGTCACGTTCGATTAGAAACTGACGGTCAGAATACGGACTTTTCTCATTTTATGATCTTTGCATATTATTGTCCAGGTGCCAACTAACGCGACCAATAAGAAGTGGATGCAGCAGTACCGACAGTGCGCTAGTTACTTCAACAAGCTGTCCAAACACGAGCTGGTGCAGTTCGTCGCCGACACCTGCTTTACCGACATGGCTATACACCGGTAATAATCACATTGTCAGTTTTAGCTAGTCTTTCCTCATTTATCAAAACATCGTATAAAGATTAGAAACGAAGTTTATTTTTGTAAAGCTACGCTATTTATTTTTACATTTTTTTTTTAAGGGAGCCTGGTGTTCCATTTTATTACAGCCATGTAGTAGATTTTTTATCTGGTAAAGGTACATCCTGTTAAAATCGGTTTTATGCGGTGGAATATGATCTCCACGCCCGTTTACAGTCTTAGATTCCCCGTTTGTCTTAGTACTGTATTTACTTGAAGTATTGGCGGATATATTATGTACGGTGTGCGTGTATGACCAGATGTATGAACGTAAACGAGGCACAAGGAGTATGTAAGTTTCGCAGGAGATGACGTTCTTATGTTTCTGCCTACACCCATGGGAAGATGGCGTGAGTTTTTTTATGTATGTATATTATGTACTAGCTTCGTCGGAAGTCATCCCATGGAAAGTGCTACCGGGACAAAATGTAGCCTATGTCGCCTGTAGCCTTCTCCAGGATGCCATCTATCTCCTTGCCAAATTTTATCGAAAGTCGTTCAGTGGTTGAGGCATGAAGTGGTAACATTAACATACAGACACGAGTTACATTCGAATTTATAATATTTGTATGGAACTATTGATGGATGTTGTTGGTTCTTAGCATGTTTAATATGTCATGTAAAAATATTCTGTGTATAGAGTGCCGGCCGGGACCCGCAACCTGATGATAATGCAAGCTGTGGACTACTGCCAGCAAGAACAGGAGAATGACTTCAAGTTCAACAAGAAGTAAGATATATTAATATCTGCCGCATTAAACATAGCATAAATATACCATAGACTCCGAAACCTTATTTCAATTGAATTATGGATCTTTTAATAAATATGTGCGACATTTTTTGACACATACAACGTTAAATTGTATTAGTTTGCGAAACTTCCCAGGCGTACCAAATTGTTTTTTGCTCTGTGTCATTTTGTGAGAATTGATGCAGATTAAATAATACTTCCTAAATTATTGTAATATTTCATTTAGTGAACCTTATAAGCATATATCATCGACCTGATACTATGTGCCCTCTACCCAACATTAAATCGCCTATTATTGCAGTGAACAGTCCTGGGCGCAGGTGGGCCAGGAGCTGACGCGTTGGGCTCGGTTCCTGGAAAACTTCCACTCCACCACCATACAGAGCCTCGTCGACAACTCCAACGTGCCCCGGGATGAGATCTGGCCGTGAGTTGACCATTACAAGCCGTGTACCCGATGGTATTTCCCATCGATAAAAATGACGAACTTCGATACAAACTTTCATTCTCTATACAAACCACTTTAGGGGGTTAATTTAAAGAAATCCTTAGTGTTCGCTATACAGGGTGTAAGGGAAAGCCATCAGCAAACTAACAGGGTCCATTCAGCTCCTTATTTTGAATCATATTCCATCGGAAATTTACTCTGGAAAATTTTCAAACTTTGTATCGTTTTTTTTAGTTTTTATTCCTTTATTTCAATGTAAAATTACATCTCTGTACGCAGCACTCCATTTATGTAAATAAAACAGCTTAAATAAAAACAAACAGCAATGGATGTTGAAATGCGCTAACGAACAACGCAAGAAATCAGCTGTTCACTTTCTGCCTAGCTACAGAATTCATCAAACTCACCGCATACTTCTTTTGTAAGTCACGCGGCCATCTGCTCTATTTTTTATCTTGCTCGCTTCAATGTGATGTAATAAATCACTTGGCGTGAGCGCGCTTGGGGGTAGCTGCTATTGACCCCGTGGCGGGGAGGGCGGGGCGGCCGAAGGCACACTCGCTGCCGTTCGCTACGTGCGTTTGTGACGGAAACGATACATTGCGTGTGAGTTAATAAAACAAATCAGGTTTATTAGATTCCCATAACGTTCCTGAAATAATTTCATGTACTGGTCATCTTAGTATGATATATTGAATTCACCCCATCAGTCTGCGGAGGGCTGTCCCTTACAACCTGTATAAGGAATTCTTGTGCCAAATTTCAAGCATCTAAACCCAGCGGTTTAAGCAGTGCGTTGTCTGGCAGTGAATGATTGAATTTAAGATTTTTATTAAATAGATGATTTCGTCGAGAGACATTGTGATATGTGAGACGAGAAGTTATTACGCAGCTATTAGGAGAAGCAAGTGAACGCCTCCCACTAGGTAGACCGATGACCTGGTGAGTGGTGAAGGCCGCAGGAATCTGCTAGATAGGACAAGTCCAGAACCGGTCGAAATGGCCTTGCTTGGGGGAGGCCTATGTCCAGCAGTGGAGGTCTTTCGGGTGACATTATGATGAGATAATTTAAAAAAACTGATATTTTACTTATCAATTTTTTAAGGTCTTTTTACGATGACTGTAATTTAAGTTGCAAAGAAATTGTCCTTTTAGCACACATCCTTTACACAGTACACGTTCTTTAAACTAGATTAAATTGTATTATAAACTTAAGTAGCCCGTGTGGAGGTACCTCCACACTGTAATATTTATAGTGATTTACACAGACATATTGTACAGATATTTGGCTGAAGAAAAATCAATTCAAAGACATTAAACTTCCATGTAATGGAGGTTATTTTTGGAGATCTGATAAATTATTAATATTGCGAACTTTTTTAACGATAAACTACAATATTTTCCTAATTTGTATTATTTTTCAGAGAAATAGAGAAAAGCCACGGCGACACTGCCACACTGGTGTCATGCATCAGTCGGCTGGTGATGTCGGCTGACATAAAGCTGGCAACACTGAGCACGCTGCTGCAGTGTCTGCACGTAGACGCCGACCTGCCGGTAGTGTTGCAGCATATCTTGGAACATTACCTGCATACTGCTAGGTGAATAGTACCACTCGAATATTTTACTCACAAGTGAATTAAATAGAGTCCACAACCAGTTTTAAACTCAACTGGAATCCTTAATCGCTTGTATAGGTATGAGGAACAGGATGTAAATTTCAGTCATCCTCCAAAGAAAAGGGAGGATTCCCCGACCAGACGGGTGTCGTGTCTGGTGGGCTACTGCCCGACGTTTGATGTCGGGACGTTGTATGTGCTAGTTGCGCGGTAAACTCTGCTTGCGCGATGCAGGATTTTGCGTGACTTCAGTATGACGCTTAGCTCGCATGTGGCGTTGTAGATACCGCTACAGTCTTGGTTGCGAATCGAACCGAATTTTGGTCATGAAAGTACAATATGAAAACAGTAACGGGTTCATCATTACCAGCTTGTTTATTTTACCTTACCATAGTCCTCCTAAAAGTGGGCCACTACTAGGCAAAGGACCTGCTTCCCTCCTTCCTCTTATCCCGATTGGATACCGTCTGAGGCCAATGTCGTAGCAAAATCACTATTTCGTAATTAGTAAAACAATATTTTTTTCTTTCTAGCGACATGGGAACTCTAGTCACACGCCTAACCTCCTACAACAAGGAAGGCATCAAGTTTCCCGAAGATCTC
Source organism: Griposia aprilina (assembly GCA_916610205.1). Taxonomy (NCBI): domain Eukaryota; kingdom Metazoa; phylum Arthropoda; class Insecta; order Lepidoptera; family Noctuidae; genus Griposia; species Griposia aprilina. The sequence goes on from OU744284.1 coordinate 25,717,170, forward strand.
TTAGAGAAGGTGATGCTGAAGGCAACAGAGTTCGCTTTGCCGCCACACAAGCAAATAGGCCTGTTGTCTTTGAGCCAAAAGGCCAGGGTCCATGACAGCGACGATATGATTAAGATCGCGCAGTTCACTGTAGAGCTGTTCCGCACCGAGTGGCCTGACTGTGACTACGCTAAGGAGCTTTCTGGTGAGTTTGATGGCAGATATTGAATAATTGAAGCATGTATTTAATCGAACCCCAAATAATTCCCACTTTGATTTTCAAAAAATATTAATAGACAATGTAATAAAACTGTACCGTAAATAAAGTCTCAAATAATTCTCATTTTGTTGTCATAAAAATAGTAAATAACCTCGACCAACATGGATGTAGCACTCGCCGGGCGCTGCCGCAATTGCTCACAGTTCTAACCGAACCCATTTGTTTGGGGGGCCCCTGCTTAGTTACTGCGACCAACTTTGAGAAAATATTCATTTATTTAAAAAAAAAACATACATCATTATATATTTCAATTATCATAATATTTCCCAATAATAACATTTATAATCAGTACCATAGAGTGCAAACTACTCGCGCGCTCAAGTTCACTCTGAGAACAGTTTGATTTCTGCGTCAATATTCGTAAATTTTGCACTTTCTGTCATTTAAAATAAAGTCTAATATCCTTTGCTCTGGCCGTCTGCTCTGCTCTCAAATATAAAGGTTTATAATGTGTTTCCAGATGAGAAGCTACTAAGCGAGGAAGGCAGACGAGATGCGTTCGCCAAGTTCATGGAGCTATCCGACACGTGGCAGCAAAAGAAGGCGCTCGTCGACGTACTCAACTGCTGGCCTCCTACCAGGAACAGGTGACGTAGACTGCATCTATCTATCTATACATATTTGGTCGGGGAAAAGTTCTATCGTATTTTATATACAAATTCAAAACTAACAGCTCGTGTGGCACCCAAATATCTAGCTTTTTTGAGTACCCAGACTTTTTCAAATGGGTCAAAACTGTTTTGTGGTCAACCCCTAATTCTTCAGCTATGTCGTAACTACTCCACTTTTTCAAAAATGGCATCCACTTTATTACGGATAAAGCCGTAACAGGGCGACCAGAGCAACCTGCATCTTTGACATCAAAATTCCCGGACTGACAACGCTTGAACCAACTTTGTGCTACTCTTATTATATACTGCGTTAAGTCCATAAACGTCACATCATTTTTTCGCGGCTTGTGTCCCGTGTTTGCCTTTTTTATAATAAAACTTCAAAATGTATCCAAATTTCTTCGTTAGATTCACACATTTTGGCGGACAGAAAAACAACTGAGAAATGGCGGGAAATCGGTTTTACTTTTTATTTTTCGCTTTTAAAATGGTATCAATACCAGCCGCATGCAAACAGTACAGCCAAAGAGATTATACTACATCTTTATACCTATAAAATACGAGAAAAAAAATCCCCGCCCTATTATTATAAATTAAAATTGCTTTTCGTGCCTGTCTGTGTAACTGCTTTATTATCCTAAACTACGTAACGGATTGAAGCGGTGGTCACCATCATTTAGAGAATTTATTCCGTAAGGTTGATAGGGGTTATAATACATAAACATTAAACTTGCATACAATAAAAAACCTGCATGTTTTGTCAAGACCTAAACACCACGCAAGGGACGGGTCAGTTAACAATAATTATTAAAATTAAAATTTATGTGAATTCGGAAAATGCCTACGCGTAATGTTTAGTTTCTATAACAACTTCATTGACGCGTATTTTATTTCTTGCAGCGATTCAAAGAGTCTGCACAGCGAATATCTGAGTTGCCTGCTCAATAACCCAGCTGATCAGAAAGAAAACTTGATTCTTATCAAGCTACTGCTAAGGCGACCAGTGCTTGCTGAAGAGGTAATATCTAATACATAGAAAAGTCTTAAAAATACCACACCAAAAATAACCCAGTTACCATCATCGTCATCATACTTTTCCAACTATGTTGGGGTCGATTTCCAGTCTAACCGGATGTAGCTGAATACCAGTATTTTACTTGGAGCGACTGCCTATCTGACCCCCACAACCCAGTTAGTGGGTAATACGATACACCTTGGTAAGACTGGATGTCAGACTTTCGGGCTTCTGACGATCCGTAACCACTGTCAAAGATCCACGAATGACAACGGAGACCAACGGCTTAACATGCTTTCCGAGGGCTGGAGGGGTCTAGGTTTGTAAAGATGGTCACCCATCCACGGACCAACCGCGGCAAGCGTAGCTTAACCTGATCGATCGACCCGTGCGGCTGTTACAGCCACAAGCTCCCTACTTAGCCTAAGCAAAAAAATACTGACCAACATGTGAAAAATTATTATTAATAATAATAATAATAAATGCATAACAAAAATAGGGCGCTGGTGGCGGCGCTGGATGCGCAGTTGTCAAATTATTTTGATGACTGCGTAGACCTCACCGATACACATTCGATTCTGTACTGCGCGGCTGTAGCGGCATGTCGTGTAGCTCACGTCAAATTTGCTAATGATTCTAGAGCCGACCGACACCGATAGACACGACCGAAACCAGCCGTACCAGCTTGGCAGTGCAGAATTGAGCTCCGTATTGGTGGGGCCAGAGCACTCATCGGCAAACTAACCTGCTTCAGGGAGGGCAATACTCGCCCTAGAGTGATGCGCTTTGTGAGACGCGCATTTGCAGGGACTGATATCAGTCCTCAGGACTATATGTCCTGTGTCACAGAGCGCATCGACTTCCTGAAGCAGAAAGTGTATGCATGGGCGAACCGTATTCGTAGGTATAAGCGGCGAGTGGAGCGGTACACTCAGAATCGCACCTTCCAGCGCGATGAAAGGTGGGTTTCTAGGGGTTGGGAGCGACCGGATCAAGGAGTGGCTGACACGTGCCTACCAGATGATGATGATGCCATGTGTTCTTTCAGGCGCAATATCTGGTCGGTACCTGTCAGTCACACCGAAGGTGATTGGACTCGGGAAGGCGAGCGAGCCTGCGATCCATTACCAGAAATGGGGGCTATTACCATCTGCCCCCAAGATGTAACTCGTGCAGTCCGCCTGCTGCCTAACTGGAAGTCTCCAGGGCCGGACGGACTGCACAACTTCTGGATCAAATGGTTCGGTAGGTCGCACGCTCGTTTGGCTGCTCAGTACCAGGTTGCTTTGGAATCCGGTTCGCTACCCCAATTCCTAACAACAGGAGTTACCCACCTGCTCCATAAATCAGGTAGCACTGCGGAACCCAAAAATTATAGGCCGATCACGTGTTTACCGACGGTCTATAAAGTTCTTACATCCATTTTGAGAGATAAAATTAACAAACATATAGACACCAACTACATCATGTCTCCTTCTCAAAATGGATGTAGGAACGGGTCCCGTGGTACTAAGGAGCTACTCCTCATTGATATGGCCATTAGCCAACAGGTTCGTCGTTCCCGAAAGGATCTGTCGACATGTTGGATAGATTACAACAAGGCCTATGACTCGGTGCCACATGCATGGCTTATGAGGGTGCTGGAGTTCTATAAAGTAGATGCAACTCTGCGCACCTTCTTGAGGTCATGTATGGGGCAATGGAGAACGGTCCTTCACTATCTAGGATGTCGAAATGTCCAGAGGAATAACGAACCGATAAGGATCCAGCGAGGCATATTTCAGGGTGATAGTTTGAGTCCGCTTTGGTTCTGCTTAGCCTTGAATCCTCTAAGCACACTGTTGGAGGATTCAGGTCTAGGCTATCGGCTGAGGAGAGGTGGTCAGGTTATATCTCACCTCCTCTACATGGATGACCTAAAACTTTTTGCACCCAACAATTCGCAACTGATGGATCTACTGAAAGTAACAGAAACTTTCAGTAGCGCCATCAGGATGGAATTTGGTGTGGACAAATGTGCGGTCATGCATGTAAAGCGAGGGGTGATTGTAGAATCCGTCGGAACCCAACTCTCGGATTCCATAAACCTTAGAGCCCTCTCCGCATCCGAAACCTATAAGTATTTGGGTATGTCGGAAGCGTTGGGCATCAATGGTACTGACATGAAGCAGTCGTTAAAGGAACGCTTCTTTGGCCGCCTAAAAAAAGTATTTAATAGTCTTTTATCAGGTGGAAACAAGGTGCGCGCCTTTAACGGTTGGGTCATTCCGGTTTTGATGTACTCTTTTGGCATACTCAAATCGACTCAGACCGAACTCGGCGCCCTGGATAGGAAGGTCCGTACACTGCTGACTGCAAATCGAATGCATCACCCACGATCATCGGTAATGAGGCTGTATATCCCGCGAAAGTGTGGAGGTCGAGGCTTTTTAAATGCTAAGACCCTCCACAATCGCGAGATATGCAGTCTCAGGGAATATTTCTTAGAAGCCGACGTGAGGATGCATCGAGATGTGGTCACAGTGGACAAGGGCCTCACCCCGCTCTCCTTAGCTAAAGAGAACTGGCGCAAACCAGTAGTGCTTGACACTAATGATCGCATGGAAGTATGGCAGAGTAAGGAGCTTCACGAACGCTTTTTTCGGGCTCTACATGGGCCCGATGTAGACCAACTAGCGTCCGTAGCCTGGCTGCGTGTCGGTGACCTCTTTGGAGAAACCGAAGGTTTTGTCTGTGCAATGATGGACGAAGTTATGATGACAAACAATTACCGGAGATTTATTGTGAAAGACGTCACGGTTGACATCTGTCGGGCATGCCACCGTCCGGGTGAATCAATCAGACATATTATCTCCGGATGTTCTCGTCTAGCTAACGAAGAGTACTTGCTTATACACAACCTTGTAGCCAGGATTATCCATCAGCAACTTGCTCTGAAATACAGCCTTGTAGAATCGGAAGTGCCGTACTACAGGTATGTGCCCGACCCAGTACTCGAAAATGGACATATCACATTGTACTGGGATCGATCCATCATCACTGACAGGAGTATTGTTGCCAATAAGCCTGATATAGTGGTGGTGGATCGATTAGAGCGGTGCGCAATGATTGTTGACATAACGGTCCCGCATGACGGGAACCTAATGAAAGCCGAGAAAGATAAACAAATCAAGTATCTAGACTTGGCTCGCGAGGTTGTCGACATGTGGGATGTGGACTCGGCGATCATTGTGCCGATAGCCGTGACAGCCAATGGCTTAATAGCCAAGAGCCTCGACCAACACTTGAGGAGGCTCTCGTCGGGCAACTAGATCAAGGGCTTGATTCAGAAAGCGGTACTTCTGGACACGGCTCGCATTGTTAGGAGGTTCCTCTCTCTGGAGCCCTGACCGCCGGTAGCTTGGACCCTGTTCCCGATACCGGTGGGCTACTATTTTTTATATTTTTAAATGTTTTTATATTTTTTATATTCTAATATTTAAAAATGTAATTTATATGTAAAACATGAAATAAAGGAAATAATAATAATAATAAATAATAATATTTCACATGTTGGTCAGTATTTTTTTTACTCACGGTTTTCTGCTTTCAGGAAGTGAAATGGCTAGCTGATAATGTGGCGGCTGAATCAGTGTTCAACGCCATTTGGGTCCTGCTTCTAAGCAAATGTGAACATTCCAAAGATGATATATTGAACTTAGTGCGTCAGCATGAGGTACGTAATATACTTACCCGAGGTGACTTACCATCTCGAATCTCCAGATTGCGACAAACTTTAAAAAATCATCTTTGTTAAGCTTTTACTCATCGTACTTTTATCCCAGGAATACCTGCAGAAGCAAGAAGTAGACGAGGAGTTGATCAAAGAGCTGCTAGACAACAACATGTTATTGAAACTAGTCGCCACCCCATTCTACGCCTTCTTCATTAACTACGTATACTCTAAGGAGGTAGAGGGTAAAGAGGCCATAAGCAACGAGTACACTGTCGAATGGCTCATTAACGAACTCATGAAAGCAGGACTTTTCGCTGAGGCAGGACATCTACAACTCTCGATCGGCGGCGTCCCCCCCGCTCTGCGAGGATTCTCGCAAACCGTTGCGTATAGCAAGAATATGTTATCTAATTAAGTGTTATATTTTAATCCAATCAGTGTTAATAATATTTCTATTTAATAAAATATGGTTAAAGGGCTGTGTTAGTTTTATTACTCAGATAAACACATTTATTTTGTGATTTGGTTCTCGCAGGTTAACTTAGAAGGTTGTCGGCTGCTTAACCGGACATGCCTGTGGTTACCCTAATAATAAATTAAGGCCCCAAGCCAGGTCTTAAAAAAATTACAAACTAGGCGACAACACGCTAAGAGCATGCTCTGCGGGGTACGAGCCTCGGCTTAGGGCGTCGTTGGGAGAGGGCAGCAGGGGACAGGCTGGATCGGAATTATTATTATTAGGGAACGAATTTAAAGCTACAGGCTCAGCGGCGCGGACTGGCTCGAGCAAGGGTCGGCGCGGGCGTGGCTTGGGGCAACGCGGCGGGCCTCGGCAATGAGGACGGAAGGACGTCGGTCTGTGTTTATGTATCTTTAAGGTACCTACTAGTGCCCTTACTACTCTCTTGGAGGAGGGTAGCGGCGTCGTCGCGGTCGACTAAGGTATGCTTCGGGCGGCGAATCTTACTAATGCGGGAGGGAGGGTAGCAGCGGCTGCTTTAATCAGAGGGTTGGGGTGTTTTATGCCGCAGTCGAAGAAACGCTTTGAAAGGCGTTTCATGGAATGTTGGATGGTGGACATTCGAAGGTCTATGTGAAGATTCACATTTCGGACAAAGAAGGGGGCTACCGTAACCTTTCTGAGGAAACGGTTCTGATGGGTTTGATGAAGATGGCGGGGCTTTGCGTGTGCAAATACAACGCAGGTATAGGTCATGATGGGACGGATGACTGGGGTGTAGATGCGCAATTTGCATTTGAGAGACCATTTAGCGCGGGGGGGTTAGTAGGAAGTGGAGTCTATCGAGAGCGAAGGCAGCGCACGAACGAGCTATCCTTATATGCTCACTGAAGGTAAGGTGGTGGTCGAGGATCACACCTAGGTATTGAGCTCGCTTCTCCCAAGGGATCGGCTTGGCATACATAGTGATAGGACTGGACTCAGGTAAATACGGCTATGGGGCCTTATTTATACAAAGCAACCACAATATTGTCATTCAGACCTTGGGTCATCGTGCATCAGAAGATGACTTTTCTGAGCAATGCAACTGGTAAACAGATTTACATATAATGCAATATCCCATTCTTCTATACGTTTAGTTATAACGCTAAAATAAAAGATGCCTGTAATATCACTAACTAAATACTCTGCACGCAATAACAATACATAACTGTCAGTGTCAAGCTGTCAAATATTTTAGGTTATGTCGCGAATACTTCAAATTTTCCAAAACACAATAATTCATAAACGAAAAATTTAATATAATTGCACAAAAACATGCTGAGTGCAATAAGGAATACTCTGCGGGTTCCTGTGACGAGTGTGGCGCGGTTGTTTCAGACATCAGCGCCGCAGGCATCAGACAAGTTTGATCACAAGAGAATACCACAAGAAGATGAAGGTGTTCAGGGAGAGAAGATCGTGGACCTAGATTCTGTACTAAAAGCGTGAGTTTATATTATTTATGGATCATATAAATGCAATACTTAACATCGCTGTATGGTTTATAACCTTGCATGTTAATATTTAACGTAACTGGCCTCTGCGCTGCCACCATCGACGCCGTAGGAGTGGCGAAGTTTTGGGCCAGCCACATTTAATAAACTATACGCTAATTTTCATTTAATAACTTCACAACATTCACAACTTCATAACATTCATATAATAACTATATTACTAAAGCAAGCTGCGAATGCAACTAAGTATATTGGCCAAACCCGTTCAAAGATGCCAACATATAATCTTATTTTAATTTTATTTCAGAAAACAAAACTTGTTCCCAACCTTAGATTCAGACAATTTAATATTTGATGGCAGTCTATACAAAGACTTGCCTATATGCAACATTCGAGTCACCCACAATAACACAATATTCACCATGACTGATGCCAGTGGTACAGTGAAGATCATCAGGTCTTGCGGCATGGAGGGCTTCAAGAATACCAAGAAAGGAACTAATATAGCTGCCCAGACTACTGCCATTGGTATTGCTAATGTAAGTTTATGTAATAGAATGTTGTTTGATTTATTTAAATACAGCATTTATATAAATAAATAAATGTCTGACTGCTTAATTTTGATAATATAAAGCACATCAATATTTATTTCAGAAAGCTCTTGATAGAGGATTTAAAACTGTCCGAGTAAGGGTGCAAGGCTTGGGTCCTGGAAGACTGGTAACATATCATTCTCTTTATATGAATAATTTAAATTCTATTCATTAAATTATTTCTGCATCTATCTGTTTGTAATAAATAACTTTCATTTCTAGGCTGCAGTAAAGGGTTTACAAATGGGTGGCTTACAAGTAGTTTCCATCACAGACAACACCCATGTGTCATGGAACCCTCCAAGAGCAAGGAAAGCCAGGAGATTGTAATTAACAAACCTACTTAGTCTTAATTAGTTCAATAGTCTTTGTTTACAAATAAAATACTGTTACGTAACTTACAAATATTTATTATTTTAATACAAAATGTGATTACTATTTACAAGGAACCCTAAAATCTGTTCATAGCTTTGGAGTCTTGTGCTAGAAACCATACTTGGCTTGAGTTTGTCTCTTTGACATTCTGTTGTTGGCCCATTGGTTCTGAAGTTCAGCTTCATTTGCTTTGGCCTGTAAACAAAACAAAATGGTTTAAGATTAACATAAAAATGCATGCAATTAAAAGAATACAGGCCGCTAAGATCTCTGGATATTAAAAGATCAATCAATAATTAAGGAGGCAAGGCTTTTTAGTTAAGTAGTATCCTCACCATATATATTTTATTTACTAAAAATCAATATTATGACAAACCTGGTAAGCCAAGTATGTGATCTGGTGCTTCCTCCTCTGCTGCGTGGTGGGCTCGTTGCCTTTCTTCTTGCTGGCAGACACGCGCTGTGTGGTGTCGTCCATGAGACCTTTCATTAACATGTCCCGTGCATCTGCCAACACCTCTGCTTGGTTTATGTTTACTATCTGAATCTCTTCGCGTTTTCGTTTACCGCGTGAACCACATAGCTTCATAATCTGGAGGGAAATGTGAGAATGATTAATTTGCTGTTTAGGAGAGTGCTGCAAAATATAAAAAAAGGTAATCAGACAAGTACAAATCATCAGTGGTTGGGATTTTTTGTCTCCAAAGGCAAGTGAATATTTTCCATAGATATGCTAAATAAGTGTAACAATACTCAAAATTGATTAATTTTGCATCGGATGCAGAAGTATAATGCCTTTTCAAGGATAGAAACAATTATTTAACTGATACTTACAGCTTCTTCATCAAGTTCATTATCATTACTGTGAGAACTTTCTGCTCCAAACCCAATATAACCAGAGCTGACCTCAGCCTGCTCCTCCATACTTTGACCATCATAGCCAGGTTCTAACCGCACATGGTCAACATCTTCTTCCTTTTTGAAGAATGACTCAATACCTCTAGGTTTGTCTTTGACTTGTATCTTCTTAGCATTTTCTGCTGTATCTAATGGTAGGTCCACATCAACTGGTATGACCACAGGTTTGTGTATTGAGAAGAAATCATTTTCAACTTCATCATTGTCACTTTCATCCGAATCATTGATCAAAGCTGTGGCTTCCACCTTAGGTTTTTTTACAGGGGTTGGTAACGGGCCCTTCTTCACTGGATTAGTCGGTTTCTTTGTGAGTACATGTGGTATTAATGACTTCGTTGTGGATTTCACTCCATTTCTCGGTTGTGGTAGCATGCTTAGTAAGCTTGATTTTTTCTGTAAATGTTTTAGGAATGTTAGTAAATAACCACTAAATATGTATTAATTAAGCACATAATATATTATTATATATTTTTTTGTTTTATTTACATATACAATATTATTTATTTATATTTTTTATATATTCATGGTAATGTTAACTTACATCAGCTGGTGCTCTCGGTTTAACAGTAGGTGTAATGTTATTCACATCTTTGAACTGCGAAAAAAATAGTAAAATTAAATAAACTCATTCAAATTGCTGAAGTTACTAATTAAATAATTTATGATTTGCAAGTCCTTACATCATTAAGTGAGGGTACTGTGATCCTGGCTTTTGGCTTCACAGCACTTGTCTCTTTCTTGTGCAGAAACTCATCATCTTCTTCAATAACAGCTGGTTTCTTCTTAGAGGGCTGTGGTAGGAAATTAAACAAACTAGCACCACTCTCCTGTGGATCCTCTTGTTCTTCTGACTTTGTTGTTGTTGGCTTTTGAGGTGTTAGCTCTGGAACTGAATTTTCACAATAAAATGTTAGTGAAAACGATCGACTATTCTATAATTCTACTATTCATCACTGCCCATTGCTCAAGAGTAGATCATAAATGTGTTTTGTGTCAAGTCACAAACAATTATTGTATCAAAATAATGAATGGATACGAGTTGGCCAGAGGGTCACCATAGGGGATTAAGGATGTCAAACTCTATGATTTGTGAGCAGTTTGAAATTCTTACCATGTTTATTTTCTTCTGATTTGTTGTTCAAAAGTACAACGGGGGCATCTTCTTCGACCTCGTCCTCATAATCACTCGAGTCACTGTTTCCATAAGCAACTAAAGCCATGGTTCTTATGCTTATGTGAGTGTTATAAATGTAATAAAATTAAATTAAATCGGTATGAATAAACTGAATGTAGCATAAAATTATCAGGGAAATTCTTTGACGCAAATTGACATTGACACGAAGAGTACATTCCGAATTAGGCCATAATCGCTCACAGCGCTCACATCAATATTTGCGTTCCGATTTAAATATCGCCATTAATATGTCAACAATTCGGAACGCTCGAAAACGCGTTCCGCAATCATGCCTCACAGTGCTCGCCAAAGAATATACTACTCTCACAGATTACTACACACTACTCTCTTTGTTTTAGCGAGCTAGGAGTACTATATACACAGACTACATAGAGAACGAGTAAGTGTTCTGTCAGGTGCTACCGAGAGCCAAGTGCTCGCTCAACGTCAACTCCAAACCTTGCACAAGTTTTTTTTTTTTAATGGATTTTCTACGCATTGGCACTTCGGTTTTGTTGGTTGACTCTATCGACTCTGATAACTCAGATTTTGAGTTTGAGAACGACGATTCGTCCAGGGACGAAGAAGAGGACGAAGTGCTCATATTAGCGCATTTATCTGCTTCCGACAAAGATTGACCCAAAAGAAAAATATCTCAAATTACATAGATGCAACATTAATTAAATATAATGCGCCTGAGTGAGTTTAAAACTCATTTCATGTACCTATACTGTAAAGTCTTGGATTTTAATGAATGCCACTTTTTTTTATCCTTAGTAACTTGATGCGACTCAAAACAATACAGCATAACTATCATTTTTGACAGCGCTTACGGTGATATAAATTTAGGATATGGTCGGCGTTATCGCAAGATGGGGCATGTCATGACTTCATCTATGACGATTCACGGGGTATCGTTATCGCGCGAGACTAATTCGTATAGTACGATTGAAACTTAATGGCGGCTCGGAACATGAGGCGAGTCGCTGCGCAGTAACCAATTAACGTGTCAGCGGGGGTGAGGGATGAGGTACTGCGCAGCGAATAGTGCACTTCATAGCCGCCATTAGGTTTGAATCGTACTAACGGGTGTAAGCACGTTCTAATCGCTTACAGCGCAATTCGGAATGAACCCTAGTATATTTCGACATTTGCTTGACAAATGTAGGGGTGAGCCATGAAGGTAATAACTTCATGGGGTGAGCCTACTCTTTAGTCGAAAATAGTTTGTGTTAGGATTGGTGAATGTGAAATGGTTATCGCTGGTACAAACAAGCCAATCATTAGTGTGATTATTCAGTAGGTCTGACATTTACCATGTGTCATTTATGACAGCTGTTAAAATTTTCCACAGGTACCTCACTCACATAGCCAAATTTCTCGAAAATTTCTTCTAAGCTCGTAATTTTTACAGAAATTCATTAAAAAGTGTACACTTTATAGTAATAACTATCAACAGCTTTAAGTAACTGTTCCTATCAAAATTATTTAATTAAACCGCTTAATTCTTTTCATTAAGATTCATCAACAGTTTGTACAGAGACAAAAATGCCGAAGAAATTCGCTGGCGAAAACAGCAAAGCTGTCGCTGCTCGACAGCGAAAAGAGAACGAGAAACAAGAAAAAGACCAGAAGGTAAAGAAAATAATGGAAGATGCGGAGTGGGAGGATAACGACGACAAACTCAAGAAGAAACAACAAAAAAAGGTTAGTTGTGGAACATGTTTATTCTAGAATGAGGATACAAGTACAAATCTGACAATTAGATGACTGCAATAAAAATAAGTTCCATTATTTATAATGTTAAGGCATCATGCTGTCTATCTAGACTCAACAACACCGCATATTCAGCCTACCCCTAAGTACTTACCTGAAAACTTCATAAAATAAATGCTTTTTGCTTTACAGGAAGACCAGGAGAAGAAGCGCCTAGAACAGCTGCAGAAAAAGGCTGAGGCAAAGGCTTTACTAGAAAAAGAAATGGAGTCACTGAAGGCTGCTCCAAAGGCAGCACCACCACCTCCCAAGATCACTCGAGCACAAATTGAGAAGATGAAGGAGAAGACTATCAAGCCCGAACCTGTTAAACCTGCGGTAAGATGACCAGACTTGTTAATTGTGTAGGAATATTCTCAAATCTATACTTACATTTTCTAATAATAGTAATGAAGTCAAAACCATACATTGAAAAAATTTGAAAAAAAAAAAAAAAACTACGAGGTGTGTGTACGACTGATGCCGAAAATATAGTTTTTGCAGTTATTGACTGTTTGTCCGGATGTATGTTTCTGATTGGCGTAAAAACGGCTTAACGGAGATAGGTTATAACCTGAATTAACACATCAGGTAGTTTTAATCCCGGTAGTATGTTCAAGTGTGGTATTTTAGGACATCTACATGGGCGAAACCGCGGCCACAAGCTAGTGTATGTATTAATTTTCGCCTGGTAAATGGCAATAGTCAGCCTCTATTCTAAGGGACTTTTAACATCAGGCTGAGTAGTGGACACCTGGTCCTATGCACCTCTGCCAAGCATGATATGCTAGGGCAGATCCAGAATTTATTTCTGGGAGGTGCACATGCCCAGACAGTTAAGAAGTGTCTCCTACATCTAGTTTTGCACTATGATGTTTGTGGGATTTATTCTTTTTCAATGACAATTAAGAATAACTTCAAAAAAAAAACCTGTGTGGTCGGGGGACCCCCGTCAGGAACGAAGTTCCCGCGATACTCGCACGCACACACACTCGTATATATTAGAAAGAGATAGAGAGAGAGAAAGTGTGAATTTAATACGCGTTTTTAATACAGAGCTCTCTAATATAACATTTTAGAAACCCTCATGAAGTTGTCGCGACCTTGAATTTTCTCCTTAGAAAACCATGTAAACGATACCCACGACAAATAAATTAAATTTCACTGCCGCCGTCTTCGATCTTCGTCTCTCTCCAGAGAAAGTCGCATGGACATACCTAACGCTTTTTCTTTTAAGTGACGATTTCTACCAATTTACTCCTATCGCAAGCCGCGTTACAAAACTTCGTTCCAAAATGCAGTTTTAGCACCCGCCTCGGATAGGATAGACTTTCTTTTGACCATACAAAAATAGGAGTTACTTTGCCGACATAGGTTGTAAAGTTTAAGAATTTAAAAAACCTGGGTTGCAAGAGCGAGCGAAGCGAGCTCAATAAATTTAGCACCCCACCTCGAATTGGTTTGGTTAGTTTTTCTATTGACCATTCATAGTATCAGCTAATAATTTTTTATGAGTTGAGGAAAGCTGCGTAAAGATAAACTTTGGACACGCGAGGCCCCTCAGACCGCGCTATCTTTTTAGCATTAGGTATATGTTATCCTGAAATCCTCTCGCCGACTCTAGGCTGGTGCATTGTTGGCATAACAGACCTCTGTGGCAGAGCACGAACTGACCGAACCTTTGAACCTAAATAGTTACGTCGCTGCTGTTGAACCAGCTGAATATATAGTAGGTACTTCTTCAGCGTTCCTCATTGAAGGTACGTCTTGATATGCATTAAGGCCAGTCAATTCAGACTATTCGATTTTATTTTACTTAAACCGTTTGGGGGGTACCCGTAAATCTGTGGTCCCCCCCCCCCCCCCTTGATCCGCTCTTGATGATATGCATATTCTCAAATGTTACTGTCATACTATTATTACCTAGTTCTTGGTATAGTATAAACACTAGTTTCTTAGATATTCTGAGCCACTAGGCCATCAATGATTTTCCATAATGTTATTTTATGTTCCAGCCAGCAAAAGTGGTTGTGGAGGAGCCTGCACTGGTGGAGAATCTCAACAGGATCCAACTGGATGGGGAGGTGGCCCAGACTGTGGATGAAGCCATCTCTATACTTGGGTAATTGCTTGAAATATTTAATGAACTCAATACAAAGAGATACTACACTACACTAATATTATTTTTATTTTTGAACTCAATAAACAATATTGTAACCAATATTGAATGTTTTCAGTGAAAAATCGGATATGGACAGGCATCCAGAGAAACGCCTCAAAGCAGCATACACAGCATTTGAAGAGACTAACCTACCAATACTTAAGGCTGAGAACCCATCCCTGAGGCTGTCACAGCTGAAACAGATGCTCAGGAAAGAATGGCTCAAGTCACCACAGAACCCACTCAACATGAAAGTGTGAAAAGTCTGATTGTGTATTGTCATACTTAATTAACTAATAGGATCAACTGTTTAGGAATGCATATATGATCTTGTTTCACACTACCTCAAAAAAATGGTTTTGTGATAAATCTAAGTTGTGTAAAGGTTTTGTTAAATATATTTTTAAATTATAACTTCTCAGCATCATTGTATGGTCTGGTCAACTCTGATTTCGTAAAATACCTTGACAATAAGCTGTTGAATTTACCAGGGTTAATGCTACAGATATGAAACAAAATCTGTGTTTTATTATTTGCTCTTTGCACTAGTTGATCTTGTATTTAAAACCATGCTTTGAATAAATTCGTGATTTAACCTCACATGTTTTTTTAAAGTAAAAATGTATTTTTTTAATGATTTACTCATTTATTTGTTAAAAATGCAGTCTTACTCAGCAGGATAAGTGATTTGTACTAACTAGATTAAAAAAAGGCATTGTAAATACGAAATATAAAATTCTAAATTCATTCTGGCTCATCACTGTACTGTATGGCGATTCCCTTGCGGCCCTCCTCAGCCATCTTTACTTCTGTTTCACCTAGTTTCTGTTCTAGACCCTTCCAGGATCTATCCTGGAGATTTTGTCCTATACTTTCTAGGGCCCAGTTTTGTTTTTCTACCAAGTCAGTGCTGCTTCCCTCATCAGTATCTACTTTGGTCTCCCTTATCTTTCCTGTGATAAGGCTAACATCTGTGGCCTCCTTGACATGGTCGATATCACAGTGGTGTCGCCGCCCTGGCAGCAGTTGGTCGTAGTCTGTGATATGTGTGGTGAAGTATGGCTCTCTGTTTGAGTTCAGAGCTACTTCCAGTTCATATGGGTACACAATAGGTTTGTAGAAGTCTCTGGCACTATAGAGGTCATTTTCTGGGCATGCTATCATTACGTAGATGTCAATCTGTAAAGAAATTCATGTTGTCAATTCAATTATAAGACAAAGTAAAATACAATGTAAACTCAACCAAAAAAATATGTACGATAGACTTACTTCAGGAAAGTTCGCCAATTTTGGAACATTGGGCTTGCCCACAGACACAATGTAGCTCTTCTTCCCATTCACTTTGCACAGCTGCTTCATCCTAATGATGATATCCTTGGTCTGGTCTCCAGCCAGCTTGCAAATAAGAATGCCTACAACATTGGCATCCTTGCACTTCTCCACAAGAAACCTTCGGCGTTTGAACCAAACAGTTTCTTCCAAACGCTCCACTTTGCTTGTGTTCAGGTCCAATGTGTACCATTCTGATGCTGCAGATAAGAGCATGAAATAACCTTCAGAAATATAATTATTATTTCACACAAAATTAGTAAATTTTGTGTAATATAACCTAAATGCACCAAAGCAACAAACAGCAACCTGGAAAATATTAGGGGTACTTTGAAATTAAGGAAAAGCCATAGAAATGTTTTATTACCTGCAATAGATATAGTGTAATTGAACAGAGTCTGCCCCCGAGACCCAACATGGATACAGATGCAATCCTTGAGAACCTCCAAGGGAAAGTCTTCACCTTGTTTGTTCCTTACCACCCTGCCTAGGAACCTGTTGGGTTTCTCTTCAATTTCCACATAGGACATGAAGCTATTTGGGTAGTATTGAAACCAGTGTTGTGAAATTATATCTGGACAAATAAAAAATGGTAAGTAATTTTTTAACAATGAGAATGTGGACATGGACGTGTGGTTTAAAAATATATATATAGTGGAATGCAACTACAGTTCTAATTTCAGACTGATATTTTTTTTCTTTTCTGGTTGTCAGTTACTTTCATTTTTTTTTTTTGGGACAAAAAACAGTTATACATTACAGCATTAACAAAAAGTAGTTAGATTACAGTTGAAAAAACGTATAACCCACACTATTGTCCACGAAGTGACAATGGAGTACAAAAAATACTTGGCATTATCAGTATTTTAACTTTTTTTGTCTTACCTTTGCAATGTTCAAACTCTGCATCATAAAACATGCATAGTTTGACATTATCATCAGAATTGAAGTTATCATGTAACAGCTTCATAGTTTCCTCCACATTCAAGTGTCCTTTGGGCAGTACAGTGAACACTGGTATGTTTGTCTTAGAGAAGCAGGTGTGACCATAGTGAACAATAGCATTTCCTTGCACATGCATTGCAGCAACTGAGTCCGCACAACAACTGTAATAGGGACAATTTTTTTTTTAAGAATTTTCAAGATGTTTGTTTGATTCACACTCATAAATACAAACAAAGTTTAACAAACTTTTTCTACTCTTTATATTGTACTGTATTGTGTATTTTCTCTATAATCAACACCGTTGGAAAATAAAATTGCACAGCATAAGCACAAATTAAGACCCACCATAGTAAAAAAAAACGTAGTTGTATGTCATGCGGTTTGAGAGCCTACAGCAAATTGCTAAACGTTACCCCAGCAGGATCTTGAATAACTCTTGAAACCTCAAGATGCACAAATATCATTTTTTGGGCACAATTAGGCACAAATGTGATTTATCTAAGTAGCTAGTTTGTACTCAGCTACAACCACCGGTTAAAAAACAAGCCGCTGGGGTAACATTACTCCAGCGGAATCTGTTTTTCGTGGATATCTTTGGATCGTCTGGACGCACAAATTCTAAACTTCGGGCACATTTACACGAGATGGGGTACTAATTATCTGTCAAGCCGAAATCCTGAAAAGCAACAACATTCCGCTGACGTAACGCACACTATAATCTCCAGATCGAATGTTTATGGCAAGATATAAAACTTATCATAATAATAAAAACCAATTATGAACATGCTTACCTTGCATAAGAGGTGTCGCCGAGTATGTACAGATCAACCTCCACTCTCTTTTTGATTTCCTCGTAGATTTTGGCACTCACACCAAGTAGTTCATCAGGAAATTGAAGGCAAACCTGTTTGAAGACGCACATGATAAACTAATAAACAAATATGCACTTGGCAAAGGTGCGAAAATAATATTTACCTTTTGGAAGTTATTGTCGGTTATCCACTGACATGTTTCGCTAATATCAAACCGTGTTATCAAATCATCGAACTGTTTTTCGCTACTACTGATTTCTAGTTCACGCTCAATGCATAATTTGCCGTCTGTTGTAAAGTTTGCCATTTTTATAGTTTAGCACAATAACACGCACCATCACATCACAAAAGTTCATACAAGTTGACATTTTGGCTGTC
The DNA here is from genome assembly GCA_916610205.1 of Griposia aprilina. Classification (NCBI taxonomy): domain Eukaryota; kingdom Metazoa; phylum Arthropoda; class Insecta; order Lepidoptera; family Noctuidae; genus Griposia; species Griposia aprilina. Next base: position 25,735,166 of record OU744284.1, read on the forward strand.
TGTTTGACGTTGACTGTTGACACTTGACATAACAACAAGGCTGCCAGTTTTTTTTTTTTTAGTTAATGGCATCTTGTTGTTGTGACCCTGACAGGTCTTGGCTAATTAACCGGACTGTCCTGTGGCTGCCTTAAGCTAACTCCAAGCCTCCAGCCAGGAGTGATTTAAAAAAAAATACTAGGTGACCGCACGCTAAGGGCACCCTCTGTGGGGTATGAACCTCGGCTTAGGGCGTCACTGAGGGGAGGACAGCAAGGTGGGACAGGCTGGATCGAATTTTGATCAATATTATTATTATTCGGGAATTTAAAGCTACAGGCTCAGCTGCGGCGCGGGCTGGCGCTTCGTCGAGCAAGGGTCGGGGGGAAGGGCTGCCAGTAGAGCCAACTTATATTATATACCGCTGATCCTAGAAATAAACACAAAATCAAATCATTTTGTTTAGGCCCGTGCTTTTATGCATCTACAGTCGCAAGCAGGTCAAGCTACACGAAACTGTCAAATTTCTCCAAACGATTTTATGTCTTAAAATGTTGAATGTTAAGTTGAAAATCGAATGAGTAAATCTGACAGTTTGTAGTAACTTGATGTGCTGGCAACTGTACAATAAAAAATTCGAACAAGAAAGATTCTTGGGGTGGTATGGGATCTACCTCGTAGTGGTCCACCCGGGTAACGGCACCACAGGCTTGCCTGTGGTACGGCTGAACGATCCCACTTAGCGGTAGTAGGCTCTGCAAGGGGCCGCCTGGCTCGTGACCACCATCCCACCGGAGTCAGGCGCCAAGCAGCTTGCTGTGTTACGTCGGTGTGTGGGCGTACGAGTGTCTTTGGGGGAGAAGGAGATTGTCAGTTGCGCTGTTCAGAACCGGTCATGGTCTTTGGGCATAGCTTGCCTGGTAACTCATTTTGGAGGGTAGCGGGATCCGAAGCACGGTGCCAGCCGTTGGCCGACCGCAGTCAGTAGGGGGCCCAAGTAGCATGCCAGCCACGTGCCAAAGGCCGCCCCGCCAATTCGCGACAAATCCCGATATGCTTCACCGAGCCAGCTGGCGACTGGATGGGAGGACCAGGTGGCCATATTCGGGGGGGTTCGGGCGTCCGTGCAGTCATTTTTTTTTTTTACAGTTTTCAAATGAGTTCCCCATAGGTTTGGCTAGCTCTAGTGTTCCACTTGGTTCAATGAGCAGCGCCTCGACAAGTCGACTTTTTTCCCCAACAACTCTACTAAAGCAAGCAAGAAAAATAAGGTTAAACAACGGCTGCACTTCCTCCCACTAAAAGTGCACCTTACTAACATCAGGGGGTTGCACTCCAATCTCGATCTAGTCCATCACCACCTTGAGGCCGAGAAGCCGGATCTGTTTTTCCTAACGGAGGCGAAGATAACAACCCCGTCGGATGTGGCGTACCTCAACTGCCCGTGTTACTCTCTTGAACACAAGTTCAAGAAACAAGCTGGGATCTGTGTGTACTTCCGCGATGACATTTGTTATCGTCGTCTCCGTTGCTTTGAGAAACCGGGTTTTTCTGCCGTATGGCTACTTGTGGACACTGGCGTGGAGAAATCTCTCTACATCGGCGTCTACCGATCGCACAGCGGTGACCAGGAGACAACAGCGCTCTTTAATTTCCTCGTGGAGTCGACTGAAGTAGCCCAGCAGCGGTACTCAACAGCGAAGCTCATTTTTCTGGGGGACTTCAACGCCCATCATAAAGAGTGGTTGTTCCCGTACCGGAAAACTGACCATGCAGGGTTAGAGGCGCGCAAGTTTGCTTTAACGCTAGACCTAACCCAGATGGTGAATGTGGCAACGCGGGTACAGGATGTTGACGGCCATACACCCAATTGCTGGAACCTTCTGCTGGTAACTGATCCAGACAGTCATTCAGTATCGGTCTCAGCCCCGCTGGGAACATCTGACCACTGTCTGGTGAAATCCTTAACGACCTGCTCTCCTCCAGATGAGAGTCTTACAGGCACGAAGCGAGTATGGCGTTACGGGTCAGCAGATTGGGTTAAGATGCGGCACTTTTTTGCGTCTAATCCATGGCGGCAAGTGTGCTTCTCTTCGGGTGACCCCTCATGCTGTGCTGACGTGGTTGCGGGCATGATTTCGGCCTTGGTATAATGCAGAATGCGCCCACGCTGATGCCCGAAAGAACTCTGCCTACCAAGCCTTTTTTTTTTTTTTTGATCCGGGGTGGAAAATCCTCATGGATGTCCCCCGCCCTGGGGGGGCGGAGGGGTCTGTCAGACTCTTACTGACTAAAAACCACCCCGGTGTTCCATCTCACACCTGCGTCGGGGGTCGCGGGGACATACGAATCTTCCGCAACCCCCGACTGGTGCCGGCCCGCCTCTGCGGGCCCCGTCCGGTCGAGCGGGGGGAGTGAGGTGTTTGACTCCCCCCGCGACGTCTAAGAGGGGCGCGCGTGGAACACTACGCGCCGCCGCCTCGGGTCCTGATGTATGGGGTCGACGGACGTCCCCAAGTCCGTCGTCCCTGGACCCATTTAGGGGGGCTGGAAGAGGGCGTTGTCCGCCCTCCGCCGACGCCCGGTGCGCCTGCTGCGGGCCGGGTGAGAGGATGAGATCTCTCGCTCCCTTTCCGCAGCCTCCTTCTGCGAGATAACTGTTTCGCAGAAGGATACCACCGCGTCCCAGGACTCGTCGCCGCCGACCATAGCATTCACTACGGCCGGCAGCGACAGGTCACTGCCTACTCCTGAGATGAGGGCACGGCGCGGCTCCTCCCAAGCGGCACACTCTGCCAGCGTATGCCACGCCGTGTCCTCCCGACAGTCGACGCAGTGGTGACACCGGGCGTCCGGCTCCCTGTTTATGCGACACAGGTACTTCCCGAAGCAACCATGCCCCGAGAGCACCTGCGTCACCCGAAACGACAGGGAGCCGTGCCTCCTCCCGAGCCAGAGGTCGAGCACCGGCCGGACCGCCTCGATAGTGACGAGGCCGGCGGTAGGGCGTGAGAGCCTGTCCCGCCATTCCGCCGCCAGGACCTCGCGGAGCTGCGACCGACGCTGCTCCATATGTCGCTGCATCGGTCGCTCGCCCCGCGCCCGCCATTCCTCGCGCCACCGGTACAGTGACGCGAGCACCTTCGCCTCCAGGTCCCAGGGCGGGGATCCGGCCAGTGCACAAGCCGCCTCGTAGGAGATCGTGCGGTACCCCCTTATGACTCTGACGGCCATCGCTCTCTGCGGCTTTCGCAGAACAGCAATGCTGCCGGCCGTCAGGTCAGCCGCCCAGATCGGGGCCCCGTAAAGGGCCATCGATCGCACGATCCCTACGTAGAGCCGCCTACAAGCGGCGCTCGGGCCCCCCAGATTGGGAAGCAGCGTTGACAGCGCCCCAGCCGTGCCCAACAACTTGGGCGCCAGCCGCCGGAAGTGGGGGCCGAAATCCCACCTACTGTCGAGCACCAAGCCCAGGTACTTCATGGTGGGCTCGACAGCGATTCGTACCCCCCCCCACCACAATGTGGGATCCCGACGGTGGCGCCCGCCGGGGACCATGAAACACCATGGCCTCCGACTTGTTGAGGGCCACCTCCAGGCCGAGGCGCCGTATGCGGCTCACCGTCTGTGAAACCGCAGCCGTCGCCAGCAACGCTGCCTCCCTGTGCGAACTCCCCCGGGCCGTGACCAGCGTGTCATCCGCGTAGCACGTCAGGTCGACGCCCGGTTGGAGTTCGCCTCTCAGCACCCAGTCGTACCCGATGTTCCACAGGAGCGGGCCCAGGACCGAGCCCTGTGGAACACCGCACGAGATGTGGCGCTGGCTAACGCCATCGCGTCCCATGTAGGTGACACACCTCTCCGCCAAATAAGCCCCAACGATGCGGCGGAGGTAGAGAGGCACCCGATGATACCGCAGTGCCTCCCGAATACAACTCCAGGGCAGGGTGTTGAAGGCGTTGGAGATGTCCAAGGACACCGCCACCACCACCCCACCCCGGGACACCGTTTCCTCCGCCAGGACTCTCACCCGCGATATCGCGTGGATGGTGGAGCGCCCATGCCGAAAGCCGAACTGGCTCTCGTCCAGGTCCGGCCCTTCTCTGCACAAGTGGCCGACGAGGCGGGCTGCGAGTATCCGCTCCAGCAGCTTCCCCACCTCGTCTAGCAGCACTATGGGCCGGTACGCGGACGGCGAGTCCGCAGGGCGCCCCACCTTCCTGAGCAGGACCAGACGACCAGTCTTCCACAAAGTGGGAAACTGGCCCCGCTCAAGGCACGCTGTGTAGAGTCCTCTCAGCTGGGGCTCCAGCTCCTTCAGAGCGAGGGCTAACGCTCGGCCGTGGATCCCGTCGGGCCCCGGAGCCACGTTCTTGGCCCGGAGCCGCATCACGGCCGCCCTCATCTCTGCCTGTGTCACCTCTGGGACGCTAATGGCGTTCTCCTCTGTAGACTCTGCAGCTGTGGGCAAAGCCATCGGCGGCGGAGTATGCTCCGCTCTTGCCGGGAAGAGGGCTGCGACTACCTCCTCCAGCAGCTGGGGCTGAAGACTCTCCGTAAGTGGAGGCGCTGCGGCTCGAAGTTTCCCTCGAACCGCTCGATAAGGGCGCCCCCACGGATTCCCGTCTAGAGTCTCCAGCATCTCCTCCCTGGCTCGCGTTTTCGCCTCGCCGACGGCCAGCCACAGAGTCTCTTTAGCCGCGCGGTACACCTCATCCTCATACAGCGCGGCTTCTTCGTCAGGGACCCGACGACGTCTCCTCCGGTAACGGGTGTACTGGCGTCTCACCGTCACACACGCGATGCGTAATTGCGCAATCGCGGCGGACCACCAGTACACCTGGCGCTTTGCTGACTGTGTGTGGACGCGGGGCATGGACGCGTCGCTGATTTGCGTCATCGCCCCGCGGAACCACAGCGCCTCCTGTTCGACGTCGATGGGTCCGCTCATTGCCGACTCCCGGATCCAGGCCTGGACAATAGCGGCCTCCTCGAGAAGCTCCCTGTCGATGCGCTTGAGCGCCCAGCGCGGGTCATCCGATCGCAGGCCCGATGAATTGCGGCCGCCGGCGGCGGTCTGGGCGGAGACGTCAAAACGGATGTATCGGTGATCCGACAACGTCTCCACCTCCGCGGCAACACGCCAGTCGCGAACACGGCTCGCAACAGCAGGGCTAGCGAAAGAGACGTCCACTATTGACCCGCCCCGCTGCCGCACGCACGTGTGGACCGAGCCCACGTTCAGGACGACCAGGCCAGTCATGACCGCCCACTCCTCCAGCGCCTCACCCCTAGCATCGGTCACCGGAGATCCCCACGCCGCAGACTTGGCGTTGAGATCCCCTAGCAACAGCACGGGGCGAGGATGGAGTCGGCCCACGACGGCACCCAACTCGACAAGGAAGCTTTCGAAGTCGGCGAGACTCTTGTTGGGCGAAAAATACGCCCCAACCACGCTAATGCCGTCCGCAAGGGCGGCCACCCAGCCGTGTCCTCGGGACGGGTTGACGAGAGCCCCGCCGATGATGGCCACCAAGCCATCCAGGTCCCCCACCCAGTTATCCCGGGGGGGGACAAAGTACGGCTCGGCGACCACAGCCACGCGAATCAACCACTCCGCCATGCTCTGGAGCAAGAGATCCTGAGCTCTGGCACAGTGGTTGAGATTGCCCTGGAGGAAATGGTAGAGCGCCATTAGGCGCAATCCATTCCCTCCGCACCATTCCTAGGCCGGGAGTCGGCCGAAGGGCAGCCAGGCTGAGGGGGGGGTAAAGAGCCCCCCGCAGTCTTGGCACCCCTTTTTCTCTTGCTGGCGGGGGCGCCACAGGCTTTTCCGCCCGCTCTGTGCCCGGCGGGCTTCCCTGCAGCTGTACAGAGGCTGCAGTTTGGCGCCGCGGAGCACTGGGCCGCCTTGTGGCCGGGCTGGCCGCAGCGATAGCACTGCTCGCTGCGGTCAACTTCGGCGGTGCACCGTGCCCTAACATGCCCAATGTCAAGGCACCGGTAGCACCGCATGGCCCTGGGCTGCAGCAGCTTGACACTCGCTGCAACCCATCCCACCAACAAACGCCCACCGCCAGCGACCTTGTTCGCCGCCGCCACCGGGCACCGCACCCAAATCGTGCCGAGCCCGGAAGCATCGGCACGAAACTCGCCCGCCCGCACGTCGTCGGGCGGACATCCACCGACTCGGGCGACGGCCGCCACAACTTCGGCCGGAGTCGTCGAGTCGTCCAAGCACCGAGCCAGCTGGCGACTGGATGGGAGGACCAGGTGGCCATATTCGGGGGGGTTCGGACGTCCGTGCAGTCATTTTTTTTTTTACAGTTTTCAAATGAGTTCCCCATAGGTTTGGCTAGCTCTAGTGTTCCACTTGGTTCAATGAGCAGCGCCTCGACAAGTCGACTTTTTTCCCCAACAACTCTACTAAAGCAAGCAAGAAAAATAAGGTTAAACAACGGCTGCACTTCCTCCCACTAAAAGTGCACCTTACTAACATCAGGGGGTTGCACTCCAATCTCGATCTAGTCCATCACCACCTTGAGGCCGAGAAGCCGGATCTGTTTTTCCTAACGGAGGCGAAGATAACAACCCCGTCGGATGTGGCGTACCTCAACTGCCCGTGTTACTCTCTTGAACACAAGTTCAAGAAACAAGCTGGGATCTGTGTGTACTTCCGCGATGACATTTGTTATCGTCGTCTCCGTTGCTTTGAGAAACCGGGTTTTTCTGCCGTATGGCTACTTGTGGACACTGGCGTGGAGAAATCTCTCTACATCGGCGTCTACCGATCGCACAGCGGTGACCAGGAGACAACAGCGCTCTTTAATTTCCTCGTGGAGTCGACTGAAGTAGCCCAGCAGCGGTACTCAACAGCGAAGCTCATTTTTCTGGGGGACTTCAACGCCCATCATAAAGAGTGGTTGTTCCCGTACCGGAAAACTGACCATGCAGGGTTAGAGGCGCGCAAGTTTGCTTTAACGCTAGACCTAACCCAGATGGTGAATGTGGCAACGCGGGTACAGGATGTTGACGGCCATACACCCAATTGCTGGAACCTTCTGCTGGTAACTGATCCAGACAGTCATTCAGTATCGGTCTCAGCCCCGCTGGGAACATCTGACCACTGTCTGGTGAAATCCTTAACGACCTGCTCTCCTCCAGATGAGAGTCTTACAGGCACGAAGCGAGTATGGCGTTACGGGTCAGCAGATTGGGTTAAGATGCGGCACTTTTTTGCGTCTAATCCATGGCGGCAAGTGTGCTTCTCTTCGGGTGACCCCTCATGCTGTGCTGACGTGGTTGCGGGCATGATTTCGGCCTTGGTATAATGCAGAATGCGCCCACGCTGATGCCCGAAAGAACTCTGCCTACCAAGCCTGGGTCAAGGCCCGCAACCGCAAAGTTAGAGCGCGTAGGGTTCGCGCGAAGAAAAGAGCCTTTACTTCTGCCGCCAAGCTCTGCAAACGGGTTCTGCGTGGGGCACGTTTTGACCATGTTGGACGTATTGGGGCCAAACTAGCAGCGCACCCTCCGGGTAGTAAACAGTTCTGGTCCCTGTCTAAAGCGGTTGAAACGAATTCCTGTCGTCCCACTTTACCTCCAATGATGAAACCTGATGGCTCGCTAGCTCACTCTGCAACTGAGAAAGCAAATCTTTTTGCATCTCTCTTTGCAAGCAATTCACGTCAGGACGCTGGCTCCAAGCAAACACCTACTGTACCTCAATGTGACTCCACGATGTCGGAGATTGCAGTTCACATTAAAGAGGTCCGAAGAGCATTGTGCAGTCTAGGCGTGAACAAGGCCAGCGGGGCCAGACGGCATTCCAGCGAAAGTGTTGAGGCAGTGTGCGCCGGAACTGTCTCCTGTGTTGACACGTTTGTTCCGCCTCTCTCTTAAAAAGAGAACGGTGCCAAACTCCTGGAGGCTTGCGAATATACAACCAGTGCCCAAAAAGGGTGACCGTGCAGACCCTGCCCATTACCGTCCAACGCCATTACCTCCATTCTGTGCAAGGTTATGGAAAGGGTACTGAACAGTAAGTTGCTGACCTATCTTGAAGACAATGATCTCCTCAGTGACCGTCAATATGGCTTTCGCCGGGGACGGTCAACTGGTGATCTACTTGTGTATGTCACACACTGCTGGGGCGAAGCCATCGAGAAACACGGCGAGGCACTTGCTGTATTGCTTGATATCTCGAAGGCCTTTGACAGGGTCTGGCACGCTGGTTTACTCAGCAAGCTTCCTGCTTATGGCATCCCGGCTGATTTTTGTAGCTGGATATCAGACTTCCTTAGCGAACGGTCGATCAGAGTAGTCATAGACGGCTGCTCCTCCGATCTTATGGCTATTGATGCCGGAGTTCCTCAAGGGTCTGTTCTCTCTGCAACTCTTTTCCTGCTGCACATCAATGACCTACATCAGCCTGGTATCGTTGGGTACGCAGATGACAGTACTGTTTCAGAGAGATACTTGTCTAGCGCAAAAACCAGCGGGGCCGAAGTTTGTTCCTTGAGAGAGGCCATGGTAGAGCGGACAGATTTGACCTTAAGCCTTGTCTCCCAGTGGGGTGATGGCAATCAGGTCTCTTTTAACGCCACCAAAACACAGGCGTGTCTTTTTAACGCTAAAAGGAGTCGTTTCGACCAATCTCCTACTTTTCGGGGTACATCTGTTCCTGTAACTGATCGGCTCGAGCTCCTAGGCATGGAGTTGACATCTGGTCTCAACTTCGGCGCCACCATTGAATATAAAGCCCAAACTGCGGCTAAGAAGCTGGCCATCCTAAATAGGGTGAAGCGATACTTTAAGCCTGGACAGCTTTTAACCCTGTACAAAGCGCAAGTCCGATCCTGCATGGAGTATTGCAGCCACCTTTGGGATGGCTCAGCTAAATACCAACTTGCCACGCTTGACTCGGTGGAACGCAGAGCTTAGAGACTCATTGGCGACATAAAACTGGTGGATGCCAAGCTTCACAGCTTGGCTCATCGCCGCAAGTTTGCCTGTTTGTTGGTCTTCTACAGATTATACTTCGGTGAGTGTGCCCAAGAACTCCACGACCTTATTCCACCGGCCCCTTCTACCATCGAACATCTAGGCGCACTGCAAGTTACCATACCTACCTAATTGCTATTCCACTAATTCGCACTAAGCGCTTCCAAACATCTTTTATAATGCGCACAGCAAAAGTGTGGAATTCTCTACCTGCGCCTGTTTTTCCGACCGCACACAACCCAAATCTCTTCAAAGTCAAAGTGAGAGTGAACAGGCTTCTTCTGGATAAGCTCACTCCATCGTCGACTTTGGCTCTGTCATCTCTGACGTAGACTAGAGTCAAGAGACCACCATATAAAAATAAATAAAAAATTCGTTGTTACTATTTGAAACAGAACGAGAAACAAAAAATATTTGCTCTTGATATCTCGTATTACTGCTACTAATTTTAGCACAAAAAAGTAACAAATATGAAACAATACGACGACACACGTACTGTAGTTCTAAAATAACGGTAAACTACGAGTTTTTAATGAAATATGCCGCTAACGGATGTCCGATAGCAGCTGGTAAATACTAATTTGTATTCTTGTATCCAAATATCAAACCGGATACTTAATAGCATCATCATGGCCCTCGACATACAAAGCATAGACTCGACTCTGAGCGGGTAAATCACCAATATGCTAAAACTGAGAGCTGTACAAGTCACAGTGAACGACATTACAAGGGCCATTGTGGCAAGGACGCATCCTCCTGCCGCTTCTATTGAACCTATAAGTTATTAGTTATAGTTGTAGACAGCCTCATCAAATCACTCAATGACAAAGGCTACTTCACTATAGGCTACGCCGCACAGTGGATCGAAACTGCTATACGAGGGACATTCGTTATTTTTTTTCAAATTTCATTTTTTTTATTCCTATCAAAATATCTCGTTATTCCGATGAATAATTGTCATTACAAGTTTTTCTCTAAAACTGATAGTTTGCCCGGAAAAAAATATTTTAGATGTTTTTGTATGGATTCAAACAGAAACTGCTAAAATTTGGCCATGTCTTGAAAGACCAGGCTTTCAAACTACTATATTCTTATCCTTTGACTTGTTGGCTATAATTCTACTCTATCAGCGTGCGCCCATAGTTGCCCTTTCAAGAGTTACGAGGTTCGGAAAAATGAAAAAAAAAAGTAAGTCAAAAGTACATTTTCATTAATAATATCATAGATAGAACATTAAAACGTTTATAATTAAGGAACGGTAATAATCTGTTTTAGAGAAAAGCTTGTAATGACAATTATTCATCGGAATGACGAGATCTTTCAATATGTATTTAAAAAAAATGCAATTTGTAAAAAAAACGAATGTCCCTCATATAGCAGTTTCGATCCATTGTGCGCCGATGACATAACTATTTTAATAAATGGCACCCACGAAAATACCCTATGCAACCTCATGCGCCAAGCTTTGAAACTAGTAGAGGGCTGGTGCAATAAACACTAGCTATCAGTGGACCCTACAAAATAGATGTTTCACATCAAAATTGAACTGATTCTCTTTACAAAATACAGGAAAAACTGACGACACTACACAATGACACTGCGGTAGAGCAAACGTGGACGGCGGCGAAATCAGCTTTGCGAGGCCCCTTTCATTTCCCAATCAAAATAAAAACGTTAAAATTCAATGAGCTAAATTATACACTAATGTATGAATACATATAAGAGTTTTATTGGTAATCAATTAATGACAAGAATTACATACACGCAAAATCTCTTTGAACACCAGGATGGCAACATGGGGATGCGCCAAGGTAGCCCGCGAAACTCAAATTTTCTTGTTTTTTACAATGTGCAGGTCAGTATAGGTTATATGTTGATCTAAAAATGAATCGCGGCCGTATGAATTATTTATTTATAGAATTATAATCATAAAAATCATCAATTCATCTCTCCTAAGTTCATATTACCCTATTGAATGACTATTTCATGAAATCACGACATTTGAGGCCAAATCTAACTTAAGGAGTTGTATTGCTGATTTTAATGATTATAATTCTGAAGCCATATTTGTTACGGTCGCGAATCAAATTTTAATTAACATACAACCGGACTGACCTACAAATTGCAAAAAACGTAAGTAAATTGGAAATTCGCAGGCTACCTCAGCGCATCCCCAGTAAAGTGAAGGCAGGTTAACATATTCGTTGGAAGTTGGCAGAATCATCCCAGCGCTGATTTGCTGGATTCGTTTTCTCCTCTACCTATCGTTATTTCTCTTGACAAAATAAATTTTCACTTTATGTATGTACACACGGCTACACATCAAGTTAAACACCCTATATACCCATAACTACGCTACCAGCAATACAGAGAAATGTAGGAAAGGGACTGACTATCGTGGCATTGGCCAATCGCAGCATTTGCTGCTTTGCGCCTACGCACACAAATGCACTTTTTTTGCCAAAAATTTTCGCTATAATGGTGCCAACTCTCTTGTACACCGAACTAAACTATCACTAAAGTTCCTAACTTTTGGCTATGAGAATCATAGGGCTATTCTGCAAAAAAATATCTCTAAATTTTAAAATATTTTTGACGCAACTAAAATTTTATTTGACAATCGCGATTCCACGTGGTTCTTGTTTGCCCTACCATGTGTTTTTTTTTTTTAGAGCCGGAGGCACGCTTGGGGGCAGCCTCGACTTGTTTTATTTGGTGTTTTCACTTTTTTTATGGAAAATATTAAAGAAATATTTTATTATTACTGCCATGTTTTGTGTCTGCATCACTCTAAAGTTGACAGGTAGAAAATGTCTCGGGCATTTAATCCTCCTCTGTCTACTCCAAAGAGTACTATAGGTATACGGGTACTCTGTATGGTCTACTCGAGTTCATAAAAAAACTTACTGTACAGAGGCCACAGACATAATATGTATGTGGCCTCTGTACAGTATATTTTTGATGTGTAAACATCTTAGCGCTCGGTCTACGGTAGGGGCTAGCTGGGACTTCGAGCGTCAGACGAGTAAGCATAAGACTTCGAGCGTCAGATGACGTCAGCGTAAGACCCGTGTCTATGTGAGCGCGTGAACCAAACTGATGCGAGTTCACATGTTTACACATCAATTTTCGTGAGTGCCAATCCAACTCACACCGATTTTTTACTTGTGCATAGAGTTTTAATAAATAAATAAAGAATATCTTCTTTAGAATAAGTAAATAACTAGTTATTCACTCACTTATACCCACATGCACACCCAATCACTAAACCTATTTAGCGCTAAACGAGATTAAAAGTTATTTCTGTTTCTGTCAAAAGCTTGAAGATGACAGAGATGGAATGATATTTAAAATTCGGTTAGCGCTAAACGTGTTAAATGATTGGCGGTGTAAGTGGGAAGGCCCACTTACACTTACCCACACACACATGTGGGTATACCAACTTGACTTACCAGCTAGGAAATTGAGAACTTGTTCAAGGCAGTTTTGGGAATTTGGTAATGTTACAATCATAATAATATGGATTTAATAAGGATTAATAAAAACTTTAAGGCAGAACTTTCAGGAAAGCCCGCGAAATTCAATTTTGTTACGTTTTTTGCAATTTGCAGGTCACTGTCAGGTTGTATTTTCATTAAAATATGATTCGCGACCGTAACAAATATGGCTTTACAGAATTATAATCATTAGAATCAGCAATACATCTCTATAAGTTCATATTACCCTATTGAATGACTATTTCATGAAATCATGACATTTGAGGGCAATTCTAACCTTAAGGAGTTGTATTGCTGATTTTAATGATTATAATTCTGTAAAGCCATATTTGATATGGTCGCGAATCATATTTAGATCACCATACAACCTGATACTGACCTGCAAATTGCAAAAAACCTAAGAAAATTTGAATTTCGCGGGTTACCCTGGCGCATGCCCCTTATGATATTTAATAGTACAGTCGTCAGCACATCAAGGTGTCCGTTTCGATAGCGCGGCCACGACGATAATACGATATATATAAAAAAAAACTATGCCAAGATTTTGTAAGAATTTGTAAAAGTTGATTCCCAAATCCATAAATTTGTCAAAGTTATGGATAAAAAGTTCTAAGGGTTTGAACGTGGCCGCGCCATTGAAACGCGGAGAACCGCGCGGCCACGGAGATCTTAAAAACTAAGCGTTGCAGAGACCTAAAATTTTGGTAAATAACTGATTGAATTTGTAAAAAATATAGTAAAAAATCCTAGGTTTATATTCTACGAGCTGTAAGACTAAAACCCCCATGGCCGCGCCATTGAAACGGTGAAAAACACGTTATCGCCGATATCTCGCTGAAAAAGCATCGCAGATGTCTGAAGTTTTTGTAGAGCCTAGATTTGAATTTGTCAATATTTGTAAAAATACTCAAAAATATCCTAGGTTTATATTTCAGGAGCTGTAGTACGGTACTGCGTGGAAATAAGTCGTGATTAACTATCAAAGAAAGTAAGTATAATCGAGATCGTTTTTCGCAAACAACTACAACCATACTACCGTAGAACTACCGATAACAGTATTTTTTTTTTCACGATATTCAACTTTCAATACGGTTTGAATGTTTCGATAGGGTGACCATGGCTTATTGTTTACAGAAATGTTTCCACCTAATAGTATTAGAAATTATATCTCAAGGATTCTAAATTAAATGAAAAAATAGTTTAAAAAACACTAGAAAAACACGCTTTTATAAATGCACGTAAAAACAAAAATATAAATCATGGATCGTTCAAGTTGTCTCTATTTCTGGGCTGAAGTGTAAACTATGTGCTTTTAATTATAATATTTGATTGTAAAAGCGTGGGGCGCTGGAACAAGAAAGACTTTCTTGTTAACAAATACTAATACTAACTTCCTGGCGGAAGCTGCAAGAGGTCGCACGAGAGCATAACGTTTATGCCGCCAAAGGGTTACCAAAGGGAACCAAAGATATCTCGTCCACGAACAAGAACTCTACATTTTGCCACTGTTGACGCATTACCCTTATGTACTTAATTTCCTGAAAGAAGAGGCGTTAAAAATGTCGGTGAATGTCGTCTCTCCTCGCTGTTGGCGCATGTTTTGTCTGTGTTCGACAAACTGGTACTTTGAACAGACTGTTTAATGTAGAGCCACCTCCAGCCTCCTCCGTGCTGCAACTCCAGTTAGAGCGCCAATCTGTGTAACCTGCTTCCCGTTCCGGCTTCATCATTAGACTTTGAAACCTAATCGTGGTCAAAGTTCATTACAAGACTTTTCTAAGAAATCAAGCGAAGCACAATTGCAAATTATAGTTTTATGACATATCCGAGAGTGTGCAATTATTTTATGCGAATTTAGAGACAGATTGGATTCATTACGGAGCGAGAACTTTACAAACTTGTTTTTTTCGACATTTAACGTTAAAAGATTACACCTAAGCCAGTCATTAACAACATCAAAGCCGCATTGAGCATGTTGAAAAGTTTTAATCCATGACGTGTCCCTAAAACAAGGGCATTGTCATCCGCGAAGGTTATAATTTTCCCATTTAGGAGTTCAAGTTCACAGAGGTCATTGATATAGATCAGAAATAAGGTTGGTCCAAGGACACTACCTTGCGGCACTCCATAAGTTACGGGAAGCTTGTCACTTACACCCAGTCGGCCACCTTAACACACTGAAAACGATTACTGAGGTAATCCGTGAATAATTTATGTGGTAGACCTCTGATCCCCATGCTGTCCATTTTGTCCAACAGTTTCGGGACAGAGACTGTGTCAAATGCCTTGGCTAAATCGAGGAATATAGCCAGAACTTTATTTTTGTTATCAATATTATTGACTACAAAATCAATAACTTCATGAACTGCATCACTAGTAGCTTTGTTGGATCTGAAACCGAATTGAGCATTAGATAGAAGCTTGTTTTTTTCTAAGTAATTAATTAGTCTCTTATTAATCATTTTCTCGAGAATTTTAGACACAGTAGGCAATATTGAGATGGGTCTATAATTATTGACACAGTCCCTGTCACTAGACTTGAATATAGGTATTATTTGGGCAGTTTTAAAAGCTTGTGGGAAGGATCCAGATGAGAGCGCTAAATTACAAATATAGGTCAGTGGGGAAACCAATAGGGGTCGATAACGTGAAAGGAAATTTGAGGTTATTTTATCGCTTCCAGCAGTGGAGCTAGGTTTTAGATTAAGAATGATGTTATTAATCTCACTTTCGTCAATTAGCAGTAGAGCAAAAGAGTTATTGCAGGTAGAATGAATAGGCGATAAGGGGTCAGACCTTGGTCCTTGGAATAAGTGCTTTTCTGCTAGTGATTTTCCTACATTTGCAAAGAATTAATTTATATTATTAACGGAGATTTGGGGGGAACCAGTGAAATTTCCAACAGCTTCATTAACGTCAGTATTTAAATGGAGGGGCATTGAATCTATTTTGGGTATAGCTGAGTCAAGAGCAGTATATTCTACTCGCTTGATAGTTTTGGGGAACTGTTTTGCTGGGATAGAAACATTGACGGAAATAATTACACTGTAATGATCAGTGAGAGATGTTTCTGCTATCAAACATGATGCTGGGAATTCGGATTTGAGTATGACATGGTCAATGCAGGAATTTGCACGCGTGGGTGTTTGGTAGGCTGGTAGCATACCATGTGATGCCACAAGATTTAAATAAGGCTGTTTTCATGCGTCCGGTGAGTTATTGGCAATATCAATATTTACATCACCAGTCAAAATAAAGTTTTTATGTTTAGGAGCAACCTCAACTAGCAACCCATTCAAGCTCTCTAAAAACATGTCAACATTCCTGACACTGGGTGATCGGTATAAAGCGAGAACTGCAGTGTTTTTATCGAGGGTTATTAGTAGACTATTACAATTAATAATGACCGGTTCCTGTACACACAAATGTATACCTTTTTTAATAAAAATAGTGACACCTTCATTTTGTGTATGGTTTCTCGTTGTACAATAACAATCGAAACCGTCTATTACAGGAGGATTGGAAACACTAAGCAGCCAGCACTCCGTCAATATTATCAGGTCCCAGTCAACATTGGATTGAGCCAATAGGGCAAGCATTCCATCCATATTACAATTTAAGCTCCTGATATTCTGAACAATTACCCTAAATGATTTTCCAGTTGTTGGTATAAGTGTTGAGCATTGGTCTATAGTACATGTAGAAGTATTAGCCACGGATATCGAATCGAAGTCAGTAGAGATATTTTCATTACTTATACAATCGAAAATTGGGTAACAGTATCAATAAGTCTAAGGGTGCTTACGGCAGAAAAATCGGTTATGAGTTTATGACCGTAAAAATATACCGGACAAGGCATATAACGCTAATAATTAAGGAGAGGGCATGTAAGAGTAGTGGTAATATGTGTAGTGTAGTCGCGAAAGCTTTATAAATATGGCAAAAAATAAAGTTACTTAGAGTATAATTAACAAAGTATGAAAAACTTTCTTGGGAAATATGCTTAGGATAAAATAAAAATATTATTATGGTTTGCAGACTTAACGCAGATATTCATGCTTGTACAAGTTTTTGAAAATCATCTTCACTGTCAATTCGCAGGGTCGGGTGATCATCACTCTTTTTCATGTATATTTTCCCGAAAGAGTGCCAGCAACCCACAAATGAATGTTTTTTAGCATGCAGTCACGCTAAATAAAACAGTTTCTTGGCAAATGGAGTTAAAAACTCAGAGATATAAACTGGTTGGGTAGGGCCGCCAATCATTAAATGTGAACTGTTGAGCATATTATTCTTGTTGCCCTTATTAAACAGCTTTACTTTTTGGATCATTTTTTCTTTAGTGGTTATCGAGGTAAATTCAACTATTATGGGGGAGGAACCTTTATTCTTGGTTTTCATTCGATAGGCATCTCGAACGTCAGAGATTTGAACAGGGTACTGAACCACTTCAGCGACTTTTGTAATCATTTTTGAGATATGTTCCTTGGTCTCCGTAGGCGCTTGAGGCACATTCCTTAACTCAATGGTTGAGGACCTGGATTTCCTTTCCAGAAAATCAACTTTTTGTTCAAGTAATTCAATTCGCACAATTTAATTTCGAATGCTTGAGATATTTTCCAAAACTCTAATTAGGTGGAAACATTTCTGTAAACAATAAGCCATGGTCACCCTATCGAAACATTCAAACCGTACGGTATTGAAAGTTTTATATCGTGAAAAAAATACATTTCCCTGTTATCGGTAGTTCTACGGTAGTATGGTTGTAGTTGTTTGCGAAAAACGATCTCGATTATACTTACTTTCTTTGATAGTTAATCACGACTTATTTCCACGCGGTACCGTACTACAGCTCCTGAAATATAAACCTAGGATATTTTTGAGTATTTTTACAAATATTGACAAATTCAAATCTACGCTCTACAAAAACTTCAGACATCTGCGACGCTTTTTCAGCGAGATATCGGCGATAACGTGTTTTTCACCGTTTCAATGGCGCGGCCATGGGGTTTTACTCTCACAGCTCCTGAAATATACACCTAAGATTATTTTGTGTATTTTTACAAATTTTGACAAATTCAAATCTAGGTTTTACAAAAAACTTCAGACCTCTGCGATGATTTTTCAGCGGGATATCGGCGATAACGTGTTTTTCACCGTTTCAATGGCGCGGCCATGGGGGTTTTAGTCTTACAGCTCGTAAAATATAAACTTAGCATTTTTTTCTATATTTAAAAAAAAATATTACAAGTTCAATCAGTTATTTACCAAAATTTCAGGTCTCTGCAACGCTTAGTTTTAAAGATCTCCGTGGCCGCGCGAGGTGTCCGCGTTTCAATGGCGCGGCCACGTTCAAACCCTTATAACTTTTTAACCATAACTTTGACAAATTTATGGATTTGGGAATCAACTTTTACAAATTCGTACAAAATCTTGGCATAGTTTTTTTTTTAGACATCGTCGTGGCCGCGCCATCGAAACGGACACCACATCAAGTTACTACAACTGTCAGATTTTCTCATTCGATTTTGAACTTGATAATGAGCAATTTAAGGTTTAAAATCGTTTGTAGAAATTTGACAGTTTCGTGTACCGATGACAGACTTGCTGGCGACTGTACATTGTTGCCTGTGAAAAGAAACTTCTGCTTGTGGCGAGTCTGCGAGTTTTGTGACAAATGATTAATGAATGAATCAGAAATTCAGAAATAATTGTCGACTCGGTGATTCTCCGTGTCGCGCGCGGTGTCACTATTATTTCAATTCTTTTGAGCCTGGGATCGCTCAATGGCCAAAATATTGGATTTTTTAATTATATTTACAGTGTTGCCAGACAGCTCTGCGACTTTGGATAAATATACTACTCACGCGTACGGAAATAATTGTGAATAAATAAACTTTTATTAACTTGTGAAACATTTTTTTCGAGGCCCCAATTGCGTGAGGCTGTCGGTTGTCGCCGACGCCTAACGCCGCTACTGACAGTAGATCACTGGGTAACGACGCAGCTGACGAACTGGCTAGAAGAGCATCCAGCGCGTCAGTGTGAACCCGAACCTATCGTGACCATCCCCTGTTCATCCACACACCAGTGAAGAGCTAGTGGATCCAGACACTGGGCTGTAGGCAGTCCAGAGAAGCTATAACATCCTTAGATGGCAGGCTAACCAGACATTGGGCACGCCACAATTGCGGCGGTAAGTCCCCCCTTTGAGGAGTGGCTTGAGAGGCGCCACGGCGTCCTCACCTTCCGCCTGACGCAGGTCCTCACCGGACATGGCTGTTTCGGGAGGTTCCTGTTTCGGTTAAGGCGGGAGGAAACGCCCGGGTGTTGGCATTGTGTGGATCGACCGGAGGACACGGTGGAGCATACGGTGGAGGTCTGCCCGGCTTGGGCGGAGCACCGCCGTGTCCTCGTGGCGGCGATCGGCGGCGGCGATCTCTTGCGTCCGGCCCTGGTTCAGGCCATAGTACGGAGCGAGAGAGAATGGGAAGCAGTCACCTCCTTCTGCGAAGCAGTAATGCTCGCGAAGGAGGAGGCGGAGCGCGTGAGGAAGAGGCAATCATTGCGCCCTCACGCCCCTAGTCGCCGCAGGAGGAGACACCCTGGGCGTCGGGAGTCGATAGCCGACTCCCGGCCTCCGTAGGCGCGAGCCTGCGGACGGCGAGCAATGGGCAGCTCGCCGTCCGGTAAGGACCAGGCCCGGGTCGACGGCGCGTTGTGTTCCACGCGCACCTCAAAGAGTTGTCAGCATAATTGACGGGGTCCGATAGGGCCGACGCCTGCCGGGGTCGCGGATTGTTCGAAAGAGTTACCGTGGCCCTGGCGCACAGGCAGATGAAGGAACACGGGTGGGTTTTAGTCAGTAAGAGTCTGACACACCCTTCCGCTCCACCCAGAGCGGGAGAGGTCATTTGATGATTTCCCAACCAAAAAAAAAAAAAAAAAAGGCTAACCAGACATTTATTATGCCTGGTTAGGAATGGCCTGTGCCTGGTGATGGGAACCATCATGGGACATTGCTTGCTAAACAAACACTTCCATACAACAGGCATAACGGACAGTCCTCTATACAGGACTTGCATAGCGGCTGAGATAACCGTTGCACATGTGCTCTTTGAATTCACAGATGTCTCCTATATTAGGATAGAAACTCTCAGGGCACCCAGATCCTACACAGATGTTCTTAGCAGACCAGGAGACATAATCAACTTCTGGAAGGGAGTTAGTGGGAATAAACACCGATGGCCACCATGGCCCACTCACAATGGTCCACCTAAAGGACTAAGTGCAGAAACCAAACCCTCTAACATAATAAAGCACATGTGGGTATACCAACTTGACTTACCAGCTAGGAAATTGAGAACTTGTTCAAGGCAGTTTTGGGAATTTGGCAATGTTACAATCATAAAAAGCATGAATTATGAAATCTAGGGCATTAGGCAGCTTTAAACAAGCATTAATTTGTTTTATTTTTATTACTTTTAATTTATTTCACAGGTGTAAAGTATAATAAATAGTATTTTTTTATAAAAGAATACAACACATTTCAATATCCCTCATCACTGACAGTGATGCAGTAGCCAGGATAGGCTTTCTTGATCAATTTGGCAGCCATCTCATGGTCTCCCTTACCATATCCCTGAGAATAGCCATAGATGTGTATCTTTTTAGATTCAGCATCATGAGACATTCTACCTCCCCCAAGAGGTTCACAGTCTAGAGGTTGAAGTCTTTCCTGCACCTGAAATAACAACATAATATGAAATGCAATTTTAAAGTTTATGATTCCTATTAATGCTATCATTTAACTCTTACCTCATCATAGATATCTGAATGGTAGTTGCAATGCTTGTAGCCACGAACGATGACGATTGGTTCTACATTAACTTTTGTTTTGTCATACACATTCATCAATATGTACTTGAATACTCCAGAAGGGTCAATGTCCACCTTAGGTACAGTGTCTAATGACATCGACATCTTTCTACTGCACTGGCACACGATGATATTTGGAACTAAAAGAAGAATACAGGCAAATTAATTTTACTTCACAAGAGGTTATTAATATAGGAAGAAATACGCGTACCTATTGTTATGGATCGAAGTTCGAGTATTCGACTTACCTACCTGTGTGAATATGTTTTAAACTAGCTGCTGAAAATAAAGCACTGGAGAAATATCTAACTTTATTTATCATTAGTCTTCAAATTGATTTAGATTATACGAAAAGCAGAAAATGCAGACAATTTTTTTTGTTTTTTTTTTTTGACATTCTTCCTGTGTCACTGTCAGTGTTTTTTTTTATTTTATTTTTTTTAATTTTTTTATGGCCTGGTTGCTAAGACCTTTTAGCCAAGTCTTTAGTTTGTCAGTAGTGTCAGTCACAGAACATCTGAACATAATTATTATGTATACTCATATGGAGTGTCAGTGCAAAGAAGAGTTTTAGAAGTCAAAAATAAATTATTTTGTTCTGTTCTATGTTAGACACAAAGACATTAAATTATTACATAACTATCATAAATCTCTTTGGTTAGACACGACAGATTTTTTTCTTCATTATTAATTTGCTTACGCATTTTTTTGTCTAAATAGTAGGAGGAAAAGTCTGATCATTTCAGCAGGTTCAATGCCTTCAATGAAAAGCAACTTGTTATGTAATGTAATATTTAATATTATGTAGTTTGTAGGGTTTGTTTGATTTATGATCAATTTGGTAGCCGATAGTTAAACCAAAACTGAAATAACTAAATGGAAGTCGCAGGTCGACAGTTATTATGATAATGAGTTTAGTTGGTTCATCATTCAAGCCCATAAATGCTCTAAGTTCAAGCCACATATGTAGCATCTCTAGTAAGTCTGTGACTCTGTGGTTGTTTGTTTAAATTATCTATGATGGCAAATTAGCAAATTGTCTATAATGTCTATGGTTTTTGTTTAGCTACTTCTAATTCAGTAATTTTGTATTTAATTTTAATGTAATGAGTGCAGTGTCTTTAAAAATGGACTCAAATTCAACCGGTAAGTTCTATTTGCTCTTAAATTGTGTGAAATCCTAGGTAGCTATTAAATTCAGCCGTAATCATTAGACTCCAAAAATATACTCCCAAGGTTATGCCTCCATGAAAAATCCGTGGTATTTTGACGAAACAACTGGTATTTGTAAAAAAAATGTTGTTGTGTTTATAATAAAAAGCAATGCTATTCAAAATTTAGGTACTAAAAAAAGTTACCATGCAGTTAAAAAAATTACAATGCCCTAATTATGCCTGCTACATTTGAGTTGGCATGCAAGTTTGCAACCATTCATTTCATTGAATCACTGTTCTATGAAGTAGATTGTCCTGGTAAATCTTCAAATACCGTCAAACGGGGTGAATAGGAATGCAGGGGTGAATCAAGACAAAACTATAAGAGGGATTTTAACATGGAAATAATAAAGTTTGTTGCCAAAAAGGACTAATGTGTTTACTGTATTATTATTAAAGATTAAGTGCACTTGTTGGCAACAAACTATATTATTTCAATGTTAAAATCCCTTTTAAAGTATTGTTTCAATTCACCCCGTTTGATGGTACTTACATGATTATGAACCAACACTTAGGTACTAATACAATGATCTCAAACAATTTTATTAATTTTAGTATGCAATTAGTTGAATGAACTACCTGTAGAAATTTGAAATAAAAATAATAAACAATTAAAAAATTCAATTCAATTTATATACATCTTTTATTTGTATGTATTTTCCTCTTCTTTTCTTCTTGTCTATTTATGTGTGTGCATACATGGCTTAATAAATAAACAATAAATAAATAAAATATGTATTTATTTATTCATCAGATGGTTAGGATACAAAGATATCAATAATATTAGTCATTATGCTGCAGAGAAAATTAATCAATCAAATCAAATCAAAATATTTTATTTCACATAAACCAACATGTGCACTTATGAAACGTCAGAAGCTAGGTGCACGGTTCCAATTGGTTGTTTCCTATGGAGAAGAGCCGGCAAGAAACTCCATGGTTACTCTTTTAAGAATAAGGGGCTTTTACAATATTTCAAATTACAATGTTGATAGATATGGGAGGACAGTGTAGGCCTGTCAACAAGTAACAGGTACTCAACAAAATATAAAAAAGTCTATAAATTTACAGTCTACAAGTTAGGCCTACAACATTCTCACATTCACAAAATATAGAAGAATCTATATAAAAATAAAAGCCTATTTAAACCAAATGACAAGATTGCCATTACAACTAACAAAATCTGAATATCCAGTGATGTTATGAATACCTATCCATTGGTGGACATAATACTACAGCTAGTAATGGTCCTGCTCCATAACCACAACTAATTGATTAACTGTTGAAAATACTGTTGGAGTTGCTGAAGATTGTAAGATTATCTTGGCATTGTATAAACTCAATTACTCTGGACGCTTTTAATGTCTATGTCTTTTGTACATAATTCTCACATATAATTATACATTCAACATTAATGATGTAACAATATAATTTAAGAGTATCCATGGAGTTTCTTGCCTGTTTTTCTCCATAGGTACCTACTACACTTTGGAATGGGCAACTAGCTTTAGATTTCTGACTGACCCGACTCCTTGACAATTCAAAAGTGCCTGTAAATGGTTTAATTAAAATATGGGATGATGATGAATGATGATGACGATGCTGATGATGATGATGCTCCGAGGGAGGCGGTATTTGATATCCGTGTCGTAGATAGTGACGCTCCTTATGTTGGACGCCCTGTCACCTCTGTACTAAAATCCGCCAAAGAAGAAAAAATAAGGACATATTGAAACGCTTGTGAAATGCGACATACGACATTCACTCCCCTTGTTGCATCAGTTGACCGCGTGTACAAATGTCTACCTTCGTAAAATATCTTGGAGCTGCAATCGCTGGGATAGGTCCTTTAGCGTAGTGATGGGTTGGTTAAGATCAAGAATCATCATCTCAATAATACGTGCTACTAGCATGTGCATTCGTGGCCCAAGGCATGCCAAGTTATTTGGCTTCAACGATGGAGCAGCCATTCCTAGACAAGACTGATGTGTTTGCAGCTGACGAACTGAGAACATGTCGATTGCAATCTACCCTACCTACCTACCTACCTATCTATCTACCTACCTACGTACCTACCCTACGTACCTACCCTACCTAACCTACCTACGTCTTCTGTCTCATTCACTCAGATTTTTTTCAATTTTCTTTTATACAAACCTTGTCCTGACAATAACGAAAACAATAAAAAAAGAATTATCCAATTTAGTGCATTAGTTCGGAAGTTATGCGCGTACATACATTTTTATTTATATAGATTTAAATCTATACTAATATTCTAAGTATAGAGGAAAGATTTGATTGTTTGTTTGTTTGCACTGAATAGGCTCCGAAACCTACTAGACCGATTTGAAAAATTCTTTCACCGTTGGGCAGCTACACTATCTCCGAGTGACATAGGCTATATTATATTTTCAAAAAAATTAGGGATCCTTAGTAAAATTCCAATAATGTAACCCAAGGTGTAAGAAAAATATCTAAAAAAAATCTTAACATCGCGTGCGCTGCTAAAACTATTGATGATAGAACAAAATAATGTACTACACCTTTGCAGAACACATCATTATCTACAAAAAGTGTCGCGACAGCATATTCTAACTATTAAATGTATGTCACAATAAGTGTTTTTTTTTTTTTTAATGGTTTGAAATGCCGCCGCTAGAAAAGGTTCTTTATTTGTACCTTGGTAGTAATCCTTATCAAAATAAATTTCGTCATATTCAAGACTGCTTCAATACCTGTATATAATTTTTTGAATTCTTCAATTCAGACATTCCATTCGAAAGATATCACTAGTTTAAAAATGTAAGTATAAGAAAAAAGTCACGTGGTCGCCGCTCATCTATACTAATATTATAAGGAGGTAAAAATACCCGTGCGAAGCCGGGACGGGCCGCTAGTATATAATAAAAAGTATAGTATAGTATGCACACGCACACGCAAGGGAGTCGAGAGCGGTGGCTTAGACTGAGATTTAGCTAATGTCGGCATGGGAGAGCGTCATGCCGTTTGCCGTCACGGCATACGGTTCGATTTTACTTCCAAGGCGCGCCAACAGATGTTTGACAACAAAAAAATAATGCCTGTATGTGAGTTTGAATGGAACATTTTCAAAATCAATACCATGCTAGATGAATACTTGGATAGTATGTTTTTTATCAGCTGCCAGGAAGAAAGAGAACTGCTGCCTATCATATTGACCGGTTCACTCAATTGCCTTTCACAACCTCTGGGTTGAGACTTTGAGATTCATTTAAAAAACTAGGAATATTTATACATTCCAGGTATGTGGGTGAATTTCTTCACTGCTGCTGGTATACCATCAGACGTGTCCGCAACATATGCACTCACTTTCACGGAGAACCGCATACAAAATGACATGCTCCTGGATCTCAACAAAGAATACTTGAGGGATATGGGAATCTCCAGGATGGGAGATGTTATCGCTATATTGAGGTGAGAATAAGATTATTTTGTAATGAATTTAGAGATCTTACCATGTAGATGGCAATCTATATACAGTCAGGCCAGAATTTGGCTACATGCTTGACAACTTCAGTAGCGCCCATCAACTCATGTAATGTGCAGACAACCGGACACGCTGTACACAATATAAGTTCCCCATTGTTTGTGGGACAGCACCACATTTACACTCCAGGGCGGAGTCATCTGTGAATCTCCACCTGAGCAGGTTTTCTTTGCTTCGGCCTTCCTGAGACCGAAGTCTATTTAAAGACTTCCAAGTAAGCCAAGGCAACTCAAGTCCAGGTGCGAGATTTTCAGCAGGTGGAAGGAATGGGTTTGGTAGGGAAGCACTACCTCGGCACAGCTTTATCCTTTCCTTAGATCGTTCGTCAGTGAGGGAGGACACACTTTAAAAAGTTGTTGCGGCTTTTCAGCCTTTGTGACACGAGGATGTAACCGTGCAAAGGGTGTCGTGTGTCGGAAACCATCTTGGCTTTTTCACTTGAGCTTGTCACCGCTCTGCGAAATTCTGGTGGCGCTATTCCAGCTAGTGGATACAGCATTTGCACCAGGGTTGGTTTTATGCACCCAGTGTTGATAAGGCACGTTTCATTCACAGCTGTATCCACTAACTTTGCATGAGCTGAACGACTCCACACGGGGCACGTGAATTCACCTGCAGGAAAAGATAGAGCACGCCCAGTAGTCCGCATAACGTCAGTCGAAGCACCCCACTTGATGAGACTAGTCGTTGTTGGAGAACTGTTGCGAGTGCACCTTCTGCTTGATGTTTTTGCTGAATGTAAGTGACCTGTCCAGAGTTACACCAAGATATTTAGGGAAGTTGCTGTGCTCAATGGGCAGCCCACGCCAAACGATGTTAAGTTTGCGGCCTGCTTCTTTGTTGCGAAGGTGGAATATGCAAGATTGCGTTTTACTCGGATTGGGTTTGAGTGAGCTAACGAGGTAGTACGTAGTTAAGACACCAAGAACGTCTGACAAGTGGACCTCGCTGTCTTTAAAGGTGTTGGCTTGGGAGGTGAGGATAAGATCGTTTGCATAGTGGAAGCGGGACATGTTCGGGCTCGATGGTTGATAATTGGTGTAGATATAAAAGAGGAGCGGTGCCAAGACACTACCTTAGGGTAGGCCGTTATTCTGTGGAGGCGAAGGTGCTCGCGTCATTGTATCTGTGGCGCGCGGAATGGCGGGCGCGGGGCGAGCGACCGATGCAGCAACATATGGAGCAGCGTCGGTCGCAGCTCTGTGAGGTCCTGGTGGCGGAATGGCGGGACAGGCTCTCACGCCCTACCTCGTCACAATCGAGACGGTCCGGCCGGTGCTCGACCTCTGGCTCGGGAGGCGGCAAGGCTCTCTGTCGTTTCGGGTGAAGCAGGTTCTCTCGGGCATGATTGCTTCGGGAAGTACCTGTGTCGCATAAACAGGGAGCCGAACGCCCGGTGTCACCATTGCATCGACTTCCGGGAGGACATGGCGCGGCACACGCTGTCAGAGTGTGCCGCTTGGGAGGAGCCGCGCCGTGCCCTCATCTCAGGACTAGGCAGTGACTTCTCGCTGCCGGCCGTAGTGAATGCTATGGTCGGCCGCGAGGAGTCCTGGGACGCGATAGCATCCTTCTGCGAAACAGTCATTTCGCAGAAGGAGGCTGCGGAAAGGGAGCGAGAGCAGCCGGCCCGCAGCAGGCGCACCGGGCGTCGGCGGAGGGCGGATAACGCCCTCTTCCAGCCCCCCTAAATGGGTCCAGGGACGACGGACTTGGGGACGTCCGTCGCCCCCCATATATCAGGACCCGAGGCGGCGGCGCGTAGTGTTCCACGTGCGCCACTCTTAGACGTCGCGGGGGGAGTCAAACACCTCACTCCCCCCGCTCGACCGGATGAGGCTCGCAGAGGCGGGCTGGCACCAGTCGGGGGTTGCGGAAGATTCGTACGTCCCGTGACCTCCGGCGCAAGTGTGAGATGGAACAACGGGGTGGTTTTTAGTCAGTAAGATATTGAAAGACCCCTCCGCCCCCCCAGGGCGGGGGACATCCATGAGGATTTTCCACCCCGGATCAAAAATAAACAAGAAAAGGCCGTTATTCTGTGCTCTCCAACGACTTTTTTCGGAGCGAAGGTGAAACTGAAAACGGCGGTTGCGGAGAAGTTCTAGGAGTATACGAACAAAATTCTGATCGTTGATCAAGGTCTCCACCTTCCACAACAACCGTTTGAGGTTGACTGTATCGTAGGCAGCTGACAAGTCCATGAATACAGCACCTGTGATCATACCTGTCTCGAAACCATCCTCATTGTGTTGTACGAGTCTGAGGGGCTGATTGCAGCAAGACTTGACGTGCCGGAAACCAGCTCTCTCCGGGATCACTTTTGGGTCTTTAGAGGAAATAGCACAGGTATCAAATCAGAAAATGATCGTCACTGTATCAACTCGAGCCATTCAGTATTCTTTGTATGAAACTCCCTATTGCAACGCACACTAATTACAGTTCCCGCGCTTACGGCTCGTCGTCCCCGCGCTTATGTCTCTTCGTACCCGAGCTTACGTCTCGTCGTCCACCCTCGCCCCTCTCACTCCTCCCGCGGCCTGCCTTCAGCACATTATTGTTGCCACACGTGCTTTCATTCAGAAGGCAACTGCCAGTCCTGTTGCGCGCGTTTTATTGAATTTTTAGGTTAGATTTCAAACAAAAACGGCGCGGCGTCGTTTAGTCGTAGCCGAGTCGACGTATCAGAGCTGCTGATCCGCTTTGGTTACGTGCTTACGTTAGGTTGACGCCTGTTTGACGGCGTGGCGAAAGGCGATACGGTGACAATCCCTTTTCGAGTTGATATGTGTGCTATGCTGTGACCTTAACGCTCGTAAGACGGTTTAGCAGCAGTCTTTCGAATAGCTTGTATGTATGACATAGTAGAGAGATTGGACGGAAGATTTTTGGGTCGTCTGCTGCTTTGCCTGGCTTAGTTATTGCTATGACCTTTGATTTTCTCAGAAGACGGTGTACTGAAGCTGATCCCAGACATTGTTGTATAGTTACTGCAACCACGACACAGAGACAGGGCCGAACTGTTTTATTTTTGCTCAACTGTGATGTCGTCCACTCCGGAGGCTTTTGCGCACTTATAGGACGCCTAATCGCTGTGACGATATCAGGTTGAAAGGTTTACTAATATCGCCACAAGCGCCATCAGGTTTTTGTGGCTTAGAAACCTTACTGGGACGACGTGTTGGTTTGCCATTAACAAGTAGTTGGTGAGCTACCTGGGTGGGCGGTGACTTGACGTTGAGGGTTGACGGGACTCGCTGGTTAGCTTCAGTATTGTACTCCAAGCCTTTTTACTGTTACGAGTCATATAGATGTTAGTTTACGGTGTTGATCCACCTTTCCTGTCTGTTTTCACCTAGTTTCGATAGCTGCATTTTTCCAGCTAGCGTGGTTTCCTCCGAGAAAGGGTCAGTGTGATACAGTGATTCATATGTACACAGTAGTTCACTGGACTCTGTCGACACCTTGGGATGTGTCTTCGGGAGGTAGTTGACACAATCTCAACAAATTGATCGTACTTTTGCGCGGTTGGCATGACATTCAACAGGTCGTCATCAATCGACCGTGTGAACGACTCCCAGTCGGCCCTGGTGTAGTTGAATCGGTCTTTAAATGAGACAATTATAGGACGGTCCACGGGTTCGGTGCAGCACATAATAGACATGTGCTGAGTGCAGCACATAATAGACCTGTGCTGAGTGCGAGGAATAGGCGAACATTATGCTTTTGGTACACTGTGACCTGATGAACTGGTGAATATTAGATCTGGGTTATATCCGCGTTTCCAGAGTCCATTATCAAAAGTAGCCGGTTGTTTAGAATAATGAATTAGCGTAAAATCATTCGTCTCAGCTCATTCCTCGACTGCTTCTCCGCTTAAATAATTGTAGCCCCAGTTGGGGTTGCGTCTGTTAAGTCACCGATGACAACTTGTATGGGTGGGCTGCTGAAGTTTTCTAGTGGAGCGAAATTAAATGTGGTGCCAGGTGGTTTATAGATGGAAGTGATGGTGCAGTTATCAATATCTACGGTGATAGTTTCTATGCCATTCATGTTTGAACACTTGGTGGATAGTATACTTATGCCAGGAGCAGCAAACACTGCGTTACCGTGCTTCGGGTGACAGATCTCGGCGATAAGCGTGAGTCCAGGGATGTGTGGCCGGCTTTGGGTTTCATCTCGATGGGCCTCTTGGACGCAAAGAATGTCGCAGTGAGTTTTGCGGTGGACATCTGAAACAATTTCTGATTTGTCTAGTGAGAACCCTTTTTTCCTCCTTTATTGACGTGTAAAAGTGTTTGTACAAACCTATTTACAGAAATAAAATCATTTATCAAAAAGGACTAGCCATTTAGCGTGGAAACTCGCTGATTGCCCAGGGTGCGCCCGAGGAATAGTGGCTCCGTAGATACGTCGCTCGGGGAGGCTTCTTTCATGCACCCTAATTTAAAGATAATGCTCTCTCTACCTCTATTATATTTTTAGTCAAGAAAAAGACACAAGGAAAGTGTCAACTGGTTCTTTCTGAAAAAGGCAGCAACCATATGGCAGTAACAAAATAGGGGGGCAGAGTAGGGTAAGGCTGATGATGATGATGAGGGTTTTGTGATGGTGCAAAGAAAGAAGCGCCGATCGCAAAATAACACTAACCACTGCGGCAAAGCTCCCACGGGGGACCCTAAGTGAGTCTGCGTGCCGCAAAGCCGAACACACCGTGGTACATCTCCCGCCTTCACTACTCCACTAAGGTGGAGGACATCGTGGAGTACGTGCGCCAGAAGACGAGGTACACGCCGAGGGTGCAGTTACTGGAGTCGCGCCCCAATGTCAACTTTAAGCCGTGCCTGGTGCGCGTGCCAAATTGTTATTTGCCCCTCGTCATGGTGTCATAGAAGACTTTTGGCCGCAGGACGTGGTGTTCCGTAGCTTCTGCGGACAAGTACCACAGGACAGAACAAAGTCAAACTAGTTTATAGTGAAGTCTTACTACTAACATAGTCTTTAAGTTTTATTTATTAACACAATTTTGTTTACAATAAAAATATGTATGTTTAGGTATTTTTCTGTGGGCCTGTGTCGCCTTCTGTTTACTCAGTTGCTACACCTTTATTGATGCATGTTTCATGCCCATTGCTTCAGTGTTGGAATACACAAGTAGCATTGCACAAACAAAACATGCAACATTTTAATTTCATAATATATTATTTAGGATTATTTGAATTCAACCTGGGTGCTTTAGTCCCTAAACTAAAATCATGTTGTCTAATAATAATAATTTCCTCCAAATTTTCAATGATTATTAATAAACAACAACTAATAGTCTATGCAATATATACAGGCACGCAAAGCAGGTGCATGAGAATACAGCTCGTGACCGGGTGCTCAGTTCAGCTGTGCCAGCCACAGCCAAAGTACCCGTCGCCGCCATCACTGGGCGAGCCACCGTGTCACAGCCATCATCACGTTAGTATACAGTATTCATACTCTGCATATATTAGAAGTACACAGTGCTCCTAAAGTGGTGAAATCTGCTGGTTCTCCAAGATGATAAGCTGGGAAAAGAAGTTTTTGTTTCGTAAGTCGTGCTTCTTTGTATAGGCTCTCGTGGCTAAATAATAACAGCCGCACGGGTCGATCGAAGGTTAAGCTACGCTTGCTAAAGTCGGTCCGTGGATGGGTTACCATGGGTTGCTCCATATCAAGAATTCCGTGCCTCAGAAAGCACGTTAAGTCGTTGGTCTCGGCTGTTTGTAGATTTGTTTGACAGTTTTACAGAAGCCCGAAACTGACAACCAGTATTACCAAGGGCATCGTGTTACCCAGTAACTGGGTTGTGGAGGTCAGATAGGCAGTCGCTCCATGTTTAATACTGGTAGACTGGAAGCCGACTCCAACATAATTGAGAAAAGGCTAGGCAGAGATTGCTTGTTTATAAAAAATGCATTTAGTAGACACCAAAAAACAATTTCCTCACGAGTTGGTAAATGTATTTGGAATTGTATTCTCATAAAAATAAGGTTCAAAAGTGTTTGTTAACCAGTTAACACGTTATTTGTGTCCACAGCTGCCAGTCGTATATTAGAGCACTACACGCGCAATCCACAAGTGCAAGAGTCAACCAGTCCAACATCTCAACTTAAGAGGAAGTCTCTTGAAACTGTGTAAGTTTAATTACTTGTCTGAGCAGTATTGAACATAAGTTACTTTTGTGCTTATCTGAATACTCAAATTCTTCATAATAATTGTATGTTGTCGCAAACCAGCCACGGACGACTTTATAAAAAAATATTCACGTGTGCTTACTTACAGCTAATTTATTTACGTAGTATGCTACAAAAAAATTAAGATTTATGTGTATAAATATTGTTTTCATCAGGGATGATGACATCAGCTTGAAGAAGTCGCGTCTCATACGTTTCGCGGCCCTGCAGAAGCAGGTCAAAGAAGGTAAAATATTCATTCATTAGTTCAAAGAAGTACTGTTTAACATCACTATGATTTTCTGTGGATTTGATCACCAAGGAAATAAGAGCAGCTGTTTTCATTATTACTAACAATTATTTTCTTTCCATTCCAGGTCCATCCAAGACGGTATTTGCCAGGCTCGGCCACTCTGAACCTGTGAAGGTCTCGGCAGCCACAACCAAGGCTTCTGTGAAACCAATTTACGCACGCCTCGGTTCTAAGGCGGACCAGCAAGAAGACGACCAATCAATTCCTATGGACAAAGATGCTCTCAAATACGCAGGAATCCTCAAGAGCATGCCTGACATCTCCAAAAAGGTTTTCACAGTGACCACATCTAAGAATAGTGTCAGGAAAATTGCTGTGGGAACTATGAGAGCTGACGAGACCCCTGTCAGCGTCAAAACAAAGTTGGCAGCATCAAAGGCCAAATCTGTCAAGTTCGCGAATCAAGTCCAATATAAAGAAATAGAGGTTGTTCGAAACACCAATCAGAAAACAGCGGTTCAGAAGCCCCTGATAAAACCTGATCAAAAAACTGTTCAGAAGTTCACGTCGGTGTTTAATAAACCTGAAAGGAGGTTATCTATGCCGGAGACTGCTACCAATGGAGTTAAAGCTAGGTTAGGAGACAAGAATACCAGCAACTTGACAATCACTAGGAATGTTTTCAACAGATTAGGTGTTTGATTTTCTGTGGTACTTATGTGATTCACTGATTACTCAATATTGACCGCTAGCAGCGTAAAAGAAGCTTCACATCACCGAGGCGATCAAATGCGCTGCTGCTAAAGTATAATAGAGACAAATCGGCAAACAATCCGGTGTGGTCGTATTCAGAGTATAAGCAGAGTTTCTGAAAATAGTTCGCTGCGAAAAGTTTACTGAGAATGCGTAATTGTTAGGAGTTTAAAAAAAAGTGATTGTTGAGAGAATAATATAGGCACTGACAATTTATTAGTTATAATTTTACGTGTGAATTTTGTGTTTATATTGTATTTGTGTGAAATCAGTGCTGCTTCTTATTTTGACAAGTAATTAGGAATTATGTAATGAAACTAAATTAAAGTGCGCAAAGCATTTTTCGTCGTCTCACGCGCATTTTGTGTCGAAATGTTGATGCGTTTGCGCATCTTGTCATGCTGTGTTTACATGCACCATTTTTGTCAATTTCTATACAATCTTTGAATTTCCGCGAATTGCCCGGTGTCAAGAACTCCACACAATTGGGGTATATCCGTCTAAGATAGGGTTGCCATGCGTCCCGGTACGCCGGGACATGTCCCGGTTTGAAAACCAGAATTTGTCGGTAGGGACCAAGACTAGGTAAATGGGCATGCATGTACGTAGTACGGAGGATAAGTCGCATTTATAATTATAAAATGTCATGCATTGAATTTTATAATTACGTCAAAACTCAAAAAGAGTTGCTCCAAAAAGCGGAACATCAGAAAAATACGAATGGGCACAGAAAAGTAGCGCCGAGTAGGCATAAACAAATTTTGTCGTTCGCTTGTTTTTTCTTTCTTCATATTTTACGTTTATGTTGATTTGACATAATTTAACTTGGTTCTAAGAACATATTGTTTCTACGTTTAATTAAGTACATTATAATATCATGGTTACCTATATTTGTCTTATGAAAGTAAATTTTTGATCATTACCCACACTACTTTTGCTTCAATTGTCCCGATCGACATCCCCATATTTATGGCAAGCCATATTTTTCAAAAATTTTTTGGGTGCGAAATCATCAAATGACTTCTCCCGCTCTGGGCGGAGCGGAAGGGCGTGTCACTCTTACTGACTAAAAACCACCCGTGTTCCTTCTGTTGCCTGTGCGCCATCGCCAGGGCCACGGTAACTCTTTCGAACAATCCGCGACCCCGGCAGGAATCGGCCCTATCGGACCCTGTCAATGATGCTGACATCTCTGTGAGGCGTGCGTGGAATACGACGCGCTGTCGATCCGGGCCTGGTCCTTACCGGACGGTGAGCTGATTTATGGCAGCCCTAGTCTAAGAACATTGCAGACGGACATTCGCCCGCACATTAGTTGTCTATGTTATTGTATCTTCGTTATTTTGGGCATTTATTTTATACTGTGCTAGTTGTCTCGTCTACCTTAGTTCGTCAGTATTTAAAAGATAATAAGCTGTTTCATTCTTGTTACATAAGCTTTTTACGGTTTCTTAGTAAAACAAGGAACCCTAAATAGTTTCCGAGTCAGTCTGTCAGTTTCTCCGCGGTTTAACTCGGAGACCTTGGTACTAAAAAGCTGTAATTTGGCAAGGTTATACACAGTAATCATGCCAACAGAAAAAAAAACTTGTTAACAAGTAATAGTAGACCTACTATAAAATGTACTTGACAAGCAACATTTTGTAAAATATCCATAGAAAATAACTTAAAACGATGAGATGTTTACGGTTAGAACCGCAGAAGTAACTTTGTTTTTCATACAAATATATTTTTGCAGTCGATTAAAACAATACGGTGCATGTGTAAATGTTCATCCCAAATTCGCTTCACTGTTCGTGGTCCGAATTCACTTGGCTGGTTCAACTGCTTTTTTTTTCTCGTATTGTCTTATTGTCGTGGGACTTATGGACAGGACTTTGATTATGTAAATACCAAATAATGAGCGACATTTATTTAATTAATGAAAATTACGTGAAAAATATTGAGCCCTTTATGTAGGTACTTGGTAATATTAAACTTGTTATTAAAAGCGTGTTAAAAATGTACACTAACATTTATTATAAAGAATCTCTATCAAGACTTATATACATACATGCATAGGTACATAAACTCACGCAGTCTTCCCATGGGGGTAGGCAGAAACTACAGAACGCCACCTGCTACGATCCTTACATACTCCTTTTGTTTCGTTTACGTTCATACATCTGGTCAAACACGCACGCCGGTTGCGAGAACTACGCACCTGACTTTTCTGAAGAACATCACCAATATGCTTCTCGCTCAACTATTATTCATTAAAACAATTTGGTATCATCTTGCAAATTTTTATTATAATAGGTTGGGGAAAAAATTTCTTCGCATTTTTTAAGAAAATTCAAAACATTTTTTAATATAGTTTATTTACATTTAACTGAAGTATGTACGTACTATTTTGTTCGATAACTTTTTGCCATCTTGTAGGTAGGGACATGATCCCATTGCTATAGAAATGTTGGGACTTCTGATCAAAGTACCGCGACAAGTTTAAAATGTATCGAATTTCTTCATTAGATTCACTCATCTTGACAGTACGAAAAACAAATGAAAATCACACATTTTCCTAATTTGAATTTGGAATTATGTTCTTTAAAATTTAAACTTTCAATGATACCAAAACCAGTCAGATACAAATAGTATAGCCAAAGAGATTTTATTACAAGTTCATACATACTATAATGCGAAAAGACTTTTTCCCCAACCTAATATTATGTATAATTTTTCACTTTACAAAATAATGATACAAAAGTGCTAATACAACATTTTCATGACATCAGTTATTATAAAAAAAATGAAATACAGTCCAGATTCCACAAAAGTGGAATTGTACAAATTCAACTACTTTGCAGTGACTTCATTAATCTTTTGATATGCGCGTGCGCGTCAAACAAGGCATGTTATTCTAAAGACTTTTTTATGAATGTCTGCAGTTGTAACCAAATGCTCGAGCAGTTTTTCATTGATAATTAAATTTAAATCATGCTAGTCAGGCCCGAGTTGGCCCGCTAGAGGGCCATTACAATAGATAATCAATCGTGTCTCATTAGCAGAAATCGGATATTCGGGTGCATATTCACCTATAGTTGAGATGTTGGCTAATATGGAATGCGCTTTTGTATCGAAAAAATCTTAACTTTAACCAACACACACACCCTCTTACACATATTTGAATCGGGGGTTAAACATCAATTTTAAATAAATATGCATGTGAATAGTTTTATGAAGTCGCTTCCATACTTTCATAGCTTTTGTTTGTTAAATATGCATTCGAATATCTGATCTCTGCTCATTAGTGATGCTTGAATAAGGGTTCAAAAAAGCGTACAGAAGATGTATGTGTGGCGCACGTTCTCGCTTAACATTCAAAAATTGACAGCAAAGAATATGCTCCAGGATTTTGCTGACGTGTCTACTCTAACCCTTACGGTAATTTTTAGGGTTTGTCCGATAGGTCTTGAGATCGACGAAACCCTACTCACGAGCTCTTAAAAACACTACAGCTTATAGAGAAACCTCTGCTGCGGCAGGAATTTTTTTTTGCAACGTTATATCACATAACTTCGCACTTCTTGTCCTGATAGGTTAGGCAGAGGTTTACCTATAGTAAACCAACATTTCGCCAGTTATGTTTAGTTATTTTTTTTTATTTTACATATAAACGTCATTGATAAAGGACACTTCCAATGATGTGAGAACACCATTGCCTTTGGTAGGACACAACGCACATTCTGAGTACATAACTGTACGGAATACTGATCCCTGATCCATTACTGTGTGTCAGAGTAAGAATTTAACTTTTATACATAAGATATAGATTAATTTACTTAGTCTGAGTTGCGTTAGCATTAATAATTGAACTTCCTGAATGTATTTTCTATGTAAATCTAAGAAAATAAATATTTTTTTAAATGTTTAGGTATTTTTTTATTCCAAAAAATAAAACAATTCTCTCACTGTGGATGGACCCTTAGTATTAAAAAGTATGTATACATAATTTTCATACACTCATGTGCTATGAATTTCACAGGACTACTGTAGATAAAGAAGACCAGATACAAGGTAATGCTTGTAGAGCACATCGGTCACAATGTGGAAGATAAAAGCTTATTTTAAAGACAAACTTACATCAACTTGTAAAGTGCTAGACCACCTGTGGGGAACAGGTGGTCTAGCACTTTATAACACCAACGAACTCACTGGCGCGATGACAGGAAAAAGGTTTTTTTTGCCTCAATAGTAAGCAGTTACCTTGCTCAAAACACTCACTAACTTAGTCATTTGGAATGTAAATTTTATCAAGTGAGTAACCGCTTAAGGGACCTGTCCCACTGCCGATGAGGAAGCGACTAGATACAATGTTTTTTTCTCTTTTACGAAACGTACAAAAGATTTTAGGTCTCGTGAAGTAACGAGATACCTATTAATAGTTGATCACTGACTGTTTATACCGCCGCCGGGTACTCGTTTTTCGCAGCAACAAGAGCTATCAAAGAGAGTACCTACTCGCTCAGCGACACTCGCTTGGCGGGCAGAAAAGCCGCTGAGACTGCCGCTTGGTACATACGCATACCAGCGAGTAATCGCTTGTCGCCGACGCGCAATCGCTGCTCGCCAACACGTTTTTAGTTGCTAGCTCTATTCGCTTCTCATTAATCTCCGACGGTGATACAGGTCCCTTAAGGTGTATTCATGTAGAACGCTGGTAATCGGCGCCAATATGCCAGCGCTTTTCGGCGCCGACAAGCGCTGTTGTCAACCCTGGCCGGCGCAGGCAGTTTTCATACTTTTTGCCAAATTAGCGCGAACCAGTGCCGTGTAATCAGGTAGGAACTTCTACGCGCTTATTATTACCGTCAAAATTGTGTGGGCGGGCCGGATTAAAATCCGTCGCAGGGGCCTGAGTTGACAAGTATACATTTTTCAGTAAGCACATATTAAGAAATATAGGTACATACCTAAACATCATAATTTTTTTAAATGAACTTATTCATAATTCACACAAAAAATTATAATCTAATAAAAACAGTTCTAACAACATCACGCCTGTATTTCCCGAAAGGATAGGCTGAGGTGTACGACACCCACATTTCGCCAGTTGTGTTTTAATTCCCATGTAATAGGGGGTTAGCCTATTGCAACTGGGCACAAATCCAGACTCAGGGCTGCTATTGAGAAATTCCGGATGGAAAAACCCAATGACACTGCCTGATCGGAAATCAAACTCAGGACCTCATGCTCCACCATAGCACTTGCAACAACTAGACCATCGGGGCAGTTACATGTTTGACACTATCTTCAGTAGTTCAGAGTCCACTGGTTTCTCATCTGTAACAATTGTTTTTCTTTGTTAACAGAGGTATTTATCACAAGAGTAATATTATCAGCCAAATCAAGACAAGAACAAGTGACAATATGGAGTGTTGAAACATGGTTGAAATGAGGATTTGCTGGCCTTGGTGTCAGCTTGTGAATCAATCTGCAAACAGCAGTCAATGTGATTTTGGCATGTTCTTCATGTTAGTTTTGCACAACACAATGTTATTTTTATGGTTCCGTACCCAAAGGGTAAAACGGGACCCTATTACTAAGACTCCACTGTCCGTCCGTCCGTCTGTCACCAGGCTGTATCTCATGAACCGTGATAGTTAGACAGTTGAAATTTTCACAGATGATTTATTTCTGTTGCCGCTATAACAACAAATACTAAAAAACAATAAAATAAATATTTAAGGGGGCTCCCATACAACGAACGTGATTTTTTTGCCGTTTTTATAGATAATGGTAGGTACGCGAGTCCGGCTCCTACTTGGCCGGTTTTTTTTATACCTTGGTAGATATCACAAATATCTGCATAGTCTATAGATAATGGAGAGGATATTCCACCTAATAAAATAGAATCATAATAATTATGTATAAACATTCATGCAAAATGGACAAATTTATGAGATTATCAAGGTCAAAATATTAGAAGTAATGGCAGAAGAACATTATTACACACAATAAAATAATTATTCGTAAAATACATAGGTACTATGTATTATAAAATATCATTACTTACCTTGTACTTTCTTTAAAACAGCCTCTAATATTTTTGTTTTTAAGTCCCCGTGCTTTAATTTTAAAGCATGTTCTTCGGTCATATGCTGCTTTTGTAATTCTATAAGGGCGTTTTTTTCTTTTTCACATTTAAGTCTTTCACTTTCAAAATTGTTGTTTGTTGATACTTTTGCGGATTTATTTGATTGCTCATCATCGCATAACGTAGGCCAACGTCTTTTTGGATTACTTTTTTCTTGTTTAATACCTGTGATGAAAGTACAAATTAATGCTAAGTGTTGGATTGTTTTTACCCTACTACACAGCAAAGACAAGATTATGGTTTTAATTGATAATCCAACTAAAATGGGTTCAACTTGCTGAAGGGCTCAAATTGTGTTACACAACAATACTTGGTGCGGTAGATGGAGGGGTGTTGGGGTTTTCAATGTTATAATCTTATCTTGTATTATGCAAGTTCTACTTGCATCGTCAGCGGAAGGGTTGCAAGACATGGTGACTGTGATGGATGAATCATTTAAAATGAATGGGATGAATATAAATGTGAATAAGATGAAGGTGTTTGAAAGAGAAGAGGATGTATCGGTATGTGATGTGAAATTAAATGATAAGTGTGTGGAGCAAGTAAGTGAGTTCGTATATTTGGGGAGTCTATTTACAAGGGATGGAAAGAAGGGTAAATGCGGGAAATAAAGTGAATGGTGCACACACAACCAGTTAATGTCCAAAAAAGCACGACTGGCTGTTCACAATGGTGTGCTGGTGCCTACGCTTATGTAAGTGAGTGTTGGGTGTGGCAAAAGAAGCATGAAAGTAGAATAAATGCTGTGAAAATGTGTTCCTTGCGAAGCATGTGTGGTGTGACTATGAATGATAGACTGAAGAATGATGTGATAAGGCAACAGTGCGGTTTAAAGGAAGATGTAGTGACAAAAATTGAAAAGAGTATGCTAAGATGGTTTGGTCATGTTGAGAGGATGAATGAAGGGCGATTAACAAAATGTATTTACAAGGCAGATGTGAGTGGAAACGCCGGGATTATTGGTGCTGTTCTTCAGAAAGGTCAGGTGCGTAGTACTCACAACCGGCGTGCGTGTATGCCCAGATGTATGAACGTAAATGAGGCAAAAGGAGTATGTATGGATCGTAGCAGGTGGTGGTCTGTAGTTTCTGCCTACCCCCATGGGAAGAAGGCGTGAGTTTATGTATGTATGTATTTTGGATTGAAGCCCTTCAGACATACTTGAGAGGATGTATATATCTGTAGTAAGAAATACAAA
Organism: Griposia aprilina; assembly: GCA_916610205.1. Classification (NCBI taxonomy): domain Eukaryota; kingdom Metazoa; phylum Arthropoda; class Insecta; order Lepidoptera; family Noctuidae; genus Griposia; species Griposia aprilina. Next base: position 25,774,803 of record OU744284.1, read on the forward strand.
TGGCATAGCACAGGTGGCCCACACACAAGCTTACTTTTCAATAGTGATACACACACAAACACACACACACTTTCACTCATACATACACACACACTAATGTTTATTACTTACACATTATTTGAGGGTCACAGGTATAAACTGACTCTATTTCCGAATAAGTTGACTCTCCGCCCGAACTTCCATAACCAGTTAGGTCTGCTACGACTTCCAGGACAGGATCATCCATTCTCGATGGCGCTCCGCCAGTTCCATTTGCCTGGTTATAGGTTTTGGCTTCCGTTTTCATTTTTTGCCATAACTTTTTAAGATTATCCTTAGTTCTGTAAAAGAGTAAGGTGCAGGGAAATGACGAGTTTACAATAGTTACCGAAGTACTTTACGAATGCTAGCTTTTCTCTATATTTTGTTGAATATTATTATGAAAACAATAAATAATAACACTAACCTTAGGATGCTACCGGATGCATTGAGTTCATTCGTTACTTCTGTCCAAGCATCTTCTTTCAAACGATTTGTTTGTAGGTCGTGCGAGGTAACTTTAGTTATTATCACTTGGCCTTTTTTTTTCAAAATGCGAAGAAATCTCATTTTTTCCTCCGTACTAAAGTTTACTGAACGCTTGCGTTTTTCAGCTGTCATTTTGGGATGTTATTAAAGAATAATACAGAAATGATAAAAAATCGCAGACTAAAACGTTTGCAATTCACAACACAACACAGAAACAAACAAACAAGGAATGACAATGACAGATGTGAGAAATAGGGGTGCAAGATACGAGTAAATACATGTACTTACTCGATACCTACTTTTCTTCTGATGTCTAGTACTTTTAGCATCGATAATGTGGAACCGAGTAAGTATGGGTCAAAATTACTCGTATCAGTACTCGGATTTTACTAGCTTCTGCCCGCGGATCACCCGCGTGGTTCGTGGATTCCACGGGAACGTCCTGCTTTCGTACCCTACATCCCCCCCATTTAGGGGTATTTTTGAGAAAAAGAAGCCTATGTCCTTCCCCAGGATGCCATCTATCACCTTGCCAACTTTCATCCAAATATGTTCAGTGGTTTAGGTGTGAAAAGGTAACAAACAAACTTACTTTCGCATTTATAATATTAGTTAGGATAAGTATCTAAGTATAAGTATGGATTACTTGGTACTATTTATGCTAGATGACGAAATAAGAGAAATGATAAATGTTCTATAATTTACTCTATAATATTGAAGTTTCTCGATTTTTTCTTTTTTTTTGATAACAGACGCTAATGATTTTACAATTGTCGGTATCTCTGCACCTTGTGAGACATCGTTTTCTAAAGCTGGTGCGACAGTCACTGCATCAAGAAATCGTTTGACAGGCAAACTCACCTTGGCCAATTTCTTGAAAAAAAAAAAATATTTTGCGTAACATCTCAAAAACAATTTTTTTTTTTAAGTTTCTTATTTATATCAATAAACATAATCTCAATACTTACAGCTGTTTTTATTTGCCTTTATTTCCAAGAAAAAAAAATACCACTACGAGTAAGTATCTATATATATATACAATAATATTATAGATATTTTACGACCGATACGATACCGGTACCGAGTAAAAAGATCGATACCTCAGTGGTATCGTTTCATCCCTACTGAGGAGAAATTAGCACAAAACGACTGAAACCAGTGAAAGTGGTGGTGTGGCGAAATGTGATGATTGTGATGAAAAGTCTGAACCAAAACGCCAGTTGTCAACTAAATTAAAAATTACAGACAGGGAGCTAAGAGATAAGAGATCATTTATTTGTCAGAACATGAGTATAGGTACACACACAAAGCATGCAAGATGCTAAGTACATTGCAGAAAAGATCACAGTCATGTTTTAGCTTAATGGCGTACAAATATGTATTATAATACTTATTAATAACATTTGATCAGTAATTTTATCTATAAAAAATGGGTGTTTTTTTTTAAAATATCCTTTCCCATTGCAGCAGTCAATCAGTCAAAGGTCAGTCAGTGGTTAACCACTGCGCCAACCGTGTCGTCAAAATTGGTGTCTCCCATAGACCTTATTCATAAGATCAAAGGTATTTCCTTGTATTGAGCATTGGTGCCGATTCTCTTGTCACAAATGCCTCTAAACTTAACTAAAAATCACCAAAAAATCATGTCCGTGACTACCGCAGGACCACCAACGCCAATCGCTTCCATATTTGGTAAATAATTGGTACTAATTAGTACTCAAACAACAAAATTGGTACCTTAGTAGTTTTCGAGAAAATCGTATTTGAAGGTGGTCCTGCGGTAGTCACGCTCACTTCAGCAGGACCACCACCGGCGCCGAAACAGGGGCCATACTACAGCTATTCTAAGTATACAAATAATTAGTATCCATAGATGTGATTCATTTCGTAAAAAAAAAACAGAACTGAAACATTTGTATTTACCGAGAAATCAACGATGATAACTTTCGCGCGCTATTTCAGCAGGACCACGACTTTGAATGTTGATTGCAGGTTTCAGGAGCTTGTCGCTTCCCTCAAACCTACATAGAAAATTAGTACCCTGCAAGATAAAATTAGTACTCTAGTAGTTTACGAGATATACCATGCCATTGGTGGGGTGGCGGTAGTCACGGTGTTAAATTTTCATTTCAAGATTTCCCTATTAAAAACTCTGTGTTTTCTTCCCAATTTTATAAAAAAATTAGGACTCCTAAAGAAGTTATAGTGCCCGAAAATTCAGATTCCTAAGTGGTGTATTTTAAGAGAAATTAGCTTTCATTACTTTTCCATACTAAATCACCGCGTATAACCCGACCAAATTAAGTTCTCAATGGTATTGAGCTGTTTAGGAGATGTACACTCGTGCACATAAATTTATGAATGTTGGAATAGTATTAAAAACAGTTCAATATCTATAATTTTTATACCAACTGTGTACCTATAAAGATACATATAAGAAGAAAAAAAAACCTATCGTTACCCATGGCCTGTGATACCTTTGTTAATGACGTGGGTAGGTAGGGTAATCAAATAATTGTTTTTCTGTATTGTAAGTACCTACCTTCTGTGTTGTTAAGTGAATATCATTAAAGAGCGATAGGTATTTCTTATTTATTTCTTTCCTACTAATTTACCGTTGCTGCAAGCAGTACCTAAGTATTAAAAAACCTAATTTACTGCAGTAACAATATATTGCTAATAACGTAAGTATAAAAGGATTACATAAGTAATAGGAATTATCTGTGGACCTTGAGTGTATCTTTATTTACCTATTCAATACCTATTTTGTTATAGCTAGGTTATGAAGTAAACATGGCATGGTATATCTCGTAAACTACCAGAGTACTAATTTTGAATTTTAGGTACTAATTTTATCTTGCAGGGTACTAATTTTCTATGTAGGTTTGAGGGAAGCGACAAGCTCTTGACACCTGGAATCAACATTCAAAGTCGTGGTCCTGCTGAAATAGCGCGCGAAAGTTATCATCGTTGATTTCTCGGTCAATACAAATGTTTCAGTTCTGTTTTTTTTACCAAATGAATCGCATTTATGGGTACTAATTATTTGTATACTGAGAATAGCTGTAGCACTCACTTCAGCAGGACCACCTTCAAATACGATTTTCTCGAAAACTGTTAAGGTACCAATTTTGTTGTTCGAGTACTAATTAGTACCAATTGAGTACTAATTATTTACCATATATGGAAGCGATTGGCGTTGGTGGTCCTGCGGTAGTCACGGACATAAAAAAATCGTTTGTTCCTGTCAAACGTCGATTTCCGATTCTGAAATGGACTAAAGTGACACTACTTAAATATATTTTAGTTTGGCAGCACTAAGGGCCCGTTGTTTGATCAGTAGTCAAACATACTAATAGGTAGTTAAAATGTGTTAGTTACTAACAATTTGTTATAAATGACATAAGTCCCAACAAACTGACAATTCGACAATTTATAAGCTAATAATTATAGTCAAAAAATTTACTATTTGCTATGAAAGTTAACCATGCGTAGATAGAGTAGTTAAAGTTTAACTATTGTCAAGTGACTAATTGTTAAATTTACTATTAGTCATTTTTAACTATGTATCAAACAACGGGCCCTTAGATGGCACTGAGTTATTAATTTAGTGAAAATGGCAATTTTGCTATTCTGAATTTGACGCTTTTCACCTAAAATGTTGACTGTCTAAACTCTAACTAAATTTGTCAATTTTTAATCGCGATTAAGAAGGTGTGGAATAAAATTAGTTGTCATGAACTAAAATTCACACCAACACCTCCACTTCAGGTGCAAAATCACTAGGTACTGTATTTTTATTTTGTATATATCGCAAAAATAATGAAAATTTGGACCTTCTTTATAAGACCCGTAAACCCCTAAAACTCAACATGTATAAAATATTTTTTCGTTTCAATACAAAAAGTGAAAAATTCCAAAAACACGTCGAGTTTGCGCGCCTCCGGCTCTAAAAAAATTCACTGGGTAGGGCAAACAAATACCACGTGGAGTCGCGATCGTCAAATTAAATTTTAGTAGTCAATTTTTTTTTTAAATTTAGACTATTCTCATAGCCAAAAAAAAAGTAAGGACTTTTAGTGATAGTTTAGTTAGTTTAGTACGGTGTAGGTACAAGAGAATCGCCACTATTATCTACCAACAATTTAAATCTTTGATTACCTAAATTAGGCATTCATTCGTTGTTGTCGTTAGTTAAACGAGCATTTAGTTTTGTCTCTGTCTGTTTTGTTTTGTCCCATAACTAAGTCAATCCTAAATGTCAAAGTTATCTATCCTATTTATGTAAGTTTATGTCTCATTTCTTACGAAATTTATGGAAAAAGTTTTTTGGTATTTCTGACTTTTATAGTACGCAAACCTCAGTTGGTTCAATACAGTTATTTGATTGAAACAGAATCGATTGCCATCAAAAAGAGTTTTTGTGAAAATTGCCCATTTTCTTACACTGTATTTTTTTTTCAAAATCCCTGAATTCAGATCAAAATATCTCAAAACGTTAAGGACAGTCTCCGAAGACCGTTTTCATGTAGCTACAAAGATTAAGGTACCTGCCATGGACGAACAAAAAAAGCCGAACGGAACTTCGCTAAGACAAAACTGAGTCCCACCCTAATCGCGTAACACACTATTAATCACAATCTGAATAATTTTTAAGCCTATTGCTAATCCATTGATTCATAAGTTCGAAAAATTTGTCTGCTCAACAATGTAAATAACGCAATGAATGTTGTTGAACTGTCTAAATGAAAGCCATTCCTACTGTTAGTGTGTTACGCAATGAACCCGCCGTTTATGTGTGCGGGTGTTGCCGTTTGCGTGCATAAAGGTGCATCCACATTAAAGTTACTTTTTATGGATCAACGTTTGTTAGTATTAGTGGGCAACAACGGATAACAAAAAATTATTTAGTAAACTTACTAAAAGTTACAGAAAGTAGGTACATAGTTATTTATTATTTAACATTTACGTCAAGCATATTATTACTAGGTCGGTCGATTCACAATTTGTCAGTTTTAAATTCCTGTACGGTATGGTAGCCTTTCTTTATTAAGGGGGACTACATGACCTAAACGCAAATTTATAATGACTAAAAATATATGATCCCCTGCAGTAACCAAAATCATAAAAATATATGATATTCTGCAGGATATATGCTAGTTAGATAGTGTGTTGAAAACATAATACAATTAACTTGATATGATAGAAAAAAATCACGAAGATACCACAACAAAAAATATTTAACGATTAAAAACCATACTAATATACATGCAATCATTCAGATTTTTTGTCAGATTATTCTACAAGCAACATACTAATGTAGTAGTGTTTTTTTTTTATTTCAATGAATAGATTTTTTGTAAATCCATAATTGCTTCATATTTTGCAATAAATTACCAGCGTTGTGTCATCGCGCGTCTCTTTCTTTTCTCTGCAATCCGACAGTGACCGCGCTTTAGCTCTTGTAAGCCCCTTAACAGAGATTGAAAATTGAGTCATTTGGTATGGATTTTAAACTTTCCGGTAGCTTATTAAATATGTTAGCTAGTCTTGAGTATGGGCTTTTCCCGATAACTTTTAAGTTCGTGATGGGTAGTATTAATCTATTCTTATTACGTTGGTTATAGTTTTCATGTAGCTCGATGTTAGATTTGAAGAGGTGCCTATTTTTCCTAACGTATATACAACTTTGCAGTATATAATTGCTGGTAGTGTATGAATTTGTTGTTTAATAAAGTGTGGCCACAACTCTCTCGTTGATCTATTTTTATTAGTATTCTGATGCATTTCTTTTGTTGAATGAAGAGGTCCAAAAAGTCAGTACTTTCTCCCCACAGAATCATACCATAATGATTTAGCCAGGAATAGGCATACGAATAATAGGCAGATAAGGCGGTTTTATAGTCTGTGTTGCAATTCAATATGCCTAGCGCATAAATAAATTGGGACATTTTTGCTCTTGTACCTAGTTACTTTCTTTATGTTTCTTCCAATTTAGGTTTGAGTAAAACTAATGTAGGCCTAAAAGTGTAAATTCGCTTATTTCTTCTAATTTTAATTTTTGCGTAATATAATTAGATTTATTGGGTTTCTTTGGTAAGTTCTGAATTGGCTTGTTCAGTTTCTGTGAAAGTTTTTAAAATAGCTGAATGGTTAACATTCGCGGGCGTTTTAAATAATAAAGAAGCATCGTCAGCGAACAAAATACACGACGAACTTATCTTTGTTGGCAAGTCATTTACGTATATTATAAATAAGGTAAATCCTAAAACACTTCCTTGGGGTATTGAATTATTAATGGTAGCCATGTCTGATCCTATGCAGTAGGTACATTTCCTGGTTAACGCTATCGAAATATTCTACTTCTACAAATTGTATTCTGTCTTGTAAATATGATTTAAACCAATTAAAAGCTGTCCCTCTAATACCCGATCCGTATACTATTTGTAATAGGATTTTATGTGACACCTTGTCTTACGCCTTCATGATAATATCTAAGAATAGTCCAATAGCATACTTATGTTCGTTAATGCAACTGTATATTTCCTGTATATAGCTGTATACCGCTAAAGTAGTTGAGCATTTTTTCCTAAAACCGAATTGATTTTTATCTAAAATATTTTTTTTTTCAAAAAAAATTTTATCACGTTTCGCCATCGCTTTTTCGTTTTTTTTTGAGATAGTGAGTAATAGAGCAATAGGTCTATAATTATAGGCATTTTCAGAATTTCCTCCTTTTTTCGCAATTTTAAGTTTTTCTGGGAAACGTCCCTCGTCGAAAGAAATACTTATTTATTAGTTTAGTGAGAGGCGATGTTAGCTCCCTTACGCATTTTTTAACTAATAGCGGCGGGATATCGTCCACCCCAAAGCTACGTTTATTTTGTATTCCGCGTATAATATTTACTTATATTAACAAAAGAAAAAAAACAGTTTTTTGCTGGCGATATTCTGTCCGTTTTTTTTTGTTCGTCCATTTTACACACGGCTACACATCAAGCTATACATTTCCAGTATAAGCTTTTTTGCCACCGACTTCCGAAATTAAAGTTATTTTTCACTTTGTAGTGTTTTTTTTTTTGAAGTCGGTTGTATTTTTCTGTAAAAAACTTTTTTATTTTTCACTTTTTAGTGAGCCAGCTATTAATTTATCTCTAAGTTACAATAGCCTAATATCAACTACTCACCACCTTTTACAAAATATTCCTTTTCCCGATGCAGGGACGTTAATTGTTGAGGAGTTCCCCTGGTAAGAACCAAAAGAACTGGAGCTGATGGTAAAGCCACCATCAGCACCAACATTTCACCATATTCATTGTGACGAGCATAAATTGCTTAGCAACCATATTAAAGTAATCGAATCGTAATCCGTGAAATACTTATAATTGAGTAGTTCCGGTGGCCTCTGGTCTTCATCATCAGTTCCACTTCACCGAATGATGCTTTCCGAGAGCAAATGCACGAGTTACTATAAAAAATACCCAAATCGCTATAGGCGTGCCTGTAAAATTTGAAGATTTCCCTCGATTTCCATGGGATCCCTTCATCAGATTCTGACTTGGTGACAATGGGACCACCTCGAGAGTATACCCTTTCAAGCAAAAAAAGAATTTTGCAAATCCGTCTATACATATATGACGCAGTTATACCCGAACATACATAAAAAAAATATATATAAACATCCGAATTGATAACCTCCTCCTTTTTGAAGTCGATTAAAAAGAGAAAAACAAAAATTGTATAAAGTAAATAAATGTAGGTACTACTTTACGCTTTCCTTTGCGGGTAGGCAGAGAGGATCGAGCGACACATAGCGTGCGGGGTATTGTTGGATCCCATAAATACAAAGATTATGATATTTCTAATAAAGTGACTTTGATATTCAGGTAGATAAATAGTTTGTGATTAATAGTTATCTAGGTAGATTTTTCGGTTACAACCGCAGAAATAACTTTGTTTTTGATAGATTGATGAAAAAAAAACGTATTTTTGCGGTCGATATTAACAGTGCTGTGCTTGCGTTAATATTCTGCCCAAGTATAGAACCCTTCACTGTGCCGATGCCGGCTCCGTTACGCAGTTGGCTGGTTTTTTTATAGTGCGTTCTAGAGAATATAGTTAGGGCTTCAACATAAGTGGACTACAGGACCTAAACGCAACTTTTATAATGCCTAAAAGAATATGATCCGCTGCAGTAAACGCAATCAGAAAAAATATATGGCATTCTTCAGGATACATGCTAGTTAGATAGCGTGTTGAAAACATAATACAACTAAATTGATACGATAGAAAAAAAAAACACGAAGATACCTCTAAAATTGCCTTTTAACGATTAAACACCATACTAATATACATGCAATCATTCTGATTTTTTGTCAGATTATTCTACAAGAAACTGTATAATTTTTTTAGTCTTATCTTATTGTAAATATTTAGATAATTGCTTCATATTTTGCAATAAATTACCAGCGTTGTGTCATCGCGCTTCTCATTCTTTTCTATGCAGTCCGACAGTGACCGCGCTTTAGCTGTTGTGTAGACTGGTATAAAATTGATTAACCACTGAATGAACAAATCCAGGAACGTACCTACCTACGTAAACAAGAATATGAAAACCTTGCGGCTTGTACAATTTGTGGTCTCACTTCGTAACCATTGCATTTGTCGATGCTGTAATGTCATTTAATGAAATATCTTTACGTATCGCAGGGGATTGTGAGTAGGTAAGGAAAGTCCTTTTTAATGGGTGTCCCAAAAGTAGGTATGTATAGGATTTGAAGAGGCGATGTCAATTGGCAGATCTTGCGATGTGAAGCCACAGGATTTCTTTCTTTGGGGCTACGTCAAAGATAAGGTGTACGCCAACGATCCACAAAACATTGACGACTTGAATTGAAACAGCTAACTTGAACTTGATTCGCCTAGTTATTTGTGAAAAAAGCCGTGAAATGTATGAAAATGTAATGAAAAACTTTGGCAAAAGAATCGGCATTTGCAAAAATGCCAGTGGCGGTCATTTGGTTGGTATTCTGTTCAAATAAAATTGTACAAGTCTCTTCTTTAAAATAAAATAAAATATAATTAGGAAGAAATATCAATCCGTTCGTATTTTATTGAAAAAACACATCCTATACCGTCAAACGGGGTGAATAGGAATGCAGGGGTAAATCGAGACGAAATATTTTAACATTGAAATAATATAGTTTGTCGCTAAAAAGGACTCTAATGTGTTTACTGTACGTGCACTTGTTGGCAACAAACTATTATTATATTTCAATGTTACAACCCCTTTTAATGTTTCGTCTCGACTCACCCTTGCATTCCTATTCACCCCGTTTGACGGTACCTACTTTTGAGACACCTGTTTCCACGAACAGTTAACTAACCTATCTACTTAATGACTAATTGGTAATCACCTAGCCAGAAAGCAGCTTAAAAGCCGAAAGTTTATTCTGTTCTAATTTCTATTAAGCAGTTACATAGCATCACGCCTGTAATCCCCGAAAGGATTAGGCAGAGCTGCACCTATACCCGCATTTCGCCAGTTATGTTTAAGTCCCATGAGATAGGGGCCGAGTCTACTACGATAGACCGGGGATCTCATGCTACTAGACCAACGAGGCAGTGAATTCCTATTATCTACCGACACAACGCAAAAATGAGTATCTTCACCTGTAATACACAATTAAAATGAACTTTGTGTGACTTTACCGCTCGATACCCATATCGGTTGACCGTTAATTCGATATAAGCTCACGCTTGACCGGTGACCACCGGCTCCGCTGATACGTGGACTTTCACTGGGTTTCCAGTGCCTAGGCTCCCTACGCAATGGCCGTGACCGTGCAACGATGAAAGCTAGTGGATTAGGAAAGTAAATACCGTGTGACACATTCCATAAAATAAACCGGGAAATACCTAATCAATTTCTACAACAAAAAGAAAACCATTTAGATTACTTGGCTGATATTTATCCTTGATCCGTCGTTGTGACATTCCGTTGCGCTGTTGTTGCACTAAATTAACACCTGTTTCGAGCGTGGCAATTAGTCTATGCTGACGCCCTTAATCTATTGCAAATGCTGCGTAATGGCGGCTTCTTGTCCGAAACTGTCACTCAGCAACTGAACGAGAATTATTACAACGAAATCTAACACCCACTCGCCGCTCACGTAACCGGGCGACTCCCAAATCTATTGTTGACGGTCGTGTAACATTAGTTTATAATTATGTTACGTATCCGGACACAGGAAGTACTTTATTTATTTTCTATTTACAATTAAATGTAAACGAATAATAACAATTCGGCTTATTTTATTTGGCACTATTGACTGTTTAATGATATAACGGGTGTCTGTACCTAAAACGGAGTAAAATAGAGTGGCTTTAGCAAAAAGACGATCGTCGTTCGCCGGTTGCGCTTGCGCACGTTACGATATAAGGTTGCGGAGGGAGCCGCGCCGCTGCAGTGCCTCTCCCGCCGTCTCGATACGACGTCGACCAACATGGGGAGAAAGGTAAATTGATTCAAATAATTAATTGTACTATATCAATTTACTTATAATAATTTCTATTATTTTACTAATAATTTTATGATTTTTTAATGTGTTTCTATTTGTTCGCAGGCAATATTAGCGTTCGTGTGCTGGCTGACGATAAGCCAAGCCCTTGGTGATAAAGGGTCTGTCACACAGAGTGCAACACTCAAAGATAATGAGAGTGCAGCGAGTGCTCCGCGCCTCTACCGCAACGTTCCTCTGGGAGTGTACGCCAGTGCGGCGCCCTACGCGTCCTACTCCTTCCAGCTGCCGCAGTTCATCGCTGCGCCCAAAGTTGCGGCCTCGCAAGTCGCCCCGGTGAAGCAGAAGCCAGCAAATCAAAATGTGAATACATACTTGATGGATTCCTACGGGAACAGATACTTTGAAGCCCCTCAGCAAGCTCCGTACAAGGCCGCATTTCCGCAGCAGTATGTGTCGCTTCAACCGAAACTACCAGAACATTTGGCTCAGCCACTAGTCGCCGCCTCGCCTAACTTTCAGTTCAAGCAGTCTGCCCCACAGATGTTTTTCGGTGCGCCCTTCAGAGTCCCAACTCTGCAGAGCCCAGCTTCGACTTCTCACAATCACTTTCCCAGTTTCGGACACTTAGTGTATGCGCAGAATGTTCAAAGCTTGGCGCCCTCGTCAAATGCTCAAAATTACGGTTTTAGAACTCCGCAAGCCCAGCAACAGTCAACGAACAATAAAGCAGTGTTTTTCAATACACAGTCGCACGAGCAATACAGCAATAACAAAAATGAACCCAAATTCCAACGACAGCAAGAGTTACCTCAAATAATTGTTGGTAAACCCAAGTTCCAAAATGGTCAGGAATCATCTCCTGTTCCTCACGGTGAAGCAAAATTCCAACACATCCAAGAAATACCGCATGGAGCTCATGGCGAAGCGAAGTTCCAACGTCTTCAAGAAAAACCTAACTTTGATCATAGTGAATCGAAGTTCCAGCGAGTGCAAGAAAATCCCCATGTGGCTGATGACGGACCGAAGTCACTTCGTAGCCAAGAAAAACCTCACGAGACTCACTCAGGTGCGAATTACCAAAGGTTCAAAGAAGTGCCACAAATCGTTCATGTAGAACATAGTTATGAACGTGTAGAAGAGGCCCCAAAACACTCAGGAGGAAATACTCATGGCACACATAGCGATAAAGCTCAACTGCAATCAGGTCCTGCTAAACAGACAACTGTCACTTACATAAACGATATCAATGGAAAGACATCTGTAGTGAAAGTGAAAAGTGAACCTCTTCCTCTACTAGACTTAACTCTTCTTGAACCTCTGACGTTTGCGAATCCTTTCGGACCTCAAGTGCAACATTTCCTGCCTAGAATTAGCCAGGCCACATACCAAAAATTGCCACAAGCTGATATAGATGGTGCTAAAAATTACCAGAAAGAATTTGTCGTTCAAAAGACAATGTCATATGATAGCGGAACTATCAGTGAAAAGCCACAGAAGCATACACATAAAAAGAAGGAAAAGAAACCAACACATTCTAATAAACATGCGAAAAAGAACGATGCTCCTAAGAAAACGACCGGACCGCACCACGAGACTCTTGATGATGTACCAGAAATTGTATATGAAATTAATATGCCTGGACACAAGGAAACATACAAAGAAAAAGCAATAAGCTACAACAAGGAAACTCAGTCGGAACCAGTGCATTACAGCTATGGATCTAAATCTGAGAAGGACCCTGTTACTTACAGTTTTACGCACTCCTCAAAGGAACCGGTCCAGATAAAGGAAGTTCATTACCATGGCAATGGTCAAGGTCCATCACACCTCGTAAATAATTTCAAACCAGAAGAACAACACCGGGAAGAACATGTGCACAACAGCGCGCCACACAGTGACTCCGAGAGGCATAAAGATTCTTCTCATGATTCGGAAGACGGTGATCCAGGATATCATCACAATTATAAGGAACATCCTACATCTTCTGAGGAACATCACGAACCAGCTCATAAAGAACAAGGTCACCATCACGGGCCGAGTCACGGACATCACGATGAGTTATTGCATGCTGATCCATCGAAATATTATTCCGCCCCGACTCAGCATCCTACACATTACGATTTTGAGCCCATTACAAGGGAATACGAAGAAGATATACGTCTGCTCGCCAATGCTCAAATAAAGGTTGACCCCAGTCAGCATGTGCATCAGGCGAAGTCTCAGGGACATTCAAAGTCTCAGGAACATGCACCGTCTCCCCAGCAGGACGAGCAGTCCCACGCACTACACCGAAATCATCACTCTTCTCCACACAAACATTCACATCAGTCGCAACCTCAACAATCGCATCACCATTATTCGCCTTCTCATTCTGAATCGCACAATGCACCTCCAACTCATGTTCATGAGAAATCAAAACGCATTATAATTCACGATGAAGCTCCGGACGAAAGGCACATGCACCAAGAACAAATGAAAGAAGAAGTGGTTGACCGAGAAGAAAACAATGAAGAAGATTTTGAAAATGCGTATAAAAATGCCGCAGTTGGTTTTCCTGCCTATAGCAAAGAGGCCTTAGAAGCTGCTGAAAAAGACATCTTTGATCCCGAAAGTTACGGAGTTCCGCCCGATGACGTCGAGTATAACATCGAACAAACCCCTTTTCAACAATATCAGGAAGATGGCGACGAATTCCCTAAAGAAGCACGCTCGAGCTATAAAGACTCGAGAGACAAAATGAAGGAAGACTACTACACGGATTATTCAATTAGCAAGCCAGAAGGTTTACTCGATCACTATCAAAATAAGCTAGGATATTACAAGTTATACAAACAACAAAAGCCTGATTATTATGTCGCTGACGGAGACGATGACGACAAGAAACAGAAACCAACATTCGCCAAATACTCGGTGGCTCCAACGTTTGATTTTCCTTCGACAAAGGAAGAGAAGGGAAAATCGTATTACGGTCACCACAAACCTAAACAACAGCTATACGAGTACGATTACTCCAAAGGGGCGCCGCGCGATAATTCAGCTTTCGCATCTCGACCCTACCAGAGATACAAAAGCAAGACAAACTTCGTAGAGCCACAGTTCCAGTACGGTTTCGAGCCGATATCCATACCAAAGCTACTCGATAGTGAACTTGCCGCGATGGCAAGCAACCATAGACCCGAAAGTGAAAAGCCGGGCATGAGGAAGAAAGTTTACAAAGAAAACTGGTACGTTAAGAAAACTAGCACAGCCGCTGGGGCGCCAGCTAGCTGATAAGACTTAAGTATTTATTGTGTTGTTAGTGTTAAGTTGTTATAATAGTAAATTAATAAATTGTTAAAATATTTGAAATCTGTTTTTCTACTGAGATTAAGGAGAGTTGAACCTTATAAAAAGTTCTCTAACAGCAACTTGCACTATTTCTTTATTGTTGCGTAATTAAACTTTCGCTATCTACCAATACATTACGTGACGGTCGGTATTTTTTGCGACAATTGTTGTCCATCGGTAAATAAAAAAAATACTTTGCTATAGATTATAAAATCAGTCACCGTGGAAAAAGCAAAAAGTTCTGAGTTCGATTTTACATGCCAACCGGATTCAAAGACTATCGACTGCAACGTTGAGGAAATGCATTGTTTCACTTGTATTGCAATAGCTGAAACCACTGCCATAGTGAAAATAGATCAGTCAGTCATAATCATAATCATTATAATTGATGACGATAAAAAACATTCCTGGATCGCAGTTCCTTCCGCGTCCGGTTGTTACAGTGAGTATCGGACTATCGGTCCTGCGTTGATTTCCTTGATCGGAACCAACATTACAATGATCACGCGATACCTGATGATAGGGTAGGCACGCGAGAACACTTTTTTTACCACCAAGAGTAGAGCGCAGCACGAGTGCTAGTACGAGGTGCCTAGAAGCGCACGCGCTTGTGCGAATAATGTATGCTGACATCATTTTCGTTACAATGAGCTGCGTTTGTCAATTTCCATTATAAATATTTTAGATAAAATAGCTAAACAATCGGACGGCAAAATTCTTATCATAATTTATTATGCTTATTGCAATCTAGATATTATTTTAGACAAAAAGTACTTACTTACTTATTGCGAAATGTTGTTTCAGTAACTCGGTAATAGTTTTTTCGGTTTAATTGGTATAAGAGATCACAATGAAGGCATTATGGACATAGTCGTTTCATCAATATATTTTCATTGAAAACACAAAATATTTCGAAAACTTCGAACAAAAAAGAGATTCAAGTACCTTGAGTTATCTCTTGAGCAATATTCGATTATACGCTGACAGGTTGCAGACGCTTAGATGTGGAGAAATAGGCAAACAGTTTTCTTTGACCAGATAGTGAGCGGTTTTACTACTGAAACCAATCAGTTTTTCAATAAATCCAATTTGGAATGAATTAGTTATAACGATTACTAATAATGAACTTGGATATCTATTCAACACTTTGGAAGTAGGTACTCTATGGTTTCTATTGCTGGGCAGAGCCTAGTTTGACCAAGACATCTGTCTACATCTATCATCTATCTGCACTTCTAGATACTGCCTTGTAGTGCTGACTTGAACTTGTCTCTCATGTCTCATAGATAGGAAACGTTTAGTACCTCTGGCTAAGATAAACGTTGTGTGAGTCTATTATAACTTTGCGGATTTCCTAACTATAATAGGTACGAGTGTACGAAAGTCGGCAATAGGTACTGCGACAATAATGTTTGTCTGCGATGCAATGCCGTTATTCTGGATAACAAAAAGGGACAAAATGAAATAAAAAGTTGGTAGGCATTTGTTTTTTATTAATTCAATACTGATAGGTACTTAATATAAGCTATAACTTTACAAACCGCATGAGAATCATGACCTCAATCGAAGCTATGTGACTAGTAACATAACATAAATAAGTGATCATATAAATTCGAAACATTACTAAAACTTTGTTACTTCTAGAGAGACTATTATAAAATTATAGATGAGAGTACAAAAATAAATTATAATATAATTCTAAAAGACTAAATGGTCGGAGGTATTACACCGGCACTTAGAAGCCCTATTCAGCTGCTATCTGACTTTCCTGTTCGTCTCTGTGTCCGCTTCAATCACGTTCTTTCTCCTGAACAGTTTTATCGTCATGAGGACCGTCGTGACGCCTAGGCCCAAAGCCATTACAGCTACAATCGTCACACCAGTTGAAAGTTGATTGCTTTGGTAATCAAATTGTTCGCCGACTAAAGCCACTGGTCGTAGAATTTTGACGACCGGCTCGCAACCAGACTCCCTCACGTATTTCGCCCATGTTCTATTGGCAAACGTTAACTCTCTGGGCTTTGCGAAAGGCCTTCGACCCGGGACTGTCTTATTGACCATTGTGGTCATATTACGAAGTTGTGTTTCATTGTAGTGACAGTACAGGTTCTTCTTCTTCTTGTTTCCTTTGACCACGATGTCTTTCTCAGCACTCTTGGCCCCGACCAGGACATCCAAGTCTCCTTTGATCATATTCGCCCAGTCCCACATCTCAGCGATCTTGCAGTCGCACACGAACGGATTGTCGAGCAGATTGAGTGAATGTAACTTAGGATTACTTGTGAATACCCCCGGATCGATTGTTGTTAGATTATTGCTGCCGAGATTTATCTTCTCCAAATGATGTAATCTCTCTAAGAATGACAAACTTCCCATTGCAGATCTTAAACGATTTCCACCAAGATTGAGGTCAGTTATATTTTCGGTGTTCTTGAATGCATCTATGTTCAGTGACGATATATTGCAGTTACTTAGGTCGAGGATTGATACTTGAGATAATTGTTTCGGGAATATAGGTCCCGACGCTGGGATCACCAAAGGATTACCAGCAAGGCGAATCTCTCGTAAGTCCATGTATGTTAAGTTTTTGAAGAAAGCCAATCCGTTTAGAGGTCTTTTCAGTCCACAGAATTCCAATTCTATTGTAGTCAGTTGCGTCAAGTTTCCAAAAAGTCCTGCTTCTAGCGATAAGAGATCATTGCCAGATAGTACTAATCTCTTCATTGAAGTCATCTTGGCAAAGGTGTCTGGTCCAATGTAGGAAAGATTACTGTATCCCATGTTTAGGTATTCCAGCTTTTCCAATGGTGCCAATAGTTTAGTGAAAACATTTTCAAGTGGATTGCGAGATATATCTAGCTCTAGAAGATGATCGAAAACGTTAAAGTTGTCTGGTAGGTCGCTAAGACTACAGTCGCTCAAGAATAGTCTCTCGAGTTTAGGAAGGGGGTCTAACGCAGCTTGCAAGTCAGCTGTAACCAATGGATTTCCGGATAGATATAAAGTTTTCAATCTGGTCGCATTTGTGAAGGTTTCGCCAGATATTGGGCCCTGTATGTTACAGTTGGACAAATCCAGTAACTCTAGGTGAGTAACGCTGTTGCCCAACGTTGCTGCGACATCTAAGTCACGTAATTCGTTGTCAGCTAAATTGAGTGTGACCAGATTGGTGCAATTTGAGAACGTATCCTCTGATAGGGAAGTGAGACCAGATTTCCTCAAGTTCAAGTACTCTAGCCTGAGCAATTTCCCGAGGACCTCAGGCCAGTCCGTGTTGGTCAATTGATTACCGGATAGCTCTAAGTACTTGATGTTTATTGCAGAAGAGAATGTGTTTTCAGATATAGAAGTGAGCTTGCAATCGTTGAGTTTTAGCGTTTCAAGGCTAGTCAGGACATCGAACATGCCTACCTCCAGTGTTTTAAGAGGATTGCCTGAAAGATCTACTGTTGTCAGCGTTGTGATGTTATCGAAGAACTGTGGATTGATTGATGATAAGTTGCAATTACTGATATCCAAGTATTGCAGTGTAGAGGAGGCCAAAAATGGTCCATCGACGGTAGTCAATGGATTGTCTTGTAGCTCCACGTTCAGTAGTCCACGAGAGTCCCTGAAACACGAGATGAAATTGATTTCCTTAATTATGTTTGATAAAACTTAAATATAGCTATGGTTTTATTAAAAAATATAATGGCAACGGCAAGATTAATGAAGGATCCACCCTTGAACGAAGAACAATCTTAAAAGGGCTCTGATAAACCTGAATCGCCACTAAGCGATGCGTCACATAAACACGCTCAGCATTTCGCATGCAACACGACAAGTTAATAAACAAGTCTTCAATGAATCATGAGTATGGCACAATGACAATAAGCCAACAAAACGTTGTACACGTGTTGGACCCATCTATTAGAGCCTGAAGGTAACTGGGTCATTTGTCAAGCCCCGCTACTCGTAATGAGCGTAAGCATGTAGATAAACGGCGATCTAGCCAATCCAATTTGCATTCGTTGTGTGACTATTATCCAATATTGGCATCAGAGCTGGCGGCAATTGGTCTCGCTTCTGGTACCATAACGAGTTTAAGAGCAATTTGAACAATTTTGTCATCAGCACGTATTGTGTTCCCGTACGAATGTCAGAGTCGTCCCGCAAACAATGGCGGTCCGTGAGAACATAAATGTGCGAGCGAAGTAAACAAATGAAGCAGTAGTATATCATGATGACTCATTTGTTAGCTTGTAGTGTTGGCGTTAACGTAGGTACTGATGCAAGTGTTAAAAAAAATATAACGCTCCTAATCACGTCACGTCGCCGTCGGTTCATTCATTAATCAACCCTGCAAATCACAGTCAAGTTTTGGACCGGATTGGTATTTTGACTGATTCAAGTTTAATGTTAGTTGTCGCTGGTTGGATAATGGTGCCGATTCTCTTGTCACAAAATTCTCTAAACTAGACTAAAAATCACTAAAATTTTGTTTAGTCCTGTCAAAAGACGATTTCTCATTCTGAAATAGACTAAAGTGACACAACTTAACTATATTTTAGTTTGACAGCACTAAGATGGTACTGAATAATTAGTTTAGTGAAAATGGCAATTTTGCTATTCTGAATTTGACGTTTTTAACCTAAAATTTTGGTTGTCTTAACTAAATCTGGCTATTTTTAATCGCGATTAAAAAGGTGTGGAATAAAATTAGTTGTCATGAACTAAGATTCACCACAGCACCTCGACTTCAGGGGCAAAAACAGTACTGTTTTTTTTTTTTTAATGTTGCTTATATCTCGCAAACGGTGTGTCCTATCGCAAAAATAATGAAAATTTCGACCCCCTTTATGAAACCCTTAAACCCATATAACTCTACACGAAGGTATTTCTTTTTTAAATATTTTCCGTACAAAAAGTGAAAAATTCCATATACAACACGCCGAGGCTGCTACCCATGCGCGCCTCCGGCTCTAAAAATAAATCACGTGGTAGGGTAAACAAGTAGGTACCGTGTGGAGTCGCGATTGTCAAATTAAATTTTAGTTGCATCAAACTGATTTTTAAATTTAGAGATATTTTATTGCAGAATAGCTCTAAGATTCTCATAGCCAAAAGTAAGGA
Source organism: Griposia aprilina (assembly GCA_916610205.1). Lineage (NCBI taxonomy): Eukaryota > Metazoa > Arthropoda > Insecta > Lepidoptera > Noctuidae > Griposia > Griposia aprilina. The sequence continues at coordinate 25,794,272 of OU744284.1, forward strand.
ATTTTAGTGATAGTTTAGTTAGTTTAGTTCGGTGTACAAGAGAATCGGCACCAATATTTGTTAAACTTAAACCACAAAGGAAGCTGAGCGTGAAGATATAAAAACGACTGTAAATTATCATTCTTGTGTTTGCGATAGAAAGTTAGCCGATTATTACAGTTCACAAATAAGCAATCAATGCAGATAACTTTTGTCCTTTTTGCTTAGAAATACAATGTCATTTCATAATACTTGAAGAGTCAATGGCCGCCATTAAGCAAAACTGTAACGCGATTTATTGTGTTTTGTTTTGGTGGTTTTGTATCGCAACTGTGAATTCAGTAATTTGATTACTAATTACAATGGCGGCGTTGTTCCACAAAATTAATTTACAAAAAAAAACAACACGCCTTAATGCGCACTAGACAAGGTAGGTACTTACAGAAACGCTTCGGGGTCTACGTAGCTGATGTTATTCCCTGATAAATCAACGTCTATCAGATATTCTAATCCCTTGAAAGCCTCTTTATCTACCCTCGTCAGGCGATTGTTGGCTACCTGCAGTCTTCTCATTTTGATATCTCCTGGAAAGGGCTTCAGACTTGTGATGTTATTGCCGTTCAGGTCGAGGATGTACACGCTCAGGCTCAGCTCATCGTAGGGAACTTCTGTGAGGTTGCTCTCAGAGCAGTCCGTCACCCAGTTGATCCTGAAGTAGTGGCAGTCACATTCATCCGGACATTCCAGCTCAAAGCTGTCCCCGTTAAAACCGTAAGTCAAACCGGTTGCGATCAGGTAGAAAGCAAGTACCGTGCTGCGAGCCATTTTATGTGTGATGATGACGAATATATCTTCAAACTATAAATTGGGGAGCCATCATATCTGGAACAGAAAACATCTTTGTTAGAAATTGACCGATGACTTATCGTCAGCAAACTAATTAATGATAATGAGCATCGCAGGTCGCACACACATGTAAATCAGTGTCCACGATGTGCACCATCTGTGACTGATGGATGCTTGCCTCATAAAATGAATTGTTATTGCTATCGTTCAGTAAACAAATACGGATTATTACAGACGATAATGATGCATGTAGTCCAGCTGAAATGAGTTACTGTTAATCTGTCAGATATCACTCGATTGATTGAGATAAAACATTTTATTTAGGAGGAAAACAGACACTAATCGACTTTGGGCGTTTATATTCGACTTTTCAAATTAATTTATTGCAGTTCGTGGCCGAGACTCTTCCAAGACGTTATTGGAATTAAAAGAACGATTGTGTAAGCCATAGCATAGGACTGTCTGGACAATAACTGTAATGGCCGGCATCCTGCCCGAGCCGGCACGACACGTTTCCCGCCAGAAATTTCCAGAAACGACACAATGAAGTTAGGTCACGAGTTAGTCATAGTTACTCTTCTTTTAAATTGATCGATGGCCCTGATATATCCACTGATTACTTTTAATGCTACATAATGATGTTGACAAAAACGTTCCACTGCTTTCATCGGACATGAGCTCATGAGTCAGTAGATATGATCGAATTGTAGGTAGGTAATCTAAATCATGTTGATTCGTTTCATGAAGTTAAGGCTCGTGCACACTGGCGCGACGTGACAGCGTGACACAACGGCACCGCGTGCCGCGCGACGGGCGGCGCCTTTGTGTCGGGCTGTCGCGTCGCGCCTGTTTGCGGGAGCCTTTAATTGATGTTCTCCTAATCTTGGTAACAATCCTATCAATTTCCCAGTAGTTGAAGCAAATCTTAGTAATTATCAATTATGTAAAGAAAAAAGGAAAGAAAGAAAGAAAATACGTTTATTTGCGGTAAACATGACGCAAAGAAAAAACACAAATACAAAAAAAAAAACCGGCCAAGTGCGTGTCGGGCCGCGCACAGTGTAGGGTTCCGTAGTAGCCCGTTATAAAATATAGTACGATTCTGTTGTTCTTTATTCTGAATATAATGAAAACGTAACCCGTTGGTACAGCGCCATCTAGCGGCAGTATTTTGAAACTTATGATAATTTAATAGGATAAATGATAAATGATTTTGTTTCTGTAAGTAGGTTTGTACGAAAACTTTTACACTTCAATCATATTTTTTAAACGAGATGAGGTCGGCGTTTCCTATCTGATTACTCTGAGAAAAAGGCCGAAACAAACTCAGAGGTCACAGTCTCTTTTAAAGTCCAGACATAATCTTGGTCAGATCATGTGAAGACCATGTAGATTGTTATCTGAAATGGTCTTTTGAGGAGAGAACCACACAGATTGAGTGGACCTGTCCAGTCAGTGCACGCATTTGTCAGTAATCGTGCAGCTCAACTCAGGAAGTCAGGACTTAAGGAGCTCAACGATTCGACGAACAATACCAAAGAAAGGACATTTGGGTAGGCCGCATAAACTACTTAAACTGCCAGATCAAGAATAAAACTGAAACAATGTCAAACAATATAATGTGTGTGAAACAACATAGTCCTCATATTCACAATAATTAAAATAATATAATACTTTTTACAGTAAATATTCATGTCTAAAATAGTTAGCAAATTAAAATCAACATTCACCGTGTAAATTTATTGGAGCAGCTCAATCCCAAGCGTTTTTGTCCTCAATATAGTCTTTCACAGTATAATAGGCTTTCTGGCATAGTTTCCGTTTTATAAAATGTTTGTATTTATTAAAGCTTAGATCTTGAATGTGGCTAGGAAGTTTATTATAAAAACGTATACATTGGCATCTAAACGAGCCACCTATTTTCTTGAGCCTGGTTGTAGGAACAATAAATTTGTGTTTGTTCCTAGTATTTATATTGTGGATATCACTGTATTTTTTAAACAAATTAATAATTCTATGTGCATACAAAAGATTTTCATAAATATACTGAGAAGGCACAGTAATTATATTAATCTCTTTAAATTTATCTCTGAGGGAGTGTCTGGGACTTAATTTATAAATTGAACGAATTTTGTAAAACAAAAATTGTCTGGATATCGGCGGCATTTCCCCACAACAGAATACCGTACGACATGACACTATGAAAATAACTAAAGTATACTAAACGGGCTGTTTCTAAATCAGCTAAACCACGAAATTTTATAACGGCGCGGCGTATGCTGCAGAGCTAAGCTTTTTTGACAATTTATCTATGTGGGGGCCCCATTGAAGCTTCGTATCCAAAGTTATGCCTAAGATTACTGTGGTATTTTCGGGTTTCAGCACTTCACCCTCTAAGAGAACACTAGTTTCTACTTGTCTAACATGAGGTATCGTAAACTTAATACATTTAGTTTTTTCTCGTTAAGTAGTAGGTTATTTAATTTATTATTTATGTACACACAGTAAAATAGATACAGATACGGCATATTAGTATTAAGTACAAAGGTACTATTTCTTCCAGCTGACCTGCGAAAGGAGAAATGAAAAAGAAATGTAGACAATAGAGTGTGAGAACAAGAAGAGAAGAATTTGATTGGTGACGTCTTAAACTAGAATATTAAATATACTTACATATTATACAAAAATAAATAGCAATAACATATACTTAAATAAATACATAATGCTAAAATAAATAAACGTTTAAATAAATATATAAAATTCTCACAGTTAAATGGAAAGGTAGGTAATGCTCTTTTACTCGGTATTTGAAATGAGAAATAGATTTTAAATCTCGAATGCTAGGCGGGAGTGCGTTCCACAATCTTACAGCATGAACAGAGAAGGAATAAGAATAATAGCTTGTTTTATGAGGATGGGATTTGAGGAGGGATCTAAGATGAGATCTAGACGGTGCGTCGCTAGGGCGAGCGTAAGAAAATCGCTCACGCAGGTTGGAAGGATAAGACGGGTTGTGTACGATGTTGAAGAGGAGACATAAAATCCGAGTGTTCCTGCGAAAGCGGATCGGGAGCCACTTGAGTTCCTTGCGAAGGTGAGAAACATGGTCATACTTTCGCAGACCAAAAACAAAGCGAATGCACAAGGTTTGCAAGCGCTCAAGCTTGTTTAATAGCTCCTCAGTAGCATCCAAGTAGCAGGCGTCGGCATAATCTATAATCGGCTGAATAAGTGTCTGTGCCAAAGAAATTTTAGTCTTCAAGGGCAGGAGACTTTGAAGGCATTTCAGCGAATGAAACGAGAAATGTACCTTTCGACTGACCTCATTGACCTGAGCACGCCACGAAAGATTGGAGTCTATAATTACACCCAAATCTTTGGCTGTTTCGGTATAGTCAATCAGAACACCACCGAGATATAAAGGCATCAGAGATGCAACATCAGCCGCATTGCGAACGAATCTGCTACCTATGATCATGGCCTGGGATTTAGTTGGTTTAACTTGCAAACCAAAAGACTGCGCCCAAGCGCTGATACAAGCCTGGTCCTGATTCATTGCAGCAATTGCAGAACCCGCGACTGCTACAGTAAAATGTCTATATAGCTGCAAGTCAACAAGCAACATTAAACCAGTTAACTACTATTGCGAGGGCGCTATTTACATTGTCAGTAACCAGCTGCTGATGTTTGAGTTTAAATAAAAGTGAAGTGTCGTCTGCAAACAACACTATATCATGTTTATCCTTGGTGAGGTAAGGCAAGTCATTTATATAAAAGAGAAATAAAAATGGCCCAAGAATTGAGCCCTGGGGGACCCCCATTCTAACTACAGATCCGGGTGATCTTTTTCCGTTAACATCAACTCCCTGAATCCTATCACTTATGTAAGAAGTAAGAAAATCCAGAGAGGCGTTTCGGATTCCGTAGTGGATTAGTATGTTTTTTTATTTCATATTTTGTTTTTCAATGCAAGTCGTTACGCGTTATAAACAAGCAACTACTTCATCTTAGTCACTTTAAAGGATTAATGTTAAGGATTTTGTATTTGGTACAAAATTATCCAACACCCAAGTTCAACGACGATTACTGCTAAACTAATAAATTTATCTTAAGTGCATCTTAATACACGGGTCCACTAGCGCCAGCAGTTTAGCTTTTAGATTGACGCCCTACTGGAACAAAAATTTGCACTTTAAAGTTTAATATTTCGTAAATGGAGCATTAAATCGAAAAATAATTTTAGAAGCACCCAAGTCATTTTAGAAGACCTATTCAACGATACCCGACACGATGGGATAGACGTCGAAAAAAATATTCATCCCCACTTCAAATGTAGCGGAGCTACCCTAAAAAAAAAAAATTTACCGCTTTATCGGCGTAATTGATATACTCACTCCTACAAAATTACAGCTTTTTAGTACTAACAGTCTCTTAGCAAAACCTCGGACAGACAGACGGACATGACGAAACTATAAGGGTTCCTTGTCGGAACTACGGAACCCTAAAAACGAGAAAAGTAAAGTGAAAACAACGATATTGTTTAATTCAGTGGGGTGACTCAATGCAACGGTCCCTAAATCATAACAACAGCCTGCAGTAACAATATATTAAGGCAATCATGAATAAACACCTTCACGATTTGGGAAGAATGTATGAGAGGGATGATAAAATATTCTCTGGTGCTAAGGAGGAAATTTTAACGGTGGTAAATTCAGCGATGCGCCATAAAAGCAGATATGGATCTTAAAAATGTCTGTCAATAGAATTTGTGACATCATAGAAATAAGGGCTGAATCGAACTGAACTGAAATTCTTTAACGGAGCCGCTATGGATTTTAAGTATGTGTTCGGGAGAATCGCCACAGACAATGCGTGGAACAGAATAGATAATAGTCACTTCAATCCAAGTTCATTCCCAGCAGCATTATAATCGTTCTAAGTTTGGACCGCAGGGGAAGGTCAGTATTGCGGACGGCGAGCAATGGGCAGCTCGCCGTCCGGTAAGGTCCAGGCCCGGGTAGACGGCGCGTCGTGTTCCACGCGCGCCTCAAAGAGATGTCAGCATCATTGACGGGGTCCGATAGGGCCGATGCCTGTTGGGGTCGCAGATTGTTCGAAAGAGTTACCGTGGCCCTGGCGCACAGGCAACTGAAGGAACACGGGTGGGTTTTAGTCAGTAAGAGTCTGACACGCGCTTCCGCTCCGCCCAGAGCGGGAGAGGTCATACGATGATTTCCCACCCAAAAAAAAAAAAAGAGGAAGGTCAGTAAGTGCCTCGGAAAACGTGCTTCATCAATAATAGCAATATTTTTAAGTTACTACAATATTTATCTGCTGCGATATTAGGTTCAATAATTTCTTGAAGATTGAACGCCACACTCAACGTGTTCATAACTTGTGATTTTGTGACGCAGTTCAGCATCAGCTAAGTTACCTTATAAGTGAATTAGTTTTGTAACATAGCGACAAGCACACGACAGTCACGATTTAATTAAATGACTCATGTCTTAACAAAGTTTAGGTACCCACTGAAGAATGAAATGACTTAGTAGAGTAAGGTACCTACTTCCCAACATACAACTGTTAATTTAAGAAACTGCCCCTTAAGCCCTAATAAAACGCAGCGCAGTAGGTACTTGGGGACATGGATAAAATGGATTAAGCAGAAAATGCCTTGGCCTAGTTTAAAATAGTGCAAAGTCGTAATTTTTACTCGTCATTCATTACGCTGAAATACAAGGACTCTTTAGCATGTCCAGAATATTTTCAACAAAAGAAGTATATTGCAATTTTTTGCTTTTTAGGGTTCCGTACCCAAAGGGTAAATCGGGACCCTATTACTAAGACTCCGCTGTCCGTCTGTCACCAGGCTGTATCTCATGAACCGTGATAGTTATACAGTTGAAATTTTCACAGATGATGTATTTCTGTTGCCGCTATAACAGCAAATACTAAAAAACAGAATAAAATAAATATTTAAGGGGGCTCCCATACAACATACATGATTTTTTTGCCGGTTTTGTAGATAATGGTATGGAACCCTTCGTGCGCGAGTCCGACTCGCACTTGGCCGGTTTTTATTTGCAGGGCAGGGTAGAAAGACTGTGAAGGCAAACGTATGTGATGATTAAAGGTACTTACAAGTTTGTAGCCGACTGCAGGCAGCAGCAGCAGACGACGTGTCGCCGCGACACTACTGGTTTCTGTGTATTTCTATATTATTAAATACCTTTCGTAACTAGCGACACGTGGTTTTCATGGAAATACATAGAAACCGGTAGGTATAGTGTCGCGGCGACACGTCCTCTGCTGCTAATGCCTGCAGTCGGCTACGAACTTGTACCATAAATGTTAAAGAAATTGGGCACGAGACGAACCTTTTGCAAATGAATGGGGATAACGACAGGAGGATGAGGTTGGTGCTGGCGAAAAAATGGTGACGCACAGCATGCTGAAAATGCTAATTATCCGGTTTAAAATACTTTTTGCTTTGGCCAGGTATCATCTCGGAACAGAAAGGTTTATGTCACACGAGTATACACTCATGCTGAATTAGGGTACGTAGTTGGGATCTAGCCTGGTATTAACCAAATTTTAAGCAACTTCTAAATTGGCTCACAATCTACATACAGCGGGGTAATTACGTAACACACTAATATTAGGAATGGGCTTCATTTTGACAGTTTAACAACATCCATTGCGTTATTTACGTTGTTGAGCAGAGAATTTTTTCCAACATATGAAGCAATGGATTAGCAATTGGCTTCAAAATGATTCAGGTTGTGTGTTACGTAATTAGGGTGCAGGACAGGATGTCCCGTAAATAATGTATCAAACGGTAGGCACCACCTTACCTGATTTTCAATAACTAACTTGAATAGTTAAAAAAAAAAAAACCGTTACGGTAACAAAGATATTGTTTTTTTTCGAATTTCATCGTTTTCTCTACCAGGATTCAGTTTTTTTAATGCTGTCGCTGCAAATGATAATATTTTTAGGTATGATTTTTGTTAAACATTTCTGAATAGCTTAGTAATGTTATTTATAAGATATATTTTTTTAAATAAGTACCTACCTAACATGTTACTTGCTTTAAAAAAAAAACCTTGAATTGAAAAGATTATTTACGATGAAAAATATAATATATACCGTAACGGTTTTTTTTTTAAACTATTCAAATTAGTAGATGGAAATCTGGTGAGCTACCTACCCGTTACGTTTGATCCATTATTTACGAGACATCCTGTATAAACCGACAAAACAGACTAATGGAAAACATAATATTTTAATTTGCTTGCAACTGTTATTTAATTAAGTGCACACGGTCATGAAAAATTATTAGAATGCAGTATCGTCATAGATTAGTTACGAGCTAATTATTCAGGAAACGCCGTGAACCCTATGAAGTAAACAAAACAATTGATGACGAACGAAGTACAGCATACGCGTTGCACAACAAAATACTGTATGACGTATGAATATGGGCTTCTGTAGTACTTTGTGTACTTACTACAGAAGCAGCTTCTAGAACACATTCACCATTCACTTCAAACAAGTAATAACTTAAGGCAATATTGCGTATGTAACGACAATTAATATGACTAATGGATGCGTTGAGAAAACAGAATAAAGTTAATACCACGTTCAACTCAAAATTGGGACGGTCACACCATAATTCTGTTTTAAAAATGGAAACAACAAGGTACACGTCCCTGAGTGCAGGATTGTTATGTGCCGAGGTCACACTGTGTTTCCGTGCCGGTGCATACGAACAATAACTTACATGTGCTGCTGGGCAACGTGCTCGCTTGTCGACCACCGGCTCTCTACTGAATATAGGCACTGACTGATGAAGCTAGACTGGCTATACTTGACCGCCCAGTGTTGGCCATTTGTCGTATCTCTTGATATAGTAATCGACATATATATTATATCGAGGCACCATGTACGTTGGTATCGCGTGGTTTGAGCATGGGTCGGCATCGAAAATGCAATAATTCCAAATATGTAACGAAATCTCGAGGACCTGTGTGTGTTATGAGCGTCTGATAGCTGATAGACCGTACATATTAATGATCGTATAAAATAAAGAGGGTATTAATTTGGGCTTAATCGTGAACTTTGAAAATCTAAGAGCCTCCCGTTAACTTTTGTGAGTTTGTCTGTTAATTCGATCACAGACGGTAATTCGAACAGTGACGTTGATGTTTCACATGGAATTAGTTAGGTATCTACCTAAACCTAATTATTATTGCATTCAATTAATTTAATTTAATTTTCATCGCAAGAGTAACAAGTAGTTACGATCCTTCGCAATAAATTAGCAGTCTTACAGGTAAGTTACCTGACCTCAACAGCAGGCTATTACAGTACGTTGTCAGACCTGTTGACGACATTGTGTTCATACTGCGTATTGCTATAATTATTGTGACAGGCGTCATAAAATATATTGTACTGGGTACTGGTACCGTGGCGTGGGTGGCATTGTGCATTGCCGAAACGGCACAACACAAGTTAATTTGTCACCCACTGACCTTGATCTTTCTTATGACGTATTTTAAGTTAATATTTGTTAATAATATACCAGTAAAAGTAGTTCCTACATTACATATTTGTGTTGATAATATTGTGACAAGCGATGTGGTAGAACTTCCTGCTTTTAACGTATTTATTATTTATTCAATTAGCTGCTATCTAATCTTAAACACCAACAGTAGCAGGTGTTACGTCAATAAGTTGTTGAATAAACGTGAGTTAATAACTAGAGCCGAGTTTCATTTAGATGCATTTTGTGGTGAACATTGCATTAGCCGCAAGACATTACGTAGTCGTAAGCTTGTTGAGTTATTGCGCCGTCTACGTAATACTGATTTATCTGAGTTTTACTATTCACAATCTTTAACTAGAAGTACCTAAAAAGTGGCTGCTGGTTAATAATCTAAGTCTTTTAATGCAGCAAATAAGGTCTTTGTTGTCTTTCTCTCGTTTGAAAATTAGTAACAGATCATGCAACTCTTTGATTTCTCTATACATCAACATTAATAAATTTAACAATGACCATCATCTCGAACGGGAACCCACTCAAAGGATAAATGCTAAAAGGCCATACGGTTTAAATCCAAAAGGAACAGATAACATTCATCAGCAATATTTATCACGTCATGATAAATACACCCCGTGCCTCGGAAAGCACGATAAGCCGTTGGTCCTGCGCCTGATCTGTCTCCGGTCCTGTCGGATTGCCGTCCCATCGGACTGAGCATCGGACTATGAGTCTGTGGTCTTTTTTTTTTTTTTTTTTTTTCCTATTTGGCAGCTCGTAGTTGTGACCACTAAGGTCCTGGCTACTTAACCGGGCAAACCTGTGGGTGCCTTAAGCTACTAACTTAAAGCCTCCAGCCAGGGGCGAACAATACTTAAATTTAGGTGACCGCACGCTAAGGGCACCCCCTGTGGGGTACGGACCTCGGCTTAGGGCGTCACTGAGGGGAGGGCAGCAAGATGGGACAGGCTGGATCTAAATTATATTATTATTCTACTGGGGAATTTAAAACTACAGGCTCAGCTACGGCGCGGGCTGGCGCGTCGTCGAGCAAGGGTCGGGGGGGGGGGGGACAATTACGTCGGGGGCGTCGCGTAGGACCTCGGCGGCGAGGTCGGAACGATGGCGGTCTGTGTTTGTATACTGTACTGGTGGCCCTACTGCTCTCCTGGAGGAGGGTTATGGGGTCATCGGGGTCGGACAGGGCATGCCTTGGACGGCGGGTACGACTAATGCGGGAGGGGGCATATCTGGCAGCCTCGACAACCAGAGGGTTGCGATGTGAGGCCGCGGAGTCGAAGAAGCGCTTGGAAATGCGCTTCATGAACTGACGGATAGTGGGGATTTTAAGGTCGAGATGGAGGATCTCGTTCCGAACGAACCAAGGGGAGCCGGTTGCCCTACGGAGGAACCGGTTTTGGAGGGTCTGCATCCTATGGATGTGGTGGGGTTTCGAGTGTGCGAAAACCACACTCGCGTAGGTCATGATGGGACGAATGCACGCTGTGTAAATGCGCAATTTGCACTTGAGTGACAATTTGCTGCGTGCATTCAATAGGGAGTGGAGTCTACCGAGAGCGAAAGCGGCGCGCGAACGCGCCTGCTTTATGTGCTCACCGAAAGAGAGTCTGTGGTCTAGAGTGACACCCAAGTATTTGGCTCGCTTCTCCCAAGGGATAGGCTTGCCGAACATGGTGATCGGACGGGGAGGGGTGGGGTTGAGTCTCGGTTTCGAAAATAGAACCGCTTGACTCTTATCGGGATTTACTTCGATTCTCCACTTCCTAAACCAGTCACCGAGTTGGTTGACTGTGGTTTGGAGAGTGCGAGATATCGCGTCGGGGCTTACGCCGGTGTAGTAAATGGCCGTATCGTCTGCGAACAGAGCCAACTGAGCCCTTTTACTCTTGGGGATATCGCTGGTGAAAAGCGTAAAAATGAGAGGGGCGAGCACGGAGCCCTGAGGGACTCCGGCGCGAATGGGACGGGGGGAGGATAGCGCTCCTTCGATGCGGAATCGGAAGGTGCGGTTCGACAAAAAGTCTCGCAGGATGAGCACGAGACGATCTGGCACTTTAAGTTGGTATAGCTTATATAATAAGCCATTGTGCCAGACTTTGTCGAACGCTTTTGCTATATCGAAGAAAACAGCACCCGTCAACGAACCACGTTGGAAGCCAACGCTTATGTGTTCGACGATACGGTGGACCTGTTGGACGCACGAGTGTTGGGTTCGGAAACCGAACTGCTCGTTGAGAATGAGACCTTTCGTCTCGGCATAGTCTCTGAGACGCTTATAAATAAGCCTCTCATAGATCTTGCCGATGACATTGAGGAGACTGATGGGGCGGTAGCTGGAGGGAGCGGATTTAGGCTTGCCCAGCTTGGGAATGCCGATGACAGTGGCCTGTTTCCACGCTTGGGGGAAGATGTTATTGCTCATGGCACCATTGAAGATGGTGGTCATTAGCATGATCAGGTGGGCAGGGAACAGTTGGAACACCTTATTGGTCATTCCATCAGAACCGGGGGCTTTACGGGGCTTAAGGCCCTTTATGAGCTCTTGCACTTCGTCGGGGGTGACGGGAGGCAGAGGGCACTCGGGGTCTTCTACGGGGGGGAGGGAGGCTCTCCTTTCGACTTCGGCGTCGACCTCAGAGAGGTGAGCTTGGTCTACAGGTTGAGAGCTGGGCGAACATTGGGCCTCAAGACTGTCGGCTAGGCACTCGGCCTTGTCGACATCATCGAAAGCGATGGTATTGTCTGGGCGGATCAAGGGGGGCATAGGGACTAGGTTGGTCGGGGTCGGGGAGGCCCACGCGAGGGGCTAGTTTAAGCACAACTGGTCGGTGGTCAGATGATAGTTCGTGTATCACCTCTATAGAATCCAACCGTAGGTTGATATTCTTTAAAAGTGATACATCGAGCACGTCAGGGGTATGGTCAACCGAGTGGGGGAAATGAGTGGGAGTCATCGGGGCGATGACATCGAAATTTAGAGGGGTGCAGAGGTCGAACAAGTGTCTCCCTCGGGTAGAGATTCTGGTACTATTCCAGGCGTGATGTTTGGCGTTGAGATCCCCCGCTATGATAACGGAGTCACTCAGGCCGAGGAGTAAGGTCAGGTCGTCAGTCAAGAGTTGGAAGTTCTCTGATTGGTTCGTAGGGGGGAGGTAGACCGATACCAAGGTGATCGGTTGGTGGCCTGTCATGCCTAGTCGGCAAATGGAGACTTCTAGTCGTGAGAGGGGGGGCGGGGTCCAAGGGGATGCAGTAGAGGGATTTTCTGTAGTAAATGAGGGTGCCACCCTTGTGACACCGAGTCCTGTCGTTTCGAACAACCCGATAGTTCGCTATCGACGGCGTTCGCATGTGGGGTTTTAGAAAAGTCTCCTGTACGAGGAGGACATCGATCTGGTGGTCGCGGAGGAAGGTACCGATTTCGTCGCGCTGACCTTGGATGCCATTGGCATTGAAATAACCTAACTTTAGGGATCGGGGTTTTAAACGCGAGAGGATTCCGTTATCCATTAGTGGGATTGGGGGAGTTCACGAATGACTGTAGCGCGTGCGTAATGTCCGGGTACGCGTTATATATGCACTGAATGGCATAAAGGTTACCGGCATTTCTGGCGGCAACGATTTCATTGGCCATTTGACGGGCGCGAGGGGTGAGGAAGGCAGTGAATGTGCCTGAGATCACGTTGAACGGATCCATGGGGTTGGGGCCTACAGCCACGGGTGTGGTTGAGGAAGGAACGGGCGCGACTGGGGCGGGGGTGGTGGCTTTAGGAGCCGGGGGGTTAGTAGCGAGGGGCGCGGGTGCGCGCGCGGGCGCGGGCGCGGGTGCGGGCGCGGCCGCGAGCGCGTGTGCGCGAATGCGGGGGTCCATCTGATGAGCGATGAGGGGCGGAGGGGGGGGTTGGTTGCGTACCAGGGGCGGGAAGGCCTGTTGGTGCTGGGATAAATTCCAAGCGTTGGGTCTCTGGGGACTCAGGCGCTCGGGAAGTTGGGTGGAGGGGGCTTCCCTTCCCTGACGAGCGTCCGTACGCTTCGCCAGTTTGGGATTCGTTGCCTTAGGGGCTTTGGGGCAGCCACGGTAGTTGGCTGGATGCCCGGAGAGGCCACACAGCACACAGCTGGGTGGTTCCGTGCAGAGGGTACGGTCCTTAGGGCGGGAGCACTCGGAAGTGCCATGCCCACCCAGGCACTTGACGCACCTGGGTGTGGCATGGCAATTCTTTTGGGAGTGACCGTATAGTTGGCAGCGGTGACACTGGCCAACGATTCCAGTCTTGCGGGGCTTCTGGATATCGAATCCAGTGAGATGGCAGAGGGACTTGATCTTGAAGATCGGGTGATGTCCTTCGACGGGGGGGCATACAACAAGGACCATGTTGTATGGCTCGCCGCCTCGGGCACGGTGCATGCGGTGCACCTCGGCTACTGGGATGCCTTGTGAGACAAGGTCATCCTTAAGATCGGAGGTAGCGATCTCCTTTGGGATCCTATTGATAACTACGCGGGTCTGGCGGTCCTCGGGGAGGGAGTACGTGTGAAAGGACACACCTCGTGCTTGGGGTTGCTTTCTAGGAAAGCATTGGGAGCCGGGGGGGGGCTTAACGCGGGGGGGGGGGCCGGTCGTGATGGCGACGACGGGGGTCGGAGTCGCAAGGGTGGGCGGGGGAGTGACCGATTGGTCCCTAAGTTTATTTGCCTGTGAAGAGGCGAAGTTCTTCTTCCTTTTGGATGAAGAGGTGACGGTCTGGAAACCGTCATCCTCGGAGGAGGAGTTCGTCAGGGTTTCCGAGCCGGAGGAGTACGGGGAGACGGGGCGTCTGGTTGTTGTCCGATGGTCGGTTTCCATCGGTACGGGGGGGAGGGGGGCGGTTTGCACCGGGGGGGGGGGGGCTCTAGTGCATCGCTAAAGTTAGCGATGGCGGCAGAGTTGTCGGGAGGACAAGGGGTGGGGGGCTGCAAAGCAGCGAACTTAGCGCCATATTTGGCGATGAACTCGGGGTCCTTGAAGAGGACCTCCTTGAAAAATGCTAGTATTAAGGCATCCCCCATGTTGGGGGTGCGGGGCTACTACTTGGGGGGGATGGTGGAATATAGGATTCCGGCCTAAAAATTCCCTATGCCTAACTCTCCGGGTGGGTGTTCCCGGGGATGAGTTACCCTCCCTGTCGGGTATAGACAGGGAGGTGAGTACCTATGGTGAGCCTTAAGCTTGTAAACCCGTCGCCAGTCTTATTGTGCGAACGGGGCCCTGACAGTCTAGCGCGAAGGGTGTAGACACACCCTAGAGACACTAGGTGAGTAGCTGGGGAAGGAAAACTGTCACCAGAGCCGACTAGGAGATCCCCCAAGGCCGGTTAGCTCTGGGACCCGTCCAACTGACTGCCTCGCCCTGAAAGGGTTCGGCGGGTGTGTTGGGACAACACCCCACTCGGATCGTTAACACCGCTAGGTATCCACCGAGGACCACGAAACTGTGGTTTTGCCCAGAAGGGGCTTAGTGAAGCTACTCACACTATCGCGCAGTTAAAGAAATATCACTTTGCCTTGAAAAAGGCAGTTTTTAATTGATCACTTGATACGACCAATTAATTAAATAAATTTAATTAATTGTTCGACGATCGGATGCAGCCGGGGCGGCTGCGGGGGCGCTACGAGGTTCGCAGCGAGAAGAATTAAACTTCGACAAAAATCGAAAACGGGAGAGCGCAAGCACACAACCGTTCGCGACCGATGCCGAGAGTCTGAATCTCAGTCTGTGGTCTCCGCTGATATCATTTTTATTTATCTTCAAACGAGAGGGCTTTCTTTTCACGTGTGCTTCGGTGCTTGCTGTTTATAATGTAATTCTTAAAACTAGCAACACTAAGAAAAATGTCAGTGTCATTGTGTGTCAAGATTTGCCAAATGTCAAGTCAAGTGTAGAGTGAAAACAAGTTTTGCGGCGAACGGAGAAACACTGATTTACAATAAAATTCGTAAATAATTTGTGCTAAAATGACTAGTACTAGTAAAACCCAAATCGATGCCGGCCAGTCCACGGATGAGGAACCTTTGAGTAAGATATTCGAGGACGCGATGAAGATATTTGACAATATAGATAAAGGCAGCGAGGCTACAAACAGCAACGCAGTACAGGTGAGCTTTTTCGCTTTAGTGTAAACCAGTTTACGGTTAGAATCCCTCAGGTTTCTCAAATAATTGTGATAAATGGAAATGCAAATGTATATTGGATATATCTAGAAAGTTTCATGTTGCTCATAGTCATCTGGTATTGTTGTCAAACTGTTACCCAGCTGACCAAATGTGACTAAAAAAATATTCATATATCAATCTCTAGTGTTTGATGGTCTATAATAGGACCTATGTGATAATCGTTGAGCTCCTTAACATCCGAGTTGAGCTGCACAATTACTGACAAAGGCGTGCACTGACTGGATAGATCTACTCAGTCTGTGTGGTTCTTTCTTCAAAAGACCATTTCATTTAGGTTTCTGGGATTTTCCTGCCTTAGGGACGACAGGGCGGATGGCTGGGCAGGTTGTTCCTTGCTAGTCTCAAGATCCATTCCGTTCTCTCAAATTAATATTCCTGCTCACAGCGACGAAATCTACGTAGTTGCAGTGAAAGTCTTTAATATCTCCGTTGTTTCATGCTATATCCCCCACCCAAATAGTACAGTGATATTAGAACTTAATAATATTCTTTCTTCCATACAGAGCCCCCTCATTGTAGTGGGAGACTTTAACTGTCACCACACAATGTGGGGGTCCCACTACATAGACACATCCTCTCACTTTTTGGTTGATCTAATGGATGACATCAATCTTTGCCTACTAAACGATGGATCTCCGACTCGCAGGGTACCTCCTGGTCAAAATAATAGTGTACCTGATCTTTCATTATCTTCTCCTTCCCTAGTAAATTCTCTCTCGTGGTCCGTGTTACCTAATTCCCACAGCAGCAACCACTTTCCAATTTTAATCAACTTTCTACAATCATTTACACCCCCTCCTGCCCTTCCTCCCTTACAGCGATATAGACTATCAGATGCAGACTGGGACAAGTATTCTATAGCTCTAGACTCCAAATTATCTGGTCTCCCTCCCATAGATCTTTAAAATTTTTTGGTGGCCTATGAAGCTTTTGTTTCCTGTATGCTTGCAGCTGCCGATCATTCTATACCTCTCAAGAATACGTCTCGTGGTCGCATCCCTTCTCCCCCTTGGTGGGATTCAGAATGTACCACCACGGTTCGTCTGCGCAATGAGTCGGAAAATTCATATGCAGCCGATTTAACTATGGAAAATTATATTGATTTTAAGAAAACTGGGGCTAAAGCCACGAGACTTTTAGCCAAGAAGAAGGCTTTAGGTTGGCTAAGGTTCTGTGAATCCTTATCTCCTCGTACCCCTTTAACTGTCGTATGGCGTAAAATTAATAATTTCCGAAGAATATTCAAGGATCATAATATTTATTTCATCAAATGACCCCTCTACCTGGCTCGATAATTTTGTTAATAGATTGGCCCCCCCCCTTTGTACCCCATTTAGATTGCTTTCCTTGTAGTATGATTCCCTCTCCTTCATCTGACAGAATGAATGATCAATTTTCGTTTGCAGAACTTACTTGTGCTTTAGATCACCTTAAAGATTCCTCTCCAGGCATAGACGGTATCACGTATTCCTTTATTTGTAAAACTAGCCAATCTTCAAAATTATATCTTTTAAGTATTATAAATGCAATTTTCTTATCTGCAAATATACCTGAGACATGGAAGACACAAATTATAATTCCCATTTTAAAGCCTGGGAAAGATCCAAATCTCTCGACATCATATAGACCTATTGCCTTATCGTCGGTTTTGGCAAAGATTACAGAGCATCTCGTAAAAAACAGATTGCAATGGATCCTTGAAAGCCGTGGTTTACTCTCCAACTCTCAATTTGGATTTAGACGAGGTATGGGTACAGTCGACAGTCTAAGTATTCTTACCTCTCAAATAAGACTTGCATTCTCCAACAATGAACACGTTATTGGGGTTTTTCTTGACATCTCGTCGGCATATGATAATGTCCAGCTTCCGATACTCAGGCAGAAAATGCTTGAGCTGAGTATTCCCGTGAGACTGGTAAATTTCATCTTTAATCTTTTTATGTGCCGTTCTATTCGTGTACGTTCTCAAGGCGATCTTCTGTCCCCCCGTGTTCTCTGGAGGGGTCTTCCGCAAGGGTCTGTCTTAAGCCCAATCCTATATAATTTATACACTGCTAGCCTTGACTTAACCGTTAATTCTTTTTGCGACATACTGCAATATGCCGATGATATAGCCTTATACATAAAATGTTCTTCTTTGTCCAATGGTGCTAATAAATTAAACTCTGCTCTTAGTTACTTGAATGATTGGCTCTCAGATCATGGACTGGACATCTCTATTCCTAAGTGTCAAGCCATAGTATTTTCCCGTAGAAGAAATATTCCTCCAGTTAACATCTCTGTTGGAGAACCGATTTTAATTCAAGATAAGGTTAAATTCTTGGGCGTTGTTCTCGATTCCAAAATGACAGGTTTATATCACTTACAGTTCATATTTAATAAAAGTGAGAAGGCCATCAATGTTTTGAGATCTTTATCTGGAGTTCGTTGGGGTTCTCATCCATCCTCTCAAAGAGTTCTTTATAATGCCATCGTTCGCAGCCACTTTGACTATGGATGTTTTATACTAGAACCCTGTAGTAAATTGGCTCTGAATAAATTGGATAAGCTCCAATCTAAATGCTTACGCATTATTACTGGTGCAATGAAATCATCGCCTATTAATGCTCTTCAAGTGGAATCCACCACTCACTCACTCACTCCACTTCATCTTCGTAGACAATTCCTAGCAGATAGGTATTTTTCGGTAGCGTCTCAATTTCCCTCACACCCTCTACTTAGTATTCTTCGTCCTCTTTCTCGTTCTATCGAAGCTTCAACTTATTGGAGGAATAAATCTCCTCCTTTATTAGTGAACAGTTTCAATAATAATAAGTCTCTTTCATCTCCAGTTATGCCATTGGATAATCATCCCCTTTTTCTGGTTCCTTATGAGTCAGTGATATACCAACCCAGAGTGATTCTTGATTTTGGTATACATAAACGGAGTCCCAATCCCAACAACCTTTTTAATAAAATTTTAAATAAAAAATGGTCAAATTGGATTTTGTTATACACAGACGCATCCAAAATAGAAGGATCTCATTTGGGTTCAGCCGTATTCATGCCTAAGTTTAATGTTGTTTTAAGTTTTAAGAGTCCGACTGAGTGTTCAACAACCAATCAACAACATTTTGATAAATCCTTGATTTTTACTGACTCTCTCAGCTCTCTCCAAGATTTATTGAAAATCCCATTTCGCAGCAAAGATAATTCTATAATTATTCTTAGAATTAAGGAAATACTCTATAAGTTAAATCAATCTGGCCTGGAAACTGTCTTGGCATGGATTCCGGGACATATTGGCATATTTGGTAACGAGGCAGCTGATTTCTATGCTAAGCAGTCTATCCGGATAGGCTGTACGTCTTTTACCAACATACCGGCTCGGGACGTCCGTTGCCTGGCTAAACCACGTCTCATGAGGTCTTGGGATGATCTGTGGCAAAAAACAAGGGCAATTAAGGGCAAGTATTATGGCAGTATCCAATCCAACATCCCAACTAAGCCCTGGTTTGTCAAAAATAAGAAATTAAATAAATTAAGCACAACAATTATTATACGTCTCAGACTGGGACATGTTTGCTCTCCAGTGTTTTTAGCTAAACTACGCATTCGGGATCATTCCCTTTGCGAGTGTGGTGTGGAAGAAGGTACTCTTGAGCACATATTTTTCTGTTGTCGTAATCTTTTGGTACCTCTTTATGATATGCTCCCTCCTCATTTTCCCAGACCTATTAATATACCATTCCTCTTGACACTCGTTGACTCCCCATTAGTTAAAACACTCCAAAAATTTATTTTATTGAATAAAATAAAGCTTTAATTTACCAACTCATATAGGTGGTTCAGTGTACGTCTCATAATAAAATTCAATTGTATTGTCTGCTTACTAAAAATATATACTAACAAATGTTTTGTGTTGTCCTTACAGTCTACTCAAACGGATCCAGGTTTAATTAAGAAAATCATAATAAAGTCAATACAACCGGTTAACTTCAGCGAATACACTTTGTTTCCTTCAACCTTGACATTGGCAGAATCATCGGTAAAACGATGGAGCCATTAATATAAAATTGGAATTGGAATTGGAACTCTACCTAATTCCGACCTCTGTTCATAACTGCTTCAAATTCTTTCTTGTATTATTTATGACCACTGTAATATAATCATCCGAATAAACCACACCATCTATCATTCCATGTATGTATTACGAAACAATAAAAAAAAATTACTTAGTCAACATACTTAGGTATGACGCATCAAGGACTGTGATAAATTCATTGATAATTATTATTGTTTGTCAAATCATTCATAGATCCATCTATGTATGACAAACACTAATTACTTAGGGACTGGTTTGAATATTAAGTATTTTGTTTCAACTTTTTACATTCTGGTACTGAGTACTAACAACGCTAAATGGCACTGAGGGATCAATGGATAATTAACATTATCTATTTATGTGGCGAGATCATGTAAGCAAGTGATACCAAACCAATGTTTTTTCTCCAATCATTAATATCAGCATTTTTTTTAATCAATTTAAAGTGTTACTCACAGTAATCAAGTAAAACCAAATTCAATATTTCTTATAATACTTTGACATACTTGTGCTTTCCAAGATGATTATTAAGTAAATTACTATAGTGTCTAACATTAAATTACACAAAACAGAAAAGTGATATTTATCATGTTTTAAATATTTGAAAACTCTGAAATAAGGCTTTAAATGAATAAATAATACTTTCCAATATTACAGTTGAGCGTCAAATCAGCAATATCGAAGTTCGAGAAGGCAACAAATCTCGTTTCCATGACGGGGATGTTCAGTAAGAATGAAAGCGTGGACGAGTTGCCGACAGAGACCCTGCAGTACTTGCTCTTACCGGCCCTGCTCGGTAGTCTCACTCTGAAGTTGTGCAATCAACCACGTTTGGAACTTGTCAATGTGGCTGAGATTTATTTCAAGTAAGACATTGTTTATTCTTCTATATTTTTTTTTAAATATGTTCATGAAAGGATCTTTAGGAGATTAATTAATTTTTTTATTCATAAGAACCCTTATAGACTAATGTCTAAATGAATGATTTGTACTAAGCTTTATTTTAATTTTGCTAATTACAAGCTTCCACAAATAAAATTTATAGTATAGGTACTTAAAGTTACCAAAAACAAATTCTTATTCATTTTTTTAATGATAATCCAATGCAATTGTTATTGTTGTCTTGTAACTAATTGATCTGATATTATAGTCACAAACCTGCAATGTAGACATAGCCCAAAAAATCCTTGCTGATTCCCAAAAGAATATTTCTATTTAATAGCTTAATGAGCCTATAATGTTCCCACTGCTGGGACACTGGCCTCCTCTTTGTGAGAGGGAGTGGGCCGTAATCCACCACAATGGCCCAACGCAGGTTGATGGATGTCACATGTCTTCCAGTTTCCTCACCATGTTTTCCTTCACTGTTTTGAGAGCAGTGGTGGTGAAATTAAATGCACAAAGTGAAGTGCCTTCCTGGGTTCGAACTCACGGCCTACAATTCGTAAGTTGGGGCCGATACCACTGGGCCACTACTGCTCACATTTATCTAATACTAGTGTTAAATATATTTATTATAAATTTTGCAGAGACTTCCTGCAGAGGTGTAAAGACTACGGCGTGACAGATCTCGAGGTGCCACACTCAAGTACTGACTCAAACACTATTGAGAAAGTACAGACTGAACAAGCCAAGATTGCTTCGTTGGTAAGTGTGCTCAGTCTTAACAAAATAAGTGGTCTGTTGGAAAATCTATGGTCCGCTCGAAAAGTATCTGATGAAAATGTAAACAAATGGATCAGAAAACGTACCTATTGGATGTTATTTTGTATTCGCCATTTACAAATTGGGTAAAAATATAAATAAAAATAATAATCCTAAATAATATTATTAGTCAGGGTTATGTACTTTTATATATTTTTGTGAAAGTAAGTTATAATATGTTTGTTTGTTACGCTTTCACGCCAAAACGGCTGAAAGCATTTGGATGAAATTTAGCACACAGATAGACCAAGACCTTGATAAGGACTAATCGAAATTAGAAATTCGAAACTGTAATTAGATTCTTATTAGAATTGCGAGACCGGAAATTCTAATTTTAAATCACCCACCGTAAAGATGTTTTTCATTTGACAATTCAGGTTAATTTTATAACCTGAATTTTCGTCGATGATTTTTCAATTATAATTTAATAATGTAATTCAAACAATACTTGTTGGAAAAGTGGTGAGATATAAAGCTGAAACCTTCTAAATACACATGAATGTGTTACTAATTCACTTTAGTTGAGTGATTGCGTAAGAATTTAACCTGAACACTATTTGTTTACACTTTCATCAGATAGTGTAGGAACAGACTATATATTGTATGTTTGTGTCTTCAAGATATCCATTGGGATTCATGTGAAATGGTTTTTGTAAAGTTGAAACATCAAATTTCTTAAGCATTTTCTTTTCTACTTCCAACTGGCATTTATCTTGAGACCAGTGACAAAATGTATTATACTAATACTTTCTGGTATGCCTGTATCAGAGAAACTCTATATAAAAATAAATAAATAATGTTAGATTTAAGATTTATTTTTTTAAAGCCGTAGAAGCACATACCATTTTGTTGTTTCTACCTCTATAGAAAAAAATCGCAAAGTTGTTGTTTGTCTGTAACATGTTTTCAAAACAATTCTAGGTACTAACAAGAGAAGCCAAGATCCGAAGGTTCAAGGAGACGCAAGAACTAAAGGAACAGCTCAGCAAACTGTTAAAGGCGATGCAATCCTCATCAGACGACGAGACGAAGAGGGAATACTTCCTGAAGCTACTGCACAGCTATGTGAACCAATCGTTTGAGGAACTCAGCAGTATTGAGCAGGAGAAATCCATACTGGAGTATATGACAAAAAATGCTGGAGGTAAGGATTAGAATATTGGTTTTTAAGTTGGAGTTGATGTAGTCAGCGTTAGAGCTACGTTATGCAGATATTTTGCTTGTTGGTAGATAGAAGTAACGAATTTTTTACTATGGCAATAAAGAATGTTGATATGTAGGAGTAATTTAAACTAACTCCGTTAATTTGAAGAATTTAATCTAATTAGATACAATCAAATATGTCGAGTTTAAAACCGCTATTCACCAAAGCAAGGCATGCTTATAGGTATATTAATCCTTGATCTTTCTCGCCGGAACGTTAAAACTTAAATTTAAGACTAAAATCCGTGTTAGCTAATACTGCTTAGATTAAAATTCAGGAGGTCTTTTGCACTTTGGGTTAGTTTCCCACACATACCTATTGTAATTCTGGTAAACCAGGACCGTCTGGCTCCAATCAAGATACCAACCAATGACGAAACATCTCTCGAAAGCACTTTAAAATTTTCCTGGACCTACATCGAATTCTTACAAGATAAATTGCATATGTAAGTAAAATGTTAATCATTGGGGATATCTATGATAAGAGCGAGAAACAATAGGCGCATCTAATCGGTTTACGGGTGTCAATCATAGATATATATAAAAAACGTATATGTGGTCCAACTTGTCTTCTTTACTTGTTTCGTGGACTTGTGAACATTCTGACTTAACAACAACATTCTCGCGTCACATTCGACTATTAGTCCTGGCACTACAATTGACATATTTGCAGAAATCTTCACGTTATTTCATTAACACGAAATAAACTTTATTTCTATTAGGATGGTGTATAATTGTTTTATATTAATATAAAAGAATGGAAAAGTAATAGGAATATTTTTGTTAAAAAAAAGACGTGTTTATAGCCAGGTTTAACGATATTATTTGAAAAAATTGAATTGTTTATGTTATGATCATGCAGTACCTATTAATACAATTTATTTTGTAATTCAAACGGCAAGAAATAGAAGGATATCTTATTTTTTTTTTTTTTCGTTATGTACTTATGTATCTCGATTATTTTGACACATACGACAGCGTAAGTCATACAGGGCTATACTCCTATTATGTACAATGAATTCTATCTTCCAGCGCCGACACCAAAGCGCCCGCACGTGCCCCTAAAGCCAGTGATAATAACCCGCGACGCCGTGCAGAAGGCGGTGTTCGGGCTGGGCTACCCCGCCATACCCGCCCTCACTGTGGAAGAGTTCTACGACCAACGAGTCCGAGATGGCATGTGAGTATCTTATTGACGGAGAGAGCGCTAAGCGTCTCCGTTTCAGTTCGGACAAAAATGCTTTCGTATGTCCGGATGTCCGGCGGATGGCTGTTCTCCTCTATAAGTCGCATTGCTCTTTTTTCCCATATTTTTCTTAAATTATATGGCATTATTTTGTCGATTCAGTTGTTCCAAATTTTTCAAAATGGCGGCGATATGAGGGTTGAAAACGTAAAAAAGAAACATATTTTACACATTTCGCGATTTTTTGTTTTAAGGATTTTGTTTTAAGGTGCACATTTATTCAGTTTTAAGCTATGCAAGGACAGACTCGCGAGGTACTACAGCTCACAGAGCCACTGGGTATAAGCTGTAATAGGAGTGGATAGTGTGCAGTACACAAGGGTGGATCTAGGGGGGGGGCACAGGGGCACGTGCCGCCCCCTAACGGTTTAAGTGAAATATAATCGAATCGTTTGGATGGACTGGCCTGAATGCATATCCATCATGACATTGCTTCAATGATAAACGCTGAAGAAGTACCTACTTCTATATCTTCAGCATCTTTGGCGTAAGTACTATGGTTCAAAGTGGGCAGTCAGTTTGTACCTACTCAGGCACTGAGGTCTGCTATGCCAACGATGCACCGGCCTAAAGTCGGCAAGAGGATTTTAGGATAACTTAAAATGCTAAAAATATGCGCGGATAATAATTCAAACTCAAACTCAAAGCATTTATTTCAAATAAACCAATTACAGGCACTTTTGAATTGTCAAAGGGTCAGTCAGTCGCTCATCTTACACCCCAGGGTCTCATAATTCTTAAACTTTACTACCTATGTCGACAAAGTTACACTCTTATTTATATAGCTAACGTAAAAAAAAAAACAATACTATCCGATTCGGGGTGCTAAAATTGCATTTTTATTTGTAGTTATTCTTAAACGTTATTGAAAAAGGATAAATCCCAAAAACAACATAGTGCAATACAAGATGTGGTAGACACTTCTAAACTGTCTGGCCCATGTTCCCCTCCCAGAAATAAATCCTGGATCCGCCCTTGGCAGTACATATAGATAAATCAGAAAAGGTATGCGCTACGATTATTTTCGTGTTTCCGAATTAGTACGAACCTAGCGCCACAGAGTATACATACAGGCAAAGCTCCTAAGTTTTGTACTGCTGCGCTTTGTCGTACTGCACCTATCACAGCGAATTTGTATGAAATTTTCTCTCTTTTGGGGTATCTAGTCCGGTTGCACCTCGAAAACTGTCACGCAAAAATCGAATTAATTGCATAGCGTTATTAATCTATAATTTTGTGATCATGGTAATACAAAATAGGCAAGTACTATCATGGTTGGTTCATCTCATCATCGCGCGTTCGTATTTCCGAAGATAGCCGGTGATTCCGAAGCGCATACTTTTCTTGGGAAATCTGTACGTGTGCGTTAACACGTCACATCAAGTATTAGACAGAGACTTTCACAGAAGTATGAGTGACCATAGCGACGCTCTAAAAAGCCGAATTATTTTCTAAAATATATGTGCCATATTTAGAGCCTGGTGCTATACAGGGTGGCAGAGATATCATCGCGCAATCTGTTACCATGGATTTAGTAAGTACATGCTTTTGAAAACCCCTGCGTACAAAAATTTCTTCGGATATTTAAAAAATAATGGGGCGTCTATAACCATGTGCTGAATTCATGGTTACAGTTCTCGCGTTATGTCCGGCCACTTTGTATACCGGATGACTTTTTTTAACGTCTTCATAATATTATGTTATGTTGTGTAAATGGAATAGAAGCCATACACGAGAATGTTTCTATAGTACCATTGAGTTTGTAAAAGTTCCGAATATCCAAAAAAAAACATGAATCCTATCCATCCTACGGCCCGTGCGTAAAATCGGAGATAGTAAACGGCGTAGGCTGCGACCGCGCATGAATCAAAGTTGTACGTACGAGCGAGACGCACGTACATTTCTTTCGCTGGGTACGTAGTATGAGAGAGAGAGAGAGTGAGTGCGCGGGACGCGGGCGGGTGGGTATGCGCGAGCGGGTCGCGCGTCTGCGAAATTATATCAAAGAAGCCGACGGCAAGTGCAGCGGGTACCTATCGGCCGGCTTCAAAGGATAAAATCGCGCTACGAATTCATTGATAAACTCATATAAATTCGAGCGTATGATTTGAATTTCGAAATTTATGTGTTTATTGTTCTAGTATGAAAGGTTTACTTCAAATGTGTAGTATTTATTGATAGATCAATTTCTTTCTATGTTATGAAATATAAAATAAAAACTATGTATGTCCATCGGCTTCTATTCCGATCACCTATTATACCCTTTTTTTTCAAGACGGTAAAAGAAGCTTTTTATTCGTTTGTGAATACCTCAAGTTGCTGAGTAATGTGTTGTGAGCACTGGTGGTCCAGTGGTACCGGCCCGAACTTACGAGTTGTAGGCCGTGGGTTCGAACTAAGGCAGGCGCTGTACTTTGTATAAATAATTTCATCACCAATGCTCTCAAAACGGTGAAGCAAAACAATGTGAGGAAACCGGCGTGTCCTAGAAGCAAAAAATCGAAAACATGTGACATCTACCAACCCGCATTGTGCTCGCGTAGTGGATTACGGCGCACTCCCTCTCACAGAGAGGAGGCCTGTGTCCCAGCAGTGGGAACATTTTGCGCTGATTATGCTAAGTTTCATTTTACGACACCACGATGTGGGTTTGTGTAGGAACGTGTTTAGAGAGCTGGAAAAGGGTGTAAAGTTTTACCCACCCTCTATAGAAAAGGGAAGATCCTCCGACCAGACGGGTGTTGTGTCTGGTGGGCAATTGCCCGACGATTGATCACCAATGCTTTAGTATTACATATTTTTTTTTACCCACAGCTTTCCTGGCACTACAAACATAGCTCACACGACCATACAGAACACGGAGAACGACGCAGATGAGGAAGAGGAGATACGGAAGGTAATCTTTTTATTAATATTTACATCTTTAACCACGCATTCACATAATGCAGGACGCCCTCGGGCTAGGTGAGTGACACATTTTGTAGGATAGGACGCTCTAGCTGGTAATGGGTAGATAGAAGTAGTAGTAGTAGTAGCTGGTAATGGGTAGATTTGGAGAAACAACGACATAACTGGTGTTTTTCAAATATAACAGGAGAGTGATTTAAATTGTTTTTTTTTTGTAATGGGGTTCAACATTTAAGTACGAGACGGCAAAAGTCTAGTTCTGAAATGTTGATAAATCCCAATACATATTAAATATTTCACTCGTCTGCTCCTCTAAAAATTTGTTGGAGCACAAATATCAACAACTCATTTTTGGGAAAAATTACATTTACGTCGAAGTTTCTCCAAATGAGCGATGTGTGTTTGGAGAGGCCTATGTTCAGCAGTGGCCTGCTATAACCTGATAATGATGTTGCATTCGGTAGCGCCCTAAAAGTTTCGGATTCGAATGGAGCCCATTGCTCAAAACATAAATAAGTATCATAAAGAATAAGGGGCCAGAAACATTACGGTTTATTTATTACTAGCTGCGCTCCGCGGTTTCACCCGTATACATGTCTCGATCCCGTGGGTATATCGGGATAAAAATTATCCTATGTCCTAATCTAGGTCATGGTCTACCCATGCGCCAAATTTCATCCAAATCCGTTCAGCCTTTTAACGTGAAAGCGTAATAAACAAACACTACAAATCTTATATTAAATTTTATGCAACATAAAAGGTACAAAATGCCTTATTTATCAATTCTTCCTAAACAAAACTTTACCTTTCCTTGCAGGAGCGTCTAGTAGAAGACGACGATCCTGAAGAAAGAGTGAGACAGAACAATATGGATGACTACAAAGACGACCACCGACGCGGCTGGGGCAACCGACACAACAGGAGCTAGGCGGCTCACTGGGCACTGCCACCGTCCACACGCTGGCCTGCAGTGTGCGGTGCGTGGCCGGCTGATGACGTAGGGAACTGCCATTGTGTGTGACGTAGGTATCTCCTCCAATATCTACGCCAATGTGATGAGAATAGCCGTAGACAGTTTCAGTATCTCTGGCTGTGTGGTTCATGTCCCAAGCCGCAGTACTAAAACTCGGGATATGATTTTCAGGCGGGTGCCATGGTCTAAAAAAACAAGGTCTGGCATTCCGGGAGTGACACATGCTTACGTCACTATCTAGTTGCCACTTTATTGCAACAAAACACGAATTATGGAAAAAAATCAGTCACCATTCTGTTAAAAAATATATATAAACCATTTAAATTGTCGTTTCATTTTCCTATTTAAACGAAAAAAAAAATTTTAAACAATACCAACGTAATTGTTAGATAAGACCTCTCTGTTTTATCGGATTCGCACAGGTAATAAAGGCGATTGGGGAGTTATTATTACACACTACTGGTAACACAGCGGTGATGACGTAGCTTGTGTCACCCCCGTGACCAGGATGCTATACCTGGCGAAGTATATTATTATACCATGGTGGGTGCGATCTTATTTAGTTTCAAACAGGTGACTGCTTGGGAAGAAACAAGTTATCTATTTCAATAAATACGCAAAAACATTGTTCTCACCATAATTTTATAATGTTATTTGTGTTACTTCTAAGATAATATCAATCTGGATCACAGCGGTGCGACCGTTGTATGGAGTAGGTATTGAAATTATTCTGTTAAAGAAACTGATGCTATGTATGATATTATGTGCAGACGGGATAAAATAAAAGTAGTGTAATAGTTTTACGATCAGCATAGAAGTTTGTAACATTTTTTTTTTTAGAAAAACAACAAAAATGTATAACTTTAGACACTGTACAGTAGTGATAGTATGTAGATATGCTGCTCAATAGTATGTTATATCAGACGCTTCACTTTTAGTTAATTTTTAAGGTTTGGTACCCCAACGGTGCCAACGGACCCTTATTACGAAGGCTCTACTGTCCGTCCGTTTGTCTATTAGCGGGCTATATCTCATGAACCGTAATAGATAAACAGTTGAAATTTTCAGTGTGTATTTCTATTGCCGTTATAACATCAAATAAAATAAAGTTTTAAAGTTAAAGGGGGTCCCCATACAAGAAACGTGTTTGTTTTTAAATAATGTGATGTTAAATGTTGTACGGAGGTACGGAACCCTTCGTGTGCGAATCTGACGCGCAATTGGCCGGTTTTTTATCTTTCATTCAACATCTTTCACTCCAAGTGAAACGTCTGATCACAAAATGAATCAAAGTGAATAATGAATTCACTAGGGAACAGATTCAGCGATGTTGGATTTCGATAGGAAACAATAAAATGAAATGGAATTAGGAGAAGAATGTTCATTCGTGTGTAATTTAGTCGGTGTCGTGGTTCACTGGAGTGAAGCATCTGATATCAGCTCCCTAATTGCGAAACACACTTTCAATCACAATCTGAATTGTTTGGAAAGATATTGCTAATCTAAACTAAATAACGCAATGAATGATGTCGAACTGTCAAAATGAAAGCCATTGCTACAGTTTATCCTGAATACTACGGTAGTTCAATGGTACAAAATTCAACCAAACCTATAGCTATTTAAGGCGCTTCCCTGACCAAACGAACTTGAGCGTTCGGTCCTTCTCTGTTCCGTCGCTGAGTCTCGCTCTGTCCCGCTCCCTGCGCACGCCCATTTATCATACATAGAGTTCTCAAAAATTGTGGAATTATTTAAATAAAAAAAGACAAGGGAGCTTATGAAATAAAATAAAACGACAATTATTTAGATTTTTAAACTATCTATCCACTAGTGTAATCCTTAAATTATTAGAACGTCACGTTTAAGAAAACATGCATGCAATCAATAATTTTAGTCACTTTTTTATAAAGAGATTTTAAATGTATTTACGTCACATAAAAACAAATAAGAACGAGCAATGTGATGATTCCTATCATCACATTGCTCGTTCTTATTTGTTACCTAAAAGCACATTATTAATGTTGGTTATCCTTAACGAACATTAATAATGTGCTTTTAGGTGTAGTTTATCACTCTTAATTAATGAGTTAATAGCCGCTTAATAACGCACTATCGCAAGGTTTTGCTCGGGGTAGCGCCTTAACTCAGTTCGTCCAGAAGTAGAGCTTCTCTTTTTGCGTGTATAATATAATATGCTAATTCGTCTGTACCGTAATGTATTGGATCGTATTCAAAAGAAATTAATATTTGTAAGATTTTGTATATTATGTACTTCATACTGATGTGTTTGTGCGCCAGTTTATTAAAAATTAGATGCAATATTAGTACGAGACCTCTGTGTTGTAATTGTCGCAATATGTCGCCAATTTGACGTAGTGCAAGATGTGAAAACTTGAACTATCCAGTGACAAAACGTCATAAATCAATTATTATCAAGTCGTATTCAAATAAATGAAATTTACTTATTCTAGCGTGTTATTGTATTTAATGTCTTGTGTGTTATAATAAAGAACTGGTCCTGCTTCGGTACTGCTGCATGCTGATAATTATATTAATAAATTGGAATTTTCTTATTCATTTAAATAAGTAATCTTCAGAACTAGTATGTGGGCTCTAGCACGAACGCGCGGAGTAAACGTGAAGTAAATTCGAACAATTTTAAAATTGATAATATTGGTTTCAATCATTTTAATAACTTAGTTTTAAGACTTACTTTTAAGATGGGTGATACTATGCTTGTCCCATTAAAAAAAAAAACTAAATGCTATAGGATAGTTGTATTTTCGATAAAAAAAATCGTTCGAATTTACGTTCGCGCGTTCGTGCTAAGGCCTCTAATACAAGAGTTTGACAGAGCCTGACGCAATTTTTTGCAGAATTATGTAAGCGACACGATACTCCGCTAATATGACCCGTCTGACAATCTTCACAGCTAAAGGGTGTACAGACAACCCATATGATTCAATCGAACGAATCGTTACTTCACATCTTCCATCTAGACGTTCGCTTATTGCATAGCAGTGCAGTGTCACATTATAAGAACGTAGAGAAAATCCACTTTGAACGATATTTTATGAAACAGATTAGTTACATAAAATACTCAAGTTTTGGAATTAATTTATAAGTGTCAGATTACTGCAAATGCAAACCATTACAAAATATCTCCTCTTTTTATAAAGAGAAGAAACAGGATCTAGCATTGAACATCTGCCGTCGTGCTTAGGTATGTAAGCTTGTAAGTTATTTAATCAAGTTTTTGAAGATAAGGCATGGAATAAATATTGTCAGGTACTTTCGAGAAACACAAAGATTGTTCGTTTTTAGTGTCCATTCTGTCCAATTGTATCAGCTTCTTGTTCCGATCATTAAGCCCGAATTACACAGTGGCAGACCATACATTGAAGCAACTATGAAAGTTGCACCGTCTAAACAGTGTTTAGCTTAAGACGGTACAAGTCATTAATCGTTGCTTCAATTTTATTGTACGCCGCAGATACTTCCATCGTGTATCTAAATGGGACTTCTATTCTTTGTTCAAGAGTGACTCTGCGGATCTTCTGCGTATATCTGTGCAGTGTGGCAAGTCGATCGCTCATCAATGGCCACCAGATGGGCTTGGCAAAGGTCAACAGCACCTGTCCGCTTTCACTGGCCGGCCACGAAATGAAATGGAAAGTACCGACACATATGTGACAGGTTGCTTTGTCTCGACACGTTAAGATGTAACAAGTGTATGATAGGGACGTCATGTGTCTTAACTATCTCGGGTGTAATGGTCCATTTCTCTTATGTTTGGCAAGTAACTAGGTATCCACGGTGGCAGGGACCTCGACGGGCAAACTAAACATGAATTCAGCACATGATTTTAGACCCCATTGAGTTGAAATTTATCTTTGGTTTAAAAAAAAAAATGTTTCATAGAAAAGTGCAATACCTACGCGGTCAAATTTTATGGAACAGCTATTTAAAAAAAAATAACCTAAGATAAATTTGAATGCAGGGGTGTTCGGTGTTCATTATGTAGGTACTGAATCCATGGTAACAGGTTGCGCGTGGGGGTCCCTGCCACGTATAGGTACTATCGGGCGGCTTTACTTAGTAAAAAATCCTAAAGGGGGTGTTTTATGGGAACTCAGGCATTTCTTAAGTTAGGCAAATTTATAGTTTTTTTGTATATATATACAGCACTTTGTAAGAGATTTAAGATGTTGGAAATATAGTCTTTATTAAATTAAAATCGGTTACCTCGGTCAAAAATCATTACAATTTTAAATCAGAAAATAAATTGGCTAACATGTAGGTATTACGTGTCAATGCTCCTTAAGTCCTGACTTTCTGAGTTGAGCTGCACGATTACTGACCAATGCGGGCACTGACTGGACAGGTCCACTCAATCTGTGTGGTTCTTTCCTCAAAATACCATTTCAGATACCAATCTACATGGTCTTCACATGATCTGACCAAGATTATGTTTGGACTTTAAAAGAGACTGTGACCTCTGAGTTTGTTTCGGCCTTTCTTCTCAGAGTAGTCAGAGAGGAAACGCCGTCCTCATCTAGTTTAAAAAATATGATTGACGTGTAAAAGTGTTTGTATAAAAATAATAATAATTATTTTTAAGTTCGACATTTAGCCCTGGTTCGCACGGACGATTTGTAATAGCGCACTGGGTTTTTAAAACTCGGTGTTGAGGCGAGCTTCGAGAATCCAAAACACCGCGTCAAAAAAAAAAACATTTGGATTTTCAACTCTAGGCACTAAGTAGTGTGTTGAAAATGTAGAGCGCGATAAAAAATCACCCGTGGGTACGAGGGATTAGAATCATTAAACCTGTTTTATTTATTAGATAACAAAATGATCATTGAATTGATTGTCTATCTGTTACCTTTTCATCCCTTAAACGGATTTCGATGAAAGGCATACGAATCGGCCATGACCTGACTTAGGATATAAAATACTTTTTATCCCGGTACTATGTTCCCGAGGGTTTATTTCCGATTACCACGCGGGCGAATCCGCTGGCAAAAGCTAGTGTATTTTTTTATTTAAATATTGTCCCTGATTGGAGTGTTTCGAGGTCTTAGTTCAGGACAAATAAGTCACGTCCAACAGACAAAAAAAATGTGCGTGTATAGTGTGAAAGAATAGGAATAGTTTCAGCGCGAGTGTACGACGTATAATAGATACGCGTATTGTGTGGAGATGTTAACTTCAATCAGCACCTTAATTACGTAACGCACTATCTATCACAATCTGAATCATTTTGAAGCCTATTACTAATCCATTGCTTCATATGTTCGAAAACATTGTCTGCTCAAGAACGTAAATAACGCAATGAATGTTGTTGAACTGTCAAAACGAAACCCATTCCTACTGTTAGTGTGTTACGTAATCACCCCGCAGGTCTTTGTACGAGGAAAATCACTGATTGATTTGTTATACCTAGTTTCCTAATAACAGTAAGGTAATACATTTTAAGAAGAAGTCGGGACAAGTTTCTAAACGACTGTCCTATAAACGATAAAGTTCGCCAATGACTTTCTCAATGCCGGTGGCAATAAGTTACTACAAAACGACTACACTATGCGTATCTCACGCGGCGCATTTTTTACATTACATTTATATACTGCGCGCCTTCTGCTGCGGCGCTATTCGGAACCTAGCACAGCGAGCAGTACGCCGCAACAAATATGCGTGTGTTTTGGCACTACCTTTCTCAACACTTTTGTTAACAACACCAGCTTAACCGAACCTTCCATGGAGACTTCGCATCAAAGGACCACGTTCCTTTCACCGTATCCATAAAAGCCATCAAGTGCCATCAACAAACTCGCCTAAAAGGCTCGCGTCCCTTTCTACAGCTATCACTAAGTACTTGCCATGCCAGTAAGGGGAGCAAGTACTCGCCATCCATCAGTGGAACGACTTCCGTGCTCCTCTTTATGGGAAGTGGCGCGTGCGTCGACGCGGAAGCCTGCGCGCGCGCCGGGACGTGCGTCTTTCCGTCCATTCATGCGCTATACATTGGATGTGGCAGCCGTTAGTAGTACCTTGGTGGGTTGTCTGATAGACGTGTTTTTTTTGCAGTGGCAACTTTCATTTGTTTGTTGTTTTGGGTACGTTAACTACTTTAGGTTGCAGTCAAGAAATTCCGCCTCTGTACATTTGTATGCTTAAAAGTATTATATCAATAAATAAATGATGTATTTATTGAGTGCTCCTAACGACATCTAAAGCACCACGCTTTTGATGTCGTTAGGAGCGTAGTAATAAGTAGGCAGTCAACTGTCTGTGATGTGCAATAAGTTGCAGAATGTCCTAACTACTTAACTCCACACTGCATAAGCATAAAACTAGATGGCAAAACAGGTTATATGTCCCCATTAAAACACCATGTCACATCCATTCTTCCTACACGTTGCCGACAAGGTCGCCCGTTCGGTTACCGTTAGATACCTGTTCACTAATCGCGCACATTTTCATCGCTGCACATTGCTCCACTCCTGTGCTAGACAAGCTGGCTACTGGGTTGATGTCTTCCTGATCAACCCAATTAAAATGTGCAGTGACCAACAAGGGTAGCTTTCTAGAACTGACATTATCAAAGTATGTATTTACTGATCGACAGTTTTTCCGGGGTCGGATTTTTCCTCCAGATATAAAATGTGAATAAGATTTTCAATTTCGTCGGATGCAATATCAAGTTTTCGAATGATCGAATACTTGATATTGCATCCGACGAAAATGAAAATGAGAAAAAAACCGAACCGAAGTTCAAAGGTCGAAGTGAAACTTGATAGTTTCACTTCGGAGATAAGAGCTTTTGGAATGGATGAGAGAATAGCTATGCTGAAGAAGGCAACTAGAGGAAATTATAGAATAGCCAAGTACTTAGGTATTGGTGCCGATTCTCTTGTACACCGAATTAAACTAACTAAACTATCACTAAAATTCCTTACTTTTGGCTATGAGAATCTTAGAGCTATTCTGTCAAAAAATATCTATAAATTTAAAAATAATTTTGACGCAACTAAACTTTAATTTGACAATCGCGACTCCACGTTTTACTTGTTTGCCCTACCCCGTGATTTTTTTTAAAGCCGGAGGCACGCATTGGGGGCAGCCTCGACGTGTTTTATATGGAATTTTTCACTTTTTTAATGGAAATTATGAAAAAAATGTTACCCACATGTAGAGTTTTAGGGGTTTAAGTGTTTCATAAAGGGGGTCGAAATTTTCATTATTTTTGCGATAGGACACACCATTTTCGAGATATAAGCAAAATAAAATATAAAAAATACAGTATTGTTTTTGCACCTGAAGTCGAGGTGTTGTGTTGAATTTTAGATCATGACAACTTATTTTATTCCACACCTTTTTAATCGCGATTAAAAATAGCCAGATTTAGTTAGAAAACCAAAATTTTTGGTGAAAAAGGTTAAATTCAGAATAGCATAATTGGCATTTTCACTAAACTAATAATTCAGTGCCATCTTAGTGCTGTCAAACTAAATTATAGTTAAGTTGTGTCACTTTAGTCTATTTCAGAATGAGAAATCGTCGTTTGACAGGATTAAACTAAATTTTAGTGATTTTTAGTCAAGTTTAGAGAATTTTGTGACAAGAGAATCGGCACCGTTGTGTACATAAACTTGGAAAGTTCAGCAAAGGAATACGAGTAAGTGGCTAATAGTGCTTTTCACCATAAATAATTACGAAATAGTATAAGTTAGAATCAACGCGTTAAGTCCTGACGTTAGTAAATTGATTTTGATCACGGAGTATTTATCACTAGACGTTGTTTGCAATGTAATTAACTTAGAGGTTGCTAAAAGATAGCTAGGTGTTGGCGAGTGATTTGAAAATAAATTAACTTCCTACTTATCTCGTTTTCCTGTATGGTTGTATGTACTCGGATGGCGTGATAGTAACTTTATGTCTGGCGACACTCGATACTGCTCAAAAGTTAGTAACTATATCAGGTGAGGTAGGTACTTTTTAGTTCTTCAATTGTAATGGCTTTACGGTTATATCTGTGGTTGTTTTGTAATGGATTTTTACAGCTTTTCCCGGCGATTGTTTTCGTGTGCCAAATGTTCAACAGCCCATTAATAGAGCTCGGCTAATTTAGGATATATATACAATATACATATTATGTAGATTCCATTGAATAGTAGGGGGGCCTTTATACTGTATTTGAAAGTTTTGAAAACATATTGGTCCAGTTCTCACCGAATTAAACTACAATAGGTAAACTCAATAAATCATTGAACCAGGTGTTCAACTATATCGGACCTAGCCTAGCCCTAACACACATACAGGCTCGACTTGTGACATGGCTATTTAAATATCTGACACACATTAGTCCTGCTCAACATATTTGACACACGTGTGGGTATGCACATAAAATGTATGTTACAATTAGAGACACATTATGAGGACCAGTTTCAAAATATTGCTGCATGCATTGTTATGGGCTCTGTCCATAGAGAATTGGTAATGTTAGGGCACTGCCGGTATAGCTGGGTCAACTTTGCGTTGGTTGATTGCAGTTTCCAAACTTTTTTTTTTTGCTTTAACGTATAACGGCTATCCACCAACAAAATTAGTTAAAGAAGATTAGACAAAAATCATACACTCATCCCTCAGAACTCCAGACATAGGTACTAACATGATCGTCTTCAATTCGTCCGCGAACACGTCACAGTCAGGTTACTTCATAATATGTAAATATGTCGTCAAATCCACATTAACTTGTAGTAGTGGTGGTGCACCTAATACGCTTCATGTGAAGGCCCTCTAAATCTAACCAAACAGCTCCGATTGCTCCGAACCATAATATTATCATAAGTATAAATGTAAATTTTGATGGAGTTTCAGCTGTGGACGTAATTAGAAATAGGTACCTAGAATTATTGCAAAAGAAGCGTAGGTAAAAGAACTGGTAGATATCGTCCAGGATTTAGCAGTCTCAGATTTGAAGAAATCTTCTACAGACCACCTTGTCAAAGTTTATGAACTCAGCGACTCAATGTATTAGAATAATAACGCATACTCCTAGAAACCTAGTACGAGTGCAAAAACTGAGGCAATTAAAACTGAGCCATAGTGGCTAACTTCTCTCGGCGAGCTGTCAGTACTCAAGGTCACGTTCCGTCGAACACAGCTCGCGAGTATATGTTAAAATGACAGTTTGTAGCGTGAAGGGATGTCACAGCACTTCAGGAAAACAAAAAACGAGATCAAATTACATTTCACAAATAAGTACTTACATTTTATACATAATTTTTACGTAAATCGATCATCAAACAAAAATTCTATTGACCTAACTTATCACAATACAGTGTTGCTATTTGTGAGGAAAAAAATACCCACATTGCTTTCAAATTTGTTCTAATTTTTGTTTAGCAAAAAAAATGTCTTGCTTAAATGCCTTAACAGCAACAGCTGAATTTTGGTTTCACAAATTAGTTGCATTGAGAGATAATGGTGGTTTGAGCTATGCTTCAAAAGAAGTATTTTCTATAATGTTGCGTCTCTGAGGCAGCTGCTCGAAATTTTATAAAAGAAAAATCTTTGATATAAGATCCTCGAGAATTCAAACGACTGCTCTTCGTGATTATGAAAACGTTTATAGGTACTCCCTGCTTTCCCACATCAGATGAACATGTAAACATTGTAAACGGTCATATCCATAACACGGATTTAATACGTCTTATTGTGGAATATGTTAAAACTAGGCTTTTTTATATTTCAAAAAGAGAAAATACTATATGGGACGTTGAGTCAAAACGGAAACTATAGGAAGCAGTTGCAACTGCAAGGTTTTTAAATGATAAGCATAAACTGTTGGTTCGAAGAGTGGTAAAATAAAGATGAAGTACAATATTATTGATTAACATGTTTTTCATTTTTGCAATTTTCTCATTCATACTTTTTTTACATGTCAGCAATTAATACATGCCGATAATATTATTATAACACTTCACACATCAATCATTCTAAACGCATTGAACGATATCCCATTCTTCATGCGATTAATGGTTCATTTATTTCCTTTTATTTTTAAATAAATTGAATTTTAGCCATTTTTTGTGCCCGGTTGATGGCAATAGGCTCGCCCCCTATTACATGGGTCTTAAACATAACTGGCGAAATGTGGGTGTGCTATAGGTACTGTAGAGGTTGTCTGCATGTGTCAACCTTATGTTGACTGGCTGGATATATATTATCGTTGGTTTGCCTCGAACAGTCAAGTGAGTTTAAAATAAGATTTATAGGAAAAGTGATGGTAGGTTGTTGAATAGGTAGACAGGCAGATCTAGGGCCTGCCAGTGTACAATTCCTTGATAAAATATATTTACGTTCTAAGGAGTACTGCGTTAATTATTACATATACGTAGCACTCCCACAATTGGTGGAGGCGCCGAAGCGCAAAAGTACGCAAGCTCCCATTGTATTTTTAAGGCGTGTGCAGAGCCATAATAAATATTGCACAAGTTCGTTTCTCGTGTTGCGTGCACAAAGCTTTATATCATGCGAAGTTCATATAATATAAAAAGGTGAAACAAAAGTGAAGTCGCCGGAATTTAAAGCTAAGTGGTTTTATCAATTTTATGATTTAAAAAAGCGAGATGGCTCAAGACTTTTTCACGGGCTCAAGCCACGATTGTATTGAAATTTTTTTAGACGCTTTCGAGGATTTTGCTACCAGTTACGGATGGCGAGAAAGCGATTGGGCGCTAATAGTGAGCGCATATTTTCAGGGTGCTGCCCTAGCTTTTCACAAATTTATATACCGGGAAGGTATGAGTTTTGTAGCGATCTGTGATCAGCTTAAAGCTGAGTTCCCATGCAGATGCATTTCCAAAATAGGGCATAGAGTGCAAGAAGAGGAATTTGCACATGATATGACCAATGAAGACGAGCAAGAAAGTTGTTTTAATTTAGATAATGATACTGTTATATTTTCTAGCGAAAAACATAATGACCCATTATTTGATGAGCAAAGCTGCCAAGCAGGCAGTGATGACCATGATATTGTTAACGAGCGCAGCTGCCAAGAGTGCAGACCTGCGAATGATGAGGAACGACCAGTCGAAGTGTTCGAGAATGAACACGAGGACGAATTTGATGAATCGGGTCAGACTAATCCTTATATTAAATTGCATAGCCATGTTTCAGAACAGCAGAATGTGTCCTTATTAAACGAAGATATTGATCACGTCGAAGAATCACACAAATATAACGACGGTGTTGATCAATCTAACGAGGATAATTTTATTTTACTTTCAATGTAAAGGAAATTGATAATATGTCGTTGATAACCACAGTAAAGGAGGATATGCAGTTATCTGTGACTCAAGAGCAAATTTGTAAATTAAAGTTTGGTTCAGAGTTAGATGGTAACAATGAGATAGTCGAGGACGACGCGGTGTCACATGTTGTCGGAAATAATGATAATAAAATAAAAATAGTGGTTGATCTGGTCAAAAATGCATTGACTCGTAAAATAGTCAAATCTGTAGGTGGTCATTTTATAATTCATTCTTACCACAGCAAAAGATTTCGTAATGTCCCATCATATCATCAGCGTATTGTTAACAATACAATAAGAAAAGTTCTGGTAAAGAAAAAGGTCTCACATGTTAGAAAAACTAAAATAAAAGACTTCTTTCCAAAAGTGAACAAATTTAAAAGAAAGTCTAGAGAAATGAATAATTATTTTATAAAGACTTTTTCCTTTTTAAAATATAAGTTTAAAAAATTAAATCATAGGAGATTCAGGGATATTGTATATGTATGTAGATTAAAACCTTTTCATGTCAGTTTATAATAATTTATTGTCTTTTTGTATTGTCATTTATTGTCATATAGATGTCAATTAGATGTAAACATCATTTAGATTAATTCATTATTTTAGTTTGGATAATATGATGCTATGTATTAATGCGTTTTCATTTATGTTTTTCATATATGGAGAGCAATCTTCGGACGCTGCTGGGTGCGTGTGAGGTGTCACACCTCACCACACCAAGAAGTCTGAGGGAGAAGGCATCTTCGTCTTCAATAATAGTTGGATTTCACTAGGCTGTGATAGCATAGCCATACTCCAGATCATAGTAATGCGAGTGAAGAGATATTTTTTTATTTTTTTGGAAACTGTGGTTCTTTTTAGAGGGGGGGGTGATACTCAGTCTAAGCTCAAACCAACTTTGCTTACGGGGCATAGCCCTTGCAAAGGGTGTTGTGTTGACACCATCAGTTCGAATTTGGATTGAATACTCTCTGAGTTGTAACCAACTTTGCTAAAGGAGCGTAGCTCTTGCAAAGGATGTTGAGTCAACATCAACGGTTAAACTTAATGTTGTTGAGAACCCACAGTTCAATCAGCACTGGCTGATGCTTAATGGAGTTTGAAATGATGAGATCGAATAGGCTTTTGAGATTTTTCCTCTGGAGTATGTGCTTGAAAAAGGTTTGTTGATGAGCTCCGACTTCTTAGCCTTTTCTCCCTCCGACTCATACCGTCCGATGGGGTCGAAGTTTACGATGTTAAGTTTCATTCTTTTCATTAAACTCCTTCAGGGTTGTTGTGAATTTGTCACTTCAATTTATTTGTTTTTAGGAAGCCACGTCGCATTTTTTTGCCAGTTTTGGCGCGACGAGGTTTAAGCATGGCGAATGTTAATTTATTCATGTATGTGGTAACATAAAGTAATGTTTTTCTTACCTGACACATATCTTAGTCAGATTCGCAAATCGTTCGTCCTGTCCTTAAGCCTTCTCTTGTAAGAGTTGGACTTCACATTGTATAATATATTTCTGGCGTTAGGTAATTATTCTTATAGGTATAGGCAGGAAGAGTCTGATTGTTCGAGGTGGTAAATAAAAGTCTTGTTTGAAAACACGACTGCGTCGATCCTTTTATTTAAGGGTGGGCGTAGCTCATGTAGAGGTTGTCTGCATGTGTCAACCTTATGTTGACTGGCTGGATATATATTATCGTTGGTTTGCCTCGAACAGTCAAGTGAGTTTAAAATAAGATTTATAGGAAAAGTGATGGTAGGTTGTTGAATAGGTAGACAGGCAGATCTAGGGCCTGCCAGTGTACAATTCCTTGATAAAATATATTTACGTTCTAAGGAGTACTGCGTTAATTATTACATATACGTAGCACTCCCACAGTACACCCCTGCCTAACCCTTCGGGGAATAAAGGCGTGATGTTATGTATGTAGGTATGTGTAAATGGAGTTTTACCTTCCGTAAAAATATGTCTTATTACATGCAAAATCATCTTCAGCTTATCTAGTTCCTGATGATATAAAATACTTGTCTTGATTTGATCCAGCAACATAGTAGTGCGTTTTCCCATTTTTTTGTGGGTAAAGGCCTGGAAATGATCATTGAAAGTTGTATTTGTGCGTTTGAGGAACGCAGACACATTCGGCTCACGCACACAAAGAAAATGAAGTTGACAAACGATATCGCTCGTGTTTTGTTCTAGACGCGGCTTCTATGCGTTATTATTCTAAGCTCAATGTGTAACATCAGCATTGCTACGAGTATGTCTCCTCTGCAGGGTCTTCCCATCGATATTACGAAACTGGTCCTTCGATAATTGCGCATGTGCCGTTACACTGCAGTAGTTGGAATGCAGGCGGTGTCTCTGGGATTTGCATGAGAACTGGACGCGAAGTGTGTCGGGCAGCAGGTTCCATTCTAATTTATAGATCCCCTTTAGGAAGCCCTGTTACGTTCTATAGGCCGTGTGGCTGGTAATAAGTGATGCTTTAGCGGTGTTAGAGGCTGGTTATAATTGTTTATTATAGTTGTTATTAGCTGTTTTTCAGTCAGTCTAACTTATGTGTTTTTGCGAACATAGAGTTTATTCCACTTAATACAAGTTTTAACTGCAATTCGAATTTAACAGGTTATTGAAAAGTGTCAAGAGTCTAGATGCTGGGGTAAAAGTGTCTGAAAGGAGCCTTATGGTTACG
Organism: Griposia aprilina; assembly: GCA_916610205.1. Taxonomy (NCBI): domain Eukaryota; kingdom Metazoa; phylum Arthropoda; class Insecta; order Lepidoptera; family Noctuidae; genus Griposia; species Griposia aprilina. The sequence goes on from OU744284.1 coordinate 25,835,992, forward strand.
ATAATACATATTTTGATCATCCTTTTAAATGATAAATGATTTTATTTCTTTAAGTAGGTTTGTACATACACTTTAACACATATTTTTTAAACTAGATCAGGTCGGTTTTTCCTATCTGACTACTCTAAGAAGAAAGGACGAAACAAAGTCAGAGGTCACGTCTCTTTTAAAGTCCAGACATAATCTTTGTCTGATCATGTGAAGACCAAGTAGATTATATAGTGTCTGAAATGGTCTTTTGAGGAAAGATCCACATAAATTGAGTGCACCTGTCCAGTCAGTGCACGCATTTGTCAGTAATCGAGTAATCGTGCAGATCAACTCGAAACTTAAGGAGCACAACGATTCTTTATTTACATTCATTACTGTTTCCACCATTATCATCTTTATGCTGCATAACACATTCACTTAGACAGCTCCAACTCCATAAATCAATTATAATATTAATATCACTACAAATTCTCTTCCTTATGGGAAAAGTTTACCGCTTCATCAAGAGCCTCCTATTAAGATTACATCTGCATGTTCCGCATTTCCGAGACATGTACTAAGATGAGTAAGATATGCTGGCGGTGCTTTAGATGTCCAGATAATTTGTTATGTCGGGCTGTCCAGTTGGTTACGACAGGTAAAATGGAGTAATATGCAGTTAAAGAGAGTAATGTGTACGTCTTATTTGTAGCTACTTGAATAATATTGGATGTTGGAAAAAAAAAAAAAAAAATATAAAAAAAAAAAAAAAAAAAAAAAGGGAGCGTCCTCAGCCCAACCCAAGTCGTCGTCCGAAGCAAAGATGGATTTAACGCAAAAAGATTTTAGGGCGATGATTTGTTATGATTTTAAAAGTTCACTGTCTCCGCAAGACTCCTCCCGTAAGCACTTCATTTGAGCACCGTAAGGCGTTGGTACTCAGAATTTGATCGTGGCCGTATTTCACTCCATGATGAAATTCGTGAAGGTTGGCCCTCAACTGCGATCACTGAGGAAAATGTGGCTACTGTTAGGCAACTAATTGAAGAAAACCGGCGTATCACCTATGAGGAGATTCGAGGACATTTGGGGATAGGTATAAGCCAAATAAAAAAAATCTTATATCAACATTTACAAGTTTGGAAACTGTTGCCGCTGGATTCCTCATGAACTCACCCCAGAACAAAAACGGACTCGAGTTGATTGCTGTAATAAAAATGTTGTTATAGTACAATTAGGGACGTTCAAATGCTGTGTATGACATTATGACAAGACATAAAACATGGATATATTGTTACATGCCGGAAACAAAGCATCAATCTTCTGTATGGGTGTTGCAAGGGGACAGCAAACCAACAAAATTGTAGGCAGGCGAGAAGCATAGACAAAAAAAAATGCGTTTTATTTTTCTCCCAGACGGGTCCTGTCTGCACGATCCCACTTGAAGAACAAAAAACAGTTAATGCTGAGCGGTACACCACCATTTATTTGCCCAGTGTCTTTGAAAAAGTTAGGGGTAAACGACCAAGAACTCGCATCCTATTGCACCATGACAATACTTCGGCGCACACCGCGAACTTTTGAAAAGGTAGAGCTCGTTACCCATCCCGCACATAGTCCAAACCTAGCACCATGCGATTTCTTTATTTACCCAAAAACCAAAGATTTGATAAGAGCTTTGACATTTACGGCGCCAGAAGAGGTCGTGATAGCTCTCAACCAGCACGTAAAAAACATGCCCTCAGACCAATGGTCCTCATGTATTCAAAAATGGTTTGAACGAATGAAAAAGTGTTTGAAATGTAATGGAGAATACTTTGAAAAGCAGTAAATATATTACTTTACATGTCAATTGTTTTATTTATGAGTTGCGAAAAACTTTCAGTATACCCCACGTACTCGAGGAAATTAGAGAATATTTTTATTACAGCGTCAACTTCTATGAGACCACGGGCATAGTGCACATCACCCAACTGAGTTTAGCTGCAAGATATGTCGATGGTGGCGGCAAATTACACGAAAGCTTTTTGGGTTTCGTTGACATCTATAAAGACAATGATTGTAGTAGAAACATTGACGATAAACCTGAAGAGTGCAGCATACTGTTGAGCTATTGGGTACTATGATTCTAAGGAGAATGGAAAGCCTTTCTCTGCCACTGGAGAACTATGTGCGTATAGGCTGTGATGGTTGCTCAGTTACCGAATATGTCAGAATTGAAATGAGCTGTAACTAAAGTAAAAAATAAAGCTATCAACGCGCAAGTAGCACCGTCTCGAAGTCATCATTTCAAGCCTCGCTATCTCTCGCAGTTGAAGAGTTACAAGTGTGAGCAATGCACTTGCTACTATTGAAGAAGTAGTAGTGGTTCGCGACATTGAAGAGTCAACTAAAACATTCGCTGCAGTCACATTGTCAAACGAGATGGGTTGAGTGACATGATGCTGTTATTCAATTCGCAGCTGATCTCGAAACAGTTTGTAAAGTTTCTAAAAGAAATATGTACATTGTTGGAGAGACAGAACAAGGGCTGCCAAATCCGTCGTTATTCTCCTTCAAACTCTTTCTAATTGTGAGTTTAATATCACGTTATTTTCATTGAGTGACATTCTGAGTATAACGTATACAGTCAGCAAAATCTTACAATACCCTAGCTCGGACGTCGCGATGGAAAAAGTAAAATTAGATTCGACGCTGAAGGTATACGACGGCATGAGAGCTAATGTTGATAGCCACTTTGCTCGTATTGTTCAAGAGGCAAAGGCAGTTATGGAAGAGTTAGACGTGGAGATGAGTGTTCTTCGTCTTACAGGCAGCCAGAGCCACAGGGAAAACTGCGATCATAATGACAATGCATATCACATATTGGAAAAGAACTGTTTTTATTTCAATACTGGACCATATTACTTCTGATATGAGAGAACGTTTTGCTATAGAAAATATTTATCATTAAAAATTCAACATACTTTTGCGCTCACAACTACTAAAACATGACGGTAAATATCTGGCACATAAATTGCATCATTGCTTAACTGAAATGTCGTTCCTGGAAGAATCACCCTTTGTGATTAAAAAGAGACTAATGGAAGAGATTCTTCAATACAAGCAAACGAGCATAAACGCCCTTAATGATCTTGATTCTGTTCTGCAAGCGTTATCTGTTTGTCCCAGATGGGACTATCCTACTTTGCACACGCTATACAAAATATTTGCTTGTCTACCTGTATCTATTGCTACAGTAAAAATAAGTTTTTCAACATTGCGGCGTACAAAGACATGGCTGAGATCGACAATAGAATAGATTAGAATAGTTCTTTATGCAATGAAGGAGTAGCTCAGTTGAACACTCACCTTGACATTGATTGTCCTATCGATGATGCACTTATCCAATTTGCCAGGAAGAATAGGTGCATGGAATTCATCGTTAAAAGAAAAGAACTTAGATTGTCACTTTTTTATATCATAAGATGGCATTGTCTTGTATGTGTGTTTAAGTAGTTTTAATAAATTTTTCTTAAACTCTGCATGTGACTTGATTATTTTGATATTACGTCATTAGTCACCCATTGTTCAAGATGCCTTTTAGCACGCCTGTCCTTTCTTCCAGGTGGATTTTCTTTATCATCGTGCATCATGTCCATGCTTATGACTCCATCATTGTTTCCCTATTCCCTAACACGGATCTTCCAAGAGGTTTCTAAACAGATTGATCTTGAGAACACAGAGCCATAGTTAGAAGGTGGACTATTGATAGCCGTAGATATTATCTGGCCGGCATTCAGGTGGACACTGTTAGCAATTCGATCGATAACATTCCGTATTCCCTATTTGCCGCTGATTAACATCAGGAATCGTAAGATCTAGGTAGGATGCCTCTTTAGCAACGGATTGTGCATCCAACGTCATTCTTGTCCTAAAATGGTAGTCTGCAAAAATATGCTGACAGAGATAATACTTATGGCTCGTATTTGTACTGTTTAATCAGGTATTAGTTTATTGTTTGTTTCCTTTGTTTCTTTTTTAACCAAACTCTTCGATTATCAGACTATTTAACTTGACTTTTTACGAATGACTTCTTCGATTATATTTTACACACAAGTTTCTTTCAAATGCATTGCATATTGGACGTATGTCATCCTAATTTTCCCGATGTACAGTCACATACACTGCTACAAAGATCTTTTGGCGCTCGATTGAAGTTGACATCCCGGGCGCTGTTGGTAAACTTGTGTGCAATTGTTTTGTGAAACTTGTTGAAAAACGAGATGGCGGCGTTAGTTGCGATTTGGCATTTTTCCGACTGTTTTATTTTTGGTTCCTTTTCTATCTAATTAATGTCATCATCAAAAATATCAACATCCAACCAAAATGAACGTTAGACGTGACATATCTCTGTGTGTAGGTATACCACGGTACCATTTTAATGTACGACAGTCAACCCGAGTCACAACTTACAACATCACACGTCGATCGCTCAGCATCTGTCACAGTTGACATCTTCCGGCACAAATAGGATAAGTTCCCAATCACAGGTAGTTATAACCAGTTCCTGCTTTACTGCTGACTCTCACTGCATTTACGAAGCGTTTCCGTTCGGAATGGTAACGTTACCACTGGTTACGGAGGCCGTAAACGGAAGGTAGATGTGATGGTAGACTTAAAGACTAATAGCAGGAAGTATCACTTGTCTGTGTACCTACTAACGCTTAAGCCTTTACGTGATGTCAGCTTAAGTAAATAGGAGTATTATGTATGTTTTTGTAAGAGTCGTAAATGTGGTTCCTTGTTTAATTTCTTTCTATAGGTATTTCCTTTCAAACTTAGGTACTTCTATTAAATGCATTCACATTCATAAGAAAACAGAGCAGAGTGGTAGCCCAGTGGTAACGGCTGCGACTTAAGAGTTGTAGCAACCAGGCAGACACTTTACTTTGTGTCAATTCTTTCATCACCAAAAACGTTGAAGGAACACATCGTGAGGAAACTGGCATATCCTAGAACCGTAAATGCGAAGACTTGTGACATTCGCCAAACCGCATTGGGCCCGCGTGGTGGATTATGGCCCACTCTCTCTCACACACAGAGAAGGTCTGTGTCCCAGCAGTGGCGACGTTAGCAACTTATCAGACTGAATATGCGTAAGAAAACAAAAAAACCCAGGATTTACCAGTTTATATTAAGATAATATCTTATTTTATCTTTCACAATGACATTGGGATACAGTTTTCAAGATGTTATTTTGCAACATGATAATATTATCTCAATGTTATCTGAAAACATTTCGTGTTCTGTTTATATCTTAGTTGGTTATTGTGCGTTTCGTGAAATAGTTAATTTTCGTGCAGATATTTTTATCAATTTTTTGTGCAAAATGTTGAATTGTGAGATGGACTCTTTGAAAGTAAGTTTTATTCTTGTTTTGCTGTTTTTCTACGCAAGTATGTATTTTGATCAAATCTTTTATAAAAGGTAGGTAGGTTAGGTAGGTACCTTCTTTACCTTGCTACCATGCTAGGTATAGCAAGGCATGCAGCTTAAACCGTTCCCACTGCTGGGACGCAGGTCACTCTGTCTGAGAGAGGGAGTGGGGTATAAACCACCACGCGGATCCAGTGTGGTTTGATAGATGTCACGTGTCTTATTTTTTTTTTGTTCTTCCTCGGTGCCTATGTTAGTTACTTTCAATAGATAAGCATAATCAGCCTATAATGTTCCTACTATTGGGACACAGGCCTCCTCTCTGTGAGAGGGGGTGGGCTGTAATCAACCACGCGGGCCCAGTGCGGGTTGGTAGATGTCACTTGTCTTCGAATTTTTTGGTTCTAGGACATGCCTTTCCTCACGATGTTTTCCTTTACCGTTTTGAGAGCAGTGGTGATGAAATTATTTACACAAAGTAAAGCGCTTGCCTAGGTTCGAACCCACGACTTACAGCTCGTAGGTCGGGGCCTTTACTACGGGGCCACCACTGCCTCTGTAAACATATAAGTCTTCAATAGATAAACAGTTAGGTAATGTTAGGTACATAAAGTTATCGGTGGCTCATCTTACAAGTCAATGAAGGTGGAATACTCAACTATGACACAACTTCTGGCTCCGGGGTACCTACTTACAACGAGTACCTGAAGTGACTGAAAGTTTATTGATTGATTGACCGATATTGGTATCACCGGCATGAGCTAATTTTGTCTGGCACGTGCCGATATAAGAATAGGCGGGGCCCGTGGCTAAATAATAACAGCCGCAGGGGTCGATCGAAGGTTAAGCTAATCTTGCCGTGGTCGGTCCGTGGATGGGTGACCATCCATTACATATTGAGACCCCTCCGTGTCTCGCAAAGCACGTGGTCCCGGTTGTCATTAGTATCTTTGGAAGTCGTTAAGGGTAGTCAGAAGCCCGAAAGTCTGATCCAAGGGATATCGTACTGCCCAGTAACTGGGCTGTTGAGGTCAGATAGGCAGTCGCTCCATGTAAAATACTGGTATTCAGCTGCTTGCGGAGACTAGAAGCCAACCCCAAAATAGTTGGGGAAAGGCTAGGTAGATGACGTTCCGATATGAGAACAATAGTATTTCAGGTAGTTAGATCTCTAAAGGCCTAGATATAATGTCGTATGTGTTCATATCCCAAAAATTCAATATAAACAATGGTATTCTTAAAGTTAATGATACATGTCTTTAATAAAAGTACCTAGTATTCACTAATGTTATTTACAATCCTTCAAATCAATCAGCTAGCTATCCTGAAATAGGTTTAGTGACAAGAAAAAGGACACATTCCATAAGACGATTGTTACAACCGTGCCCTGTTGCGATTGACCCCGTCTGGCCTAGAGACAATACACAAATAACTTGTTTTACAGTTTATTAAATTACTATTATTATCTATCTAGGTATTATCTATGACACATAGCATAAACAATGGGAATGAGGCTCACTCTTGAATCATGGTAATTCGATATCCTCCTACGCTGTGAAAAAAGCGGTCAGGTGTGATTGTGTTACGTCTTTATAGATTTGATACATTCAATTACGAGTAAATGTGACATGGTATTTTGATTGGTGTTGATTTTAATTATCCTTAGATTCGCCCTAAAAATCTGTTTTCTTTGGGCTATAACACGGACATAACAATAAATGTCGTACCTACCTTTCATGTATTTATCTATTCTGTTCGACTTTTACTTTATCAACATTGTCTTTGTTTTTTTGAAACAGAAGAGAAGAACGTTGTTTGTTGGTGGCACATTTGTATAACTCAATTGTTCTATTTATTTGTAATAGGTATATTATGTGTAATTGTTTGTTCTTCCGAATAAATAAAATAAAAGTACTTAAGTAGGTATTTAAAGTGCTTTAGTATTTTTTGCTTAAATGTTTGAGAGTGGTTTAAGAAAGGACATACGAGTAAGAATCCCAGGATGAAGCTACCTGGCTATCATTCCTTGTGTTATTCACAATAATTTACTATTAATTTAGATCGAAAGCTTGTCCTAGTGGAAAATCCTAAGCTGCTACGGACTTGACCATTCTCAAACATTTGAACTGGATTATTTTTTGGAGACACCTATCAATGAAATCTTCCAAACTAGGAAATAAAACATTCGATATTATGTATGTACGTTTTCCTAGACGGAACCCTATACAACGCAGCACAGCTATACAGACCCACGCAAGAATGTAAATTAGGTAATGTAATATGTAAGTATAACATTAGCGTACAATTGCGTTATATTGCATAGATCACGTATATTCTATGTCGTGTGTCATGTCAGTAGTGAGGCCGATTGTCTAAGGACAGGTCATATCTTAGTTTTCCTTTGATAACTGCGTGTGTTAAGGACTTAAAAGTGTTTCGACTGAGTCTGCGTCTGTGTTTAGCGTCCTGTAAAGGAAAGCTGAAGAAAGTATGTATTTAGATTATGTTTATATTGTTCAAAAATAAGTATACATGTTTATTTTATTTAAGAAGATTAGCAATAACGCGTCAGCGGGGCGTCACCGTCGTCATAACCGCGTAGTTGGTATTGTCAACTCTCATCAACTCCGTATTTTCGTGTCGGAAACGACTCCTTGATAAGAATAAATTCCGCCTTAACTGGTAAATTGTGTCCTCGGTCTTCCCTCGAAGAGTTCTACGCTTTTCAGTCAAACGAAACGCGACAGTGTGAGCAATTTTTTCAGCATTATAAACTGCTATAAAATCTTGACACAGAGCGATACGGAGCAATGTTGCTCCATATTGCTCTACCAATTGCTAGAATGGCGAGAATTGCTCGTGCAGTTAGCGCTGCTTTAGAAGGCTCTGTTGCGTAGCACCATGGACGAACAAACAAAATTGGACGGAACTCCGCTAAAACAAAACTGAGACCCGTTTATGTGTGAATATATTTATGTGTGAGTGCTACCGAATGCGCGCGTAATGGCCAACAGTCCCGCGTTGGCGTCGTCGGCCGACTAATGTGTGAATGTGTGCGTACAGCAAGCTGGCCGACTTGAGTGGACACAGTTTTTTGTTACCGAGAATCTGTCCGACTATTTTTGTTCGTCGATGCGTAGCACGTAGATTTTACATGGTACCCAACGTTACCTCTACGTTGTAGAGAGAAGGAGCAGCATCCCTAGTAATGTTGTGAGTGAGTCTGTGGCATCTACAATGCCACATGCGAACTACCCACCTAAAACCCTGACGTCACACAAATCCTGCTTAGTGCAAGCAAAGTTATCCGTGCGACTAGTATCGATGACATCAACCGCGGGGCAGTAGCTCACCGTTGCAGAGGGTCTACTCTCAAAGTCCGTCAACAAAGATACAGGCCCGTCCGAAAGTAGTTGAACCCTCAAAACAAGTGCATAATTCAAGTTTTCAGTCTATTCCCATCCAATACCAAGAGCTAATACCATTTGGTATTAGTTTATTTCCGAATTTATTTTCTATTCCCAACGAGTACCACATTTTAAAACCAATACCAAAACAAGTTTGAAGAAATCAGATACAGTCAGGTTCAGTAAAATTAAAATGCTTTGAGTGATTTTAAGTAATGTTTAACCTACCTACCTACCAAATTAACTTCCAGCGATCGATCTCTGGTTGACTGTAATACTAACAGCTAAGCTGTGTTAAAGTGAATTACCGAACTAAGTTTCCAAAAACATAATAAATGTTCCCGAAAATCCTAACCTTAGACAGTCGACGTCAGTGGCATCCCGAGGTTCGGTTGGTTAGGTTCCTTTAAACCCTGTAGACAGAAATTTAAATAAAACTTTGTGTAGCTGAGTGTACAAAAAGTCACGCTTTGGTATTCGTTAGTAATACATTTATTATTTAAAAAAATGTGGTACTCGTTGGGAATAGAAAATAAATTCGGAAATAAACTAATACCAAATGGTATTAGCTCTTGGTATTGGATGGGAATATATAATTTTTTCGGACGGGCAAATACATATCGGGAGTAGGGACAACTGTCAAATCATGTTGACATTAATTCTTAGGTCGGGCCTCAAACGAAACGCCCGTAACTTCGGTCGAAAGAACGGATACCGTGGTTAGGGAGTAGACCTCCAGACACTACACCGGTCTGGTCGGAGGATCGGGGGTTAAGGAACTTTACACCCTGTTCCTCATACCTCTATATAAGTACATAATATTGAATGCTGCCTTTTTGTTTACTTAGTTAGTTACTGTAGACAAACGTTACGTAGAATTTTAAGTTTTCTTGTTCCAATTTGTAATTGATCATTGGCCAATGAAACGACACCAGGTTACGCACAATAAAATCTTTATTTAGTAATTTTTATCCTTTGCCACGATAAATGTTGGTAATTGCTCCATGCTCGAGAGCAGGCAGTCGGAGTGTCAACACATCCCGCTGTTGACATAGTATACTGTCATGGTCGTTCGAAGGTGGATTACCCTGAAAGGGAAACTACCGTGACTAAATGCTCTGGTGTATTTCTTAATATACTTACATGTTTACTTCTGATATGATCTACATTTAAATGTATCTAAAGTTTAGTTCCGAACAATGATAAGTTATGTTTTCAAAGCTTCCTCTTTCCTACTATTTTCCTGTGCCCGTAAACAAGTACACATTGTCGAATGCAATAAACGATTGAGTATTGAGTAATGTAGTTATGTACCTAAAAATGTTGATAGATTTCTGGCATTTTCTGATACTTCTTTTTTTCGTCGTTCCCTCAATGCTGAGAATCACGACCACAATCCACATAGGTACGACTGGTCTCCAAGTTATGCGGTCGGCAAATGCTGCCTCCAACATCCTTCTTGATCGCGTCTGACCCTCTCGCTGGTGCTCTGCTTCGAGCGTGTTTTCCTTCCACCCAGCCCAGTATCATAAGTCTTTCCAGACCATGCTTAGGTGAACGCATAATATGTCCGAAAAAGCTGAGGGCACGCTCGTGACATATTGTAGATGCTCACTTAGTGATGTTGAGTTCCTCCAGTATGGATTCATTCGTTTTCATGGCGGTCCATGGTATACAGAGAAGCCTCCGCCAACACCACATCTCGAAAGCATCAATCTTACTGCTTTCGCTAATGCACCACGATTCCGCGCCATAGAAAGATGGAAAAGTTGCATGGATCAGTCGTATAATAATTGTTTTTATAAAATAGGTAAGCAATACCAAAAATAGGACCTTGTTATCCGAAGCTCTGAATCAACGTGATACTACCCCGTCAAATACTAGTACTACAATAAACTAATAAGAACATAAATAAACACAGATTAGAACACTTGCGTACGCGGTTATTGACTTTACGATAATAGCAGATAATGACTATTGTGATGGACTAATCACCCCGTATCTTATCGCTCACACCTCTGTTTGCCCACGTGTGACGTCACACACCGGCCCTTAATGGCACCAATAAATTAAAACATCGAAAGTAGCTTACCTGTTGAGGTGATAACGTGATCCGTAGCACCTACATACAACATACTCACGTGATCAGCCAATAATGTTCCCACTGCTGGGACACAGGCCTCCTCTCTGTGAGAGGGAGTGGGCTGTAATCTACCACGCGGACCCAGTGCGGGTTGGTAGATTTCACATGTTTTCGAATTTTTGGTTCTAGGACATGCCGGTTTCCTCACGATGTTTTCATTCAAGGTTTTGAGAGAGTTTTAATGAAATTAAATACAAAATGTAAATTGCCTGCCTGGGTTCAAACTCACGACTTATAACTCGTAAGTCAGGACTCCTGACTTACGAGTTATAGGTCGTGAGTTTGGCCAGGGTGCCAGTGGCCCAGTGCTATCGGTCCTGAATCAGGACCGATAGGTACCACTGGGCCACCACTGCTCTCCACAACATACTCAATACATTATTTTTAGAATGAAAGTGCTATCGACCGACAGAGAATAGATAATTTTGTAGGTGTTCCTGGCACCCACATGATCCAAATGTTATACAGGCATGCGACCACAGCTTTATTTTGACCATTTTTGTACCTATGTTTTTGTTTATGTATTTTTGTATTTCTGTCTGAAATATTTTCTTGTTTCGTACTTTTAGATTGCTTTTATTTTTCCGTAGTCGGGTTACCTACAGTTTTTTAAACTTAATTTTTTATTCGAATCAAAATATTTTATTTCACATAATCCTGTGGGCAATTTTATATGAAACGTCACAATCGTCGTATTTTATACTTTTCCGTTTTAACGCTTGATAAACTTTTAATATGTATGGCATTATTATCTCAATTTATTTTTTTCGTGGTCATTCATTTACGTGTAAAGTCCACCATAAGTATTACATTTTCGTTTTTTTTATATAACCTATGCCACCCGGGCCATTATTACAAATCTATTGATACCTCATTCATTAAAATTGGTTCATTAGTTTAGGCGCTACGATGCAAAACACGTAAATACTAACATATTTACTTACATATATACATAGACTGCTAAATTCATAACCCTCCCTTTTGGCTTTGCCGCAGTCAGGTAAAAATAAAATAGATCTATAATTACGAGCACAGCACTGAAATACTCGGCAGCTGCACGTCGTGACTGTGACAAGAAGGATTGTTTACTTCCAGACTCCAGATTACCTCAATTTTAATTATGTATTTTCTTAAACATGCTTGGAAATTCGAGCATTATTTGGATAGCCTTCTTCGAGATAAATTGAAAATGCTGTACTACAGCGGCCGGCAATGTTAGTATGAAAATCCATATCTGTCGTGTTTAGCTGCCGAATAAATTACTAAGTACTCATTTCTGTCGTGTAATTTAAAAATGGAACGAATTTTATACTTCGATCCATCGCAATCAAGGAGATAACTTAGCAAAGCTTTTATTTAAATCTCGGACTGGCTTAGCAAATAGAAAGCCAAAGATAGAATAAGAATAGATAAGTGAAAAGAAAAAAATTAACATATTGGCGCGAGATAAGTTATCGTAAGTGTCGGTTTTTGTACATGAACCCTGCAGACATCGGTGCACTTATCTTTAAAACCAATACCATAAATGAATTGCACAGATCACAGCATTCACACTTACTGTAGAGGCTTAGAATAATAATAATAACGCATAGAAACAAACCTAGTACGAGTGCAAAAAGTGAGGCAACTAAAACTGAGCCACAGTGGCTAACTTCTCTCGGTGAGCTGTCAGTACTCATGGTGACGTTCCGTCGAACACATTTTGCGAGTGAATAATTTAAAATTACAGTTTGTAGCGTGAAGGGATGTCATAGCACTTCAGGAAAACAAAAAAATATGTGATCAAATTACATTTCACAAGTAAGTACTGACATTTTATACACAATTTTTACATAAATCGATCATCAAACAAAAATTCTAATGACCTGACTTATCACAATACAGTGTTACTATTTGTACGAAAATACGATAATTATCACATTTTGCCAGTTTCGAGAAACTAACTTGTCTTTAGGCATTTGATATTAGTGTTTGTAAATAGGATACTGGTGGTTATTTTGTGTGCGTCCAACTAAACTATATTTATTTACAGCCTCTTAATTATGGTCGTTATCGACACTGCAACCTACAGTGTGTTTAAACTAAAAGTTAATTAGTAATTTACTGTAGTTACATAAAACCGGACCAAATAAATTTAAATAAATTGAAATCTTTTATTTTTTAATAAATTGAATTTTACCTTCCGTAAAAATATGTCTTATTACATGCAAAATCATCTTCAGCTTATCTAGTTCCTGATGATATAAAATACTTGTCTTGATTTGATCCAGCAACATACTAGTGCGTTTTCCCATTTTTTTTGTGGGTAACGGCCTGGTAATGGTAACACTGAAAGCTGTATTTGTGTGCGTTTGAGGAACGCAGACACATTCGGCTCACGCACACAAAGAAAATGAAGTGGACACACGATATCGCTCGTGTTTTGTTCTAGACACGGCTTCTATGCGTTATTATTATAGGTGTATGTGGCTATTAGATATAAATATTTGTTCAAAGCAGAAATTAAACCTGCATGCATAGATAAAGCAAATTTTTTAGCCGACGTCAAAAAAAGGAGTAGGTTCTCAATTCGCTTGTAGTTAAGTATTTTTATGTTTGTTACCTCATAACTCCGTCATTTATAAACCGATTTGAAAAAAATCTTCTTTTGTTGACAGGGTATACCTACTTATAGGGTGGTTCCATATTTTGGTCAAGTTCTAATGACTGGTTTTATTAGCTTCAATAATATATATTTTTTCTGTATGTTGATAATGTTATAATAAATTCCTGTCACTATTATTTACTTAGCAACTGAAGGTACGAATTTGTGTGGGGTGGGAACCACAACTAAATAGTGAAAAATAAAAACTTTGTTACAAAAATAAAAGCACCGCCTTCCAAAAAAAAAACACTAGAAGTGAAAAATTACTTTAATTTCGGAAGTAGGTTGTTTATTTTTGTATATTTTTTTATTATACTGAAAGTCGCGGCGCACTCTGTTCCACGAATCTTTTTTGTATAAACCCAGCAACGAGAGCACCTCCCATTACAGGATTGTGAAACGAATCCACTCAAGTTATAATTGCGTCAACGTTAGCTAGAAAGTTACCGACGCGTTATTTGAGTAAACCAGAGATTTCTACTAGAATCTTATCAAACCGGTTGTTCTCGTGTTTCTTTTGTTTTTGTTATGTAAGGCTATTGTTGGATAATCAAGGATTCTCTCAAGTGACTAACCAGCTCACACACACACACACAGCTCTCATATTTTATTTTAGAGGGTGGCTAAATATTAACAGCCGGACGGGAAAATCCAAGGTTAAGTTACGTTTGCCGCGGTCGGTTTATGGATGGGTGACCATCCATTACATATAGAGACCCGTCCGTGCCTCGGAAAGCACTTTAAGCCGTTGGTCGCGGCTGTCATTCGTAGATCTTTGACAGTCGTTACGGGTAGTCAGAAGCCCAAAAGTCTGACTGCCAGTCTTACCAAGAGGTATCGTGTTACCCAGTAACTGGGTTGTGGAGGTCAGATAGGCAGTCGCTCCATGTAAAATACTGGTATTCAGCTGCATCCGGTTACACTGGAAGCCGAGCCCAACATAGTTGCAAAAGGGGCAGATTGATTGAAACCTTAAACGTCTCCTAATTATTTCTGAGGAAGAAAACGGCTTTTAGCACACGCATATTGTAATGCAGCATAATGTTCGCAAATGCGTGCGTTGACGGTTTTCACGCTATAGTGCGTAAAAAAGTGGCGTCACTATTTCAAAGACTGCGCGGTAGCACCAACAGCATTTTGAAAATGATTGCACTGATGATTGCAATGACTGTCCCATACAGACACACTGGGTGGGAATACTTACGGGGCAATTATAATTTAAATAAAATAAAAATGTCTTTGTATTAGATACTTACTAACACAGAATCCTAAGAAAATTGTTACTAACACTTATATGGATTTTGTCCGAAATAAAATGGAAAGAATAATATTATTGAGCAGTGGTGGCCCAGTGGTATCGGCCCCGACTTACGACTTGTAGGTCGTGGGTTCGAACCCAGGCAGGCGCTTTACTTTGTGTAAATAATTTCATCACCACTGCTCTCAAAACGGTGAAGGAAAAGATCGTGAGGAAACCAGCATGTCCTATAACCAAAAATTCGAAGACATGTGATATCTACCAACCCGCACTGGGCCCGCGTGGTAGATTACAGCCCATTCCCTCTCAAAGAGAGGAGGCCTGTGTCCCAGCAGTGGGAACATTATAGGCTGATTATGCATGCAATATTATTGGAGTTCAACATCGCCGACGGAATGATTGGCAATATTTCCGTACGCAAATTATTTAGGGACAAAACCGTCGCGCGTCGTCTTCTTAGGCAAAATCGCATCTAGGCTATTGCGATCACACCTCCCTCTTTGGCCCCGACTTTTCTCGTTACACAGGGTCGGCTTCTCCAATCTTACGACGCCATTTATTTCGGTCTTGTGCGTCATCTTCCGTAAACCCCATCTTCCTCACGTCAACGATATTTAAAAGAAAACCCAGCAAAACTCAAGCTCTGTGATAGGACACTGGTGCGATGAACTGTCTATGGTGTTTGGCTGTGTCTGTATCATCTCATCATAAATCATTTCTAAAGACAAGTTATTGAGGGAAGTTTTAAAGGTACTGTGGACGTCTTACTATGTCCATTAACGTGTACCTAATGTGTACAAAGTGTTTATCAAGCTGTACCACGTGGCACCCAGGAACATTACCTATATACCTACTTAGGTTGCTTCGCTTATAGCTCAGAGAGTCGACAGGAATTTAAAAAGTCGTGAAAATAAAAATACCCTAACCAAATAAAAGGTTTTATTAGGAACATCAGTCGTCACACATTCCTTCACCTGATATGCTTGAATTATAAAGAGCGAGAATTCATACACTTCTAAGGGAAAAGAATGCAATATAAATATCTGTTACATAACTCCATTAGGTACGCAGGCATAACGTAATATAACTTGTATCAACAAACAACATAACTTAATAGACAATGAACTCGTCCGGTGCATCTTGCGAACAATATTATGGAGTTATCCTTTACATCAATATTCCAAGGTTCGCTCGTGACGCAGTAAAACAAACATGTCTGTCACGCATGCGCACTCCGTGTCCCACTACTTACGCGTCCTTGCATATCTTAGGCCCAACGTCCACGAAGCTACTCAAAAGTAACGTGTTACAAACTCAAATCACCAATGAGTAGCCAGAATGTTCGTGCCGTGGTCCGTACATGACGCAACCAATCACAAACTAGATACTGTCCTTGCATAGACTTATCTATTTTAAAGTGCTACAAGGATCTTTTGACGCTCCAAAGACATTGACAGGGTGATGCTGTTGGTAAAGTTTCGTGAAATTGTATTTAAAAACAAGACGGTGTCGTTACTTGAGATTTTGGCGCCGCGCCATGATTTTGATCCACTATAAAAACCGCCATTGAAATACTAGTGCTGTGGCATTTTGGCTTGGCTACTCATAAGCGATTTGAGTTTGTAACACGTTACTTTTGAGTAGCGTCGTGGACGATCGGTCTTAGCTAATGTTCCACACGCGTTTTAATTATTTATTTTTTATATTATGTATTTGCATCAAGTTCTTGTACAGTATATTTATCTCACGAAGCGACACGCGCTTTACTTGTGGTTACCAAGTGAACAAACACGCTGTGAATGTGTGTGTACGCGCTGGAGCTCTCGTCTCGGTACCGTCCGAGATAATGGCAAAGTCGGAAGTGTGTTTGTGTGTGATAGGTGCTAACGCTATTGGTTTTCACGCACACATTCATAGCGTTTTTGTACAGTGTACACTTGGTTGCCACAAGTAAAGTCCGCGTCACTTCGCGAGATATAAATACTACTTATATGATTAGAATGATCGTAGATGTATACCTATGTAGATGGTCTGGTATACTAGAACTATTCATTATGGTATTTGATTTGCATATGTAGGAGCTGACCGTTTATGGAGTTACATTGTTCTCTATGTTATGAAGTAGACCGTCTTTTGTTAAAGTTACGTATTTGTTTTATGACTTTACCTGTCATTCTAGAATGTCTGTCTATTTTATCAATAAAAAGCATATAATAGGTCTTTACCTATGAAATTGCCGTTTTGTATGAAAAAATTTAAACGAATTTTTTTCATGAATTTTTTATTTGTATTAATCGAAGTAATCACCCATGCAATCAATGCATCTTTGCCATCGCAGTGGCAGTTTATTGATGCCCTTCTTAAAGAAATCAGCTGGACGGGAGGCAACAAATTCTTCAAAGGCATTTTGTACTGCCTCTCGGGTATTAAATTTTTTTCCCGCCAAGAAGTTATCCAAATTCTGGAAAAAGTAGTAGTCTGTAGGCGCAAGGTCTGGTGAGTAGGGCGGATGACGGAGAGCTTCCAACCCCAGTTCTTGCAACTTGGAGACCGTCTGCTGTGCAGTATGAGGTCGCGCGTTGTCGTGCAGGAGCAGCGGAGACGAGCGATTGACCAATGCTGGTTGGAGATGCGCCAGCTTCTCCATCATTGTGTTCAGTTCTTCACAGTACACATCTGCAGTAATGCTCACCCCGTTTGGTAAGAAGCTGTGATGAATCACACCGGCGCTAGACCACCAAACAGTGACCATCACTTTTCTAGGGGTAAGTTTTCGTTTAGGGCATTGTTTAGGTGCTGAACCAGGATCCAACCAACTTGCTGAGCGCTTACGGTTATCAAACAGAATCCATTTTTCATCGCAGGTAACAATGCGGTTCAAAATTCCTTCATTTGTGTGTCTGTTGAGCAGTGCAAGGCACGTCTCGACGCGTACTTCGCGCTGGCGATCATTGAGTTCGTGGGGCACCCATTTGTCAAGCTTTTTTACCTTGCCAATTTGACGCAAATGGACCAATATTGTTTTGACGCTAACGTCGAAAGCTGCTGCTAATTCAGCCGTAGATTGTGTATCATCAGCTTCCACAATCGCCTTTAATTCGTCATTGTCGACCAAAGTCTTCGGACGACCGCGAGGTTCATTTTTCAGGTCGAAATTTCCAGAACGGAAGCGAGCAAACCAATAACAGGTGGTGCGTTGGTTTGTAGTGTTAGCTCCGTAAACGTCGTTGATGTTGCGTGCCGCTTGTGCCGCGTTGCTGCCACGACGGTACTCATATTCCATAATTACTCGAATTTTTAACGTATCCATGATGACGAAAAAGATTGAAATGCGATGAAAATGTAACACTAATCAATAAAGAAATGACTACTTTTAGAAAAAAAAATCCATGTTTTTAAAATAAAATTAATTTGAAATTAGAATTCTTAGCCAAACAAAAATTATTTTGATTTGAAATGGCCAGTACTGCAGAACGGCAATTTCATAGGTAAAGACCTAATATTTCTCAATGCGATTCGGACTTGCGACTGTATAAAATCATAGACATACCTATGCCTATGATTTTACCTGTACGTACGCATGACTACATATTACATTTCCAGTATAAGCTGACTTCTCATTGTATGAAAAGCCTATACAATGCGAGGCCAGCTAAAACTGGAAATGTATAGCTTGATATGCAGCCGTGTGTACTCACCAGTATTACTTTTCAAAGTCTTCCATTTCTCCTTCCTTTTATGTGTCTTATTTAGGGTTGGGTTTTAGAAAAGTTTTGTCTGTATTTTTGTAGCATTGCGAAGTATAATT
The DNA here is from genome assembly GCA_916610205.1 of Griposia aprilina. Classification (NCBI taxonomy): domain Eukaryota; kingdom Metazoa; phylum Arthropoda; class Insecta; order Lepidoptera; family Noctuidae; genus Griposia; species Griposia aprilina. The sequence continues at coordinate 25,854,640 of OU744284.1, forward strand.
TTGTCAAGGTCAATGACTTCATAAGTATCAAAGCGATTAATCCAAAAAGATGCTTGTAATCAAATCAATGATGCTTGTTATAGTAACGCCCCTCTGTTACTGGTAACATCGGTCTCAGGCCTATCAAAACATTGAGACAATAGCTAAGCTGTAGGCCAATGAACTAGAAACATGTTCCTCTATTCAATAACATGGCGTCATTAACAGGGTGTTTTTTGTTCGTCTGAAGTTTTTCAGAGCATTGGCAGTAACTCATAGAATTTGTTTATTTAAAAGCCGGCAGAAATTACGATAAATTGTTTTGTTCCAGTAAATCATTCCACAGATGAAGGCCTCTCCAGTTAAAAGGTCTACAACTCATGCATAGTACCATAGTTATGCATGCCGTAGTGATTTGCATTGCAACGAATAAGCAATTACAAATTCCAACTACATCATCATTTGTTATTTTCGTCCGGTTGATGCTTCGGGTTAATGGCAATATTCTACCCCTTCATATATAGGCATATCTGGCGAAATTTATGTGTACCATATAGGTACATCTGCCGATCCCTTTGGCGAAAACACGCGTAATAACTTTGCTTTAGTTTGGTTCCATATTAGCGTGATATAAATCATTAAATGCGCAAGACGTCAAGTTGTAGACGTTTTAACTGGAGAAGCCTTCATCTGTGGGATGATTTACTGAAACAAAACAATTTATCGTAATTTCAACTGGCTTTTAAATAAACAAATTCTATCAATTTCTGCCAATGCTCTGAAAAAAACGTACGACAAATAAAAATCACTCTGTTAATGACGCCATATATGTTATTGAATAGAGGAACATGTTTCTAGTTCATTGGCCATACACATCTGCCTATACCTTTGGCGAATACACGCGTGATAAGTTTGCTTTAGTTCAGTTCCATATGATCATAAATCACACGAGCAGCATCAAATTAATTAGCCACGTCGTATTTTATGGTGAACGATGACAGTGGGTGGACAGCTATCGAAGCCTCTCTAATATGTTGATCGGTACTCATCATGCTACTAATTATTCTGATCGATTATGGTAGTGTTGTATTAATATTAATGCTACGGCCTGTATGTGCCGTATGTGGCACATAGATGGCATCAGTATGATGTCATCTCCATGTTCCTTTGAGGAGACTATCTTGGAGACATCTTGGTTGCGTAATGCATTGTGCGTGGCTGCTGTTATGTTTTATGTGATGTTATATGATGAGTGTCTACTTTCATGATAAATGACAAATTATTTTATTTCTGTAAATAGGTTTGTCACTTGTACACGCCAATCATATTTTAAAAACTAGATGACATCGGCGTTTCCTATCTGACTACTCTGAGAAGAAAGGCCGGGTCCAGACATAATCTTGGTCATATCATGTGAAGACCATGTAGATTGGTGTTTGAAATTGTATTTTGAGGAAATACCACACAGATTGAGTGGACCTGTCCAGTCAGTGCACGCATTTGTCAGTAAACGTGTAGCTCAACTCAGAACTTATGGAGCTCAACGATTCGATGAAAAATACCACAAAAAGGACATTTGGGTAGGCCGCATAAATTACGCAAACTGCTAGATCATGATTAGTACTAACGGAGAAGAAAAAAAAAGAAAGAAAAATGACATGTCTGTCAAAACTTTGTGGGGTGGAAACGAGTAAAAATCAGCTCTTTGCAGTCGTCGAATTTGTAATCAACTGCCTTCGATCAAACACCGCATCGTCCGCGTGTAAAATATGGACCATCTATTCCCCAGCATCTGGCATTTAGTTACATAGTTATTCATAGTAGTCTTTGTTTATGTAAGTTGCTTGTAGCTATCATGCCATTGCTTGTACACTCCGTCCAACTTCAACCAATTCTATATTTTGGAGAAATATCGACGTATATACTCGTAATTATGAACGCGGATGTGTTAATTTTCATAAAACATGTTTCATGATAACTGTCCGACTTTCTCTGATTAGGATCGGATGCAGTGCAACAGTGCAACCGTGCAATGAGCTCTTTTAAAATATGGCTTCTTGTGCAATCATTTTAGAAAGGACATTTTCTAGCGTTCCTAATTGCACTTGTCTTTAGAAAAAAAAACACTAATTAAAAAGTTATACTCCACCTAATCAAAAATGTTGACTCAAAATGTTCGAAGTATGTTCACAGAAAGTTACATACAATAAAAAAACGGCCAAGTGCGAGTCGGACTCGCACACGAAAGGTTCCGTACCACAAGGCTAAAAACACCGAAAAGAACACGTTCCTTTAATTTTTTACTTTATTTTCTTCTTATTATTTGTTGTTATAGCATCAATAGAAATATGTACTGAAAATTTCAACTGTCGACCTATTTATTACGGTTCATGAAATACAGCCCGCTGACACACAGTCGGACGGAAGGGCGGACGGATGGACTGACGGACGGACGGACCGACAGCGGAGGCTTAGTAATAGGGTCCCTGGCACCGTTTGAGTACGGAACCCTAAAAAATGTTATACAACTTCCGTGAAAACACAAGTTACATATTTAAGCGGTTTAGATTCGAACGGGGCGCGATACCGTACGAAATGTCACGAGGAGTAGTTCACGTCATACATACGAATAGCACTTATTATGCAGTTATATATGCACACAGTACCCTTATGGCAGTGTAAATAGGGTTTAGAATGGATTAAAGTAGTGCGTTTATAAAGTTGCAAAACATTTTACGCAACTTAACTGGGATTACGCGCAATTTTAGTGGAACCGCGTTGTGATGCTCTGATTACAATGATAAATTGTGTGCTGGTAACATTGTGACTGCCTGCACCGGTAGCGGGTAAGATGAGAGGAAGTGGATTTTCTAAACGGTTCAGATCTTGTTTGATATCGGTATCTAGTTTTATTTCTTCATGCGCTAGTCAAAACACATTTGTCTTAGATAAGTGTTTCGACTAGCACATTTAGAGATGTTTTTTAAGAGTAATATGGTGATATTATCTGTGAGCCTATGAAACTACTATCCCTTGTATGTAGATTACAAGATATTAAGCTGAAATGTTTGGTGGTTATCCTGTCTTCCGTTGCCTGTAGTAGTGTAAGTAGTTGTCCAGCCCAGATAGTTGAACAATGTCTTGCTCGGTATGACCACTATCATTTTCTTCTTCTTCTGTGTTTTTGACAACCAGCTATCAACTTTCAAAACTTTGCCTGCGATGTCAGCTTTGAGTGGCTGCATACTGAAGATTTCAGTCAACACAGCGAGATAGTGTTCCTATAGTAGTACGATTTGGAATGGGCAACTAGCTTCCACTTTCTCACTAATTGACCGTCTCATTAACAATTCAAAAGTGCCTGTAAATGGTTAATTTGAAATAAATGCTTTGAGTTTATAAGTAGATACAAATCTTAACATAGATATCGCTCAAAGGATTTTCCTCATCACATGTCAAGAATGTTCCTCAAGTCTTAAGTCGTGCAAGTGACGTCGGTAATGCGCTAAATTGTTATGTAAATGCGCGGGCGCATGTATAAATAACAGATCGTGCCGCGGGTAACAAGGGGCATCTGTGTCTCCGCATTAAGTACTGGCAGCTTGGCTTGTTGGCATGTTTCAAATGTTAAGCTAGATCCTTTGTTTGTACTGATGTTTCCGTGTCTTAAAGTTATGCTAGTGCTTGGAAAGTTCCTTTATATTCGTACAAAGCTATGCACTGCTCCATCTATGTTTCTAGAGCCCAGGATCCTTAGATAGGCATACACATACATACATAACATCACACCTGTATAGATAGGCATAGTATAATATATATGTACGAGTATATATAGGCATAGTATAGTAGCATTGGATAGTCAATTTTTATTTACAATGAAAAAGGTGGCGTAGTTATAAGTAGATCCGAACCCATCCATGAAAGGCGATGCCATTTAGTCAGAAACCGAGTCGAACAAACATCATCAATATCAGTTTTCCTTTCGGTTTCATTAAAAAAATCGGTTTGTTTGGTAGCAATAAGATTTTCCTCCACAAATTCTCGTTACTGGAATTTTCCTGTCATTGTGCATTCCAATCACAATCTGTATGTTTGTCGACATATTAGTATTAACGCGCATATGTTTATTATCTCTGACTGCAAGTGTTTGAAGCGTGCCATAATGTTGTGTACCACTGACTCATAAAGATCTTTATTTGTGTTGCATAGCTAAGTATGGGGAGCACGTTTTATTCTCCCTTAAGGAGGGACCTTCAGAAATTAATGACGCGTGTCTATTTGTTTTGATGTTTGACATTCATGAGGTGTCAGAACTGCTTTGAGAACTTATAGGATATTCTTCCTTAGTGACGCTTTCCGGGTTTGTTGCCAGATGTTTGAAATGTAGGCCTATCACCTTTGTCGTTTCGGTTGTATCATCTTTGGTGGAATTTGCAGTGTATGCTCTCTACAGTTTGCAACTTGAATATTTAATCTAAGGTTCTAATCCTTTTATCTAATACACTCCCAGATACCTGAATCGAGCCACCCTGCATATTTTTGTTTCAAGGTCTCTATCTTTTTAAATAATGGTAGTACCTACAAAAAAAACAGGTTTTAAAGCCAGTCTCACTATCATTTCCGTTTGTTATTGTTCCAACTTTGAAATTGGAATATTAAAAAAAAAAACAGTTTATTAGCAATAAGTCGTTTTTTTGCGTTCCTCAGGGGCAAAACTAGCATTGAATTTTTGAAGAAAACAGTGATTCACTTAGAAAAAACGTTTATTTTGCGACATGTGCTACCTCCAAGAGCATTTACGACGGCTGTCTTGTGGTTCGGCACGGAAATAATGAATGCCACTATGACGTGTTTTGTAATGTTCTCCCTTGCGTCACAGTTGGCAGTTTTCAGCTCCTGCCTATGTTTTTTTTCTGGAGGTGGTTGGTTAATCCGAACACGCCTCTTCAGCTCATCCCATAAATGCTCTATTGGATTCATATTAGGGCTTCTTGCTGGCGATTCAATTACAGCGATACTAACGTCATGCAGGTAATCTCGAACAATTCTTCCAGTGTGCGCTCTTGCATTATCGTGCATAAAAATGAAATCCTAGCCCACAAACTCAGCATATATGGCATCACATGAGCCTCTAGGCATTGACGAATGTATTGGTCGCTATTTAGTGGTGGCAACCGTGGTCCCTTCGTAACCTTAAGGCCATTTTTCCTTTGGTGGAAATTCCGGCCCACACTATCCATGACCCACCTTGTCTTTATTGCAACATTGCTAAAAACGTTCTCCCGGTCTACGGTAGACTTTCCTACGTCCATCATTGCCATACAAGCCATACAGCATCATCTTGCTTTAATCCGTAAAAAGAACCGGCTCCATTGTCGTTGAGTCCAATGCGAATGTTCGCGTACAAACTGTAAGCGCGCCACTCTGTGAGCTCGTGTCAGTTTGGGACCATTGGCTGGCTTATAAGGTCTCAGACCACGTTCTTTGAGACTTATTGTAACAGTTCGAGTGCAAACCAAGTCAGTCCATGAAAGTCTTGGAGCTGTTCTTGGCCCTGTACTGAGGTCAGATGACGATTAAGCAGGCTGGTGACAAAGATAAAACGATCTTGTTGGGCTTTAGTGATCCGGTTTCATGGTCCTCCAGGACGGTGTACGAAGCCGCCGGTCTCCAGGTATCGATGGTAAATTCTTTGAACGGCAGAACGACTTCCATGAACTTGTGTACTTGCGTTTCGCTGACTACGCCCAGAATGAACAGCTTGCGCGGCTACTGCAGGTGCAGTATCCATAATTTGAACGTCAGAATGGATTAAAAAATAAGGAAAAACAGTTTCGATACCTTAAAATGTTTGGTCTCGCTGCAAGCACAGCGAGACCAAACATTTATCTAGTTCGATACTCTTTTTTATGAAAAACAAAACCAATAATGACATAACTATTGACATGCTCTATTCAAAACTTGTTGCTTCTTTAAGAGCGACCGAACTTCGATTTTCTTCTCTTTTTAAAATTCGTGAATTCAAACTTAGAACAATGGTGACATCGAAGTGATGGCCAGTATGTCAGCTTCAAAACTACATAAAAACTTTTTCTCTGCATAATCAGCCTATAATATCCCGGCTGCTGGGACACAGGTGTCCTTTCCTCGAGTGGGAGTGGGCTGTTATCTACCAAGTGAGCCAAGTGCGGGTCGGTAGTTATCATATGTCTTCGATTTTTTTGGGTCTACGACATGCCGATTACCTCACGATAATGTTTTCCTTCACCGTTTTGAGAGCAGCGGTGATGAAATTATTTACACAAAGTAAAGCCCATGCCAGGGTTCGAACCCACGACCTGCAACTCGTAAGTCGGGGCCGTTACCACTGGGCCACCACTGCTCACTTTTCTGTGACTAATCATTATTTTGATGTTTTACGCCTGAAAATGCACGGTGGCTCGATTTAGGAGTCCGGGTGTGTATTTAGGCCTGATGAAAAGATAGTGACAGGAAGGTATAATTAAGGTACTTAAGTAAACAACTCAGTGTCGAAAAAAAAACATGAAAAACTAGTGCGCTTAGCTGTCATCTCAACAATCGACACCAGCAGCTGCAAATAAATACCATATTATGGCGATGACTTAGGAAACGGCCCGCGGTCGCGGATGCAATTTTTACTGCCATTACCGACTGTCGGTGACTGTACAGTAATGAAGTTAAATGTTAAGATTCTTGTACTCATGATCTAATGGCTTGACCGCATATTTAAAGCTAGGAAATGAAAAGAATAAAGTCTGTTTAAGTGCTCTGTTTTGGGCTATTGGACTTTTTTCTCGGGTTATTTCAATTGTATTTAACTTTTTATCTCCATAGACTGCTGTTCTAATGATACGTTTGAGTTTGGGCTAGATCTAACCTATATTAAAATGAAGTGAAAATATTTTATTTCACATACACCTATGGGCACTTATGAAACGTCAGAAGCTAGGTGCACGGTTCCAATGTAGAAGAGCCCGCAAGAAACTCCACAGTTAGGTGCTCTTTGCAAAATTTCCAGATTACACTGGAGGTATAGGTATGGGAGGACAGTGTAGGCCTGTCAACAAGTACCGCCAGTTATTGTGCAGGGGAAGTTTTATACTGATCTAAAAACTTTTCGACCATCTAATGATGGACGCTTTTTTAAATTAATTTATTGATAGCAATTGCAACAGTAGAAATCACCATTGACATCCTAGACTACGGGCTGATTTTACCAAAGTCGGATATCTTTTATCCGTGCAGGAATTAAACTGACGTCTGACAGTTCTAGTATGGATAAACTGTCAAACATTCAAAATTTGTTCTCAGGATAAGGCTTATTCTAGGTATAAAGGATTGGTGAAATTCTCCCTACGAGACGTAGCTTATCTCACCGCACAAGTCCTTCGGGTTAATTGAGTGGTTGTTTCTCTAGTAGCAGATAAACCGATAACCGCTTAGGCCCACTTGCACCGCCAATCACTAAACACGTTTAGCGCTAAACGAGTTTAAAACATAATTCTGTTTCTGTCAAATCTTTAAAATGACAGAGACAGAATGATGTTTAAAACTCGTTTAGCGCTAAACGTGTTTATTGATTGGCGGTGCATGTGATTCTTACTCGTTACGTATTGCAAATTGCAACCATTACTAGGATCAGATTAGCATGGAAGCAGTTGCAATAACCATAGATTAAAGATACTTACGAATATGCTTAACTGTCACCTAATAATGTATAATTAATTATTGACCTATACACTATAGGTACTTGCAGCGCCGCGCATAATTATAATCTCTTTAATTGTAAGGATAATGTTATGATGATGAGAGTTGTTTCATGACTTCATTGTTACATAGTAGCATAGCTGAATGGCGCTAATTCATACGTCATCTTAGTAAACGGGCGCCGCGCCGCAAGTAAGTAGTGAGTGGTCATCACTTAGCTGCCACGGCTTATTTTAATTTAATTTAATATTTGAACATTTTTTGGTTTTTTATTACGGATGCCTTTAACGTTCTGTATCGTTCTCACATACATAATTTCAACATGAATGATGTAACTAATATTTTGTAACCATATTTTGATTAAAAAGAGTGTCCGTGGAGTTTCTTGCCCGTTCTTCTCCATAGGTACCTACTACGCTTTGGAATGGCCAACTAGCTTCATCTTTCTGACTGACCGACCCCTTGACTATTCAAAAGTGCCTGTAATTGGTTTATTTGAAATAAATGCTTTGAGTTGGAGTTTGCCATAAGGGGAAAAAAGATGATGTATAGTGAAAGCATACTGCCAGCAAATCTGACAGTGTAGATGCAGAAGTGCCTGACTGTAATGTTTGTACTCAACTGTTTTGTCATCCATCTCTTTAGAAAATCGTGCTTTTAAAACGTTCAATGGAGTCTATGTAATGATAAAGCACATTAGATAACAAATTGACGTGCATTCGGCGCAAATGATGCGCGCACGCATCCGCCATTACCGCGTCATTATTACAGGCAGACATTGACACAGTTCACTAGGCACTTTTTTACTACCTAATTGACCTTAACAGTGATGCTCATTTGTTTATTTATTGTTTTATGATATGACGTCATTAATATATTCTTTAAATTAAAACTCAGATCAAACCTACTTCCGGGTTGATCTCAGTTTCCTTCTAGTAGGTCTGCTCCAAAAGTACCTACCTGATGAAAATGTAAACAAATGGATCAGAAAACGTACCCGTGGGTGCCAATTTATAGTGCCAAATTGAGTGCTTTGATTTGATTATTCGAATACTTAAACCTGAAATTCTAACTTTATATCATGTTTCATTTGACAATTGAGGTTAATTTAAGAACCTGGAAACGCCGGGAGGGAGACATATTGAAGATAAGACCTTATTGGTCATAAGATAAGACCTTTTGTCATAAGATAAGACCTTTCGTTTGGTCATAAGATAAGACCTTATTGGTCATGTTCTTCAGAAAGGTCAAGTGCGTAGTACTCGCAACCGGCGTGCGTGTATGACCAGGGGGGCAAGTCTACTAATTTACAAAATTCACAATGGTCTCTGCATTGTGAGTTTTTGACACATTTGCCATACAAAATCTGTCAAAAACTAACAATGCAGAGACCATTGTGACGTTTGTAAATTAGTAGACTTGGCCCCCAGATATATGAACGTAAACGAGGCAAAAGGAGTATGTAAGGATCGTAGCAGGTGGCGTTCTGTAGTTTCTGCCTACCTCCATGGGACGAAGGCGTGAGTTTATGTATGTTTAGAACCTCAATTATCGAAAATTATTACAATTTGATAATGATATTCAAACAAAAATTGTGTGGAAAAACTGGTGAGACATGAAGTTGAAACCTTATAAATACTGAGGAATGTGTTACTAATTTGCTTTAGTGAGTTATTGCGTAAGAATTTAACTTGAACAGGGTTGGTTTACACTTTCGTCAGATAGTTTTGGAACATAATAAAGCCTCGTGCACACTGGCGCGCGTCGCGCCAGTGTACACGAGGCTTTATTTTGTGCGACACAAAAGCACCACGTGTCGAGCGTCGACCGGTGCCTTTGTGTCGTGCTGTCGCGTCGCGCCTGTTTGTGGGAGCCTTAAGTCATCTAGTCTATCTCTACACTCCGCATGACTTTTTTTTTACTGCCATATTGGCTGGGTGAACGTCGAGGCAATTCAGCTGCTGGACAACCCGGACATATATGGTGCTTAGGCTAAAGACAACTAAACCATTTGAGTTAGTGTTGTGTATGAATAAGGTGTCAACAAAGTGTTTTTATTAATTTATCAGACTCTAAGAAAGTGCTACGGAATTGTGTGAAAGTGAAAATTGACAATATTTTTAGTTGTAACGTAAACTATCACGTAAAATGATAAGTTAAAGTTAAGTTGGCTAGCTAGATTGTAATAAATTATTAAGAATTTGAGTTCTTATCAAGGGGGATGCGCCAAGGTAGCCTGCGAAATTGAATTTTTCTTACGTTTTTTGCAATTTGAAGATCAGAATCAGGTTGTTTGTTGATCTAAATATGATTCGCGGCCTTATAGAATATTTATTTATAGAATTATACTCATAAAAATCATCAATACATCTCTAAGTTCATATTACCCTATTGAATGAGTATTTCTTGAAATCGTGACATTTGAGGCCAATTCTAACTTATGGAGTTGTATTGCTGATTCTAATGATTATAATTCTGTAAATCCATATTTGTTACGGTCGCGAATCATATTTTAATCAACATATAACCGGACACTGACCTGCAAATTGCAAAAAACGTAAGTAGGTAAATTTGAATTTCGCGGGTTATCTTAGCGCATCCCCCTTAAAGGAAAAAAATCTAGGCTGGGGACTGGGGTGCTGATTTGTTTTAGGTTTTACCATATACATACAGGTGCTTTCCGCGCGGCCCCCTGCAAAGTTTAGCAATCTCGTGTGCACTTTAGCCCACCTATGATTCCTAGGAAATGTAGTAGCATTGTGATAGGTTGTAGCGTTTCGTTCAGAGAGAAAGATTAAAGCTATTTATCCCAACTGTCGGATTCTGTTTGGCACCTTTCAACTATTTTTCTATTATATTTTCTTTGGTGGACTTTGTATTGCCGGAGCTATAACAATTCGCAAAACTTTGGTTGTTATTTGCAATAATTTCAATTTATCTCACATAAATATAATCCTTATTAAATCTGCAGACATCATTCAGTATAAATTCGCCGTTTTATATTTAAATAAATTATTATATCATGCCCATATTTGTATTCGATACTATGATTTTCTGTAAAACATTTAAAAATAACATAAATTAGCATAGTATTGAACGCATCCGTTATGGTAATGGGAAGTGACGTAACGTAGGTCATTGGGAAGGCCGTTATTGATAAAGATTAGCCAATCGTTTTCATTATTATTTTATTTATAATTGTTAAGGAAGTATGATTTTCGCTTTCACTTATAAGCTGAGTAGTATTTAGTTTCGATTTTAAGTGAAGTAAGAAATTAAACTTTGTTATAAAGTTTATTTTAAGTCTTCTAATAGGCGTCTTTAAAGAGTTGACGTTTTTGAGGATTTAAAATTAGAATACCTGCTGGAACTTTTAACAGGGCGGTTTTATTTTGTTTGGGAGTGTTTGAAACTGAATTTTGATTGACTTACTAGGATAATTTGACTCCTTTCACTTTTGTTTGGTGTCTCATGCTATTAGGGACACATATTTACTTCATGGCCTGGCTGTCAGGCCAGGGAAAACATTACAACCCAATACTATTTGTCAGGGCTTGGCAAGAAGTATTGGGCTGCGAACCGGCGATGCGTTCCATTATAATCTAGGTCAGCAAAACGGAAACCCACACAAAAGTTACATTAAAACTTATTATGTGAACAAAGTAACGAATATTAATATCCCTCTGCTTTTGTGATGACAAGCGTGAACTTAATATTATAATCATTCTCAAACCACCGAATTTACAATAGATACGTACACATAACAATGGCCGGCACCGGCTTCTGTGCAGATCGGAACGTAATTTCTCAATCCAGGTTCACACACTGCTCATCTTATGATGTAACAGAATGATAACAATCAGGTTAGTTACGCAACATAAAACGGAACGCATCCGATTTCGGTCGACCGCTAATTATTTTCTACGCGCTTCCGCGGTGTATTTTTGTTTTCGTGTGGCGATTGGCAGCACTGATGCGTACTGATTTTGAATTAGTACTAATAGACCTTTTTGGTCTATGGCCCGTATTCAACAACAATGCTCAAGCATAAACTCCATTTTAAGTAATAAGCAAGTAGGTATTCATTTGAGTATTGATTAGTACAAAATCAGCCACCGATATTCTTTTTTTTTTGTATAAGCATACTTTGCTTGAGTATCGCGTTCTGGTTTTTAAATCGCAAGTTTTCATCGATCAACCAAACAACCAACTCAGCGTATCGCAGTTCACTGCTGGATATAGGCTTCTCCCAGGCTGCGTCATAACACCCTTTCCTACGCCTTCCGCATCCAGTCAGCGCCAGCTAGTTTCTGAAGGTCGTTGGGTCGTCTAGCTGGGGGGCGTCCCACACTACTCTTGCCTATACGCGGTCTCCACCCCTTTTTTTTTTTTTTTTTGGGCGGGAAATCATCAAATGACCTCTCCCGCTCTGGGCGAAGCGGAAGGGCGTGTTAGACTCTTACTGACTAAAACCCACCCGTGTTCCTTCAGTTGCCTGTGCGCCAGGGCCACGGTAACTCTTTCGAACAATCCGCGACCCCGGCAGGCATCGGCCCTATCGGACCCCGTCAATTATGCTGACATCTCTTTGAGGCGCGCGTGGAACACAACGCGCCATCGACCCGGGCCTGGTCCTTACCGGACGGCGAGCTGCCCATTGCTCGCCGTCCGCAGGCCCGCGCCTACGGTGGCCGGGAGTCGGCTATCGACTCCCGACGCCCAGGGTGTCTCCTCCTGCGGCGACTAGGGGCGTGAGGGCGCAATGATTGCCTCTCCCTCACGCGCTCCGCCTCCTCCTTCTCGAGCATTACTGCTTCGCAGAAGGAGGTGACTGCTTCCCATTCCCTCTCGCTCCGTATCATGGCATGAACCAGGGCCGGATGCGAGAGATCGCCGCCGCCGATCGCCGCCACGAGGACACGGCGGTGCTCCGCCCAAGCCGGGCAGACCTCCACCGTATGCTCCACCGTGTCCTCCGGTCGATCCACACAATGCCAACACCCGGGCGTTTCCTCCCGCCTTATCCGAAACAGGAACCTCCCGAAACAGCCATGCCCGGTGAGGACCTGCGTCAGGCGGAAGGTGAGGACGCCGTGGCGCCTCTCAAGCCACTCCTCAAAGAGGGGACTTACCGCCGCAATTGTGGCGTGCCCAGCGCTGGGTTGCGACAGTCGCACTCTCCATGCCGCCATGAGATCCCGCCGGAGCTCTGTCCGCTGTGCCGCGATTTCTCGCGGCAGCGGAGTAACGCCCCAGCGTTTCGCCTCCTCGCGCCACTCCCAAATTTGCGCGAGGACTTTTGCCTCCAGATCCCATGGCGGCAATCCAGCAAGGAGGCTCGCCGCCTCGCAGGAGACCGTGCGGTATCCCCGGACCAGCCGGATGGCCATGGCCCTTTGGGACGCGTTCAACCGGCGTGCTGGTCGGAGCCTCAATGAACGCGCCCACACCGGTGCCCCGTAAAGGGCCATGGACCGCACGACCCCCGCGTAGAGCCTCCGGCAGGAGACGTTTGGACCCCCTAGATTGGGCAGGAGCCGCTTCAAGGCAGCCCCGGCCCGGTCCAGTCTGGGAGCCAAACGTCGGAAATGCTCGACGAAGTTCCACCTGCTGTCGAGGACGAGTCCCAGGTACTTCATCGTCGACTCGACGCCGATGTGAACCCCTCCCGCCATTATTTGGGAACCCGAGAGTTCCGAGGACCATGAAAACACATGGCCTCGGATTTGTGCAGGGCCACCTCGAGTCCCAATTGCCGGATCGCACGCCGTCGTTTGCCGGGTTGCGGATTGCGCGGAGTCGGATTGCGGACTGTCGCAACCCCGCGTGTCATTATTTCGACCGCCGCCTGTTGCGACCTCCCCTGCGCCAGGACCAGCGTGTCGTCAGCGTAACAAACGACGCTGACGCCGCTAGGGGCGGTCTCCACCCCTGCATCCTAATTAATGCTAATCCATTGCTTCATATGTTCTAAAAATTTGTCTGCTCAACAACGTAAATAACGCAATTAATGTTGTTGAACTGTCAAAATGAAAGCTATTCCTACTGTTAGTTTGTTACGCAATTACCCCGCAGGAGTCGTCTGCTCCACCGGCCATCGGTCCTTCGACAAATATGGCCAGCTTACTGCCACTTCAGTTTGCTTACTCTTCAAGCTATGTCGGTAACTCCTGTTCTTTTCCGTATGATTTAATTTCAAGATTTCATACTGTATTCCAAATCAAAACAGTTTAATCAAGTCTTTTATAATATATTATTCAATGTGTAAAGCACGAGGTACGTTATTGTCCCTACATTATATTTAATAGGATTATGCAACCTACTCCGCATGCTTCCTAGTTCGTGTGCCGAATTACAAAACCCTTTAAATGGCAGAGCTTGACATTTGAAAAGGTAATACTTGGACGGAAAGCGCATGCTCAATGTTTGTGTCACTATAGTAGAGACTAGCTTTTGCCCGTGCCTTCGCCTGCGTCGATGTCGGAAGATATCCCAAGGGAACGTACTACCGGGATTAAAAGTACTCAGGTTATAAACTATCTGTGTGCCAAATTTCATCCAAATTCGTTCAGCTGTTTTTGCACCAATCAGGATCAAACGTCGAGACAAACGGACAAACTTCTAAAAACTATATTTTGGGCATCACCTTGTAGAAATTACTTTAAAAAAAAATGTACAGTTTTGACTTCGTTACTATTTTATTATACCTATGTATATAGATATATATGTGACAACGATACGAATAGTCGTCTATTCAGCTTCTTCTTAACTTTCCATCAAGATTTTAGACTCGCCTCGTTGGTCCAGTAGTCGCAACTCGCAAGTCCTGGGTTCGATTACCAGGTCAGGTAAAGGCTTTTTTCCTTTAGGAAATTGTCAGTAGCAGTACGGAGTCTGGATTTGTGCCGGGTTGAAGCAATAGGCTCGCCCTCAATTTCATGGGACATAAACATACATGACGAAACGACCCACGTTTCAATACTCAATACTCAATCATTTCAATCGTGGACCCTGTCGGGCACAACAAAATATTTTTATTAAGGAAGAGGACTTATTTATACATGCAAAAAAAACTTTTTCCAAGTAAAATTATAGGTAACATTTTATTAATTATTAATTAAATTAATTAAATATAATTTTTTATTATTCATTTATATTATGATGTCAGTTCTATGGATTTTTAAATTAAATATTCATTTATACTGTAATAAGGGCACGGTTGGCGCAGTGGTTAAGCGATTGACAGCTACGCTGCGTGTCGCGGGTTCGATTCCCGCACGGAACAAATATTTGTATGACCTGCAAGTAGTTGTTCCGGGTCTGGCTGTTTGTGCATGTGAGTTTGAATGTTTGTAAACGCACCCACAATACAGGAAAAATTCCGCTTGTTCCCAACGAGTCACACCTCAACGGGTAACAGTGTGACTCGTTGGGAATGTTTTGGATAATAATTCCCAACGAGTCACAGTTACTGTTACACTGTTACTCGTTGGGATGATCCCACCTTGATTTAGGGTATCATTTAAGCTAAATAATGAAGCGAATAATAAGTGAAGTGAATAATGAGGCGTAGCCGACGGAGTCCCGCTTGGCGGGACTCCTACTTCTGGGCGGTTTAAAAAAAAATAACCACGAAGGGGACGGCGGGGTCTTTCAGACCCCGCCGTCCCCTTCTAACCTAACCTGTCCGAGTCGGGGTGCCCCAAGTTGTACCAAATACCTGGGAACAATTTTTGTTTATCTGAGAACGAAAATATTTCGTGGCGATAGATGATATAGTAACAGTGTAACAGTAACTGTGACTCGTTGGGAATTATTATCCAAAACATTCCCAACGAGTCACACTGTTACCCGTTGAGGTGTGACTCGTTGGGAACAAGCTAAAAATTCGCAGTGTGGGACAATGATTCAAAATAAAAAAACCATTTATTTACTAATATATTTTTTAAATTTATTTATAATTTATTTAATCGTGTTTTGTGACGGAGTGTGTATCTAGTTTGTGTCTTCTCGTTTAGTATAAAAGTCTTGGTGTGTGTGTGCGAATTTACAGATTTCCAGTATGTATAAAGAAGGAAGAGTTACATAGAATGTTAAGTTTTTTGAAATGGGGTTTGCAGCTATCCGTTTTCGCCATGTATGTACCTCCTATTGGTACACCTCTGCCTAATCTTTCGTGGAAAATCAGTCGTGGTGTTATGTATGTTATTTTAGGCTGAAGTATCCTCCTCAGGTAGTTTTGGGAAGAAATTAAGTAAAACAGTATTGTATTGTGATGTGCACGCTTTTGTTTCATTCCCTAAAGAAACTATTTGATCAGTAGTCATAACGTTTGTCGACAAAACCTCAGAGGGCCTAGACAAAGTAACATTCGATTAGCGATGACACTAGTAGAAAGCCAAAAAATGTATGGAATTGACATAAGCTATCGAAATGTCACGTGAGCATAGGTTAACGAATAGATATTAGCTAGACAATGTTAATATCATTCGATTCTATGAAACGAATCGACAGGGTCGAACGATTACTTCCATAGAGATGCGTACCCAAGTGACACTTTTTGACAAGTGTTATCGCTAGTTTTCGGTTCGTATGATGCCAAATATTAGCGTAACCGGTAGCGATTGTAGAAATAGAATCGCTCCGAAGCGAATGACATTTGTCTAGGCCCTCACGCTCCTTATGGTTTGCGTTCTCTATGATGATAAATCTATCTTAAGCCTGGCTCTCAAGATGTTATGTACTGTCTGTATCTTCGGCTTTTTTATTACTAGATAGTCATCACTATTTTATGTGCACAGCATGCGGAACTGTCAAATGTCAGGTGTCTTAATTTATATTTGTTTGACTATAAACAATGGCTTACGTTGGCAGTCGGCTCTATGGTCACATTAACGGTGAGGGGTTTGTTCATAGGAGGCATACCAACCTAAACCTTTGAAATTGGAGTGATAGATAGTCATAGTGAGCTCTATGACCAGCAGACTGAAAATACGTATTTTAGGCGTGGTCCATTTTTTGAACAAATTCATTAATTTTTACGTATTAAGTTTAGCTGCAGTATCAGAATCTTACATCAGTTAACTACAAGAACTTACAAAATAATGTCGAAATGCAGTGTCCATAAACAATATGAACTATTGTTTCATTGTCTATAGCTTATGTATTTTTTAATGTAATTTAACGGTAGCAGACGTAAGTGCCCATTCACTTGTGAAGTTGTGAGTAACCATGAGTTACTCATACCGACGTAGGTAATGAGAATGACTAATGTTTGTGTACACAGCTGTTCAATAGTAGAATAGATTACTCTATAATATGAACACCATAAAAATTACAGATAAAACAAAAAAAAAAACAGTAGCAAATAGGCTTGTTACCACAGGTCTATACTAATATTTTTGACAGCGCTGATAATATACGAGTTTTCAAAATAGAACACGTAGTCCAAGCGCCGCAGCAAAAAAAGTAGGTTTGTAATGCAACGTACGGGACCTGGTATTTTTTTTTTGGAATATGTGCAAGGGTGTCCCCTGAATGTAAATCCAAGTGGGCGCGGCGGGGGGGGGGGGGTGGTTCACTTCAGCCGCCATCTTGGAAAACACGTTTTATCGAATATCTCGCGAACCACGCATCGTATGACAAAAATTGTAGAGATCATTATTGTACATAATAATATTTGCCATCTTTTTTATCTGAAACTTTTTTTTGTATAACGCATAGGTTTTTAATTATAGCGCTCCAAACTTTTTACAATATGGTTTTAATTAAATATTTAGTTAATGGTCAATGATAAATTAAAAATAATGGTAACTGAATTGTAGAGCATGATAGAGCATCATAGACAGACCTATAAATTTTATTAGATTCATTTTCCCGTAGCATTTATAGTTTAGGAGCTATAACGCTGTAAATGAGATTATAATGAGATTATAATGTTGTATATTCAATTATGCGCCTATAAGTTGTATATATTTCGGGTCGTTCGGAATTTCCCCCTCTTAACATTCCAACAGTATTCAGGTATAAATCCTTATTACGTATTCACCTTATATAGAATTAAATTGGTAATTTACTATTATATCGTTCATACTTAATTCATATAACCATTCAATTTCAGCTTCCACGTACATTTTCATTATTCGATTCTTCATCGACAACGCGCATTGCACGTAATCGATACTTTACGTCCGAATGTCAAATGAAATCGATTACGATAAACATCGAGTGCAGGCGACAATGGAATTAATTCCATTATGTGTGGATGTGTGTTTCAAGGTCAAAATGTAGCGGATTGGGAGCAGGCCGAGCAACTTTGTAAAACAATGAGGTTTTCTCACATACAATTTTTAATTCTAAACGCTCATGGAAGATAGTCCATTCTTGGTATTTTGTATCCAGTCTACCATCACCATTTTGGGTGAGATCATTCTATGCAGATAAATCTTACGTGTGCAGAATAATAATTACCGCATTATTAACATGTTTCATCATCACTATTATCATTTCAGCCGAAAGACGCCCACTATTGGACATGCTCCCCCCCCCCCCTCCTAAGCACCGCCACGACATGTTTAGTATCTATGTGTAAAATAAAGTTAATTCAATATTAATGAAAGGGACTTGAAAAGCTTTTAGCAAGTGAAAACTTCTCCAAACATTTCCTTTCACAAAACCGCTCATATTCCCAAATTTGTTCTCAAAATCATAAAGCATTATTGTTTCTCCATTTGTATCCAGCCTTAGTGAGGTTACGGCAATTTACGGACTAAATCGTCGGAACAAAATCACTATTATTCAGTGGCAGTAGCAGACAGGGGTGACGCAAACAGGTGTCATTTAAATATGCAGAATATTTTGCTGTGAACGTAGATAGCTTGATATTATATCCACTGAACCTAATGTAGGGAAGGGCTTCGCAGGTCATAAGAAGTATGCTGCTTGTAAAATCATGAGGGTTTACTTCCTCTATGGCTTCTCCGCCACGCACAACAATATACAGTCTTGGCGTTTTATTTAATCTAATGTGATTGTTGCAAAACGCAACTTATTTTACGTACATTGGATAGCTGAAACTATTCTGAATCGCCCAGACATTACTAAAGGCTGGTGTGTTCAGCGTAGAAAAAACTGTCTCAGGTTATAAAAATCTACTCCTTGGCAACCCTAACTGGCAGTCAATGAAATTACTGGGTGAACAATAAGAAGTTATGGTTTTGTGGAGCTGTGAGAAAAGTTTCGATGTATTAAATTGTTGTTATTGACAGCACGTGTTCGTTGATGTACGATTGTTACTTTTTGTTATTTGTGATGTCATCTAAGATAAGTGTGATCTAAGCTTTAAGGCAATTGTTAAACATTTTATAAATCCCATCTCATGAATTAATTAAAAATCACTTTTGTAGTCGTTTTAAAATATCCGTATTCAAGTTTTCATGATGTTACTGATAGCCTGATAAATAATGAATGATAAAATAGGTCTAGCCTTTAGTAGATAGAATACGCTGCTAGGATAGAGTAGCTGAAGGACAACACGGCGACAAGGCATATGAGACAACTTTGACATCCATACTAATATTATAAATTCGAAAGTAACTCTTTCTGTTTGTTAACTTTTGACGCCTAAACCGCTGAACGGATTTCGATAAAATTTGGCAAGGAGATAGATGGTATCCTGGGGAAGGAAATGTTACTTTTTAAAATTAATCCGAAAGGGATAGAAGTTTGTATGGGAAACAGCATTCCTTAAGTTACGGATATGAATATTCAAAATTAAGCTTTTGTTTGAAATAAAGAATTACCCTCGAGGGGGTAAAATAGGGGATGATTTTAAAATTCACATGTAATATTACAATTTAAAGTCTATAAAAATATCTTGGCTAACATTTAGGTATAGTTTAGGTAACGTGATCAATGGAGGCGAAAGATTATTTCAAATTAATGATATTGAATTAAAAAGAATTCATATTATACAATGCAGGCTTCTTTTAACCGTTTTTAGTTTAGTTTAATTAACTTTTTTTGTTGTTACCATATTCTTTTTATTTTTTGTTAATCTTTTTGCATAAGATTCTGTAATATCTCTTACAGGGAGAGGGCACTGGCTCTTGTAACACAGGTATATCACCTAGCACAGGAGTCAGGGACTTCACACTATTTTGTAACCAATTTCTTGTGTAATAAAGATTATTATTATATTATATTATTTTTAAGTTAGTCGGTTTTAGCGATAAGACCGTCTATTATGTCACCCTATGTAGAATTTATACAGTTATATCTGTAATTTTTATGGTGTACATAATAAAGAGTATTCTATTCTTAGATTAGAATCATAAAATGCTGTTTAATTAATAATAAAAAAAGATTATTTATTATCTCTGTCTGTCCGTCTGTTACCTTTTTACGCCTTATCGGCTGAATGGATTTGGATGAAAGGCATACGGATAGGCCATGGCCTCGGTTAGGATATAAGATACTTTTTATCACGGTAGTACGGTTCCGTGTAACTTCATATTTTCCTTATACTTTCACATAAATCAAAAACAATACCTCAGCGAGACGTAGGTAATAACAGTTATTGCCTTCAAAAACATCAAACCCGTTACTTGAGTAGCTACCTACCAAAGAGTATATGGTACCTACATATAAAATCGGTACATGAAGTGATTGGCTTCGACACATGTCAAGTAGCTACGTAACTCTAAGTTCGGAAACTGTAGCGGAATACGAAGTGCCACGGAAACGACCGAAGTATTCCGAAAATGAGGCAAATGATACTGACACGCTGTTCATAATTGTTTTGGCAAACATAGCCAAACTGTTAAGTGCGGTTGATATTTTGGCAGGGTTGGCAAGCTTGTATAGGTTACACCTTGAGCAATTATGGCAAGGTAACAAATATAGAGATGATATAGCATTATTTCCAGGTTTTCCAAAATTATGGGCCTTTCTGGCTCCTTCTTACATGTCCTGAATTCCTGATTGCTCAGGGTCAGGGTATGTCACAGAATTGCAGGCTCGTCTTGTATTCCACAAAACATGCTGCATCTTAGGGAACGTAAATTTTAAAAATGTAGTTTGGCCAATTCTCTTTTTGTTTAAAACCCCTCCGATACCACAGTTTCATAATCTCGACTTCCAGATGACGTCATCATACACAAAAAAATCGTGAAGCAATCAAGTATCAACCCTGTCAGAGAAAGTGTCCCTCCACTCGTCCGTCTGTTTGATACGGAGTGTGCATCTCTAAACACTTCCTTACTGCTGACAATAGCCGATGATTGCCGAAGAGACACAAGCGCATTTCCGAAATGCGATCTACCTAATATTACCTAACCGAGTAAACGTCTTCTGAATACTGGTGACTAATTATATGTGATTGTGTGACGCATGACGTAACGTAATGAAGCTTCGTTAGGCACAATAGGCACCTGTTACGTGGCGCAGCAGAATACGGCATTGTGATTGGACGGTCAAAGGCTGGGTGATGGCCCGGTAATACTGTAAAGTTTATTTCCGCCCAAAGAAAGGGTTTTCTCTTTACCTTTTTCCAGAAATGGCGGAAGCAATTCTTAGCATAGAAAAAAATAAGCTCGAGTTATGCTGATCTGTAATTTATTGTCGTTGGCCATCGGGTCTCCAAGATTGTTCTAGAGCCAAAGTTACTATTTTAAGGCCATTAAATCGTTTTAGTCATTTAAAAATAACAAAAATTTGGAAACTGGATCGCTTCCGCTTAAAGTTTCCTCATGAAAGTCTTTAATTTCCCACTCCGTTAGATGTTTCCATTATTGTCCACTTTATTTGGGTAAAAAATAACTGTTTGTCATTAAAAAGATTTTATTAGGCACTATTAATATGCGGAAAACTGTAAAAAGTGACAGCAGAATGACATAGCATAACAAATGAAAGAGTAGGTATGTAGGTTATTAAACTTGGCACATAAGACTGCTTACCTAGGCTGTTAGCAAGGCGAGGTCATTACGAGAAATTCATTGAGTTTTTTTTTGGTTCAATGTGTTCAAGAATTTCAGTTTTGTGCCACTAATCTAAATTACAGAAACACAAAGATTTTATCTGCGTAACTGTCGTCGCAAACAGTATTTTAGAGGCTTGATGAGGACTAATAACTGTATCTACGTTTACGAGATATAACGTCGTCGTGAATTTGTTTATTTTATTGTGTTTTCAAAGAATTACGAGCTTCCCAATTGACTGCTTCAATCAGCAGGGTAATTGCGTTACACACTAATAGTATGAATGGCTTTCATTTCGACAGTTCAACAAAATTCAATGCGTTATTTAAGTTGTTGAGCAGTTTTTTTTTTGGATTATATGAAGCAATGGATTAGGAATAACCTTAAAAATTATTTTAATTGTGATGAGTAGTGTGTTTCGCAATTAGGGTGCAGATCTTGAGTGCAATAAATTGTACTTACATTTGGCATCTCACTCCGATGATTGGCATAGTTCTGTTGCTGAGGTTCGTCCCCTGGATCACTATTTTTTTACATCCAGGCAAAAGAGTAAAGCTAGTATGATCGATACAATTTGAAATCCATAAAATATCTTCATACTCCATTTGTATGTGTTACGGAGCACCTACGCAATTTAATACATAATGTATCTAAGTCATTTTTTGCGCGCAGTTAATAATGTTTTCATAAGTCACCGTATAAGGAGGTTCGTTATTAAGTTCTAGTCAAGAACTATAGCTAGTTCTCTATGCTCTTGCATCTTGAGGAGCATGTCAGTAGGTCTCGGTCGCGGGGCTTGGTTTCCAGTTGACTTATTTACGCTTACTTACCGTTCATTCCCAGTCGCCACCGGCGGTGACTGGGAAGTCATTGCCCCCACTTCGGTTTCGCTATACATTGCTTTGTTTCTTGTGAAGAATAAAATAATAAGGGACGTCGACCGGCTAGGGTTGGGGTTAATAATCAGGTCGACGGAGCCCCGCTCTGAGGGGCTCCTATTTCTGTCTAAAGAGTTTAAAGGAACCTAACCAACCGTAATTCGGGGTGCGCCTGATGTCGACCGTCTAGGGTTAGGATTTGTCATTATTCCTAGTGCTAATCCACGCCGCAATGTACAGCGATTTGAAATGGGACTGTTTTTGACTGGGAATTTTTATTCCCATTTGCCTCCGATGGCAATCCCCGCGGGGGCGACTGGGAATGAAGCTTACTTACCAGCAGGCGTAGCACAAGCAACGCCTTGTCGACGGAAGAATAGACAAAAATGACGTTTCGTGAAGACAGTACGACGGCAGCAAATTAGAAAGAGTCAACTGTACTTTTTACGAAATTCAGTAATTTATTAACGTTTATCTTTTATTTTGCTTATATCTCGAAAATGGTGTGTCCTATCGCAAAAATAATGAAAATTTCGACCCCCTTTATGAAAGCGTTAAACCCCTAAAACTCAACATGTAGGTAATCATTTTTCACATTTTCCATACAAAAAGTGAAAAAATCCTTTTTTTCCTTTCCATTTTTATACTTTGTGGCCGTCGAGTAAAAAGTTTTCTACCGTCTTTAGCATGGCGATAAAAAAATCTATTTGTCTTCACTACCTCAGACAACTGTCTTCTGAAATAGTCTACATTAAAAAGGACCTAGACAACGATCGGCAGAAACGAAAGACAAAATGACAGATTTTAGAAGGATTTTTACGGTGCGATGTCAAAAATAGAGAAACGAAACGTCACTTTGAATGGGAATAGTCTCTATTCGTCTCTATTCTTCGAAGAGATAGATAGCGTCATGCTAAGCCCGCTGGTTATTTTGTTCCATCCAGATTAAGGCGCTTCCCTGACCAAACGACCTTGAGCGTTCGGTCCTTCTCATTCCCGTCGCTGAGTCTCGCTCTGTCTCGCTCCCTCCGCACGCTCATTTATCATAAAATTCACAAAAATAATGAAATTACTTGAATAAAAAAAGACAAGTGAAGTTTTAAAATAAAATAAAACGTGTATTATTTAGATTTTTAAATTATCTATCCATTAGTGTTATCCTCAAATGAATAGAACATCACCTTTAGCAAGAGATGCATGTAATCAATAATTTTAGTCACTTTTTTAGAAGGAGATTTCAGATGAATTTATAACACATAAAAACAAATAAGAACGTGCAATGTGATGATAGGATATCGAACATTAATAATGTGCTTTTAGATGTAGTTTATTACCCATAGTGAATGAGTTAATAGCCTCTGAATAACGCACATTGACAAGGTTTTGGTCGGGGTACCGCCTTAATGAAAACCACTTTTGGATGGTATTTTGTCAGTTTTTTTTTTATTGAATGATATTTGGAACTTCCTGCACTTGCAATATGTTTGCCGTTATTTAACGAATTCATTATTTCTGTGTCGGTGGCGAAAAATTTAACTTTTGTAAATGGAAGGTTTTGTTAATCAGCTTATGCTAGCTGTGAGTATGTGTGCTAAAACTCAGACGAATTTGCATATTGATATACGGAACCCGATAAAAACCTCGCTTCGTCAATTCTTTGTTCTGAATCTATACAATTTCAATACTTGTGTTCAAGTAATGAGTGTTTGTTTGCGGTTGTTATTTCTAAACAACAAACAGTGACCGTGTCTCAAAATAAAAACAAGATCCGTTCCGAAGAAGTTCCTTTGAAGGAACGACACTAGATCACTGTCTCTAATGTGGTCCACAAGTAGTGTCGTGTCGAGAGAAGGGGGCTGACACATCCCTTCTGTCACATGTCCTGTGCAGGCGCCAGATCTGTATAACATGTGAGTAGATGTTTACGTTAACGTTTTTAACGTATATTTTTGTGTATACAAGCGATGATAGCGATAAGTAGAACGTTAACGCCCTTAACGTTCTCGACGTAAAGACTCCCATAGAAAGGTGCAACGCGGCTCTAGTAGAACAATTTCTGGAAAATGAAAAAATCATGGAAATTGTTCTTAGCCCAACAATAGCAAGCTCCCGCAAACAGGCGCGATGCGACAGCGCAGCGCAACTTTAGTCGAACAGTTATTTCAATTAAAACTTCATGGAAATTGTTCTACAAGAGTCGTGTCGCGCCGTCGTGTCGCGCCTGTCTGTGGGAGCCTTAACACATTTTCGAGCGTCCATCTGCTGTATTTCCGATGCTATACTTTTTACTTGTTATCTTGTATTTCTGTTTCATTAATTCCGAAAGAGTTTTTATTATCAGATTATTAACGGACTTTATGATTCCCAAAATGATGAATGAATCATCATGGTAATCTTTCTAATATCGAGGTTTCCTCAACTGTTAGATTATGTTATCGTTTCATTATCTTACATAACTTATGACTAGCCATGATTCAATACCATTGTCTCATTTTTTTGGGAGATTTCTTGAAGTGTCTTCCTTGTATGAATCAGTATTGTTAAATCATCTTCAGTAACTTGAGAGTTTGCCATTTCGCGCTCATTGCGTGCGCTTTTTCAAATTCAAATTCATTTGTTGGTGTGTTTGACAGCACGTATTATAATGATGCTCTGTGGACAGCACCTACGATCGAATAAAGTTCAATAGGTAGATACCAGACGAACGGAAATGAAGTCATTTTGCAGACAGCCATGTGATTGGTGATTGTAGGATGAGAGTTTTTCAGTAGGTACTGCGTCATTACATGGCGTAACTTTAAGGAAACATTTTGAAAGATACGTTAATCTCAAACGAAAGATACGTTATTCAAGTCAAATTTAGAAAATACCCAATAAGTGAATAGACTCATCTTGAATCCGCATCAACTAAAAATACCTTTGCACACTTCATGCTGCAGGCCAGCAGGCCGTACCTAATGTCTCACTGCACTACAGTCATCAACATCGTAATTTCCAATGTATTATATAATTGCATAGCACATGTGTGAGCACTATGCACCTACTATAAAGCTACCATTTACTAGGTTCATCTTTCATTGACTTGAATGTGCCCTGGCCGCTGAGAGTATAATATGTCATGCTCACTCAAATGTCTCGCTGGTGGTGGCGTGTGTGTTGTTTCAAAATGCTTGAGCTGAATGATGCTGATCCATACGCAGTGTTCGTGAACAGGCGCCGGCGCCGTCGTCAGTAGGGACTGGTCATCTCTTAGCTGCCTCGCCGTACTTTCAATTTAAAAAAATGTTTTTTTTATCTCTTTTGTTACGGACGCTTTTAACGTGCACGACTTTCTACATCGTTCTCACATGTATAATTTCAACATAAATGATGTAATCAATTTTTTGATTTATAAGAGTGTCCGTGGAGTTTCTTGCCCGTTCTTCTCCTCCATAGGCACTTACTACGCTTTGCAATGGGCAACTAGCTTCATCTTTCTGAATGACCCTTTGACAATTCAAAAGTGGTAGTTGGTTTATTTGAAATAAATATTTTGAGTTTGAGTTTTGTCCACTTTATTTTATAGCACAGCTAGTACGTAAAAAAAAAACTGTCTAAGTACGGTACTAACCTTAAAGTAAACTAGGTGTGGGCATGGATGGCGTGGGCATGCATTAGTTAGGTAGGTAGATACAGTCAGGGAAACTAATTGTTAAGCAAATTTACTACCAACTCAAATTGTCCGTATTATCAAATCACAACAGAACGGTATGGGCGACGCGATTTTGGTAGAACAATTTCCATGAAGTTTTCATAGAAATTGTCTGTCTGCGGGAGCCTTAATTCTTTGTATGAAATGGCAATAACATGGCAAAATGCCAAAGGGTATCAATTTCCTAAATAATTAAATTCCGTAACAGTAGATTCTAAGCTGTAGTGTGGCCAACACTATGCGGGGAAAACTTTCAGGTAAATTACACCAATTGAAACTCACATTGAAACTGAAATGAAAGTAAATCTTTTATTGCTCGGGAGTGATTTCAGTAATTATACTATTTACAAGCACTTTCAGCGCACTAACGGCTGTGCTATTAAACAAAATAATTGTCAGCTCCCTCTGTTTACGGCGTTAAGGTTCGTACACATTGGCGCGACGCGACAGCGCCTTTGTGTCATGCTGTCGCGTCGCGCCTGTGTGTACGACCCTTTACACTCACTGTAGAATTGTAGACCTTAATATTAGGTCGGGGAAGAAGTTTTTTCGTATTTTGTAGGTATAAAGTTGTAGTAAAATCTGTTTGGCTGTACTGATTGTATCTGGCTGGTTTTGATACCATTACGACACACAACACACACAACACAAACGACACACATGACGACATTTAAAACAATAAAAAGTAAAAACGGTCTCCCGCCATTTTTCAATTGTTTTTCTGTCCGCCAAAACGAGTCAATCTGACGAAGAAATTCGATACATTTTGAAGTTCTATTACAAGAGGGAAAAAAGCGACACAAACCGCGAAAATAATATGTGACGTCTATGGACTTAACGCAGTGTCAGTAAGAGTAGCACAAAGTTGATGCAAGCGTTTTCAATCCGGGAAACATGTCAAAGATGCGCTCACTCTGGTCGCCCTGTTACGGATAAAGTCGATGACTTTTAAAGCTTGATTAGAAAAACCGAAAAAAAAATTCAGCCTATATTAGTTTTGTCGGCTAGAAAACACTGATCTCATCTAGTTTTAATAAAAGAAAATACGGGGATCCCTAGTTCTTTTCGCATATTTTTTTATACTAATATGTTTTAGCATATCCGTTTTCGCATAACTTTTATTAGCATAATGATACTGTGGCATAATAATACTTTGGCATAATGCAATGGTTAGGTTAAGTTAGGATAATTTATGGCAATAAACATTATGGCAATACATTTATGCGTAATGATCATTATGCTGAATTTCGTTATGCCAATGTGATATTATGTCCTAAAATTTTATGCAAATGGATAGGGAACCGAAATTCGTGTGAAAGTGTTATTTTTCACCAATTTATAAAATAAATGTCAATATCATTTATTATTTAGCAACAGCCACCATATATCACTATCGTTGTGAAAATGCAAGTCGTTTCAATAAACAATTCGTTCTGTACCCGAATCTCAGTGTTCCCAACATGTGAGAATTATCATTTACAGCACTTTCAGTGGTCTAATGGCTGTGCTAATAAACGATATAATTATTTGCAGTCTTTCGTTTGAGAGTCTCGAGACGGTTGCACGCCGCTCGAGATGTTGGTAGGGCTGCCAATCAAATGTACAGTATACAAACGTTCGTTTGTATTCGGAAAACGGTTACGTCAAAACAAAACAACAATGTAGTACTTAGTTCTGAATTCATATTATTATACACGATAAGTCTATTGATGGACATGGAAATTAGCATTTGTTTGTATTCGGAAATGCGATGATTCCCGAGGGATATTAAGAAAATAGTTGTACTGTACAAATAGTTGATTGTATTTTTTTTTGTGGAAAGTGCTTTTTGCTCGTTAGTGGTAGCGCCGTCTTTTCTTCTTCACTTAAAAGTGGTGTAGTGGCTAGGTGTCTTTTGTTTTGATGTTCCGAATGTGCCTTTCATTTGTTTTGATCTTACCTTCAAAATATCATAAAATATTTTGATTTTGTAATAAATCAGTAGCAAGTCATGTTTTCAGTGTTTTATGGTGAAGCGCTTATGCAAATCTTGAACAATAGGGTCTATATATTTTGCATAGTTACGAATGTCGTAAGCTTGCTCTATATTTGTGAGTCACAATATGTATAGGTACTGTACAATTGACTTTGATGGATCAGTTGCTGAACTAACATATCGTTTAGATAAAAGCACATAAGTACTAAAATACTTGAGTTCTTACACGTAACCCGATGAAATCTCGACGATGTAAACAATCATATCAATTTGAAATCCCATTCATTGTACTCCAAAAACGATTACATCGATGTTTGTTTGTTATCAAATATTCCCACAACATGACGCAGACCTAGATAAAGCAATGATTTCAGCTTTATTCAATAAAGGTATAATCCTAACATTTTATAACAATACAAGAATACTTACACAAAATTATACCTATGTTATTTTTAAATATCGTGTCGACAAAAGACAGCCCAACCCTTCAAGCACTTTAACGGATCACCGTGGTATTCGCAAAAACATAATCACATTTATTACATAAATAACTTAATAACTTATAACTTTATCAATGCAGCTGAGATACTGGCCTCCTTTTTGCTAGACCTATATAATATTAAATATTCCCGATCAGCTCTTTGGCAGCCCTAGCACGGTCCGCGGCCTGCGCTGCGCCGGCGCCGCCGTGCTCACGCGCATCAGCCGCGCGCTTTCACGACACTTTCACGAATTTAGCATTCGGCGCAGAGGTTCACCGTATTACTTAACGCTAGCGGCCATGTCACATATTTTGATTATGTGTAACGAGCATTAGGACGTGTTAGCTACCTCACAATAATTGGTGCTGGAGAGAAACTTACTCTGCCATACTCAGTCTAGATCTGATCGACTTACGGCATTCTGGGGATAGTTTTTGTGCATGTTAGACACATTAACGGAGAAGTTTTTCTTCGTTTACGCATTGCTACATTTTAGCATCCTCAATTTTATAAGTACTTAGCATGTCTTTAAATTGTCTATTGCACAGTGACAGCTCATTATCATAATCAACCCACTACTTTAACCCGTGTTCAGCCAGGCATATTATAAGTTGGGGGATTACATCGCTGATAAAAATGCTTGGCTCAACGCTGGTCCTGCTCCACAAGGGCGCATAAAATAATTGATTAGCATTTGAAACTACTGTTGGAGCTGCTGAAGATTTTAAAAACTTATCTTTGCATTGTATAAATTCAATGTTTTAGTATTGTATAATTGCATAGCACAGGTGTGAGTACTATGCACCTACTATAAAGCTACCATTTAATAGGTTTTTCTTTCATTGACTTGAATGTGCCCTGGCGGCTGAGAGTTTGTCATGCTCACTCTAATGTCTCGCTGGTGGTGGCGTGTGTGTTGGATCATTAAGTTCCCTTCAAAATGGTTGAGCTGAATGGTGCTGATCTATGCGTCATGTTCGTGAACGGGCGCCGTCAGTGGGGACTGGTCATTTCTTGGCTGCCACGGCTTATTTTAATTTAATTTAATATTTGAATTGCTTTTGTCTTTTTATTACGGACGCTTTTAACGTTCTGCATCGTTCTCACATGCATAATTTCAACATGAACGATGTAATCAATATTTTGTAACCATTTTTTGATGTAAAAGAGTGTCCATGGAGTTTCTTGCCCGTTCTTCTCCATAGGTACCTACTACGCTTTGGAATGGGTAACTAGCTTCATCTTTCTGACTGACCGACCCCTTGACAATTCAAAAGTGCCTGTAATTGGTTTATTTGAAATAAATGCTTTGAGTTTGAGTTTGAGTTCTATAATACCGTTCTTTAATAGTTTATTTTGAGACGTGACCCATACCATATTCTATACTCATTTATCTTCCTTCGTTTCCAGAAAATTCTTCACTCAATAAGTGGTGTAATTAGCCTAACAAATAGTGCGAACTATTAATGAGGCACAATATTATCTGTAACCTTGGCGTCATTTGGTGTGAGCTCGTGATGATCCCCAAACATGTCAAGTGCACTGCCGCTTCCGTGTCTCTCTCTCGTTTTGATTTAATTATCACCAAGTGAGTCGGTACTAGCATCATTCTTTGGTCTTGTAACATCAATATTATTAACGAGGTAGACATCTTCATCTTGATGTACCCATTTAATTAGTTCAGTTTAAGAATCAACTGAAATACAAATACTTAGATATAGTAATTGTGTCGAGAAATTCGTAGCTACAACCCTTGGTTTTTAGTTTAGGTTGTATCCTTAATTACCATGTCTCATATAGTACCTTCGGTATGGTATGCTTCTGCCTATCACTTTTAAATTACAAGCGTGACGCTCTATAATTTTGTAGTTCGTGATCTAAAACTCGTCGTCAAGTTGACTGCCGGTTCCGTATCATCTAATGTTCGCACCATCTTGTGTGGCTCAGAGATGACAAATATTGAGCGAGAGCGGCAAATCACATAATCTTTATTTACTTCCTTATTGACATAATGATTATTTTGTTTTTATGAATCCTGACTAGAGGCCGACAATAAAAAAAAACAGCAATACGAACAAGTAACAATATAATACACAGCAATACAATATATTAGTGTACAGCTGCATCTGGTTAGAAATAAAACAGACCCTAGCAAACATAGGTGGGAAATGGCTTAAGATAATAATGACCAGAGGCAGAAGATCTTGAGCGTTAAGTCATATATATACTGTTTTTTATATTTCTATGGTTAAGTCATATGAAAGGAATGTGACATCAAAGTAGCAATAGTAGGGCTACGAGTCTATATATATAAAAAAATATGGCTTTTCGTTAGTCTCGCTAAAACTCAGAAACGGCTTGAACGATTTGAATATTTTTTTGTTTGTTTTATTCACCTCTTTACTGAGAATAGAATAGAAAAAAAAAAAAAAAAAGAAGATTATAGGAAAAACCCAAAGGATTTTTTTTAACAGGACAACGTCTGACGGGTCAGCTAGGTAGCTAGGTAGAGTAGGCAGGTAGGGTAAGTAAGTAGGTAGGGTAGGTAGGTAGGATAGGTAGGGTAAGTAGGGTAGGTAAGGTAGGTAGGTAGGTAGGGTAGGGTTTGTAGAGAAGGTAGGTAGGGTAGGTAGGATAGGTAGGGTAGGTAGGATAGGTAAGGTAGCTAGGGTAAGTAGGTAGGGTAGGTAGGGAAAGTAGGTAGGGTAGGTGTTAGATACTTAGTGCTACCTGAGCGAGCGAAGCCGGGCCGGGTAAAGCTAGTAACTTATAAATATATGTTTATTTTATGTTTTTCATCGTTTCAGGACAATTACACAATGCGTGTCAGCAAGGCACATCTTCGCCGCAGCAGCAGCCTCACGTCCTGGCGAAGTCTGAAAACTGAACCGGTGAGTCAATATAAAATTTTAACTTCGTGTCCACTGAGACATACACTGCCGGGCAAAATACGAGTATGTGGAAGGTTAAAATTCCACTAGCATCGATGGGGTTTGACGAGAATGACTGGTATTCCAGAAAGGCTTCTTAATGAAAAAAATCCAAGGTTCATCAGCTACTTCTCTTGTTTTGAGGAGAACGATCAGCATCTTAATTGCGTAACACAGTTTCTATCACAATCCGAGAGTTTTGAACTATGATGGATATTTCTAATCCATTGCTTCTTAGGTTTAATAAATTCGTCTGCTCAACATCGTAAATAACGCAATGAACGTGGCTGAACTGTCATAATGAAAGAAAATGGGATCAATTGTCATTATGAGTGTTACGGAATTACCCCGCTGATCTTCAAGAACTTGACGAACATAATGAAACATATTGAAAATATATCACTATAAAGGATTAATTCTTTATTCAAATTTCGCTTTGTTCAAAATAGGAGACCAAACAATTCCTCATAATCCAGCATTCGTTAAAACAAAACAATTTAAACCTACCTTTGGACGTGA
Source organism: Griposia aprilina (assembly GCA_916610205.1). Taxonomy (NCBI): domain Eukaryota; kingdom Metazoa; phylum Arthropoda; class Insecta; order Lepidoptera; family Noctuidae; genus Griposia; species Griposia aprilina. Next base: position 25,886,798 of record OU744284.1, read on the forward strand.
GAAATCTGGCGCACTCATAAGTTCGCAATACTCGTAAATCGAAACTGCATTGTTCGCGGTCGTGAACTTTGCGCAAGCGCCGCAGTGCCGGGCCGAGGTCAAGGCGAGCCATTACAGATGTTTACTTAACATCATTAACGTGTACCACTTCTGCGGCATTTCTATGGTGGTTTCATGGTGGAACGCAGTTATTAGCATGGTGATATGAGAATTATTGAATTATGTATTTTCTGCCTCGTTGGTGTAGTGGTCACAAGCACTACAGCTGAGCATGAGGTCCTGGGTGCGATTCCCAGGTCAGGCAAAGGTTTTTCCATCAGGAACTTCTCAGTAGCAGCCTGGAGTTTGGATTTGTGCCGGGTTGGTGGTAACAGGCTCGCTCCCTGTTAAATGGGACTTAAAAATAACTAGCGAAATTTCAGTGTACTATAGGTAGGTGCACCTCTGCCTGACTCTTCGAGGATTACAGGCGTGATGTATTGTTAAGGTTGCATTTGTAACTCTAACTCAATGTTGGATAAATTCTGTACTCTGCTGTTTAAAGGTGCTAAATCTCTTTATTGTCAACTTGATGCTGATTTATGGGAGCTCTTTCAATAAGCCAAAGATTTTAGTTTCTCGAAAAACGACAATCATAATGTAGAATGAATTATAGAAAAGCTAGACTACCAACATTATTTTAGTATTGCCAGCAGTATTTAAGTATTTCAACAGTTATGGCCCTAACTTATGTATATTGTACCTATTACAAAGAAACAAGAAAAGGTGGTAAAACCTGAAAACAATCTAATCCGCAAAACGGACCAATTAGCGAAACTAATCAACGAAACTGGCGAATTAAATAAATTGACGAGTGAGGGAAACTGACCAGTTATATGCGAACTCTATTACAATCCGTATGGCCTCATGCGTGATATAATTATGTAAATTCCTACTCTCTGGTCTTCGGTTGTTCATAATGGACTGTGGCGATAGGACCGGTAGACCGGTCTAAGTAATTAAGTAAGTGATGTGTGACATCATTAATTTATCACGCAAATAGGTACTTGTTGACAGCTGCTGTCTATCAGTTTTTCAGTCTGTTGGTTCTAAGCATGAAGTCTGATGAGGTATTTTACAGTATGACATAATAACAAGGACTGTAAATTCGCACATAATAGCTTTCATAAAAAAAAAAACTTTCTCACTCAAAATATATTAGTAAGTGTGCATATTAATCATGATCCATCGCGGGCACAAAGTATTTTTCAAGATACAAAGGTGCAGAAGGCATGGCCTATCTGAACATCTTATTGATCATAAGTATCAATATATGTATAAAGTAATATCCTTGATTCAAAACTATTCTAGGCACTTGGAAGTAAATTCAAAGTGAAGTCAAGTTAGAATCTAACTTGACTTCACTCTAATTCTAAAAATCTATATTTTCGGCATGACTCGTTCCCATATCTCATAGCAATTACTTTAAAAATAGAATATTTCATTACAAGTGCGGAAAGGCTGTCATTGCAAAGAGTTCCGACAAATGTCTACCCGAGCCGAAGGCGAGGGTTGACAGTCGGAACAAGTTGCAATGACGGTTCCGCACGTGTACTGAACGACTATTTTTAATACAGTTGCGAAAAAATGAAGCAATTTAATAAAATAATAAAAACACAATAAACTCAACTAACTAATCATTTATTTCTTATAAAAGTCACAGTCAAAGTCACTCATATAAACATTGAAATTGGTACAGTTTTTTATACTAACTGGGGAAGTTTTAGGTTGCATATTTACTGTTTGAGATAAACTATTATTAATTTCGTATGATTGTTCATGTACATTTGTCATACAATGGCGTTTGCTAGTTGATGGAGTTGGATCTGATGAATTATCATTATCAACGAAGGTAGATGGACGAACGTTCTCTTCAACATGTGAAGGAGACGGACTGGACCTTATATTAATGGATTGTGTGATTTTTTTCCCAGTTTCTAGTTTGTTGTTTAATGAATCACCAATATAGCTTTCTGCAACTTTGTCTGATTTCCAACCTCCTAGTCGCTTTAAGGACGTCAAATTGGCTCCTGAATCTGCCAATAATGTAGCAGAGGTCCTCCTGAAGCTGTGCCCAGTATAATACTTAGCATCCGGCAGACCAAGAAACGTAGCTATTTCTTTTGGCATATTACCAAATTTATTTATCCCGATTGCTTGAGCTGTACACTTCCCTTTTTGGTAATTTTGAAAAAAACGGTCGGTTTTTCCTTTTTGGGACCGCTGATTCATATATTTTTGCACTATTTTAAGAAAGTCTCCTTCAACAACAAAGCTTCTCGGTATCTTATTTTTTGTGTTCGGAATCTTGATTAGTAGCATTTCTCCATGGGCTTCAATATCTTTTAAAGTAATATTGGCTAACTCCTCTCTGCGGCAAGCTCCAACAACGCCAAAAATCAGAGCAACCTACAAAAAAAGGGATTTGATTAATATTTTTTTAAATAATGTATTGACTATATTTTGCGATTTCGTAAACTGAATACTAAAGAAAAATATAAGTACTTATTAATAAATTACCTTTGTGGATAAATAACGAGCATCGGGAGCTTCGTTCAAAAACCTTTCCACTTCATTCGATGTTAATATTTTCGACTTTTTACTTGTAAAACCGTCTGATTGTCGTTATAAGAAAGCATTTAATTTTGGGTATTCACTTATATCCACGTTGTTCCTTATTTTCAGCATACTTTTTATCATCGAAAACCTCGACCATAACGTAGAAGGTTTTAAATTTGCTGAGAGTTCGGAGAAGTATGCCAACATAACATTTTCTGAAAAACTATTTGCTTTTTTCTCTTCTCTCCACGCAATAAATTCGTCGTATGTAGATATGTAGCGACTTTTTGACTTTTCCGGTAAAATGTTCTCCGAAGCATTTTGTGCAATTATACTGAGTTCCGGTGGTGTTAATTCAAAAAAACTAGGGTCGAAATTACTCATTTTGTGCAACAAACAACTAAACTCGCAAAGAAAATTTCTGAAAAATGGCGCCAACCGTAGAATATAAGTAGAGTTTTTTTTTTCTTCACCCATTCTGGAAGGCAAAGGGAACTATACCCATACAGCCAAGTCTTCAGTAGATTTTTTTTATTGATATGAATTGAAAATGAAATTTAATGAGATGAAATGAAATGAAACCTAACATAACTCATTCAATCAAATCATTACATCTGTTAATGAAACAAATTAGTAGCTTCTTTTTAGAAATATACGTATTTGCATGAATCATAAAAACTTCAATGAATTTTTTTAGTAAAAACTTCATGGTTGGTTTTTCTTTATAATAGACATTATTTTGGAAGTTGGGAAAGAAAAAGCACAAGTGCGGGAAAGGTACAAAAAAAGCACGAGTATGTAATAGCCCACATCCCGAACGCTATACGTCCCTGCAATACGCCACTTTTTGAGCAACTGTATTAAAGAGTATATTCAATGTACAGTTTTGACTTCGTTACTATTGTCAGTACAATAACACCCCCCACAATAACATTACATCACAAAATAACATGTAAATTAACGAATCATGAATATATTGTACTTGTTCCACTAGTTTTAGAACCTGAAGATTGAGTGCTATGCTCTGTAGGTCGGTTATGTCAATCTACGAAATAGTTATTATGGCAGTAACTGCTTCGCTATACGATAGAAATTTATCATCCTTTGCGACTTTTACAGTTTCTTTAAAGTTTAATTTAGTTTCTGCATATGCAAGAATATTAGTTAAGTAATGTTAATAATATATATTTATGGCATTTTAAATGCCTAGTACCTGTCGCGAAGCTCTATAATTTTGGGAGTCCCATCATTTTGGTAATGGTCTAATGGAGATAGAAGATATTGACAACAAAAAGAAAACTGTTTTGCCTTTGTGTCATTAGAAGCGATTTATACTGTTACTTTACAATTCAAATTGTCTGATTGAAAACGATGGTAGGATTCGATTTCAAGTTTTCTTAGAGCAAGATATACTTTTTTACTTTTATTTTCATTAGCCCTCTATTTACGTTTTCAGCCGGTCTCATAGTTGAATTTTTAATTTCTTTACCTTCTACATACCATACATTCATATCTTGCACAAACGCAATATAATTTTACAACTTTGTCGCTATCTGTATAGCTGACATACCTCTAAACGTAGCGCAATAACACACAGGAGAAATTGTTAATTAAAAGAAAAATGTTTAACTGTAATGAGCAAAAGTTTGTCTTGACAGCACTATCGCTTGAAGCGTAACCTTGATTTATATTAAGCATCTGGTCAGAAAGCGTTGCAGCGGCTGGATTTATTAAATGAGAAATATGTTTTACGGCACTGTCAAACGCGATAATGGCGAAGAATGTAGTTTTCATACTGGAGTATTTGTTTTTTTAACGTATAATAAAATATTATATGTCCGAGACGACATGCTATGAAATGTCTACGATGATAGTGATATCGAGCAAGGAAAGGAGTGGCGTGACAATTGATCAGCGGCTGTCGGCTCACGCAGGTGGAAATTACTATAATGTAGTGCCTCAAAGAAATCTTGTATAGGATAGCAATTTATTACTTCTACGTGTAATATGTTAATGATGTGCTTCCTTATGTCATGCGTCGCTTTAAATAATATTTATGACTGCAGACTGTTTAGTAATCTTCTGGGATGGAAGAAGGAAATATCCCCGCTACACTTTTCTTTGATGAAGAGTCATGAAGACGCTCAGTTGCTAGAAATGGTTAATTCGATACGGAATTGGAATCGGACAATACCCTGCTGGTCTGTAGGTAAACATAAGACAAGTTAAAGATACAATAATATCCGTAAAACAATCGTTAGGTTAGCAAGTAACCGAATACCCGTATCCTGTTATTCACATATTGTTACAAGGTAAGCCAGCACTGGTGTACTGGGACTGGTTCCATGCGATCATCTCACAAGAATCCACGCAGAACATGCAACATGCAAATTGGTGAATTGTATTCGCATTAAATTTCACTTTTGTGCTATCACTTTTGATCGGGATTTTAGTGATATTATATAACTTACAGCAGCAGCGGTGAGTGGTGGTGGGAGCCGTGGTGGCCCATTCGTAACGGCTCCGACTTACCGAGTTGTAGGTCGTGAGTTCGAACCCAGACAGGTGCTTTACTTTGTGTAAATAATTTCTTCACCACTGCTGCTTGGAAATTACATATTTTCCATGTATGCAAAAAGCTGGGACAGTTTTCATACACGCTTTGCAGATTGGGGAAAACGGCGAATCAGACTACTTTACTAACAGCTTACTACGGTTACGTTAGCTCTATCCTCAGATACGGTATAATAGCCTGGGCCAACAGTAAAGAAAAGGAGCGTGCTTTCATTGCTCAAAAACGTTGCATCAGGGCTATATTTAAATTATATGAAAATGACTACTGTAAGCCATTTAAAAAAAAAAACGTTAACACTACCATGTATATATTTGAGGCCGCGGTATTTGTCTAAAATAATATTGACATGTATAATTACTACACGCGAATATGGAGTAAGAATAAAATGCGCACAGTAGCTAGCAAGACTCATCTAATGCATGAAAGTATCTTTTGTAAAGCTTCATGCATCTTTAATAATATTCCGGGCCCTATTAGAAAAATTACGGAAATGAAAAAAAAATAAAGAATCTCCATGGTCAAGTCAACAAGTGCTACTACTCTATAAAAGACGTCCTTTCAGACAAATCACTGCCCCAATATAGTCCTCCTCAGTCATGATGCGTTCAGTGACCCACAGATGTGTACCTAGCTTAATTCGTTCCGTTTTTTTTTCGTTTTGTTTTAGCATCTTAATAATTAGTAACAATAATTCTAAATTTAATTTTTATGTAACTATTGTATGCCCAAAGGGCGGGACGTAGCTGATCACAATTTAACAATTTAAGACCTGTATTAAGTACTTACCTATGATTCACAAGAAATATATTGAATTGAATTGCTCTCAAAACGGTGAAGGAAAACATCGTGAGGAAATCGGCATGTCCTGGAACCAACAAATTCAAAGATGTGTGACATCTACCGACCCCATTGCGACCGCTTGGTAGATTAAAGCCCTTTCGATTCTCGAAGAGAGGAGGTCTGTGTCCCAGCAGTGGGAACATTATATCTGTAATTTTTATGGTGTACATATTAAAGAGTATTCTATTATATTATAGGCTTATTATGACATAACTTACATAAAATGTATCAAGTGAATTATGGAAATACTGGCCTCTGCTGTACCCTTTTGATATTTAAAAAAATGTATCATAGGTACTGCCTCGTCGGTCTAGTGGTCGCAAGCGCTACTCCTGAGCACGAGGTCCTGGGTTCGTTTCCCAGGTCGGCCAAAGTGTTATTGGGTGTCCAGCTGGAATGTCTTAGTAGCTGCCCGGAGTCTAGATTTGTGCGAGGTTCATAGCTATAAGCTTGCCTCCTCTTGCATGGAACTTAAAAAAAACTGGCTGTAGGTACATCTTTGCCTTACCCTTAGGAGATACAGGCGTGATGTTATGTGCAATTTCAATTTCAAATAGAGTTTATTAGCAATCTTAAAACTAGTTTTACAATTTATTTAGATAAAAGGTTTAGACGTCAGAATTCTCCAGATTGCTTTGCTCTTTAGTATAGGGCTCCCCCAGGCTTCTCCATAGCTCACGGTCCTGAGTTTTTCGCCTCCATGTCCCTCCCGCTGTAGTTTTCAAGTCTTCTTCCCATCTTTGAAATGGTCTTCCTCTTTTCCTCTATTCTTCTCTGGGATACCATTCTGTTACTTCTCTGGCTCATCTTCCATTTTAGTTTTATAATTGTGAAAGTCACGTTTGCTACGTTTGTTTTTCTTCTTATAAGATTAAGAATTCCTTTGTCTCTTTTCTTTATCGTCAGTAAAAAAGATTTTTCGTATTTTATAGGTATAAAGTTGTAGTAAAGTGTGTGTATCATAAGGCTTTGAGAATGAATGTGGATGGCTATAAGAGTAGGGAAATACCATATGAACGATGGATGAACTGTGCGAAGGAAGATATGGCTAGACGTGAAGATATGATTAGTAGTTATCCCCGTAGAAATTAGAAAGATGATAGGCAATTCACTATGTCAGTAGTGGGCGAATACTGACATGACGAATAGGCTGTCCTTTAACTACTGACGACATGTCGTCTAATATAGATGTACGGAAGAAGAAGACATGATGCACTGACCTCAAATAAATTGGGATAAGGGATAAGAATGATGATGATGATGATGATAGAATTTGGTAGAATGACTACTTGAGTCCTGATAGAAAAGGATAATGAGGCGCGACATTGTCAACAATCCATTGGATGTATGAATTGCATTTTACTATGGTGTGTGACATCTTATCGCAGCTATTTGCATTGTACCAAGAAACAAGCAGTCTCATACTAACACTCAATAACAACCTAAATTGATTAAACAAAACTAAACAACAACAATTTAATGACAAGCAAATCAATTATAATTCTCATCAAAAGTTAATGTTCTTGAAATTGGCAGCGCGATTACTATAAATTTGGTACATTCTTCAGACACTAATAGCAGTGAAATCAAGCTCATCATAGTCATCATAATCTAGATCAAGCCATAATGACGGAATGATGGATAGTGAAAATGAAATGCCGTTATTCAAATTTCCTTTATTTTGACCAAGAATTTGCAGTTTCTTTAACGTTTTTATCACCTGTATCAATTCAGAACTGTCAATGATTCTTTGCTTCTTCCAAACTCTTTCACGAAGTAATATAGTTCTTATGTTCTTGGCTTTAAAGATGGTTGGTTAGATTGAAGGTTTGTTTTTGCTGTCTAAGGCACAGTGTGAAGCCAGACAATTGATTCAATTAGAGGAAATTATAGACGTCAATGATATTGTTTTGTGATCGTTTTCACAATGGGTATTGAGTGTTAACGTCTTGTGTTAAATGTGATTTATTGTTTAGAGATTGCGCTTGAAGCCGACTGCAACGAAGCTTACGGTATTATGAACTTCATTAAGCATAACAGCTGTGATAATGAAAACGTTAAGTCTGACTTGACCATCATGAAGTTATCTAAACACACAATTATATAAGGATAACTTAGCAGAAAATGCTGATGAGGAGAATGATTCAGCCGAAAACACTTATGAGAAGAATGATTCAACGGGGTTAAAACGTTAAGAAAAATAAGACTACAATGGTCTTGAGACGTTTGCAACAAAATGAAAATAATCATAAATAACAAACATTGGACGTGGGATGATCCGTTCAAAAATATTATGAAAGTCGGAAAAGTAATATATTAGGTCTTTACCTATGAAATTGCCGTTCTGCAGTACTGGCCATTTCAAATCAAAATAATTTTTGTTTGGCTAAGAATTCTAATTTCAAATTAATTTTATTTTAAAAACATGGATTTTTTTTTCTAAAAGTAGTCATTTCTTTATTGATTAGTGTTACATTTTCATCGCATTTCAATCTTTTTCGTCATCATGGATACGTTAAAAATTCGAGTAATTATGGAATATGAGTACCGTCGTGGCAGCAACGCGGCACAAGCGGCACGCAACATCAACGACGTTTACGGAGCTAACACTACAAACCAACGCACCACCTGTTATTGGTTTGCTCGCTTCCGTTCTGGAAATTTCGACCTGAAAAATGAACCTCGCGGTCGTCCGAAGACTTTGGTCAACAATGACGAATTAAAGGCGATTGTGGAAGCTGATGATACACAATCTACGGCTGAATTAGCAGCAGCTTTCGACGTTAGCGTCAAAACAATATTGGTCCATTTGCGTCAAATTGGCAAGGTAAAAAAGCTTGACAAATGGGTGCCCCACGAACTCAATGATCGCCAGCGCGAAGTACGCGTCGAGACGTGCCTTGCACTGCTCAACAGACACACAAATGAAGGAATTTTGAACCGCATTGTTACCTGCGATGAAAAATGGATTCTGTTTGATAACCGTAAGCGCTCAGCAAGTTGGTTGGATCCTGGTTCAGCACCTAAACAATGCCCTAAACGAAAACTTACCCCTAGAAAAGTGATGGTCACTGTTTGGTGGTCTAGCGCCGGTGTGATTCATCACAGCTTCTTACCAAACGGGGTGAGCATTACTGCAGATGTGTACTGTGAAGAACTGAACACAATGATGGAGAAGCTGGCGCATCTCCAACCAGCATTGGTCAATCGCTCGTCTCCGCTGCTCCTGCACGACAACGCGCGACCTCATACTGCACAGCAGACGGTCTCCAAGTTGCAAGAACTGGGGTTGGAAGCTCTCCGTCATCCGCCCTACTCACCAGACCTTGCGCCTACAGACTACTACTTTTTCCAGAATTTGGATAACTTCTTGGCGGGAAAAAAATTTAATACCCGAGAGGCAGTACAAAATGCCTTTGAAGAATTTGTTGCCTCCCGTCCAGCTGATTTCTTTAAGAAGGGCATCAATAAACTGCCACTGCGATGGCAAAGATGCATTGATTGCATGGGTGATTACTTCGATTAATACAAATAAAAAATTCATGAAAAAAATTCGTTTAAATTTTTTCATACAAAACGGCAATTTCATAGGTAAAGACCTATTATAAGCAAGAGGTTTTAAATGAAGTTCTCCAATATCTTTTGAGTTTGTGTATTATAAATATTACACTCAATCCGTTTATACTGGAAAGTAAAAACACAGTCTTTGTTATTTTGCAATGCGTCATTGAAGTGAAAAAACTATATTTTTGTATTTAATGGTAATTTCATCGTAAGTGTATATAGGATTTCTTGTTTTATGCTATTCACCATGTTTTTCTTATGCATTTTTTTTACTCTAGGGCACTTAATAAGTTAATCGTTTGGTTATGTTATTTCATTTGATTGTTGACTATATGTTAGACCTAAGCAAGCGAATAAGAACATACTACTACTAATATGGGTAATAGAATATATATAATAGAGGAAATATATGTATTTTGGAATTGTCGTGATTGTTTGATGATTCGATAGCTTGGCCTTTGCGGTTTTCGCCGATTTGGTTTCGATGACTTAGTTGGACTAAGACCATATTTCATGCTGGTTCAAACGTATCAAATAATTCGGCAGAAAATTATTATGAGTTACTGTACGAATCGAGTTAGAGTCCCGCAAGGAACCATGTTTGGACCGTTAAGGTTTTCTGTAACTGTCCAAACATGACATATTATTAACACACACATGACAAGTCTTAGACATATTATTTAAGATAAAGAAAAACATTTTGATGAATCTTATTTTCTTGTCAGCATTGTTTCAAGTAATAAGTAGGTAATATGTAGTATTGTTTGTAGTAAAATATAAAGCAGTTCCTATTAAAACAATTTGTGCTGCGGTTTTTGTCTACAAACCATTGTTTGAATCTATTGTGGAAATAATAAACGGCTATGTTGGTGCAAAGATACCATAACACTATCAACATTATGCCGCAAAACTTCTTCAACATTCAACATTGATCATGTTACGGATAGTTTTTTAAACATTGTTAAAGTTACACAAAAGTGGAAACTACAAATTAAATGTGAGACGTCATTACACAAGCTGTGAAGTGGTAATGTGTAAACTTTTATGGCAAGTGTTGTCCAAACATTGGCTTCAATCAGCGGATGCGCAGGCTAGTTTTTATTTCCCGGGCGCGATCACAATGCTCCGCTTACAGGAACTCTGAGTTCAACAGAGGTTGATTTTCAGACTTCATCAGTTTACTTGAGGCCATGGGAATAGCGAGTATTTTGAGAATCTGAAGGTTCATCACTATAATTTTCAAAACTAAGTTATGGTTGACTTTCACTCTGACAGTAACGTTAATCGACAAAATAATGTGACCGCCCGGTACGACTGATATGTCTCTTCCTTCATACAAGTAACAGGCACTGAATGAATTCCTCTTGATTCTCCGGCCTCAGTCTTAAGGAAAACTAAAGTTAATTTCCTCCACCATCATACCAAAACTTAATAGACAAACAAAGTATGTCGGATATATATCAAAGTACCCACAGGCATGAGCCATCGCCGCTCTAATAGCCCCAGAGCAAACTCGTTTTGTTTGTTCCCAGAATCAATTACAGTACAACACCGAGGTTTAATGACTCGATCAACAAAAAGCTGGCCAAACTGCGGTCGCTGACTCTGGCGCGTCGACACTGGAACCACTCACCAAATCGAGCAAATATTTAAAAATCGATTTAAATTATTTGCTATCGACGTGATGGGTTTTGGTTTGTTTCCTTTCTGTGTGTGACATTTGTGATAGCAGGATAATTATTTATCATAACATATCATGATATGTACTTAGTCTGTTTTCTAGAACTACTATTTTGTTAGGTACAGTCATTTGCTGTTGTCAAACTGCAGGCGATCACCAAATAAAGATATACCGTGTAAGTGAATCATGTCGTTACTGTATATTCTTTATTGTGAGGTCTGTTATGAGCTCCACTTTTAAGGAGGCAGGAAAACGAAGGTGTCATTGTCCGATGTCTTAAAGACACGAGACTGCTACTATAGTTTCTACACAGCAACAATTGCCTTTCCTGCGTCTTTCCCATTACATAGTAAATATAAGCCTAATAACTACAAATAATGCAGATTATTATTTTATTACCTCCATTGCTAGTTATGCGGAAATTACAATAGTAAAGTGTGGGATTTAAACATCGCGACGATATACAATCTCATTTAATAACTTACTTTAACTTCATAATATTTGCCTAGCGAGATAAATCGTTGATAAACACCACCTTCCCCTCTTATAGGAAGCGATAGCTTAAGACAATATTTGCAACCAAAATTATGGGTAAATTGAAACATAAAGGTATACAACGGGGTAATTGCCTAACACGCATAAACTAACAATTGATTGCAATGCATTTAATTTTGACAGTTCATACACGCTCATTGCGTTATTTACGTTGTTGAGCAGAATTGTTTAAACCTATAAAGTAATGGATAACATAATGGGCATTTTCTTCAGAACCCGCGGGTTGTGAGTGAGTTGAAAGTACGCAATCAGGAATCCAGGAGCTTTTATTACCGAATTATCGAATGCAATCGTCAAGCTATCTATTTCACACAGTCCAGCAGTACTAGCACCAGCATGTTTTTAAAGAACCGTCTTTATGGCGAGATTGAAGATATAGGTATTGTTAAACGTCAGAATCAAAACTTACTGTTACAGTTGTGTTGTGAGTCAGTAACGTATTTCCAATGAAACTGTTGATCTGCTGGATGCCTTTATTGCCAAGACCTTACACTCCATAGCTCACCACAGCCGCATCGATATCATGGAAACCTTCGTTAATTTTTGTTTCCGAAGATTTCATCATCATCATTTTCATGAAAGTATTATCTATAATATAAATAGAAGTTTTATTTCCAATGTTCACTTCATAATGGAAATCAGCCCTGAACTTTATCTTTGATTTGGTTATCATAACAATGTATGTCGTTACAAGAACTTCTGATTTGACCTCGATCATTTGTTATCGTCGGGATCATTTCCATATAAGAATGGAATAAACAAAACAACATTCCGGTTTGGGCCTAAAATAGCTTTGATTGTGTCACATATCTTTAGCTCTATCAGCTACCACAAACAGGACTGACAGCAGTGGAAAATTTGAATTGTTTTGGTTTTTCTTATGAATCCGCTGGATTTTTGGCGAATTCAGTTGGTTGATTCATTGATTAACATTTTAACAGTAACATTTTAAAAGTTTAGAGACTTTTAGGAAGGTCCGTGTATCTCGTTTTGGGATTCTTTGAGGAGCTGCCTGTTGTCGGAGAAAACAGGACTGTTCCCAAAGTTACATAAAATTTAAATGACTTAAACAGTTTGGTAATAAAACAAATTGAAGGACATAAACTTTAAAAAATGGGTACATTGTATTAATTTAAATACCGCATTGAAGGTTTGTGTATTCAAATGGTGTTCATATTTTCAGTACATTTTAAATTAGGTATAATTAAAGTTGCATTTGTTTATTTTCTTTGTGGCAGTCCAAAGTGGAGTTTCGTCATTAACTTTCAACCTTATTCTTACATTCACCGTTCAACGTTTATGAACTGAATGTTCAACGACTAAGGATGGTTTTGATTGAATCTTGAAAACTTTTATTTAATCTGATATCCATCATAATCAGCCTATAATGTTCCCACTGCTGGGACACAGGCCTCCTCTCTTTGAGAGGGAGCCAGCTTTGGGGGGGGTGTAATCTGATATCCAATGATTATTATTTTCTTTTTCATCATTTATTCCAAATTCCCTTTACTGGAGGATAAAAACACACACTAACACCTTCTGAAAAAAGCCAAAGCCAATAGGTAGAATACTATGAGCATGAACCATAGAGGAAGTCTAAAAGTGACCTCGGTGAAAGAGCTTTTTTTTATAGGAAATCGGTTGTCATGTTATGGGCATATGATGTCGAGGAATAAAGGGCATGAATGAATGGAGTATGAATGTGGATGACTATAATAATAGAAGAAGACAATAGAAACAATGAATGTATTGTGAGTAAGATGAGATCACCTTACAGAGTGATATTTAGAAAGGGCTGAATACTGAGATGTTGGTTCATAGATACGTACATAGAAGAAGACATGTTGCGTTAACAAGCGTTAACCCCAAAAGTTTTTACATAAGAGCAGGAGTAATCAGAAATCAGTAAAATATCAGAGATCAAGCACCTGCCATGCCATATAGGTATACACTGACCACTGACGAGCAATATAAAAAAGCCACTTGCACAGTGCCTAAAGAAATCTAAATATCTCCTAAATCACACCAGCCGGCTTAGCATGACGCTATCTATCTCTTCGAAGAATAGAGACGGCTATTCCCATACAAAGTGACATTTCGTTTCTCTATTTTTGACATCGCACCGTAAAAATCCTTCTAAAATCTGTCATTTTGTCTTTCGTTTCTGCCGATCGTTGTCTAGGTCCTTTTTAATGTAGACTATTTCAGAAGACAGTTGTCTAAGGTAGTGAAGACAAACTGATTTTTTAATCGCCATGCTAAAGACGGTAGAAAACTTTTTACTCGACGGCCACAAAGTATAAAAATGGAAAGGAAAAAAGGAATTTTTCACTTTTTGTATGGAAAATGTGAAAAATTATTACCTACATGTTGAGTTGTAGAGGTTTAAGAGTTTCATAAAGGGGGTTGAAATTTTCATTATTTTTGAGATAGGACACACCATTTTCTAGATATAAGCAAAATAAAAGATAAACGTTAATAAATTACTGAATTTCGTAAAAAGTGCAGTTGACTCTTTCTACTTTGCTGCCGTCGTACTGTCTTCACGAAACGTCATTTTTGTCTATTCTTCCGTCAACAAGACGGTGCCTGTGCTACGCCTGCAGTTAGTTTCATGAAGTATACAAATCTTGAAAACAGTATATTGCACATTAAACCCTTTTTACATACTGGCCTGTTCGAAGAAATGGATAGAAAAAAGTAAAAAATAAATGAGACATTCTACTGTCCAACGTGTGTTTCGAAGGTTTAGAGAGACAATACTTAAGAAGAAACGATGGCAAGCCAAGGTGGAGACGATCGATTCATTGTGTCAAGGTTAAGAAATCGACATCAGACGGGAGTTGTGGTCCAGCAACAATTTTTGCAGACCCGAAGGGACCCAATCATTGAGTGGAGAGTCAGGAGACATCTTGTAGGAGCCAATTTAAAGCCTTACGATGCTGTTCGAGTTTTTGGCTATTCGCTGGCCAAATAGCCAAAAACTCGAACAGCATCATAAAGTTGCAAGATTAAGATATGCCCGTGAGCACGTCGAATCGGGTGAGGAGGAATGGGGCAGAGTAATGTTCTCTGATGATACGAGATTCGTGTCGTATAATCATGACTAGAGACGTCGAGTATACAGACGGCCAGGAGAACGTTCCACACAAGCATGTTTCGATGAAAAAGTTCCATACGCAGGGAGGTTCTGTACACGTGTGTGCCGGTATTTCATCAGATGATCGTACGGCGCTAGTGCTTATAGAAAATGGCAATTTGACCGCTGTGAGATACGTAAACGAGATTCTCAATGAATATTCCGGTTCGTCTTTGGTCATTACGGGCGACAATGTATAAACAATGCATGATAATGCCTGGCCCCACACAGCTCATGTGGTAAACCTTCAAGACGTGAGAATCCATCAAATAGAGCGGCCAGCAAGAAGCCCTGACCTAAATAAAATCAAATCATTTATTTACCAAGTCATTTATTCAAACTAGGCTGAGAAATGGCACGTTTTTAACGTCAAAATTACATAGGACAGTCCCCCAAAATGCCCGCCCTTCACCAGTTCCTAGTGCTTTAGCTGGGGAGAAGAAGTGGCGCAACAAACTCCCCATCAGCACAGCTGTCTGTTCAGATAGAACTAGTGATGTACCGACTAGTCGGCCTTATTTGTAGTCGGCGACTAGTCGGCCAATTTTTGACTCGTATTAATATGCTTCAAAATTTAAAAGAGGGTGAATAAAATGAAATTGAAATCGTTACTGTTATTATTTTTTATTATAGAATGTGTGCAATTTAGAATAGGATAGGAAGGAATAGGAACCCTTCGTTTGGTCCATTAATTAATTGGACTTAGATCCAGAAATAAAATAAAATAAAATTAACTAATACTTCTAACAAAAAAGAAGAAACTCTATAGCAAACAATTGGCGATAAGTAGGTTTACAACTTAGAAATATAAACTCTTCCTTTGGCCTAATAATAATGAATTAGACTTAGATCTGGCCGCCGCACAGTGGGCCCATACTGAAAATTAGTGGACATAGGCAACAAAGTTCCAATATCGATGCGATTTTTTTTTATATGATGCGTTATGATATTCCTGACAACTTTTTTTCTTATAAAATTTCTTCCAAAGTTGATAGTTTGTCTTGAAAAAAATGAATTAGATTTTTTTGTATGGAGCGAATCACGTTTAATTTTTTTTCTTCAATTGTGCTAATATGTTGGGTGTGTGGCGTGAGTATATGATAGCTAGGGTCATTTTCAATCCACGAAAAAAAAATCAGCGCCGGCCATCTGCGGCATCGCGCTAATCATTCGGTAAAAAAAAATATTTTGTTCCGTTTAAAATAAATTCAAAGTATATTTTTTGTGTCATTAGGTTGATTGACCTACTCTTTATTAAATATAGAGTTTTAATAGCGCATAGGTACTTATAACTAATTATTCTGGTAGAAATTTAGTTATTATTGCTATGTTATCGGTAGCACCGGCATTGTGATTAATGACTGATTTGTTTGTGCCCTCGGCTAAGCGCATAACAAACGAGTCACCGAAAAATGCTTGTTTCTGATTGGCTGTGTTATTTTTTTAATTGCACGTTATCTATTGTTGAATAAATATCGTAATAAGTTTCAGGTTATACTAATTTCTTTAATGATAGGTGGTGAAATAATTTAAATTTGTACGGGCAAGTCGTTGATAATTATCTACAAAATCAAGCGTATGTATATTATAGTATAAGTTATCGTACGTGTGATCAATATGAAACTGTGAAGTAATTGTAGCCCTGAAAAGGGCTGTTTGTCATATTCCTAGCCCTGATGCGCTTTTGTGGGAATAATCTAGAGCCGGATCACATTATTTCTTGTTCCAGAAGTGCCAGTGGGTCCGGCAAATTTTCGGACTCTGCTATGAGGCATTCTTCTTCCTCCATAATCTCACTGTCACAGGGAGGCTCAGTAGTCTGTAATAACTGAATTGCTTCAGGCAACAACACATTATGAACCTGTTTCATTATTTTAGGCCTTATGTAGGATATGTGGGGATCCGGTTGATGGCAATAGGCTCGCCCCCTATTACATGGGACTTAAAACATAACTGGCGAAATGTGGGTGTGCTATAGGTACACTTCTGCCTAACCCTTCGGGGAATACAGGCGTGATGTTATGATTTTATGATATGTGGGGATCAGAGCTTATTAGAAGTCCATGGAGGATGTCTTCGTTTGTTGCTATTCTCCCTGTTTTCCGAGTGTGCCTCTCCCTGACGTTTCTGAAGTCCTTATTACGGGCTTCCGAAGCTTCTTCAGATAAGATACCTAAAACGAATAAGTGAATACAGTTTAATTTCAAAACGCAATCGAGTCAAATAATACATCAAACTATATTTATTTTTTACTTACCGGTTGGCAAAACACCAAAGTGGTTACAGATGTCTGCACCGTGCATTAGAAGTTTATGTACACTAACTGGCATGTAGTACCCCGAATAGTGTTGCACGTACACATCAGCTGTTTCTCTACACTATCTTCTAAATTTTTCACAGTCAATGTTTTTGCCTGATGATATGACTTGTAGAATAACGGAAAATCTGAAAATCAGGTTTTCGTCAATTCCTGTTATTCTGGATGATCTTTTGTAATCTTGGAAAAAGCGCCTCGCAGTATTCCCGTCATTTGTAGTTCCAAAACCCTAAAATGGGAAAACAATACTGTAATATACAATATATATCAATCAGCATTCCAGTTTGCTCACGAAACACTTGCTGCGTGGTATTTTTTTTAGCTTGTTTCAAAGCCTTATGTTCGCCTCGAGCAGACTATCGTTGAAAATCCAGATTATAAGATATATGGAGAAGACATTCCATACACCGAATTTTCATATGCAGTGAAGAAATTCCTTGTTTGTAAATTTCTTCACGAAGTGGTTTGGAAGATAAAGCGTCTAAATTATTCATCTCGCTCGGTTTTGCCAAGCAAATGGGACACGTTGCATATGATGGTTCTTCAGCAATAATATTGGCCACTTTTCCATCAATCACGGTCATATGCAATTCATGTGATACAATCATATTTCCACACTGTGTAGATATACGTTCATCAATTTGTTTTTTCATCTCAGACTCTTCAGACTTTATAAAATCAGCTGTCTCCGAAGTGAAAGTGAACTTCACTGGTCGACAGTACAAAGTTGAGCAAGGTGTGGGGTTCTCCCAAACTATATTTTCATTCCCAGATGATGGGCTAGTAGACACTAGCCGAAGAGGGACAATGCTTATCATGACTACTGATGAATCATCGAACTCTGTAGCTGTGTTTGACGTTTTCTGTTTATAATTACTCTGCGACGAAGAACCATCAAGTCACCATTTCCAGGTCAACTTGAGTTCTTCATTTTGAGACCTATCAACAGAATTCATATCTAGTAAAATCCTCTGCACAGTGTGGTCCAATAGCGCTTGCAATTTAACGAGACCCTCCTTCTCCTCGAGCTTCTTTTTCGGTAATCTCCATACTCTCTTGTGGTGGGTAACATCTTTTCTTGGCATTTACAAGCTTTGGATAAGATGGAAAGGCAGCACAGTTTTGTCAAAGAGCTAAGTACTTCCATTTCGAGAGCGCAACTGATGTATAAAGAGCTAAACACTTATCTTCAGAGACAGTACTTAAGCTCTGCTTTTTGAATAGTCGCTCTTCTACTTCGGATAGCGCATCTGGATTACTGGAAAGGTATTCGACCACTTTTGCCAGATTCGTTTTGCCGTTGTCTTTCAATTTTGTTATGTACCAGTGCTGCAACTCTTCCTCGGAATTTTCTTCTACTATGGAAGTAGAACGTCTTTTTTTTTGCTTATTATTTAACTCTTCGAACGGTTTTCTGTGCTCCTTATCTGTAGATGTTCCCGCTTCCGCAGTACTGTGGGAGTGCTACGTGTATTTAATAATTAACGCAGCACTCCTTAGAACGTAAATATATTTTATCAAGGAATTATACACTGGCAGGCCCTAGCTCTGCCTGTCTACCTATTCAACCATCTACCATCACTTTTTTATAAATCTTATTTTAAACTCACTTGACTGTTCGAGGCAAACCAACGATAATATATGTCCAGCCAGTCAACATAAGGTTGACACATGCAGACAACCTCTACATGAGCTACGCCCACCCTTAAATAAAAGGATCGACGCAGTCGTGTTTTCAAACAAGACTTTTATTTACCACCTCGAACAATCAGACACTTCCTGCCTATACCTATAAGAATAATTACCTAACGCCAGAAATATATTATACAATATGAAGTCCAACTCTTACAAGAGAAGGCTTAAGGACAGGACGAACGATTTGCGTATCTGACTAAGATATGTGTCAGGTAAGAAAAACATTACTATATGTTACCACATACATGAATAAATTAACATTCGCCATGCTTAAACCTCGTCGCGCCAAAACTGGCAAAAAGATGCGACGTGGCTTCCTAAAAACAAATAAATTGAAGTGACAAATTCACAACAACCCTGAAGGAGTTTAATGAAAAGAATGAAACTTAACATCGTAAACTTCGACCCCATCGGACGGTATGAGTCGGAGGGAGAAAAGGCTAAGAAGTCGGAGCTCATCAAAAATCCTTTTTCAAGCACATACTCCAGAGGAAAAATCTCAAAAGCCTATTCGATCTCATCATTTCAAACTTCATTAACCATCAGCCAGTGCTGATTAAACTGTGGGTTCTCAACAACATTAAGTTTAACCATTGATGTTGACTCAACATCCTTTGCAAGAGCTACGCTCCTTTAGCAAAGTTGGTTACAACTCAGAGAGTATTCAATCCAAATTCGAACTGATGGTGTCAACACAACACCCTTTGCAAGAGCTATGCCCCGTAAGCAAAGTTGGTTCGAGCTTAGACTGAGTATCACCCTCCCCTCTAAAAGAACCACAGTTTCCAAAAAGATAAAAAAATATCTCTTGACTCGCATAACTATGATCTGGAGTATGGCTATGCTATCACAGCCTAGTGAAATCCAACTATTATTGAAGACGAAGATGCCTTCTCCCTCAGACTTCTTGGTGTGGTGAGGTGTGACACCTCACACGCACCCAGCTGCGTCCAAAGATTGCTCCCCATATATGAAAAACATAAATGAAAAGGCATTAATACATTGTATCATATTATCCAAACTAAAATAATGAATTAATCTAAATGATGTTTACATCTAATTGACATCTATATGACAATAAATGACAATACAAAAAGACAATAAATTATTATAAACTGACATGAAAAGGTTTTAATCTACATACATATACAATATCCCTGAATTTCCTATGATTTAATTTTTTAAACTTATATTTTAAAAAGGAAAAAATGTTTATAAAATAATTATTCATTTCTCTAGACTTTCTTTTAAATTTATTCAGTTTTGGAAAGAAGTCTTTTATTTTAGTTTTTCTAACATATGAGACCTTTTTCTTTACCCGAACTTTTCTTTTTGTATTGTTAACAATACGCTGATGATATGATGGGACATTACGAAATCTTCTTTTGCTGTGGTAAGAATGAATTATAAAATGACCACCTACAGATTTGACTATCTTACGAGTCAATGTATTTTTGACCAGATCAACCACTATTTTTATTTTATTATCATTATTTCCGACAATATGTGACACCGCGTCATCCTCGACTATCTCATTGTCACCATCTAACTCTGAACTAAACTTTAATTTACAAATTTGGTCTGGAGTCACAGATAACTGCATATTCTCATTTACTGTGGTTATCAACGACATATTATCGATTTCCTTTATATTTGAAAGTAAAATAAAATTATCCTCGTTAGATTGATCAACACCGTCGTTATATTTGTGTGATTCTTCGACGTGATCAATATCTTCGTTTAATAAGGACACACTCTGCTGTTCTGAAACATGGCTATACAATTTAATATAAGGATTAGTCTGACCCGATTCATCAAATTTGTCCTCGTGTTCATTCTCGAACACTTTGACTGGTCGTTCCTCATCATTCGCAGGTCTGCACTCTTGGCAGCTGCGCTCGTCATCAACATCATGGTCATCACTACCTGCTTGGCAGCTTTGCTCATCAAATAATGGGTCATTATGTTTTTCGCTAGAAAATATAACAGTATCATTATCTAAATTAAAACAACTTTCTTGCTCGTCTTCATTGGTCATATCATGTGCAAATTCCTCTTCTTGCACTCTATGCCCTATTTTGGAAATGCATCTGCATGGGAACTCAGCTTTAAGCTGGTCACAGATCGCTACAAAACTCATACCTTCCCGGTATATAAATTTGTGAAAAGCTAGGGCAGCACCCTGAAAATATGCGCTCACTATTAGCGCCCAATCGCTTTCTCGCCATCCGTAGCTGGTAGCAAAATCCTCGAAAGCGTCTAAAAAAATGTCTATGCAATCGTGGCTTGAGCCCGTGAAAAAATCTTGAGCCATCTCGCTTTTTAAATTATAAAATTGATAAAACCACTTAGCTTTTAAATTCCAGTGACTTCACTTTTGTTTCACCTTTTCATATTATTATAAACTTCGCACAATATAACGCTTTGTGCACGCAACACGAGAAACGAACTTGTGCAATATTTTATTTGGCTCTGCACACGCCTTAAAAATAATGGGAGCTTGCGTACTTTTGCGCTTCGGCGCCTCCACCAATTGTGGGAGTGCTACGTGTATTTAATAATTAACGCAGCACTCCTTAGAACGTAAATATATTTTATCAAGGAATTATACACTGGCAGGCCCTAGCTCTGCCTGTCTACCTATTCAACCATCTACCATCACTTTTTTATAAATCTTATTTTAAACTCACTTGACTGTTCGAGGCAAACCAACGATAATATATGTCCAGCCAGTCAACATAAGGTTGACACATGCAGACAACCTCTACAGTACATACTGCAAGAGTAGGAACATGGGAATCTATATCGACAGGCTCAGGTAAGGCTGCGCCCGAAAAGCCCATCTCACTTCTCAGGTCAACACTGTCACAAACAGGCCAGTTGATATTTTTTCCAACCACTTCCGATTACTTACACGATTCATAAAAGTTTTTTGATTTCTCCTTGACTCTATCCACATTTTATTTAGATTTACACAAAAAAGTCGACAGAACTCCTTGACTCGGTTCTTGTCTTCTTCAGAAACTTCGGTAGTCAAGACAGAAATCATACTTTCATATAGAAACATATGATTTTTCAGATCACCGCCACTTCTTAATTTCACAAAAAGATCTAGGTTGGTACAAAATCCAGCCATAGTTCTAATGTAAATATAAAAATA
The DNA here is from genome assembly GCA_916610205.1 of Griposia aprilina. NCBI lineage: Eukaryota > Metazoa > Arthropoda > Insecta > Lepidoptera > Noctuidae > Griposia > Griposia aprilina. The sequence goes on from OU744284.1 coordinate 25,908,922, forward strand.
AAAGTATTTCACTGTGGTCACAAATAAGCGACAAGAGCGAAACTAGATGGACTTAATGAAAGTTAATTACTCAAGTAGTGGACATAACAGTAAGTGAAAATTATTCAGCCAATCAGAGACGAGCATTTTTCGATGACTCATTAGTTATGCGTTTAACCAAGCGCACAAACAAATGAGTCATCAATCACAATGCAGGTGCTACCGATAACATGCAATAATAACTAAATCTCTACCAAAATTACTAGTTAAGTACCTATGCGCTATCAAAACTATATATTTAACTAAAAAGAAGGTCAAAACAGCCAAATAAGACAAAAAAAAAATACTTGGAATTTATTTGAAATGGCAAAAAAAATCTTACAAAACATTATTTTTTTACCGAATGATTACTCGCGATGCCGCAGATGGCCGGCGCTGATTTTTTTTTCGTGGTTATAGAATGACCTTAGCTATCATATACTCATGCCACACTCCCAAAATATTAGCACAATTGAAGAAAAAAAATTAATCGTGATTCGCTCCATACAAAAAATAATAATATTTTTTTTTCAAGACAAATTATCAACTTTAGAAGAAATTTTATAAGAAAAAAAGTTGTCAGGAATATCATAACGCATCATATAAAAAAATATCGCATCGATATTGGAACTTTGTTGCCTATGTCCACTAATTTTCAGTATGGGCCCACTGTGCGCCGTGCCGGGCGCTGCGCGCGCATCTACGAGCCGAAAGCGTTGTCACGAAAATTACCGATGTCACCCGAACTCAACCGAAAGCAATGATTGGCTTGGCCGACTAGTCGGCTAGTCGGCCAAAGTCATAGTCGGCCCATCTCTCTCTCTAGTTAGAACTGTTAGAAGAACAGGATTCTATACAATAGTAAGACATTAACATTACGAAACACAAAACATTAAATTAAATTATTTGCTTTATGTCAGCTAGCACACGCCAATATACCAACAAAAACATTGAAACTGAAACAGAAACTCAAGCAGAAATAAATAATAAAAACGTAAACAGAACTTAATATCTAAATCATAGCCTCCAGGCATAAAAGGCGTGCTTACATATGCAATGCTGCATTATGTTCATATAGCTGTAACATGAAGTCACAAAAAGAAAAAAAAAACGGCTCAACTTGACAACCTCCTCCTTTTTTTTCCGTCGGTTAATGATAAACTAGGACCTTCGAAGTAAAATAAATAAACAGTTAATTACTAATAACAATAACAAAACCATCGTCAGCAAGACGACCAGTCACTACAAGTAGCACCCGTTATGAGCATAACGCAAAGCTCAGCCATTACCCCCCTCGCTATCATCCTATCAAACATGCCTGGGACGAGCTTGGCTTGAGACGTGTTAGAAGCCGAAATCCACCTCAAGTCACACTTCTTGCCCTGAAAAATGCACTTATTGAAGAATAGGAGAATATTCCTCAGCATATACTGAGGAATCTGGTACTAAGCTTGCCAAATTGTAAAGAACCCAAATTGAGAGCACGCGAGGCATATGAAATATTAATTCATGAAAAAACTAATTTTCAATTTCGTAAGCCCACTTTAAGAGTTAGTAGTTGTTTTGTTTTTTCCTTCTTTGACAGCATTTTTTTTTTGTTTCAATTCGGTGTTTTTTTTTAATTCGCTATTAATACATTTGAATGTCGCTTTTCACTTTATCTAGCTATAATGGGTGGTTTCGGAAATATTTCATGATACGTTAGTGGATTTTTATATTGCTCGTCAGTGAAGAAGAATTTAATTAATTTAATTTAATTTATTTTATCTCTCATTTAATGCCATTTAGGTAGCTGAGATTTGTCTAGGTACCAAACAAAAGTTACTGAGAAGGTTTCTGAGCTAGGTGACGACGTATTGTCTTCAGTCGTGAACAATGATCGTTTTCACATGACAAGGACAAGCACAAACACAACCTTGTCCTGTCTGACTTCGGAGTTAGGCGTATCACATACTACAATGCGCCACGTGATGGGGTGCGGGAAACGAAGCCAAATTCCTCGCGTGGAAGTGCGTTTTTATTGAATTTGTATGTAAAAAATCACACGCGGGGGCGCGTTATCTGCGCCCTGTCGCGTGGTGCGTTGTAGTGCGTGATCCGTGTGTCTTAAACTTTACTTTAATCACGGTTTTAATAACAAATCATATCATATTTTAATACATAATCACCGTTTGTCTATATTAAATGTTTCCAATAGAATCGTGATTCAATGTCAATTCAAGTGTTATTATATCCATCTCCTTCACATGGTTAATCGTTCTCGCTCACTCTACGATAGTTCTTATCATTTTAATATGCTTTTGTTTCAGCTCAGACATTTCTATTGTTATTGCTAACCTAGTATTTGCTCATTCATCTTGCTAATCGCTTCTGCCATCGTGCATCGTTTAAAATACCCGTAGGAATTAGTCTTTCGAACCGGCCACATGTTTGTTGTTTGTTTTTCAACTTGTGGGATTAGAACTTTTCGAAATCCACCTCCTGGAGCAATAAAAAAAAGGTTGGGTGCGCGTGAGGTTGCAACAGAAAACATTCTGGGGGGCAGCTTGTGCTGAGGCTGTACGTCGTTGGAGCGAGAGGTGCGACTTGAGCCTACTCGATTCATTCTCGATTTCTCACCAGTGCCGCGCGAACCGCCGACATTATCGCCCGTCGCGTTTCGTTCTCATTGTACAAAAGTTTTTTTAATTCTTTTCGAGGTGTGATTTGAAAAGTCGGTAACAATAAAAGTAAACGAATTGTTTTATTATTTTCGAATAACGAATTGAATGGTGTTGTGAACAAGTGTATCGATTGTTGTAAACAGCAACCTGACCGACGCGTGGCGGAACATAAAAACAAACTCTCGTCTCGCGTTTCGAATGGTCCCCGGCAGTAATTAGTTTGGTAAAAGTGAGTGTGTGTGCTGTGGACGCTTGATGGTTCAATTAGAACTGTTTTATTAAGCTTTCGTATGTACCACCATTTCGCTTAATCGGCTCTTTCTACGGATTACACATGTTGAAGTTGGTTAGTGCCATTTTTAATGATTCATTCGCTAATTACAACAAACTGCTAATCGTGACCGTCATTATCCGTATCGACATGTTCATTTAAATAAAGTGATTCTGATCTAACTTGCATAATACTTGGTTACAAATGTTTAATTTTAATTTGAACAAACTGGTTACAATTAAACATAATGTAGTTCACGTTGTGTTTATCAACTAATTTGCAACTCCTGATAATCTGATATTATCGTAAAAGTTATCAGATGACGGTGACGATAGTAACACCTAATTGCTTTAGTATCTGTTGTGTAGTTTCACACGATACTTCGTTCAGATGGGTGGACGTGCTTCAAAAATATATATTCGTAAAATATTTATATTATAACAGTTTCCTGTATTGATTCCGCAATCTTGGAACCCTAGTTAAGAATACATTGTCTGTTCTCATTACGTTGCATCACGTCAAATTAGATTTATGAATAGTTTTTGAATTGTTAATGCATCATTGTGTGCAGTATCGTCTGGCTCGTTAAAAACTTCATTGATAACATTCAGTTTGGCATTAAAAGCATGAACTTCAACCAATTCGTTATGGTTCGGTTCTACGTATTGTAAGTTATCTACAATTTTATACACAGCTCCATTTTTATCGAATCAGCTGTCTCAATCGTGCTGAAAGACAATTAAATAGAATTCTGTTCTTTGTGTCTTTATATCGAGTACATAATTATTAAACATTATGAGGAATTATGAGGACATGCTGCTTATTTACAGAGTGTGTAATGTTTTTGTATCGGTCCATGTAATGGGCATCTGTTGACCTATTCATGAGGCACTTTTTACGTTACTCATTAAAGTTAACTCGTAAACTTGAACTTTTAATAATATTATACAATCATCGCCTTCCTGGTTGTTGTCAATAATTGTTGAATATATCTTTTACTGGTTGTTGAAATTCGGACTCTTCATAGATGTCAAAACATAAAATGACCTATCGGTATAACTTTGGTCATTAATCGTAGAAATGTGGCCATTATTTTCGTATAGCTTTAAACAGCTGGTTTGAGGAACGCATTGTTTTCTCTTATAAATATTTGACTACTTATTCCTTACATTGTTCCAACTCATTCAAAGCTGATTAGTTTTTAGGAACCTTATTCTATTGTTTTTTTTCTTAATCGTAAAAGATGCACTCTCTAAAATTCTGAAATCATCATGATATTAGTGCTTTAAACAAACTTAGCCATATCTGAAAATTAATTCGTTCCAAGTCCAAACCGTGTCTAAATATAATTTCTTTTTCAGCTGGGAGATGAAAAAATGACGCTTTCCTGCATAAATTCACGCCAATTTGTTTTAATATTGAACATTTCCTTGAGTTTTTCATTGGTTGAGTTTTTGCGCTTCTCTCCGGCTGGACATTTGTTCCACTCACCTATTTCTTCGTGTATTTTTAGCGTTGCGTGCCGACTGTCACTAGTCCACTAATGGGAGAACGTATCGCCACATTAATAATCATGTTCCTAACATCGTTTGGTTTTCTCTCTTACGAGTGATATTTCATTAGCAGTGCGTCAATTACATCTATTGAACATGATGGATTCTTCTCTTTGTAATGGTTTGTTTGTTCTTTGCTTTCTCGTCTGTCTTACGCATGACGGTTTTTATTAAATACTTGTTAATTATAAGATTCACATCCTTGACTACTCTTGTTTGTTTGTTTATTTTACTGATGAATATATCAAGTTAATTGGGACTGCAAGCTGTTCTTAATTGATTCATTTTATTTTAATTGCTTGAACAGGATATGAATGCGTCGTGCTGATTGCTCATGTTCGCTTAGATTTTGATGCACGTTTTACAATGGCAGGTAAACAATAACACAATTTATGTTTGTTAATTATTTTCATCTCATTAGTACATTGCTGCTGCATATATGTGATTGTGTAATCAATGAGTTCTTATCAATTGTACTGTTGTTACAGTTTCCTGTCGACAAAATTACTATTTATTGTAGTACCAGAACGTAGTTGGTATTACGTGCTTCTTCATTATAATCTTCACATACATATAATGTTATGAATGATGCTAGTCTTGGCTCAAAGAGACGAGCGTTAACAAAAACAATCGTCATTTAAACAATGTTAAACCACACACGTTTTTAAAAAAATGCAGCTAATTTGTAGTTAATTTTCGCACTAACGTATACAATTCTATATAGCTACAATTTCTCAATGCCACTTTAGTTCGTATCTCCCCAGTAAGGTCGATAAAAGGCTTCTTACTGTTCGAAAGGCAACGATTAAATTGGTTCAATTTATTTGAATTGGAAACACGTACTAGGGGTTTGTGTCAGCTCGTAAAAACATTTAATGGTCGCCGAGTTAGTGTTAAGAGTCGTAAAGTTTGCTAAGACTTAGTTCTTCATATAAATAATGTATGACAGTGCCATTCTTAGAGACATGTGACCAAAGGATTTAGTAAACCGATTTGTAAGAGTTCGTACATATGGTTTGCTATGACTTGAACCTTTCAAGCTGTTTCTGTAGCGCTTTTTTACCATTTTTGATAACTTCAGACTTAATCTGGAGTTTTATAGGTACCTAAACTTACTTACTGACATTATAAAACAAACAATTAGTAAGCAGGGCTAACTAACTACAAATTGTAAATCATGTGTTATATGACCTACGTCATTCATTTTATTCTTGGTACTCATATATTTAGGAAAACACAAGTGTTTTTATTCAAGTAAACTTTTAATTAGTTGTAACTAGCGCTCAATAATTTCAAATGTTATTTATGGCTAGTGGCTTTAAATGATTAATATTTGAATACATATTTACTTAATTACCAATACACATGCATACATACATAAACTCACGCCTTCTTCCCATGGGGGTAGGCAGAAACTACAGAACGCCACCTGCTATGATCCTTACATACTCTTTTTGCTTCGTTTACGTTAATTACCCACGTATGAAATAAAAACTAATCAGTAGTGCACATATAAACAAATGTAGGTACTAACCATTATCATATTACATGAAATAACATAATATCATGCCTACAATCCCGAGTTTAGGCAGAGGTTTACCTATCTATGTATAGTATATCCATATTTACCCAGTTATGTTTAAGTCTCATGTAATAGGGGCGAACCTAAGAAATTCCTGATGGAAAAGCCCAATAACACTGCCCGACCTGAGAATCGAACCCAGGACCTCATGCTCGGTAGTAGTGCTTGCAGCCACTAGAGCAATGAGACATAAAATATAAATTTAAAAGTCAAACCAAAATGATGTACTCGTACAGTAGATATGAAGAAAAACTAATAAATAATGAATAAAAATCACAAAGAGTATCTGGTATTGTTTATGACAAAGCCTGATAAAGCAAAGTATTGTTGCCAGCAGAGCAAGATAACATTATCAACAGTCTTGATATTGACATGATTATTGATGATGTTGACGTCAAAAAGGGAACGGTTGGAGTCGACGCGGTTCCCAATGTTAGTAGGTACGTCACTCGATCAATCAAAGACTGCAGTACGTAAACATCACGAGGATTATGTTTTATTTAATTGGGAAAACGGTTAAATAAACGGAATAAATAAAATTTGGGCAACAGACTGAGTAAATGACAAGACATACATATTATAAAGACAAGTTATAAAAATAAAGCAAGTTGCGCTTAAAATTTGATAGTTACAATAAAATTACAGAAAATGTTAATGGTAAAACTAAACAGGCATTCAAAACAAAAAGTAAAACAAGAAATTTTAAATATACAGTCTAAGAGATAAAAATATTACAGAGAGGGTTGTATTAAAATTATTTGTTGATATCTTGGCTGCCACTTTATAATATACGTATTACCAGCCTATTAGGTACTTACTTTATTTTACTTTCAGACTTAAATAAGTTCATGTTTCCTCGCGATGTTTTTTTTCAACCATGTCAATAATGTCCAAGATAAACTCTGACAGTACTTAGTGTAGCGACATAAAGAAGGAATCACCACATGAATACGTTGATATAATTTTGATAACAAATAAAAATACACCGAAAGTTAACCAAAATATAAATAATAAAAGATAATTTAAAATTATTAAAGCATTACGTCAGAAAATTGCTGCTTTGAACTATGAAATTTTAAGGCAATTTTAACTGAGTTAAACTTATTGATAAACTGATTCTTTACGCAGATTAATTTGGTACACGACCTATATCGAACCGATTGCAGTCGTTTAAGTACAGGCTTATGCCCGCAAAATACTGGCTCGTTACGGTATACTACACTAAGTTTGAGCCGTGGCTCAGTACAAAGTCAGGTTTAAAACGTTATTAATCTTAAATAAAGGAAGATATAATAAAATTAAGATAAATTATAAGAATACGGAAGTTAGGTATAATTCGTCAGCGCCGTGCGCACGCTCGTAGAGATGTAGGGATATGCAGTTTTTACACAGGCCAACAAATTGACGCAGCACGACAGCTTCGGATTGGGTCACGAGCTGTCTTCGACGTTCCAAGCCCGACGGGTGAAGCCGAAATTCGGGTAGAGATAAATAAATAGACAATCAGCCCAAAGGTACACGCAGAATCCCTGATAGAGCGGGTGAGAAACAAAAATAGGATCACTCAAAATGATAATGAGCAAACTGGCGGAATACGTAGGTACCAAATTTCAAAAGAACTAATACATTAAATTTCGCAGGAACACAGCTGAGATATAATATTTTGCTTAACAGCCCCAGGAGAACAGACGAGATTCAAATACACAATAAATTAGGCGTTTTTGATCAAAATAAAAATGCTTCCATTAATGATGGGGTAAAATTCTCTAGTGACGCAATAGTCAGAAGAAAAAAATTACATAAAGTTTTCCAGTAAATCGAAGTTTAAAATTCAAAAGCAAACATTGACCAATTTGCCAAAATAGGTTGCAATACAAATCTGAAATGGATTGAAAATGTCACATTGGTACGTTCCCAGATTTCCTCGTGCATGAGAGGCGAGGCCTCGACTACTAGGCCATCATGAAATGTTTGTGTTCATGCAGGTTTTCGGAAGTCATCGATAAACTCTTAATAGTTTTTTTTAGTAATTCACTTGCAAAATGTCTTCTTTAGCTACGTCTTGAGAAACAAGATATCGAACCTGCATTACTATAGTATAGATTCAATCCGTTTATGATACCTTAAAAACCGGGTACTGAAAAATACTATTTCGATTCAAGATACTGTTGTGACATGAAAAGCTAAACCTAAGGAACAAATTCATTACTGTAAACTAGATCGATCAAGTCAGTGATAACAAACAAATGGGTAATAAATGGCATTCTAATGAGAACTCTACTGACAAGGCAACATATGGTAAGCACACGTGACAAAAAATACTTGAACTAAACTAAACCATTACGTTAATTAAAATACTTGCTTAACGATGTAGATTCTGTTGTTAAAGAAATAGCAAAATTCAAGTCAAAAACTCATTTGTTTAGAATATGTAGAGGATCAGCATCTCTTTAGATATCAAAGGTTACAAAGGGAATAAATATATTTTTAGAATGTTATAACATGTTTATTGTGAATCATTGCATACATTTTAATGATGGAGCAGCCCTACCTAGATAGGACTGATGTGGTTGCAGCTAACGAACTGAACCGTGGCCTTGGCACACAGGCAACTGTAGAAACACGGGTGGGTTTTAGTCAGTAAAAGTCTGACAAGCTCTCCCGTACCGCCCCGAGCGGGAGAAGTTATTTGATGATTTCCAACCCAAAAAAAAAAGCTGACGAATTGAGAAGACGTCGCGCGTCGATTGCAAAAAATCGCTATGGATAAATGAGCCTGTTTTATTTGTTAATTAATCATTAATTTGACAGTACTGTAGTTTTAGATTAATATTTATGCGATGATACACAATAAACAAAGTTACAAAAGACTCCAAAATCGCCTACCCTCTTAGACCATGAGGTTAAATTTTCGAAGCCCATCCCTCCACCCTTTAGCAGTCCCATGGTGTTTAATCTAAGGGAAGGAGTAGTGGCGTTATAAACTCTACAGTAAGAGTAGTTAGTAGTTCGTCTTGTTTACTTCAGCCAAGATTATTTACGCTTCAACACACCCACGAGTATGCACCAGATAAGCCAATAATTAAAAAGAAATGGCGTCACTCAACGGCCATTGTTTTTCTTTTCTTTTGTCGTTAAATATTGTAGGTGTACGGAAAAAGTATAGATTTCTATTTTTAGTTTACAGTGCTCTTGTTATGTTTTTGTCGTGACTGCAAATTATCACGGTACTTTGTCGCTGCAGATTGTTAGTGCGATTTCACGGACATGTTTTATCGCGATTTTTCTTGATCTGTTCTACCTACTTATTGATCTCACCTAGGTTGTTCGATTATTTAATATACTTAACAGCATGCTAGCATGCCAAATATTTGTAACCACTTAACTCTCTTGCGTCGGAACTAAGCTCAATATACAGGTTAAATTTTCGACACTTCCATGATAATAAATTCCTTAACTACCGTAATCTTTGAACATGAGTTGTCAAAACAAATCAAGGGCTAAGCCACTCATCCCTGCAGAGCCGTGTCTTCATTACCAGTAATTACATCCAGTTACATTCCTGCCATAAATATTAATGTTTCTTTCTTTGCTTTCCATGTCTCACTATTGCATAAACACGGATTTAATTCCATTTCAATTCCAGATGACAATATCAATTATATTAATTTATCTTTTTGTAAAACATAAGCTATGTATTTAACATGATTAAAGCATTCCACCATGTTTATAGCAAGTAGCTACAACAGATACTATCAGTTTATTTAATTAAAACTGGTTAGTTCTGTAGAAAGTTGGAAGGTCTCTGAGGTGTTGGACTCTGTCGCCAATTACGTGTCGAGATCGAAATGGTACAAGTTGCAGGTTCCTTGTAGATTTTCTACCATTTTCTACCAATAGAATAGAGATTTTTCTTAATCTGCTGATTGGATTTTGAATTCGTTAATTTCGGCTAAAAATAAAGATTTGTGGAAGTTTTCGATTTGGTACAACTGCCTTTATTTATGTTTGCGTTGCCACATGTCACCATTGTAGCCTTCCAAAAAAAAGACTTAGTTTACCTCACATGAAACGGAGACTTCATTTAAAAATAAATTAATGTAAACCACTATAACACATTATGTACCTCGTTATTATCTGTTAATTGATAAACATTATTTCCGTTAACATTACTAAGTAGGACATCAGGTGGTCTGATACGATAGATTTGCAAATGATGATATGCCAATATCTTACTGATAATATTAGAAACGGATTAATTAAAGCACCACGTGTTGAATACAAGGCTTTTTAAATTCTTGAACAATTCCGTCGAAGTTTTAGGAAAAATATTGCCGTTTATCTATAATGCGCAATAAATAAGTTCCAAAACGCCCCATGTTGACCTTCTCAGTCATCACGTTCAGTTATTGATAAAAGTTGAAAAGATTGCAATATTATTATTATTTACTTGGCACGATCTTCGTGATTTTGCTTACCGTACGAGTTTTCATCACTGCTGAAATAGAAAGAAAGAAAGAAAAATAGGTTTATTTGTCACAGAAACACGTGCATACAAAAACAACAAACAAAACAAAACAACAACAACAAAAACATCAAAGCAACAACACAATGACAACAACAATAACATGGGATGGTATATAAAGTTGTTTTAAAAATACATTATAGACCATACATGTTCTGCTTATATCATGCATTACAAAATGTTTCCCGGCAATAAATTCTTTTATGCTGTAAAAATTATTAGTGTTCAACCAATTATGTAGATTTTTTTAAACAATCTAAGTTCTAAAGTTTTTAAATCACTTGGAATTATATTATATATCCGAACACACATGGCTAATCAGCTTTTACTATATTAATCCAGTCGTCGTAAGTCATTTAATATAAGCCTGTAAGGATCTCGCCGGTTTCGAGGATATACAGCCTGTGCCTTTTTAAATAAGTGTTTATGTTTCTTAAACATGCATATTTCATGGATTATAGAGAGGGCAGTGTTAATAAACCAAGTTCTTTAAATATTGGCCTACTAGATTCATCAGGTTGAAGTCCATATAATGCACAAATACACTTTTTTAAGCAACAAATATCCTGTTTTTGTCACCTTTGTTACCTAACTCTTATCTAGGATTCTTGTTTTTGCACCGCCACCGAAACCTAAAACTGAAACAGAGGTAGTTCGCTTTTCAATTTGAAAACTGACAATAAACTCGTTAACAAAACTAAAGTTTAGCCTATACTCTGCCCCCATTCAGTTATAGCAATATCATATTACCTACAACATGTAGTCTACCGTACGTGTCTAAACTTCACTAAAGGAGGTCCGATATAGGCACATAGCAATTTGGTCCGAGCATTATATATTGCATACCCACCGCAAATGATCCGCGCTCCGAAACGCTCCATCGCTCAAATTGCTTGTAAATAATGTAATATCTTAGTTTTGCCGACCGTTATAGGTATTACGCGCGAAATTAGATAGCAATATATGGTAACAGATATTATTGACGCAATCATTGTAACGTACCATGTGATTAGAGTGACGCAAGTTCTGATACGTTTCGGAGTAACGGTTGTCGATACAATGGAGAATTTTGCTTCATTCTGAATATTTTGGCAGTGTCCTAGTTTGCTATCACTACAGTATATTTATGTGGATCATCATCGTCGTTCGCTATACCCTTATTCGTATTTGTTATGTCTCCTTCCATACCTCTATTACTATTAGCCATCCTCTCAGTACCCAACCCCTTTTTAGCCATGTCCATTTTTATTGTTATCTTTCAATTTGATCGTTTTATTTGTCAATTTTATACATTATGATACCAATAGGAGAGCAAGCAGTGTTTGGTGAGAAATTGAGCTTTCTTGTAATCTTTACAAAAGGAGATATAGAAAATATGACAGAAAAATTCTCGCTTCCGTATCAAATAGGTAGCAGTAGAGGCTCTATTTTGTCAACACAACACTTCTGTACCCATACGCAACTTCAAGACTGAACTCTCTAAGGTGTAATCCCCTTATCTCAGTGATAGCAGCATAGTGATTGAGCACGCGCTTGCGCAGCTTGCGTCACTGACTGATTGTTCTCCGACAAATAGACTGCGAAGTGTCGCAACTGTCGATTGAGATTGTGCCCTTTATCGGTCGTGCCCTGTTAATTACTGTTTAACTTTATTTGCCAAGTGGATTGCTAATTGATTTTTGGTCATACTTAATTGTATCTTATCCCGTGTCGACACCCTAGCGCCATCTTATGTTCCAAGCACGGCGGGCTGTGCTGGCTCCTCTGCTGCGCCTGCTAAGACCCCTCAAGCGGCGCAAATACTGTAACCTTATGGGTAACTACAGTGTTGAGCGGTTTGGGGTCAAAACGCTCGGGTCATAGGGCCCGAGTGCGCATCTCCTTTTTAAAGAAATTTCTCGTTGACTGGTTGACACTTCACGTGACCAAAGGGCTGACTCGTTCTTTGGCCAATGAATTAGCATTGCCATTCAACGTGGCAATGCTGCCAGTCTTCTGGGCACGTTTCCGGATGACAGCGGTGGGGACGAGTATTTCGTACTCACATAGAAATATGTATAAAATAATAATATAATACATATACACACAGTATACATAAATCGTTAAATATATAAATAAAAAATATTTAAAACCATGTTCAAATGTCCGTAATCGATTGAAAATTTGCAATATCTCTCGTCTATTACAATATGATTGTAGCATCGATTGCTCAAATCGATTCGCTATCATCGAGCATTATGATTGAATTCGATTTTGATAGTTATATCTAGTGTAAAATAATGGGTTTACGACTTTTATTGTTTGTTGTTCTTGTAGATTAAGCGATGAAGTATTTTTTTCTTCTACATGTAATACATTAAGTAGAAATTACATATACTTTAAATGAAGTATTAGCCATCCACTAAACAATTTTGTCCTCACATGATCTGCTTATGATCATACAATTCTGTGTTAGTGTCATCTAATAGGTAATGAAGTCACTTAAATATCTACACAAATAGCAAACTATATAAAAACATTTTTACAAAAAAAAAAACTATAAAGTGCAAAATAAAAACTTTTTTTACAAAAAAATAAACAACCAACTTCCAAAAAAACACAAAAATGTGAAAAATTACTCTAATTTCGGAAGTCGGTGTCTTTGGATTTGTATTTTCGTATTTTGCCCAGCGTCGAGAATAGCTTTTTGATCAACATACGACGTAAAACAGAGCTGCAATTAGCAAAAAACGAAAGAAAATTTTAATTTTGCGGGCTACAACTGAGGATTCACCATAATAATAGGTTGGGGAAAAAGTTTCTTCGCATTTTTTAAGAAAATTCAAAACATTTTTTAATACCGTGCTGAGTGGCTAAAGATGTGTGAGGTCTAGCGTTATCATGATGACAAACCACACCCCTTCTGTTGATTAATTCCGGCCGCTTTCTCTCAACTTCTTGCTTTAATCTCATCAGTCGTTCGCAGTAGAGTTCAGAATCGATGGTCCTGCCTGGTGGTAACAGCTCATAATTAATAATGCCCTTCCAATCCCACCACACTATTTTGTAAACTAAACTATTTTGTGGTCGATTCCCAGTTCTTCAGCTACGTCGTAACTACTCACTCACTCACTAACTCACTCACTTTTTCAAAAATGGCATCCATTTTATTCGTAATAGGGCGACCAGAGCGACGTGCATCTTTGACATCAAAATTTCCGGATTGAAAACGCTTAAACCAAATTTGTGCTACTCTCACAGACGCTGCACTAGGTCCATAAACATTGCAAATATTTTTCGCGGCTTGCCTTGCATTTTTACCTTTTTTGTAGTAAAATTTGAAAATGTATCGAATTTCTTCATTAGATTCACTCATCTTGACAGTACGAAAAACAAATGAAAATCACACATTTTCCTAATTTGAATTTGGAATTATGTTCTTTAAAATTTAAACTTTCAATGATACCAAAACCAGCCAGATACAAATAGTATAGCCAAAGAGATTTTATTACAAGTTCATACATACTATAATGTGAAAAGACTTTTTCCCCAACCTAATATTTAGCGATCGGTACTTTGCGACAGCGTCGCTATCTAGTCGAGACTGTCGGCCCTGGCCTACGAATTACGATCTTAAAAATCCACTAATAATGACGTCAAGTACATACATTAGCAAATATCTAACGAGTCGCACTTATGTTGTTGTCACATTTGACTCTGACAGCCACATACACTTGTGTGAAACGTTTGAGCAACTAGTTGAGACACGCAAAGGTCATATTCTGCCATATAATAAAAAGGTTAATCCAATCGATTATTGCAAGAACAATACTTGTGTTAATCGGATGTGATATTAAGATTAGTAAGTTTTTCTGCTCTACGTGTGGTCTTAAGAAATGAGGGCAAATACCAGGTTCCCATCGAAAACGACTGTGGTTTGATTGGAGCCCCATTCAGACTAAGTTTCATTTGCTTCTTTGTTTATGTACATACGAGTATACGTATAGCTTGCTTAATTAAATTCGTCAATAATCTGCTCAGATCACATTTTAAAAGCTCATGAAGTTTCACAAGAATTACTATTTAGATACGCTAATGTGTAAGTATATTGTGATTGTGACACTTGAAGGTATTTTTATGGCAGAGAATATACCTTCCTCTGAACGTTCAGAAAAGGATGTTAATGATTTCGAAACAACCTTGCAGTATTATGAAATTCTCAACACCACTTGACTTTCAAAAGATAAAGTGAACGTACTTGGTACATATACCTAAAACACTGCTCATTATTCTATACATATACAAAATAACTACTCCAGCTTTCGAATCGATAACTTTGATACTTATTTTACTAAACAAATCAGGAACCACAGAAATTTACCAATTTAGTTACATATAGTTTTATAGTACCTCTTGTTTTCGTGTACAATCCCAGCATTATCTATCGTATTAATAGAATCTTTAGATATGGTAGTGACATTGACTGACATATTGAGGCAGCAAGGACGATGCTAATCTGGAATGTCTTGAATCAAGATAACTTGACCATTACACGGTGACATTGAGGGGAGTTTTAGGATTAATGTAGAAAACAAATTAGGTTTATCAGTCTCAGCTTTGGGGATTGATATTCAGTGATCTAATACATTATCTCTTCACTTATCGACTATTAAAAAGTCTGCAATGTCTTTTATTTTTATTTTTCACCCCTACCTATTCCTTTTCATCTTCACGGTGTTATAATTTTACGATTTAAAAGCATATTGCTCTAAAAGTATGATACAATACAATATCGAACTATTTATTTGAGATGACACGGAAATCAACTTTACCATACTCGTACTAATTAAAACACTTTCAAAAATGTTTGCAGCTAAATATGTTTTCTTTAGACTAGACTAGACTAGATTTCGTAAACGCTGAACCATGAATCACTTTAATTGTTTAAAGAATGCTTTTAAATATAAAATTATCAGACGGTTTCGATCTGACAGTGTGATGCAACAAAATCCGTCTGTTACTCAAATTCATTAACATAATCTTGTAGTTAATTTTGATTAATTCCAATTTTAATTACATAAGCTTAGTGTAATTCTTGATGTTCATCTTATCTCAGTTATTTACTAGTCTCTCGTACTAATTTAATTAAACTTGTAAGATTTACTTTAGATTTGTCTTCACTACCTTATGAATCGTTCGTTACCTATCGTACCGACATTCCTTATAGCTTTGCGCTTTTCTGCTCCGATGCTATTAGTTTCGTATATTTAATGTAATTCCTATTTCATAATAACTAGTTTGAAGGTTAAGCTTGCAGATCGATTTCGATCAACAACTTTGATTGAATAATTATTCTTTTGAATGTCCCAAGTAACAGAAATGCAGTAGCCCCCTCTAACTCACAATAATTTGGTATGATTTTCGTTTGAGCCTTTTTTTCATAAATCCCACGAGTAGTTTTGTTCCAACTAAAATTAATTATTTCCTATGTCGAAATATATAATTTGGCAGCAAGTGAACGTTTTCAGGTCATTCATAATTAATAGGATCGCATTCAGCTTTCATTGCCGCTAATTAGTTAGGTACTGAGTTACTGCTATTATACAATCTGCTTGGAAAAGTGACGTGACAAGTAAACGTGTCGGTTATGTAATGTGTAATACATTCAATTGTACATATTATATACGTATTTTCTTGCTGATTCTTGGTACCTATATTCAAGAGAAGCTTTGGTTTCAAGCCTAAATAGTTTGTGTTGTATTATTATTCTATACTTAATAGATAGAGCAATTGACTGATATAATAAATAAAATTTATATGGTTTCCATAAAGATTCAAAAGAATTCAAGTTTTCACTTTTTCAAGGGTCTGGTCGTGAGCTAGATCAACGACCCTGGCATTAGACTGACTAAGAAAAAATAAACAACCGACTTCCAAAGAAACACTACAAAGTGAAAAATAATTTTGATTTCGGAAGTCGGTGATATTGATTTTGTATTTTCTTTTTTTTGCGACCGACTTCCGAAATTAAAGTAATTTTTCACTTTTTAGTTTTTCTTTTCGAAATCGGTTGTTTTTTTTTTAAAACGTTTTTATTTTTCACTTTTTAGTTGTGGTACCTGCTCAACACAAATTCGTATACCGCTACTTGCTATGTAAAAATAACAGTGACAGGAAGTTATTATAACATCATCATCAATATAATACGTATTATTGAAGGCAACTGAAAAACTACCCCAGCAAAGTTCATAAAATTTATATGTGAGCAACCCTGAGGCATAGACTATACATAAATTTAAAAAAAAAACAGATGAATTGAGAACCTCCTACTTTTTGAAGTTGGTTAAAAAGAAAGAGAAGATAACAAGGCTTTAAAATAAACCGAACTGTATAGACTAATAGATAAATACTAACCCCCATATATAATAAAGCTTTTCGCTTCATAAACCTATTTTAGCTATCGAACTGTTTCGTCACTTTCTGTCAAACTTCATTTTAACTTGACAGAAAGGGACAAAACAGTTCTATAGCTAGAAGCAAATGGCTTTATTATGAATAAGATGGTAAGTATGTATGCGAGAAGGATGGGGGGAATTTTAACAATTATTATTGCAACTACAATTGAAAATAAGCACATAACTTACTTGTAAACGACAGCAAATCCATTAAAATGATCATTTATCAATGCCAGACAACAACCAGTACTGTGCAACAATTATGTCGGTAGTCTGTGCGATTAAACAACGATATTTTAAACACAACTGTCGCAAGTGCGTGCGGATATATAGAGCAGAACTTATTTAACTGTGTTTCTGTTACTCTCTGACTTAGGGCCGAATGCACTTAGTAGGATTGCATGTAGGTGCCACATGCCTGTCTTCATGGATTTTATAAGCTTCTATTCGATTGGGATGTGTATTTTCCTCGTCTTAAGTACTATTTGACATTAAAGTTCAAGTTTCGAAACGATAAATACAAATCCTCCTCTTGTTTAATGTCGAAATGTCACAAAATCAGTCTGAGATATCATTTCGATTTGCACTAATGTATTTGTGAACATTAAAGTCATATAAATCTCCCTTGATTACAATAATCACCGTTTTTGTAGCTGTCGCTTTTGGAGCATTTATGAATGTTAAATCTTGATGACTTTAAAGTAATTTCACGAATTTTGTTACATCAAGTTATCAGTTTCGGCGGCTGCTGGGAATTTGGTATTCCTGCACCTATTATATCATCATTAGTCTATACTTATTTAATAGGGCATGAAAGTATACTAATATCATCTTAAAATAAAACTTCTTTGTTGATACTTCATTCAACTAAAATAAAAAATACCAACCCGTCACCAGCTAACGTCGGCTAACTCACGTAATGTTATTCGTTTGCCATTAAAAATACACATTAAAAAAATATGCACTCAAAATAAAACGCATCGTGTCTTCATCGTCACTTACTCACAGAGGTGACATCATCAGTCACGTTCCAAGTCTTGTATCAAGAATATAAAATTTAAATTCCAGCACATCCGTTATTAGTCGACCCAGTACCTAAGGTCTTCGAATTTTAAAATTTTCCCTTTTTAAATATTATGGACAAATCGAGAGATGACTCTGACTCTTTCCAGGTACAGATAAGCATGTAGTTAAGTTTGCCTGGATGAGACTTACGCAGTCCAGAGAAGCATGGCACAAAAATGAGGACGCCTATACTCAGCAGAGCGGGTGGAACAAGGCTGTCAAAGATGATGACGATGGTTCAAAACGTTTCTATTGCCTTTACCGTCGATGTTACGTCTTATTCTTAGTATCGATGATCAAACTGAGGAAAAGTAAATAGTGAAGAATAGATTCGTAGAAGCCGTTGCAGAATAGAAAGTGCGTTAGGCTGTGAGATGGTTTTATAACAAATGGTTTCAAATTGTAGACGATCAATTCGTTAGTAAAGGATGAATTGATAATTAGGAGAGAATCGATAAGAATAATGTTTGGTTAGTCGAAGGTGTGTTGTCTGTGGTCGAAGGTCTCGAAAGTCAATGCAAAGTTAGAACTTATTGGATTTTGGTAGTACGAAATGTGAATGAAAAACCTTACAACATCTCAGAAGCGAGCTGTTAAATGTAAGTTCTAAGAACAAAGATCCAAGTTCGATGTTAAGCAACTGACGCAAGAGGCTGACTGCATTGATGACATCACAATGCGCGAAACTTGAACCGATCAAACGGATCTTGTGACAACAATCAGTCGCCCCACGAGTTTTCTCAAGAATACGTTAGTTTTATTTTTATACCTTTCATCACACACATTCATTGATGATACTCTTTATCTTTATCCTTAAGCTAGTGATACTATAAACATTTACGATTACGCAGAAATTCCATTAAAATATGCTAAATTATGTAAATATCGAAGGTCTTTTAGAATTTGCGACATTTAAATTCCTTTATAGGTAGAGGTTACATGCCAAATCAGTAAGTATCTAAAAGTATTAAAGTTCAAATATATCAAGTTGAATGTTACTCGTTGAATTATTCAGGCGTTTCAAAGTCAACTTTTAATGGTCTTCAGACACGCACAGGGCTGTAATTGGGCGGACGATTATGATGACTGTGTCTGTGTGATATGGGTGCGTGATGGATCATCTTTTTAGACACAGTAATTTGTGTCTGTGAGATTCATGGTCAAAGAGTGTCGTGAGATGACCAAGTTTATGGTCAGCTTCAACAATAATAGACTATGCCCTTAAAAATCTTGAATGATTTATTATCTAAAATGGACTACTGCTGTTTCATTCATTTCATAAATTTTCTTAAAAACATCGATTTTGTAATCTAAATTTCCTGTTCCATTTGTTGATTTTTTATTGATCTGTATGGTTAATTAAAGCTTGAATATTGATGAGATTCAAAGTGTTTGTCGTTTTATAATCACCTGATTCGTTTGACAGTTGTACGAATGCTCGGTAGTTGTATATTTTTGCATGTTCCGGAAACCGGACGACATACCTGAGATGCTGGGCTTTGTCTCTGCTTTACAAAATTAATGTGACTGTAAATGTGATTTTAATGGATTATTTAACTGCGTCCGGCGCTATATCTCGCGCATAGCGACCTCAATCCGACTCTGGTAATGATTTAACAAATTATTTGAATGTTGTAAATGATTCAAGAATGTGTTCAGATGATCTTCATCGCTTTTTGAATGCAGTTAAGCTTGCGACAATCGACATTCGTTTTATATTATTATTTATTGAAAGCTGTTCAACGTTGCTTTGCTGTCCTTTTCATCATCTGTTGATAATAAGGAATCATATTTGGTATATTAATCATAGATCTTGTTGAAACATAATAGTTTTGTTAGTAAGCATTTTCAATTTTTGCAAAATCTTCTTCGTTACGTCCGGGGTTCGTCATCTCATTAATATTTTCTAAGCCTCTCATGACCTTGTTGAAATAACCATAGTCCATTATGTTATTTGCGGGTTTTTGTGCTATAGGAAATGGGATGAGAGGATTTATTTTCTGACTTTTGCCTTTTCATTTAAGTACTGTATTTTCAACGCCAATAACATTATCTTGATTGACGCAATGATTACAGTTTGTCGTCAATGTGTCTTCAAAATATTTTTTCTTATTCTTCTTAACTAACACTAGTTTAAAATCAAATATACGTCAACTCGTCGGGATCCTATTCTGTAACTTCTAAAGTTATTCAACAATTTGTTCGACACGTGTGGCCATTCAAGGAAAAACCATATATATTATTATTAACAAGCTGGTCGTTGACTACAAACTGTTTTTTTTTAAGTTCATGTACCTACCTACTTGACAATAATTGATTCCTGTTTTTTTCCTTAAAGTAATGAGGAAAAAACACTAATTTGTGTTAACCAATGCATTAAATTAATCGTTGTCCGACAAACAGGCGCCCGTTTTAAATGCGTCCCTGTGACAATAATATACATACAAATGACCGCAGTGGGTGCTCCGGAAACTACGCGGGCGCAGGATGCCAGTAGCTTCTGTCTTTGTCTCTTCGTATGTGGGCCGTAGAGGAAACATTCATAACCATGCGAGATTTCGTAAGAGATCGCATTAGGTGGAGCGGAGACAGCATGATCTAACTTAAGAGGCATTTACTCTATGGTAAATAATAAAGTAAATTGAGACTGTAGGGGTGAGGGATCAACTGTCTTATGTCAACCTACATGCACTAGATTATTTAGATAACCTTTTATACTGGGCCTGCATTCTATATGTATAATATAGAACGATGTTAAGGTATCTCGTATTAAAACTCAATTTAAACTTAGATTACTATAAAAGCTGTCAGATTTGAATCAAGATTCATGCTGCGGCAGCCTACAATGGAGTTAGACAACATGTAATGGGTCCTTATCAACGTTTCTGAGTGCGGGTATAACTCCATTTACTTGTTCTCTTAGGTTATCGCTGTTAGTGCACTGAATTGAACTTATATAAGGACTGTTTTGTATGATACCGATCTCCGACTAGTTTGGGCGACTTAATTGCTTGAGAAATTTACCAAATTTCAGACTTCTATACGCAATAGTTTAATTTTAACAAAGAGTCAAAAATATACAATTTAATTTAATTGAACTTTATTCAAGACAGGTAGGTGGCTTGCTTAATAATTTTCTTTTAAACCAATTTGATAACGAAGGAATTCAACATAAAATGTGTTGGTGAACATGAACAATCGCTATATTTATTGGTAAAATAAGAAGGGTAGAATGTATAGTTTGAAAATCAGCTTCGCAATCGTGCTGTACAGTGAGTGGCAAGCATTTCACGTCGGTGACTAACCCATGATTATAAACATACTTCATTTCCGTAACTTTATTGTTTGATATCTTAGATATTATATAAACATTATGAAGATATTCGATAATAATATAAAATAGTTGTAATAAATTAATGTTTGAGTTATGTGATAGTGCATTGTCTCCATAAAAAACCTACCAATTATCTTAAATGCTTAACAATGGATCTATGATGGTTAGTTGATATCCTTAAAACACTATCTACTCTGGGTAGTTCACTATGCTTTTTTCGATTAAATAATGGTCAATAGTAAAATAATTACTGTAAAGTGTTAACGAACACAAGTCTTCACAGGACGACATTTTCATATCAGATACCATACATATTTCAGTTACATGAACGCAGGACGATCGCAAACGCACAGGTGTACCTAAAGGAAACTAATTCAAATGACTCCTATCATCCGACAAACATTCAAATGTATCTCTGAGTACATACTCGACCTTGCTATATCGTGTATTCGCTAATAGTCTACGTCACCTGATAATGAATTTACGTGAGGTATTCAATGAATTAGTGTACATAGTTGTCTGGGTGCCTTTGTAGTTTAGAGTTTTAAACAAAGATAAGAGAGGACGGAAGTGGTGGCACGATTTATGTGGTGATGTGGTTATAGTTCCGACAGGCGACTATTATTTGGGTAACCAGCAGTCATTAAAGTTATTTAATTATAAGAAGAACGCTCGTTATAACTAAGAAGATATATTACATGTTTAAGAGTTAAAAACAAAGGATAAAAGTCTGAAACAATGCTTCTTTGAAATAAGCAAGACTGAAAGAAACAATGCAAAATCTTAAAAACCATAGCTCTATAAGTTAAACATAGCTAACACATTAGTAGACTATCCAATCACAACTGAATTAACAAGTGAAATTGAATCAAGGTAAAGTAAATGCAGAGAACGAATAATACTAGCGTCACAATATCGTGTTTTTTAATATCTTTTCCCTTACTTACACACTGGAAATCCGTATGACGTAAAGCTTTACCCAACATAAAGATCTTAAGGTGAATCCACAGTTGTAGCACGCCAAATTCAAAAATTCTCTGGTTTTTCGCAGATTGCAGCTCTGTTTTACGTCGTATGTTGATCAAAATGCGATTTGCGATTGTAGGAATGATATATTTACTGAATAATAATCATAAATTTCATATGAAAATTCTTAGGTGGAACAAATTTCCAAAGTTTGATGATTGATATGAAATTTATTATTATTATTCAGTAAATATATCATTCCTACAGCCGCAAATCACATTTTGATCAACATACGACGTAAAACGGAGCTGCAAATTGCAAAAAACCTAAGAAAAGTTGAATTTGGCGGGCTACAGCTGAGGATTCACCTTAAGCTCAACCGTTCCATCAATATTGTTCAACAAAGAATATGTTCCTTGAAACTTGAGTCTACTTCAACCATGTTTGTCTCGTCATCTGGAACACTTACTTCATCGCAATGCGGTAGGATTACTTCAGATCCCACTTAATATCTGTCCAAATTTTGTGACGTCACTCGTCATCTCCGAGTTCATGTGATAACCGTTTTAAAAACTTAATTATTCTCATGAGCGTCGTTGTCTACTTGGTGTTGCTTATTAACCTAGCCCTTTGGACGTGTTTCGTTAATGAAACCAATAAAAAAAGGCTAATTGTGTTTTAGCTCACTGTGTTTTATTGTGTTTTGTGAAGTGTATTAGCTGACTTCAATTTTGTTTATGAGAACTACGCTCAATGAGTTTCTGTAATTTTTGTATAAATATGATCCCATCCTAGTCAAATTGATTCATGACAAGCTGGCGCCATATTATCTATCAGTCTCGTATAGCCGCAATTAATACTTAGTTTTTTTTACCTTTTTACGTCTTTGTTATGGATGTCGAATGCATATTGCATAATTCGTCATTATAAATACGGCGCGGCGCCGTCCGTTTGCATACTGTTGCCGTTATGTGTAATGCCTAAGGCAAAATGTATAACGCCTAGGCATAATGTAAAAGTCCTTGAAATCCAATTGATGATTCAATCGCCGTATACATAATGCCTAGACGAATTGATTCAACAAACCAACAAATATGGCATCGAGTAATGAAATGTTTCCGAAAATTAAGATGAAAACAAATGTGTGCCGCAAGAAATAAGTCACTTTAAAGACACCTACTATAACCAAGTGTTGCAAATCACAAACGGGATCAATACAAAAGCTGTGGACTAAAGAAAAAGTTTTGGAGGTTATCCGGCTCGTACAACACGCTCAAATATCCATGCAAACTGGTGTTCGACAGACTCCTACTAATAAATAAATGGTAATATTTTTTGCGACTGTTAGTAGGTAAATAGTTCGGCAGTTTATAGGTTAGGTTGGAACTGTAGCTACCACGCGCCAGCTGAAATTGTTAGCAGTAACTAAGCTAGAGCACCCCGACCAAATGGGTTAGGTTAGGTTAGAACTGTAACCAACAGCGCGAAAAACCGAAGCGAATGGTGCCGCGTCAGCGGCCGGTGAGTGCTACTTCCAAGTTAGATTTCTTACCGACTAATTCTGATTTGTTAACTGCCCACACGTAACTGACCGTTAAGCCATTTTACTGCTTAATATTTATTTAACTTGCCATTTCAATATTTGGTATTTTATGACTCATTTTTATTTAGTTTACTACTCAGTTTTTACTGCCAATCTTGTTAATTATGGTTACCCTAACATATGATTCTTGACGAAATGGATGCGATCAGAAGCGTAATCGATTTGCCTTAGGCATTATACATAACGGCGACAGTATGCAAACGGACGGCGCCGTATGTATAAAGAATAATGCAAAGACTTGCAAGATGGACATGGGCATCGCAATCATTCGTGAAAATCTCTAAGGCCCGTATTAATAAACGTTCCTCAATGACGTGCCCAAGTGCGCAATCGTTTGATACGCCATTATTACGATATCAGCATCTCAAGATCATTGCTAATTAATAAACACATGAATACAGTATCTCAGTTACCAAGATCAGCTCCTCAATGCGCTGTACTCGATGGCTTGATTTCGTGAACGATTACGTCATATTGACCGAAGTTTAGAATGACATGCATCACATTTCATTTTATTCATTTTATGTTGTAAGATTTATTGAAATACTTGTATTTTGTTAAAACTTTAATGGATAGCGCTGTATCACGTTATAAAGTGGTTTTCTACCCAAGAAAGCCTTAAATTTTTAAAAAACGTGTTTTTATTTCCCATTATTTAAAATAAAAAAGAATTATAAAAAGTTTTTTTTTTTTTTTAATGCTGTAGGTTGTGATAAATGTATTAGGTCACCATAAACAAGCTGAAATATGAATTTATTAGATTACATTTCCACGTATATTAGGTCTTTACCTATGAAATTGCCGTTCTGCAGTACTGGCCATTTCAAATCAAAATAATTTTTGTTTGGCTAAGAATTCTAATTTCAAATTAATTTTATTTTAAAAACATGGATTTTTTTTCTAAAAGTAGTCATTTCTTTATTGATTAGTGTTACATTTTCATCGCATTTCAATCTTTTTCGTCATCATGGATACGTTAAAAATTCGAGTAATTATGGAATATGAGTACCGTCGTGGCAGCAACGCGGCACAAGCGGCACGCAACATCAACGACGTTTACGGAGCTAACACTACAAACCAACGCACCACCTGTTATTGGTTTGCTCGCTTCCGTTCTGGAAATTTCGACCTGAAAAATGAACCTCGCGGTCGTCCGAAGACTTTGGTCGACAATGACGAATTAAAGGCGATTGTGGAAGCTGATGATACACAATCTACGGCTGAATTAGCAGCAGCTTTCGACGTTAGCGTCAAAACAATATTGGTCCATTTGCGTCAAATTGGCAAGGTAAAAAAGCTTGACAAATGGGTGCCCCACGAACTCAATGATCGCCAGCGCGAAGTACGCGTCGAGACGTGCCTTGCACTGCTCAACAGACACACAAATGAAGGAATTTTGAACCGCATTGTTACCTGCGATGAAAAATGGATTCTGTTTGATAACCGTAAGCGCTCAGCAAGTTGGTTGGATCCTGGTTCAGCACCTAAACAATGCCCTAAACGAAAACTTACCCCTAGAAAAGTGATGGTCACTGTTTGGTGGTCTAGCGCCGGTGTGATTCATCACAGCTTCTTACCAAACGGGGTGAGCATTACTGCAGATGTGTACTGTGAAGAACTGAACACAATGATGGAGAAGCTGGCGCATCTCCAACCAGCATTGGTCAATCGCTCGTCTCCGCTGCTCCTGCACGACAACGCGCGACCTCATACTGCACAGCAGACGGTCTCCAAGTTGCAAGAACTGGGGTTGGAAGCTCTCCGTCATCCGCCCTACTCACCAGACCTTGCGCCTACAGACTACTACTTTTTCCAGAATTTGGATAACTTCTTGGCGGGAAAAAAATTTAATACCCGAGAGGCAGTACAAAATGCCTTTGAAGAATTTGTTGCCTCCCGTCCAGCTGATTTCTTTAAGAAGGGCATCAATAAACTGCCACTGCGATGGCAAAGATGCATTGATTGCATGGGTGATTACTTCGATTAATACAAATAAAAAATTCATGAAAAAAATTCGTTTAAATTTTTTCATACAAAACGGCAATTTCATAGGTAAAGACCTATTATATATTGGGTTTTAAAATTAGATTAATTGGATTTATATGGTACCTACTACTTTTAAATTTTATTTATTTATTAAACTTTATACAACTAAAGAAGTACATTTGTGGACTTAATGGCTTTATGTTATACCTATAAATAGTAATTAAATAAATTTTATTATACTTAAGATAAATGTATTTAAAATATTTACCTAAGGAGATAGGTACCTACCTGAAATGATGCTGTAGCATAAAACCGGTCATAAAATATCGTCATAGTAGGTACTCTATTTCATCGTAATAATTAATTTCACCCAAAATATTTTCAAACTCCATGTTTAGCGCTACTAATCACGACCTTAAGTCACGGACTGCCTACACTCAGGTTTACGCATCTCGAGTACACACACCTATTGTATACTTAAGTGTAGAGTTCCGTTTATTAATCAGACCATCACTCGGCTAATAACGTAAACCCAAGCCGTAACTTAAGTACACAAATTATTATGTTTATTAATACGGTCATGATCTCAAGGTTGTCATCAAGTGCGACCTCTTGGGCTGAGGAACGTTTATTAATACGGGCCTAAGACTGACTAACAATGATTTTCCTCGTGACATTCTACTTCAAGTTGGGGTTATCCCTAATCAAAATAACACTTTGAAAAACTATATTATTATTTTGTTCAGAAAATATTTGACTTACGGTATTTAAGATTATTTACGACACTTTGCTTTATCGTTGACATGTTGAAAAATATTTCGAATTTTCCTTATTATGTCTGCAAGTTCAGGAAAAAGAAAAGGAAGGTGCTTTGTCGGATCATTGTACAATAAATTACCTACAATTATATTTATTATCAAGCCTTCGAGTCGGTATGCGACAGTTACGTTTTCCTGGATAAAAGAAACAAGACTTGAAACTGTTATCAGAAGTAAGGCTGATATTGCAGTGGCCAGTGCCAACGGTATTTTTTTTAAAGTCACTTTACCGCTGCTAACTCATCTCTCATTATGATTTAATAATTTCCAATGATCTGTAGAGCCCAGATCACACTTGGTCATCCCGTCATCTATTACAATGTGTAACAATACTCGTATCATCGTGTATCCGTATTTTAGCATCTCCCTGCAACTTGTAGGTAGCTCTAACTTTTTACTGTAGCTAGATGACAAGCAAATTCTAGCTTTGGCTCATTTGGTTTTTAAATTCTCAAATGGACTTTAAAACTTTGGTACTGGCCTCTACAGCAAAATTTTATCACCACATCTTGATTCATAATTAAGCTTTAATTCCAGTTTGCTAGATTACAAATGACTATATTATTTAGATGCGTACAATGCGATGTTGTAACATCATTGTCTACCACTTGCTCTGAAAGGAGTTGGTCAATCGTTTCGCAAAGTGCTCGCAGTGTTTAGATTACTCATAATAATTCATATTACATTGTTTGCTTGCGACGAATATCATTGTCCTTTATAGAATAGTTCTCATTAATTTTGAATTAATCATTGTTTGTCTTGGGATTATGTTGATTTTGGGCGGACTGGTTTAATATATGTTGAACTTTTGTTAGGTACGCCTTCTACGACGATGATGTAACCACTGTTAGATACGGTAGATTAAACACATTCGTAGATTCATGTACAATGAGCCAAAAAACAAACGGTTGTTATAATTTGTGAGCCATAACCGAAACGTTTTGTCTTTGTGAGGAGTACAAGGACCTATTAATAATAAGGACGGCAACTTAATTTAATTTATTGAATCTCTACTCTACTGGTAGAGGT
Source organism: Griposia aprilina (assembly GCA_916610205.1). Classification (NCBI taxonomy): domain Eukaryota; kingdom Metazoa; phylum Arthropoda; class Insecta; order Lepidoptera; family Noctuidae; genus Griposia; species Griposia aprilina. The sequence continues at coordinate 25,936,769 of OU744284.1, forward strand.
TAATATTTTTAGATCTACCTTGTGTGGAATTAGTTACAATAAATTATCCTGTACTGTCGGTATTAAGTTAAACCAGTTTCCCTTATAGTTTTTAATGACCAAATAAAGATACCGGAAGTAAAACAGCATTTTTAAAGTTAATAAAGAGTTTCGGGCGTAACAAAGACATTATTTATTCTCACCTCATCTTTGCCAATTAATCGCATGCACCCAAATGTCTTTAAAAATTAACATATCGTTTAATCAAACCTATCTCTCTTTCCCAGGAGTCTCCGGAGGTCCGCATGGCGCTGCCTCTGCCTGTGCGTGCACCGGACCCGTCCGCGCTGGCCGCTTATTGGGCGGAGTACGAGGACCTCTGCCGACAGATCTGTGCTGCACACGACGAGGATGACAACAATTACGAAGGTAACATTATGTACACTGCTACAAGTATCTTTTGGCACTCGAATGACGTTGACAGGGGCCGCTGTTAGTAAACATTTGTGCAATTGTTGTGTGAAATATGTTGGAAGAACATGAAGGCGGTATTAGTTCCGATTTTCGCCACGCCTCAAAAGATCGTTGTACGGCTATAGTTATTATTGACTTTAGCAATTTCGCCCTTTCCCTTCCGCAGTAAAAAAGGGTTTAATTTTGAAACCAAACTGCGGTTGGTGCAGCAGCAAGCGATGCATTAAATTAATCTTACGTACGATTTGTAAATTGAAAGATTTTTTTTTGCTATTAGAGTTCAAGTTAGGACACCTTGCAGCTGTCTGTGATTCCCTGTCCAACCCATTTGCTTATAATTTTTTTATATCCATCATCTGAGTGGAATTTTAAAAAAACTTAATAAGTGTGTAAGTAATAATAATTAATTATTATTGAGAGTTCGACATGCAGTTTTAGGCCATATAGATATGTGGAACTCTTGCGGAGTGTACTAAAGTCAAATGACGATAAATAATATACGCTGCAGCTAACACTAAATCATCACAATAATTTATCAATTCCTTTTGAAGAAACTGACATAAATATCTAGTAACCACATAATTCTGAAAACTGGCATGTTTATCGCCCACTTGCTTCATGTAGCCGTCGTCGTAGCCGATTGCCTTAAACTTCTAGTATCGGTTATTTCAATTTGTATAGATGATAAGCAGCTGATATTGAAGTTTTTCTTTCATTACCAAAGCATGGAAATTCATTTGTAACGGACGACAGAACCAGGTTCAATAAGAAAGACTGTGACATAATTTAAATCAGTTTTGTTGTTTCGTATTATTTTTTGCGAATTGAAGAAATGTTAGAAAGGAGAATGCCCAAAACTGCCGTAGATTCCAATTACAATAAGATATAAGTATCAACGTATACCAATAGGATAACCCTTATTAGGAGGACGACTTGACTAATTGCAATTATTGCGCTCTGTCTTTGTGACAAAAAACCTGTAAATAAAAACGTCGACATTTTATTCGTTGTATGTCATTTTTTTCTTGATGTATCAATCGTCCGTCACTGACAGGGGTCTTCTTATAAGATAAGATTGCCAGACTGCTCAAGCAATCATTGAACATCTCTACTGCGTATCTAAGTAAAGAAGCGTAAGCTATATTTACATTTGTTTTGCAATAAATGTGTACCTACATTGCACATTAATCGGTTACTAGTGTTTACCTATATTTATATCCAGTGCCACTTTCTCAAACAAAAACCGATAAGCGATATCGTTCACTTGGCAAACATTTATATTTCGACACCTATCATTTGATTGTGGTTTTAAAAATAATATGAATTCTCACATTTAAATGGCTGTTTCTTGAGTTTACATTATATTCATGAATATTAAAATCAAAAATTTGTGGCGATGTTAAACTTTTTCTTTCTAAATAAAGTTTTTTCGTGCAAGGAAAGGAGGAATAATTACAAATATTTTAGTACTTACAAATGGGACCACCTACCTTCATTGTTAGCTTAATTAATCGAAATACACAGTGTGCAATTTATAAAGACGAATCATACATTAATCAAATTAAAGGCTCCTGCTGATAGGCGCGACGCGACGACGGTTCGACGCGATTCTGGTAGAACAATTTCCATGAAGTTTTTATAGAAATTGTTCTACAATAGTCGCGTCGCGCCGGTCTAAGGGAGCCTTAATGCAAATTCTACAGGGGCATAATGTAAAGAATGTCGTGATCAAATACAAGTTCACGATAGCACTGCCGGTTTGACAGTCTCTCAATTTGGATATTTGCTCTAGGCGCTGTTTGCGCAATTAACGAGTAATATTAAATAGACTCCAAGGTCGGGCTACTACGCTCAGCCTTAATAGCATTCATGTGAGCGTTAATTATATTTGCAATTAAACACGGGATTTCAAGATGGTCGCCGAAGAGGTCACTACTCGTTTGAATATTTTCGAAAATTAAACAAAAATGTTTAGTTTATTCGCGTTTAAGATTTTTCTGGCATTAACTTGGTATTCTGTATGGAAATACACATACATACATAAACCCACGTTTTCTTCTCATGGGGGTAGGCATAAACTACAGAACGCTACCTGACCTTACATACTCCGTTTGCCTCGTTTACGTTCATACGGGATACTAACGATTGGTCGACAAACGTTTGGTCGACGTAACGATTGGTCGACAACCGATTGACCGACAGTAACGATTGACCGACACAACCATTAATCGACATATACGATTGGTCGACTCAACTATTGATCGACCATAACAATTGGTCGACATCTACACAATCAGGGATAGGATGCAAGAGCGAGCGAAGCGAGCTCGGGACCTGGGGCACCCCGACTCGGACAGGTTAGGTTAGAAGGGGATGGCGGGGTCTGAAAGACCCCGCCGTCCCCTTCGTGGTTATTTTTTTTCAAACCGCCCAGAAGTAGGAGCCCCGCCAAGCGGGGCTCCGTCGGCTACGCCTTATTATGCAAATCAGATAAAACCCAGGATAAACCAGGATTTATTTTTTGTCCAAAAATAAAAATTATAAAAAGTTTGTCGGCTAATCGTAATGTCGACCAATTGTTATTGTCGATCAATAGTTGAGTCGACCAATCGTATATGTCGACTAATGGTTGTGTCGGTCAATCGTTACTGTCGGTCAATCGTTTGTCGACCAATCGTTACGTCGACTAAACGTTTGTCGACCAATCATGACAAACCCGTTCATACATCTGGTCGTACACGATCGCACGCATCTATATAGAAAATGTCAAACAACATATGAAATAAAATTAAAAGGATTATGCATAACATGGGCATGATGTGCAAGCTTTTTACTGCTGTTTTTTACCTAGTTCATGACCTCAAAATGGGTCCTGTCAATCAACGCATAAGCATCGCATTTAAAATTAATCAAAGCCTGAAAATCCCTCTTTTTGTGGTTTTTATAGTTTTAAAAACCCGTATAACACTCTTTTTGTCTGTAGAAGCCTTGACATGTTCTAGTTTATATGAACGGCCCTCGGTACATAGTTGTGCATGAGGAATTTTAATTTTCTCATTCAGCACCACAATAGAAGTATTGTTCGGTTGGCAATTACAACTGGTAAAAATAGACTCAGTTCTTTTGTCCCAATTCTTATTTCTAATGAAAAGCGAGCCACATCAGAAAAGAAAAATAGAAATTCAGCATTGTGTCTCGATGGCTAGTCTCGATATTAATATTTTTGTAGGTATATGATCCGTTGTATATTCCAATTTTGAGGTATCATTTTAGTTTGTATGGGATGGTTTTTTCTAAGAATAAAAAGTTGTTTTCGTACAAGTTTTCATCGTAATAGATTACCTATCCATCGTTTTTATTGGCAACAAGTTCTTTTTATGACTATGATGGGATTTTGTTGATCGTTCTTCTTTTCTTCTACTATGGTACAGCTAAATACATTTTATACGTATCGAGGGCTTCATAACAAAGGGGCGTACACGTAAAAATGACATTTTTGTGTGTACGACGGACTATAAAATAAACCCTAGAAGCTTTTATGTGAAAGTCTTTTTCGTAATTTCCTTGATCAAGTCAAACAGCCGTGGTGCAATAAGAACTGTAGTTTACGACATTTCACATAAGGTAAGCAGCCCAAAGTAAACAGAACGGGTTTGCCTTACGATACGAAATTATTGCCGAAGCTCAAGGTCGCTTAAATGTCATTCGTTCAGCTGCTATGTCGATGGATCCTTAAAATGATGTTCAACGCTTCCTAACTTGTTTAAATCCAGTTATTTTTCGTGGTAATAAACCTTTTCCATCAATAAACTTCGTAAGATGTGGTCACTGATCACCGTGTTAAAAAAGATTGACGATAAACATGTTTTTTATTTATGTAAATTCGATTATTATTATTTAAAAATGAACTCATGACGTGGACCCTATGTCATTGTTATTATCAAATGTGATAATTGGTTAACTATTCAGTAATCCAACCTTTTGTATAGTCGCCGGCATCACGTAACATGGCAAGAGTCGTTAGATGCGTTTTTCCTTTCTTTAACTTTCTTCTAAAGAGTCATGTTTAAAAATAAATTATGGCAATAACCATAGAATAATAAAAGTGACCATTTTTTGTTGCGTTAAGTGTACATGCGCGAACTTAGGTCCCTCTACACCAAAACCTTGCCAAGTTACGTGCCGGCGACATCGACAATATCATGCACAATATCAGTTAATCTCCGTTACTTAACTTGTCTACTACTATCTTAACTTACACCCAAAGACAATAGAAAATGTCTTGGCTTACAAAAATATTGATTTTATTCATCTCCGCGACTTTGTTTTCGATTAGACGACAGGACGTGTCAAATAAGAGCGAATATCACAAATTATTGTAATCAACGCACCTTAAAACATTAAGTTCGTGACAAAGTATTATAAACCAAACGACACATTATGCTAATATAACAGCGTCATTATGCCAGTCTAGCAGAATTGATAGGTAAACTAAAATATCGACGCGTTGCTAAACAAATTCACAGAATACGAACAACGCAATTCCTTTAATGTTTACCTCTTCGGCTGTTGTTTGTTCCTGTTAAGTGCAATTGTGTTGTTTTAAATTGTTGTTCTTACCAATTATTGTATCAGGCCTGTAATTGTTATACTGTGGGGCAAAGGCGTCTCATCATATTCTATGTTATTGCGTGTTAATTCTCCTTCTTAAGGTGAATCCTCAGCTGTAGCCCGCCAAATTCGAATTTTCTTTGGTTTTTTTTGCTACTTGCAGCTCTGTTTTACGTCGTATGTTGATCAAAGTGCGATTCGTATTGTAGAAATGATAAATTTACTGAATAATAATCATCAATATCATATCAATCGTCAAACTAGGAAGAGTAAAGATCGGGTGTTTTGGGGGACTGTCTTATGTAATTTTGACATTCGAAAAGTGCTGATTCGCAGCCTAATTTGAATAAATAACTTTTGATTTAGTTTTTGAATCTTTGGAAATTTGTTACACCTAAGAATTATCATATGAAATATTCTGAATTTTTTTTAGGTGGAACACATTATCCAAAGTTTGACACCGAAGCCCGATGTCGAAAGCCGAGGTCCGTACCACACAGGGGGTGCCCTTAGCGTGTAGTCGCCTAGTTTGTAAGTTTTTTAAGCCCTGGCTGGGAGCCTTAATTTATTACTACCTCCTAGGTTGACCTGCGAGAAGCCAATCACATAAAAAAGTGGATTTTAAACTAGGAAATCCAGGTTTTCCTCACGTTGTTCTCCTTCACTGTAAGTGCATGGTGTGAGGCCAATCTATCCATACTCGTGTTTTTCTTTATTGAGCATTCTTTATTATGCACTATCGAATGCGTGTGAATGTAATTTGCATTTAATCGTCTATAAATCGTAATTGTCCATCACGACTTACGCATCATCATCGGAAAGTACATTGTTGATTGTCGCAGGAACTGCCACGTTCCTTTTGTTTTTTGCATTGATATAATGTTTGACGGCACGGTTGGCGCAGTGGTTAAGCGATTGATTGCTGCGCTGCGTGTCGCGGGTTCGATTCCCGCACGGAACAAATATTTGTATGACCTACAAGTAGTTGTTCGGAGTCTGGTTGTTTGTGTATGTGAGTTTGAATGTTTGTAAACGCACCCACAATACAGGAGAAATTCCTAGTGTTGGGCAAAAATAAAAAAATATATATTTACGAACATTTTTATAGAAGCTCTTCTTCATTTCTTCGACTCCTTCGGTCGTCTCGTGCGGTACCTTATTTTCGGTAATTTGAGGGTTAAAATTACCCAAGATAATTATAAAAATCATCAACTAGTTTTTAAACAGTTATAAAATGTTGTTCATCTTCCTTTATCAAACTATTTCACATAATGCATCGTTGATGATTAGTTTGAATTTCCTGTTATCTATTATTCACTGTGACAGGGGAATTTGTACCACCAACTAATTGCATTATTATCACGAATCTGTCAGTTAACATCTGCAAATAATCTAAATATGCCAGTGCTAGGTCCGGCTTCCTAACAAGGCGGTCAACTAGCTAACTCAAATCGTTAGTCAGCTCCGTGCAAATTTAATGATATAGAATTATAAACTCGTTTAGTCCTACTAAACTGTATTTTAATTAATCCAACAAAATGATTTATTCAGAAAACAAAAAAGCATCGCTCCTGTTGTGTTTTCTATTTTGAAAAGACAGCATTTTGAATTGTCATGAAACATCTCGGTATAAGGTTTATCATTTCAAGTGTATGAAAATAAGGGAAAAAAGCATGATAATAACTAGGCAACTGGATCTAAAGGGCATAACATTTAATATTTCTTCCAAAACACCGGTATTGGTATCAATAACAGTCCAAACCGTAAAAAAATCCATTTCGTTCACTTTTTCTGAGCCCGTTTCTCCGTTTTCACATGCAACCGCTACGCACAACCGTAAACTCTTTATTATCATATTTTTGAGTTAGGAAGGTATACCACTTAAATTCTATGCTTCTTGATTTTACTGTTTTCTTGTCAGCATGTCTAATTCCTTCTTCTGTAGCATATAGACGAGATTTCCACGTTGGGCTGGGTTTTGTTGCATGGTCAGTTAATCAATGGTGTTGATACCTACTGTCCTTGTTCAGGTAGTTTTTTTCTTCGTCTGCCTGCTCTGGTCCTATGTTTATCTCTTTCACTCTCCCGTCAGTCGTACATTAACATCCACTCTCCCTTCCTTCATTTGATTGAGCTATCAGTCCATCTCTCTTTTCTTTGATCTTCTATACAATCACCATCTATCATTACCATTAGAAACTATCATAGTTTTAAATATTCGATTAAATACTTTTTTTTAGTGATAGGCTGGCCTACTCTGAGATAAGGACTACACGAAATGGCTATTATAACCATATAGCTACAAATATAACACTACGGCACTCAACGAAATAGGGTCAACTCGTAATAACCGAACCAATAAATAGATGTGTTGAATGAAATATTCAGTTGAAGATAGATTCATTGATGAAATGGAAAATCATATGCTTTAGTTTTACATTTCTACACTTCCTGGGTTAGAGTGATGATAGTTACTATGTCTTGCATTAAACCAAAGATCTTTATTAACAAATAGACTATCACTTAAATTTCAACACTAATGTTTAAATTATTATAAGTCTATGTTGGAATAGGTTACTCAAAGCCCAGTCGAAGCAATCTTGGGGCCAATGAACCAATAAAGTCGTGAGCGCCAAAACTTCTGTGTGGTAATGGCAATCAAGAGCCAACGTTCAAGGGACCGATTGTAACCACCGCTTACTGATGTTTGTATTTGCTTCAATAGAATTGAATTGGAGAAACGATTTTGTTTCATTCATTGCTTCATTCAATATATATTCGTTGAAGCTGATAGAAGCTGGTACTTAACTTATTGTGGATTGTCTGTGAGCTTTTCGTGTGCTTAAATTGTTTGCTTTAAGCTCTAAGTATTGAATTTTTAGCAATGTTAGCATTAATACCGTACAAAATCACTAAGCTAACTAGCACTCCCGGTATTGAACAAACAATGCTTTCTACTGCAAACATTCAGCTTGATATACACAGCAATATTTCAAATATGTAATGCACACGGACGCGCAACTAACGGACTTATTATAACGCATTGCAAACAGTTACACGTCTAACCGTTGACAATTATAGGCTACTCACCATCATTTATACCTCCGAAACTTTTCTCATCATCATATTCTACTTTAGGCAATATATTTATATCCTCGTAAACATCTTCCGTTGCTAGACATGCTCGTTGTAAATCGAGATTACCCAATAAATCTGTTGTGAAATCTACAATCTCGGCGTACTCAGATAGAATCGATTAATTGGTTGTAAGAAAGCAATCGACATTACACACGCCGTTTGTATCGGAACTTTCGTACGTCAGCGTTGGGCCCGCATTCCTTATTAACAACAGGTTGTGTTGAGAAAACCGGACGCTTCGAAACCAATGCTGCCATCGCAATTTCTCAACTTGCTAAAGCTCCACGTGACCTTCCTTTCTCAAGTTTAAGTTCTGAAGCCGCAGCCGCACCTTTGGAATTGCAAATCAGCTTGAAGGTTATTAATCTACATACGCACTTAATAACCGTCTCGTCCAGATCTCCTAAATAATTTGATGGACCAACTCTCAAAATGGCCTTTACTCTCAAGACTTACTTTTACTTTTATGATTATTATGCATGAAAACTGGATCCATTCATAATTTCATTTTCAATTAGAAATTCTTCTTTACTTAGAGAAACATTAAACAATTTCTTAAAAAAGAATATTTTTTTATAAAATTATCAATGATGTAATCCTCTTCACCGTTTAAATTGATGTAATGAATACAAGTGCATCAAAAGATAAAGCTGAATTAACTATTACGAGCCTCACAAAGGATGATGTGGCAGATAATTTCGAATCAAGAGGACATTGCACTTAGGATTACTTAGAGAAATCTGCCGAAGTTAACGATGGCTTTAGACCAACACTAGACGACTAGACGCTTCAAAAGCCTCTGACAGCCAAGTCTAAAGATGTTAGCACCAGTTCTTTGAGAGCATTTACTTTACAAAACACAAAGAACCTCTTTAGCTGCAGTTCCAAGAAACCTGCTGAGAAAATTGGTTTCGCTCGTTTTTTGCATTTAGCTACTCGCTCGCCCTTTTCCCTGTACTTTATAGCACAAGCAAAAATTCACACGGCAAAAAAGTAGCTTACCTTTTTCACCGAAACATTTTCTTGTTACGATATATAAATTTTCAAATACTTGAATTTTCTTCACCGGTGGTGTAAAAGTAAAACCAGTGGCAATCAGCTGATCAATATGCACGGAGAAAAACTCAATGGCAAATAGGTCAGTACGACACACTAAGCAGGTAAACTAGTATAGGATAGGTGCATAGCATACGTGAACGATAGTATTAGTACCGCGGCCTATGTTGATAATACCGGCTTCTAGGCTTACAGTTATGGGCACAGAATAGATAAGGGCAAAAGGTAAGCTTACATTTGAGTTTTCTTCAGTATCTACTGCTTGTATTCTATCACTGCTGTCCATAAGCTTGTTTTCAATGCCGTGCCAACGTTTTCTGTCGCTGTTTTCTCCATTAGAGTTTGTTCGCCTTTCTATGCTCTCTTTATATTCATTGGTTTAAAAATTAGAAGCGTGGGCGCCTTCATTCACAAGTGTGCTCAGACAAGACCACTCGAACTATTGGTACCTGACAACTAATAACTGAGGATCTGTAGTGACTGTGTGCATTTGCAATTCGCGACGCATGGTCATGCACTATGTGGCTAGAAATATTTTGTTTGCTTATGAAAAAAGTGTAGTAGTGATTGTATTAAGTACCTACTGTGCTTTATTGCCATATTATTGATTAATTTTGGAAGATTAGCATATCAAAGTAAAAGCATTTATTTCAAATAGGCACATAAAAGACACTTTTGAACATTAAAATAGAATTGATTCTAGTCGCCGCTTCCAAAAGGTAGTTTCATATGGAGAAGAATGGGCAAGAAACTCTACCGCTACTCTTTAAAAGTGATTTATAATATTTTGAATGCATTAATTATATAATTATATGTGAAGACGATGCACCTAGAATAAAATCATTGTACCACAATAGGTAAAACGAATAAAAAATGAAGCAATGACAGATACATTAATTATGTGATCTAAACATGGTGCTCACATATTTACAATCATTGTAAAGGTATACGATTTTCCTAAAATTATAACAAGTAATAAGTCAGTGTTTGAGTTAAAGTAAACACAGAATGTAAATCAATGTCATAAAAATAATAAATAATGTAATTAAATTAGCAACCAGTTTGATTTTGTCAAGACTCTAGATTGTCTTATGGAGCAGGACCAGCATGTTTCCAAGCATTCTTGTCATGGATATAATCTCTAATTTGTAATATATGCTTGTTTACAAAATGTACTTTATATATGAGTTTTAAATTTTCATTCATTTAATTGCAATAATTATATCACAAGGTATTTTGTAGTACCCCATAAAAGATGTATGTACTTTAGCTAATCTGAAAAATGGTTGATCTATTTTATATTTATTTCTAGTATTAAAATTATGTATATCACTTATTTCATTAAAAAGATGTAGATAGATATTTTCTTACATAATACATAATATTTTCATAAATGAATTGCATGAAAAGCCTTTGCTTTCTATAGCATTAAAATTATCAGCATAATGAATTCGTTCTTTTGATAATCGAATATCTTCTTGGGTGTCTCAAGGTTTGATCGTTCTGTTTACTTAATACTGGTCAGGCTCTTTGTTATTTCTAATCCAATTTTCCGGATTAAGCGTGTAATCAACATAGCCATTCATATTGAATGCTGTACAATTTTAACAATGCTGTTTTCAATCACATTCAGAATTACGGTGCATTCACGGTTTATTCGATCCAGCCGTACGAGCCATACATCCGTGACAACCTTCTTCGATTGCAGTCAAGTCAACAACGAAATGTTTACTCTAGCGTGCCATGCGCATGTCCAGTGCTGGCAGCCAATCGGGCGGCAGCACCCGTTATACCGAATGAGCTTGTTGGTAACGGGACTGCGTTTGCGCCGATCCGATGATACGCTGCCCGACGGGTTTGTCTCACAAGGTCGAGACCGCGATTTGTTTGAATATCATTAATGTTTGTACTGTGGTTAATTTGTGTGGTATTCCGAATAATGTAGCCTTGCACTGTAAATGGTTTTGAACCGCTAGCTCATCGTGATACCCTCTATAGAAGACTTATTTGTATTGGACGTTTATACTTCTTCATAATCAGCCTATAATGTTCCCAATGCTGGGACGCAGGCCTCCTCTCTCTGAGAGTTTTTACTTCTGATATACATGTATTTATTATCGTAAGGAAGGAACACAATAGTTCCGACGTCAAATTCGGGTAGAAGTAATAACAAGCACGCTGTACAAGTTTCTCTTGGCTCTTTAAAGTTTATATCAGTTGGTGATAGAACTGTATAACTTTAATTAGATTATTAGTTTAAAACCGGACCCTATCTAATCTGAAGTATTTGACTTGTGGCTGATATTGTGTAATCTCATTCACTGTATTATCTGTTCTAATTACAAACAGTATCAAGGACTATGTTTTCAATTATTATATTTTAGTATCGAGCATTCCTTCTTGATAGGATTAACGAGATTTGTACAAGGTGAGATTAGACAGTAATTAACTCCGGGATTTTTCCTTGTTTCTTATTGGGTTAAAAGTGTGACGAATTTTCTTAGGGTTTCATCTTACCAAACGATTCTATTGAAATTAATTCAGATGATGCAAGTTCTTTCTCACAAAACAGGTTTTTACGAAAAGGAAGGAATAAATTATTTATTTGATCAATCAGAGCGTTATGATCATGTCATGTTTGGTTCATTTTTCAATAATAATAATTACCTACGTTTAGATAAATGGACTTTGTAATGAGAGATTCTATCGGCAAAATTATGAGAATTCAATCTTTATACTTATCTTATGCTTTTATTACTGCATGCTCCAGTTACTAGGAAATAAAACCTCCGTTTGCTAATTACTGGGTTACAAGCACAACCAGCCTGTTTTTGACCGAATTTTGTTTGCTATTTCAAGAGTAACGTGTAAATATATTAGCCATAGTAATTGGCAGTTATATTAAGTACCTTCTGAAGTTCATATATTAGTTGTTTAAAGGCCTTGTTCTCAGCTGTTATATTTACAAGTTCAATTTGGATATTCAGAGGTACTTGACCACCTTGAGTTTTATGCTCCATAATGTGATTCGAGCTATACCTTTCAATTTAACCAATTGTCTATTAACAGATCGGGGAAAAAGGTTTTTCGTATTTTATAGGTATAAAGTTGTAGTAAAATCTCTTTGGCTGTACCGTTTGTATCTGGCTAGTTTTGATACCATTAAATAGATGACATTTTAATGAAGAAAATTAAAAAGTAATAACGATTTCCCGTCCTTTTTTAATTGTTTTTCTGTCCGCCAAAATTATTAAATCTAACGAAGAAATTGGATACATTTTGAAGTATTATTACAAAAATGCGACTCCGGCCACGAAAAAAAAAGTGACATTTATGGACTTAACGCAGTGTCAGTAAGAGTAGCACAAAGTTGGTTCAAGCGTTTTCAAAGATGCAGCTCGCTCTGGTCGCCCTGTTATGGATAAAGTTGATACCATTTTTGAAAAAGTTATAAGTAGTTACGACATAGCTGAACAGTTAGGGGTTGACCCAAAACAGTTTTGACCCATTTGAAACAGTCTGGGTATACCTACCTACAAAATAAGCTCGATATTAGGTTGCCATACAAGGTCTTAGTCTTGAATTTGTGTATAAAATACGAAAGAACCTTTTCCCCGACCTAATATGCTTTACTGCTCTGCGGTAGTTTATGATGCGTTGATAATGGTAATGCCTCTATGGATTTGTATAGGTTTTGTCTAATTTTTGTTAGTCTATGGTTGTTAAAAGAGTAATCATGGAGTTTCTTGCCGGCTCTTCTCTATAGGAAAAGACCAATTGGAACCGTGCACCTAGCTTCTGACGTTTCATAAGTGCCCATTTAGGTTTAAGTGAAATAAAATATTTTGATTTGATTTTGTTAATATGTCGATGTCTTTTAGCTCTGTATTTTTCGTGTTTATAGTTCATTGTCCTAGGTTTTCTTTCATTTTCCGGGTGTGTCGGAACCATGTGTGCCTACGTACAAAACTTTTATGGCGAGGATCTCGAGACCTCGTAGACGCCGCGAAGACACTGCTACGCCGCCACTACGCCATTGGACAAATGGAAAATGCAAAGGCACCCAATAGACTATGTATAGATAGGGTTGTGTCATATTTAACTTACTCAGATTTTTTGTAAAAACCCAGCATTCAAGCTGTCCCTCTAGCTAGACAAAAGCCTTCCCCGTGAACGGAAGTAGTTTTAAAAACCCTGATCGTTGGTATTTCTAATCAATTAAATTCCGATTAAAACTCAGTTATTATAAAAATACAATGAAATTTCCTGGCTAAACGTGACAAGTAATGCCTTGGTAAAGGTCGAGGATCTTTCCGCCATCAAGCCATATAGAGGAACAATGAATCAAGTTTTAATAATTCATAAGTATTACCTTTGAACACCATCGAAATTTTCACTTCCCGTACTTTGGGAGGATATTATTAATAGTCTTCTAATACGTAGGTAGGAACCTAATGTGCTTGTTGATGGTGCTTCTTGGTTAAGAAAGAAAGAGTATATATTGGTACATAGGTGGTTTTTTTTTCGCACAGGAAGTATATAGTGTTGTGTGTGTGTATCTAGTGTTTTGTTGATGAAAAATAATCAAAACGTCATTATTTATCGTGTATTACTTCCAACTTATTTGAATCGTTTGTGATAGACTGCGCAAATATTATTTTTATAGTTCTCTTAGATTGTAATGGTAGCGTTATTGACATCTAGCATTAACAATCATCACCTGCTACTTTTTACCTGATATTGTCTTTACATTACATAGCACTATGCTTAAATTAGCTACTTCATTATTCCTTTTATTTTTCATATTATTTATAAACTAACTCTATCACCTGCCTGACATTAAGTTCGTGCTATAACAAAAAGTACGCACACTTTGTCCACCTGCTTGATACCGGTACCGGGTACTCGGTATCTTGGTACCGGTACCGACCGGGCACTCGGTATCTTGCGCAACTGAGTTACAGCACTAGTAAGTGAATTTGACGGTCGCCTCACTACGCGCTAAGTAATGGCCGTTATTACGCGTTGTTCGACGCTATTGCTATCAACTGTCAGTTTGTGACACCGCTTCTGAGTTACTGTCTAGATGTTGTTTTGTTTGATGATTTGATTCGATTTAGTTTGGATGTTTATTGGGTGTATTTTATAGATTACAAGCTGACCCGACAGACGTTGTCCTGTCTTAACTATGAATGTCATACTCGTATGTCGTTTAGTTTTAGTTTTGACTATTGAATAAAACTAAAACTATCGACTCAACCGATCCATCTGTGTTTAACGATATTTGCAGCGCGCATTCTGTCAATCGCTGACAGTTATTTCAAACAACTGACAGTTATGTAAAATTAATATTGGCGTTAAGTTTTCTAAAATTTTGTAACATTCCGATCAACTTCCTTTTTATTTATTTCATAAGAGCCTTCTCCTGACAATAACGAAAACAACAAAAAAAAAAAATTAAATCGGTCCAGCCGTTCACGCGTGATGGCGTGACCAAGGGAAATAGGATTCATTTTTATATATATATAGATATATATAGAATATGATCTTATTGTAGTAAGTTATGGAATTTACAGTCTATTAAATAACTTAATTTCGAAACCCCAGTCTAGGTACTCCAGTGTATTTCTTAGTTTTATTTTATTTATCTATTATGTATGTATGTTTTAAATGAGGTCTCGTGTTGTAGACTTTTAAATTTACATACTTACTTTTTGATTAATGTTTTCTGTGCCACACTGCCGAAACATTTGTGACAACATTGTATGATGATAAATACATTATTAAGTTGTATAGCTTTTGGAATCATAATGATTAACTTACATTTCAACACGATTTTTCTTTGTGTTTTCCTCACAACATTATTATGAGCAAAATTCAAAGAATAATCACTAGGTAGGTCCAAGATTTATTGATATATCCAGTCGTTAGCGTCCTTATTAGAGATTTCATTATAATGTTTTTATTAGAGTACGTAATAGAGCACGTTGAGTATTTAATAGAAAGTCCAATAGAAATAGTAAAATCACTTGCCAACAGTGAAAGGAAAATTACAGGTTAGATCTCATATGATTTGATTCATGTAATAAATACATATTCGGTACACGTCAATATGTTGCATGGAAAGAAGTTCAGTAATCACCTTTGAATAAGGTCTACATTGCCATAATTGCGATGGCTATTTGTAAAGAGATATTAATGAAAATTATGAATGAAATTGCGTAATAGTCATAATTATAACCCTTTTATTTCGTTACGAAGTAGGCTTTATTGCGGAACGATCGAAAAATGTTCATAAGATGGTAAACAGTAAGTAATAGGTTTTTGTTAAGGCTGACATATAAGGAAGGTACCAAATGAACCAATCGTTTTTACGTTCTTTTTTCAAAAGATACTTGAAATAAAAATGCATCGCCTTTAAATGCACCTGCAAGCTGTTCAAATATGCTAAAACAATACGCGACGAATTGCCAATCCACGTCAAAACCATATCGTCGCGGGAAGTATTTCCTTCCTTTTGTTACAAAACGAAACATCTCATTATAATTAATTTATGTCCACATAGGACTATACAAACACGTGTTAACATGATTACTTCATGAATTATGTTAAGAGTAATTAAAAAAAAACTTATTAAGTAGGCACGGCGCGCGGTGTTACGTAACATTTAAAATTACCTACTGTTTGATTTATAACTCTTATGTTCTATTGGAAATGTACATTCACTATTATGGTTTTCGTACGAAGTATGAAACAAGATTGTCATGAGGACAATGACTGATCTAAGCTTTCATGGCGGAATCTCACTATCTATACCTACGGTTCTAATAGCTTGGATTCTCTATAGGTATGTTTTAATAGTTTTTCGTAGAAAACGAATCTATTAAATTATCTTAAGTTATTAGAATACATTACTGGTATAGTTAACTTGATCTAATTTACGAATCACGGCCTTGTTGCAACATTCAACCTAATGACTTGTATTTTTCATACAAACGAAATATCTAATTGGTCTTGGGCCACTTATGAAATTCAATTACTTATGAAAATAGTTTAACTTGATCTTGAAATATCTCCGACCTTCATTTTGATTATATGCAAAATCGCTATAGGCTATTGCTATGACCCAATAGGTATTCGTAAGTAGGCAATTGAGCGTAGGGCAGTGACTACTTTTTAAGATCGTTTGAATATTTTCCTCTCTCTACACTGTGTCGTTTCTAAACATAACACGTTTGGTATCTACAACCTTGATACAAAAAAATCTCAGATAAATAATATCGTTCTATATCCAGATTGAAGGCGAATTATTTAAATTAGGTAGGTACTTCGTTTGTGTTGGTGCTCTATTTCTTTTATAATGTTTTTTTTCGGGTCCATTTACTAAAGTGTTAACACAATAAAAAAAGTAACACTAGGTATTACAAAAACAACATTCCACGATATGAAAAAGAACAATATGCTTCCACATTTGAAATTCGAAATCGTAAACATAGCGTTCGTTCGCTAGTTTATTTACGTCACAGTACCGTTATTTTTGTCTTTTTTATTTGCGTCGTATTTTATTTTTACACCCACTTCGTCAAAGGAACTCATTCATTAAAAAAAAACTTTGGAAGTGCCAACTGGCGTGGCGCTACTGTCGTCAAGGCGGTCGTAAAGTATTAAAAAACCATGTTTGTTTTAAACTGTAAACAATATCAGTTAATTTTGTATTATTTATTGGTTCGTTTGATGTGGTTGAGATATTTACGGAAATTACTTTAAATAATTTACTAGCGAGGTTTTGTACTGCATGCACATGCATTTATTTATTTTATGTTACCTATTAATTTTCTTGTAACTTATATTTTATTATTTTCTTGATACTTTCCTTTTCACGATACTTCCTAGAATTTCCTTGAAATAACAAATTCGCAGGTCGTTCACCTTCATAAATATTGTTTTTAATTGACAATAGAATGATTGCTACACATAAAAATCTATTCCTAATTTAATATTCTTCCGTCATTTTATATTACATTTTCATTTTTCGGTTTGATTGGCAAAAGAAACTAGTTATTGCTCTATCTTGGTGTATTTTTTGCGAGCAACGGTTGTGGTCGACAGTAACGGTGCAAGTCTTTTTTTTCAATATGATGTCGGTATCTCCCATCTGCTGATTGCGTATTATTAGTTATTATATTATTGTGATTGGTAACATTGCTTTTAGGGTTTACTCATACTTCAGGTTCAGGTTCTTTTTTCAACCTCTAGTTACAATTTGTGTGTCTTTGAAAGATAAAATAGGGTCCTAATTTTGCAGTTTTTTTTAATTAATAGGGTTTTCCCAAAGAAAGTATCTTAAATCTTTGGGTTTTCCTAATTGACATTCTTTGTGAATGACTCAAAATTGCTATTTTATTCACAAAATATTATTAGAAACTACATTAGAAACAATTAAGATTTGTGGTCGGGGTGGGTCAGGTTATTGTTAAGGCTTCGGGCTTTGCCACACATTTTACAATCGTGCTCACGACGTCGGGGCCTCTTGTTAAGCTCATGTCATATATCCAAGCGTCCGATCTCTTGACAGGCTGTCACTTTAGTGACAGCCCGCCATAGATGTCTGTTAGGAGGACGAAAGAGTTCGTACACCGCTATAATTTTTAATAAAAAGGTTTTCCTTTATATCAACAGTACTTATGTTTTGTAACCTATAGTGGTTAATTCATGCCATCACGAAAATGTTGAATGAATAGTCATTCAACATTTTCATGATGGCATGAATTTTAAATTAAAGTTTCAAAATCAAAGTCATGGTCATAAAAATATTTAAGCAGTTAAATACATTCTCATAGAACAGCTGTATTTTATAAAGTAAATAAATCACTGTTTGCTACCACCTTTGTTAAACAAAGATATAAAATCATAATAAAATACAGGTTTATATTAGTTTGTCGCGTTTAACGTTTTGGAATTTAAATTCCTTCGCAATCTAAGCTAATAAAGTTTGTCCACCATTGCCCTCGGGTGTGCCGACAAGGCGCGAATTTGTATGCGATGGTGACGTAATGTTTCATGATACCTACACTTCTAAAATATTTGGCCAGCAACGTTTAGTTAGACTAAACCTTGTACCAACATTGGCCAGACACTGGCTCCAAAGTTGAGATTTCTATTCTGTCAGATCTTGCACTGCTTTGAATTGTTGTTTGAAGTCCATCGGAGTATCTGAAATAGGAATTAGGCCCATAAAGAAACGTTCAACAATTCTTAATTTCTCCGTTATTTCGTAAAAGCCAACTTTCATTGGTTTGAGACCAAAATATTGGCCAAGCAACAAATTTCCTGACCTCAGATCTTGTTCCAACTGATTAACATAAGTATTTTGTTTCGACTGCGCAATTCTGCATAGTGATCGCCAGTCATCTACATTACATTACTATCTGTAATCTCGGAACAAGTTCATCGTCACTGATACTTGATTTTTTATCGAATGTTATTTGTATTGTTTGACAGGCCGTCATCTGCAAGTTAAATGAGCTCGCGTAGATACGAATCAAGACTGAGGTATGAAGGATGAACGTATGTTCGACGTTGTTCATTGGTTTGATTTCAATTGTGATTAAAACTTTGCATACCGACATGTCAACCTGTTTGATCGGAGCTTTACCTACTAAATAATCAATCACGTATTCCATTGGTTTGGTAGTATATTGTAAACCGAAATCGGCATTAGTTAGTGCTTTAATAATAACACTATGTTTCTCAGCGAATTGTAAAGGCAATACGCCATTCATTTCTAAACGACAAAATACATTAGTTCGAGGATTAGCAACAGCAGTGAAGTATTTTTCTACATTATTTCCTACAAAATTCAACCTTGCGCATCTGTGATACCGCAAAGCGTCACACCACTCATTGTCACACATTAAAACATGACATCACTGAGGACTGAGGTGCTGAGGCCACCCCAAACATTATCAATAGTACGATCCGTACGAATCAGCTGCAATTTACCCGTGTCATGTCATTATCCCAATTTTGTATAATGCCATTCATATATATTAGATCATCACCGTTTTTATCACTTTGCTCTGAATATTTATCGTTTTATATCACAGTGAGTAGTTTTAGATAAAATTGCATATAAGGTCTCTTTAGTCTAATTTGGGACACGTGACAGGGGAAATTTAAAAAGAATATCAATAAAAAAAAAACAATACAAGTTCTACAATCAGTTTCATCAATTGAAGCTAAAAAGTAGAGACAGCAAAATGGTCAATGAAAAGAACCTGAAACAAATTCAAGTGAGAGTCACTTGAATTTGTTTCAGGTTCTTTTCATTGGCCTTTTTGCTGGCGCTACTTTTTAGTGAGACATTAGCCCGATAACTGATGTTGGTAATTTTCTAAGAAGAATAAAGCTTCACTGGACAGTTCATAAATATTTCAATAGCTAATGTCTAAGCTTACGAAGTCCCGACCTCTCGAACCCAGGTCAATGCCGTAGTCGCAGCCGCAGCTATTGTCAATTAAAATCACATGCGACCCCAACTAATTATGAATAGGTACATGACAATGGCGTTGATAATGAAGAAGACAAAACACAACAATTAGCTAGGTTAGTAGTTGACAGTTACCACATTCTTGAAATTCGGTACCCGTTGCTAATCTACGAAAGACTTAAGACACCGACGCCGGAACATACCAATGCCAATTTTAAGTATAAAGCAATTGTTTTTAGTTCAAGACCGTCTCATTTCATTACTTCTTGTTTCTTACGGCCATAGACACAACGTCTATTGTTATGTCCACCTGCCTATTATTCAGTATATCCATTTTATTGGGCTTTGCCTTTACCTACTGCTATTCTTTGAACATCCTGGTTAGTTTGTTTTATTAAGACTCTGTGCGGTCCATGTTCCTCATTCTTATTGTCTTTGATTCAAAAGAATGAATGAAGTTCAACTGTACCATCAATATCAATCCCGGTTCTTTGATTTGATTCATATTTCAACTGACATTAATTTGTTACAATCAGATAATAGGGTATTTAACCTACTTTCCTAATTCACGTTTATCATTGCTCATTATTTTGACAATTGCCATTACTCATGTCCTGGGTGCTTCAAGCTGACCCAGTTCATGCAAATTATAGTAATTGTCCAAATTTGACTGCAAATGGCCGCCACCTACATGGTCAGCCTTCATTCGTATCAGCGTAGGAGGTAATTTTTTTCAGAAACCATCTTAGAAATATTTGTAGCTCTACAACATTTTTCTCCAAGCAATTCCGTCTTATTTTTCTTTTGTTGAATTGTATTAGATATGTTTGTAATTAGGTTTTTCATATGAATTCTTTTTGTGGAACGATTTTAATTAGCCATAGTAGAGTTTTTGCAGGATAACGTCATCGACCGATTTGGTGGTAGTGATAGACAGCAGTTTTTGTTCAATTTAATTTATGCACGAATAATTGGTTCTTTATCGCTTACGGTTATGTTGAATTAGATAACTGAAAAAAACTTGAACCATTCCATTATTTCTTCCGATTATTCTGTTATTAGAGTTGAATATAAAGCAGACATTTTTGATAACCTAAATTTTCTTACGTCATTTCAAAGACAATGCACATAGACAATGTTAAATAGCTTTAATGACAATTATGAAAATAATCGTATTCAATCATATTAAAACAAAACAGTAGCGAATCTACAGCAAAAAAAAACAAATAAACAATTAATTACTACATGAACCTATCAGAAATATCAACAAGAGAAGTTATCGGAAAATATCGTTAGCTGAATTTAATAGCGAATCGAACTATGTATTTACCTATCGTAAAATAGATTCCCAGAAGCAACGAGGCGCATAACCACTACCCTTCACAGGATACCACTAATTACAGATAATTACTGTAGACTGTACATACACTTGAGGACAAAATTAAGGGAACACTTTTATTAAAAAATATTTTTTAAAGTTTCAAAACTGTTCTATACTTATTAGCCAGTCTATAATAAGCAGTTATTTTTGCAACGTAATGCCAACTTGATTGCTTTGTAGTTTCCAAGAAATTATTAATCGATGTAACAACTACATCAGTCAAGATTCAATCTGCGAATTTATGCTGTAAAATATTTGCGCAGGAGCAAATCTCTGCTTGAATCAATATTGATAAGTGCATAATAAATTGGTTAAATCTTCCGTCAAAACATGGATGATTTATAGTCTGCTGTTTATAGATAGCGGACAGTTTCTCAGCGGTCTTGGAAATGGACGAGGTGACATACAAACAGACAAGCACTTTCACATGAGAGCGGGGCCTGCATGCGCATTGTCTCCGCTGCCATTGTTCCGATACACGATAATGAAAACAACGCATTACTTTCTTTGGTTTTGCTTGGGAAACTCGCGAGATGAGCATTTGGCAGCAAAAAATCTGTTCGAAAGTGTTATCTCCTAAAGATTTGCTGTATAAACAGATGTTAGAATGACGGCTCGACAGTTTTGAAACCGATGAAGTTGGTAGATTTTACTGCTTTTTGCAGCATGGTATGGAAAGAAATGCTCGCATCATTTATCACAAAGAGATCATTAGAAATCTGGAGCAAGAGAGAAATTACAAAGGGGTGAATTAGTTGATACGCTATTATGGAACGAAGTAAATGACTGTCATCTCATAACACATACACTGAGTACATTGAAACGACGTACTTATTTTTTACTTGTACCTACTGTAAGGGATGGTCATCGATTACAATCACGAAAAGAAGAAACCACCTTCATCTTTCACACAAGTCAATGAAGTTCGCCACAAATGTCACAGCATTTCCAATTTCAATTGAAGTCAGTGAATCTATAATAAACGATTTATTCCCACGGCTGTTGGCAAACAGTTTTTGTAACCTGACATCTCCTTCAGGAAGTAAAGGTAAGAGTCGTCACGCCGAGCGAGTATTCACATGGGCGTGGGAAATGATTGCTATACGAGTAGGAGCTATCGCTACCTGCCTCGCGTTGCTAACATATTTGTGGCCTTTAATTGGTGGGTTCATGCTGCAGTTGGTTGCTTAAGCCTCGTATCGACTAGGCAACATTTGACGCGCGACATGATGCACAACACGTTGCTCATTATGTTGGACGGCATCGAGGAACTTTTGTTTAGCAACGTTGTCATGATGCGCGCCACCTGCCAACGTCGCGCGTTGTTGTGCAACGTTGCCGAACATGTTGAGCGTCACGTCAAACGTTGCCTAGTGAATACGAGGCTTTAGAGTCCTTTTGGGACACGAACTGTGACTGCTGTGGGAAACAATAATTATTTTTTGTATTGCTTTGCTTCCTTTTCTCTCTCTGGCATTTGAATTTAGTTGTATCCTGGTGGAAAGAAATTAAGATGCTCTGTCTTGTTAATTCTAAAGTCGACGCGTTGTAGGAATGTTCAGTTAGTCACGCTAGAAAGTCACTAGATATTTTCACTTAGCACTTCTGTTTTTGTTTCTTTTTACGATATATATTCCATTTCATGTAATAAGATTTGTAAAGTGCAGTTGTTAGTACTATACTAAAAAATATACTTGGATTCTCCAGTTGATGCGACTATAAATAAAGTAACAACTGGGACAGAAAATTACGCCTCAGTCTTATAAGTCTTGGGATAAATAATAACTGTAGGCAATGTTAATCGAGCTCATATTTCCATAGTTTTAATGCACAGATATGGAGGTCGTGAATGTGTTATGTTATAAACTGGAAAAATAAAACAATTCGCCGGGCATATGTAGAAACAAACTTACGAATATTGAAAAAATTTAGACCCATCAGTAAACGGTAAGTCATACTATCTCTCATATCATAAAATAATGATATAACATCGTGCGACGTATCGTTTAATGGATTAATTACAGGTTTAGTTTATCAGCAAGTGTTTTTTTATAGTTTTTATTACTGATCGGTAGCTTTAAATAAGGCTTCGTTTTTATTTCCAATGATTGCCGTTAATTTTCGCTAATGCGGGTTGATAGTGTACTCGATGTGATTTCGATGTAGACTTAAGTGATTCTGCGATCCTGGCTTAGTAGCTGTTTAATTACTGACTATATTAGAGCTATAGTTCGTTATTTTGTCGCATAAAAATTATATGCAGTTTATCGCTAAGTTTCACGACATTCTGTCTTTGTTTCATGAATGAAATTTAGGAAAAATGTAAACACGCCTAAAACTATAGAAAATCAACCAACCAACTGTGGAATTCTATCGCCTAGAAGGTAGCATTCGTCTTTAATATTATATAATCACATGAAAATCATATTCCAGACTGTCACATCCGTTGCTTAGCAACCGACACGTTGGTATGTTCGCATGCGCCTGCGCCGCGGCACGCAACTAAATGTCGACGTGCATCATACTTTTTTATAATAATATGCGGTGACTATTCAAGAATATCACTGTATGCGTGGAATACTAAGTGCATGTTTCAAGAATGATAAGTTAAAAGACAGCAGTAAGTAGGCCTTAACAAGAAATTAAGAGCGATGCTAATCAGAACTACCACTGTTTGAAAAGTCGGACGAGCCGCTATTCTGAATACCTACTACTTAGATGCGTGATCTATTTAAGTACAGTATGCAGCCCTATTATTTATTTAATTACACAAATTCGCGCGTATCACAGTACCTACCACTTAAGTTTTGACTCCAATTAGCATGCTTTTCTCATTAAAATAACCTTTTCTTTGGTGAACTGTCGGAGACTTATATGTAGGTACTGTGACATCCTTAATCCGAATGTCATCTCAATAAAAAGTGGATCATTTGAATCAGTAAGCGAAATCGAGTCCGCGATCCGTAATCGTAATTGATTCTCGTCAGGTAGTGTTCATGTACTTAACATACTATCCCCGATCGTCGTGTGGGCGAATTTATTTGGCCGCATTTGTAACGGTACATCCTTATTTTACTGTGCCGTTTTTTATTTGTTTCGTTATTTTGACAGGCACTGTGCTCTATTGTGATCGTGGTATACTTATTTTGATGGATAGTGTACCGTATTTCAATATGACATTAACATCTTTCTACACTGTGACATTTGAATCACCGTTTTTCTAGAACAAACGTTGTTCAGACCATGGTCTACTACTATTCTATAGCATCAAATATGTTATTAAAACAAACTAAACTAGGCGTTTTCAAATTAGTCTTATGTTGCTCAAACGTGTTCAAACATTAACCGTAACATCAAAGTACTCATAGCGGTACCGATATGGCATTCAAAAGAGTTATGCGGAGTCCACGTGGACTACAAGGATGTCCGGCCAATACGGGCCGAAATGCAAATAAATCTTTAGCCAATGACATGCAATAGTGCGAAGTACCGCTCCGCCCATTTCTTTTGTTGACTGCCACTAGGCGCTCGAACTACTCGGGCGGTAGCCAGTCTACCGCGAAATCTCTCGAGCGAGCCATGCATATGCATCCGATATTTACGTCACAGGCACGCATCGCGCGTTTGTTGTGAAAATGAGTTCAAACTATTCAAATGTGGAGTGGTTGGACATGGTGCGTTTTTACGCAATTGTTGGTGACAATCTGGCGGAAGCTAGGCGCATGTACTCTCAACCTGATCATTTAGCGGCGCTGCGCAGGCGAGGGATCTTGAACCCGCAGATTCCCACACCTGCTACAATACTTGCAGCTACACAGCGGCTACTGGATCATGGCCAATTCACAGTGCCGAATCATGCCCAAGGACGTGGTATAGGTCCTCAGTACTCAGCTGCATTCGAAGAGCAAATACTCGAGTACTTCGCACGCAACCCACGGAATAGTACCAGAGATGCAGCAAGGCGATTTAATGTCAGTCAATTTTACGTATGGAGCCTGCTGAACCGATTGGGAAAACATCCATACCATTTCCGTCGCACGCAAGGACTTTATGACGCTGACCCCCAAGCACGCATAGTTCTGTGTACGTGGCTGCTGGATAATCCAGAAGCGAATATTCTGTGGACGGACGAGTCTACCTTCACGCGCGTAGGAATATTTAATATTCATAATGAACATTATTGGGCGTTTAACAATCCACACGCAATTAAAGAACACTCTCACCAAATTCGGTTCAGTGTCAATGTGTGGGCCGGAATAATTAATGACGTGTTAATTGGGCCAGTGTTTATCGACGGAAATTTAAATGGTGCCACCTACTTGGACATGCTCACAAGCGTGATACCAAACCTAATGGAAGACGTTCCCATAACTTACCTTCGGCAATTGTACTATCAACATGATGGCTGCCCCGCACACTTTGCGACTCAAGTACGCACGTACTTGAATAATGAATTTGGTCAAAGGTGGATCGGGAGAGGTGGCCCTGTGGCATGGCCAGCCAGGAGCCCCGATTTAACTCCACTGGACTATTATTTGTGGTCGGAGTTAAAAAGGCTGGTCTACACTGATGAAGCCACAAGTAGGGACCAGCTTAAACAAAAAATTGAAAGTGCGTTCGAAACAGTGAGGAGTGATACAAACATTTTGCGAAAACTAAAACACAACTTGCAAAAGCGTGCTCGACTGTGTATTGAAGTCAATGGACAACATTTTGAGCAATTACTTCAATACACGTAGGAAGTGTAAATTATTGTTATTTTGTGTAAATATCTAGTTGATTCTAAATTAATCGTTATAAATAGTCTGATTCCAATTTTTTAAATACGCCCGAAATACTCGCTGTCAATTTTGTACCTACATTCTGAACTGTGATTTAAGAAAGTAACTATGTAGGTAGGTACCTACATTATTCACCAAAATTAATAATTAACTTCAGCTAGAATTTCTGACGGTCCTAAGCCCGATAAGTATGAAGGGAAAATTGGAGTCAATGTTGTCTTGGTGCACACGGAGCTAACCCGGTTTTGTGGTAAGTTTTGTTTTTGTCTTGTCCCTGTAATATCCCAATAAATAAATAATACCTAATAATGTCACGTTCGATACAACAGGTACCCGTACCTAGTACCTACAGGAAAGACTTAAAGCATGTCTGATAGTACACACGGCTACATATCAAGTTATACATTTCCAGTATAAGCTGATCTCGCATTGTAATAGGATTTCCGTACAATGATATGTCAGCTTATAATTGAAAATTATAGCTTGATATGTAGCTGTGTATCTACCGTAAGTTCGCACCTAGAACGAAATGATAAAATTAGAGGTCAACCACCTCACCGTGCCGTCGGTCGGTACGGTGCGTTACGTTGTGAAATCCTGCATAGCTAGTAAATACCTACCAAAGTTTACGATTAATAGCCAAAGCCATACCAAGCCATAAAAATCTGTTTTAAAATAGCCACATAACGGTTTGTAATCTTCAAAATGTAGAATGCTTATTCATATCTAAAGTAAATGCAACAGAATTTACTCCGTGATGCAAAGTCTGGAAGCTCTTTATTTGATAATTGTTACTTGTAAACTTTTTATTGGTCTGAGCTAGTAAACTAAAACTTCTAAAAACCCAAGCGATTAGGCCGCCAGAGTTCTCGGAATTGAAGTGTAAACATACCTGTTTTTTTAGTCGCCTGCTCAGCTGTGTGAAATGACGTCATGCTATTGTAAACATTGTGTGTTGAAACATAATATTGTTCGGGGACCTCTTCGCACAAATTTTCCACAAAAAATGTTTACTAAAAAGACCCGCCTGGGTTTTTTTTTATTGATAAGTGTAAAATAGGGTATTGTCATGTTATGAGATTAAACACTTTTTGAAATAATGGTTTAATTTTTTAATTAACGACCTTGTTACAAGAAACGGGGATAAATTCCTTCACACTGACTTCTTACTAGAATTGATAATAAATTACAAGGTAAAACAGGACTAACACCAACATAATAAGTTAGCCTATTGCATATCGATTCTAAAAACACAACTTTTAGTCATCTCACTTATGTAACTTTCGAGATATCGTCGTTTTAGTCAAGGGCGCCGTTATCGCGCAGTGCCGGCTAGAGGTTCCGTGACAGATGCGCGTTTCGCGCGTAAATCGCCGCGACAGTTGAGACGCAGTGATAAAATACCTACCGAAGTTAACTTTTAACTTTGGTAGTTTGTAGTAAGACGTACAAAAATAAGTTCTTACTAAATTCCGTTTATGGAGGTACCTTTCCCTGTAGAGTGTAGACAATGCTGTGACAATGTGTGTGTTGTACCGTGCGTAAGTCGCTCCCCGCGCCATAAATACTATGAGACTCGAGCGCCGCCGCGCCGCAGTGTCTGTGTTGCAGGGAGTAACGATAATCCCGGCATTTTTAACTTTAACTTTTTGTGTTTTTTCGAAACCCAATAACGTGTCTATTTTTTATTGGATGCTATAGAATGGTAGTAGACCATGGTCTGAACAACGTTTGTTCTAGCAAAACTGTGATTCAAATGTCACAGTGTATACTTTAATGGAACTAAATTACAGGCGCCCACTCTTGAGTCTCCTACTTATTTTTTATATTTGTTTCTAAATTATGTTAATTTATATCTTACATCTACAGTAGCCAATTACCAACTCAATTTAATTCAAGTAGGTATAACTGTATTTCTTTTTAATTACATTCTTCATATGTCTGAATGAAATAATGCTGTCGACAGTACAAAGGTATTTATTTAATATTCCTGACAGTGTGTAGTGGAATGTGTTTCCTCGTTATTTAAATGGTAATAAATACTCTTAGTTAACAGGCATGTGTCTCGAAGGCATCCATCTATCTGTGAACTATTGTTTTGCTTCATTAGTATTTTATGCATAGATTATAGATTTAATTATGTCAGTCAGCCATGATACAAATATCTTTATCTTCTCTATTGGAAGTTGTCTTGTCGCGTGATTAAATAATAATAAATCAATTTTACAGTCTAATAAAAACAAATAAACCTACGTGTGGGTTTTATTTGATATGTTAACACAGTTTTTGTGGACTAAAATCTTAATAACTAGCACACATTCCTCATTGAAAAACAGTGAAAGTCCTTTAAACTCTCTTTCGTCTAAAAAGAAAGAACTGACTTCTTACAAAGCAAAGTATAAGTATTCTTCACGCAAATGAACTTACCTACTGATTTTTCTTATTGGACCATCTCAGAATCATTTCATTTAAAAATACACTATGATAAAAAGAGTAATTCCTAATAAAAAGTAGTCAATAACCGCTTCAAGGGTCTATGTAAATGCGCAAAAAGATAAATATTCCATATGCCATCGATATAGAATCTAGACGTTACCACATAGATTATTTCTATATTTAAATCCGACACCAATGTATTACTTATCTTTCATCCTTTATCTGCTATTCTGTGCAGAAAAATATAGATATGTACCTATTATAGCAGTTCGAAAGAATATTTCGTGACTAACAGTCGTGGAGAAGTGATTGAATTTATCAATTTTATTAATGAAATTAATGGGCACCCAAAATGCAGTTGTACAACGCTTACCTTCTTCTGTTAAGTGAGTCATTAACATAATCGGATTACTTATATCGTAATTTATTAAGGCTATGACAAATAAACTGTATCCCTATTATTATGCACTGACGTGTAATTATTTCTTGTTTTTTTTTTTTCATTTCGAACTAACTATAGGATACCATCAAACCTTTAAATAATGTTCCAAACAATAATACATTTATTTAAATTATTATTAGATCGAGAACTTTTCTGAACGTTTATTTGTACAAAATCTATTCAGTAGTTTTCCACCATGAGATTAGTCTTGGATATCATATTTATCTTAAGATGGGTGTGTGATTTTAGTTATGTAAATGAATAAACAAATATTGAATTTGAATACTGCCTTGTAAGTGTAATACTTAAATTGTATTTTACTTAATTTGGAATCAATTTCTTTATCCATATCTTACTTTAGCAAAATGAGCAAAATACCAATATTTGTTTGAACATTGAATTATTTTATTTAAACAGGTTGCCTATCAAGTAGCAAGTAGCAACAAGCTAAATAATATTTGAACAACTACTGATTAAATTAGAAGTAATTTTAAGTAGTCAGAATCCTCACAGACCTACTAATTATAGGTTTACAGAAATGTATTGTTTTTAATTTATGAAGTGTCAATAACAATGTGATTAACAAATCACAGGCTCTAGAATACCGTTAATTCTTCAAAAAACAATAATCCTTAAATTCTAAATTTATACTGTTATTTACATAGAGAAGTACTAATGCTTCCTAATCTCTATTGTTTGCGCGCATACAATCTCTAAATACTTTAACTTCATTAGGGATTGAAAGCCCTTTAGTCTCTTATCTATGGTCACCGAGACTTCTTATTTTGAATTTTCTGTTTTTCTGTTTAGTTTAGTTCTTGCTTTAGTGACGAGTGCATCGAAGTGCAGTGTCGTGATTATTTTCAGTTGATTTATTTTGGATTTTACGATAATGGTGGTGTTGTTGAGATATCGACGTAGAACTTTCTATGAATCTGATAGTGGTGGTGAGTGCGACTTCTTAATTGTTTTTGTTTCAATTGGATCAATTTTACGGTGAAAAGTAGTTTAAAAACTTTAGAAGGAAAAGTGATTAATTCACATTTTTTCATTTCCAACAGGAAAATGGCTTTTATTTTAACAAAACAGCTCTGTTTTTTCCATATATATTTTCTGTCCCATCTTCTGGAATGGCCACTCTTACCAAACATCAAGATTGACGTTATGACACCCCAGTAAATGGCGCGTGACGTGCGAGTGAATCCGCGAGTAAATATAACTCGTCTAGACGCTGCTAGTGCGTTGACACAAATAGTTTAGTACCCGTCCGTGACTATCTGGAGGTCGGAGAAGTGCATTCGGAATAGATGGTAATTCATCTTCATTCGCTTATGATGGAAAGAGATTAGTGAAATGGTGCGGTAGCGTTGCTGGTCCTAACGTAGGTATGCCGGACGTTCTGAAGTATCGTCACTCGTTAGGACTCTTTTACTCGTATTCCAGTATTTCTAAGCGATCTTTATTAGCATGACTTGGCTCTTAAACAATATTTGTTAAGTTTTTAGGGTTTCGAAAGACTGTGTATGAGAATTAAGTTTCGTTTTAAAATCAAAATTACTTCAAGAAGCAAATTTTCAAGTCATCGGAAAAAGATCTTAGATGTTTTTTGAAGAGACAGCCGTCGGCTGTTCATTGATACTAAATTGATCACTCAATCAATTGATAAATAATTGATCATTAAGCAACCCAAGCTCATCATTCAGATTGCTGATTAGATTATGATAAGTTTCAATCAATAGGTAAGTAGGTGATTCCGTATTTCAGTCCATTCATAATTATGTCGTTCGAAAGAGCTACGTTGCTACTGTTTTTTATAATAAGTACCTTGTACAATGTTTCTTCTATACCTTTATAGGGATAGAAGAGAATCTCTGAGTCACACGTAAACATTGTGTGGCGTCACGTATTGTGAACTTTCGATAAAAACATGGAAAAATTGAAAGTACACAAACTCATTGCAATTTGCAATGACAACCATGAATTCTCATTTGTTTTCCGAAACTTCAACGATTGAATCCAAAATCTTCAATCCAAATAACTCCTTAAACTTCAGTTTCGGTCCATTCACTGTACGGAAATAATTGAACTCTATCCCGTGTTTCGATCCGATCTATAAATACATGACCATAATAATCCGGGATCGTGGGCGCTCGCGCAGTTTGCCGCGACGCGACGATCGACGCCGACGTCGACGTCACTTGTGCAACGTGTGCATTTTTTTCGACGTCACATCACTTTTGACAGTTATGACATGTGTCAAATTGCGCGCGCGATTGTGAGATTCGTTGGTAAACACTGATGTTGCGTTGGAGGTTTCAAAGATTACGTCTGTTTATTAGTGTTCAATCTACACGTAATTAATTAAATAACTCTTGTACTTAGATTGATTTTTCAAATGGGACATTTTCCTCTGAAACTACCGATTTTTTTAAATTAGAAAGCTAGTGAAATAATTTATTTTTGGACAGGTTCGGCATGGAATGCGTGCGATTGTGCGATTACAATAAATCTATGCTAAACGCATGCATTTTGCATGCGCGAGTTAAATACTATCTCCAACTGTCTTTTTTAATAAAGGGAAACCTCTGAAAAGACATAAAATATTTATCTTTTTATCGTTTTATCTTTTGGTTCAAGTATTTAATTCATAATTTATAACAGATAACATTGAATGTTATATAAGTAATTATATGATTCTCCTCATTATCTTTTTAAAGTAGCCGAGTATTTTATTAATTTATTTATGTAGGTACTACATAATTTTTAATCTCAATCCATTTATTGTTTAGTTTTAAATAATGATGTGTAGTGCTGCAGTATTTTTCCAGACTCTAAGATATATTTTTATGAACTTTTTATTTATGTATCTCAAACTCCAGATGTAAAAACAGTATGTAATACCTTATCTATATATGTTAATGTCCAATTCATAATGTAGTTTTTTTTTGTCATAATATTTATTAGGTACTTCACTTCTCAACGCGGATATAAAAATTGCTCACGACACGACGACATTTGTCTTTTCGTTATCCCTTGAAGAAAAACACTTGAACCAACAGATAAGCCATGATTCGTCATACACGTAACAAAAAAAAAATAGGTATTACGCAAACCATTGATTACTTTCATGATATTCATTCATGAAATCATAATGCGGTATAGAATGACTTATTCAATCATTCACCAGTCCAGACTGACTGGCTCTCGATACCTTGTTCTACGTCAGACTAGTCACCTGTGACGTCAGTACACCCACCCACACAAGTCATCACGAAAAAATCTTGCGTTATCTTCGTTTTGGCAACAGTAATTGTGTGGTAGAATGTACATGGACTGCAGTTGATTCAGTGTTGCCCCCGATTCGTTTAATGAAGAGCAATTTGTTTAATTGTTGATTTTCCGGTGAAATTGTGTTCAGTTTTATTTTAGTTTTGTCATTCGCGTTGTGATCCATGTGTGTTATGGGTGCATTATGTCGGTTCCAGGCCAAATATGTGATAGGTGAGTTTTTTCGTAATTAATATTAATAATGGGTAAATATTGACTCAAAAAGATCCAATAAAATTTCATAGCCAACCATGCAGTGGTCATTGAAATGCGTGTGTGTAGCTAATTTAACCATTTAAATTTAATTTTTTAACAAGAAAAAGAAAGCTTATCTAGATCTCACACAGCTGTGTGTGTGCTCGGTTCAGTCTAGCAATTAAATGAAAATGTTTATAACTAGAAGTGAAGTCTTAAAACAAACTGCGTGTGTTCAATACTCCAGTTTGTAATTAAATTATTAATGACAAATGAATAGCTCTGTTTGTTGTTCGGGCAAAGGAAGACATTTTAGATTATTATTTGCATGTGATAGTTTAATTATTCAGACTTCTTCTTCGTAGTATCGATGATTCCATTTCTTTAATCTTATATAGGAATGGTTCAACCAGAATTCCGGCTTATTTTATTGCAATACATTTTGTTCAATATGTCAACGAGATTAGGCTTCATTTATATAAGTGACAAATTACAATTTTTTCATTCATAGGTATACAAACAATAAAACTTAAAACACCCGCAAAGATTAAGCCAACAAACAAAGCATGCATTTAAAATAAAACTATAAATAGCCTAATTGAGAGAGTAACTAAACAAATAACATCCTGTGATTTCCTGCTCGGTGGCAGAAATAAACCACACGCTGTATATTGATGGAAAACCTTGTGCTGCTACAGTTACAAAGTAACTTTCAGGTCATTGATACTTCAAATTCAATCAATCAGCCTCGCCTTATCCCAACTATGTTTCGGTCAGCTTACTGTCCAACTAACCGAATGCAGCTGAATACCAGTATTTTACACGGTGCGACTAACTATCCTACCCCCACAACCCAGTTACTGGGTAACACGATACCCCTGATTCGATACTTCTAATTATAAAAAACATGGTCTAAAAAAACAAGCATTCCGGGAATGACACATGCTTACGTCACTACCCAGTTGCCACTTTATTGCAACAAAACACGAATTATGGAAACATTTTCAGTCACCATTCTGTTAAAATATATATATAAAACATTTAAATTGTCGCGTGATTTTTCTAATCAAAAGAAACAATTCAATTTAAACAATACCAACGTAATTGTTAGTTAAAACCTCTTTGTTTTATCGGATTCACACAGGAAATAAAGGCAATTGGGGAGTTATTATTACAGACTAGTGGTAACACAGCGGTGATGACGTAGGCTTGTGACACCCCCGTGACCGTAATGCTATACCTGGCGAAGTATATTATTATACCATGATAAAAACAAATCGAGTCGAAAACAAAAGACTGACGTTTTCTTTGATGACAGTTTTGCAAAGGGTTACCTCGACATGTTTCAGTTTTCTTGTCTCTCAGAGCCTACACAATATGAGCCTTGTCACCTTTTTGTATTGACAGTACTTACTTGAAAGTAGGTAGAAGACCAACAATGTATCTGGTCGAAACCCTAGCCGTCTTATTACAAAACACTATCTAATATAGCCCGAGCCTAAACCTTCGAGCCAGTTTTTGTATTTCGAACTTTATGTTGACTTTGGTAAAGTTCATAAGGTGGTTGCGCTAAGGTAGCCCGTGAAATTCATTTTTTTTACTTATTTTGCAATTTGCAGGTCAGTGTCAGGTTGTATGTTGATCTAAATATGATTCGCGGCCGTATCAAATATTTATTTATAGAATTATAATCATAAAAATCATCAATACATCTCTCTACGTTCATATAACCCTATTGAATTACTATTTCATGAAATCATGACATTTTAAGCCAATTCTTACTTATGGAGTTGTATTGCTGATTCTTATGATTATAATTCTGTAAAGCCGTATTTGTTACGGCCGCGAATCATATTTTAAGCATCATAGAACCTGACAGCGACCTGAAAATTGCAAAAAACGTAAGTATTTTTGAATTTCGGGGGCTACTTGAGCGCCCTTAATACAAAATTGACAACCTAAGACCGGTCTAAGTTAACAGTTTTGTAAAAGGAACGTAGTATTTCGATTTCTGTTAGGTTCTTATTTCAAAAACAGGCTCGATGGTTTAAACCATGTCTAATGAAAAACCTTGTTTTGTAATAAGCCGAAGGTGTTGTACAGCTTACATGCGTTTTTTGGTCTATATTTCAGTGTGTGTATCTTAATACCATGTGTTATGTGGATTTACTTACTTCTATTTAATGTCTTCTAAATGCACTGAATGCAAATTCATTGACCCCCCGATGGCTAACAAACTCCGTATCCTTACTTAATTCACGTAAACACTTAACACATTGCTACCTATTTTAGGGAACAAGTAACATTCGATAAATCCTTCAGAACGACTTAGTAATTCAAACAAGTTCTGCACTCCATCCCCTTTGCAAGATCTGCTTTTACTCTTTAAGGTGAATGCTTCGATGTTTCAACGTTCAACTGAAAGTTTGACGCGGGTAATATTTTTACAGAGATCACGAACGTCACATACATGCAATTATTTTCATCAAATAAACAGAATTTGGTATAATTATCCTCGCTTGGATTAAGAATGAAACTATATATAAAAAGTAATTATTGGAAATACTTAACCCGAACCGTAGGTAGCTTTTTAAATATTTAAGCTTTAACAACAATGCATTATGTATTTTACGCATCTCCTCTCATAGATCTGATGTTAAATTGTACATGAATAAAGCCAAAGTTAATCATCGAAGCAGTCGCCTTAAGCTCACCATATTTCAACAGCAACAAATGGTACAAAAAGCTTAGTGCTTCTGTTAGCGGTGGCGCTAAGCTCTGACTCAGACAGACAGACAGACGGATGGACTATATTTAGGCACGAGCGTAAATGTAAGCATCCTGTCGCAAGACTGCACTTCGGGAGTCCCTCATTTGTGATACAAGTCATGTTTTTCTTGTATCTTGTGAAACTTTCCTGTTCTTTGTGAACTTTGTTACATAGGGCCAGGCCACAACAGTGCGTTGCGGCGTCGCATCGCAAAAATCAACGACGCCGCACAACGCATCGTGGAAATTTCCGATGCGCTGCCGCAACGTACAAATCTGCGATGCGACAACGCTTTGTCGTTTAGTCGGTGTCCATACTTTGAACGACCTGCACGTGTTTTTTAAGCGATATGGCGCAGTACGATGTCGACCACCTGATATCTTTAATTTACGAACGTCCCGTCCTTTGGGCCAAACTATATCACAATTCAAAGACAAATTTTTAAAAACAGAAGCATGGAGGGAAGTGTGTACAAGTTTATATCCAAATTTTGAGGAGTTAAATAGTGTTGAAAAAACAAAACTCGGTAAGTACTTATAAACATTTATATTTTTGTTAACTGCCAACTAAGACCTCCAATGTTACTATTAAAATAATTACAAAATTCGTTTCTGATTATGTTAGCTCCTGTTCTACTTTCATGTGTTGTTTCGTGTAAAATTTGCAAAGAATCGTCAATAATCATTTCTTCAAACGTTTGTGCGCCATCTCGATTCAATACAAAGTTGTGTAATACACAGCATGCTTTTATAATGTCTATTGTGAAATCGTAAGAAACATTAATGGGTCGATGAAATATGCGCCATTTATTTGCGAGTATGCCAAAAGCGCTCTCAACATATCGTCTGGCTCGGCTCAAACGATAATTAAAAACTCGTTTTTCTATCGATAAAAACTTCCCAGAATATGGGCGCATTATATTATTTGTCAGTGGTAATCCTTCATCCGCCACGAAGACAAAAGGAATTTCTTTTTGAAAGCCAGGTAACGGTTTTGGCGGAGGTATAGATAATTGACCTTTTTTTAATAAGTCGTATAGATTTGAGTTCTGAAAAACAGTGGAGTCACATTCCTTACCATATGCACCTATATCGACATATATAAATTTGTAATTCGTATCAACAAGTGCTAATAGAACAATGGAATTATAATTTTTATAATTGAAAAATAGGGATCCACTGTGATCCGGGCTCAATATACGAATGTGTTTTCCATCTAGCGCTCCTATACAATTAGGAAAGTTGGTCTTTTTTTCATACTCT
Source organism: Griposia aprilina (assembly GCA_916610205.1). NCBI lineage: Eukaryota > Metazoa > Arthropoda > Insecta > Lepidoptera > Noctuidae > Griposia > Griposia aprilina. The sequence continues at coordinate 25,973,110 of OU744284.1, forward strand.
TGAGCAATTTGTTCCATCAGCTCTGTTGTAATTTTTGGTAATTCCAACCTTTTAAGAATGTTCCATACAATACGACAAACAAATTTTATTATTCCTGTTATTGTAGATTTTCCACGATAATATGTGAAATGCATATCTTTAAAAGTATTTCCCGTCGCCAGGTACCTGAAAGAAAACAAAATAAATCATTATTCGTCATATTTTTTTAGGTAACGATGTCATAAAGAAATGGAGAGGAATCAAGGATAATTTTACAAAATACGAAAAAAAATTAAACGAGCAATGTAAATCCGGAGCTGGGGCCAAAAAAATTAAACAATATCATCTATACGACCAGCTCCTATTTCTGAAAAAGAATTCTCAAAATAAAACAACATCAAGTCTTGACGATGAAGAAATAAGACCAAGCACCTCAACCCAACAAAGCCAGCAACCTGTCATGCCACGTTACCAGCCTGCATCGCGTAAAAGAAAAATTGACGAAGACGAATTTGAGAAGAATATTATAGCTGCTTTAAAAACACCTGAAAGTAGACATTTATCTTTTTTTAAAGGAATTTTGCCATCATTGGAAAAATTGAATGATAATCAAACAATAATTTTCCAAAGTCGTGTCCTACAGATATTAAGTGATTTACACCAACCATCATACTATCCCAGCCACTATCAAACTTCACAAACAACTGTTCAGACTGGCTATCAAACAGCTCAAATGTCTATGCAGAGTGGCTACCAATCAGCTCAAATGCCTATGCAGAGTGGCTACCAATCAGCTCAAATGCCTATGCAGAGTGGCTATCAAACATCCATTCAACGCAGTGCCTTCCAAAGCGGATGCGAAACATCACCGGCACCTATGCAATCGTCTCCACAAACGCCAAGGAATGATGATGTAAATGAGCCAGAACAAATTCATTTCGATGAGGAACTAACAAATTTGACGAATGACACACAATCGGAATACGAGTTTTGAATAACACTAAATTATGAAAATGATTAAACAGTATGATTATAGTAAAAATAGTTTATTTTTTTCTTACCTTACAGTTAATCCCAGCATCTCCAGAGGTTCGATGGGTTTTCTAAATATGTATTTCTTTTGTAAATGAGGCTTTATCAAACTAAGAAGTTCTTCAAAACTTACTACACTCATCCTAAAGTAATCGAAAAATTTAACCTCGTCCACTTTTAGCGCCTCATATTTCCTTTTGAAGTGGTTTCCATCTTTATTCATAATTGTCAGTAATGGGTGCACCCAGTACTTTCTTTTCTGTTTCTTTTTCTTAATACGCCTTAACGCAAGCAGAAGTAGAACACGCGCAGTGCGGTCCATGTCTCACTAGAAACTGAACTGACGGTTAGCGTCTTGTCGTACGATGTCGTATCCGATGAAATTTTTGCGTTGCGACATCGCATCGCATAGCTGTGCAATGTTGTTTTTGCGATGCGACGCCGCAACGCACTGTTGTGGCCTGGCCCATAGGGTAGCGAATTGCTTTGGGCTTGAATTAAAAAAATGTCTTCCAATTAAGCTTTTGAGCCGACAAAGATTTTAAAACATCCACTATGGTTAACTAAGTTTGTATCTTTTTTGGTGTAAAGATAAGCAAGGCGACATGCAGGCTCAATTATTGTAATTTTCAAGTTCGACAACTTCGATAAAGTTGATCAGTTTTTTTTTTATGATAGTCCGATGCCCGCGAATAGCGTTATTATTTTCCTTATTTCCATTAATACCAGTTTATTAACTATTCTTCTTATTTCAAATCGTGCATAAACAATAGGTTCATCGCTTCCTCTTTTATTTAGTTGATACTCTATAATCAATGGTCATGGTGTTACCATTACAATAAACCTTTATGTAGGAACGCTTTATGTGCGTGCAAATAAGTTCTTTAACCTTGCGTTTTTTTTAAACTGGAAACTTTGTACTATGGTTCTTCTTTGAAAAAATAATGTACATTCATCGACAAGAGTGTAACAGAAGCTTTGTTCTGAGATGTTAATTTAAAAACAAAGAAAACCTACGAGAATTTTGTTTGGTCATACATTGAAAATAGGCTGTGAAATGGAAGGACTACCCATTATATTCCCAAAAAAAAATCCGGTTTTCAACACAATATACTTTTTTCTTCGATTATCTGGTTATAACTGAAAGAGGAGATCCTACCTAGGCCTAGGTAGGTAGATACGAGTACATTAACCATCTGTATCTGCCACTGAATGTACGCAAATTAACATTGGTATCGAGTTAATGGTTCATGATTTAAGTGCAAACAAAAAACTGCGGAAGATTTTGGTTTGAACAAAAACTTATGAGGCGATCGTAAATTGTGTCTGACTAAGCAATTATATGTACGTCTTTATGAGATTTTTTAGGTCATGTACAGGTGACGAACAAAAAACCCTATGAAAATGAGACCTGTAGATTTCGTAAACTATAATGGTTTGGTCTCGACAACATTTTTGGGAAATATGTTGGCTGGAAATTGATAAAATACACTAAATTCGGCATTCTAAATTTAGTGTATTTTATCAATTTCTGGTAAATAAATGACTATTATTTACGGCTAGGAAAGAAAAGACACCTTTAAAAAATCTTCAACACTCTACGCGGCATGTACCCATGACAATACATCAGTAATTCAGTACCCCTATCACATTTAATAACACTCTCTTTCTCTTTGTCCAAACAGAAGGCGAATTGGAAACAGAATGGCTACAAGCGGCAGGCCTCGGATCTCTGGCCGCTCCGTTCCAAGCGGGTCTGGAGGTAACCGAGGCCCAGCTGGGTGAAGCCGTCAGGCCTCTGCCCAGGGAACAGGCTGCAGCAGTGCGCAGACGAGTCAGAAGACTTAACAGGACAGTGCGGAGGAAACGAGCCGCTTCCAGAGCGAGGAAGCCAGACATCAGGGATGTTTTTAGGGATTTGGAGGTAAGTGGCTTTTGAATATATCTTTATTTGTTTCATATGATGTCGTTGTGCTATATTTGACGTTCGCCCATCATATTATTGAAATTCAGTAGTTAAAATGGGCTAGGCTGGTAGCCTGAGGTCACAGGTTGACAACAATTTTTTTGGGTTTCGTACCCAAAGGGTAAAATAGGAACCTATTACTGAGACTCGGCAACCCGTCCGTCTGTCACCAGGCTGTATGTCATGAACTGTGAAGGTTAGACAGTTGAAATTTTCACAGATGATTTATTTCTGTTGCCGCTTCGTGCGCGAGTCCGACTCGCACTTGGCCAGTTTTTTTATTTTGTGTTCTTGTTTTGAGTAGTGCCGTTGCCGTTTGGTTTTCACAATTAATAATAAATTAATAAAAAAAAAATATAATGTCGTTGATACGTTAAATGCTTGACTGTATTTTATAACAGTCATCGGCAAAACGCTTTCTACTATTTAAAATACTTCGGTTCGTAATTGGGATGATGAAAATTTCTTCAAAATTTGCAATAAGGAATTGCATCAGTTTGCGGGAAAACTGCTCGCAATCCAGATATTTTTGCTCTGACATCCGGATTTTCCCATTGTGTTTAACCTAAATTGTTTCTGTCACCACTTTAGTTAAATTTGAAAGCTCATGGCGTGAAGAGCTCTTCAAGCTCGAAAGTTACTGTTGAAAATGTGTATTCCGTATACATTTCTTGTAAGTTTAATATATTAATTAAAATAACATCATCATCATTATCATCAGCTTATAACAGTGTACGGCTGGAAATATGCCTCTAATTGGACGACTAGACTTGATCTTCAGCCACCCTCATTCATACATGAACAACTACCCTGCAAATACCACTCCTTTACTTTTCCTTTATTAAAGGTAGTAGCGAAAGTTTCATATTCTTTTGAGTTAAGTATACCATCATCTATAACCCGGTGTTCATCTAAATAACACGTTTCTAAATCTATGTAGGCATACTTTCTCGTTTAATTTATTAGAACCACATTTATCACAAACCTTTAGAACTTCGATTTAGAATCAACACATATGTTTGCATTGTGCTGTCAGACTCAGTAAGATAGATGACGTTTTAGTACCTGAGCGATAAATGAGGATCATTAATCGTATATCAATTAGTGCTGCGAAAAGTCGGCGCACGCGTCGATAGTGTGAGCATAGCTTGATAGATGGCAGGAGTTGGTTACAATTCATTTAGTAAGTGAAGATAAATTATTAGATTGGGATATTACTTGAATCTGTCGACATGGAAAATGGTAGTTGACTTGGCCTACCATGTAAACATAAACTCTACTAATCATTGATCTCTCACATCAACTTTAAAAATATAGAATAAAAGAATTTCGTAACGAAGCAGAGCATAGCCAAGAAGTTAATGGAAGCTGTCGGCATAGCATAAAATATCAGAGAGCCAAAAAAAGTTCACAAGATAGCCAAATATTTTTCATTTTCAACAACTACCACCTACCTATTGATGAGCAATCCTCAAACAAGCAAACTGCATTACAAACTACGAACAAAGATAGAATATTTTTATGAATCACTTGTTCAAGTATATTGTTTTATATCGAAAAAAAACCAAAGAACTTCTTTGAATGTCAATGAATCACTGGCCGAAAGATTATAGACTACTAGAAAGAATCTTTTACGATAGACTTATAGTATGTATGTAGAATGGAATTGCTGAGTAAATAGACTCATCAGGTTATTTATTCGTTTTTGGAGGGTTTACTGCACTTTTCTGCGAAATTGCCAATAGATTTTAATTTAAATTCGGTTCAACTATAAATGGTAAAATCATCAGTTAGTAATGATTTGATTGGATGCTTTTTAACAAGTTTATTAATTAAAAAAGTCATTACTTTAAATCCATGAATGAAACCAGAATATAAATGAGAACCTGTGTATTTCCATTATTATTCATAATATCATGGCTTGTATCATTATCTTCTATTCATTCCATTGCTGCATGTATCAGTAATCCTAGATCATCAATGATCACCGCCTTTTCTAATGACCATTCCACTCCACTGAACTCAATGATAATATCTCGAGAAAACTGTCAATATGAATTTTTCATATAATTCTTCAGATACTTTCTAAGGCTATATCCACTTGATTACCGATCGCTTGTGGTTAGCCGCAAATGATTTACTGTCATTACATTTAGTTTCACGAGCAGTGGGTTAATCGGTAAAGTAAAAGCGATGTTATTGTCTGTTGTCATCTTTTCATGCGTCTCGGCTGTTTCTGGTTGTGACTGTACTTTTTTGTTTTCAAACAGTCGGTCAGTGGGCTATCCTGTTTTGCATTTATCTGGTTTTTAACTTGGGTAAGCAATAGTTTTGTTGTTCAAATATTTTAACTTGGGTAAGCAATAGTTTTGTTGTTCAAATATTTTAACTTGGGTAAGCAATAGTTTTGTTGTTCAAATATTTTAACTTGGGTAAGCAATAGTTTTGTTGTTCTAATATTTTAACTTGGGTAAGCAATAGTTTTGTTGTTCAAATATTTTAACTTGGGTAAGCAATAGTTTTGTTGTTCAAATATTTCGGTAGCGTATTTGAACCTTTTGTCTTCTTTGAAACATTTATCTCTTTGACTATCGTGTAACGTGTATTTCGGGTTTTCTCGTCTCAATTCTGTTGACAAATAAGTGCTTCATCTACTTTTGACGAATTGTTTGGATTAAGTTACTCGCAAGTCACAGCTCTTTCTAAAGTAATAGCCGGAACCTGTCAAATTACAATGCCTTAGGCCTCATAAAAATCTATCCGGTTGTCTTAATACTACATACGATAAAACAACAAATGATAGCACCACTAATGTAGCGAAATTTAATAACAACGCAATTATCAATCTCACTCGTCATCCCAAAAATGCTTTGTGAAACTTCACACGCAAAAAAGCGAATTTCGGAATCTCAGATGATATTCGCTCCATCGAATCACGCGCTCTCGATCATGCGACTGTTTAATAAGAAACCATTACCTCGCTGACGTGCACATTGAAATATGTTTAGAACTACTTTGAACACTGCATTATTAGGGACAGGCGATAATGACTCGTTAGATAAGCATGCAATTAAGGTTTTCGGGGATAGTTACCTGTTTCGTTCAAAACGTTGAGTTCTTTACGCGTGTACGTTCGTGTTTGTGAACCATCTATTTGGTTTAAGAGATAATGTAGGTTTTAAGTGTATTTTCGGTCAAAACAGTTTTGATGAGAACTCTGTGAGTGAATTCGAAATGCTTTTCCATAAACCCAAAAAGTTTAAGTTTCTTATGAATGCGAATACTTCTGTAACAAAAATTGATTCATAATGCCAGCTTAAGTATAATTCGCGACAACAACTTTGATTATGATTGTAATTTCCCGTCACTCAATTTCCTCCGTCAGACAGTGAAAGCATATGTAAGAACGTGTGAAAATCAAAACGCGCTGCAAAATTGCGACAATCAGTCGACACTAAACTGTCTTTATAAAATTACGCAAAATTAATGTCTAGTTATACGGTAATGTTAATTACACAAGCGATACCAGTGTTAAGTGCGGTGTGGCGGACGCGTTGCGTGGCGTCCGTTGGTTTCCAAACTGTGCGTGCAGGCTTCAGTAGTGGAGTTAGTGTGGGGTGCAGTGTGCTCAGCGGCTCCGCACATGCGCAGTGAACATGATCTGTGACACGATGCGGGTAAAAGTGTGCGAGAAAGTGGTGAACTGTAAGGGGCTGGCGTTAGTGCGCTCCTATATCGAGGCTCTGGTAAATATTTGTGATTTGATCAGTGTGAGCGACCTCAGTAGTGACGTCATTTTGGAAAGTTGGAACAGGTCAGAAAAGGGTGAGATGTTTTATTGTTATCTTGGATGACTCCATAGTTGGCCATGCTCATCCTAAAAAGGAGGACGCAAAATAATGCCTTTATTTTTAATAATATCTAATGTTTGTAAGTAGGTACACACTTGTTTTCTTTAAACAGTCCAATAACATGTTTATGCAGATTCAGGACAGATTTGCACTGGTTTTTGTTTTGAACTTCGTTATTATCATCTCAGAAGATACGTGTCCAAGATAAATACGAGAGTACCTGGTCACATAGAACCTAAACAAGAGATTACTAGTATCATGTGATCGTGGATTAAAATACGCAAAAGACAAAAATAAGTGTTTGTATGTAGCTTATCGATAAGATTAGACGATTGAATTTGTCTGTTTGCTCCTCTTGTTTATTTTAGTTTTCTCCCTCTTAACTTTTCTTACGATTGTAAAGATCTGTTTCGATTTGAACATTTTTCGTTCTGTGATTATTTTCTTAATCTTTCAGGCTGTTTTTAGTATTATAATGTGCGACGGTGTCTCATATTACTTCTTTAGCTCTATTAATCGTTGTATCGACTCAATCGCCCCCCACGACATTTGGATAGTTATCTAAGTAAATATCTTTATCGATATTATCAGGTTACTAATGCGTTACTGTTCCGAAATCACGTTTAGTAATAGCCATTTCAGATTTAGGGCATACGATTTAATTTAATTTATCTATCTATGATAATCTATTTGCTTTGTGTGTCTTAACTCCTTTTATGTATCCAATTAAAGCATTCTTCGGGATTCTGACATTAACACCTCTATTATTTCTAGAATATTATTTTTTAGTACGCAATTCAGATATAGTTTTGTAATTAATTAAGTTATAGGTAGGTCAGTTTGCTATCGACAGATCATAATGATAAATTGATTTAATCTACTTTTACGCATTGTTTACCAACAATGCATTAAATTGGGGCAAATCAATGCGATTGTAGGCAGATAGTTCGTCAACTAGATACCTACTTTCAATATATTATACCTACTTTTTATATGCAAATTTTATGGATTGATAAGCTGTGACTTCGTTTTATATTGGCTCAGTTCTAAATAATATCATAGATCTTGTTATTGATACCCCTGTTCTTTAGCTAAATATAAGCTATCGTTATATAGGTTCCATTGAACTATTGCAATTATCTACCTGTCTGTCATTTGAAACTATTTGCTTTTTTGTGTAACCATTTCCTGACAAAATTACTCAGCATTTTTTCTCAATCCCAAAATTAGACTTCACCTCCAAAAAAACTAATATTCTACGCTTATTACATCCAATTATGCATATCATTGAGCACCGAATTTGGCTTGATCCAATCAAGCTGAGCGTGCAGGAAACGCCGATCATTTATTGTTTTCTAGTGTTTTTATGTCCAAGGTAAAACTAGCAGCTAATGTTCTAATGGGCTGTAAAGATTGTGTGTTTATCGTGCATAATGCTTCACGGATCATGATCCGTGTAGCTCCAGCACGCACCTAATATCGGTCGGATCATGTAGTTATTGTTTTTGCTTAATTTATTCTGATCTGTTTTCCTGTTTGGGTGCCAAGGTCTTGCAGATGCTTTGGTTTTCATAAGTATTAAGAGTCTTTGTTTGATGTGCTAGGGATATATCATCTATTTCATCATTCTTCCTTTAGCGTTACATCTTTCCAGCTCTTGTCTTGGGTGATGCGTTTTTGCTTGTGCACCTTAAATAGAAAAGCGTTGATAAGATGAGTTTCTAATATAAAACCAGTAGATATAACGGCTTTATAAAGTAACATTCTATACAATTGCTGCTCTTCTTGTTCTGATTACGAATCTATGTAGTTACAAGGCCTTCTAAAGTCTCATTAATAAAATCTTCTACAGCTACTAGAAAACCGTAATTTTTCCCATCGTCAAATGCTTTGATATTCCTATAAGGATATTTCTTACTACTCACAAGTTGGAGAGTCCTAGTAACATCATATAGCCTTTTGATATCATCGCAGTTGTATTGCATATGAATAGTTTCACGGTAAACTGATTCTCATTCCCGTCGCCTATAATATTATATTGTTATTCTAACATGCTTGTCGTTTATTGCAACAGTTAGTTCCAAGTACATACATGTTTAGATTATAGGGATTATGTCATTCACCTTGGGGGCAGCAATTATTTTGGCTGGTATGTCATTAATGTTAGAAGAGTTCAATGTCGGATATAAAATTTTTGAATCATCATCATCTTCTTCCTCTGCCTTCTTTGTCTCATTGTAGGACATAAGTCTTACCAGTCTGCCTCCTGTGTGTCCTGGTTCCATATTTCTTGGGGTCGGCCTAATTATGGTTTCTCTTCCTCAGTCATTCGTTACATTTGCATTCACACCCTCATATTAAACAACTTCCAAATCCTCTACTAGAGTATCAAATAAGTGCACCAAAATTACTTTTAGTGCATTTTGGCATACATTGATAGACCTGTAGCAATACTAGATAAGCTCTTTCTTGAAGCGACATAAATGAAGTTATTAGAAACCGTTTACGCCTCTGAAACCTAACATATCACTTCCGTTTCCAAGAAATATCTACGACAGTTTTCACATTACTATCTAATCCATACTAATATTATAAATTCGAAAGTCACTCTGTCTGTCTGTCTGTATGTTACCTTTTCGCGCCTAAACCACTGAACGGATTTCGATAAAATTTGGCAAGGAGATAGATGGCATTTTGGAGAAGGACATGGGCTATTCTATGCCTCAAAAATAATCCTAAAATGGGGAGATATAGGGGATGAAAGTTTGTATAGGAAACTTAGCATTTCTTAAGTTAGTGATATGATTTTTTTTATTTAAGGTTCTGGTAAGAAATAAAAACATATTTGTTTCAGCGTTTTTGTAAAATTATCACCCAGGGGGGTAAAATAGGGGATGATTTTAAAAGTCACATGATTATTGACATTTTTGTACTTATTTTTAGGAGTTTTAAGGAATTGGAAATATAGTCAGAACCCGTATCTTGAGGTATTATTTATTTTAGTTTTTATTTCATTTAAATCGGTCAATCCGCTTAAAAGTTATAAAAAATTGAAGTTATAAAATAACTTAGCGAATATGTAGGCCAATGGCGACGCAAGAGTTTTTCAAATTAAGGATAGTAATATTAAAATGAATTATTATTATTTTTAATTTAGATATTTAGAATCATAAAACCTGTTTAATAAAAATAAAAAATATGATTTGCATTTATGATCTGTCTGTCGATAACCGTGGTCTGTTACATTTTCTCGCTTTAACGTCCGAATGGCTTTGAATGATAGGATAGGATAGGATACTATTTATCCCGGCAGCACGTTCCCGTGGGATAATTTCCGACATCCCCGCGGGCGAAGCCGCGGGAAGACGCTAGTCTCTAAATAATCTTGCTTGAACCAATCTCTTGATACTTCCTAATATAGTCATAGGTTTCTTGCAGAGATTGCCTTAACAATACTGATCGCTTACCTCCGTAACGGGCGGTGGTTCGACTTGATTCAGACCGGTTTCAGGCGCACCGCTGACATACATGCCCATGAATAATGCTAAGGGACTGTCAATAGATGTCGCTTCCGCGATATCCGCCACTTGTGTATCCGTTGTGACGGGTTGATTGATATATAATCACTGGTTGGGTTTAATTAAGGCTGCTTGCCCAAGGCAGTGTTGTCACTAGACGTTACGACGCCGTCGTGTGTACTTGTAACGAAATGCTGTTGAACTATAAAACAACTAGGAGAACATTATAGTAGAAATAGTGGTCCGACTAGTAAAAATGACGTTTTGTAGATTAAATCCACGATTAAAGTCACTAAAGACTAAGCTCAACTCATAATTCAACAGTCTGACTAAAAATAGGTGCCTACTAGCATATTCATTCGCTGTTTTAAAATGATATATTTTGTCTTAACATATTGATTCATCTTTAACAATATTGTACTTACCTAACGATCAAATCAGCATAAATTAACAATAATACAATTAAAGCTATAGTATCAGATTTCAATATTATCATATTATAAAATGATTCAAAAGAAAAGATGACCTAAGCATGAAATAGAATTATGAATTTAAGTAAAATGTCGGTTAACTTCAAAGTATTACATAAATGGTAGATTACATAATGATACAGTATCTAATTATTAATAAGTAGAAATTACATTGGAATTCTTCTAAAGAGTAGCCAGTCATTAATTTAGGAGCTTTCACCAACGATTGTGTAATGTGTGGACAAACAATACGTAATATTACGTTTCTCTTTTTAACTAAACTCTTGAATTTAAGTAGAAGGGACAATGGTGACTTAAGCATGGGAATGTTTATTTTGACTAAGTAGTTTTATTTCTTAAAAGTTGTGTCATTAAAATGTGGCACAGTTTAAAATAATTTATATAATAATCTGGGAACTTAAATGTGCTTATTTAGCAGCTGCTTAAGTAACTTACGGTGCTTAGTTATCACTTAAAGCACGGTTTTGCGATTTCTAAACCTTATATGGAAGAGAACATCGTTAAGCCTATTACATAGTAAGTTACTGCACTTTTATGCTATATTGATTATTTCATGGCCTTTGTTCTAAATATTGTCATAACGTTCCGTCCCAAAACAATATGGTTCCTCTTAATTCAATACCTACTTCCTAAAAAAAAAAAAAAAAAAATACCAACAATAAACCAACCAACCAACCTTTTATAAATAATACCATAAACCTGGGAAATTAAACTTATTTCCTACACCATCAGTGAAAAATCTCTCACAAAAACTGTCAACTAACAACTCAGCAAGCAATATCAATTGCATGTTACAATCGGTAACAGCATAATTGACGAACAATACGTCGTTCACACAGTTCATCTTTCCGTGCACGCGCATAGAAGAGACGCGAAACAAATCGGTGCAAAACAGGTGCATAGCACGTGCAAAAACCATGAAACTCGTAGGTGCAGGCAATCAATTTCCGGAAATGGTATCCACGCCCAGAAAAATTAAGTTTAAGTAGATTAGTTTAAGTTAAGTAGATTAGTTTCTTGTCCAAATCATGTCTCTACACGGCGCGAAAACTTCTATATTTTATTTTGTTTTAAACAAAGTATTATTGACTGTCATGGGTACTTCACGCTAATCAATTTAAGTAACATCCATTACTAAATATAAACAAAAACGTAACTAATCATAGATTAGCGCCTATGTTTGGGTATACGACTCTGTGACTAATTAGTCTCTAGACTCTCCTTAAACACTGACCTATGAAGCAAACGGCTACATTTACTCATTGCTGCTGAGTCCCGACTCTAGTGGGTAGATCCCATTATTCTCTTGCCAAATATTATTACGAATGACAACCACATTTGTATAGTTGTGTCTAAATGATTAGCTACATAAAATTAGACGTACAAACAAGTGCTTATGTCACTGATACTTGTATAATAGACGTCAGTGGCTTATGTGCATTCATTTTTGACACAAATGTAGGTAGTTGGAGATGCTCCTTGTCACCATGCATAATTAAGAAGCCACGAGAGTTCTATTACCTATTCTGTGCCATGAGCCTTCTTCCCATTGAGGTAGGTAGAACTACAGAACGCCACCTGCTAAGATCCTTACATACTCCTTTTGCCTCGTTTACGTTCAAACATCTGGTCATACACGTACGCCGCCGGTTGCGAGTACTACGCACCTGACCTTTCTGAAGAATATCACCAATAAGGTCACTATATGTCTTCCTAGGGCGTCCCCTCCCGGAATTTCCACTTACATCTGCCTTGTATATACCTTTTGTTAATCGCCTTTCATTCATCCTCTCAACATGACTAAACCATCTTAGCATAACTCTTTTATTTTTTTTTCGCTACATCTTCTTTTAAACCGCACCGTTGCCTTATCACATCATTCCTTAGTCTATCATTCATAGTCACACCACGCATGCTTCGCAAGGAACGCATTTCCACAGCATTTATTCTACTTTCATGCTTCTTGTGCCACACCCAACATTCACTTCCACACATAAGCGTAGGCACTAGCACACCATTGTGAACAGCCAGTCGTGCCTTTTTGGACATCAACTGGATGGTCACCATTACATGTGTAGCACCATTCACTTTATTTCTCTCATTTACTCTCTTTTCCACATCAATCTTTCCATCCCTCGTAAACAGACTCCCCGAATATACGAAATCTCTTACTTGCTCCACACTCTTATAATTTATTTTCACATCACACACCGATACATGCTCTTCTCTTTCAAACACCATGACCTTTGCCTTATTCACATTTATATTCATCCCTTTCATCTTATATGCTTAATCCATCACAGTCACTATGTCTTGCATCTGTTCTGCTGACGATGCAATTAGAACTTGATCATCTGCGTAGAGTAGGCATTTGGCAGGCAACTCATTCATCGTCAATCCACACTACTTACCCTATGTACAAGTTGAACAGACACGGTGACGCTACACAACTGTGCCTAAGACCCCTCGAGATGCAGAACCAGTTCGTGTATGCCCCATTTATCCTAACACAAGCACTGGAATCCTTGTATATATAAATATTTCAGTGCCCGTACCAAGCGCCAGTCCACACCGTACAAGGATAGTGTCGACTACAATCCAATATAATCTAAACTAAATAATGTTTCGGTCCGAAATAGAACCTTATGAGCTGTGCTTATGAGTAACTTTTAAAATAAAACACTATAAGGGCGTTAAGTTTAAAAACATTACGAGCGACTGCTATTACCTATGCATAACTTAATGAGACAAAAAAAAAACAATTGACACATCATGCTCTATTCCTACGCCACCTGACCACGTGCTTTTGACCTGTTTCTACTACCACACAAGAAGTGGGGCTATTAGAGACAATGGGCGCAGTTTCCGTAATCTTGATCAAAAGTTGATTAATATACGGTGATTAGATGACCGATCCGCTCATGATTATATTATAAGTTATGCATATGTGTAGATGGCATGATTGTCGTTTGAAGAATGTTTTTGCATGATAGTCGGTTTTAGCAGACTTATTTAGAATTGTTAATTAAGGAACTGGGTTTTGTTCATCACGAACTATTCTGTATCATGGGTGGGTACTGAAGGAAGAAAGGATGTAAAGGACTGATGGATGAAGGAGGGGCTGGGGGGATGGAGGTGGGGATGATGGATGGAAAGGATCTTTGAGTAAAAGATAATTTTTTTTCTTAAGACTAGTAAGACTCGTGCTTCTGTTTGTGTTCTTAATCACAGTACAGAATTAGATACGGAAACGATCTCGGATGTCTATTTTCTATTTTGTCACTACGTTATTTTTATATTAGTGGCAGTGATCGATCGTTGAGTGAGATGAGAGTTATGGGTAGGAGGAGTAGGCAAGTCTTAGGGATAGTCGTTATTAGAAAGTTTATTATTGTTTTTCTTTTCATGTAATTGGCACGCTCATCTTTTGTGAATATTGTTGTTCAAAAAAATACGATAGGTAGATAGTTCTGTTCAGGTTATTTCGTCAGCCACATCTAGACTATGTGCAGCGACCTCTTCCAATATCTAATACTTTCCTTGACATTTTCCTGCACATAGGATCTTGGTATGACTAATTTTTGCATCAGATGTAATCTGTTCGTTCCTTGTCCTCAGAACTCAAGTGGTAGTGAACCGCGGTCGCGTAGTGCGACTCCCGACTCATTGGATTCTCTGCCGAGCGGCGGGTCCGGTAGCCCGCCAGCTGAATGGGCCGATGCAGTCACGCCGCCGGACTTCGTGTAAGTATCCAGACGACAATTGACGATAAACTTCTTATACCTAGCTTATTAAAATTGTTCGGTTAAACTGAGAATTTCTCAAATAAATAACAATATCGGATAAACAACAAGATTTTCTGACAGCACCACATGACTCCCAAGGTACCTCTTCATAACTTGGGAATCCTTACACATAAGCGGACTATGTAACGTTATATCGTTGAACGTCGCGTCGTTGTAAGTCACAAAAGAGCGAAACAACCTCACTAGCAGCCCACCTTCTACTTTGAAACTGCCTTTACAATACTGATGAGACAAAAGGAAGGTTTTAACAAGACCCTCGCTGGAAACTACCTACCCTCAGCTTTGATTTCTTGTGCTTATCATCTTTATTAATTGACTGTTCTCTCTACAGTGACAGCTACCCCGTGGTGGGCACGCACGCGCCACTGGCGCGTACGCCGTCGGCGCCGACGTCAGGGCGGCGCGCGCGCCTGACGCCGCCCGGCGAGCCGCACTCCCCGCCGCTGCCCATGCACGAACTCTTCAAGCCTAATGACTTGCATTGGGCCGATATTGCGAGTAATACCGGTAAGTAATCGAATGTTTCCTTTTGCGGCAAATTATTTTGTGGATCAAATTGTTCCTGATATCTGACACGTCTGCTTAGAACACAACCGAGTCAAGACCGAAACGAACCGATTCCATGTATGCTAAGAATCTGGTTCAAATCTAGTTGATGCAGGAACTTTACTTTAACCATAGAATAATTTTACCCTACTTTACTAGCACCACCATCACCAGACACACCATTTGAACAGCCAACCTAGCTATTAACCTACTAACTTGCCTAATAGTGCATTTTTTCCTAATTTCCAGAGGGTATCGAGCTCTTAGGTTACCAAAGATACGGCACAGTCCAGGGACCGAGGATAGGAAAAGAAAGAATCAATGGATCCATACTCAAAGGCAACGATCCATTCATGTAAGTTTCCGCTTTCCATCGTGCTACAGTGTGTTTTGAATAAACTGATGGCCAAAATCGCCAACCAAGATATAAATAGATTTAAGGAATAATAACTACTTAGTTAATTTGATTTAATCTCTCTCCATATAAATGTTATAAGTTTGACCTATGGAAACACCCACTATATATTTTGTGAATTATGTGAGCTAATATGATTCACTACATACAATGTTGTGACAGGTCAAGCATTCAAAGACATTGTAATAATAATTTATTTCCGTTTTACAGTAACAACAAACATGCGGTCGTATCTCGCGCGAAGAGTGCCGCGGCAGCTCAGCAGCCGCTCAGCTTCGAACACAAGTTCAATCTCGACAGACAGATGCTCGACCAGGAGGAGGTATGTAATGTTAAGATCAATAGAATATCCATAAACGCTTTTTGAATTAGATCAATAGACCTGCAGAACACTGGCAATAAAGGCCTTTCTTATAACAATCTATTTACAAAGATCACAAAACAATTTCCTTAGCTTAGTGATTATAATGATTGATACCCCAAAATACGACACTTTCCTGTATACAATTTATGTAATGGTTTATATTGCTCAAATCAGAAAGCCTTATTAAGCATGTCTTGTACTGTATAGCCCCAAGCTCCACAACACAATATAACTGATCTCTCTCCCCCCCTTTCCTCAGGACTGGCCCGAAGAGGACAGCACAATCGATATCGAGAGCATCGGCGAGCCGCAGCTGAAGCGCCTCCCGCCTCTCTTGTGGCTGGAGCTCACCGCGCTCTTCGACCGCTACTCACTGCCCTTCCAAAAGAGGAAATCGCCCAAGAAGAAGAGGAAAGAAGGTAAGAAATGACTTTTAGCTTTAGTGCAGCCAAGTTTTTGTCTTCAACTTAAAAATATTTCGAAGGAGTATTGGAAACGAGCTGATATGTTCAGAATTGAGACAGTTGCACCCAACTCTTAAATATCTACATGAAATAAAAACTTAACTAGATTCCTCGACAGCATCTGAAATATATAGACCGCTTTCTAGTTTTGACTCGGAAAATCGACAAAGAATGCTAAAAATCTTATTATTTGTCCATCTTTCAGAAGGCTCAGTATTTGGCGTGTCTCTAGAGACGCTGGTGCGCAAGGACATGATACTGTGGGAGGAGACATGGAGCTGCGCGCCCAGCATAGTGCGAGCTCTGGCTACAGCACTTGCACAGCGCACTGCCGACGAGGGACTGTTGAGAGTGCCCGGGAATAAGCAGAAGGTAACAAAATCTTTCAGAACTTATCGTACCAATTTTTTTTGGGTTCTCTTATGTCTTCTAAAGAGGCCGAAAAGCTTCGATTCATGGTTTTAAATAATGCGGTACTTCTTATCGGATAGCGCTGTGCTAGGTGCTAGTCGGACAGTCTTTATAACCAATACACAGTGTAACCTGACTGTTTATATCAGCTTTACCGAGGCCTTAGTAAATGCTGAAGTTCCATTGTCGACCTCTGATAGTGCGGTTGATAATACTTTTCCAAATACCTCCAAAGCAAAAAAAAAACTCATGCAACTAAAGTCAAGGTCGTAACGGCCTCCGAGATGAGACTTGCGTCAAGCGACAAGCGCGCCCGTCACTGGTTTCCTTCGCATGAGTACCATAGCTCCGCAAGTTGCGTCGCGGTGACTCGTGGCATGCTTTAGACAACTTCTTTAATTTGCCTTTTCCGCAGTCGCTGTCGCAAGACACGTGTTGCTTGAGCGTATAACTCGCGGCCTCGGGGTAATGCGCATTTTTAAACCTTATTATTTATCCCTTCTAGATCGAAGCCCTCTGTCAGATGATCGAGCGCCAGTGGTACTCGGACCGCTCGGCCGTGGAGGCTGCACTGTCCCGCGCCAGTAGTCACGACCTCGGTGCTGTGTTCAAGCGACTGCTGCGGGCATTGCCGCAACCGCCGCTCACCCAGGAGCTTATGAGACTCTTCTATCATACATACGGTGAGTTTGGAAAACTTGATGAAGTAAAATGGGGCTTCCAGTTTTAAGACTTGATTTACCTACTGAATATGTTATGTTCCCTGCCAATTTGAACAGTGGTTGATAAAATAGTATACAAAGTAATGAAACAATTGGAAAGCACTTCTTTACAAATGATTTTGAAACTGTCCTTAGACATTCATTTCTCTGTTGAATAGATCGCTGACGATTGTTTTAGTCAGACTTTTTGTAAAAAAAATTGAGACATTATTGAACTACTTATTTTCAAGGCGGGTAATAAGAGTCCGAAAACCGTTCCACCGGTCAGGCTTGGAGGAATGTCGTTAAGTAGGGTCACCAAATTTAAGTACCTGGAGCACTGGGTCACCGAGGACCTCTCAGATGATTTAGATATTGAGCGGGAACGTAGGGCGTTGGCAGTGAGATGCAATATGCTGGCGCGCAGGTTTGCACGGTGTACAAAAGATGTTAAAATTGCGCTTTTTAAAGCATACTGCCAGACATTTTATACCTGCAGCCTGTGGGTCCGCTATACGCGTAGATCTTTCAATGCCCTGCGGGTCTTGTACAATAATGGGTTTAGGATGCTGTTGGGGTTGCCTCGCTTTTGCAGTGCATCAGGTATGTTTGCTAAGGCTAGCACTGACTGCTTTAGGGCTATAGTAAGGAAAAGAGTGGCCTCCCTGATGCGCCGCGTGCGGGGCAGCACCAACAGCCTTCTGAATACCATATTGGATAGGGTTGATTGTCCGGTTGTGAGGCACTGGAATACCGTTCACGGATCTGGAGGGGTCCTTTTTAATGTAAAATAGTGTGTAACAATGTATAATTAATAATGTTGACATTCAATAATAATATACTAACATAGTTATAAGTATGATGTATTAACAATGTATGGAATATTTTTTGATTCTGAAATAAATGAATAATAATAATAATTGACCTCTAAACGATCGGATGGTTTAAACGAAAAGTTGCGTACCTACTCGTATCATTGTCAAGTTCCTTTGTGCTTAAAACCTTTTTATTTATTTCAGCTCTAAGCGGCACAACACAAGGCCGGGCACTTAACCTGCTCGTATTACTGCTACCGGCAGAACAGCGGGCGACGTTACGTGAACTGATGAGACTGGTGCGCGAGATCGTCGCCAGGCAAGACACCAACAAGATGACGGAACACAATGTGGCCATGATCATTGCGCCTACGCTCTTCCCTCCCAGGTAAAAGGAGAAACAAAAACTTAACATCACGCCTCTTTCCCCGAAGAGTTTCACAAGTAACAAGAATTCATTGTTCATTAAATTCAGCAACATAGTGTCCTTAATGTAGGCTAACTAAGTCTCGTCCGTCACCGAATTTTCCCAAGGCATTTGATTAAGTACATCATCATTAGGACGTTTCAAAATTAGAATATTGATTCTAATTTTGAAAGTAACTTTTTTTTTTTAACTTCTGCATAAAATTGTTTATGGAGAAGCTTTAATTACTCTTCTTTTTTCCAATAGATGTGTTTGCAACATGTTGAAAATGTAATTTTCTTAGAAACATAGCATAATCGGGTGTGCCCAAGGCTCATTACTAGGCCCCTGATATTTCCGAGTCAATTTCATGTTAGAACTTACAACAACTTTAGTTTATTATTCAGGTAAATCCTAATTACTATTTCTCTTTTCAGTCTTCTGATCAAGCAATCGGACAGTCTCGAAACTCAGCTGGCAACAGCCGCAAACAGCTGCCACGTCACAGAAGCGCTGATGCGCTGGTGTGACCAGCTGTGGCTGTTACCTGCCTCACTGCTCGCCGCCGCACAGAGGAAACCGCCTCCACACAGGAGGAACCACCACACCTGACTTACGCGCCCTCAGTGATTGTACATAGTCAAGACAAGCTCCCGGGAAGGGGTCGAACTGGCTTTCACGTATAGTGAACATTAATTTTGACCTTGACATTGAAACGGTCAAGGTCAAAGTTGATCTGACCGCCGGTTCTAGTAGAGTGAATGGATGGAAATTTAAGTTAAATGAGTGCCCTTGAGACTCAAGGTCAAGGTCGATTGGATTCAAGAGAGCGTCGCTTCAGATTTAATGGACTATAGGATATCCATTGAATGGTGCTCACAATAAGTATTATATCGAATAAGAACAATTAAAATATATCCAATATTATTTTCAGTCAAATTGTGCTGTGTTTATTATATTTTATTCTTGAACAATATTATAGACGAGTGATAATTATTATATGCTTACCTACAATAATTATTATACTCCATTATGTTATTTTGTATAATAATGTGAATAAGATGCCAAATATTCAACCATTTTTCTTAATTTATAGTGATATTATCAAATGTTATTCCAGTTTAGAGGCTGAGCCTAGCTGATGTATCTTCCAAAATATAATTTGAATCAGTGCTATTTTTTAAACAATGACAAAAAAATCTAAGGAAACTGTGAAATTGTGATTGCTCTCAATAAAGTCAGAAATAAAGGTAGTAGGTACCTAAAAATAATGGTTAAAATTATGCTGTTGATTGTATTGAGATCAAGCAATTTGTTCAGTCGTAAGAAAAGCTTGAAAAAGCTTGGTGCCATCAGTGATTTGGATTTGAGGACAATTTTAAATAAAATTCTTGACATTAACGCGAATATTATATATCATGAAAAATAAATTAACTCCAACTATAGGTATTCCATTTAATTTTACTTAAAAGTGGTAATACATTTGGATATCTTTGAAAATCAAAATACTAAGTAGGGGTTGCCCTTGCCCGAGTAAATAAAAGGCGTTATTAATTCTGGTATGTTACCTTTTTGGCAATAAAATAATCTAACGGTTGTAATAATGGTGCCTTGCATTGATATTAAGTTGCACAATTAATTATAAAACATGTAAATACTATATACTTCGGTTTTTGTAATATATTTTACCGATACTAAGCATGCAAAGACTGACTTGGTGTATTATTATTATGTAATATTATTTTGTAAGTGTATCTAATTTTCAGAATTTAATAAAAATGCATATTACTTATCCAAATGTTTTATTATTTTAATAATCTAACTTATAACAGAAACAAAACTTCATTGGAATATCAAAAACTCGTGAATGGTGTTCAGGATACTTTATCATTTTTTTTTATATGTCCTTGGTTGAGGACCCCTCTGAACACACTTGAGTTAAGCTTTTTAACCCCACACATCTTTTATTGATAAGGCATATAATCCTTTATATTTATCACATTCTTTCCCCAAAAGAAAAGACATCAAAACAAATGTCAGCTCACATTAATCAAACATAAGTTAATATTTAAAATTCTTAATCAGATACACAGCTTCATTATCAGCTCCACAAAGTATCCTGCCTTTGTCACAATGGAGGCTGTTAATTGGCTTATGTAAGGTTGGTATCAAGGAGTTCACCATCATAGCTTTTTTATCCTCTAATGGCATCCACGTCAATTGGTTGTCTTGGCCTTTAGAACTCTTAGTCATAGCCTCCATGTTCCAATCCCATAGCTCCCCTGATACTGAACATGTGAGTAGCTTATGTGGGTTTTCGGGATGGAACTGCATTTCTGATACACCAGCCGAGTGTGCGTTAACTAAGGATGTGGGGAATTGATTCATACGTAAGTCCCATACTGCAAGGGAGCCTGATTCGCTGCCTGCGAGGATTATGTGGGGCTGTGTCGGGTGACTGATGATGCAGGTAGCGGCAAGCTCGTCGCCTGCTAGAAGGAATGATGCGGCTGGTTTGTTGTTTGTTGATCTTAAGTCCCATATCTTCATATGGCCTCTAATGTTGCCAGTTATAACCTAAAAATGATAGGTGTCATTATATTATTGTTATGATGGTAATTAATATTTTCATCAACATCAACATTGTCACAGACAAGGGGGACAGAATGGTCATAAAAAGGTTTAACTAAGATAAACTGGTTTAAGATGGCTATTGAATCTTTCGCCATCTAATGGCCTATTATTCCAAAAATATGTACATATATTTCTTACTTTTCTGTATAATTAACGCACGCATTAAACTATCCGTTAACCATTATTTTGCGGTGTGGGTTACATGTTTACCTAGTTTTTAACTTATTCTGTCATACTGAAATTTTTATGTGTAACTGTTTTATATTCCAATAAAGTAAAATAAATAAAACTGTAGTTTGGTTCAAGCAAATACAAAGGTATATGGAGGTCTTGAGCGAAAAAAAAAAAAAAAAAAAAAATTGTCTCGGGAATAGGTGCCTGTTGCATTAAGTCCTATACACTTTACCTAGCAGTGGCACATTATTGTTTAGCAAAATTTAGCAATTAAAACAAATTCGCGGGCTTGGACCAAAAAAATAGAAAAAAATATAACCTTACCTCGTTATGCTTTATAAAACAGATGGAATGTAGAGAACAGCTGTCAGCTCCCTTGATGGTATGCATCACCTCCCCTCGTCTTCCACTCAGGATGTTCACATTGCCATCCTCTCCTATGGTAGCTATGTCTCCTTCTAACGTGTCTAGTGATGTGCAGGAACATTGCTCTTCTCTGAAAATTATGCATGTTTAAGAAAATTGGTAAGTACTTATACCTTGAAACATCTCTTGAAATACTATGCAAACATTTTCTAAGTGCTTTTATTAGAAAAGGGTAGAAGAGTTGGTCAGAGCGTTATCTTTCGGGAAAATATTCATAGGCCTGAAATAGGTACGGTTACAAGAAGATAATAACTAGGCTGCTAAACCTACCAACCTACAAATTACAAAATTATAATTTGATAAAAAATTATGATCTTCACACAATGAACTACCAACCCCAACTACCTACTAATGACTAGTTAAAACTTACCCGTAATTATGTAACTTCTTCCAGTGGAATACTTCTCTAAGAGGAGATTCTTTCTCATACACACTCACTTCAAGAACCTTCACATCACCATTAGATAATGAAACAGCGATCTTATTCTTCTCTGTAAACTTTATCTCCGTGACGTCCCCGTCCACAGGACACTCAGATAACTGGCGAGGGTAATCTACCTCATCTTCTTCATGAGGACTTTCGATAGTCCAAACTTTAACAGAATTTACATTGTCATCCCAACTGCCGGTAAAAAAGCACTTTGTTTCCACGTAATCCTCCGCTATCCATCTTATTTTGCTGATTTTCTGCGATACGAAAGTTCCTTGCACTTTAAGTGGCATTTTAAAAATGGTTTTAATTGGAATTTATTAAAATTTTCGTTGGCGCTTGTTTTGTAATGATATGAAAATGCGAGGTTATGAACTTTCGATCCTTTACATACCTATATTATTTAATAATCTTAAAAATTAAACGGGTTTAAACTGATAAGTAAAAAAACCTAAAAATTTCGTCTCAATACCTACTTAATTTGTAATCCGCTATTATTCACGTGGTTAGCAAATCACTTGATTACCCTCGATAATCGATATTACAAAGAATTACAGATGAATCAATTCAATAGCATGACATATGAATATGAGTGTAATGGAACGGTAATGTCGGTAATATTTTATAAAACGTTCAGAAATATCGTGCGCAGCTTGTTACAGTCTTTTAATTCAACATTAAATTAATCAATGTTTTAGCCGAGCAATCCGAGTCCTGTCCAAGCTATTTCATCACTTTACATAAATTCAATATACCTGTAATGGCGGAATTTTACATGTATTCCTGTATAGTCTAATGAGTATTTAACTGATAACCAGTGATAACACGATAACATTTGATAAGCGGAGTGTTACTGAACGGTTCAACGAATGTCAAGCAGTGTCTAATCGGCATATCGGCTATTTGTTTTGTTGATACGTTTCACTTGATGATATTGCATTTAGCTTGATATTTTATTAAATTTTGGCTAAACAGCCCCAGTTAGTGAACTTTTTGCTATTTCTTTACCAATATGGTTCGTAAAGGAGTACTTCCACCAGAGGAATCCGGTGAATTCATCGCTAAGAATGCACAACATGTTAAGATTCACGAAAAGGGTCTAGAAAATCTTCTCAAAGAGGTAAGATAACAAACTTTTGAAGTGTTACTATGCTACGTTTGAATAGTTTATCTTTATATCAAATCAAACTGATGGAATTTACTTGGTATTTCTGAATAGATCAACTTAAGTTTAGATGGATAGAGTTAAAACCAGTTAATGACGTGACTTCTCTTTATTTATCATTTTGCCATCTCTATGACCGAAATTTAATGTAAGTACAATTATGTGCTGTTGGTGTAGGTAGGTAGATACCTGTTTTAATTAAATAAATATTTCCCTCTATGACAATAAAACATGATATTTCCAGATGCTACCATCGATAACTGACAAGCTAGAGATCCCTGACACGGGTGCGGACATCATTCACCCTAACAAAGACAATGAGAAGGCAGCTGACTGGGTTTTTGTGGCTGATGCCCTTAACTTCTGCTTCTGGTCATACTCTGATGCCCAGAAGTGGACTGTAGATGGACATTCTGGGTATTATGCATTAGAGGCGGCTCTTGCTAGAGCTATCAAGGTGAAATTAAAATCGTAACATAATTCTATTAATTTCTATGTCAGGATTTTTCTTATTTAAAAATTCTCAGCAACTCAACCCAAAGTTATTTGTTTACAAAACTGTTGGAAAAATAATCAAATGATTTCCTGAAAGTATCTGCTTATTCTTAAAATAACTCTTTGATTATATTTTTAAACTCACTGTCACTTTTCTATTCCAGAATGGAATTGACATAACAAATCCAGAATACTACTCAAAGATAACAGAAGACCAACTCCGCACAGTAATGAAAGGTGACAACGAAGCAACTATACCGCTGTTTGAGCAACGGATATCAGTGCTTCACGAAGTTGGCACAATCCTACTAGAGAAGTACAATGGAACCTTTGCTACATGTTTGAAGGAAGCTAATAAGTCTGCTGTAAAGTTGCTAGAGATCATTGTTGATAACTTCCCTTGTTTCCGTGATGAAGCTTTGTTTAATGGGGTGAAGGTAGCCCTATACAAAAGGGCACAGATCCTTGTAGGAGATTTGTGGAGCTTCTTCGGAGGTACTGGCTGGGGAGAGTTTAGGGATATAGATAGAATGACAATGTTTGCAGATTACAGAGTTCCACAAGTGCTTGTTTATTTTGAAGCTTTGAGTTACAGTGATGAACTGATGGATAAATTGAGGAAAGGTCAGTATTATCTCTCAATTTATGACTTGATAAAATTCTCATTTTTTTTTGTATGAAAGCTTTCATTTCCTTAATAGCTTTGAGTATGTCAGCTAATCAGCGCAGCAACAAATTAGCACAGTATAATTATCTTTTACTTGGATATTTATAAAATTCGACAAAGCCTAGCCGACCTATCTTCTTCAGACAGACGACATTCATTATTTTCTACAACAAAAATAGTGGTTTATCTTATTGTTATTTTTCATTTTTTATCTTACACCTACAGGTCTTGCATGACGCTAAGTGCCCTATGTGAAAGAGAACTAGATTGCTAAGAGCTCTAAAGACCATTCCAGACACTAACCAACATGGTCCTCACATGATCCGACCAAGATTATGTCTGGACTTTAAAAGAGACTGTGACCTCTGAATTTGTTTCCGTCTTTCTTCTTAGAGTAGATAGGAAACACCGAACCCACCCAGTTTTAAAACATAGTCTATTTTTTTGATGTGTAAAGAAAAGTTTTTGTACAAACCTACTTACAGAAATAAAATCATTTATAGTAGGTAGTAAAGTGTGGAAATATACCTGGTGTAACTAACTATTTAAATCGCCACTCGTAATTGATCTGATAACCACAGCCTTCATATCTTATCATAATTTCTCTCACATAACTGTATGATCTTTATCATGTGTCTGTCGAAGGAGATAGATTATTTTGTTATGTAAATTGTTGACTAAACCACTTTTCAACTATCTTCATTTCTCAGCAAAGGTTTTCCCTATTACCTAAATGTCATGTATTAGTGATAGCACAGTATAATAAAGTAAGCGGTATTATGTCTCGGCAGTGTCCTTGAAATAATTACCTACGGCCGCTCGGTAGATAAACACGCACTAAGGTTACCCACTGACCTTCCATATTATTATTATACTCTTTGCCACTGACTGTGTCTCTTGGGTTGCAACTGAACTTTATAAGTCCAACAAAATTTATGATGAGAAAGCATTCTTTTTTAAAACCTTGCGATTTGTTGAAGGTGGTATGTCCTGTACCTTATAATGTTTTGCACAAATACGGTAGCTTGTGGTGTAAGGTTTGTTTGCTAAATGATCTTGGCACATCAGCCGAAGCTATTCGGATAGTCTGTTTTTTTTGGTTCAAACATCCATACACTGAACAATACAGACGATAACTTTGTTCCATATTACACGTAAATAAATGTGCGAGGGCGTCTCACTCCGTCCGCGTCCTTACGTAACTGCGGCGCACGCGCGACTTTTGAATAATGGTGTAAACCGAGATTTCGAAGCGCGTCGTGTCGGCCGATTTGTATGAAGACGTAATACTGCTTAATTTGTTATACTGTAGTGATAGTTATGACACAGATTTTATATATCCTAGTCTAGTTTCATTTTTTACTACGGCTACTGCCTCGTTGTGCTAGTGGTCGCAAGCGCTACTCCTGAGCATGACGTCCTGGGTTCGATTCTCAGTTCCTTTTCCCGAACGTTATTGGGTGGTCCCATCAGGAATTTCTCAGTAGCAGCCCGGAGTTTGGAATTGTGCCCGGTTGATGGCAATAGAATCGCCGCCTATTACATGGGACTTATAACATAACTGGCGAAATGTGGGTGTACTATACGCACACCTCTGCTTAACCCTTTAGGAATTATAGGCGTGATGTTATGTTATGTTATGTTATTTTGTAAATCCCAGTCCAATTTCATCATCTTTTTTTAACCCCCGACGCAAAAAGAGGGGTGTTATAAGTTTGACCACTATGTGTGTGTGTGTGTCTGTCTGTGGCACCGTAGCTCTTAAACGGGTGATCCGATTTCGATGCGGTTTTTTTATTTGAAAGCATGTTTTCTAGCGGTGGTTCTTAGGCATGTTTTTATCAAAATCGGTTCAGCCGTTTCAAGGTCATCAGCACTTTTTTGTGTCGGGTTTTTTTTTTACTTGTTATTACTACAGTAGGTTTTATTTACTCAGTCGCGTTTTACCGACAAAACTAATTTATCATCATGTTTGCTTATATTGTCCCACTCCTGTTCAAAGGCAATGCTCCTCCAAAGGAAGGGGAGAAGAATTGGCGAGTCTTACTCTACTTCCCGCCGATTCTTTAGGCGTTTTCTTATCATCTAAGGCGTATCTTGATCATTGCGGTCCACCCCGACCCTGTTTAGCTATCCTACGCAAATAGTACTTACTATAAAGGTTCCTAATTCTAGTGGTCGCAAGCACTACTTCTGAGTACGAGTTCCTGAGTTCGGTTTCCGCGTCGGGCAAAATGTAATAGGGTTTTTCCATCTAGAATTTCTCAGTAGCAGCCCGGAGTTTCGAATTGTGCCCGGTTGATGGCATTCTGCTCGCCCCTATTACATGGGACTTAAAACATAACTGGTGTAATGTGGGTGTGCTCTAAGCACACCAACCCTTTAGGAATTATAGGCGTGATGTTATAAGAAGGTTCCTATTATTAATATTTCAGATGTTCTTCTCCCAAGTGGTTCAGAAGAAGAAGTAGAGATCCGAGGCTGTTCCATCCACGCCGTAGAGCTTCTTAAGAAGAGACTAGAAGATAAACTGAGAGGACAGAAGGTAGAGCTACCCAACTCTAGTTTGATAGATTATTATCTATGGTGCTACAGGCGGAAGTATGCTGACAAAATGGAAAAGATCCCCTTTCATAAGACCCTCGGTATTTATTATTGAGCTTTGTATATTTTCGATTTAAGAATGAGTAGAGATCAGAATTTTGTTAGTGATTTTATCAGTAAAATACCTCATGAAAAGAATGGTGCTAGTTTACTAGGATTATTATACAGTAGATTTCATAGAAAATAAGGATTTATTATCTAATGCCGTTTGCCGGCAACAGACTAACTTAGTTGGTTTGCTTGCTACTTCGTATTTACGATGCATGCACTTGTAAATAGACAGCACAAAGAAAGTAACAAATGAACAGGCCTATCGAGGGGAAAGTTGTTGTTTCCTTTGCCATTGCAGAGGAAACAAGAACTTTCCTTTTTCTTGAAGATGGCATTTATTTTTAAATTTAACCAAGCCCCTTACTAATTGAATCATTAATTGTAATGTTATGCTGGGTACAGATTGGTGAAAAGTAACATGAAATGTAACACAAATGAGCCGCCCAAATCGATGTAATGCAACATGAAATGTAACACAAATGAGCCGTCCAAATCGATGTAATGCAACATGAAATGTAACAACATCAAGGCGAATTTGTTTTAACGTGTGTTACATTACACGCTACGTATCACCAATCTTTACCCGGACTATAACACATTATAACTAATCTATCTACTTGTAACTGTATAAACTCGTATTTGTATATTTTACGTATTTACAAAGATAAATGAAAAACCTTGTATATTATATTAAGATTTTATTCTATGCCACCCTTACACAATATCCAATTATATTAAATATCTCGGTGTTTGAATAAGTTTCACAAAACGCCTATCACAATAGTACAGTGGTCCCCTACTATAACTTATTACACATCTTAAGACGTGACTACATTTACTTATACATTATACAATAATACACAACCGTTATACATTAAACATATACCCAGATATATTATTTATTTACAACTTTGGCATTAGCTAAATTTTCCATGTTGTTTTGATGAAGAAATGTGATTATATTTTAAGTTTACTATAAAGGCACAGAAGAACTTACCTACGTTTGCAAAAAATGGTCTCATGTTTTCGGTGTTAAAATATATATTACTGTGCTGTTAAAATATAAATTGTGATCATGGAACTCTCCACTTTGAAATATGGTCAGGAGAAAAGTTACATTCATATAAATAAATGATTACATTCAAATAAATAAATTATTATGATTATAATGCTTACAGCTGCTGCCCGCTAAATACTAAAAACTGAGTTACAGAAAAGCCTAAAACATGAGCACATTTCTTCCACAAAAAAACATCGATTTCGATCAACTTAAATAAATGGGAAATAATGATTACAAAATGGCACTTAATATTTACACCATAACCTACAATTTAATTTTTAATAATAATGTGACCTTTACTAGTTATTATGCACTAAAGTATAAACTAAAAGGAATTTATCCTGCTCTCGATTAGTGTTTTAACTACATTACTTATTTAGTATGACACAAACAAGTTGTAGTTAAAGTACTGCGATAGACAGCGCGCAATGAACTGAAAATCATGCTAATATCTCTTGCTACACGAGAATACGGGTAGGTATCTGAGAGAATTTGATGACTCTGAGGGCACATCTACGGAAATTAAGCGACAGAAAGCTTGGCGTGCTTACACCTGCTATGCTTTTTAAATTATCTATGACACTAGGCTGAAATTACGTCGCCTAATTTGTATAGTAAACGTAAGCACGCTGTATTTCCGTCGCGTTATTTCAGCTGATGAGCCAGTTCTATGATGAGTGAAGTTTTGTTACACTGAAAAGCGATAGCGTTGTGAAATCTTGATCATATTTGAACATTAATTTGTTACAAATTGGTTTACTCTACATAATTAAATCCCTAATTAACATACATTTCTTCAGAACAAAAATCTACATAACTTAATTTAATTTGTGTCTATGGCATCGCTTTTCAACTTAACACTTCACTTATGATTATTACTGAATTTGGACTTGAGACTTTCGAAGAAGGCGAGCTTCGTTTTGATGGTGCCAGGTTCTGGCACGGGGCTACCTGGTCTGCTAGATTCTTTGGACACCTCCTCAATACCCTCGGGGATTTCCTTTGATCCTCCCGGGACGGTTAATGGCGTGGACATGGAGAGTTTGAGTTCTTCCCTGAACTCTTTGGAGATGCTTCTGGCTGTGAGACTGTGCATGTACAGATGCTTGTTCTTCTCTGATTTGGGTTCAGAGAGGATGTTGTCTTTGCTCTTCCGCCGACCTACGTAAGGCTGGACTGGCTGGAATGGAAATAATAATAACGTGAGATAAATTCGTCGAATAGGGTTTCGTGTTGATGTCGTTGCTAACATGTTCGCCTGCGGGGTACCTACTTGCGTAACACACACAACATGGCAATCGATCGTAATACCTTTTATTAACCGACTTCACAAAAAGGAGGAGGTTCTCAATTCGTCTGTATGTTTTTTTTTTTTTTTTTTTTTTTTATGTGTGTTAGCTCATAACTTTTTTCTGGGTGAACAGATTTGGATGATTCTTTTTTTATTTGATAGGTGGTGCTTCACATGTGGTCCCATTTAAATTTGATCAAGGTCTGACCAGTAGTTTTTGAGTTATCCTTAATACTGCAGATTTTTTCCACTTAGTTTATATGGATGATGTGTTAATAATTTCCTGTCACTGTTATTTACACACCAAGTAGTGGTATACGAATTTGTGTGGGGTAGGTACCGCAACTAAAAAGTGAAAAATAAAAACTTTTTTACAAAAAAACAACCGACTTCCAAAAAAAACACTAAAAGACGTGAAAAATAACTTTAATTTCGGAAGTCGGTGGCCAAACACGAAAATACAAAACCAAAGGCACCGACTTCCGAAATTAAAGTTATTTTTCACGTCTTTTAGTGTTTTTTTTGGAAGTCGGTTGTTTTTTTGTAAAAAAGTTTTTTTCGACATACATTGCTTCAAAGGTTTGAAAAATTCGTCTGGTCAACAACGTAAATAACGCAATGAGCGTGGCTGAACTGTCAAAATTAATTGCACTGCATTGCGAGCGCTTGCCATTTTAGGTATGTGTGTTACGCAATTAACCCGCTAGTGTGTCAGTAAACTTTCTGATTCATATGTATTAGCTATAGCATGCATCAGACTGTTTAAATATCAAAGTTTTTGAAAAAATAAGATAAACTGAGATAAAAATATTTTACGACACAGTAGCACCCCGGAGTCTGGATTTGTGGTTGATGTTTAGCTTGGTTAGGCAATGGGCTCGCTCCACATTATACAGGACTTAATTATAACTAGCCAAATGTGTACTATAAGAACCAATCACTCTGCCTACAATATTGAAATGGAGGCGTGATGTGTTTGTATTTAAACGATTTTCGCTGCACGTACTAATTAAATACTCGTCATCGGGAAACTAAACCAAAGTTATCACCACCTCGCCTAGTTTCGGCAAATTATGACTCATACACACAAAATAACATGTTATCAGTCCACGTACCTTAATCGGTTCTTCTATATTCTCCATACTAACAAATATCTTCGCCAACTCCTTCACTTTGGGCAGGTTATGCAGAATATCATCAGATTCAATCAGCTCCAATTTAGAAACGTTACTAGCTTCTTGTACAGTAGTGTCTTCATGCACGTCATCGGTATAACTAACACTATCAGATTCCGAGATGCTCTTATCAACAATATCGATGTTGACGTTCGTGTCAGTCTCATAACTTGGTGATATGTTATCAGGCGTACATTTAATAATCTCTCCTGTTTGCACGTTGTAGATTTTGATGGACTCTTCTAAACTGCTTGTGCTTATGTAAGACGTGTCCACGCTGAGGGGTGATTTGAGAGGCTCATCGATTCTTTCATAATTATCTTCTTCTACTGTTGGGATTGGTGGTGGTGGTACTGTTGGTACGTGTTTGTAAGCTGTTTCTAGGATTTCTTCGAACTGTTTATCTGTTTCTTCATCAACGTATACTGGCTTTGCAACGAATAAGGTTTGTTCGCTAACGTCTTCATCCTCATACTCAATCATAATTTCGTCTTTATTATTAATAGTCGTAGTTAGCGATGCCATGTCCTCTTTATTTGCGAATTTAGTATAGTGTTGGTTCGTCGCTATCTGGTTGAATGTGTTTATAAGTAATCCCTGAAAATGATGACAGCATTATCATTATGTAATTAGTTTTATTTTTAAATTGAAGTTTGTTTATGTCTTCAAAATATTTTTAGCTAAAATACCCCATTGCTTGATTTTGTACAATTACTATGAGATAACTAATAGTTGCTACAGGTGCAATAGATGTTAATGTTAGTATATTATCTAAGTCATGGGGTTAATATTTTTATATACCATAGGTGCCCTTGTAAGCATTAAAACGTGCAACGTAATAAGTGTGACTTCGAATAAGTTTATAGTCGTGATAATAAAACTGAAGACATTAACACAATAAAATTTACAATAAATGAAATGAACGTGTGTGAAGTGTTTGCGAATGAGTTAGTAGTCGAGGAAGTAGAAGTATTATATATTCGTTAGTTCAAGTGGCAAGCATTCGGATGCGGTTAGTCAAAATTTCGTTTGCCAAAATCTCACACTCACCACTAACGTCTTTGAGGATTACTGTAGTACTGAAAATTTTAATAAGAAGAACAAAAATCTATGAGTGCAGTACTAAGTAGGTAACTTTGTATTAATAGTGCACAGTGCTGTTAGTCAGCCTCTTTAAATCCAACAAAAACATGCCAACTTTACACACAACACGCAATTACTGTGTGTCAAACGAAGATATTTTAGATCTATGTTCGATTTAGTAATAAGAAAGAGTTATTTCACCACATTTTATGGAAAGTGACGGTGATGTCAGTAACCTATATACTATCGTATTCTAAGTCGGGATTTTCCGGAAGCTATGTATGTATAGTACACAGTAAGAGATTCACATGTTGAGAGATGATGGTCAGTGGGAGTGCCATTGTGAATGGAGGAGTGAATTAGATTACGAGAGAATGTCGGAACTAGAAGTTGCTGTCACCAGATATCGGTACGAAAGCCTTTGCTTAACCTGAGACTGCCACCGAACGTAAAATTGAGGGTCGGTCGTCGCTTAGCGCGGACGCACAAGTCCTCGCTGCGCAGCGTGTTGCTTCGCCTAACATGGGTGTACGTCTCGAAAAGGTCTTCGGTAATCTCGGGTATTTTCGGTATTTTAAGTCTAACTATATCCTCGTTTTCCACATAACCGTCACCGTCGCACACAGTTCTACATTGTTGTCTTACGTTAGCATTTTGGCCGACATAACGTTCGTCTGTCGCATGATTTTCGTCAGCGTTATCATTTTGTCTATCGGGGTTTTCGAAAATGGGGTTTATGGCGAAGTTGGGGCTGGCGTTCCTAGGGCTGAGTACGTTGCGGACGATGTTGTGATGTAGGGCGGAGGCCTCGAGGTCGCTCAACGAACTGCTGGCACTTACAGGCGACGCGAACTCTGCGTCGAAATTGTCTAAACTGGTGGATTTGTTCATCGTCATCGACACAGATGATACCGAGCTCGCCTCGTCCATGCTCATCTTTTTACGACCACCGCACGACGCCTTCGCCTCTCTTATATAATAGTCACGTCCGTAACTGAAAATATAATGAGATAATTCTTCTTCAATATTAATATTCTCATAAAGCTTTTTTGATTTTAGTTTAATATATGAAAGTAAAAGAACGATTTTTTAAGTGATTAATAAATTCAAACATCTTTAAGGTCTTTAACGGTAAAATTTTATTGGTTAAGAGCTGTTAGGTATGTTTGTTCAAGTACTCACCGTTTATACTGTGGAATTTCTTCAGCCATCACATCTTTCAATATTCTAGGTGATGGACTTTTAGTTGTTCTACCAATACTATTAATACTATCATTACTCATAGTTAAACTTAATTTATTGTGTTGAATATCTTTAACTGGAAGATCATTTGGTTCGCTTTCCTCATCATTTGCTTCGTCTATTTCAATTTTGTCATCTTCTGAATCTTTCTTGGCTGTGAACATATCGAAGAGAGATGAAGTACTCTTGGATGATAGCCGTTTCTTAATGGCCTCTGGAGAGTATGGGTTGTTCGGCATTTCTACGTAGTTTAGCCATTTCTTACGCTCTCTGTAGGCTATCGAACCTGCAAGATTTAACAGTGGTTAAAAAAAGGTATCCAAGACTGATCTATATTTGCCCTTTTTATGTGCGATTGTAAACCTGAAATCAAGAAACCTTGGATGGTATGGTATGGATAAATTATTTATTTATTTATATAGCTCTTTCGATTTGCAATATGCATACAATTTCACTATCGTCAATAGTTGTTATTGTTCCGCATTCACTTTCCTCATAAAAATAATCAATTACGATAAGACTGGTATAATGTTTAACAAAATTATGCTTTCTGCTACTTGCTGTAACTGTAATGTATCACTCACCTGGTATCAATTCACCATCTTGATCAGTATCACGCGTTGGGATCCTGAAAAAAGGTGAAGATCATAATATAATAATTAGTCTTTTGTCACTTGCTTAGAGTCAGGGGATAGGAGGGAACACTGATATTGTTTTCATTATTTGTACACGTTATTTGCCAGTGGAGGTCAAATAATTGATTACATCGTTATTAAAAACAACTTTTAAAAAAATCAGGATGATGAGCAGCAACAAACAATACACAAAAAACAAAAACATGACCGTGTAACCGCATTATTTTCGTCGTAAATATTGTGCGGTGCGGTAACGGTGACATTAATTATGTTAAACTAATATTTGAGTTTTAGTTGTTTTGTTTATACTGGCGAACCTGATCCAGACCTAAGGTTGATGAAATTATACCGTAAGTTCTCTGGTGCACTTACTCATGAGGGCCGTCATCGAAGTGTTTCCTGCGCAGACTGTCTGCGTACCTCTGTACGGGCAATGTCACCGTCTCCTCATATTCACCCATACGTTCATGATGACTCAGTGTGTTCGTCGATTCTGAAAACATTAGCATTTCATAAATTAACTGAATTGTTTTATTACATATTTATCTTTATGTGCTTATAGTGTATCTTTGATGTAGTCGATTATAATCAAAGTTTAGTTAATACTTGTCAATAATCCATATTTATCGATCCGATTAAACTTTGCACGAATGGTATATTACCTACTTCCTATTGTTATAATTTATTTTAAGAATCGGTAATCATTTGATACTGAACACTATTATATAATTTTTAACTGACCTTTGTTACTTGTGAAGCTATCAACACTATGCAAATAATTTGCATGTCCGTTGTATAATATGTCTCCATTAGTTTTTGCACACAATTCATCCATAAATTCTTCTGTGTTACCGTTCAATAATGTCCTGTGTATTTCCTCTTTCACCGCGAATTCTGCTTTCGTTAAAGGTCCACTTTCAATACCGATCAATAGCTTGCCTCCATCGACTTGGTCTGTTGCATTTACATTGATAGTTTCAACAATAGTAACGTTGTTGTCATTAATTTCGTTAATGATTGCGTCTACTGTTTCGTCATCATCAATTTTTTCGACAAGCTTGTCAAATTCGACAGCTCCGTCAACAATGGTGAGGCTGTCTGGTTCAAAGTCATTTTCATCTACTTTAGGTATGCCGCCAATGACGTGTTTAGAGTCTAGAACTTTCTTCATGTCACTCTTGTATTGTGCTTGTTCTTCTGAGTCGCTTGCGTTATCTGATAGGTCTGTGGTGTCGTCGGCGTCTCTATCGCCGATCAGAGCTCGGTACTCAGTGTTGGAGTTAGGAACTAGCATGGGAACTGGCACAGACTGTATAGTCTTGATTTTCTTTTTTTGGAATAACCAGTTCTCTTCCCAAGTACCGTCGACTGCCTGCAAGTCGCTACTGGAAACTTCATCGAATTCTCGATCCTCATTATCTGTAACGTAGGCGGAAAAACTGTAGATACAAGTCCTTTGAAATTAATTTTTGCATAACAGTGTGTAAGCTGATAAGGAAGGTTATCTAAAATGAGGTTGTTAGCATTGTCCCGTTGCTTTTCTATCAGCTGATTATGATTGATAACTAAGCTGTTAAGTCTGATTGTTGTTTTTTCTTTTTGCCAGACTACCTAAGCTGCAGGATTTGCATTGAACATATGAAAAAACTTTGACCTTTCATGATTTTAACGACATATAGTTGCTTAACTTACTTTGATACGTTTTGATCTATAATGTTTTCTTTTGTATCATTTAGATGATTATGTAGTAGGTATAGCTTTCTTTACCTCTGTTGTGGACTATGTCTCCTCCGAATTCCGGGAAGGGCACGCGTCGCGGCATCTCTAGGGCTTCGTCCGTCGCATCCCCCTCCTCCCAGTCAGACACATCGTCTTCTTCATGGAGCTGGAAAATTAGATGACGTATTAGAAAATCTTGTTGTTGACTATGGTCATTATGTTGTGACATCATCGAGACAATAGCTAAGTCTTTTAAAAACTGAGTTTGTAAGAGAAACTAAAGTCCTTATTTTAGTCTTGCACAATGTCTGGTGAAAGGCAGAAAGTCCTGCGTATTAGCTTATTAAAGAAACCACAGAAGTGAAAGAGTTTAATATTTTTCGTAATTGTCATCATTCAATCGAAATACTTCTCCTGCCAAAACCCAAAAGGCCTTTCCAAAACATCATTCAAACACCGATCCTGTTTCCTGGTTCCGGCAGATTCCTGCGATCTTCACAAGATCCTAGGTCCTCGTCCACCTTTGTAACAGTAACTACACGGTCCTTTTTAGTAGTAGATAGGTAAAATGACTTTAAGGTACTTACGGGAGGAGTGATATTCCTATTATGTCGGGAGTGGAGCGAGCGTGGTGGTGTGTGCAGCGAGCGCGGCGAGGACCGCTCCGAATGTGTGGGGCTCGCGCTCGCCGAGTGGATGCCACTGCTGCGGCCACCGGAACCATTCTCGTTCTGGTAACGTTCTATCACCTGGAGAAAGAGATGTAGATGTTAGTTGTTGTGCATTACACTGAGAATGAAAGACTGAAGGCTGCTGCTGTACAAAGATCAGTGAGAGTTTTCTCATCCACCTGTTCGAAGAATTTATCCTTTCTTCCGTGAGACACCATAACACTATGTTCCTCAACCAAGAGATTAGTAGGTAAAGCCAGATAGTTTTATCTTAAAGAAATTCTACAAAGCTAAATGTTGCTAAATCGTGATAATGAGAAGTTAAATTTAGGCTTTCGTTCGTAGTATGCAAGAGAAACCGAAATCCAAACTGTGCACCAGACATTTCTCTTCACTTTCAAAATTTACACAGGAAATGTCTGGCACTAAATCACCTAGATGATACATAGCGATAATCAAGCTCGGAAAATTTGAACATCGCTCGCTCAGCCGTATCTGAGGCAGTGGAGCAACAATACAGCTAAACGCATGAATTCATAACAACTGACAATCGTATGAAAAAACCTCAAACCTCGCGGTTCGCTTCGGGAAAGTAGCTCACAATAGAACTGAAGAAATTGTACATTTTCTCGAGTTGCCTCACGAAATTGGACTTTATTCCGCCGTGATAAGAAATTGGGGAGAGAGTCTTTTCTAAAAAAGGTCTGGTTCACACGGGCGCTGGTTCGCACTGCGCTGTCGAGAAGCGTGTGGGGTCAATCGAATGGTGTAGGGTTGGCGATTTGCACTGTTGCAGTAATATTACGAACTTCACAATTTAATTATTTAAAAAAATAGTATAAGTTTATTGGAATAGGTCCCAAAAATTCACAATTTGTTTACATAACAATCATTAGAGATAGTTGATAAAACCACTTAACAGACCACTTAAATCTTTCCGAATTTCTATCAATCACATAATCATAACTTTCATAATAATCACCTATCGAAAACATTATAATCACTTTAACATTTTTAACCAAAATATCCGAACGCAAGCGCAGATTTACGTAACTCACCAGACTTATGACCGCAAGAATGTATAGGAACACTACGAATCCTACCAAAGGGACGGTGAAGGACATTTTAAAATATTGACATTTCACTTCACGACACTTCTGGACAATACCATTTCGGACAAGTGATTAGCACTAAGTGTGCGAGAATTACACTCATTAATCTCATTATTTATTGATGATGACTTACCGTTTCTTTGGAAAACATTGGATTGGGTGGCGAACTATCTTTGTACTGGCCACAATGAGATATGGGCAGCTATCAGTTGATAAGTAAGATAAGGTATTGAGCCACGCCGTGCATGTGATGGGTCGTATTCATATACTAGATCCTTGTTTTAGTAATCACATTGTTTTCCGTGTTCCAACACATTTGTTTATATTTCTTACATCACCATCTTCCTGCCGTTGCCCCATCTTACATTTAGTTATGAACTGAACTAATTATCCCCTTTCTTAAACAAAACTTTCACACTTCAGTTTCTATAGCAGCTTATTGTCTTGTTTCATCTTTCAATTGTTAGCATAATTAATTATTATTACACCCGTGGGAAATATTCGGCTTTAGAGAAATTTACGTGATCAAATTAACTGACAATTTATTAATATATGTTTATTTTTGTATCTACCAATTGTTACTCTTGCCAATGAGATAGATAATACATTTGTAACATCTCAAATAATGTGAGCTTATTGCATTAGATAAGTTTTCCCTTTCCTGTCACTTAATTGGATTTCCAATGTCAGCATTATATGTGCTACCTTGATTAATGCACAGGGAAAACAGGGTGTAAGGGACATCGATGCGCGTAGTGATACCACGATAATAGGTTCCTGATTGTAGGCCAACCAACGTTGACATTTTTCGCCGGTTACAGACGAAGAATTTCTACGCCATTGTAACAGTTTGCGCGTCGATGTTACGTTACACTGTGTAGAAAAGAAAATCTGATAGTAGTTACCTATCTCTGGTTAGTATGAAAGCGATTCATTATCACCCTAGACTAGTGGCTCCCAGCAAAGGAAATATCATATTTCCCCATCCATCGGTAAAGGTGACAGTTAATGACATCAAGAGGATGGGCAGCAGGAGCAATGAAAGCGGTTTTGCCCAGTTTGTTTATAACAGCAAACTGTTCACTACCAAGCCACTACTTGTAAGTCCGGTGGCGTTAGTTTGAACAAGTTAAGTATTTCATACCGGCTGAAAAACTTGAAAATAATAGCTTGCCCTTAGTGCATAAGATAGCTGAGCTTCAGCTGCTCCAGGTCCAAAGTTATAGCATGTCAAAGTTGTAAAAAAACATACCAAAAAAATCGTCAGCTGCATGGAAGTGAGGGAAATATATATGTCAGTTCCGTAAATGAACATGATTTTGCGACGGCACAACAGGGCTAAATTCGAAACTATGGGCAGTAGCGCAACGTGGTCAAAGGAACTATGACCTCAATTTTGAAGGAAAATAAAACTGCATATTTTGTTTATTGAAAAAGCTTCTACCTGAGTCTGGAATCGCACCGAATCGAAATGTTTATTGAACAATAAACAACTAATAGCAATGTCATTTATTCGGTCTATAATTGACCGCAAAAATCGAGCACTTCCTCCCCCTACTATATGCGTGATATGTTATTGAAGGAGTTTGGAAGGTGGCGGTGTGATGCCCCCGTGCCTCGGAAAGCATGTCAAGCCGTTGGTCTTGCGCCTGATCTCTCTCCGGTCGTGTCGGATTGCCGTCCCATCGGACTTTGAAAGTGAGGGAAGAGTGAGTGCACCTGTGTGTGCGCACACACTTGTGCACAATAATATCTCCCGCGCCGGAGGCTAGATTCCGTTGAGATTGGCCGCCATGGCCGAAATACG
Source organism: Griposia aprilina (assembly GCA_916610205.1). Lineage (NCBI taxonomy): Eukaryota > Metazoa > Arthropoda > Insecta > Lepidoptera > Noctuidae > Griposia > Griposia aprilina. Next base: position 26,012,316 of record OU744284.1, read on the forward strand.
GTGTAGAGGACTATAATAGCAATTACTGCAATGTCTCTTATTGACCGTCCATTGAGGAGTTCCATGATCAGAAGATTAAGTCAAAGAGATGATAAAACAACGATAATCATGAATGATTATTTTTTCCATTAGGTCCGGTTAAATGAGAGTGGAACGTTATCATGTTGATACTAAGTGCAAAGTTCGTTAGTCTAAGTAGGAATGAGTCATGATAATATAATCTATTTTATTAAGGGTCTATTTTCAGCATAAGATACCGATTAGATTGTTATGCTAACCAATATATTGGCAACACATTGTCAGTAAGAGTAAATTAATATGTTTGGAAAATTTGTAAAAAGGTTCGAGTGTCAGCCCTAAATTAGCGCAGAACTAATGAAGCGTTTGTAAGGATTCGCAAGGCTATGTTGACATCAAGGCGCGCTACGGAATTGGATTTCTCAGGATTTGCCTTTACTGAAGACAAAATCTTTTGAAGATAGGTAAGAAGAAGGTCGAATTTACTATTAAAACATGAAACCGAAGACATTAAAAGTCGGAATTTAAAGTATAGAAACAATAGAAGACGTGATCGTTATTTACAAATTGTAGAGAAGGCCATCTTGGGATTAGTTTACCTTTATTTAAATTATCTTCTCAAGGATTTAGCAAAAGGCCAGGCAGCTGCTATCAATGCGTAAGAACTAGATTTTTAGGGAAATGCGAATATCTGTAGGTAAGTAGGTAGGTAATTTGATAAGTTAATCTGACGCGTCCAAATTATGGATTCGGTTGGGTTCCAATAGTCGTGAAAGCTTTTGCCTTGGTCGACTCACAAAAGAATATTATTAGAAGTAAGTAGCCTCACATCTTCCCATGTTTTTACTTTCATCAGCATTCCAGAGAGCCATCTCCTATCTATGGACTCCTTGAGTCTGCCATCACTTCGTCAAAACACCATCAAGATGAACAAAAACCAACCTTATTCAAAATAGCCGTAGCCAGCAAGTCTTCATAAGTCGAAGACTCGATGGTCGGTGTGTGAGGTTCGGCAGCATATCGGGCGAGGGCTGGCAACGCGGTCGCTTCCTCCACGACCCTGGCGACCAGGCGTTTGAGCTGGACATGAGCGCCGCTCGCGCTGTGCCCTGATGGAGCGGGGGATGGTGACACGCTGCGAGGCGCGGGGAGGTCTGTGGAAGGTAAAGAGGAATAGATTAGAAAATTTTGTCTTGGAAAGGGTTGTGTCCAGCGCTTTTCTGCTAGGTTAAAAAATGCTTGGTGGATGATTTTGGATGAAGCTCCTTATTAGATGACAGAGAATAAGATAGGATTATTTTGCAACAAGACATTAAAAAGGTATAAAAAACTTATTTAAAAAAAGGGACCACAAAAAGAAGATAGAAGCTGGTAATAATAGAAAGGATATGCTAAAACAAACAGAATTCGGTGCCTCAGATATGCAAACCAAATCCAAGGCACTGAATTCCACAACTCTTTCACACAGTCTTCATGCAGTGCAGGCAGCAGGCAGGATCATCAAAGTAGAGAAATTGCGTGGGAAATTAAAGCCTTCAATTAATTTCCAGGACTAAAGCGGACACGGGGCGTTAATTTCAGAGGTTTAGAAGCCCTAAACTCTCCCCTGGCTTCGTCAATAATGTCGTATCGCTTTCCCATTGAATTAAATTTACTATAGGTACCTATCTATGCACTTTTCAGTTATCAGTAGAAGATAACATGTACCTGAAGGTAGGTTGTACTTATTGTATTTACATTATCTTATTATCATCATTACTTGACCCGGATTTGATAGAGTAGAATGACATTTTATGAATAGATTAGGTACTATTAATAAATCTACTGATATAAACGGGTGCAATGTTTATGTTCAAAACGATTAAAGTTATGTAATTCAGGTATAGGTAGGTACATGTATGTTGTGTAAAGCATAATTATTTTGATTGTAAAAATATCCAACACACTTTAACATAATTATTAGTTACCTACTTGATTTAGATAAACAAGTTTCAATTAAAATCAATACAGATTAGTGTCGATTTTCAAGGTGGATTAAGTTTATTGAAATACTAGCAACCTAGACAGGTTGCTAGTATGCCAAGCCAGACGGCTTGGCATGGTTTTTACGGCTTCACAAAACATTGAGATTTCTATATTATATGTCAGTTTAATATTACTGTATGGATTCACAAAACTTTTCCGAATAAATTCGCTAAATGATGGAGAAAACCGGATTAAAATTCGTAGTGTAGTTTTGGAGATCAATGCGATCACATGGAAATACACAAAAACCGACTTGAATTTATATATATGTATACCGGCAAATTGGGGTGTTTTGCAACTCCTGGGGTGAAAAAAAATTTTTTTTTGAAAAAAGTTCATCTTTATAATGACAACATTTAACATTCTCTACCTTTATTAAAACCAAATATTGCCACATGAATTTTTACTATAGAGAATTTTAAATGTTGTCATTATAAAGGTGAACTTTAAAAAAAAAAAAAAAAAAAAACACCCCAGTAGTTGCAATACACCCCAATTTACGGTACATCTTATTTATTATTAACGACGTGTGTTTAGCTTAGACTATTATGTTCTTTGGAAGTTTGTGGGTCAAGTTATTTTTTTTTGGTAAAAAGCTAATTGCTCATTCGTTTTTTTACAGAAATAATAACGAGTCCCAAAAGAAAACAGACATTATTTTTAATAATAAATTCTGGTAAATATATCATGTTTTTCCAATACGTTCTACGAATAATTAACGTTCAAATAAATCGTAATGAACAGGCTTTTAGTATGATGTCAGTGTCCATTAGTATCGAGATGGAAAATTACTAAAACAAGACACACAAAAAAGTTTGGTGATTTTTCAAAGTAATGTTTTTTACAAACGTTGACCGAAAGTTCAAAGTCCGTTGAACTTCTATCTTTTTTATAAAATTGTAGGTAGACTGAAGGCCGGCCCTATCATGGTTGAGTAAAGGGTAGGCAGATGTTTTGATGAAATTGTGGTTAGGCTACCTACTGTGGGTCATTGCTTTTTTGTTTTTTTTTTATCGGTTTTTTTAATCACGATCTGGCAGTTTTAGTTATTTATCCGGCCTGCCTAAGTGTCCTTTGGTATTGTTCGTCGAATCGTTGAGCTCCTTAACTTCTGAGTTGAGCTAAACGTTTACTGACAAATGCGTGCATTGACTAAACAGGTCCACTCAATCTGTGTGGTTCTTTCCTCAAAAGACCATTTCAGACACCAATCTACATGGTCTTCACATGATCTGTCTGTAAAAAATGTGTTAAACCATATCTCTGACGAAGATTATGTCTGGACCTTAAAAGAGACTGACCTCTGAGTTTGTTTCGGCCTTTCTTCTCAGTGTATAGTCAGATAAGAAAAGCCGACCTCATCTAGTTTTATTTTAAAAATATGATTGACGTAATCATTAAAATTAAATCATTTATCATTTACTTATTTTTTTTGGAACTTATAATATTATCACTTTTTAAGAAATAAATACATACACTAAACAGTCGGTCGTGTTTATCACGTCATCATTAGGTTTTTTTTTTTTTTTGGAGTGATACCTTCAAAAGGCGCTCGCGTGCTTTGGGGTTAAGACCGGGGAGTGTGGGATTTTTACCTCACTAAAACCACTACAGTGGTCACCATCTGCACATGGAAGGTCATGGAAGGTGCCTCTCAAAAGACCGATCCAATCCCGCCTGTGCAACGTCTGTTAGAGTACATCCCTGGGGAGACTGTAACGACGTCATCATTATTTACCCACATACGTACATTACATACACTCCACACCTTACACTACAGTACAACTATTTTCTTAATATCCCTCGGGAATAATCGCATTTCCAAATAAAAACGAATGCTAATGTCCATGTTCATCAACTATTTGATTTATCGTGTATAATAATTTGAATTCAGAACTAAGTAGTAAGTAGCATTCGTTTGTATTCGGAAATGCGATGATTCCCGAGGGACATTAAGGAAATAGTTTTACTGTACATTATTTTCCCGGACTTTCATCCAACCTGTTTTACTGACTTTTCTTAAGTCTCAGCGCTTGGAATCGTTTTAAACAAGGTAAAAACACCACTTTTAGAAAATGGAAGTATTTTTAACAGTTTCGTTGCCATCAGGATAAAAAAGTCAATTAACGCGGAACTCAACAGATAAATGCTCACAAAAATAATTATTTTAGTAATTATAATTACTCCGCTAATGTCTCAACAGGTTTCACGATCATGTAATCTCTGCATTTATTAGTTTTTTATTTATTATCCATGAGAACTGAGATCATTCTAGTCTGACTCTTGAGAGCACAAAAACAATAGGTTTACTTAGATATTTTATCCGCTATTCGCAAGCTTAAGCAGCTTCCTGTCTTGATTGAAATATTTTTGTTTGAGTATCTTGAATAGGTAATGTTTATAAAACTTTGAATTAAGGAAAAAATAAAATAATTCGAGACTAGTGTGCAGATGTGGCGCTTAGCGAGTAAGCATCTTTTAAATCAATAGCTTGTAGGAAATCTAGCAGTTTTTTAACCTTAGTTAACGCTACCTTCAGGTATCTACGTTAAAATTACATAGGTACCAGTAGACAAGTTTCGAAAGTTCAATTTAACCATAAGCAAATGCGAAACGTGACATTACGATACAAATGATGAATTTAGCATCATGACAGGCAGTTGATCAAGTTTTTTTTTTTTATTTGGGCGTTGATCTTGATTGTGGACTATTCTGCCTGCGTCGTTGATTAAGTTACATCTGACAGGTGTTTTTATGGAAAAACTGTCAAACATTCAAAATTTATTCACAGGATAAGAAGTACCTATAGGTTCCTGGTATAAAAGTTTGGTTGAACTGTTGATAAATCAGAAGTTGAACTGATGCAAAATAATTCATAATTCATCCTAAGAGTCCATTGTTAAACTTACTACTACTCGTAAAACCTGTGTGTGTAGTTCAGGAATCAGCACCCTAGTGGCGTAAAATACTATCAGTCACAATCTGAATCATTTTGAAGCCTATTGCTAATCCATTGCTTCATATGTTCCAAAAAATTGTCTGCTCAATAACGTAAATAACGCAATGAATGTTGTTGAACTGTCAAAGTGAAAGTCATTCCTACTGTTAGTGTGTTACGCAATTACCCCAGCCGTTCCACGATGATTCAGACTTTATTGCAAGTTTTTCCAAAGCATTTACTAGAGACGGAAATGGTTTTCCTTACCTATACTGTAAGTATCTAAGTAGGTACCTACTTGAGCTTCATTTTCGTATAAGTTGTGATTACACACAAGATACACAGTTCGCACAGGTGTGTATTCCATGATTCACTTATATAAATACAAATGCCAAACGTTAATAACAAACAGGCCACAAAATATTCCACTTCAGTATGTAGGTATTATTATCTACTAATTATCGTTATTTACTCAGGTTCAATGCGGCTGAACGAAGTTATTCATAATTAATCTATAGAATGACGCAAAGAATTTGAATGGAATTTAAGTGTTCACGGTAAAAATGACGATGTTAGGTCAATATTTTGATTGTTTGACAGCAGAGTTAGAATCTGTAGTTCGGAATTTAAAATGTGTGTGTAGGATATTATGAATTTCGACTTGGTAGGTAGGTACATGACAGAGCCGTTGGTAGCTACCGGGTAACCAGCTAAATTCCTGTTTCAATATTATTTTCTTAAAAATGTTGAGCCATATTTGGCTTATACTCCAAGCCGTCTCCAGAATAGGCAATGGGCGAAATCTCTAGTCGTTTTTTGGACTTTAATTGGACTGAATAGCACCTTGCGCCCCGCCTGAATACGGCCCTGTGTCGCAGCCTCATAAGTGCAACATTGCTAACTGCGTCAGTTAGCACTTGGGGTGCCAACATGTCATGTTAGGTCACTCACCAAACATTACCGAGCAATATGTTACGAGTGTGTGAAAAAAGGCTCCCGCAAACAGGCGCGTCGCGACTCTAGTCTAGTAGAACAATTCCTATGACAACTTCATGGAAATTGTTCTACAAGAGTCGCGTCGCGCAGTCGCGTCATGCAGTCACGTCGCGCTGTTGCGTCGAGCTAGTTTGTGGGAGCCTTACCTCGCAGTTTTCACAGTTCTCTCATAATGTTGGTACTGTACGATTTTGTTTTATTTACTTGCTCTATATATAAACGTAAGGCGTGCTACACACTTGTTCGCGTGATGACTGAATGGTTCGGCAATCCCGGACGGCGCAAAATATACAATAGATTTTGGCGCCCAACCTGTGCCGAATTATGCCGACCCGAACATGTGTGCTGTTCCCCTCAGGCTTGTGGCTTGAATGACAGAAGCACGCATACTTGGATTGATTTACAAATCAGGTTTTGCTTGGGCAGTCTATCGGTCACTGTTGTAACACATTGGGACATTCGCTGTCATTCGACCATTCAGTCCTATCCAGACCAAGCTTTGGATCCGGTTGGTATTGGTACCTAGGATTGCTATGACAGCAAACTAGATTATTTATAACAGTCTTTTAGAGAATAAAACATAATCAGCCAATAACGTTCCTACTGCTGGGATACGTCCCTCCTCCTCCTCCTCATTCCTCTCTGTGAGAGGGAGAGTGGGCTGTAATCCACCACGCGGGCGCAGTACGGGTTGGTGTAAAACCAAAAGTCTCAAATTTTGACTACCTCTCCCTTACTTTAGGATGTTGGTATTCCCACAGCCAAATTCTTAGATTGGGTTCCGTTTTATGTCAACTCTGGATATCCTACAAATACTGTTTTTTTATAAGTATTTGACGATATGCGTCAATTGTAAGTCATAAAGACTTAATATACTTGCTTTAATTCTGCAAAAATCGTTTAATTATCGAGATTTGTTCTCCTAAAAAATGTATGGGGAAGTGCCTCGAAGCAATCACCTTAACGCACTTCCTGCGTTGTTCAAAGAAAGGAACTTTTTCTATATCGCAGCGGTAAATGGCAGAAAATTGTCGGGGTGTGTGTAAGCGCCGCCTTTTGTTCATAATCTGCCATTCAAATACGATGTAATGATTAAATTAACTACATAGGCTTTCATGTTAGCTGGTTATCTTTAGCGCGAATCATACACGCCATTCAAGGCGCGTGCTACCAAGTGTAAATAGAATTAAAGTAAAATAAAAAAAGTAAATGGTGTACAGGTATAGACAATTTTAGCATAGTATTTTCACTTTTAGTTTTGCACCGATCTTTTAGTTTGGTGAGCGTTTATATTTTTATAGTGTGTTCAGTTGGGCCTAACTCGAATACCCGTATGGGCCCTAACCTTATTCTATTGATTGATGTCTGTTTGAAAATGGTCATCTACACGGTCATCGGCGTCTGTTTCTAGCAATATCTCCTTTTATGAGAAACTCCTGAGCAACGAACAATAATTAGCAGTTGATTGATCGATAGAACCAACTGATATTGTACATCAATCTGTCATCCACATAACACGTGTTACTCATTAATTATCATTAAAGTGCAAAGTCTTTCGTTCATATAAGGAGGGGTTACCAGCCGACCTCGACATGAGCGCAATAAAAATGGCAGACAATAGTCACAAAATGGCGGATTTAATGATAAAACAACGTAATTAATGTTGGGGTCAGACAGATCTTGAGATAATGTGCAGCCGAGAGGTGGCAGAAATGGTAAGGCACATGAAAGAATACAATTATATGTATATAATGATGCACGTTAATCACGATGGTTATGGTCGAATGTGTTAGCAAAGATTTCAGCCTCACTCCGCAATTTAAGATAAAGTTGGAGGACGTACTCGTAATTGACCAATAGACAGGTGTAACAAAGAATTGGTTAACAAATTAATGTTAACCTATTGGTTAACATTAATAATAACTATTATAATTAACATTTATTAATGTTAATAATAATAGTTATTAGTAACATTTATTTTGATATCGAGTGAACGATACCTTTACCTTATTTTGTAATCCTCATAAGTTCTATTATCTTAAAATGGTTATATTTCCTAGATCATGGAATAAAACCATATTATCTACCGATATTTAAGCGAACGTATGTTGGCCTAGTGATCCTGGCCTAGTTATTTAATAACAATTTTATTATCTACCCACTTTGTTGATGCATTTGTGTTAATTGCTGTTTAACATATTTATGACAAAGATAACATATTGTTATGCATGTTCTGTACTGCACCTGTCATGCTTTAAAGACTCGAATGGCCTTCTCGATTATCATTTTAGTCTTTTAACTTCGGCTACTATGTGAAGATCATACAGAATATTCGCCTCGTAAAAAGACACTTAAAGGTCATTGTAGTAAGACATCAGGGTATAAGGAAACGCATAGAATATCCAGTTGTTTCAAATGAACGCCCCACTCTCAAGCGATAATCGACACAAAGTAACTTTTGGACCACCAAATTGACGTTCCTGGGGTATAACGTCTTCAACTGAGGACTTGTAGCGGTATCTACACCGCCACATGCGAGCTATACGTCACACTGACGTCACCCAAATCCTGCATCGCGCAAGCAGAGTTTACCGCGCGACTAGCATAGGTCGGAGGATACTTCCTTTTCTATGGAGGTACGAGTGAGCTTTACACCCTGTTCCTCATACCTCTATAGACTGATTAGGTAGTCCATAACCTTGACAATAAATACCTCTTCCTCGAGCTTAGATACATGTTGAAGATACTCGTACTTTCTTTGTGAGAAGCCATCAAGCTTTAAAGCTGATGGTAAAGCGAAGTATTATCATTTTCACATTCCGTCTCCAAACTCAAAAGAAAATTGTAACCGTGCGCCACGGTGTACTCGTCCGAGTTCTTATTTACTACAATCTGTTGTTTTGCCACGAAATGATTGTGACTTCGCACGCACAGATGTGACTAATGTGCAAAATTATGAATCTTGGTTGGACATCAGGAATTACTTAATTACAAAGAAATATTCTTCCACGAGTTACGAGATTTATTTTTCATTCGGCCAGATAGCAACAATGAATGTGCGGGAAATCTGCCTAGCCGTCTCCCAACAATTTTATGGTTGGCTTCCGGTCTAAACGGATGTAGCACATGAAGCGACTGCCAATCTGACCGCAACAACCCAGTTACTGGGTAACACAATACCCCTTGGTAAGAGTGTTCATCAGACTTTTGGGCTTCTGACTACCCGTAACGAATGTCAAAGATCTACGAATGACAGCCGAGACCAACGGCTTAAAACTGCTTAAAAGCTACCGACCATTAAGTAGGTTTTGTGGGGCTCCTTTCGACCAACAAATATTTGCTATACCTGTGTCCGGTCTCACTTCATTCGCTATCTGAATTCGCAACAGTGACAAAAAGCCTTTAAATTTTATGTTCTTCAACGATAGCCTCATCAGTGTCTACTAGGCTATAATGTCAGGCAGCTGTTGGCAGTGTTACCACTACAGAAGGTTTTATGACCTGAGGTAAGGGTCACTATTAAATGTCGGCATCTCACTGTTTAAGGATACAAGAACTGGTTCTTGAACTCTACCTACCTGCTAAAGTTATGAGTTGATTTTCGATTAGGTACTTAAAAGGTTTTTGTTTAAGAAGATCAATGGTAATAAAATTATTTTCTTTTTGTGAGATTGAACTGATTGATGAATAAAAAAATCCTGTAAAACCTGGCGTTTGGGAAACCCAGAAAACTTAGTGTTTTAATAATCTTATGCTGTTGGTGACAGGAGCTCTATTCTTTGGGTAAATTAGGGCCTACATAATCATGAGATTCGATATTATTCCTTTAACTCACAGCCCCGTTTATTTTTTTTTGTCATAAATTGCTTGTAAAAGTAAACTGCCCAGTGTTAAAAATAAAAGAAAAATATCTCCGTAGGCGAGTTTTAATAATTCCTGTTGAGACCAACGATCACTCATTATACAGTATGACCCGGAATTAACGCACACCACCAAGCACTGAATTTTTACTATTATGTATAAAACATTGTTTATTTAATAAATTAGTTATACTGATTGGGGGAGAAAATTATGGTCACATTACAAATCTACGCACGCACACAGTGGCACATGTATAATATAAGGGTCTAGCGTAGTAGGTACTTCGTCCATTTTGGTTTGTTTTGACTGTACAGCGGAAGTGTGGCTTTAATTTCCGTAGTTTTAATTATTTTTGGTATAAAAAATTACCTTTATTAAAAATGACAGAAATCGATTCCGTAAACGATTCTGAACAAACTACTATCATAATGTGCAATTATTCAGTTATACATTGTATATGTATTATGTATCGACAAGAACGTGCAATGAACTTAATTATAAATAATTAAGCGGTTATTGGCAATGCCTCAACTGGTTGTCCTAAAGGGCAACCACCAGCCAATTGTGACCATTTTTGTAGATTTCCAGGTAATATAACTCGAGCATAAATGTTGATTTAATTAAGTTAAATAAAATTAAAATACAGCATATAAATCAAACGTTGATAGTGCAATGAATATGATAGTAATGATAAAGTACTGAGATCAATTGGTTGTACTGGAAAAGTTAAAGGGGATTTTGAGGTCATCGCTTCACACATAACATTACACAGAGGTTAGGCAGAGGTGTCCACATTTGTTTAAGACCCATGTAACAGGAGGTATTACTTCAGAAATAAATAAAAGAATTCTAGCCTAGAAACTAAACTATTTGATAAAAAAAACGTTACTAATAAAACAAGATGTGGACTCAATCAGACAGCTCTCTGACCTTAAAGCTTGTCAGTACATATACATATATGGACGCACCTGTTTATTTATAAATAACACGTAAAATACTTCTGAGATCACCACTGTACGTAGACTTCATCAGAATAACTTGGATACACTATTATAATGATATAAAGATTTGTCGTAGAAGTAATGGTAAAAGTTTGAAGAGCTCTACAAGTCTTTAGGTACAAGGAATAAACAATTTATCTTTCTTTCTAGGTTCATTGGAAAAGAGAGATAGGGCCAGTTTCTTGTTTTTTTTTTAATATTCTTTTTTTAATTTTAGATGGGTTTGCTCTTGACTCTAGTCTAGGTCAGAGATGACAGAGACAAAGTCTAAGATGGAGTGAGCTTACCCAGAAGAAGCCTGTTCACTCTCACTTTGAAGAGATTTGGGTTGTATGCGGTCGGAAACACAGGCGCAGGTAGAGAATTCCACTCTTTTGCTGTGCGCATTATAAAAGATGTTGGAACCGCTTAGTGCGAATTGGTGGAATAGCAACTAGGTAGGGATGGTAACTTGCAGTGCGCCTAGATGTTCGATGGTAGAAAGGGGCCGGTGGAATGAGGTCGTGGAGTTCATGGGCACACTCACTGAAGTACAATCTGAAGAAGACCGACAAGCAGGCAACCTTACGGCGACGAGCCAAGCTGTGAAGGTTGGCATCCATCAGTTTTATGTCGCCAATAAGTCTCTTAGCTCTGCGTTCCACCGAGTCAAGCGCGACAAGTTGGTATTTAGCTGAGCCATCCCAAAGGTGGCTGCAATACTCCATGCAGGATCGGACTTGCGCTTTGTACAGGGTTAAAAGCTGTCCAGGCGTAAAGTATCAAGTAGTTGTCAAGCGTGCGTAAACTGCTGTGATTGATTTGTCACATTAATTTTGCAATAATTCTTGTTCGAGAAACTCTAAATTAAAAATCTTCTTACCATTTACGAGCACAGATTCCAAGATCAGACCTGCGGTGGTGATATAATTATGGTAGTAAAGTAAAAAATACATTTTATAAAACCGAGTAACTTAAATATTAATTTATGGACACACGAATAAGTTTTATCGAAATCATATTCTTCATAAAGATAACACAGTTATTGTCCAACTCACAATTGACATTTTTAGGTTATTGTCAGTACACATATAAACTCAAAAACTCAACTCTAACCCAAAGCATTTACTTGAATTAAACCAATTACTGGCACATTTGAATTGCCAAGAAGTCGGTCAGTCAGAAAGATGAAGCTAGTTGAACATTCCAAAGCGTAGTAGGTAACTTTGGAGAAGTAAGGGAAAGGAACTCCAAATCTTCTCTAAGTCAAGTGGAGTGGCTATTTAATATTAATGAGCAAAAATATTTCACTCTGATGTCATTATGGACTTACCTAAGATCTCCTCGAGCCAGTAGCAGGAAATGTATAAGAATATGGCAACACCGAGCCAGAAGCCCAGTAGCAACACTGCGAGGTACTCCCACATGGTTTATGTTTCATCACTAGCACTCGTTCGTTAGCACTCAGTCCTGTGGCACATCAGTAGCGGATTCACTTGTTTTTATTTTTGTTATGACATTTTGATTTCCTATGAGGGTTAGGTTTGTTATGAGTTTACGTATTTGATTCGAAGGTATACAGACGTGTGATGATGTTCATTTATTTCTATACTAGCTTCTGCACGCGGCTTCGCCCGTGTGCAAGTCGGAAATTATCCCACGAGAACTTGCTACCGGGACAAAAAGCCTATGTTTTGTTTTTTGTTTTGTTTATGTGTGTTGTTTGTTGTTTGTTTGTTTTGTTTTTGTTTTGAGTTTTAGTTTGTTTGTTTCTTTTTATTAAATTGTTACCTGAGCTAATTATTTTTTTTTTGTATGCACGTGTTTCTGTGACAAATAAACCTATTTTTCTTTCTTTCTATGTTACTCTTTATAACAACAGCTATCTGGCAGTGAAAGTCCCGTCAAAAATCGGTCCAGCCGTTTCGGAGATTTGTCGGAACAAACAAATAGACGACAGAAAGACAAACATTTAATAAAAAATAAAAAAAATAAGTACCGTATGTACTTTTATATGCATTTAGTAAAAAGCTGTTTTGACATTACAAACAGATAATTCAATTTCATTTATTTGTATGTATATGTGTGTATGTATGTAAAGATGTATAGTTAAGTATTTATTATAACTTTTTTATATTGCTAAATGGCCCTGCAGTTGACTTCGATGTGCTCTGATGGAAAGCGATGGATGAGGTCTACGGTGGAACGAGCGTGTCCAGAAGATGCCTGTTCACTCTTGCTTTGTTCTAGTTGGTTATATTATGTGGAAGGGAACACAGACGCTGGCAAAGAGTTCCACACTTTAGCTGTGCGCATAATAAAATTAAGGCATATTAAACTAACGTCAATAATACATATATAAAAGTTGCTCTTGTATAAAGAAGAAAATACAAAATAATGCTATGGGCTCAAATTATAATTTATTATCTAGGTATACCTACGTACCTACCTACTTTATGTATAAAGTAACATCTATAGCTAATCTTATGGCAGCTAATTGCTAATAAAAACGCATATACGAAAGATTTTCCGGAAAACTGCTGCAAAAATTAATCATAACAGTTAGTTTTTTTATCCACTTTCGTCTAACATCAATCTTACCTGAGGCAACTATTATAAGTAAAATTAAATTTGATGTTTTTATTATTAGATTATAACATAGCGCTTTCTAATCAATTTCACAATTATGATTTTCGAACACTCCATTGGCTATATAAAATAAGATAATGATATAACTTTTAATAAAAAAGAACATTTATTAAAGTTCTTGTCAATTTGTCTTGATGAAATGAAATCTTGCAACTGAAGTAAAAAAAAGTTTGAATGCCAAATAATTAAACTTTCGAAAAAATTACCTTTTCAATTATGTACCTACCTACTTAAAATTTTATGTTTTTATTAAATATGAACACATGTTTAAAGTGTTTTGTTATTATCCTTGATATTTAATAGTAGTTTATGAAACTTGCGGGGTATTATAACACGAGTTTTTATAGTATCACACGAGTGTGTTAATACCCAGTTGTGAGCAGTTTCATACACTACTTTATCTACTCTCATACATTGAGATTGACCCTACTAACTAAAAGTTCAAAGTTTCTCACGAAATTAGTACAACAACGCGCCCAAACTAAAGCGGGCGCTGCCACAGACAAGTAAAAATTGGAATCAAAACTTTTTTTGAACTTTTTGGGGCTTTACATGCGTTCCATTAGAAAAAAAAAATGATAGAATCTCCTTGGTGATCTTAACTTCTTGGTGATCTTCTTCTTCCCTGTATCGTATTGGTATAAATAATGTTTTATAACATTATTATGTTAGACAAAAAGTGTTATTTTATGATTCTCCGGTATTGAGTTTATAAAGTACGTCAATATAAGCTCGTTTTGAAGTTTATAATTCGAATTTCACGATATGAGAGTAGTTAAAATAATAATTATTATTAAACATATAAGAATGTGATTGTTCAATCAAAACAGACGTGAAAATTAAAAGCTGATTACCTACGCAAAAACAATAACAACAGTACGATGTTTACCTTGTCTGTTGATCTTTTTTTGAATATTTAAATAAAGATTTGACTGTCAACGGGTCCTTTTACACAATGGTCGATTTTAATCAAACACGACACAACGTTTTTCTATTCATAGAAAAGAAATAAAATACGTTTATATTCGGCAAACATGACATAATGAAAAAACACAAAAATACAAAAAAAAAAAAAACGAGTTGGGGGAAAATATGCGTCACATCCACGCAAAACGGCAACACTTAACAATTAACTTAACTGTCATTTTAATCTTCTTTTTTATTTTCTTTTTTCTTGTGTTTTTCTTTGCGTCATGTTTACCGCAAATAAACGTATTTTCTTTCTTTCTTAATTAATATTACCAAAACCTATATTATAGTTAATAATCATTCTCCTGGCTTCCCTTATCCCAATATATTTGTGGTCGGTGTAACAAGTCTTTTTCTTCAATACTTCTTTTTTAGTCCTCATCTCGGTAGACACTCCATTTCTAGCCATATCATCTTTCATACAGTCCTTCCACCGACTTTTTGGTACTCCCTACTCTTATAGCACGACATTTTCCTCATTCCTCCGCATCACATGCCCATTCCATGACAACCGATTTCCACACAACCAACGGTGACACTTTCAGACTTCCTCTTTTAAACTCATTTCTTATTCTATCCATTCCTTTAACACCACACATCCTTCTTAGAATTCTCTTAGCAGCCGCATGCAACCACCCTTAATTCATTCATTCCTTTTGTGGCTAATTCTGATCTATTATTTGGTCTAATATTATATTATTATTACAAGACAATTATAAATGATGTCATCACCATCATACTATAGAATTTCTCCACATTTCTTCGTGTATTACTCACTTGCGTGTATAATTTACCTATAGGTTTACGTGTGTTATTGTTTTGAAGGTAATCAAAAGCGCGATCCAATTGTTTCATGTATCGGCATTCAATTGTTGGTAAACAATTAAAATATTCGATGAATTGAATTTTTGATGCAATTGAATGAAGAATGAAAACACTGACACATCGTATTTTGCGTCACTTTTCCACTTTTTGGCAACGACTGCAATGACATATCATTGATTGTTCGCGTTGAATTGTTTAGTAAGCAAAATTATATTTGGCGAAATCAGTGACGAATTCGGTGTTTGTACCTACTTATGTGATTAATTGATGATCACTTGATTACACTAAAGGCACTAGAGTGGTTTTCTATTCATTAATAAAAGTGGTTTATCGTCGAAAAATATAAATAGTTTTTATGTTAAGCTTGATCAAGAGATCTACGGCTATTATGTCGAAAGGCGATGTTTGCCACCATTAGGTACCTGCAGCACCTAATACTTACAGGAGATTTCTGATTCCTTGCCAATCTCAGAGACAACATTTGGGCTTTCCTGGTATTTCAATGACTTTAAATGTAATTCGAAAATATCCGAATCTACTTCAATAGAGGAATCACAGTATGTAACGGTTAACGGCTATAGAAAGAAAAGAAAGAAAATAATTTTATTTAGCACAGACTACAATGCACACAACAAAATATGTACAAGTAAAAAAGAAAAATAAAACAAATAAAAAGTGTAAAGTGCGTAGTGAGAAATTAGCAGGAAAATGAGTGAGAGTGGGTGTGTGCATGTGTGTGTGTGTGTGTGAGTTTGTGTGTGGCTGCGTGTGTGTGTGTGTGTGATATCTGATATTGGTGCCCTCAAAACATCCAATTGACAATGATTCGAAGTAAATCGATACTATAGTGGCTACGGTACAGTTAATACGATAACTACGCTACAGACCGTCCATTAGAGAGCTTCTGTCTCAATAGTGCCAAGTTGCACTTGTACTTACTGTACTAATTATATAATGCATATTAGTCAACCTCTATATATACAAGAATGAAATGCTGTTTGTTGGAAATCTCTTGAGAACAGCTGGATAGATTTAGTTAATTTCCTTTTAAATGTTCGTTATAGTCCGAATAAGGTTTTTATTGAAAGGAAAACTGGAAAAGTTTGACCGGAAAATTGGAAAAGTCGGGAAAACTGAAAATGTTTTTTTCTATGGGATTTTTGTATGAATGATTGAAATTCAAAAAGGACAAGGTCTATCGGGTAAGCCAGTAAGTAATAAAATAAAACCGAAATACCGCTTACAAACTCAAAATAAACTCTCGTAACTGGACGGGAATCTCGGTAAAGGAAAAATACGAATGGAAATATTACGAATCAGTTAATAGAAACTCGATTTTCCTCCGACCTTCTTAAAGAATCCGTGTCTCCTTAATGTGGTTTTTACAGTTGTCATCGGGTTTTATCAAACCACACACTAATATTTTATTAATTATTTTATGTATATTATTATAGGAAATAATAATAACTAGCGACCTGTACCCTAATTACGTAACACGTTATCAATCTCAATCGGTATCATTTTCAAGCCTATTAATCCATTTCTTCATATATTCGAAAAAATTGTCTGCTCAACAACGTAAATAACGCAATGAATGTTGTTCAACTGTCAAAATGAAAGCCATTCCTACTGTTAGTGTGTTACGCAATTACGCCGCCGCTCTTCTTCGCACAATTTTTACGAATTTACAAAACGTTGAATTTTCTTTATTATATATAAGTTTAATAATAATTCTCTAAATGATAGTGGAAACCGCATCAAAATCCGTTGCGCAGTTTAAGGCTCCTACAAACAAGCGCGACACGCGACACCATTCGGGCGCGACACAAAGGCAACGCTTGTCACGCAACGAGCGGCGCCTTTGTGTCACGCTGTCGCGTCGCGCCTGTCCAAGGGAGCCTTTAGAAGGATAACCTGGGCCCTATCCAATAAAGCTGACAATCCGACATATATGTCAAAAAATGACAAAATTGTAGAATTGTCGCGCTTAAGCTGTTTAATAAGCGTTACAAATATGTCAAAAATCGACAGGTGAAATCTTGACATATTTTTAATGTAAAAACACGTTTAATAAAATTCGACATATCAAAAAACCACAGTCACAATATTTCTGACAATTGTCGGTGACAATATTGTCGGATTGTCGTGACAATTATGTCGACTTTTGACATAATATATTTGCAAAGAATTTTGTTTTATGAAGCTGGATGAGGGTAAAATTGAAAAAGATATTATCAAAGTACAAGAATAAAACAATCACTAGTGTAACTTCGATTGTGTTATGATCGCGTGTAAAATGGAAATGCACAGAAAACTTACCATTTTGGGCCTTATTTACGAAAGTAAAAATATACTTTTTGGGAAGTTTAGTGACCAATTGACCCACGATGTAAAAATAAATAAATGGAAGGAAATAGCCGAAAACTTAAGAACATTTGGTATTTTCAATAAAGACTGGAAATACCTTCGTGACACTACATGGCAAAATTGGCGCAAAAGGACCATGGTAAGGTTTAGTTTATTTTAACTAGTTTATCCTTCATCAATCCGTAATTTTTTTTTATTTATTTAGACCGTTAACCAATAAAGAAGTTATCAATTAGATATGATGTATTATATTGTGTAGGTATGTATGAAATATTCGCATTGTGTATGTGGAAACGATTTTTAGGGTTCCGTACCCAAAGGGTAAAACGGGACCCTATTACTAAGACTCCGCTGTCCGTCTGTCTGTCTGTCTGTCTGTCCGTCTGTCACCAGGCGTTATCTCATGAACCGTGATAGTTAAACAGTTGAAATTTTCACAGATGATGTATTTCTGTTGCCGCTATAACAACAAATACTAAAAAAACAGAATATAATAAATATTTAAGGGGGCTCCCATACAACAGACATGATTTTTTTGTCGTTTTTATATATACTGGTACGATAAATCTTTCAGGAAAAGAGAGATAATCGTCTGCAGACTGGTTCTGGGGGAGGAAAAAAATGCAAATATGACGATTCTGATGAAATGATACTAAAAATCATAGGAAAGGATTCTCCAGCAATAGATGGACTTCAAATACCAGAATCTTCAGGATCAAATGAAACACAGGTATCCGTGCCTGTTTTTACAGCAGAAACACCACCTCAACCTCAAAATCCAATACGAAGAAAATCACATCCCCCAGTTGATTTATCAAATGACTTATTTGATTTTAAGAAACAAAAAATGGAAATAGAAGTAGATATTGCTAAAGAAAAACTTCAAATTGCAAAAAGAGAAAAATACAAGCTAGATTTGGAGCTACTCAAACTTGAAAAAGAATTAAACATACAGCCATCAGAATTTACACTACCTTTGTATTTACAAAACGCTCGGGTTATTGATGTTTGTACTGAACAAATTGAACAAATTGTTCGAACAACAGAGTCGGGTGCTGATAATGAACAAGTCAACGATATTATAATAAGTGCTATGAATGAAAATCTTTAAGTATAATCGATCATGCATTTATTAAAAGGATTAAATAAATTATTCATTCAAATAGTTGTATTAATGACTGTAAAACTGCAATCGCTTCCTCATCAAATACTTCGTCCACATTGTTATTATCTACAACTGTATCATTGTCATTTCCGCTAATATCTTGTTCTAAATAGGGTGCATTTGAGTCTAAGCGGTTTTCAATGTTATGCATAACAATGCAAGATAATATTACATTGCTTGCAATTATTGGCTGAACTCTAAGGTGATTTAGACACGGGAATTTTTCTTTTATGATTCCCAAAGAATTTTCTACCAATCTTCTCGTTGACTTAAAAGCACGCAAGAATCTTTCCAGTGATGCTGTCCTTGGTATTTGTATTGGTATATTAGGCGTCATAAGCCACTTTTTTAAACCATATCCACTGTCTCCCAGGATTATTGCGTTTGGGAATGGTCTCCATCCACTTTCCCATGTCCGTGCTAAAGAAGAGCATCTCATCACTCTGGCATCGTGAACAGAGCCAGGCCATCTTGCAGATGCGTAGAAAATTTCTAAGTTTGGCCCGCACACCACCATAATATTAATTGAATGGTTTCCGTTCCTGTCTACAAACGCAGATTCATTTTGATAAGGCGCATCTAGAGGAATTAACGAACCATCCACAATACCAGATATTCTAGGTATCCCATTATGCCTCATGAAAAGTGTTGGTATTCGGTTACAATTATCAGGCCAGCGAACCTCTTCTCCGAGTAATTCAGTAATCACGGCTCCACATACCCTTCTTATGCAATTATGTACGGTTGTTTTACTAAGCCCATGTGCATCACCAATAACGTGGTACTGTGAACCACAACCCATCCAATGCAAAGCGCATAAAATTTGTTTATCGGGTGTAAGTGCTTGGTTTCTGCTTGTACCGTGTTGAAGTCGATGAGCAATTTTATCAATTAAATATTCTACGGTAGATTTACATACCCGAAATTTTTCTTTAAAGCAGAAATCTGTAATTGAGAAGGAGAAATTGATTCTGCTTTTAAATGATCGTCGTTGCCTCCTCGTTTGTATTTGTTCCAAGTATTCATCATCACTACTCTCACTGCTCGATGTAAGTACCATTTTTTTGTAATAAACTTTTTCAATACACTTTTTTACACCTTCAAAATTCAAAATATGATTTCGCGACAGAGGGTAACGCGCCTGTCAGAATTGTCGGACAATTCTACAAATATGTCAACATGTCACGACAATTTTCTGTTTAATAAAGCAGATTTGACAAGTTTTTCACGACAAATTGTCACCTGTCAGCTGTCGCATATAAAGTTTTATAAAACAGAAAAATGTTAAGAAAAAAAAAGAGTCCGACATATTTGTGAATTTTCCACCATGACAATTTTGTCGCCTGTAAGTTTTATTAAACAGAAAAATTGTCGAGTTGTCACTTTTTGACATATGTCGGACTTGTCGGATTGTCAGCTTTATTGGATAGGGCCCTGGTCACACAGACAGACACAAAAGGCGACTTTAATATAATAATAAAAGTCGCTTTTCGTCAAACAAAAATCTATACAAATTATAAATAAATAAATAATTTATAATATGTATAGATGTTATTCGCAGGCGGGCATGGGGCGATGAACATCTCGGGAAATTAAAATGTTGGTCATAAGCAGACCTGTGTCCGCTGCTATTAATTTTATAATTCCTATATAGTAGGTAGGTATTGTTAAATAAATAAACAAAAAGGCAATAAAGAGAATTCTGCAATGCATGTAGTTATGTAGGTAAAATGCGCTGTTTTTCGACAAATAATAAATATGTGCATAAGTTAAAAGTACTTTCAAGGTTTTTTATTTCAGTATAACGGTACCCGTTATAAGTAATAAACTAATAAGACATGACTTATTAGGTAAGAAAATGACGGAGTATTTTAATTTTAAAAGCAAAAGGAGTATGTAAGGATCGTAGTAGGTGGCGTGACTAACGTAGGAAGAAGGCGTGAGTTTATGTATGGATTTGAAAGGCTCATCAAATGTGAACTGAAACCTTAGTTTTCAAACACACGCTTGCCCTTCCTGCTCTTAGAAGTTTTCCATCAAAGTCCTATTTTGTACCACCGACCAATAAACTATGGTGTTTTTCGTGCCCTTTTTACGTTCATATCTACTGTGTCAATTTGTCGATTTGCAAGCATCCTAATTCCTACTCTAAAGTCCTGGTGACCTTAGAATAGCTATGCATAATAAAACTATAAACACGTGCCCGTCTTCTACCTATATTAAAATACTGCTTCACCTACTAGTATGTATTAACAGTTACCGAATTTACGACTTTGAAAATGAGCTAATTTCCATTCATGAGGAAGAACGTCTGACCTTGTTACTAGTTTTGGAAAACAAAACACGTTTCAATGACTTCCATTAAAGTATATATATGTATGTAAAATTGAGTACCCTCTACTAGCAAACTGTTGCCCGCGACTTCATCCGCCTCAATTGTGTTTCATCAATTTTTTATACAAGTAGGTACCCAGCTCTCCAAATTCGTTACACAGTTTCTATCACAATCCGAAGGGATTTTGAAAGAAATTATTAATCCATTACTGCATATGTTTGAAAAATTTGTCTGCTCGACAACGTAAATAACGCAATGAATGTTGTTGAATTGTCGAAATGAAAGGCATTGCGATCGATCGGCATTTTTTGTGTGTTGGCTACGTATCTGTTACATATTGTTTCTTATGGAGCGTTATTTCTCGTAGAGTAACATTTGATTTTAATTTAATCCTCAAGGTAATGTCTGCCTTGAAAATGTTTCAGAGATAAAAATTGATAAAATGACTACCTAAATTTATCTTCATTTACGTAATTTTTAGACATGAAATACTGTTTTATTTTTACCATCATCATTATCACTCAGCTGAAATATGTCTACTGCTAGACATAGAGCTCAAGTGATTTTAGTTGGTGGCGCGTGAGTTGGATCATTCGGGTCTCTACAAAAAAATAACCGACTTCCAAAAAAACACTAAAAGACGTGAAAAATAACTTTAATTTCGGAAGCCGGTGTCTTTGGTTTTGTATTTTCGTTATTGGCCACCGACTTCCGAAATTAAAGTTATTTTTCACGTCTTTTAGTGATTTTTTTGGAAGTCGGTTGTTTTTTTGTAAAAAAGTTTTTATTGATCACTTTTTAGTTGCGGTACATACCCCACACCAATTCGTATATCACTGCTTGGTGTGTAAGTAACAAGTGACAGGAAATTATTAACACATCATCCATATAAACTAAGTGGAAAAAACCGCAGTATTCAGGATAACTCAAAAACTACTGGTCAGACCTTGATTAAATTTAAATGGGACCACATGTGAAGCACCAGCTATCAAACATAAAAAGAATCAACCATATCGGTTCACCCAGAAAAAGTTCTGAGTTAACACACATAAAAAAAAAAAACATACCGACGAATTGAGAACCTATTCCTTTTTGTGAAGTCGGTTAAAAATGTTTTGAGCTGGATGCTACTGATCCACGCGTCTTGTTCGTGAACGGGCGCCGTCAGTTGAGACTGCATGGTCATCTCTTAACTGGCTTATTTTTAGTTTTAATCTTAAATTTTGAATTGTTTCTTAAAAAAAAAATGTTACATTGTTCTCACATACCTATAGAAGCAACAAGAAAATGTACCCATGATTTTGTAACATCTTGATTTAAAAGACTGTCCTTGGAGTTTCCTGCCCGTTCTTCGCCATAGAGATCTACGTTTTGGAATGGGCAACAAGCTTCAATTTTCTGACTACCTGACCGACTCTTTGACAGTTCAAAAGTGCCTGTAAATAGTTTCATTGAAATAAATGCTTTGCGTTTGAGATGAGTTTGAGTTTAAAAATTTTATGAACCAATCATTATTCTCTTGCTATCCCAATTTATTTGGGGTTGACACAGCATGTCTTTGGCTTCCATAACTACTTCATTATTACTCGCCATCTCGGTAGTCACCCCCTTTATAGCCATGTATGATCTTTCATACAGTTCATCCATCGTTTCTTTGGTCTTACCCTAATCTTATAGCCAACATACTCTGAACTTTCCTTCGTGAGGAAAATTTAGATTAGACGTACGGTCACTAAAAGTGATAAGTAACCAGAGGGTCTAGACAAAGTAACATTCGATTAGCGATGACGCTAGTAGAAAGCCAAAAAATGTATGGAATTGACATAAGCTATCGAAATGTCACGTGAGCATAGGTTAACGAATATAAATTAGCTAGACAATGTTAACATCATTCGATTCTATGAAACGAACCGACAGCGTCGAACGATTACTTCCATAGAGATGCGTAGCCAAGTGACACTTTCAGACAAGTGTTATCGCTAGTTTTCGATTCGTATGATGCCAAATATTAGCGTAAGCGGCAGCGATTGTAGAAATAGAATCGCTCCGAAGCGAATGACATTTGTCTAGGCCCTCTGGTTCGTTGGATATAGTTGAAGTTTAGCAAGAAACCGATGGATGTTTTGAAATAAAAATAATTTAATTAATAGAAAACAAACAGTTAATTTAACACATTTAATTTCATTCAAAAACATCCATCGGGTTCTTACTAAAATTCAACTGTATCCGATGACCCTGGTTACTTATCTGTTTTGGTGACTGTACCTACCTTTCCATACGAACCCACTATGCTCAAATATGCAAAAAGAACTATATACTTAATACAGTAGGTATAAAATTAATACAGTAATTTTAACTATCTACTCCAATTGAAATAATACTTATTAGTCATTTAAATAAACCTTTTTTACAGTCCGTTCAACCGATTTTAATTTCTATTCCGTAGGTATATGGATGGCATTAAAAGCAAAAACGTGGTTACAATACCAACTCTTTACTGCAGCTGCGATTTGTCATGCTACCAAAGCAATAGAAGTCAAAATCGTTTGAACGGACCGTAAAAAAGGTTTCTTTAAATTTATAATCTTATTTCAAATGGATTATAGGTACACTTAATATTTATCTGAGACGAACCCTCTTGACCACAATTAACAAAACAGGTAATAAGTTACAACGACCTTCACCTTTTGGAAGCACCTAATCTTGTTTACATATTAACATAATCAATACGGATCCAGATATACTAAAAACAACAGAATATCGACGTGAACCACGGTTCCACTTCTACATTTTGTGGTGTTTTATTATAATGAGACTATTCAATTCCAATTATTATATAGTTACCTATTTATGGGTACTGATATACATAGCTAACTACATAATTAAACTGCGTATTAAATATCATTCAAATAAAATTAGTTCAAGCGTTACAATTCAAGTGCGATAGTGTCTTTATCTGAATGCCCATTACGTTTCTATGGGTAAATAGGTGAATCCATTTTTATGACATCAGCAGCGGGGTAACTAAGTAACACACTAACATTAAGAATGGCTTTCATTTTGACAGTTCAACAACATTCATTGCGTTATTTACGTTGTTGAGCAGACAAATTTTTCGAACATGTGAAGCAATGGGTTAACAATAGGCTTCAAAATGATTCAGATTGTGATAGATAGTATATTACTTAATTAGGGTGCTAGTATAGAGATAAGAAGAACACATACCTACCCTTATACGCACAGCTACTTTTATTAAATGAACCCATCATGGCGTTAAATGAGGTGACGAAACTTTGTTTCACCAACCCATTTCCTGGATTTTCGATATTCCCATGCAAAGGGGAAAATTCACACGGACGAAGTCGCGGGAAAAACGCTCTAGTGTAATATAAAAAGGTATGTATGTAAATGTTACATGTTCTACATACCTACGAGTATGTCTAGTGTAGTTATCTGTGACATTGCGCGAAGGCCGCCGCACTAAGCCAATAGGTGACTGATAACGTAACGTAACGGTTAACGTTATGGTAAACTGTCACGTATCTACCAGCCTTGTGTTGTAAGGAAATTGTCTGTTTCGGTAACTGGAATTTATTACACTAAAAATGAAATTATATAATATAAATTAATTATATATAATATATAATAATTAATTATATATAATTATTATAATATATATATATAATAATTAATTATTATATATAATATATAATAATTAATTATATAAATGTGAAAGTTTGTGAGGATGTCTGTTACTCTTTCACTCAAAAACTACTAAACGGATTTGGATGGAATTTGGAACACAGATAGTTTATAACCTGGATTAATATGTAGGATACTCTTTATCCCGGTAGTACGTTCCCGTGGGATAATTTCCGACCTCCACGCGGGCGAAGCCGCGGGCAAAACCTAGTATACTTAATATATAAAAAAATAATTATATATAATAATTAATTATATATAATTTAGAATAATTATTTATACTGCTTATACTACTACTTATTATTTTTTATTTTTGGTATTTTATTGCATTGTTTTATACAAATCAGCAGACTACCACTTAGTAAGGTGTAACCCGTCAGGTTCAGAAAGCCTTTTCAATTCGAGCTAAGTCTTCAGTCCCCGTGTCTATTTAAATAATACGATTGCTACTTGGTCAATCAATCATAACAAGTATTTTAGATTTGACACCTCGTCTACTGATCAAGGAATCGTTCAAGCTTTTACTATAAAGGGGACAGAGCAGCATATGGCGTAGAGCATGGAAGGTTGCTAAAATTTAATTCATGTCTTTCTAAAATTAGCAATTAGCATTAGGATTTAGTAACGTCAGAATTAAAGTCTAGAATTCTAGAACCATAACTTATCTAAGGTGAGACATGCCCGGCGAAGTATTAGGCAGACTACCGACTGAAGGCAAGTCCTGGGAACCGAGGGAAACATGGCACACAAGGGCGGGAGTCTTTTACGGTTTTTTACACTCAGTACTGTGGAAAAACGTTAATGACAACGATTATGTTATCGTATGCAAATCTATGATAAATGATTCGTATCAGAGGCTTATCTTATCGAGAAAAGTAATATTGACTAAAGGTGATGAGTCAGCAGCTTACAGACGGATAAACGGAAATACTGTTTGAAGCAGGAAACCTTTTAATGACTTTTTTTATTTTTTATTAAAGCTTTTCTGCAATTTCGGAATTAGATAATCCTTAATTTAATGTAAATCGTATCTTTAAAACGTCGTTTTTAACAGATCAACTCAAAACAACCGTACAGTTTAGTATTTTAATTTTTTAACCAAATGGCAAGTAGCCAACACCACCAGTTCATAACCTCACAATCACACGTCACCACGGAAGACCTAGCACATAACGACATACAAATAAACAAATCGAGTCGTGATCACTCTCGGCTCATCGGTTCCTCTTCCTATGTCCGTGGTCGTTACTTTCATCTGGCATACCTCATGCATAATACCTTCATATTCCCTTGTATGTTGAACGTGCTTACTTAGGTATTGCTGTGTTGGTGATGGTGTAAGGTAGAAGCAGATAGCGACTAACGAGTGCTCAAAAATGATAAATAGGAGGGATAAAAAACATAGGCTGTTTAGTATAATTAAGGAGTTGAATAAAAGAAATAAGCCTTGGTTATTGAATAAGTTAATTGAATTTAGAATAAATCCTAAGTCTAAATAAGCAGTCGAGTTTCATAGGAGGTAGAGGTGACTTTAATTTCCGTTTTTTGGCACGCTTATTATTTGTACTTTTTATTTTACACATACATAAAAAAAGTGTTAAAAAATTATAACTATCTACCCAACCATTACTTAACTAATAATTGGCTAAATGGAAAATCCAACGAACCGTGTAAAAACACATAAATCCATCCGTCGGTTTTTTGTAGATACATACAAGTCTCGTATGTCGTTTTTCAAGCTCGTTTTTATTTTTAACCATAAATAAAAGTCATAATTCTTATATTCAAAATATGTTTTTTACCCAAGTTTATAAAGGTCTTCATTAAATTTAAGTGAAGCCGTCGAACTGCTTCAACTCCAGCGCATGTAACATCGGACATGCAATTACTAAGACTAATCATACGTTACGTCGGTACACTGATCAAGATACGAAGTCTATATCAACTGCGCAATCTCTTCGTGAAATTATGATAATGACTGATAAAATATCATAATTGAAGTATATTTTTTTGAAACTGCAAGCAGCCATTGTAATTACATGTTAATTACTAACTTTGTAGTTAATTAAGAGATTTCTTCGATAAGAAAAAACGCATCGTACGATTAATAATGCGATTACAGCGATGTATTTGGAAGATGTTTTAATATGCCAGTAAAAGGTATGTACTTTTCCTTGCTAAAAAATTTCAAGATTATTTCTTTAAAGCTTCATTTCAAGCCACAGAAAAGTAAATAGGGAAAACCTACTGTCAATCTTTCACTAGTAATAACTTAAAATACAGTGAATGGTATTGGCTGACTTTCTAGTCGTTCATTGATGAAACTACCTACCAGTATCAGCAAAATGGTGTAACTAGAGTAAGTTGTCACTGAGTAATAAGTACCGGTTCCTAAATGGACTTAGCAACCAGAGATAATGCGTAAAAAAAAACATTACTTAAAAGACAAAACACAAATTCTAAATCAAATAAAAAACAATCGCTACCACCTATCTCTTGGAGCACACACCACATCGCCGCGGGCGCCCGTCAATACGCTAAAAAGGAAAACTATTTCCGCTCAGCCACATCCAGCAGGGACGGACATTTTCACTTTCTACAGAACTGTGACTTTACCTTTAACGAAAGTAGTTTTAAATAGCTAGACTTAAATGGCTAATGAATTTGAGCTTGGGTTAGATAACCCGTTTTATTGAGTTCTTTGCCTCTCAAACGTGCGCTTGCACATATTTGCGTGCGTTATTAATTCCTTTAATTAAGGACAAGGTTTTAAGTTTAGACACTTATACCTAAACGTATTAATTGAATGCTAATCTCATTTAAGGAGGTTTTTTTGTGGTTCGGTATAAAGTATATTGGGACTAACAAATATGGAACACCATTCATTATCATCTTAAAATTAAATATAAATAAAAATCAACATAACCTTCGGTAAAAAATGCTAATTTCCCGTGACTGCTTAACCATCGCAAACAGAAACATACACGTATCAAGATACAGCACACGTTCCACAAAAGTAGGATACAATTTCCGTGTAAATATTTCTCGAAGGTTTTCCCAATGTTTTAACACTAAACATGCCCCACATATGATACAACCTAAATTCCCGTCCATGTTGCAATTCATCATGGTGGAATTAGATAAACACTTTTTATCTAGAAGGGACTGTAATTATGTCGTAATGTTAAGTATATACGTAGTGGT
The DNA here is from genome assembly GCA_916610205.1 of Griposia aprilina. Classification (NCBI taxonomy): domain Eukaryota; kingdom Metazoa; phylum Arthropoda; class Insecta; order Lepidoptera; family Noctuidae; genus Griposia; species Griposia aprilina. The sequence goes on from OU744284.1 coordinate 26,040,350, forward strand.
TAAAAGCCGTGGAAAATGTGGTTGAAGAATGATTAATTTCATGTAATTTGTCTTTCTAATAATTGGTTTAATTTGTTTTAAATGTTTTCGGAAACCTGTATTGAATGTTGGCGGTTGATAACTTTCCTATCTTACATCCTAATTACCTGTGTTGCTTAAACATAAATAATCTGGCGGGTTGTTCCTTCAGAATGATAATTTATTATAATTAATTTATTCGAAGCTAAACACTGTTTGGCCAAAATCTTATACCTACTATTTTTTAAGAGATATTTTTTAATGACTAGACATTTTCAATTTAATTAATAAATAGGTACCTAGTGCTGTCAGACTAATCTTTTGATCTTTTAGTGGATTATGAAAGGCTGATTAAATAAATAATTTTGCCATCCTTGATCACAACATTTATTATGTATCAGGGCTGACATTTGTATGATTTAAATTGTATTTCGTATTTGTACGCTTTTTTTTTGTGTACGACTTAAGCATCGAAATCGTACGGAAAACGTACGATTTTTTGACTATTTAAATATACTTACAAGCTATCGATGAAGAATGATCTTATAACACCATTGTAACAGTGTATTCAGCAAAAATAAAGGATTTGATTTGATTTGATTTGATTTGAATGGCGCAGTTTCCTCAATATCATCGAAAAAGTTGACTTGACAATAAATGCAGACGAGTTTTGGCGGTAATCAAACAACGTTTTGACCAATACAATACACTAAGCGCAGTTTTCGCTTTATTATGTTTACCACACTCGAGTGCTGATTCTGAAAGGGCATTCAGTGAAATAAATTTAATTAAAACGAAACTAAGAAATAGTTTATCAAATATTGACAAAATTACCTTACAGACAAAATAATTACCAGAGGCGGAAACTGCACAAAGTTTAAGTCAACAGATGTTATCAGGAATTTGTACAAGGAAAAAGTAAAATACCTTTGAGTACCTTCTACATTTTAATAATAAAATGAAGATTTAATTATTGTACGACTTTTTTTTTATCCTTTGTAGAAAAAAGGAGGAGGTTCTCAATTCAACTGTATTTTGTCTCTGGGCGTACGACTTTTTTAAGACTGGTGCACGATTGCTGCATTTTTTACCTGGCAGCCCTATTATCTATGGTCAGTAACTACACCACCTGTCATTGGCGTTACTTTATGATTACTTGGTTGATGGTGTGATTGATTTCTCAACAACTTTGCGCTTCATATGATGATGGGCCTTGCGTCACGGATCAGTAATTGACCGGTGTGGAATTACCTCTGACCCCACGTTACATAAAATTACTCCATACTTAATATCGCTGCCATTTTGAAATTTAAAGTAACCCTTGCATTACTGAGTAGTGAGTACACTTGCCTAATGTTAGAAATTTTTGTATTGCATCGCATTAAAATGTAGTGAAATAAATGCCTGGGCTACGTTTAGTTATTGCTTAAGTATTATAATATTTTTAGAGTATTAGTAGCACGAATTATTTTAATATCATATTTTGACGTGATAACGTCTTATAAATCGATGAATGCCGGCTGCACGCACGAAATAGCATGACTCATTGTCACGTTCTGCCATGACGTTATCACGTAAAATTATCGTCCGTAAACCGACTTTACAGACTTTTTACAGATTTTTTTTAAACTTTTTTGTTCTACAAAACTAAACTTCATTCAAGTCTAACTACGTTCTTAATATTGACTATGATGACGGCAGCATTATCAGTTTCATGAGAATTATTAATGAATTATTGATGATGATTGACGTTTGATCACATTCTGATGTAACGATTTTTTTTAGTTTTAGATAAAAGCCCGCTTGCCAAGCATCAAAGCTTATAGAATCTATTCGAATTCGTCTATTTCCAATGCTGCGACAGCCACTTCTTTCATCAACCCAAACAAATATCCACTCGAAATTTCACCACACTTTACGCCTTTGTAATGACTCACACATTCTTCATTCTCCAATCACGACAGCATGTAAGCGTGTATGATAATGCGATAATATGCAGCTGCTCATCCGAAACGATGGATATTTAGTTAATTGCCTGGCCATAAACGAGTTACAACTGTATCAGCATCAGCATATTGCGTGACAACGAGTTGCAATCGTTTTCGTGTCAGGTGTGACGTAAGGACAGGTAATGCCTTCGTTCACTGGGTCAGGTGTCTTCTAACTTTTAAATCAATTTTGTAAATATACTGCCAGTTAATCAAATATTTAGTTTTATGTAATCGTTTGAGAAATCTTAAATAAATAACATGGTAGCAGGGACATTGACGTGCAAACTGTTACCATGGATTCAGTACTTACATGATTCTGAAACCTTTGCGTTGAAATTTCTTGTCGGTTATTAAATAAAAAAAATTGCTGCTTGCTGCTGCTATTGCAGTTTTCTATGAAACAGCAGTTTTTTTTTTTGATAATCAATTATTACGCTACCATCTAGATCTAGAATCAGTTTCTGAATCCATTGTTTCAGTTTGCACGTCGATGTCCCTGTCACCCTTCTTTATACATTGTATATTGTATTTAAGAGATACATATTCTAGTTTTAGCTTGTAAAGGGAAGTGCTCATTGGGCATCAAAAATATCGTTCGCATCGCTGTCAATGGGAAAAGTGGCCAAACGGCTGGCAACACTGGCACTGATTGGCTGATGATACCTGATTGTTATGGTAAATCGTTTTTTGATTGCGTGGTCGGGTTTAATGATATGAGGTTTAATAATATCAGTCATGCTTTGTTTAGCATCTTATCTGTAAAAAAAACTTCGTGAGTTAGTTATCTGTGAAGTTGTACCTTCCGAAGTTCCGTGATTTTGCAAAAAAAATGCCTGTATCCGGTTTCATACACGCACAACACATTCAGATTAGACGGCTTGGCGCTATAAAGTAAACGAAATCCTAAAAAAACCTAACAAGAAAACCCAAAATGGCTTCAGAAATTCCATCACTTTACACCGAATTCACACACGATTACATCGAATCATTTCTGTTTCTTACCATTCACAGACACGTAGAAAATTATTTAAATTAAATACAAATTAGCAAATCGAGTCGGTAAGTCAGTTTCCAATCAATGATTAACATGAGAATTTTGATCCACGATCAATGATTAATGATCACGGACACGAAACACATCACTATGATCTCATGAACACATAAATGATGGCTTACATACGTAAATGTGATGCGTGTGAGTTGCCTTCGCGTGTTTTTAGAAAAAAATCTCAAGACTCGATAGTCAGACCACGCCTTAAGGCGTCTTACACAATCATGTATGAATAAAAATAAGAATAATTTATTTGCTGAAAAACAGGTTTTAATAGAAGTAATCAAAGTGCGGTTGCAAAATTTTTTGTCGTCAATCAAAACTTGAAATACTTTTCATAATGAAGGACTTATTATTGGTTGCCTAAGAACAGCCTTAAAAGGGTAGACAGTCACGTAACTTAAAATAAGTAGGTAGAGTTATTATGGTAAGTAAATATTCTGCAATAGGCTCGCCCCCTATTACTCAGCAATTAAACATAACTGGCGAAATGTGGTTGTAGTATATGCATACCTCTGCTTAACCCATCGGGGATTACAGGTGTGATATTAAGTTATGTTAAATATTAGATAAATCCTATTTCACGGCGCTTGTCAAGTCTACCCAATGGTCATCCATCTGTGTAGTTACTAAAGTGATTGAATAGTCGCGTCATTATAAACTTATTGGCCTGACCACATTGAATTACTCGATACAATAATGTGTGTTAATCGTACTACATCATAATGTAGTACGATTAACACACATTATTGACACACACACATACACATCACACACGTACACATCACACACACATTCACTTTTTTTTTAATATTTTCGGTTTTTGGTAACTTCATAGAGTAACCACAAATCGTTAATCACGTTCTTATGTGGTCATTATTTGGGTCAGTGGAACTAGTTCATCACAGAAGGATTTACAGTATAGCAACGACTGTGCATCTTCAAATACCTATAAATTTTAGCTTGGGCTTAATTAGTAGGCTGGCTTACACTATAGCAGGGTTTCTCAACCTTTTAATTATCATGGACCACTTGCAATATTTAAACAATTTGACGGACCCTTTACAAACTTAAATGTAGGGAAAGAAAACAAGGCATTTTAAAAATATACTTTTATTTATTGCCTCAGAAAAAGATAAAATTTATGCGACCTTTGCTGATGCTTTTTTCGATATGTACGTTAAATTGTGGGATTGTCTTAGACAACGCAAGACGCATATCATGATTCACGTCTAGTCGGTTCCGATTTTAGTTTTTATTGCAACTAATGTTGAGAATCCCGACTCACAAAGATATGTAGTAGCAAATGGCACTAACAACGACATAGCTCGTTTCACTAGTAAAGGGTAAGCTTGTCCTAAGCTTAACCAAAAGTTGCAAATATCTTTAGCGTTAAATTCCGCACACAATACTGCTTTCGTTCTTAAGTCAATCAAGTCATCTTTGATAAGATCTTCGTCGTTGATATCAATCATAAACGGACTTCGCATGTCTCCTGATTCGTTTTCTGGACAAAAATACCCGTCAAAAGAGTTCTGCAGTGTTTCGAGGTGTATTGAAACCTCATTTTCAATTTCAGATGATAAATTTCTTGCAGTTTGGTCTGCACTATTTTGTGTGAACATTTCTTCAATCAAAGAAAAAAATTCAATTCTACCTTCATTCATTATTTCTTCTTTCTCAGAGTTGAAAAAAAGTTGAAAAAAACAAAACTCCAGAAATTCATATAGTGCCCTTTCTTTTTCTTTCAAAATAATGCAACGGTACGGTAAGTGTTAGTGTATTGCGCGAGCTAAAATTGACTTAACTGCATCGTTGCAAGTGATGATGCGGTTATTTCATATTAAGTATGACAAGTGAGTGCCCTCAAGTTGTAAGCTACTTTTTGTTTGTTTTTTACTGATCACGCGCTGTATTTTTTAACGTATTCACGGACCCCTAGTACTTGATGCACGGACCCCTACGGGGTATATGGACCCCAGGTTAAGAACCCCTGCGCTATAGTCATAAGTGAAACAAAGAACAGCAACAGGGTAGGTTGACAGCGAACAGTTGTTGGTGGTACTACAAAAAATCTGAAGGAAAAGAGATCACTGAAAAAACCATTAAAAAATAAATATTATGGAGAGGTTTGCACAGAATCGTGACAAAGCAGAGAAAAGTATTAATGTGCAATTCAGTCTCTAGCTGTGTTCGGAGTATGAGGCAGTTTTTCAAGTGTTAAAGAATGTGTATCGTCACTCAGGCGTCGTTGATTCACTTACTCAGTTTGTGGAAATCAGCGGATTTCGCTTTTGGACTGTTATAAGTACTTTTGTTTCAGTTAAGTTTAAGTAGGTAAGAAGTGGGTAGTTAAATAAGTGGGATAAATAATAGCAGCCTATTACTGTGCCACTGCATGGCGAATGTCTCTTCTCATACATAAAAGGCACGAGCATTGATCACCACACTTGCTCTCGATAACTACACAAACTAAGATAGTTGTTAGTAATAGATTAATATTATTGTGAGTACAAGTTGTACGGGGTATTTTCCTTAAATCTGTAGCTTGTTTATCTCGTACCCTTTTTCTATAATGAAAAACATAATTTATGCGTAGGCACATGGTGGTAATGTCGTCGCTCGTATGACTAAAAGGCCTATCTCATTTTATAGCTGATTTGAGTTAGGACAACTACATTTTTCTATTCGTGATTATTTACATTTTTCTATATTTTTTTTAAGTTAATAAGAGCTAAATTGCCTTTCAAAATGGTTATATTTTTAGCTCCAAATAACATAGAGAAACGACGGTTAATGAAAAATGTAAAGAATTACGAATAGAAAAATGTAGTTGTCCTAACTCAAATCAGTAAAAACATGAGATAGGACTTTTAGTCATGCGAGCGACAATGTTGGTGTACTATAGGTACCTACACCTCTACCTAACCGTTGGGGGTTACAGGCGTTATGTTACGCGTATTTATTCTACAACCACGGGCGTGTGACCAAACGGAGACGAAGTTATAGAGGTATAAGGAACAGGGTGTAAAGTTCACTCATACCTCTATAGAAAAGGGAAGATCCTCCGACCAGACAGGTGCCGCGTCTGGTGGGCAACTGCCCGACGTATGATGTCGGGACGTTGTAAATATGCTAGTTGCGCGGTAACTCTCCTTGCGCGATGCAGGATTTTGCTTGACGTCAGTGTGACGCGTAGCGCGCATGTGGCGATGTACATACCACTACAAAGTAACTCAAATAACCAAAAATCACTATAAAATAACACTGTAATGTAACTCTTTAACATTACGTCACAATCAATCATCACACATCTCTACCTACATAATGAGAGCAGAAAACATCTTCGCAATAAACAAAAAGAGATTCACAGATAACACAATGTGTGGTAGAAACTCGAGTATCTAGCAATCCTAGATTATACAGCGGCGTGGGAACTGCACACAACAATTATATGAGCGAAAATCTAGCGTATGCGCTCTCCCAAACATTACACTTGGTTGCGCATGCGAGCTACTAAAAGCTAAGCTATAATGAACCCTTGACGAATGGTACTGAGTGAATGGTATGAGTATTTATGTTAGGACAGAAACTCTGTGAAGTTACTCTGTATTTTGTGTTGTTATAAAACTGATGTAGATTATGATAGTAATTCAAGGGATGCTCCTAAAATTATATCGTGATTAATATTGTGACTCATCCAAGGCAGGAAAGTTGGGGCCTTCAAAAAATAATAATTGAAGTATTTAATTTTATTCTATTGAGAAACTTACAGCTAACTTATAGGTACAGTATTCTCAATAAAACTGAAGGCCATTTACAAGTTTCAATTGATAAACACTAGAAATAAAAACGAAAAAATAAAGATCGGTACAAAATACCTAAAAATCTTTTGGACGCAAAACAAGTACTTTTCCGTAGATAACCTTTTCACACTGGTATTGAAAATATATCCAAATCATGATCACCACAGTTTAATAAAACTTGTGCTCGCACGGATAAGAAACGAATTCTGCCTGTACGCGGACTTGGAATGAGGAACATGTAACAAGGTAGGTTTGCGAAACATTTTGCAGTGTTGAACTAATCCTTAACTGCCTAACAGCTCAGAGCAATCTATTGTACCATTTGTGTTTTTAAATAAGGACGTCATATCTGCAATGCATCTGCGCTCATGCAGTGGTAAGGTGTGAAACCTCTCACATCGCGCTATATAATCGGGAGTATATTTCCTAGTTTTGTACTGCAAGAAACGTAGGAACCGCTTTTGAATTCTTTTGTATACTTCACAATAGTAAATATAGCCAAATTCTAGGCTTTTTGAAAGTCTTCAAACTTTATTTTTGATGTAAAAACTACTTTAGGCGCGTTGAGCAGGGCGGGTGACCAAAAATCATGGAACTCGCGTCATCGTCAGCGAACGCTTTCCATGAGCTTTATGTATATATACTGTGTATATATGTGTACTTTATGGGTGAACAAAAAGCGTGTTTTCTTAATAAATCAACATCATAATCAGCGGAATAAGTTATATTTCTCAGCGCATATTCGCATCGCCTACGTCTCTCAATGGAGCACTAGCCCACTATTACGAGATTTGACACTAGTCACACAAGCGTTCCACATTGTTACATATTTTAATACAAGATACACTTCCTGTTGGGTTTAGTCACCGAACGGACACACGGACACACGCATTACTTTCCATTTGGTCACTTTGCTTATGATTTTGACAGATGCGTAGTCGCCGGCCTGTCTGTGGTCAATTGACGTAATATTGCTATAGAAGTGGGAGTTGAATGAATTTGTGTGTATTTGTTTATCATTTCGATTACGTGAATGACAAAATTATTGGAATTCTAAAAAGCGATAGTTAAGTTACGTTAGTAAGTGACGCGAATGAATGTTTGATTTCAACTTTCCAACATAAGTTTAAGTAGTTGTACTGGTTCTTATTATTCTAAGAGGTGAACTTCAACTTGGAAGCGTAAACTTTTCAAATAATATCAACCAGTTTTGTACTCACGGGTATTCTATGATTCTCGTGCAGCCACATGATGACGTACCTACCCAAATGTTTTATCTCAATGAATTGTAATGAAAAAATGTTATTTTTTAGGATAATGACGAAAATCAATGATAATGCAGGTACGATTTTGACTCCATGGTCCTAATTAAATAGGTTGAAACATATTATCTGACCATAAAGAGAACACCAAACACATTTCGTGTAAAGCTTAGAATTAATAAAACTTTATTCTCATTATAAGGTAATTAAACAATGCGATTACGTATTTTCAGACATATTTGATTGTTATCACCTTATCGAATCATCTTGCAGTAAAATGACTTCAAAAACACTGAAGAGCTGACGCAAAAGTATGCTCTTGTGGGTAATCAAAATGTAAAATCAACCAATTTTAAGCAGACGCAAATCGTTGGCTCCTTACTTATTAAGTAATTATATTATCTTAAACTTTGACGTCAGGATACCAACCGGTCTTCTGTGCTCAAAGTACAAGGCCAACTATTATTTTTGAAGCACTCTTATACATTATCATGAACCTCATATATTATTTAAATTATTAATGGCACATGTTTTTCAACTGCGGCAAAAAAACGGCCAGTTTCTTGTTTTTAAGAATTTATTTGAAAAAGGAACAGCAAATAAACTTTAAGTTGTTATTAAAATATTTTGCAAATTGTTTTTTTTTTGGTAGCAACTAATTATGCTGTTTTTCGTTGAGAGAATTTATTAACTTTTTGTGTGTGATCATTTGCATAAAAGTGTAATAATACGAGCATCATCTAAATACATTTTGCGTGTAATTATCTCACATTGAGTGTATTTTGTTGTAATCTTATCTATTACCCAGTTAATATTAATTCTGTTGTACTTCTGTTCTTCTTGCTCTTGGACTGTCGATGGCAAAAATAACACAAAGAAAAATGTATCAGTAAATATTGCTCATTGGGTTTCTAAAGGTTGTAACTTTGAAGTTCATTGAGTAAAATGACTGAAAAATTCCAACCAAGTGCAATAAGTTAAAGCGCTACTACGACTATATAAAAATGCGACATTACCATACATGGTGACAGGGACCTCCAACAACTCGTTACTCTACTCAACTCGACTCTGAATCTGCTCCACTCCGAAATGTTTTTTTTCCGACAATGCGTTATTGCGACAATACACGTGCGATATTTTCATAAAGCTACCTAATTTATCAAAAGCCTTTGATACTGTCTGTGTTTATCTAAGGCTATGTTTGTTTTTCTTACGTCACATGTTCTCAGTTTTGACCTTGAACAATAAAAAACCAACCTGCTTCAAAGTAAGCTGGTTTTTTACATGACGAGTATAATTTTAAGTTATATTATTAAATTATATTAATAAATATTTCAGTACCTACCTCCTGCTTACCTATGTTAAAATAAGCTTCTGAAAACTGAGTTTTCAGCAAAAATATGTAATCGGAAATCAGACGAAATATGAAAAAGTTATTAAGTAAGTACAAAGTTACTTTTGTACATCGATCTTTAATAATATATTTAAAATAACTTGAAAGCCACGGCACCAATGCACGTCAGACTTGTTCATGAATGTTGCAACAATCGTAAAAAAGTGCCACTCAATAATTAAAAAGAAAATATTTATGATTTAATGGTGTGTTTGACTTTTGTTCAACGATTAAAGGTCGATTTTACTTATTCACAGTTGGGAATTACATATATAAAGATTAAAAATAATATGTAAGTAGGTAATGACCAGTAAGACCAGACCCTTGGAAGGGTTACAAAACGGGAAGTACGTAACAGCAATACGTCAAAGACAACATTTTTAAAGATAGAATTTTTTATAATAAGTTTTCAAAGAAGGGTTCTTTGAAAGCTCATTATATTGTATCCAGATACTTTATCAATCTAACAACAACAACAAACAACAACGTGGAAAGGAAAATGAGGGAATCAAAATGAAAAAAATAATCTAAAACTCATGGTAGGTTGGACTTAAAACGATTTTCAGATTATGATAAGCTAAGTGGATTGCTTGAACTTGATTTACCTACCTAAGTAACAACATAATGTTACCATTAGATCTGCATTTCTTTGACATTGGCCTTTTGGTGCTCCTACGCATGTTTATAGTATGATGCTTATAATGAATCAACAGTCAGGACAGTTTCATTATTCCAAAACAATTATGACATTGACAGTTCTTGAACGTGGTTTAGATGTGATGATCGCGTTCAGTTCCATTAGTGAAATTTGACCTTAGTTGACGACATTTATTTTGAAATATTACATCTAGATGAGTTTGTTGTGTTAAGTATATTATTAGCTACGGTAATTAAAACACGTTTTAGCAAATTACTATGCTGAAATATTTAACTATATTCATTTATGGATAACCTATAATCTGCTGCAATATACATATTTAGAAATGTCTATATTTCGTAAACTTATCACATTATCTATACGTTAATTTAATCGTTGATCTATACTGAAGGTTAAATGTCGTGACATTGATAAAATCTTGTTTCAATCATGAACCAAAAAAAAAAATTTTCATATTTGCATAGCAATTGGAGGTTTTTTAGATGTCAGCTGTTTTATGATCTTGAATTTATTTCAAGCATATACATAGTAGCTACTTTTACAAGCCATTTCTTCGACGTGAACCTTGCACATTAAGTAATACAGAAAAGGAAACCTTAAAACTCGCAACTTAAAGTGCATTGACCCCGTCTCGGACCGACCTTCACCTAGAACTGATATTAGATCACTGTACCACGAGTCCACGACCAACACGACACGATGCAATTCTAATAGATGTGCGTGACCAACATTGGTAACAAATGTTGGTATAATTTTGATTTACATTGACATACCGCAGGGGACTAAGTTAAGCTTAAATGATTGCTGTCTTTTTCTTCCATGCTAAACTACTTAAAAAGAGACAGAACAAAGAGTAGTCTAGATCATTTTCATGCTTTTCAGGGAGCTTTTAGACGCTAATCTAAGTTTAGCTGTTTTAAGTTTATAAGTTTTAAGTTAAACCAATGTTTCCAGGCCAATTAGGTATTGACTTCAACAGTTAACTTACAACATTCATGAGCTACATGAGGCAAACACGATTCCCTCATATTCATTTGCCAGTTTACAAACAACTTTGAAAATAAATAGCTCAATGGACTCAAAAATGTATTTTTTTTGTATACATGTCATTCTTATAATACATTGCGTGCTTAAAAGCAATAGCGTGCATAATGACGATGGGTGAATTTTTAAACCGTATCGTAAAAGCGACCAGCGTATCATTGCATCAGTGCACATAACTTTATTATTAATTAATTATTATATCACAGTAATAAAAAGCCTTTCTCGTTAGTAGGTCGAATCTGGAAATGAGTTTAATTGATCGTAATGTACGTAAAAGGCAGAATTTGTTTCTGATTGTTACTGAGGCACGTTTTGTGATTAATAAACGTGTCATGTGTGCATGATATAAATTGAATTTCTGTCAGTGTAACGAGTTCTTTTAAATGGACGAAATTAAATTCTTTATTCTGTAAATAGGATATCGAAATCACTTTTACAGGTCAAATTAATAAAAGAAAAACTAGATAGGGTCGACATTTCCTATCTGACTACCCCTGAGAAGAAATGCCGGAACAAACTCAGGGGTCAGTCTCTTTTAAAGTCCGGATATAATCTTGGTCAGATCATGTGAAGACCATGTTGATTAGTGTCTGAAATGGTCTGTTGAGGAAAGGACCACACTGATTTGAGTAGACTTGTCCAGTCAGAAATCCAGTCGAAAGGCTTGTTATCTGAGTTGTACTTTTAAATATACTATAGAGACGAAAAGTTGGTTTGAAAAAATGCCTCTGAATGCATGATTAAGAAATAATTGCAGATCCTTGTATTTTAATGGTTTGTTAAAAGCAACCAAAGAAATAAAAGCAATATTTTGTTAGTTTTATTTGGAACCGATAAACCGTATTGTATATGTTTTTTTACGTCTTATGTCCCTCATTAAGGTGGTGTCTTCAATGACAAAACAGAGTCCCAAAAGCAACCAAAAAATTATGTATTGTAGGTATAACTGTTGATTTTTTTTAAACATTATTTATTTTGTTTCGTTAGAATACAACTACTCACAGTTAGTAAATAATTATATTCAGCTCATAATTATTATAAGGGAAACAAACAATAATGAATAAATAATGATGGATAGTTTCAATTATTTCCTATTATGGTGAGATCATAATTATCTGGCAATAAACGTAATTAAGCAATTTGCTAGCTTTTAATCGTTATTGTGTAAATGATAGATGTTTTCCTCAATGTTCCTTCATAAGAGACTAATCATAATGACTTTGTTGGGGGACTGGGTTTAAATAATTAGAAGAAACAATCTTCTTCATAGACGGATTATGTAGAATTGATAAATAAGTGATGTACAATTATGGCATACCAGTCTTACCAAGGGGTATCGTGATACCTAGTAACTGGGTTGTGGAGGTCAGATTGGTTGTCACTTCATGTAAAATACTGGTATTCAGCTGCATTTGGTCAGACTGGAAGCCGACTCCTCCAACATAGTTGGCCAAAGGCTAGGCAGAATAGAATTATTGCATTAAATTGATATTTAATTTCAACTTTTTGCATTAACGGTATTTCTTTTTTGTGAGATCATACGGTAATTATTTTTCTTCTTTGTTTTTCAACAAAAACCAAAACATGTTTTTCTTAGCAAGGTCAGTGGATTTGTTTTTCTTTGCACTTTTTTGCCTTTTGAGGTGTAGGTAATTTTGAGGTATAGGTAATTTTGAGGTCTAGGTAATTTTGAGGTGTAGGTAATTTTGAAAAACTTACCTACTTTGCAACTTAGACTCTGAAATCGCGTTATAGTTTTTATATTCGAATTTAGACCCGAGCAAAACTTTCTTTTAGTTTGAAATATAATCACCGCTTAACAGTTTCGATAGTAATGTCATAAAAGATATCTATGTTTAATTACTTAAATGTAGGACACATGGAAAAGGCATTTGGTTTCTTCTCTACAAGGCAGATCAATCTGTTTTTAATGTAAATAGTACTTCAATATACTTTCTTCCAATCTGTTCGTACTTAAAAATAACTTAGCCTAGTTAATAGACAAAGTCATTAGCTTGGACATAATACAGGTGGAAATTTCTTACGGATATTTTCCAAATACATATACATATAAAGATACAGTAAAAATGCAAGTCGTAAGATCGGGTTGCCAATTAGTAAAGTAACTCTTGAGGGGTGCAAAGGGCAAGTCAGTAAAAAGGGGGAAAAGCTATGATCGTTTATCAACCGCCGATAACGGCCTGATATTAATTGCAATTAAAATGGAGTCTAATTTTTTAATGAGCATGACTGAAACGTTATCTTTTACATTGCCTACTTATACAAAATCCTTGGAGAGAGCAAAGAAAAGATGGCTGGCAAAATAAACTTTTAAATCGACTTTGTCTCTGTCATCTCTGACCTAGACTAGAGTCAAGAGCAAACTGAGCCTAAATAAAAAAAATAAAAAAAAACATGGGAATCGATTGTATTTGTGGCCAGAAAAGAGTGTGTGCCAAATGGGTATCGCTAGATGTAAGAAAGTTTTCGAGATTGTAGATTTAAGTACCTACTAGTTATTTGATTTGTCCAATTTGACAATCCGAATTGGCCAAATCACGAGACTGCTATTCTGTGGATACTCACTTTTAAACTAACTTCTGATGACGATAACCACATTACCAGAACATTAAATTCACCAAAATAATCTGCAGAACAACATGATAGTGACGGGTGGAACCAATCAGAGCATGGGTAGTAATGGCACTACTTGTCCATAAATTATGAATGAGCACTCGATAGATATCTATCTTGTACCTTACTTTTAACTCACTATCAGTACACGTGATAAGGAATTGAACTTGTGGTTGATTAGAGTTTGAAATTGTTTGTGAATGGAATTGTTTGATTACGTGGATTGATAGAGAGACGAAAATAATAAATTCTAGTGTTTAAAAAAATGCAGTTGGTATGCATGTGGCAAAGGTGTGTGTGAATTGTTACCTAAGAATATACAAAAAGTGAAGCCATGGATATATGAAGAAAAACGATGGGAAAGTGTGGGGTTTTATAGCTATTCCCGAATGTGGGCGCAGGAGGAAAGTCAGCGGAAAATTTATAGTGTTTCCGTGCATGTCAACATTTATTTATAAGCGTTGGTTCACCTCTAAATTATCCTTGAATTTACCTTCTGTTGTAAAGAAAACAAGTGTAAAACTAGTTAAAAATTAAATACTTAATCAAAAATATCGATATAATATAAAATCTTTGTTTATTTCTATATTTACCATCCTGTCATTATTTGAAGTTGTTTAAAAGCCTTTGCAATATTTCCATAACTACTTTTATCTCTTTGAAAATCTGTGAAAATCTCTCTCGGTAGGTAAGTACATAAACGACGAGATAAAATTACTTAGTTTAACTTTGTACTGATAAGAGTATGATAAACAACATTATCAGTGAACTCTACACAAGATTTGGCAATTATCATTATGTAAAATATAAAATTATGAAGAAAGACGCTGACTAGGTAGAAATTAAAATGCCTTGAACATAATAACGTTTTTCTTGTATTTTGATAAACCATTGCAATACCTATTTGTGTTAATTTTGGTAGCTACATTGTAAACTTTACTTTTTACAACATTTACAAAATTATTTACGATATCATTTTCTCTTACAATATCTTGTTGGTCAGCGCTACAAAAACCTAGGCTGTATAACAGCTAGCTTAGTTTCCATCACGACGTATGTAATCAAACATCGATCACCATAAATTTATGACGTGCTATCAAAACACTATCAGCCACAACAGAAATAAAGCCTTATCATCACCTGTTCAAATACGCAGACTCATACCCGACTTCAATAATTAAAACTCACTTTTTAAACACTTTTACAATTTCACATCACTACACAAAATTGGCGGTAAAAATTTGACAGCTACTTTTTTATTACAGACTAAAAATTTATAAAAAAATAACGCGGTTAAAAGAGGTTTGTATTCGGAAAACGGAATCGCGGTGGCGCGAAAAATTTGGAGCGCGCAGACGGTAGATGCGGGCGTCGCGTGCAAAGACGACTAACTTAATGCGTGCGCGCTAACTATAGAAACCAACGCGGTGACACCACTATGTTAACCTGAAGATTAAAATTTATAATTACCAGTAACGTAATCACGGCAATTAGACGTGTTTTGGCTTACGATGCGATTGTTTATAACTTAGGCAATTATTAGATTAGACGCTTCATTAGTATTGACCCATTTTGAAATAAATTCTCTAAATGTTGTAATAACGACAATTAAATAACTTACGAAATTTAAGCTTACAAACAATTATAGGAAATTTTCCTTTTGACACTATCATGACAGCCAGAAATGTGTAATAGGACTATAAATAAAACAATCTGTGTTCTGACGTCAGAGACTAATAATAGTTAATATCTACGTAAATGGTAATCAAAGAGAAATACTTTGAATATCTCTATTTATATTTTAGAAGTTAAAATTTAATATTTAATATATTAATATTTTTATTTGAGCTATTTTGCATTCATCAGCAATTTTCTCCAATGACAGGCAACAAGTTACATCATTGTGTGTGGCGCGTGTTTGGAAAAGGCGCGTGTTATACTGCGACTCCTTTTACATGTTGTAAGTTTTTTCGACTCCCCTAAAAACGGAGGTGGTGCGTGTAGCTCTAGAATCTAGCAGCTAGACACATTTAAATAATCCAGCTAGACACTAGCTAGATTATTTTAAACAAAGAAAACTTCATAGAATATAGAATCTTAGTAACTTGTATTTACATACTAAAAAATATAATTTAGGAAGTAGGTCTGTAGGTCTACTATTTTCTGAGCAGAAGTTCTCAAATCGGGGCTTAAGTTTTGAAACAGCTACCCTTATTTCTTTTTCTAAATTGATTTGTGATCTGTATTTCGATTTAATTGCTGCTACTGCAGAAAAGCCAGTTTTGCAGAAGTACGACGTTGTAAAAGGTAATAGAATCTTTAAAGCTGTAGTACTAACTCTCATTACGTCGCGTGGCGGTGAAGTGAGCATACCGGTTCGCGACGACCTTGGGACAACGTCGTGACGCCTTGGGGCGTCGCGACGCACAGTTAGGGAAGTACTGATCTAGGCACTACACTGATAGTGAACGCACCTTACTATTCGTACGACATCCTGACATACCACATATCTGTAAGTGTACACTGATAAGAACTATTGCAAAATAGTTAAGGCACTATGTCAGCACTTCTGCAAACAGGTGGTTTCATACTAAACTGGTTATTGTCTTCCAAAAGTGTGGTTATTGTCTTTCTCAAGTAAATCCAAAGAGTTATTTCTACATAAGGGCAGATTAAAACCTTTTTGTAAAGCAACGCAAGTAAAAAAAAAAACGAAACTAGAAACGGATGGCCAGCTAAGTAAGTCACCCGTCAATATGAATACGAATTTAATCCTCGTTCAAGTTAATCCGCGATCGATGTAACCGGTCGGTGCGGTTTTCACGTAAGGCGCGTGTCAGAAAATTAATAAGAGCAGTAATCGCGATGCTCTGCGAAGATAATTGGATTATTTTGTACAGAACATTACGATCATTTCTTAATCTTGGACGCTGTATCCGTTGGCAGATATTTTAAAAGAATTTTATGAATACTAATTTTCAATTTAATAAACGCTATTCTGCCACATAATAATATCTTTGTAGGTGGATTTACATACAAGGTAGGTATGACGTAGAAGCAGCATAGCCATAGAAGCAGGAACTTAAAGAAAATGTTACGTTTCGCGCAAAACGCCGTTCGATTTGTCCACGTTCGTACACGAAGGCTGCCAGCAATGCTACGCTGTATATTACAAATTCGTCACCTGGGGAAAAGTATATCCCCTGAAGAACTAGATTATAAGCTGGCACTCTGGCTGGTTCTACGACCTTGCTTTAAACAAGGTTTAGTATGAAAGTCTTGACTTAGTGAGTGACGTCTGACCTCCACTATTTTCCTGTAGTCCTGGTAATTTTTAACCCCTGACGGAAAAAGACGGGTGTTATAAATTTAACGTGTGTATCTGTGTGTCTGTCTGCGGCATAGTAGCTCCCAAATGGCTGAACCGATTTTGTTTTTTTGTTTGAAAGGTAACTTGACGGAGAGAGTTCTTAGCTAAGAAAAATAAATGTTTAGCCGTTTTTAGAGGTTTTTGTTTGTGTCGGCGGTTTTTTAATAATCAATATTGCTTGCATATGATTTGGCACAAACTCCCTTGTGTGGTCATAAAACAATGGTAATGCATAATATGAATGATTAGGAGTACACAGCAGTGTTTTGTCCCCTGATGTAGAACTTACTCAACACATAGGTAATTACATGTCATTTTCCCATGGGGGATGTAAAAGCTATACCTGATAAGCCTCTACGTGATAAGATCCTTGCATACCTACTCCTTTTGCATCGTCCACTTTTATATAATCAGAAGGGCGATTTCTGTAATTAAAAACATTCAAAATAGTTACAATCTCATCTCGGCGATATCCAGTGTCAATTTGACAAAAATGTAGGAAAATAAAAGGTATTTTTTGACTGAGACTAGAATGCGAATGTTCTTAAAAACACAGGAATTGCCTCTCTGTTAAAGATGTTCATGAAAAACACTATCAATTGCCTCAGTACTACTTATACATAATAATTTATTCGCGGTGACCTTGGAGCACGCGCAGTCAAAGATCGCGGGTGTAACGCGAGTGGTCGGGTGGTCGGGTGTGTCCGCACGTGACGACTCGCCTGTCGCGAAATTATCGTTTAATGGCTATAGTTTTTTTATGAGTTAACTTACGTCAATTATATTTTTATGTTTATTTATAATAATAAATTATGAATATCTACATCGTTTTTTAGGGTTCGATGGAAGATCGATGCTCGTGTTAGGTACGCAGAATTAATTGATTTTTTGTTTGTGAAAATGTAAAAAATATATATTTTTCACAAACACCAATCCTGTTAAAAAAGTATGGTAATTAAGTCCTATTCATAAGTACTTTAATACACCTACATGGCGTTCGTTGTCTTCTGCACTGAAAAAATGTCTAAATAGGTACTTGTGCTTTTCCTAATGTACTGACCTACTTGCTCTGCCAAAATGGACCCTGTAACTGTGTGCTTCTAAAAGAAAAAGAAAAAAAACGAATATAGAAATCCTCCTTTCTGTAAGTCGATTAAAAAGAGATACATCCTCAAAATAAGCCGAGTTTTCCGGTTTTCTTTGTAATGCGTGGCTAAAAATCACCTCAGCAGCACTTTGCACGTTTTGTTAGTTGCTTGATTACTCTCCATATTTCTCTTGAACATTAGTGCAATGTCGCAAGAGTCGGTAATTTCCGAGAATCAACAAAAACAAATCGAGAAAGGGATATTTCTACATACACGGTCTGTTGAAATCTCTCTCTCAATCTGTAACTTATGTAGGCAATATTATTAGGAAATGGCTAAGTACGTACCAGTAGCGAAGGGTCAATTTTTGTAAGAGGTAAGCCAGTAGGTACATATCTTTAATGTGATTATATTTTTTCTCTATAGAATACTGACTGTGCCATTTTTCAAAGGGACGCCGCCGGTATGAATCGAGTTGTATGGAACCTTCGCCACTGGTACGTACAAGATTATGGAACATGGTAAACAAATTAAAATAAAGTTCAAAAGAGTGTTATTAACTAGGAAGTCTCCTAAGGCCCACTTGCGCGTTCATGGGTTATCCTAAATAACTCGGGGTTAACAGATAAATCAGGGTTAGCGAAATAATTCATCTTTCGCCACCAAGAGTTAGAGTTAAACTTCCAAATATTAAACTCACCGATGTGGGAGAGTTAAGTCACTAAAATCTGGGTTAGCGTTAGTAATGTCAAAATAAATTGACGTTATTAGATATCGCTGATAACTTATTTTGTATTTTATATTATTCGATGTTGTAGTAAGTGAATATTTGGTACTATATCAGCAGGCAATATATTCATGAACTCATTTATAAAAAATACAAATTATAAAATAAAAAATAAAAATATATTTTTCCTTATATGACGTTTCCGTCAATCAATAAACTAAATTTCCATGGAAACCAAAAACAATACGATTAAAATGAAATGCCATGTTATAAAATTCAAAGACAAGAAAGTATTACTTAGCTTAATGTAGTGTAAAATAGATGGCTATACAATTTCCGTTCATTGTTCGTTCATACATTTTTGGTCGGATTACTTATCAGGCCAAAGACATTGCAATTCTATTTTATGTTTCGTCGACTGAACTTCAATGTTCCCAACTCATAAAACACAAATATCTAGTTTACTAACCCGGTCTTACTTTTTAGTGGCGCAACGCGTATTAAGAGTTAAATTGATAATTACTTAACTCCGAGTTTACAAACTCTATATTTATTCATTTAACCCGACTAAATGTGCAACTGGACCTAAGCAAATGGGTTAAAATTACTAATTGACATCACCAAAATGCGTCAGATGGTGAACTGTATGGTAATAATGAGGTTAACGTTTTAGAAAAATGTATAAAATTAAGTTACAATCTCAATTCATTTAACACGCATAGGTTCAAACAGGCTGACAGATGTATTTCCGAGTTAGTGCGAATTTCAGCAATGAAACTGAACGCTATCAGCACAGCTCTTGAACGCCGTTTAGATGTTCTGTCAGTACTCAGCTGTCAGTGTCAACATTGTTGTGGAATATTGACACTGACAGCTTTTGAGCGGGGATTAGATGTGTAGATCGCATTCAGTTATTTTGGTGAAATTCGCCCTTAATAGGAAACCGTTAGACATAACAAAACAAAACATAACACATCAAGCGAAAATGAGCATAACATAAATAAAGTAAAACTCATAAAGTTTTCTCCGACATTGGAAAGCCAATGTTACTTTTACGATATCAATCGATTGCCGATGGAATCGATAAGGCCACGTGCATCGGTTACTGAAA
Source organism: Griposia aprilina (assembly GCA_916610205.1). Classification (NCBI taxonomy): domain Eukaryota; kingdom Metazoa; phylum Arthropoda; class Insecta; order Lepidoptera; family Noctuidae; genus Griposia; species Griposia aprilina. The sequence goes on from OU744284.1 coordinate 26,060,503, forward strand.
CCAATCGATTTAAACATCGCAATCGGATCGCGGTCCTTCAAATTTTCATGGTTACGCAAGCCATGTGATTTGTTAAAGGAATGCGGGTAGTTTTATTTTTCCGTGACTTTATTATGGTTTACAAAACTATCGGTAGGTGATTCGATTAGTTATGGTAATTAAACGATTCAGTTATTGCGATAACTGAGTTAATTTAATAGATGGATTTTTGGCTTCAACACATCAATACATAGTATAAAACGAAAGTCGCTTCCCGCTGTCTGTCTGTCCCTATGTATGCTTAGATCTTTAAAAATCCGCAACGGATTTTAGTGCGTTTTTTTTTAATAGATAAAGTATGAATTACTTTATCTATTAAAAAAAACGCACAGACGAAGGTTTATATGCATAATATAGTAGAGAAACACTGATAATTTTAGAGGTTTCCAATGTGATGTCGCAAATAAACACATTTTCTTGCGCTTACATTAAAAACGCTGGCTGAACCCTACGAGATAAATCAAAATAATGTAGTACAGTATTGTTCACCTTAAAAAGGCCTACAAAAAAAGTTCATGATGGTATATGTCTATCTCTTAGGGATAATCCACAATAACCATTTTTTATTCTTTATTTTTTACGAGAAATAATGGCTTATTTACGAAGCGATTTTAAACAATACAACATTAATCCTTATCCAATTAAATACCTTAAATACATTATGCATTTAATATACATCAATATGGCCCTTTATAGTATGTAATTTGAACAAATATTTTCGAACTTATTACAGATTTAAAATGCAGGGACATAGCCGTTGCGGCGGTACCGGCCGGGGGGCCGGGGCGCGGCGGCGCGAGCGTAACCTCTAAAGAAAACATGTTTGTATTGTCTAATGACAAAAAGCTGTGAACTTTGTATAAAAAGACATTCTGTAGTATATTTAGTATCAGCATTGCACTCGTGCGAAGCCGGGGCGGGTCGCTAGTATTTTAATAGATTGAAGCTAGTCCTTTGATCAAGTTTTCCTTCGAGCTTTTCCGTAAATTTCTTTAACGCACGTATTTTTGGATTTCCCTATTTCCAGCCAATTTTATGACATATTAGAGTCTGTTTTAACATACATTTTTGACGTTTAAACGTCTCTTAACTTTAAGTAAAGTTTATGTATAAGAGAGATTATTTTCTCTTAAAGTGTTTAAAAAAAAACGGAAATATAAATAATGTTATCGCTTGCACAGTTTTGAAAAGGAGCTTTTTAGTAATACGTTATTACTTTATTTAAATATAACGATAAGAATAAATTATCGCTAGGACAGGTTGCGAATCCAACAGAAGTCACCGTGACCGATAAAAAACAGATAAAAAGTAGCGTTGCAGTGTATCGAATTCAATAGCAAACATTCATGTTTATTTGATTCAGTGTGCCAATAGTGTTCAGCAACCTCTCTCAAGATGATCCTTTATTGACCAAAAACATGTTTCTACCAAGTTAGGTAAGGTTTGCAAGTTAGCTTGAAGATAATATGTTTTTTCTTCTACTTTATATCAATGATCAGGTTAGTGATGCATGCTTGCTTATTTGTGACTTGAGTAAAGTTAACTTAGCTTGACTTTGCTTAGTTTATCTAGATTATTTTTAACGTAGAAAGTTGGATCCCACTGTTCATCTTTAGCTATTACTAATCAACACTCCCGATTAGGTCTAGGAACAAATTATTGTATTTGTCGTTGTAATATTATTGTCGTAAGTTGATAGGAGGATATTGCTTTCCCAATATTTTGAATAAATAAAATGGGTGAATGATGTAAGAAAATGCATATATTAGGTCTTTACCTATGAAATTGCCGTTCTGCAGTACTGGCCATTTCAAATCAAAATAATTTTTGTTTGGCTAAGAATTCTAATTTCAAATTAATTTTATTTTAAAAACATGGATTTTTTTTTCTAAAAGTAGTCATTTCTTTATTGATTAGTGTTACATTTTCATCGCATTTCAATCTTTTTCGTCATCATGGATACGTTAAAAATTCGAGTAATTATGGAATATGAGTACCGTCGTGGCAGCAACGCGGCACAAGCGGCACGCAACATCAACGACGTTTACGGAGCTAACACTACAAACCAACGCACCACCTGTTATTGGTTTGCTCGCTTCCGTTCTGGAAATTTCGACCTGAAAAATGAACCTCGCGGTCGTCCGAAGACTTTGGTCGACAATGACGAATTAAAGGCGATTGTGGAAGCTGATGATACACAATCTACGGCTGAATTAGCAGCAGCTTTCGACGTTAGCGTCAAAACAATATTGGTCCATTTGCGTCAAATTGGCAAGGTAAAAAAGCTTGACAAATGGGTGCCCCACGAACTCAATGATCGCCAGCGCGAAGTACGCGTCGAGACGTGCCTTGCACTGCTCAACAGACACACAAATGAAGGAATTTTGAACCGCATTGTTACCTGCGATGAAAAATGGATTCTGTTTGATAACCGTAAGCGCTCAGCAAGTTGGTTGGATCCTGGTTCAGCACCTAAACAATGCCCTAAACGAAAACTTACCCCTAGAAAAGTGATGGTCACTGTTTGGTGGTCTAGCGCCGGTGTGATTCATCACAGCTTCTTACCAAACGGGGTGAGCATTACTGCAGATGTGTACTGTGAAGAACTGAACACAATGATGGAGAAGCTGGCGCATCTCCAACCAGCATTGGTCAATCGCTCGTCTCCGCTGCTCCTGCACGACAACGCGCGACCTCATACTGCACAGCAGACGGTCTCCAAGTTGCAAGAACTGGGGTTGGAAGCTCTCCGTCATCCGCCCTACTCACCAGACCTTGCGCCTACAGACTACTACTTTTTCCAGAATTTGGATAACTTCTTGGCGGGAAAAAAATTTAATACCCGAGAGGCAGTACAAAATGCCTTTGAAGAATTTGTTGCCTCCCGTCCAGCTGATTTCTTTAAGAAGGGCATCAATAAACTGCCACTGCGATGGCAAAGATGCATTGATTGCATGGGTGATTACTTCGATTAATACAAATAAAAAATTCATGAAAAAAATTCGTTTAAATTTTTTCATACAAAACGGCAATTTCATAGGTAAAGACCTATTATTATATGCAATTTCTTGCATCATACAACCATTTTATTTATTCGAAATATTTTGTCTAAATCTGTGATAATATCTCTTTTATTTGAATCATCATTTGATGATCAATCAGTCATGTCGTTACCAATTGTTTTATCAGAGAGCGGTGATGCAACTGATGATGCGTTGCATAATATAACAATCATAAAATACGTGTAAATATTTATTTACAAAGATTGTAGTATGCTACGATTTGATTGTTTTCGAATTGGACAGTTTAATTTTTGGAATCTTTTTTTGTGGTAAAGTAACTTGGGAGAGGCGTATTTCAACAATTGTCTGTGTTTTGTGCTATTTTATTGTCCATGCTGTGAAATCGATTAAAATTTACTTATGATAAATATTGTCTATGTTTATTTGATTATTTCAAAAAAGCTAATTAGCTAACATTGAGTGTATTGTGCTGATAATGTGTTCCTGCTTATTTTTTTTAAATCTTACACATGTTGGTAAAGTAGTTTTAAAAACTAATCTTTTGAGGATTGGGAAGTGCAAAGTTTATAAATTATCAAATACGATCATAATAATGTTGTCAGTAGTTTCATCAATAAATAAAATCCATACTAAACGAAGGAACGCTGTCTAATAAAAAGTACACAAATTGCGATGTTAAAAATAACTGCTGATCGGTGCCAAAGTGTAGCCAATACATAAGATACATTACCAGTTATGCAAGCTATTTGTTCAAATACTACAACTGAGTAACCTCAAAAAGTTAATACATAATCGATGGTTTGTATGGATGACTGTCACACCGTGGTGTTAGATCAACACTTATTTCAAAAATCATTTTGGCCACCATGTAAAATACTGTTTAAAAATATATGTTAGAACTTCATGAAGACGATAGATTATCTAAATTGTAAAAACAACGAAAAATTATCTATAAACACCATACCCAAGGTTGTCAAGATTTAACTGGAAATATCTAGTTTTGTAGTCCTCCCGAGCGACCGTATGTCGGCTATGGAGATAAATCTTAATGGAGACTCGCCTTCTGCGTGGGAGATATTATAGTTCACCAGCGTGCGCGCAGATACAGGTGCAAGCTCTCTTCCCTCATTCTCATAGTCCGATGGGACGGCAATCTGACACAACCGGAGAGAGATCAGGTGCAGGACCGCCCCATTGGCATTGGTCTTGTGCCCGCAAGCACAACTGCTGATCGTGGGGTCTTGAGTTCGATTCCCAGGTCGGGCAAAGTGTTATTGGGTTTTTCCATTAGGAATTTCTTAGTAACAGCCCGGAGTTTGGAAGTTGCCGGTGTGATGCCCTCGCGGCCTTGTGCCTCGGAAAGCACGCATGTTAATAAAGTGCTTTATCAGTTGTTAATCATAAATCTTAAACTTGTTTTGAAAAAATAAACGTGACAGAGACACGTTTTTTGTTTATATTTTACTAGTTAAACTCGTAGTATTTTTGAGATAACCTGTTCGACCTTTTGACCGCCACAGATATGATAAAGTATGATGCAAAGTCATGAATGGTCTTCTAAATAGATACCTTCCTATTTAGTAGATTAGAATATGTTAGTCTAGGTAAAGATACTAGCAACATGTCTTCTGTAAGTGCGTCCTAGGTATTTCCTATCGTAGGCCTCCTATGAATGTCAAAAGTCAAGGAATAAACTCATATTTCTACCTAATGTAAGATTTTTTTCTCATAAATCAGTGGCAGGAGGATGTTTGATATTGATGATTACATCAGTGCATCACAGCTCATCATCAAGATTATATCTAATCAAATGTACAAAAATAGTCAAGAGGTGTCGTGGGATTCCCGGTTCCTTTCGCTTTTGCACACTTGACGAATGAGACTTAGTCCAAAGTCTAACTCTCATTCGTCGTAGAGTGTAACGTGTGATAAGACACATATTTTGTTACGTGTCGGTGTGACAGGCTTCCACCACCACCGGTACACGTTTACCGTGAGTGATTATCGGGCAACCTTACACACTTGTGCAAGGACGGTGTAACGTTACCAATCCGCTGGGACAGGTGACGACGTTTTACTGGAGTCGAGGGATCAAGCCGTAGAGTCATCACCGGAAAGAGTACCAACTGACCCCTTGGTGGCTTACGTTTTTATGACTTTTTAGGTTATTTGAGTAAAGCTCTACCGATTCTGGAGTTACAAAAATTAGGGGAACCGTCACGGGAGCCCGCGAAAATCAAAATTTCTTACGTTTTTTGCAAATTGTAGTGCTGTTTTATGTTATAATGTTAATCATTATTTAATTCGCGGCTATTATTATAAAATATTTACTAAATTATAATCATTTTTAATATCCATATAATATGACGATTTGCAGTAAATTTAATTTCGAAAGCTATACTGATATTTTAATGACTATAATATTTTATAAAATAGTAATGATTTTATCGTAATTGCTTGCGTTATTTTGTTAAGAAAGACAACGGGTGAAACTTAGTGGTCAGGGATACACAGTAGGTACTTAAATAGGCCACTGTTCATAAGGCGGATCTTAGGAATCAATTCTCTATACGAAACTACTGATGACTTTTAAAATAGTCTGTCTAATATTATCATAATTCTCCAGCTCTTTTGCCAAATTGTTTTTTTGGGGTTGGCGCAACATGTCATCTTCATCCACACTCGGTCCATTATACAAATTGAAATATAGCCCAAACAACAAATTGATTGATATATTATCCTCAGAACAACCTAAAACAATAAAATACAATTACCACACTAATATTTATAGCTCAATATCGTGCTAAATAACGTTGAATGGATTGAAAAAGGTATATTTCTAATATAGGCTGTGCTGCTTGATATGTAAAGGTTAATTTACATCGTTACAACCTAGTTGCGAACTTCTTTGATGTTTCGAGTAACTGTTGCTTGTTGTTAACGTTTGGGCCACGAAGTTAGCGAGTGTGCGATGAGCGCGAAATAGATTGGTGAAAATGGATGGTAAAGGGTAGAGATTACCAGTTAGTTACCTGTATTCAGCAAATAAATGAATGAATTAAACATTTAAGCTAGACGTTTAAACTTCCAAGTCAATAAAATAGAAAGAAAGAAAGAAAATAAAGAATAATAGTTTATTCTGCACAAACAAAACGTACATTACGAATAAATGCCACGAATAAATAACGAATTCGAAGATTTTATTAACGAATAAATAAAATAAGCGCCATTGTAATTTATAGCAAATAGTGACGGTTATACACTAGAATAGCCATTTATATTGGCCAGAGCCGTAGGCCCGAGCTTTTTGTGGTTAAGATGGCGTTAATCATAACTTAACTTTAAGGCGTAACTGAGAGCTTTTTCAGCCAATGTGCGGTTTTATAATTTTTAATGTCACGATATTGTCGTTGACGTCTCCGTCCACGTCCATACAATTTATGAAAATACGTGCAAGTTAAAACGTAATCGTGGACGGGAAAGGCGACTTTATAAAATTTCCATACTGTGCCACTTCTCTGTGTTATCGTGATGCCGTGACGTGAACGCGGACGTCTACGATAGTATCGTCACTTTAGAAATTATAAAAATGCACTGTGTAACTCTGTTCTGGGTTGAGCTGTTCAAAAGAGTCAAGCTCAAAGATTAATGGTCTAATAGAGAGTGTAAAGTTGTAAACTGAGTGAAAGCTCTTACTCCAGTCTGTTATTTACCTTATTAGCAGTGTATTGCGATTATATTAAATGAGGTGTCAATCAAAATGATAAATTATAAATTGTGAATCCAGATCTAACATACCTATTAACCGACAACTGGGCCGGTAAATAAATAAAGAGGATTCTTATAAATCGATCAATTCTGAAAATTTATTTTTTCATGCTGATTTATTTTGTACAAGCCACTGGTTTGGTGCCACAAAGTAAATATGAAAGACAGTGTTGTTTTGTTGTCCGTTGTTGATTGTTGCCTTTTTTTTTGTTGGCTGGTATGGTTACCGCTAGTTTCGTGGCCCCAAAGTTGTGCATAATTTATCAATTTTGACACGTTAAACAATATGTTAGTATGTGTTATACGTGGAACGAAACGTTAATTGCTGTTGTGTGGTACATTTATTGATGGTGTTCACTCATTTAATTTGCATTTAGTACGAAGAGAGTGAAATAAGTAGGTCTATAGGTACTCTTGCTTAGAAACGGCTGAATTAAAAATAAGAAATAATGGTAATAAAAAAACCAGTGAATTTTTTTTATTACGAACTTCCCACGATAACCTTTTTAACATGTTTTAGATTGATCTCAATAATAATTATCTAGTGAAGAATCTCATTCTCTCCTGACTAACAATTGTTCAATAATTTTATATATTCCGCGCATGTACCTATCCGGGAGGAAAAATTGTATATGGGTGATTCTCTAAAAACTTAAAGAAAAATATAAACTACCTATTTGAGTAACTAAAACGATACATTAAAATAAGTCAGTCATGCTACCCTATTAACACTGATAGGCTAATAATGTTTACCACGCCATATGCTATGCCGTCCGTGGCGATATGACAGAAGAAGAAGCATTGAAGCAGCCAAGGAAGGGGCAGCAGTAAAAAAATATGCTAAGATTTCACAAAGAATGACCCTTACAACAAAATATGACTCATAACCAATCTACATTAAGAAAAAAAAAACAATGAAACAAACTAAATGATAAAGTTGAAGAAAATGCTTAAGTTAATGCTATAAATATTCATATGAGACATAACAGCTAGATTACGTCTTGAATACAGGCATTATATACCAGTGACTACTTAAAACTAAGATTAACGAAGATTAACCCGTCATTTGGCGACCTTTACAAGATTACTGTTATTGAAGCTCGTTAAATCTGTAATGACAGTTGTATCTAAGTTGTCTACAAGTATTATTACATACTTGTAGCTTCAATTGATGGGAGGAGCAATTTAAAGTGTCATGTATGTTGTATAATCAAACATTACTGCCCCGTTGGTCTCGTGGTTGCAAGCGAGTGTTATTGGGTTTTTCCATTAGGAAATTCTTAGTAACAGCCCGGAGTTTGGAAGTTGGCGGTGTGATACCCTCGTGCCTCGGAAAGCACGCTCCGGTCGTGTTGGGTTGCCGACCCATCGGATTATAAAAGTGAAGGAAGAGAGACTTGTGCACTTTAATATCTCCCACGGCGAAGGCTAATTTCCGTTGAGATTGGCCGCCATGGCTGAAATACGGTCTGGAGGGCTATATATTCAAACGTGTTTTAAACTTATATATTTCTTATACATAGACAACATGGTACTTATCAAAAGAGGCACTTAGCTGGGATGTACATAAGTGAAAACTAAATGTTTACTCAGTTCGCGTCGAACTATATACTTAGTTAAATATACTGGGTGAGTTTTTTCATCGAATATATTACTATAGAATATAGGAAGATTTTGATATTAAAACCCTTTTAGAGTTGAACGATTTTAAATGTTGGGGTTAAAACTAAAGGGTAAATGCAGAAGTAAGTTTTATGCTCAGCTTTACATTGAGCAACAGGGAAGGCAACTGCCAAAATGGCGCTGTCGTAGCTAGTTGCCAACACAAGAAAGCTTGTGTTGGGAACTAGCTAAAATAAAATAAAACCACACCACGCCTTATAAAGATAAGGCGTGATGTGGTTTTATTTTATTTTTGCGAAAATAACGCGTTGTTGTGTCCCTAAGTACTACGAAATTTGAGTCCACCTTTTCTTGAAATATCCTAAAATTAGAAGATTGTGGCTTAAAGCCACAGCCGCAGTAGAGATTTTTTTAAATTATACAGAGTTCGAGGTTCTGTCGGAATCATTTTAAAGAAAGTGATTATGAAAAATAAATTTAGTTATTGTATTTGTACGAGGAAATATTTAAGGTTTAAAATTATGACACTTTCCATGTCAAATACTTGATTTAAAATATTGAAATCACCGAAAATAACGAAATATGGAAATAAAACCTAACTCATGAATGAATACGAAATGGAACGAATGAACGAAATGTCAAAATTTATTGTAGTCCGCAGGGACCTAGCTATGATCACGCCATCGACAATTGGCTTTGCCCAACCTTCCCCATTGGCTTCTCAGCAATAAAAAAAAAACGAATCATTGCAATTGTATGGTTCTCGCAGACACTCTGTCCTCCACAATAGTGGGGATAAAACAACTATTTAGCCCGTAGATATTTTATTTATTGATAAATGTCTTTGAATTGTATAAAAGTCTGCTTCTATAACTTGGTAATTAACATGAAATGTTTTAGGCAATAACTTAGATTTCTTACGATCATTAACTCCGCTTGTGCAAAGACCTGAATTATTCTGTAACTAATTAAAACAAATGATTTCGTTATATGATTTTATATTATTGAGAAAATAATAGAATGGAAGTTAGATGGACAGACAAATGGGAGTTGGTCGAGATGAGACGGATGCAAATGCCAATGTAACTATTTTGATGTGTAAACATCTTAGCGCTCGGTCTACGGTAGGGGCTAGCTGGGACTTCGCGCGTCAGACGCGTAAGCGTAAGACTTCCAGCGGCTGATGACGTCAGCGTAAGACCCGTGTCTATGTGAGCGCGTGAACCAAACTGATGCGAGCTCACATGTTTACACATCAATTTTCGTGAGTGCCAAACCAACTCACACCGATTTTTTTATATGATTTATTTTGATGACCACATTAACTACTATATTTACATCTATTCCTAAAAACAGTCAGTTTTATGTCAAATATATATCCTTGATAATTTGTTATATACCTATCTTCAATATTTTGTGGTTCGTTATTTGTGATCTTTGTTGGTTTTCTTCAAATAAATAAATTCCCGTTAGGAATTATCAACGTCAAAAGTTACGAAAATACCGTACAAACTCTCAAAACGTGACGATGTTGTGAGATTTATTTATTTAACTCCTTTAGGGGATGAATTTTCAAAAATCCTTCCTTCTTGCTCAGTTTCGTTATAAAAGGAACTCTTGTGCAACGTTTCATGATTTTATACTCCATTTGAAATAAGATTAGAAATTGTAATAAACCTTTTTTACAATCCATTCAACCGATTTTGACTTCTATGCCGTAGGTATGGATGGCATTAAAAGCAAAACGTGGTTACAATACCAACTGTTTACTGTAGCTGCCATATTTTGTCCTCCCCCCCAACGTAATAGAAGTCAAAAAAGTTTGAACGGACGGTAAAAAAGGTTTATTTGAATTTCTAATCTTATTTCAATTGGAGTTATAGGTGAATTTAGGCCGTGCTTTGTCAGTCAGGGAGTGAATTTAAGATTATTGTGGTTTTCATACACAAAACTCTTTCAATCACCACATAACTGTAGCTACTTGTATTCTAGCTTCAGCATAGCTGAACTGGAAGATGGAAGACATAAAATCTCCCACATTAGACATTGTGTTCAGATTCCCATTATTACGATAAAAATAACTTTTGTGAAAGTAGGTAATATTTAATTGCTTCTATTAATCACTAAACAACATGATCCGCAGGCTAGAAATCTTTGTTTAAAAGTATGAGTAGTATTTTTTGCACATTCTCGTGATTTCTCAGGCTAATCGGAATACTGAAGGTGTTTTAATAGGTGTGAATGAGTTTTTATATGTTTGCATGCATGGTGATGATATATATTTCCTTGGTTTAGTTGAAAGTTTTACTTTTATGAGTGCATTTTTGTATCTTAAGAAATTAATTTTGTAGACTCGATGTCCCATCTCTTGGTTGTCGTTAGACCTTATGGGTACACTCGTGAATCAGTATATGCCTGAGGGTTTCCGTCCTAATCCAAAATAAATATTTTCATTTTCCCTCACTAGAATCTACTTTGTGCCCATCTATGAAGTGTAATGTTGTTTATTTTTAAGTTGCAGTTACAGAAAAGAAAAGGTATCAACTTTACAATAGAATAAAGATCATTAATTACTCCCTTTATGTTACCAGATCATCATAAAGTCGTTATTAAAAATTTAAACTAGAAAAGTATTTTTTTTCTGACTTCTAAAGCTTTTCTATATATTCACACAAAGCTTTTTACTCATGCGGGGTGCATGAGTAAAAAGCTCAATGAAATAGAGGAGAAACCTACGCATACACAGCCTGGCAACAATAAGTGTACAGACCGGCCATTTTTTTTTTGTTTTCGTTTCGCGGTCCCACGGCCGGCTGGACGCAATAAAAAGCCTGAATATTAAACCATGGCCTAGCTTGGTGTCGGGAATTGTACCCCGTTTTATGGCCGATTGGGTACACTGGAGAGCAAGAAAAGAGTACAGTTTGTAGGGCAGTACTTATGTGTAGAAATTGCGCGGTTAAATATTTTAATCAGGACTAATTATTGTGAGCCTCGAGGTGGAATTGATGACCAGACTTGCTTTTTACAAAGTATGCATTACACTTCGGGACAGAAAAAGAGTTTAGTAGTATTGACAACTTTTAACCTACATTGGTTAATCAAAATTAAAAGTAACTTTCGCCTAGTAATCTTCGTACAAGGACTTTTATAATAAATAATTTCACCCAAGTCCATTAGCAATGTTAATCTTTCTAGTTTCAAGTAGGTGTCCATTATAACGTACCTTTTATAGAACACTGGGTTTCACCTTAAATAGTGATAATGTAGTGCTTAGGAAAGTTAGGGAGGACAATATTTATGTAAGTACCACACTAAGTACTATCGGTAATTAACAGCAAACATTAAACGAAAGCGAGCCTTATGTTCTTTGGAGAAATTTTATGAGAAACCTTTGACGCATATTTAACCCTTTGAACCAGACACTACCCCATTTTAATTGTAGAAGAACTTTCACTACCAATGAGAACAAGGATTATTATTTAAACAAATGTCCTTGTAGTATTTCGGGACCCTGGGGTCCCGGACCTTTGAAAGGCTATGAGGGGCCGAAGCAAAGGCCCGTTAGATGCTTTTAATGAAATGAGGCATCAACCCACGATTATGATGATGTACGCACTATGCAAGTGCACTCCAGGACAACCACCATTTGGTGTAAGACTATTGCAGGATATGGAAACAAAGATATTGTACTATGAGAGGAAATTCAAATATTGTATAAAACGCACACTATGCAGGTAGGAATATTATAAGTTCGGGGATTACATCGATGATAAAAATGCCTGGCTTAATGTTGGTCCTGCTTCACAACCACAACTAACTGATTAACACTTGAAAATACTGTTGGATTTGCTGAAGACTGTAAGACTATTTTTGCATTGTATAAACTCAATCTCCTTTGTATTATATAATTGCATTGGACAGGTGTGAGTACTATGTACTATAGAGCTACCATTTACCGGGGTAATATGTCTTTCATTGTCTTGAATGTGCCCTGGCGGCTGATAGATGTCATGCTCACTGAAATGTCTCGCTGACGGTGGCGCGTGTGTTGAATCATTTAGCTGCCTTCAAAATGGTTGAGCTGAATAGTGCTGATCTATGCGTCATGTTCGTGAACGGTCGCCGTCAGTTTGGACTGGTTATCTCTTAGCTGCCACGGCTTATTTTAGTAATTTAATTTTTGGATTGTTATTTTTTTGTTTCTATAATTATAAATTCAACAATAATGAGGTGACTAATATCTTTGTAACAATATAATTTAAAAGAGTGTCCATGGAGTTTCTTGCCCGTTTTTTCCTAGGTAGGTAGGTACCTATTACGCTTTGGAATGGACAGCTAGCTTCATATTTCTGACCGACTCCTTGATAATTCAAAGTGCCTCTAAATGGTTTAATTGAAATAAATGCTTTGAGTTTGAGTTTATGGGTTTTTGAGTCAAAAGTGGACTGGTTACCTAGAACTATCGAAGGACTGCGGCCCCTGCCTTATCATTGTCTTATTATTGTTGCTACTGTTTTCGAATAATTATTATCAGAGCCAAACAATACCACATTCCACATTAGCTTTGCGTAACAAGAACACTACCGTAACAAAACCTACTAGGCAAAATACACATTAAAACTTAGTAGTGAGTATTTACCAATTTTTTCCAGACTGTGTACAGTTTCTCTCGGCCTTACGTGTAACTATAGTACCATTAAAGATTTTATTGTTAGATGTAATGATGAGTACCTCGATAGCCACAGCATTATTCAATAGTCGATCGCTGCTCGCCATTACACCGTCAAAATATATGTATATGTGCTACATTGCTCTTTTATCGCGATACGGCGGTAAAACTGTGTAACAAAAAAACGAAATAGATGGTGAAATATGGTAATGGTTGCTAAGACGTGACTAGGAGGCGCGGTTGAGATGCTGTTTGAAATTGTTTTAGTGTCGATCACGTATAAATAAAATTGAACGGTGCGCACTGTGCGTATTATGTAATTTTGGTATTTTATATAACCATGTCGGCAGGTGAATGAGTAGTAGAAAGAAGTTCAAAATAGTAATAGTAGTATTTCGGATTTTCTAAGCAAAAAAGGATCAAGTATCGAGATACAAAACGAAGATTTTAGATCGTTAGCGTCTGCATCCTCAGATTTAGCCTTCAATACAATATATAAAAAAAAAATGTTTTTATGTTATTTAAAATCAAAAATCAAAATCAAAATATTTTATTTCACATAAACCAACATGGGCACTTATGAAACGTCAGAAGCTAGGTATACGGCTCCAATTGGTTGTTTCCTTTGGAGAAGTGCCGGCAAGAAACTCCACGGTTACTCTTTTAAAAATAAGGGGCTTTTACAATGTTTCCAATTTATACAGTTTATGTTTATAAACATACGTATAAACATTTAGAACTAGGTAAGTATTGTATATTTAACCATTTCTTACTTTTTGTTATTTTTTATCTTTTCGAATGCTGCACCGGTTGACGTCATCATGTCAACAACGCCGGCTGTCGCTGAAAACCAGCTCTGGGGCTCTGTCTCGCATAGGGTCGTTTGATGTGACGCATATTTCCCCCCAACTTGTTCTTTTTTGTGTTTGTGTGTTTTCCTCTGCGTCATGTTTACCGCAAATAAACTTATTTTCATTATTTCTTTTTTTCTTACATTATTGTGCGTAAACGTGGTTCGTTTTAAGGTTCATTAGCAATATTATAAATATACTTTATCGCCGCACTTTGTTTTTCTTTAATACATAAATGAGAGCACTTGCAAGCCCTATGTTTTTCTTAGAAATCTAAGAATGCTAGAGAACTCTTATTTTAATAAGTACTTGCCAAAGTATTTCAGTTACCCAAGTCAGAACAAAAACACGTACCATGTTAGTAAGACTTTATTCTAAGGCTAAGCAATAAGTAATAAAATGTAGAAAAAAAAAAACAATGCGCAGGCGCGGGTATGCCTGCATCAGATACCGGGCCCCTAACCTCTGCCCCGCGCTGTCTATGTGTAGACTTTCTCATTTTATTCTAAAACGACATAAAAGGGATAGTGGATATTATTTATGACGATGTCTCTTATTGTAATAGCTTTGCAGAGGTTTCTGCAAGTTTTAGATAAATTATGAAGTTAATAATATTATGGAAACGTATTCGAAGGCAATTTTAGAGGACTTATTGTATTATATACATCCTATGAAAATCAAACTACTTGGCCAACAGCGGGGTAATTACGTAACACACTAATTTTGACAGTTAAATAACATTCATTGCGTTATTTACGTTGTTGAGCAGACACATTTTTCGAACATATGAATCAATGGATTAGCAATAGGATTCAAAATGATGTAGATTGTGATATTATAGTGTGTTACGGAATTAGGGTGCAGGTTTCAAATGGATATAGTAGGTAGAATGGCTTCAAGTAAATCTGGCTATCAGGTGAAGTTTGCGGGGTACGTACCTATCTCTAAATGCAAGCTGAAAATAATTGAAATATTCTGAAAACTTCATGAGAAGCCAATTTCAACTGAGGACAGAAAAGGACAGATGAAGATGTTATGATAATGATTACAAATCGTAACAGCGAGTAATGTAACATAACTACTTACCACATGAATGCAATGAAATATTTCAGTTTGAGTTTGAAAAGAATCTGTAAGCTAATTTTAACGACAATGTATTTAAGTTGTAATTCATCTACCTGTAAGTTTAATAATTATGTATTGTTACGTTCCACTAAGGAAGTGAAATGAACTTTGTCCCATAAATTATAACTTTTTATACAATACGAATAATTACTGATTTGTTTCACGTGATTTTCAATGACGTCTTTTAATAATTAGACCCATCGCATATGGCTTGTTTTTATGGAAAATGTTCTATTATACCATCGCTAGTACCTATACCTACCTAATTATATATTTATTTTCTATGACTTGCCAAAAGTGTGGGAAACCCGTTTACAGACAAATTATTATCGGCCCTATTTAAGTACCTAGAAGTAGTACTGTCTTGCCCGATGATTGCTCCGTGCTTGTATCGACAGAAAAACAAATTTTCTCGTAGTTTTTAATTTTTCAGTTAGATACATTCCCGATTATTTCGATTTAATCTACACCTAACACAACCAACCCTAACCCCTTCAGGAACAACAGGTGTGATGTCATATTAATTGACACTTACAACATACAAATATTATAATCTTCTTTTATATAAAAATCTCGTGTCACAGTCTTTGTTATCGAACTCCTCCGAAACGGGTTGACCGATTTTATGTTTTTTTTTTGTGTATATTTGGTAAGTCTGAGAATAGATCGTAAAATATATTTCGTACCACTTCAGGTGAAACCGCGGGGAGCAGCTAGTCTTTCTATACGAAACTAGACGCAAGTCATTTCAAGCTTGTGACAGACACCTAAGGATAAAATTAAAATAATAAGCGAAAAAATAATGACTCTTCAGAACTACGATTACTTGAATTACGTATGATTACAGTTTAATAGTAATTATTGTATACTTGGCCCAATTATACACATTGCGTGCATAATTGTGGGCCTACATACTAGTTTCACTAGTTATGGGCATGCGAGCTCAGGCGCATAGGTGCGACCACAGAATTAATCTTGAATTAATTTGAGATACCAGCGAACTCTTAATTTATAAAAACACAAGCTGCGCCCTGATAGGATTTCCAATTGGCAAAAAATACGAAATTCCATACAATTTTTCATACCCTAAAAATACTTTCTTCTTTCTTTCTTTCTTCACTTACGCTACTTTATTCAAAATATTTCCTACACTATATAAAGAACCTTTGTGCAAAAATTTTCCTACGCTATATAAAGAACCCTTGTGCAAAATATTTCCTACGCTATATAAAGAACCCTTGTACAAAATATTTCCTACGCTATATAAAGAACCCTTGTGCAAAATATTTCCTACGCTATATAAAGAACCCTTGTGCAAAATATTTCCTACGCTATATAAAGAACCTTTGTGCAAAATATTTCCTACGCTATATAAAGAACCCTTGTGCAAAATATTTCCTACGCTATTTAGAGAACCCTTGTGCAAAATATTTCCTACGCTATATAAAGAACCCTTGTGCAAAATATTTCCTACGCTATATAAAGAACCCTTGTGCAAAATATTTCCTACGCTATATAAAGAACCCTTGTGCAAAATATTTCCTACGCTATATAAAGAACCCTTGTGCAAAATATTTCCTTCGCTACATAAAGAACCTTTAAACAAATATTTTCTACGTTATATAAAGAAACAGGCTGCTTGGAAATTCGACCTATTCCTTGAAAGGGGTTATACTAGAGGTCATTTCCAACAAATTGAGCCCGCCAACTAGGGGTCGAAAATTAATGGTTTCAGAGTTTTTTTTGGAAATTACCTATAATATAACTCCTTTCAAGGAGTAGGTCGAATTTCCGAGCTTCCTGTATATGTATTATAATTTTAAATGTTGCAATGGACCTCACACTCTAAGCTCAGTAATAGTTACGCTTGTGATAGGCGAGGGACGAAGGCTAAAGTCATGTGGGACGGACGAGGTATGTACTCAACAGCTTTTGGTGATCGCCGTAGGTAGGACTGACTCCGGCTGACAAAGTTCACAGAAAATAGCAGGTTGGTTTACCAACAATAAAGAGGTTTTATTCTGTTAAGAAGAGGACGAGCAACCTTCTTGTAAAGAGAAGCGACTGACTGCCCAGTACTTATTTGTTTGAGGCCGCTAGAATAAAGCATAAAGATTGTCTACGATGGAAATGTTTCATCTTTCGATCCTTCAAAGATTTTGAATTTGAATTACGTAGAGATTCTAAGTCATTCCATTATTTAAATGAACTCCCATGATCTCATCTAAACAAGACCGCCATCAATTGTTTAAATCTCGTCGTTTTTTCCGCATTATCCTCGGTTAATACCGACGTTTATATTTCAAGAAAACCAAACTATTCAAATTACAATAGTCTTTGTTTTGCAATGGCATTGTTCATCTATTACGATATCTATAGCTTTGTTTCATTTAATTTAAAGATAATAGGAAAATATATATGCCCGTCTTCAGTTTTTGTTCGAAGTAAATTAAATAATACTTCTGGAAATAGTTATCGGGTGAGTCATGCTTTAGGAATATAATTCGGGATGCAACGTGTCAGTTCTTTTGAAAAATGCCGTTCTTCACGGATTTTTAATAATTTACTGGGGTTTGCATGAGGAATTTCCCAGTAGCAACACACGGGGTTTTGATTTGTGCCCGGGCATGTTAATTTACTGATACAAAAGCCAGCGTCGGAAAATAAAAGGCTCCTTTTAAAATTATTTCATGATATGGTGCTTATTTCAATCTTGCAAATTATTGTATACGAGTAGCTTCACTTATTTAAGAGCTATTAAAGGATTTCTGCACGTAAATATAGAAATATCCAAAAAAAAACATTGCTCATTTCTTGAAAAACTGTGTTTTTCTCAATACATGATGATTACACACACTCTAGAAACATTGCTAATATTTCTAAAACTAGATAAATATCATATAAAATGAGTGTTCACGTAATGTTTAACCACTCTTGAACTCCATCAAGATGTATTAATCGTTTTTACAAACTATTAGCTGTAGCTGTTAGGTACCCCTAACTTCGCCTGCATTTACCAACCCCTATTCTGAATATCCAAAATCCAGGTTAGCAGATGCCTTTCTTATTCCAGGAGGACCTCAATACTCAATACTCAATCATTTATTGCACTCCACAATGTGCTTAGGTGGTATGTTAACATTAGTTGTAGGTACCAATCGCCTAACCAACCTGCCGTCTAATTGCCATTTTGAAAGTTATTTTATTACAGCCCCGGTTGTTTACTGATGAGCATTTATTGGTAATTCTCTTTTATTTGGCTCCCATAAAACTAATTACCCGTACCGGGAAAGTAAACTAATGTAAATTAAAAGAACCACGTCTATGTAATTACTAAGAAACATTGCTAGAGGCACAGGATGTGAGTTGCAATTGTATCGCAGAGTTTAGCGTCATTGTCATACAAAGTGTCCCGCGATCTTCATTTTGTGAGCATATGTATGCAGTTTAAGAGCGGCCAATAGTTATAATTAGCGTATGCGATGCAATGGGCATACTCATTATGAATGAAGCGTGTCGGATTCATTCGGTTGAAGTTGAGCGGTGCAGGCGGCCTACTAAGTAAGTCCGTCAACAAAGATACGGGCCTGTCCGAAAGTAGTCTGATACTTCAGAATGAACCCTACATACGATTAATTAACCTTTTTGGAAGGGCAAAAATACATCGGGAGTTAGGATAACTGTCAAATGGTGTTATCATTCATTCTTAGTTCGGGCCTCGAAGTAATCTTATGTCCGTAGGTGATACGGAGTATGACACGCCCGTAACTTCAGCCAAAACAACTGATTTCGTGCTTAGAAAGTAGACCCCCAGTCTAGGGTAGGTGTTGCCAGGTTATAAATTAATTCGGTGGATTGGATAATTATAGATAAGGATCAATATAAGGTTATGTGGCGTCTTTTTGAGTAACATCATGTGATTGAATGGAAACTTAAATTGCATTTGGAATGCCAATTTGGAAGAGGTAAAGGAATTCACAGGTATTCGGCTAACCTAACCTAAATCACTTGCTTTACACACAATTGGGATACTATGTACATAAAAAAAGGAGCTACGTCTGCCAACAAACTGCTTTGCAGTTTGGCAGAGGTAAATTTTGTGTAAAAAATTGTTTCTGTGAATAAACACTTTTTTTTTTCTTTTTTTTTTTAATGGTGAATTGAAGTTAAAACTTTTCAGAGTTTTTGCACTAGCTAGTTTTTTTTTAAATGTCATGGCGTTTTTCAATACAAGACCAGGCAACACAGTACGCGCAGTCACATGGAAATATATGAATTAATTATACTTAGTTAATGCACCGGCTACATTAAAATTAACGCCAGTTCACTGTGGGTCAGACTAGGAAGATATACATGGAAATATTGCACCTATTTTTCTTAGATAAAATTAACTTGGCCACATCAAGTTTTTCATTAATACCTTATTTAAAAGTGTAGCATAATCAGCGGCCAGTGCTGGTGCCTCACGATACCGATTTTCCTTCACCGTTTTGAGAGCAGTGGTAAAGAAATAACAAAAAAAAAACACTTATTTCAGGCAAAATGGCCTATAGACATATACCTTACAAATTAACATATATAAAGTACAAGCTGACCCGACAGACGTTGTCCTGTCTTAACTATGAATGTCATATGTCATTTAGTTTTAGTTTTGACTATTGACTAAAACTAAAACTATCGACTCATTTATCAACCTATCCATCTGTGTTAAACGATATTTGCAGCGCGCATTCTGTCAATCGCTGACAGTTGTTTCAAACAACTGACAGTTATGTAAAATTAATATTGGCGTTAAGTTTTCTTAAATTTTGTAACGTTCCGATCAACTTCCTTATTTTTTTATTTCATAAGATCCTTCTCCTGACAATAACGAAAACAACAAAAAAAAATTGTGAAATCGGTCCATCCGTTCACGCGTGATGGCGTGACAAAGGGAAATAGGGATTCATTTTTATATATATAAGATAAAACAAAACATGTGTTAAAAAATAGCTTAAAACTATGTTGGTATCACTTCACTAGCTAAACAAACAAACAAAACAAAGTAGAGTGCCTGCCTGGGTTCAAACCTACGACCTCAATTGTACCAATTAGTCTAAAATAGTGAAGCTTAGTATGTCGCATAAGGTGCAAATCAAAAATCGGTCCATGTTTCATTAAGAATTGCTAAACGCCATACCTTCGTATGGAGGGGTTTATACTGGTAAAGCTTCATAATTAATGAATGCTTTATTATGGTATTTTCCCAGTGACAGAAAAGTTGAAAGGGAATCGTTTGTCTCGGTACGAGTATAAGCATTTGATGAGGGATTAAACGCATTTGACTTGATGTGACTAAAATATGAGAAAGGCCGACGAAAACATGGATGGATTGTGTGAGGAATGATATGAATGAAAAACTTTTTTACAAAAAAACAACCGACTTCCAAAAAAAACACTAAAAGGCGTGAAAAATAACTTTAATTTTGGAAGTCGGTGGCCAAAAACGAAAATACAAAACTAAAGACACGGTCGGTTGTTTTTTTGTAAAAAAGTTTTTATTTTTAACTTTTTAGTTGCGGTACCTACCCCACACAAATTCATATACCACTACTTGGTGTGTAAATAACAGTGACAGGAAATTATTAATAAACTAAGTGGAAAATATATGCAGTATTAAGGATAACTCAAAAACTACTGGTCAGACCTTGATAAAATTTAAATGGGACCACATGTAAAGTACCACCTATCAAATAAAAAAAGAATCATCCAAATCGGTTCACCCAGAAAAAAGTTCTGAGCTAACATAAATAAAAAAAATAAAAAAAACATACAGACGAATTGAGAACCTCCTCCTTTTTGTGAAGTCGGTTAAAAAGGGAGCGAACCATAGCGTAACAGTTGACTGGGGAGAATGAAAGTAGAAAACATGCAACGCCGACCCCAAGTAATACGGGACCTGCGGGGAAATGCGTAACACACTAACAGTAAGAACGGCTTTCATTTTGACAGTTCAACAACATTCATTGCGTTATTTACGTTGTCGAGTAGACAAATGTTTCGAACATATGAAGCAATGGATTAGCAATAGGCTTCAAAATGATTCAGATTCTGATAGATATTGTGTTACGTAATTAGGGTGAAGACCAGGAAAATGACGAGATTATTTATGGCAGTTAAGGGAAAAGGTTATTAACCTTCGCCAAGTCATAAATACCAACCTATTGATGGTATTTTTTAAAAGAGAAACATGATACAACAATACAAATTAAGGGACATCTTGTCTCTTTGACATCAACAATAACAACGTAAATAAAGAGTTTTTGTCATAATATATTTATTACTGCGTACATACACTTTTTGTTAAGTTAGGTTCAAAGTTGAGTCAGTAAAAACGTTGACCGTCAAATTGACGTCATGGTAAAACCTGAAGCGACGTGTTCTGTGCTTAGTTAGATTTTCTTAGAAATAAGAAACGGTTGGCAAAAACAATTTTAATAGTAAGGCTGATAACCACATGGGTTTTTGGGAAAGTATTATTTTTATTACTATTTCATATAACTGACGAAATGTGGGTGTACTTTAGGTACACCTCTACCCAACGCTTCGGGGAACGAGGCGAAATGTCACGTTACTATTTTTGTCTTGCAGGAAAAATAAATTCCTTTTTTGATGGGGCATGTTTTACAACTAATAAGAGTCAGTATCTCTACATAGTGATAGATACTAGGAAAATGTGAGATTGAAAAAATCAAACACAACATTCCTTTGCCTGTTTTAATCAAATGCGTGCTTCGTATCACCAGCGGAGCCTTGTTCCTTATAGATGAAATCCTTTAAACGTTATTTAACAAAACATCATGCCTATTTTCCCAGAACCCTTTAAAGTATGCACACATTTCACATTCCTATTCTGTTGCGCAAGCTTGAGACGGTAGGCATACGAGGCATTCAATTGAAACTTCTTAAAAGTTACTTAGAAGACCGAACGCAGTGCGTAAGGATTGGCAATGTTCTCAGTGCAGACGAAAAAAACACGTCCTTTGGTGTGCCCCAAGGAAGTATTTTAGGGCCTACTCTATTCTTGATATACATAAATGACCTTTGTAATCTAAACCTAGAGCACGGCACTATAATATCCTACGCTGACGACACTGCCCTCCTTTTTTCTGCTGATTCGGAACATGAAGTCTACAAGTTTGCGCAACACGGTTTTAATATTGTAAATAAGTGGCTTCAACATAACTCACTAACACTAAATGCGGCTAAGACAAATTATATTAAGTTTTCCATGCGTAAGCCAACATCTGTATTGCCCTCAACGATGTATGCTCACTGTTGTATGGTCCCCGAAGATTGCTTGCTCACATGCCCTAATATTAATATAACTAATCAAATAAAATATCTGGGAATTATAATAGATGAAACTCTATCTTTTAAACAGCACATAGAAGCTTTAAATAATAGAATGCGTAAGCTAATATTCGTTTTCAAAAAACTACGCTATATTGCAGGCCCAAACTTAATAAGGCGAGTTTACTTTGCTCTCTGCCAGTCAATTTTGACTTACTGCATTACCTCTTGGGGTGGAGCAGGTAAAAGTTTGCTACTTCCTATCGAGAGAGCTCAAAGAGCGATTCTCAAGGTGTCTACTTGCCGCCCTTTCCTTTTTCCCACTAACCTACTCTATGAATCCTGCCAAGTACTAACAGCTCGACAGTTATTCATAATGAGCATTGTATTAAAGCAACACGCAGCCCTCCCCTACAGCACTGAATTAACTGAAAAGAGACGGAAAGACATAGTTTGCCCTACATAACGTACTAAACATGCTTTCGCAGCCAAATTTTTTGTCTTCCTAGGACCATTACTTTATAACAGACTAAATGCGAGAGCCAAAATTTATTCACTTAATTATAATAATTGTAAAAAAACTCTCAAAGAAGCTCTTCAAAGTATGTCCTATGAAGATACAGAGGAATTATTAGTTGTACTCAAATAAAAATTGTATTTGTAATAATTAAGTTTAAGTTAGGTTATGTAAATACTAAGATTTTAGCAAGTAGGGTATGTTGTATATTTATTAATTTTTTTTGTGTATTTACACCTTTTACATATGTACCTATTAGATGACTAGATTTTTATAATTAAGTAGATATGTGATTATTTAGAAATACTATGCCTTGCCTCGCCTGAAAAACAGGATGACCTAGTTCAGGCACATAAAACAATAGAATTTTTCGTATATTTAAGCTTTGTACTTAGTGTTTTACCTTTTTACCTCAATAAACTTTTTATTATTATTATTATTATTTCAATTGTTTTGCTTACTCTACTACCAAATATCCTTCTTGTGATTGCAAAGTTGAACGACATGCCCAAAAAAGTTGTTTACACATTCGTCGATCACAAATCAAACATCCCAAAATTATTTTATAATATCTTTATGGTATTTGTTATCATTTGAGCTATTATTGGTTAAACCAATTTAATAATTTGCTGAGTTGGTTAACGTTTTATTCCAAAAAAGGTGCTGCTCAAGTAATAGGTCTTTACCTATGAAATTGCCGTTTTGTATGAAAAAATTTAAACGAATTTTTTTCATGAATTTTTTATTTGTATTAATCGAAGTAATCACCCATGCAATCAATGCATCTTTGCCATCGCAGTGGCAGTTTATTGATGCCCTTCTTAAAGAAATCAGCTGGACGGGAGGCAACAAATTCTTCAAAGGCATTTTGTACTGCCTCTCGGGTATTAAAATTTTTTCCCGCCAAGAAGTTATCCAAATTCTGGAAAAAGTAGTAGTCTGTAGGCGCAAGGTCTGGTGAGTAGGGCGGATGACGGAGAGCTTCCAACCCCAGTTCTTGCAACTTGGAGACCGTCTGCTGTGCAGTATGAGGTCGCGCGTTGTCGTGCAGGAGCAGCGGAGACGAGCGATTGACCAATGCTGGTTGGAGATGCGCCAGCTTCTCCATCATTGTGTTCAGTTCTTCACAGTACACATCTGCAGTAATGCTCACCCCGTTTGGTAAGAAGCTGTGATGAATCACACCGGCGCTAGACCACCAAACAGTGACCATCACTTTTCTAGGGGTAAGTTTTCGTTTAGGGCATTGTTTAGGTGCTGAACCAGGATCCAACCAACTTGCTGAGCGCTTACGGTTATCAAACAGAATCCATTTTTCATCGCAGGTAACAATGCGGTTCAAAATTCCTTCATTTGTGTGTCTGTTGAGCAGTGCAAGGCACGTCTCGACGCGTACTTCGCGCTGGCGATCATTGAGTTCGTGGGGCACCCATTTGTCAAGCTTTTTTACCTTGCCAATTTGACGCAAATGGACCAATATTGTTTTGACGCTAACGTCGAAAGCTGCTGCTAATTCAGCCGTAGATTGTGTATCATCAGCTTCCACAATCGCCTTTAATTCGTCATTGTCGACCAAAGTCTTCGGACGACCGCGAGGTTCATTTTTCAGGTCGAAATTTCCAGAACGGAAGCGAGCAAACCAATAACAGGTGGTGCGTTGGTTTGTAGTGTTAGCTCCGTAAACGTCGTTGATGTTGCGTGCCGCTTGTGCCGCGTTGCTGCCACGACGGTACTCATATTCCATAATTACTCGAATTTTTAACGTATCCATGATGACGAAAAAGATTGAAATGCGATGAAAATGTAACACTAATCAATAAAGAAATGACTACTTTTAGAAAAAAAAATCCATGTTTTTAAAATAAAATTAATTTGAAATTAGAATTCTTAGCCAAACAAAAATTATTTTGATTTGAAATGGCCAGTACTGCAGAACGGCAATTTCATAGGTAAAGACCTAATTTTGAAAAATAGGAAACGCGTTGATGTCTTTTTCAGGATGAACACCCCGATGTGAACATATTGGCATTAGTTTATATTTGAACAGTTCGTATATTTTTTATTTAGCAATACGACGAATACATCGACAATCACTAAGCATGTATCTATATTCGGTAGGTGTATAAAAATTGATGTAGATAATAAGTTACAGAGAAAAAATTGTATGCTATTTTGCCTTTCTACTACGTACACCCAAAGACTTTTAGAATGGAAATAAAATGATTCACCTGATTTAAGACTGGATTATTAACGTAAGGGCAACTTATAGTAGCAGTTATTTCTTAACGTGATTGTTATTTATAAGTTAATCGGTATTTTTATTAAGTATATCGACACTGCACTATAAGCACCTACAAAATTTGAATAGCAAAAACGTGAAACGATATTTTGCGGAGGCGTTCTCGTGCTGATGAGCTTCAGCTTGGTTCTTGTTTATTTATTGAATAAAAAACTGCCCAATTCATGCAATAAATAATAATTTCAAACGTGATAATCCAATATGTATGTATTGGAACTGCATATAGTGCATTTTAACTTATTTTCAGGCGTTGTTAATACAAAAATGCAAAACACAAAGATCGTGCAAGTGCAATATTAAAAATGTCGAGTTATTTCATATAACAGTTATCAATAAACTGTTATGTTTTTTTAGCATAATTATAGGCAAGTGCAAGATAACAAACTTATGCACGAATTTATTTACTAGTGAACCCATCAATCGTCAAACACATCACAGAGCTACATGCAACACAGTCCGAAGGTATTTTTTTAAAGATATTGTAGAAAAAATGTTGCACACAGAAAATATTGCTAAAGTTAATGTTACAATGCATGCTATATTTTATCGCTAGCTTACGTGTGAGCGCATCTCGTAGCGCGATCGCAAGTGACGTCAGAGCGCCGCGCAGCCTCGCGTGGTATCGCTCGAACATGCGAATATCTACGCAAGTTTATAGCAACGCTAGATATGGTATGCATGCACAAGAAAAGTTGTTCTACAAAAAAAAACTAGTAGTAGACTTAAATATTTGAAAACTGATGCATTAAATATGGCACTTATTTAAGGAATTAAAATGACTGTAAACATGACACCTATTTACAATGCAACTTATGGGGCCACTGCGCAACTAGGCATGCTTAAATCTATTGCTGTAATGATGAATTTTTGTTCAACACGCTAGCAAATTATTTATATGCACTAATTACTGAAATTATCATATTTTAAACTATTAAAGTATTAAAACCATTGTTCTTTATAAAACCAGGCCTAAATAAAATATTACAACAAAATGATCTATTGTAATATTCTGTGGCTCACATAAAATTAACCTCATTACGCCATCTATCGTCAACATCGACAAACAAACACCGCCATCTATTATAAGAACTAAAAACTACTACTTACAGGCAGGGTGGTCGTACAGCGGCGCGACTCTGGTGCCCTCTAGAGGACCGCCTGCTAACTTTGCGGAGATGGTCTCTAGAAACTCTCTGATCTTCTTCAATTCTCCACGAGTAGCATCGCTGGGCCCTGGTACGTCGAAGCCATCGCATTCCTCATCTGAAGGTATAAAGCACGTGATTCATAAAGGAAGAGGGTAAACTTCGGCTTAAAACAGTCAGCAATGTGAGCTTTAGAGACACTTTGTGTGTACCAAAATATATAGGAACTAGTTTACAGTGCAATGGAAAGTAGACCAAATAGTGCTATTGCAGGTTAATGCCTATTAAAAGTCTGTTCGTTTGTCCCAAGTTTAAGAGACAACAGCGCTCGTAAAATACTATGGTCACATGGGTGCAGGCTGTTGGAAGCTGGTGACGACATGTGGCCAACGACAGGAAATAGGTACGCAATAAGTCTAAGAAAATTTATGAAAGGCACGTTATATGTACACAGCACCTAAGCCTGCCTACGTTTAGTAATGTTTCCTTGGCTAGTAAGAATACTGCAAGCTGTAGTTAAAGTTAGGAAACACAGCCATATATGTGTAGGAGAGTTTAAAGATCAACTTGGTGCGTAAACAAGTTTTTGTCAATTGCCTTTAGTAATTGTACTTATACATACAAGTCTAGCGTATACACGCTTACTTAACCAATGGCATTGTATGATGGTACCTGTGACACCTTATAATTAGTAAAATATAGTATAACGATTCGATAAATTAAAGTTCCAGCGATGCGACTTTATTGCGGCCCGAACAACAACGTTGCATCTGTTTCCTCACATTTAGCCGGAAAATCATGAACGTGCTAATGTCACAAGCCATCCCACGTGCCGTCATTTTGATACAGACTGTTTACCTCATTATTTCGGCCTTTCTTCTCAGAGTAGTCAGATAGGAAACGCCGACCTCATCTGGTTTTTAAAATATGATTGACGTGTAAAAGTGTTTGTACAAACATACTTACAGAAATAAAACCATTTATCGCATAATAAAACTAATCCGAGAATCAGCACTTTTCGAACGTCAAAATTACATAAGGGAGTCCCCCAAGACGCCAATCGAATCCTTTCCAATCCTGTCTGCAAATATCGTCTCTCCACCTATCCCGAAGGCGTCGTCGTACACCTCATGCACACTATACTACACGCATAAAACCAGTAGTTTTTCGTTGATCCAATTCTATTCTTCAGGTCCAAGATTGATTTACGTTAAATATTTTGGTACTAAATGAAAAAAAAAACAAATGTATTAGATTTAAATTATTATAATGTTAGAAGTTGCGAATGTGACATCATGTTGAATGGAGAAAAAAACTAGAGTTTATTAATCAGACGGTTTCGAATCCGCGCGTTCTGTTTATTTTAGCTACTTCCACAGCATATGGCATTTTACTGTGGGCTCGGGCTGCTGACATTGAATCCATTTTTATTTTGCAAAAGAGAGCTGTCAGGGCCATTTAGAATCTACGTCGCCTCGAATCTATTAAGTAACTATTTAAAAATATTAATATTATGACGGTACCTTGCCAATTCATTTATAAAAATATACGTATGAAAAAACTACATCTTTTTAATAAAATATTTGATTGACATAATTTTAAGACTAGAAATAAAGATAAAATCGATCAACCGTTTTTCAGATTACCTAAAGTACATACATCTTTTATGGGGTACTGCGTTAAATTTTACAACAAAATACCTTGTGATATATTGAAATTAAATGAAAGAAAGTTTAAAACTTATATTATAAGTACACTTTGTAATAATAATAAATAATAATAAAATTACAAATTAGAGGATTATATCCTAGATAAGAATGCTTGGAAACATGCTGGTCCTGCTCCATAGGACAATCTAGAGTCTAGATAAAATCAAACTGGCTGCTAATTTAATTGTATATTTTATAATTTTTACGACATTGATTTAACATTCTGTAACAACTTTAACTCAGACACAAAATTATTAGCAGTTAAAATTTTTGAAAAATCATCTACTTTTCATTATTTCTAAATATTAGCACCATGTAACTATCTATCAAATAATTATTTTTCCTGTCATTGCTTTACATTTAATTATTTTTACCTATTGTGGTATAGTCATTTTATTCTAGGTGCATCGTGTTCACATATAATTAAAGTATACATAATATTGTCAAACATTTTAAAAGAGTATCGGTGGAGTTTCTTGCCCATTCTTCTCCATACGAAACTACCTTTTGGAAGGGGCAACTAGAATTAATTCTAGTTTCTTGTAAATGTTGACTTTCAAAAGTGCCTTATAAGTGCCTATTAGAAATAAATGATTTGACTTTGACTTTAATGTAATGGCCGTAAGCACTACTGCTGAGCATGAAGGCTTGATTTCGGGGGGCGAAGTGTTATTGTTTTTTTTTGAACGTGAAATGTAAATATACTATAGGCTTATACTGCTTAACTATTCTGAAAAAACAGGCGTGAAGTTATGTTATGTATAACAAGTTCAATTGCCGTGACTGAAATTTTATAAAACTCAAACCAATTCGAGATCTTCAGACCCTATCCTCTTCAAAAACGTCCCAGTTTGTCTACTGACCTATCTGCTCGAGCTTGTCGGTGGAGAGGCTCCACGGCATGACGCTGATGGCTCGCTGCACCTGGTGAAGGAACCACGCGCCTGTCTCGAACTTCACCGACCTGAAATTAATGACAGAAAATAATCATAATATTAAAATAAATGTGACTTTTTATGTAGCCGTGTAATAAGTTGTATTAGTCACCCATAAATAGTATTTTATGGGTGACTAGTTTTTGCCCGTGGCTTTGCCCGCCTGGAGGTTGGAATTCCCACGGGAACGTGCTACCGGGTTCCGGGTCCTAACCCAGGTCATGGTCTATCCGTGTAACAAATTCCATCCAAATCCGTGCAGACTTAAGGACGTCAAAAGTTTCGCAGACAGTACACAGAATTGCTTTTGCATTTATAATATTAATCTATCACTGCAACATCCACAATTCATTCCTTGACCCACACAAATAGCAAATAAAAATTAGGTGTTCTGTGAAAATCATCTTCAAGGTTACACGTAAGACCGAACACACGCTAATAATTATTATGATAAACGGTGTTAAATGTTTATTTGATGCCGTAAGTTTATAACGAGTTCACGATTATTTTCTAAACAATGCTGACCTTATTGCCAAAAGACACAGCAATGGTAGCAGGAATACAAAGAGCAAAAAAAGAAATACGTTACGGAAGTGAGTGATGTTGGCTGCGGCAAAAGAAGCATGAAAATAGAATAAATGCTGTGGAAATGCGTTCTGTGCAAAGCATGTGTGGTGTGACTATGAATGATAGGCTGAGGAATGATGTGACAAGAAACAGTGCGGTTTAAAAGAAGATGTAGTTACAAAAAATGAAAAGAGTACGCTTAGATGTTTTGGTCATGTTGAGAGGATGAATGAAAGGCGACTAACAAAACGTATTTATAAGGCAGATGTGAGTGGTAACGCCGGCAAGGGTCGCCCTAGGAGGACATATAGTGACCTTATTGGTGAAGTTCTTCAGAAAAGTCAGGTGCGTAGTACTCGCAACTGGCGTGCGTGTATGACCAGATGTATGAACATAAACGAAGCAAAAGGAGTATGTAAGGATCGTAGCAGGTGGCGTTCTGTAGTTTCTATCTACCCCAATGGGAAGAAGGCGTAAGTTTATGTATGTATGTAATTTGTTTGTATACTCACTCTCTTGGATAACAGATGCAGGGTAGAGCCCCGCCGTGTTTGTCCCCCCCGCAGCTACGACACACGCCGTCGTCTTGCGACGATGTGATGCATCTTCTGGGCTCGTTCCTGGAAACAAGATAAAATGAAGTTAATAAATGATAAGTATTACGTTAAGAGCCGACTTAAACAACTTCAGATAACTTTTATCTGAGGAATAAATATGGTGGTTGGACATATTTCAATATGTCAAACCTTCATATTTATTCTTCTGATAAAAGTTATTAGACGATTGAAAAATCGGCTCTAAATAAAGCACCACTAACGGGCCTTCCTTCATTCCTTCCTTCCACCCAATCCTTTATTTTCAATGCGCAACGGACGCGCTGCTTTCAAAAGTATAAGGGCAAATAAAACTCAAACCCAAAACCTTTTGAGCACATACATACATACATAACATCACGCCTGTATTCCCCGAAGGGTTAGGCAGAGGTGTACCTATAGCACACCCACATTTCGCCAGTTATGTTTAAGTCCCATGTAATAGGGGGCGAGCCTATTGCCATCAACCGGGCACAATTATTTTGAGCACGGGTGTGCATAAAAACCTTAAGAAGTCCTGGATTTTTTCAGTCTGTCAATTAGTCTTCAAACGGTATTGAAATTAATAAACTGAAAACTATGCTGTGAGTTTAGCGAGGGGAATAGGTAGGAGGAAAGAATTCAGTTATAATCTATTCCGTGATATACACTGGCCTTCAACTTAGTAAATTGCCGTAACTTTTAAAGTACACAAGATATATTTTTCTGCTTCACAGGAAGAGTCCAATACGGTGCAGGCTCTGTACACGTATGGGCTGGCATCTCTTCAGAAGGTCGCATAGAAAATGGCACTCTGACGGGGAAAGATATGCTCAAGAAAACCTTAATGAGTATGCAGGGCCATATTTAGTAAATATGGGTGATGGATCGATACTGATGCAGGATAACGTCCCGCCACACACCGCTCGGGTCGTTCAAGAGTACTTTCAGGAGGTTAGTAACAACTTGATGGCTTGGCCATCAAGAAGTTCTGATCTCAACCCGATCGAGCACGCCTGGGATGAGCTCGGAAGGCTGGTCAGAAGCCGCAGAACACCTACTATCACCCTCAGGCCCTAAAACAGGCCCTGATGGAAGAATATTCCGCAACATCGTCTCCGAATCCTCGTCTCCATTATGCCAAACCGGCTCAAAGCTGTAATCAGAGCCCGAGCAGGCAATACCAATTATTAATTGAAAAAAGGCGTAAAACATACTTATACAAGTTGTTTGAGTTTTTTGCCAGTAAGTTGAAAATGGTTATTTTTTTGTTTGTATCTTTTTTTAAGTCAAAAACGTCCATCATCATCATCATCAGCCTATATTATTCGTCCACTGCTGGACGTAGGCGTCTCCTAGTGAACGCCCCTGAGCCCGATCATCGGCTCTCCTCATCTCGTCTAATGAATCTTGTTACTAATGTAACAAGATTCATTCATATGATGATTTATTCAGTTGTATGTGTGTTCTTGTTGTTGTGTTGTGTTGTTCGTATTGTTGTTGTATGTTTTTTTGTTGTTGTTGTTGTTCTTGTTGTCTAAACAAGGTATAATTTCAAAGAAAGTTCATGAAATTTGCTATAAAGCTTTTTTATTTCAAAACTCTGTCTTGTAGAGCTTAGGAAAAATTACATCTTTAAAAGTGTGGTACTAAGTTTTGAAGGCCAGTGTAGTGTAAGTACCACAAAAATTCCAATAAAAATTATCTTTGATTTTCACGATAGCTTTAAATTATATTCACTTATAGTGATAAGTCCTTATTTCCTCAAAACTATCCAATTAGTGTTGATGAGCACATAGAGAGAGCGGATTAAATTCATTGGATAAGATTACTTGACTTTACAGCTTAAAAGCCATCGTAAAATTTGAAGTAAGTTAGGCGAGCATTATTATCGACGTTAGTGTTATTACCTAATTGACGGCCATTATAGAAAACCCTGACCGTGGAATATTTAGTTAAGAACCGGTAAAAAACAGGCCACTGGAACCGATTTTCTAGTCACAAAATTCTCTAAACTAGACTAAAAATCACCAAAATTTTGTTTATTCCTATCAAACTACGTTTCCTATTTTGAAATTGATTACAATGACATATCTTAACTATATTTTAGATTGACAGCACTCTAATGTCATGTTTAGTTATTCAATTTAGTGAAAATGGCAATTTTGCTATTCTGAATTTTACGTCTCTCACCTAACATTTTGATTGTAAAACTAAATCAGACTATTTTTAATCACGAATATAAAGGTAAGTTTGGATGCTTGTGAGTTTGGAAATCATTACGGAAGCTTATTTGATTGTACCTGTTGTCGATTCACGACATAATAAACAAACATCACATTACATTAACGTTTACATACGTACGTACACACGTACGTTTTTTATATATTTTAGTGATATTTATTTTAAAAGTACGTATATATGTAAGTATATTCTCTTATTGTATGTTTATATTTAAATTGGAAAATGGTTTTCGATTTTATGTATTTTGTTTTCCCTTCTTCACTCACACACGTTGTCTACATCTCTTTTAATATACTCTCCTATCACAGGTATGCTGGAAGAGTTTTCTTTAGAAATAAGCCAAAATCAAAGACAAAGTTTTTATTTGGAAAACATAGGTGGGTGTATTAAAAGGTGTTGCAAATAAAATATGTATAAGTACACTATGTTTTGCCGTTGACGGCGTACAAAAATAAATAAGATAGGCATCTAAATTTGGATAAGTAACAGAATTAAATTTCATTACAATTAAATGACAAATCTTTCCATTTCACGCTAAATGACATAAAGTACTTACGTACGTACATAAAGTACTATTTGACGTACAAAATTTGTACGTAATGTTCTGTTCCTTTCTTCCTGTCTGTTTATATGTGTGCACATAAATGGTTAAATAAATAAAGCAAACACAGCACACATTATTAAAGCCCGGCGGCGCATGAATCGTTGCACGGAATGTTACCACTTCATAAATATTATGTTTTTAAACATTTAGAACTAGTTATAGTGTATTTATTTTATTTCTTATTTTTTGTTTATTTTTAGTTTTCGTATGCTGCACTGATTTTGACGTCATCACGTCAACGCCGGCTATCGCTGAAAACCAGCGCTGGGGCTCTGTCTCGCATAGGGCCCTAGCATTATGCTGAGCGATTGCCGTTTTGCGTGGATGCGACGCATATTTTACCCCAACTTGTTTATTTTTTTTTGTATTTGTGTGTTTTTTCTTTGCGTCATGTTTACCGCAAATAAACGTATTTTCTTTCTTTCTTTTCTTTAAATAAATAAAGACTCAGACAAATTCAAGATGTCCTTGATAGGGCTTTACTACGCCGCGGCAACGAGAATACCAGAGATTTTCAACTTCCTGAACGAAAAACCGGATTATCTTTTCTCGAGATCACAATTTTACTAGTAAACTAGTTTTTGCCCCCGAATTAGCCCGCGTGAGGGTCGAAAAAATCCTATAAAATCGTTCTCCATTAAAAATTCATAGTTATATAAATACTCACCTATGTGCCAACTTTCATGGTGTTCGGTCAAACGGTTTACTCTGGTCTCACAAAATGTTTATCTGGTCTCACAATATTTTTTTTTAATATTTTTAACACACTACTTACTAACGTTTTTAATAATATAATTCAATCATGATTCGAAAGACGCGTAGCGCCATCTAGCGTCCTAAAGCAATTGTGACCGTCGGCAGTTATTGTTCTTTCCCTCAGGAAAAGTACTTTTTATTTTGGATGAAAGGTACTCTATGTCCTAGTCTGTATCCCTGACAACGTATACCTATGCAAAATCCCATGACGATCGATTCAGTGGTTTAGGCGTGAAAAGGTGACAAAGAAACAAACGCATTTAAAATATTAGTTAGGATTAGCTTTATTACGTTGAAATAAATAGCAAGAAAATCCTGCTACCTGAATCAATTTTTAAATGCTGTAGTTTGTCGATTTTAATAAAATTAAAGGGTTTTTTTTTCATAATGAAGATCGAAAACATATCGTTGAAGTTACATTACAAATCCGTTATCGAATACAGGTTATTGCATCTTAATTTATAAAAATAAACAATAATATAGTTTTACGCCTTCGTTATGCTCCCTGTATTTCATTTAAAAGATAATTATTTGATTTTACTCAGATATTTTTGCACTTCGGATCGTTTCGTTCAGTTTCATTCACTCTTTATTTTAATTTCCTACATATCTTGGTCTATGATCTACGCAACTTAGTGATTGTCAAACTCGATTTTTGCTGTGTCAAAGTTGTTTTTAAGTTTAGAGAATCTTGTTTGCAGAATAAATAGCTTTTAAGATTCTCTTAACCAAAAATAAGAAAAAGTTGTGATAGTTTAGTTTAGTTCGGTGTACAAGAGAATCGGAACCAACTCTCGGGATTTGTAATAACTTGGTAATAAGGGATCTGCGATCACCAATACGTTTACCAAGCATAGTGATTGAGTGTGCAAGATTGTCACAATTAGCTGGTGGGTGTTTGCGAGGTAAAGCAATGAGGACGAGGATCTAACTAAGAATATCCTGCTACGATAAAACTTGGCACTAAAAACCAAATTGAGAATAAAAAATAAACAAATTGAGTCTAGTTCATATTACAAACTGACAACGTTATACAGCGAGATATTTTCATAAGCACGAATATAAATTCTAATAGTAGGAACCATAATAAAATAAAGGTGCCTACATATAATATAAACAGGTATGTATATACCTACTACAATTGTTACAAAATTGAACATGTGTACTATGTGTAACTTTACCTGTTCATTCTCTGCTGTTGTTGCTGTAATTACGTTGCTACATCCCGACATTATGCCAGAAAGCAATTTTTTAACTTTTTATTATTCACTAACATGAATAATGTGAAAGGATTTGCATAATCATATTGCGATCTTATGAATTTGCCTATTTAACGAAACGTAGACAAATCTAAAGAAGTTTTATTTGGTATTTTTTTCGAAATGTTGTGTTTTCCAACTTGAGTGTTAAGAAATGCAGAGTGGACCAACTTCTCTTCTGTGAAGTTGTCAACAAACAATTGAAAGAAGCTTTTCTAAGGTCAAATGAAAATTCGGGAACCTAGTAAGACAGATGTTGCTACAGCCAAACTTGGCCTTATTTTTCAATGGTACCGTTTGTGTCATCTCTATCTTCATATAATATAATATATTATACATATACTAAAATAGAAACGAAGTTAAAACTACACATTGAATATCTTTGAAAATAAGTATTTGCTTCGAGGTGTGTGGGAACGAGTGTGAAGCCGAAAATATAGTTTCTAGAATTTTGTCCGTATGTCTGTATGTTCTGGATTGGCGCAAAAACGGCTGAACAGATTTGGCACACAGATACTTTATAACCTGGTTTAACACATCGGGTACTTTTAATCCCGGTAGTACTTTCTTATACGATATTTTCCGACATCCACGCGGGCGAAGCCGCAGGCAAAAGCTAGTAGTAACTAATTAAGTAAATAAGAAGTCATGATTACGTACTTTTATTCTAAAAGTGTTATTTCATTATAATTAAGTAAGTATATCGATATATCGTATCCTATCGATCAGTGAAACTACATCCCTACAGACCCAGTCCAACCAAAAAATTCAAAAGATCTACCATACTTACGCATTAAAACATCATAATAATGTCAAGACCATTCTATCGCCACATTTAGTACGCATAAGATGTGCAATAGACAAATAAATCTTTCATTACTGTTTTTACTTGCAAATGCTTGGAGGTACCTAATTGGGAAACGCGTTGAGTCATAGACCAGGCCCCTCCTGGCTACGGAAAAATACTAATGTCTTGTTGGCTCCCAAGACCCGGCTATGCCGTGGAGTTACGAAAATATTGCTACATAGGCTCGGTATCTTTTAGTTGGTTAGTTAAAGTCATGATATTAAGTAAATGGAGTTATTAATAGGCTTTCGTGTGTAACTTGTGGCGTTTAACTAAGTAGATATCGCACCTTCGGTAGGACAAGGGCATAACTGACAAAAAATCGAAAAATTACTCAAGTATGTCAAAGTGCTTTAAAAAGTCCCTTTTACCGGGAGAAACAAAGACCCGTATTAATATCAGCATAATGCCGCCAGAGGGCAACATTGCCTGTTGTCTGTTGTCATATTGGTGCATTTTTTTGACTACTAGCTCACTCCATCGTTGATTTTGTCTCTGTCTACTCTGACCTAGACTAGAGTCAAAAGCAAACCAATCTCAAAAAAATAAAACTTGGCGCGACTTGATCTTAAAATGACTCTCCTGTAAAATCACATAATAAGTGCCATTATGCATTTATCCTACCGACGAAGGTGCGATATAGTCGCGGACTCATTCCTTGCCTCAAGATTTCGTAAAATTAAAAAGAATGATGGAATTGCTGCTGAATATTTTTCGGGCTAAAAAGACTGCCCACGGAGCGCCAGACTATTATTAACATAGGTCTGTACCTTTTAAGTTGTGCCACACTTAAGGAAGAAATTGTTGTGTGTCGTAAAGTCATTTGTTATTCTGAGAGTTAAAAGCTTGCAACAATAATAACCTAATTGATTACAATCATTACATGTATAAAATACGATTTATTCATTTACAACGCTTACCGCTGTTAGTTAAATTTCTTAATTAGTCTTAATCAATTTCTTTTGGTTGTTACTTTTCAGGTGGTTTAAATATGCGGGATCAGTTATTGGTGTAGGTAGTAATAATAATTGTTCTAATTCTTAATTATTTTGTGGGTAACCACTAGGATCAAACTAAGTCATGAATTTCGGTATAATAAATAAATGTATTTATTCACCTTCCGCGCAACATGTCTTTTTTACCTTACTTCTCTATTACTCGTCATCTCGGTAGTCATCCCGTTTCTAGCCACATCATCTTTCAGACAGTCCATCGTTCGTTACGTTGCTGTTCTACTACTCGTAAAGCCATTCATACTCAAATCTTTCCTTACGTCATTTTTCTTCTTCTTCTCTCCTATGAACATAATCATATACATAACAATAATAGTTTAAGCTGTCTATTAGCCAGTTATTAAACGGGGCTGATGGCCAAGGTGCGCATTTTTTAAGCACCACCTATAATTGATGAGTGATCAATGACACATATTGATACAGAATGTGAGAACGTTGTAGGCCTAACTTGTAGACTGTAGATTTGTAGATCTTTTTCTATTTTGTTGAGTACCTGTTACTTGTTGACAGGCCTACACTGTCCTCCCATACGTATTAACACTGTTATTTGAGAACATTGAAAAAGCCACTTATTTTTAAAAGAGTAACCGTGGAGTTTCTTGTCGGCTCTTCTCCATAGGAAACGACCAATTGGAACCGTGCACCTAGCTTCTGACGTTTCATAAGTGCCCATGTAGGTTTATGTGAAATAAAATATTTTGATTTTGATGAAACATATTTTCTTGACTGCAACGGCAACGCATGCAGGAAGTTTGGTATTTTTGGGGTTTATATAAAAACGATGATTAAAGTTAAGAGACGTTTAAACTTATAGATGTTTAAACGTTTCTTAACTTTAATCATCGTTTACATTTATAAACGTGTAGTTATCAACGTTTATAAATAAAGGGGTTTGTGTTTAAAGGCTGACAATCAATAAAATTGATTTTCTCACATTGTATTGGAGAGCAAGATGGTTCCCAATTGACACAACGATGACAATATCTTAAAAGCGCCGTCGTAACAATGTTGAATGTGTTAATGTCGTTGTGGCTCTTATATATAATTGTTTGGCTTCCTACATTTATGGAATTTATAAATAACACTCATAACATCAGCCTTATTGGACTAGTGGTCGAGCTCTATTGCTGAGCATGAGGTCCTGGGTTCGATTCCCAGGTCGGGCAAAGTTTTATTGGGTTTTTCCATCAGGAATTTCTCAGTAGCAGACTGGATTTGTGCCCGGTTGAGGGCAATAGGCTCGCCCCTATTGAATGGGACTTAAAGATAACTGGCGAAATGTGGGTGTTCCATAGGTACACCTCTGCCTGACCCTTTGGGGAATACACGCATGATGTTACGTTATGTTATGTTATGCTGAAAATAACTAGGTATTTATAAAATGGTATTCGAATAAAATTATTTAAATTAAAAGTGTCCAGCATTTTTTGTAGGTACATTTTAATGTGCAGCAGATGCAGTCACAGAGAAGCAGATTAATGTCTGAAGACCATAGCTTCCTTCCTACGCAAATATTGCAATCCCTTTCACATCGTGTCGAGTATGCAGATTTCACACAAGAGCTGCAACTGGTTGCGGCCACCAGTCGCAGCGACCAGTTGCCTCACAGTTGCTTAACGGTCGCAGACCAACTCGGCTCAGGTTTTGACATACTGGGCGCCATTCTTGGCTAATCTCCCTTCTGATACCGAGTAAGCAATTCATTTCACTTAAGCAATTTGTAACACTCTGGCTTTTCATATGTTTGTGTTTACGCACTTATAATTACCTAGCACTTTTTTTTTAATGGGTTGGTACGTAATTATTATTTTATTGCATGTTTTAAATTACAATTTTAATGAGGAAGAATGTATAATGTAGGTAAATAAATTATGAAGTCTTTGAACTTCATATTTAATTTCATTCGTTACTTGTTTTTAATGATTGATACATTTTTGGTTAAACAAAGGATTTCGGACAGAAAACAGAATAAAATAACACTTAAATTCTTGAAATCTGACTGCATAAACAATGAAGTAATTGGTGATAGTAAAAATAACAGTTTCTTGATTATTTATAAAGAACTGGTTTCATCTCGCCGTCAAGATCGCGCCAAGGTCAATAAAATAGCGTCAAGGATATTTTTTGTCGCAGAACGTCTTGGATCGTCGTGAGATGAGATAAGATGACTGCAATGAGATTGCACTGATAACAGCAATAACTTAAGGAAATTAAATGAATGACAAAATTAATGTTTAAAAAAAATGTCTACGTCAAAAGATACGTTCTATTTGTCATACTATTTATAATGCTTCTGGTTTGGTACGGATATGCTTGCTGTTATTGGCTATGACGAGAATTTAATTCGTATTTAGTTATAATAGGATAACGTTTATTCCTTATGGCAACATTTTCTTCAAGCACAATTTAGCTCTCTACCTACATGGACGACACCGGGGGAGTTAGTACCAGAAGTCTTACTTTTTGCATTGGTAAAACAGCAGCACCTACACTGTTTTGCGGCTTCTATGACATGGACAGCAGCATCTTACTGCATACCTATACAAACTGCAAATGCTTCTCAGAAAACTCTCACTGTTTCGCATAAATCTGCGAGCCTGAAGTGGGGCTGGACAGGTCATACAAACAGCATGCATCAAGACAGATGGGCCAGGATCGTCACACATTGTGTGCCTGAAGATGGGTATCGTCTCCGAGGTAGGCCTAGGAAATGCTGGCGTGACGATCTGGACTCGTCCTTGCCTGATTGGTCGGAGATGGCAAAATATTAAGAAAACTGGAAATATATGGAGGCCGGCTTAAGGTTCGCCTGCGCAAGCAACAAGATGCATTTAATTATTCAAAAATTTAGCATCTGCTTGAACAATTGTGTAATCTCGAACAAGGATTTTTTAATATTGTATCGGCCGATCCGCTAGCGTGTTAGGTCTAATCGAATGTAAAAGATCCGATTACATTAGTATTTCATATTATTTTACTATGCGCAAGCGCCGAACGTGTTGCCCTGTTGCGTTGGGCATTGCGGAAAAACTGTTTCCAAATATAATATTAAAACGACATCTGTTTAGTTAGTTATCAGTAAAAAAACTGGTAAATAAATCCTTTAAGTGCCTACTTCTTTTTATTAATTTTAGTTTTGGTCCTTCGAGCCGCGTAGCTACCGCGTAGCTATGCGCCTCGAAGGACCAACATTGCAACAACAACAACATGCCTTTTAAATTACCTCTATAAATAGGTATTTACGGAGGTAATTTAAAAGGCATGTTGATTTAAGTAACGGAATTGTATCAGTAGTATACTTAGAATGTTTTTCTTTAGGTTCTAGAACTGTTAGAAAAATAACATAACATCACGCCTGTCTACCGCGAAGGGTAAGGTAGAAGTGTAGTTATAGTACACCCACATTTCGCCAGATATGTTTAAAACAAACTAATAATTATCTATATAATAGTTCATCATTAGAGCGACTTAAAGCTCTCGCAGACAGGCGCGATGCGACAGCACGACGAGACTCTTGTAGAAAAATTTCCTTGAAGTTTTCATAGAAATTGTTCTGCTAGAGTGCTGTCGTGCCTGTTTGCGTTTATTGCAACGACCGAAGAAAGCGTTTTTCCTTTGACAGACGTATGTCGGGAAGTTTAGACGTCTGATTTCCTGTTGCGTTGTATTTGCATGTCTTTTTCGCGGTGGTGTTTTTACTGTATCAATTAGTACCTATATTTCTTTCTTTCCAGTGAGTAGTCTTTTACCGTCATTGTTTTGTTGCTCCTGAAATGATCCTAGTATTTGAGATAAGTAGGTACTTCCCATATTCTATCCGATCGCATTGCAACTACATCATTTGCTCCAAACTGTCAAGATCTTGATACTACATTTACATCAAACATACGTTGAGAAATCTAGAACGGTAAGGTCACAATTAGTTTAAAATTAAAATTAGCTTAAATGTCATTTTCACATACTAGCTCTCAAAAAATTTTCTTAGCGTCAAAATAATAATTTCTTTAATTTTTCTTTTCTTCCGAATACTTAATTTATTTTAAAATGTATATCATCCACTTTCATACACGTCATATTGGAGTCAAGGTGAAAGATCATGTTGTGTAGATATAATTGAAGCGAAGCCGGTGCAGATACATGGAAATATGCACTTATTAGTGCAATCTTGTTTACAATGTAATGCAACTTATTAATTTTATTATCTATTTGTGGAAGTTCTGCAAACACTGCTAGTGCTCTGAAAATGTTTGATATTGAAGTAGATATAACAACATTATACTCGTATTTCCTTTGTAAATTATTTCCAAGATTGTAATGTTAATATTTAACCAATTTTAAGTCTGGATATCCGACCTTAAAAAGGTGTCTGGGACAGACTGGGTGCGGAAGGTGGAGGACAGGGTGTTGTGCCTGGGAGAGGACTATGTCCTAGGCCCCAATTTTGTATGGTTATTATTATTGCCCGCGTAATCTTACCACGTCAATATCGTGTCTTTTAGAAACGGTTTCGTTCATTGTATCATAGAGGAAACGTTATTAGCAGATGTCGTGGTCAGATAAGGAATTGACGTGGTTTCAAAGTAAGAAATCGTTAAGTGATCATAGTGAATTAGGGCCCTGCAGTGGATTGCGATAGGCTGAGTTCATTGAATTTTGAATAAATATTTATTGATTATTCTTATCTTGTAGAAGTCCATGGTCCTGAATGGGAGTTATGCTTCGCTACACGTAAGTATATTTAAGTATCTCTACTCGGTCGGTATGGATATTAATTCAGGAAAAAATGAGACCGTAAGAGACGAATTAATTAAGACTTTAGGGAGAATGCAAAAGACTCGTAAAGAGGCGAAATTTAATCAGGAAATACATATGCGGGAAGTGAGATTATGTGTAAGGACTCGAGGCGTAATTAAAAACCAAAATAAGTTACCTTCAGAAAACATAGGTTGGTACGTTCAATGTTCATGTTCAATTAATGCAGCCGTCCGTACGAATCTTTTTAAGTACATACTTACTGTACTTTTTTTATCATCAACACTAATTCATTTTAATAAATATTTTGAATACACAGAGCGTTAATTAATAACTCATTGTATGTTCGTCGTATAATAAATTTTAAGTTTCTATAATGAGTTTTTTTGGACAATTAATTTTAATTATAAATTATTTTGTTTTTTTGGACAGAAAGGAGTTTGGAACGTAGGTCCGTAGGAACGTAGGTATGTTAATGAGTAAATCGCTAATTCAAAATAATTTACGTAATTTGCTTCTAAATTAACCCTACTACAAACCAATTAGTTTTCCTCACTCAATTTTCTCGGAAACAATACAATCTCTTAATTTTCAACTATATAGGTATACACATGGAAAATTTATCTAAGTCAAATTCGCGTAAATTACTTTTATGTAGGTAATTTTATAAACAAAGCTATAAAAATATGGTCTTTGGTATAATTATTTACTAATTAGGTAATATAATGTCAGTGTACCTACCTTAATTCT
The DNA here is from genome assembly GCA_916610205.1 of Griposia aprilina. NCBI lineage: Eukaryota > Metazoa > Arthropoda > Insecta > Lepidoptera > Noctuidae > Griposia > Griposia aprilina. The sequence continues at coordinate 26,102,905 of OU744284.1, forward strand.
TATTAGACAAACAAAGTGGAAGAATTTAATTAGAATAAACCCTTCCCGAATGAAAATAATATTTATGGTTCATATTTAATAAAAAAAATAAAAAAAAACTGAAGATGAAATTACTAAATTTCATCTTCAGTTTTTGCAAACATGCCATAGTTTTTTTTAATGAACAGGGACACATTCCATAAACTTAGCAAAAGGGAAGAATAACAGTATTCACAAGAGCCTTTTTAGAAAGTGTGAAAATATGAACACAATTACGTATTGTAGATTTACTTTGGAAGAACTGTCGTGTTTCAAGACGTTTTCAGTGATACTCTATCTGAAACTCAGTTACTTAAAAGTGTCAATTTGATCTTACTCTTAGTTTTTGGTTGATTTATATTTTAAATTAATAAACAAAGCACTTTAAAATTTTACGTTTATTTAAGCATTATAAAAACCTAGTCGACGTTGGCACAGGAATTCTGTTTTGCTGTATCACAAAAATACATTTATTATACAAACACGCAAAAAGGCAAGATCTTACAAAATATAGCTAAAATTCTATTAGAAACTTGGTCGATTATAACAAAAACACTATTCTAATTCAGCCTATGAAAATTACTGGATACATTGTACAACAATCTTAATTTTAACCCGTACTATTAATAACTAGAACACTTTAAGCAGTCACTTCACTAGTTGTCCACATTTTTTGGCCTTTCACTCGTCGTCCAAGTCAAACCACAATGACGTCACACTCCTAGATCCTTGCTCCCTCGCCTGCTCCTCAGTTATGATCCTAATGACCACCACCTCCATCATGCAGAGAGCGAACAATATCAGGAATACAGCAAAGTTCGACCCTTGGTGGTGGAACTGAAAGGAGGCTGGCAATGGCCCTGGTGGTGGCCAGGCTGCCACCCCAAAAGTCACTAAACTCGATACACTGGATAAACTCATGCTCCTGTTTCACATCACTGTCGACAAAGTTTTTTTTTAATTCGCTGTTTGTAATTCAAATACGACAGTTCTATTGTCATATCATTTTGAATCGATTAGTCGTTTGATTCGAATTTGTATTCGCGATTCGATTACGCGTTGTTTGTTTACAAAGCGTGCAAATCGCCCGCGTGCCGGAACGACTGTGCGGGTCGTTATCGCGGTCGCGGGCCGCGAATGCATCGGCGCCACCAGCCGCTGTTGCAACTCTCTTATGAAATATGAATCGCTTTAGTTAGATTCTTTGAGTTGAGAAACGCTTGAAATGCGAGTGAGCGCAACTGTTTTGCGGTCAAGGGTGCGCGGGTCCAGTGTCCGATGACCTTTATGTGTGACGTCGAGTATTGTACCTAATCGGTTAGGGTACATCGTACCTACGATGTGGGGCAGAGTAGTTGCGATATGCCTGTTAATTTGTATTGTTTTGCGCCTTCATTAATACTATTAGACTTAATTAGGCTGCCGAAACAGGTCACGGTTAAGTTTTTTAATTTTCTAGTTCTTTTTATTTTAGTTATAATGATTTATTGTAGTGCTTAGACATTAGTAAACGTTGTAAATCCTCATGGTTTTGTATGGGTGTATATTTAGGGTCTGGCGTACGGTCTAAATGGAAGGTGTACGAGTAAAAATAAATAACTTGTTATGTGTCCATGATTATTACCAAGCTAAAGTACTTCCTGATTGGAATTCTCATCAGATGACATCAAACTGGGCCGCGGCAATGTCCTGATAGAAATAATTAGGTACACACTTTCACACAAGTATACCAAAATGTGATAATATTATCTGTCGAAAGCCGTTTGCGATATCCCACATTTTGACCGATATCGGTAAGTATCTACCTATCTGCAACCTATAAACGGGTTATCTATCGAGGTCGCCTTTTGTGTAAATATTGATTAAGACACGCATAACGTAACGTAATGACTGGGCAATTTTTTCAAAATAACGTAATTTGTCCTTTTTTAACAGACATCGAAAAGGAGGAGAGGTTTGTTGTGTTTTGTTAACCGACTTCACAAAAAGGAGGAGGTTCTCAATTCGTCTGTTTTTTTTTTATTTTTTTTTTTTTTATTTTTTTTTTTTATGTGTGTTAGCTCATAACTTTTTTCTGGGTGAACCGATTTGGATGATTCTTTGATAGGTGGTGCTTCACATGTGGTCCCATTTAAATTTGATGAAGGTCTGACCAGGTAGTGGTATACGAATTTGTGTGGGCTAGGTACCGCAACTAAAAAGTGAAAAATAAAAACTTTTTTACAAAAAAACAACCGACTTCCAAAAAAAACACTAAAAGACGTGAAAAATAACTTTAATTTCGGAAGTCGGTGGCCAAACACGAAAATACAAAACCAAAGGCACCGACTTCCGAAATTAAAGTTATTTTTCACGTCTTTTAGTGTTTTTTTTGGAAGTCGGTTGTTTTTTTGTAAAAAAGTTTTTTTTGTTTGTTGTGTTTGTTTTGTTATTACCGGCAATTGTGGATCGATATCGAAAATTATTATTTTTATTGGATAGGGTATGCCTCAAGGGTAGTCCTACATAAATTGTATTAACTTTGATTGGGTAGTTTATCAGTTAGCTTCAGTAATACGTATTTTTTCCACTTAGTGCATATTAATGATGTTATGATAACTTCCCGTCACTGTTATTTACATAGCAAGTAGTGGTATCACAACTAAAAAGTGAAAAATATAATCTTTTTTACAAAAAAAAACTTTTTTACAAAAAAAAACAACCGACTTCCAAAAAACACACTAAAAGACGTGAAAAATAACTTTAATTTCGGAAGTCGGTGCCTTTGGTTTTGTATTTTCGTGTTTGGCCACCGACTTCCGAAATTAAAGTTATTTTTCACGTCTTTTAGTGTTTTTTTTGGAAGTCGGTTGTTTTTTTGTAAAAAAGTTTTTATTTTTCACTTTTTAGTTGCGGTACCTACCCCACACAAATTCGTATACCACTACTTGGTGTGTAAATAACAGTGACAGGAAATTATTAACACATCATCCATATAAACTAAGTGGAAAAAATCTGCAGTATTAAGAATAACTCAAAAACTACTGGTCAGACCTTGATAAAATTTAAATGGGACCATATGTGAAGCACCACCTATCAAATACAAAAAGAATCATCCAAATCGGTTCACCCAGAAAAAAGTTATGAGCTAACACACATAAAAAAAAAAAAAAAAAAAAAAAAAAAAACATACAGACGAATTGAGAACCTCCTCCTTTTTGTGAAGTCGGTTAAAAAACAACCAACTTCCAAAGAAAAACACGACAAATTGAAAAATAACTTTATTTTTGGAATTCGGTGGCCAAAAGCGAAAACACAAAACCTAATACACCGACTTCCAAAATTAAAGTTATTTTTCACTTTCTAGTGTTTTTTTGAGAGTCAGTTGTTTTATTGTAAAAAATGCGCCTGTCCCACCACTGTCGCAGCGCCTGTCCCACCGCCGCCACAGCGCCTGTCCCACCACCGCTGCAGCGCCTGTCCCACCACCGTCGCAGCGCCTGTCCCACCACCGTCGCAGCGCCTGTCCCACCACCGTCGCAGCGCCTGTCCCACCGCCGCCACAGCGCCTGTCCCACCACCGCTGCAGCGCCTGTCCCACCACCGCTGCAGCGCCTGTCCCACCGCCGCCACAGCGCCTGTCCCACCACCGCTGCAGCGCCTGTCCCACCACCGTCGCAGCGCCTGTCCCACCACCGTCGCAGCGCCTGTCCCACCGCCGCCACAGCGCCTGTCCCACCACCGCTGCAGCGCCTGTCCCACCACCGTCGCAGCGCCTGTCCCACCACCGTCGTAGCGCCTGTCCCACCGCCGCCACAGCGCCTGTCCCACCACCGCTGCAGCGCCTGTCCCACCACCGCTGCAGCGCCTGTCCCACCACTGTCGCAGCGCCTGTCCCACCACCGTCGCAGCGCCTGTCCCACCGCCGCCGCAGCGCCTGTCAGCTCTTGTTGCTGCGACAAACGAGTACCTACTCGCCGGGCGGCTCTATGTCTTTTACTTACACGGTGCCTACAATCTATTGTAATTTTTTTGAGCTAGTAAATCGTTCATAGCTAGTCGCTTCCTCGTCGGGGCGGTGGTGGGACAGGTGCCTAACCTACCAGTCTGTTATTATTGACTGTATAAATCCAGTTTCATGTGACATTTGTGAGAAACTGTAATCTCGGCCAGTATTATATACAAGTTCTGTACGCCGCGCCTTGATAATTTCGCAAGCGCGTTAAAGTTGCAAACGAGATAAGTTACTTGGATTAGTCCTTCATAAGATTACTTTAAAGGGTTAGTCACCTTAAACAACCTTTTCTATCTTATAAGTTATACCTAAGTTTTCACATACTTTTTTATTGAGCGTTCCTCTGCGTGCGGTTCTCAAGCGGGGCAATGTTTTAGGGGTTTTTTTTTTATCAGGAATTTCTCACCTATGCTTGATGAAATTACTGATGTGTATACAGTCAGCATCAAAAAGATGATCTTTGTTCCATAATATTATATGAATGAAAATAAATGATCGATTCGTGCAATATGTTAACAAAAATCATGAAGTAATATCGAATTCCGTCAGATCCAAACTAATAATGATTATTGATGAAGATTAGATTCAGTACAAAATTATTAAATTATTTCTTAGAATACACAATTATGTGTACATTCGTCCTTTTCCATCGAAACTTTTCTTAAAACACAAATCCTTTAAACACTAACCTCTTTTAATAAAAAAGAAAACATTTCTAACCTCACTTTTCAACTGTCATTTTCCCTGCGAAACTCCGTTTCCTTTTATAGTCATATACATTCTTTGTTCTGTTCCCAAAACAAAGAATGTTCATTTACATAGCATACAAAGATGCCCCCGAACTATCAAGCCGACGTTCTTCAAACGAATTAGTGGACACTTCCGTGGAGAAGCTGTTGCTGGTCAATCCAGACTGTCCAGTTCGGATCATGCTGGAATACATTAGGAAGAAGTGTCGTCTGGGCAGCTTCACCCAGTTCGATCTTTGTGACGAGAGCGGAGTCCTGAAGGGATTGTTTGCCCTAAACACCTACGCGTACGCGACTGACCAGTTCGAGCACAAGAAGATTTATTATGTGATTGTGATAAAGCTGGTAAGGATAATTTTGTATTTGTTGGTAAGTAGGCATTGATTATGCGTGTAAAATGGAGACCAATGTCGAATGGTTCCCGTTGAATATAAGTATGTGTATCAGTCGCATAATCCGAATACATAGAAGGGTTTTAATCAAGGAAAGAACTACTTATAAAAAATATATCTTAGTAAACTCACAGTCGTAATTTCGTTTGGAAAATTATATGTGCGGCAACAAAAGTTTTCTTTAGCACCTGCAACCTAGCGTCTTTTTTATATGTAGGCGACGAGTTAATAGAACAGCTTCAATTATATTAATTCATCATCTTTACTATTCCAACAGAATATCAAAAAACCAGCGTCAATTTACGAGCGTAAATTAATATGACTCAAAGCTACCGATAAATATATTTACTTCTGAATTGATAACTCAAGTGACTAATGTTGTAAGTGAGCTACTAAGCGAGCTCGGGACTTAGGGCACCCCGACTCGGACAGGTTAGGTTAGAAGGGAATGGCGGGGTCTAAAAGACCCCGCCATCCCCTTCGTGGTTATTTTTTTTAAACCACCCAGAAGTAGGAGCCCCGCCAAGCGGGGCTCCGTCGACTACGCTTGTCATTATTCATAATGCGTGGGCATTATGAATAATGCCCCTATTTATTACTTGGTCCATAACGTTGCAGAATTATCACCATGCTGCGTCATATTAACAGTAGCTCGTTTTACAATATATATTCGCTTGAAAACCATTTATTAGACGCTAAAAGTTTGTCGCTTACCTATTAATTATTTAGACAACTAAATATATTTGAAGACGAGAATGACATTTTAAAGAAGCTGCCTTAATTAACACCCATTTCGTTTTAGTATAAATATCTCTGGTCTTAAGGCATACAGGCGCGACGCGACTTTTGAAGAACAATTTCCATGAAGTTTTCATAGGAATTATTATACTAGATGCGCCTGTTTGCGGGAGCCTTTATGAGTTTTCACTTAGAGATCTAAAGTGATGTCATTTTTAGCGCAATACGGTGCTGATGGGAAAAAAAATACAGTCGATATCCCGGTCGAGCAGTGGGTCATCACAAGCTCAAATAGAATAGTTGCAAAGCTGCATAAACCTAACATGAGGACAAATACTCCTAACAAGCCCTTTTTCCTAGGAATTGGGCAAACAATACGCAGTGCTGCCCCAACTGAACCAGGAGAACAAGCTGTACTACGACCTGCAGGTGAAGGTGAAGAAGTACATGCTGGTAGGCGAGAGCAGCGCCTTCTTAACGAGGAAGTCTGTAATCGGGGCCTCCGTGTTACCGCCGAACATCTCGGCGGTCAAGACCGTGATCTCGCCGGCCAAGGGGACCGTGAAGAAGAAGTGATGGCGTGGAGAAAAATGTAGGTTTTGTAAGGGCATGTATTTAATCGAACCACAAAAGGGAACAAAATGTATTCCCATTTTGTTGTTCTAAGAATACTAAATAGCCAATTAATTGCCACCCCAAATCGGTTAGGTAAGGTCGCAGTCGACCCCTTGGTTCTTAGTTACTGCGACCAATTTTGAGCACAGGCTATTAAGAAAAGGCATTAAAAGTTAAGTTAGAAAAAGGGATTAAAAGTTTTAAAAAGGCACATTGTGTACAACACGCGATGCACCATCATCATCATCATCATCATCATCAGCCTATATTATTCGTCCACTGTTGGACGTAGGCCTCTCCTACTGAACGCCACTGAGCCCGATCCTCGGCTCTCCTCATCCAATCTCTGCCAGCCGCCTTTCGCAATTCGTCACTCCACCTGGCCGGCGGGCGTCCTACACTACGTTTGCCCAAGCGCGGTCTCCACTCAAGAACTCGTTTTCCCAATGATTGTGGGTTCTGCGAGAGATGTGACCAGCCCATTGCCACTTCAGCTTGCTTAGACGATGCACCATGCATGCATGTATGTACCTACATTTGAAAGAAGAGTGAAGAAAATTGGAGAAGTCTTAAACTTCATCATCTGCCTCGACGTTCTTAACTAGGTATGTTGGGGACTTGGGGTCGGGGGAACTCTCTAAGCACGAAATTCGTAGCGAAACTACGGATTTCGTGCTTAGAGAGTTCGCTTACGCAAAGTTACGGGCGTTTCCTACTTCGTATCACCTACGGACATAAGATTAGTTTGGGGCCCGACCTAGGAATGAGTGAGCAGTTGTCCCTACTTCCGATGTGTGTTTACCTGTCCGGAAAAGTTAATTAATCGGGTATAGTATTCACTCCAAAATTTCAAACTACTTTGGGACGGGTCCGTATCTTCGTTGCCGGACTTAAAAAATAAGCCCCCAGTTTCCAGTCTCATCTGATGCATCTAAATACCAGTATTTTAGAGGAATCAACTGGCCTATCTGACCTACACAACCCAGTAACTGGGTAACACGATCCCCACTGGGATAATTTCATAGTAAGGGGTAAGAAGTCGTAAACTTGTGTTGTAAAATATGAAATACTTCTATAGTGGTGGAAGTAAAAGGTAGAAGCTCCCATGAATAATTATTTTAAATCATGGACGACATTTTGTTTGCATGTATTTTGTTAATAAGTCTTATTCGAGACTAGCTTTTGCCCGCGGCTTCGCTCGCGTTAATTTAGACTTTGACAATCAATTCGGGTTATAATTCAATTATGATTCGAAAGACAAGTGGCGCCATCTATTATCATAAGAACGTTATTGTTGTTTTCCTCGGGAACAGTACTTATTTTCGGGATGAAAGGTTACTTAAAGACCGGGTAGTAACCAAAATTGCCTATCTTCAATTTGATTTTTCATGAAATTGATAAGACTTAGGTATAAAATAAAAATAATATGAGTAACTACATGATATTTTCAAACTTTTTGTGGAACAGGAACACAATTTTTTTAATTTTTTTCGATAAAACAACATCACGAAGTTACCTCTAACTTTCACGTTTTTTCAATTTGTACTTAATATGCTAATGACAAATAGGATAAAAGTTAGATGATTATTTGTATTAATACAAGGCGAAAAAATTGTGGAGGCATTTTTTGAAATTCCTTTTATTTTTAGTTTTATTACGACTACAAGCTTTATGCACTTACGACGTGTTTAGTTCGTGGAAGAAGTCATCTTCCGTCGCACGTTGCGGGAACTTCAAGCATATTTTTGTTTCACAAATCAGTCGCCGTCGCTCTGTTGAGACGAGAGGACTGCGCTTGAATTTTCGGCTGCTTTGGGATATAATTTATTTGCGTAAATAATATTTTCGTAATTTATCACATTGTAGGAAAGAGACTGTGAAGTAGAAAACATGAAGAAACCAATAAAACCACTTCCGAAACGATTATTAAAATCGCTAAGTACTGATAAACTAAATAAATACCGCGGCTAGACTATAAAATAAAAATATTATAATAATTCAATGTTGATATTTGAAAACTCAAGATGACACATTTATTTGACAGATTTTTGACTGGTATAGTACAACTAGCGCCATTGCTCTGCATTTCGGTCAATTTTCTTGCGGAGAAAATTTACAACATATAGTTCGTGCTGGAGATTTTAGATCTTATTGCTAGTATCTCAAGCTCCAAATTCGTTTACTCCCACTTTTGTTGACAAACTCCGTGTAAGGGTAACCTAAGACGAACCATTTCGACCGACTTTCAACAAACCCCGAATCAAGTTGAAACTCGAAATTTAACATACGAGTATAAGTTCAATTTCCAAGATAATAATATTTATATAATTTTAAAAGCTAACAGTCTTAAAATAATAATAATAATTATGTACAAGTATATAAAAAAGGAGGGGCAATAATCATATGGCATCAAAAAGTTTGACCGCATCGCTGTCTACAGAAAAAGTGCCCAAACTCAATATATTTATTATTTGTTTGCTGATGGGTGATTCTTAGAAAGGGAGGATAAAACATGTCCAGTCCCAATACTTCTTTGAAATTAAACCTTAATTAATAGCAATAGGGTTTTAATATACTTTAATAACCGGCACAACTATTTACACAACAAAAAATAATATTAAACATAGTTTAATTTGTAATTTAAACCAAAATCTTCCTCAAACGTCATTATCTCGCATGTCCCACAAGACTGCGCTTGGTTATTTCGTCTGATAAAAAAGTCAAACTAACTCGTACGTCTTATTTTTATATGCCAAATCGTCTTCAAATGATCAAAGTTCCTATTAACCGAGCATTATATACATTTCATTCATTTTATTTAAGAAACCAATACGACTTAAATTTTGTCATAAAAAAAATCATTATACGCAGCAAGGATTGCTTCAAATATTTCTCTATGGTTTTCCAATTTACGTTGAGTTTGAAGCACGCGGTATGCTCCCCGCACCTCCCTCAGTCGATCTTCACGCTTTGAACGGAGTGAACGTGTCGTGTTTGTCGACCAGGTAAGTTTACATTTCGTTCTTAATGATTTGTTATCAAAGTCGTCATTATACTTTTGCTGACTGTTGTTGCAAATAATTGTCACATTAATCACATTGTTTGCTATTATTTTGTATCGAAAGTGAGCTTATTCATATCAATGTGTTTTAAAGCAGAATTTGGTCGGTTTCGACAGGTTGCAACTTGTTTTCTCGATTTCGTCATTTTCACCAACATCATTAGCTTCAAAATGTGTGTTGCGTATAATGACAGATAAAGAATATAATGATTTGTTCTGTTTCAACTAATGATAGCTTTTTGGGATAATAATTTGTGATAATTATATGTATGGTTAAATTGTAAGTTAGAATATAGTAAACGAATAAATAAACATTTTAAACGATGTCCTTTTGCTTTAAGGTCAGAATGCTACCAAAGAACATAAAGGCAGTAGAAGAACGCCGTCGGGCACAGCAACGACTTTGTAAAAAGAGAATATATTTAGAAATGAAAAACGATCCAGAGTTATTAGCCATAGAACAAAAGAAAAGACGTAACAAGTATAAGAAAAGAAAAGAAGAAGGTAAAATCAAATCTATAAAGGAACGAACTCCTCGCGCTCAACGTGAGCAAAGAAAGAAATGGAAGGAAAATTCCAAAAGGTACTGAAATTTTACTGATAGCTATATTTTGAATTGCATATTTGAATAGTTATGATTTTTTTATTTAAAATAGATACAGACTAATAAAAAAGCAAAAAGAAACGATGCCTACATTTGATTCAGTGGTAATAGAAGCTTCAGAGGAGGCTATAGACAAGACAGAGGGGCAGATCAAGACTGAGATGTCACGTGATCCATTGCATCAAATTTCTCCTGCAATGAAAGTGGCAGTAAGGAAAATACGCTATAATAAGTATAAGAAGAGATTTGTGTTGATAAATACTATTAATAAATATAAAAAGACAATTGAAAGCCAAAGAAAAACAATACAAAGATTAAATAAGAAACTTCAAGTGGAAGAAAATAAGGATAAAGATAGCCAAACAAACATCTCCAAGTTCGTAAAACAAAGTAAAACTAGATTATCATCTATAAGCATAATATCAGGTCATAAGTAAATCATACGTAGAAGAAGTTCATAAATTTTATAACGATGATGCCAATAGTTCTATAAGTGCTAGTAAAAAAGAGCTTGTGACGAAAAATAAACTTAAGATGCAGAAACGGTATCTGAATGCCCCACTGAAGATACTTTATCAAAAAATTATATCTCAAAGCGGTATAAAAATAAGTTACTCGACTTTTTGTAAACTTCGACCCTTTTGGACAGTTTTCCCTAAACCTACCAATAGGGATACTTGTCTCTGTTCCCGACATCTTAATATGGAGTTATTACTTCAAGGTTTGCATAGAGCTTGTATAGTAAATGTATGAACTTGTGAGCAATTACTATTAAAACTGTGTTGTGACTCGAGAAATTTAGCTTGTTTAAATAGAAGTTGTAATACTTATTCGTCAAATCATCTTGAATATTTAAATGTTACCGATAACAATGTATCATCTTACGAATGGCGAAAAACAATAAAAGAAATAACTCTGAACAATGAAACTAAGAAAAAACAACAGTTGACTGAAAAAACAAAGACTTCAATTAATATTAAAACAGCAATAACCTTGAAGCAGATTTGAAAACATTCTTGAATCATGTCCACAAAAATAATTTTCAATATAATTTCATTAAAACTCTTAAAAATAACCTAACGGTTCCGGAAGCATGTCTACATGTAGATTTTTCTGAAAATTATGTCCTGAAATTTGTCGAAGAAGTCCAGGCTTTCCATTTCGGTGGTAGCCGCCAACAAGTGTCTTTACATACTCCTGTGGCGTACACCCACAATTTTTCCCTCTATATTATATACCTATTTATCCATGGCTATGATTTAGGAAGTGTACCAAATTATAACCATAGAAACATTGAAAACATTGATCCTAATTATGTTGCTCCATTGTCCAAATTCGTAAATCGTAACCAAGGAACCCGTACGCAAAATCCAAATAAACGAATATTTGTTCTTTCCGACATTATAATAGGATAAAGCAACTTTCTTTATAATGGTGATTAAGGAGAACCAAAATCCAAATTTTAATTTAAATACTATGTTTCAATTAATATTTCCTATTATTAACATTAGGGTTTATCTCATAATGAGCATTTGTCTCGATTGAACAGATTAGTGGACGCGTTTATTGTTGATCGAGTTTCATATTTGATAAGTTAATTAAAAATCATCTTCATTTAGATAATGAAAACCATAACGTTAATTAGCCTGGATCAGAATCAGAAGTATTGTCGGCCATGCTTATACCTATAGACCGTCATATTGATAGTGCTTCAGATTCTGATATTTTTTAAAGGTTTTGTGTATCTACATCCAAAAACACTGTATAATGTTCCTTTAATTAGGTTTATGATTACCAAATAAATATAATTACTGCAAAAGTGTGAATCAAAACTATTGAAATTAGAAAAATAAGTATTTGAATAATGTATGTTGTTTTTTTTAATTTAGCATTTAATAGTTTATTTAATACAAGTTTTTGAGGCCCCGCCCGCATGGATATCAGAAAAAAGTAGTTTATATCCGTCTCTAAGTCACAGGCTATCTTTGTACCAAATTTCACAACAATCGGTTTAATCCTTCAGCCGTGAAAAGGTAACAGAGTTACTTTCGCATTTAGTATAATTATCAGTAAGGATAAATCATATAAAAATTATATTATTTACACATAAATATACTTTCTATCTGTGATTTAATGATTAAAATATTGTGTTGATTTTTAATTGAGTTGTTTTATTTCATTCTTTTTGTAACTTTAAACATTAGGATTTAACACAAAATCATTATTCGTAACAGTCGTCATTTATCCTCACCATGAAATCATTTACTTCCACAAGTTGTCATTATCATCAACAAGTGTTTTTTTTTTAATTTGATTTATTTCCGAAAATGTTAACTTTACAATGATGCCTCCTTTATCAATTTCACTTAAATTAATCAAGAAATGATTCTAGTACAAAATAATTGTTGTGCCACAAGGTTTTATTTTTTTCAATAAAATCGTCGAAAATATATTCCGGACTAAGATTCACCCTGATAACTTGTACTATTTTATTTTCAGGGTATCAATTAAACATATAGGTAGATTATCGGTCTGATAATATAAGTGGTGTTAAGAAAATAAACAAACCGGAAAACTAAAATAGGTAATGGGTTTATTGCGTGAAAAAGTACGAAACAGTGTGCACGAGACATGACATTTTTCATACGGATAGTGTTCTCATGAGTAGATCCCTTTTTAAGGTGGGAATGAGTAACGACTATGACGGATCACAATGTTTGGGATTATCGCTTGCTTTTCAAAGGTAAAGTTTCAACAGTTACAAAAGACGAACCTAATAAACTTTCGAATTTCTTTGGCACGAATTTATATATATTATATGCCAATTATTTTGTCGGTAAAGCCGACTAATGTACTGTTTGTTCCGAAATTGGACTATTTTTCACAATCGTTTTCGGCGAGGACTTTGATCTCCTCGTGCTCCGCGCAGGATAGGTTTTCACGGTTTTCATGACACATGCCATTTGACTTTGCACAATACAGTGCAAAATCCACCATACCAATATTATTTTTTACTTGGTAACACGTTTGCTAATTGACTTTGCACGATCCTGCAAAGCAATATCCACGATATACCATTATATTTTTTTACTTGGTTAACACTGTTTTCCACGAAGACGTCGTGTGGTCCAACTTGTAGAAGGCCCTTTGTAAAATTTGGTTACATTATAATTTTAACTTTGTCACGTCAGCATTGAGTTACTAGTTCCAAAACATAACTATCATCTATGATTCTGAATTCAAGCTTAGCGTATAGTATAGGAAAAATAAACAGATTTTTTTCCTACTGAAGAATTTCATTTAAAATAAAGGTACTGGACAATGATCATATTTCGTTTAAATATTGTAATTGAAAAACAATTCGAGGAACAGGGTTGCTGATCACAGCGGTCCAACTAATTTCCTTAGTTGATTGCTATTTTTGTTCAATTGATTTCATTTTCTCGAAGTAAAAAAGCGGAAGGTAAGTGATGCGATTATAATTATTCGATTTCATATCGTCAAAAAAGCAAGTTTATCGAGTTTGTTTTCATCATCATGTAGGTAGTGTCATGAGTATACTTGATGGAAGTGCTTTGCTTTTTAGCGTTCTGTGCCTCAAAAGAAAAAATCGAAACACTTATAGGATCATTTTGTTATCCATCTGTCTGACCCCTTTTCTCAGGAATGCACGTGGGGTATCAAGTTGAAATTAAACTTAACTTATGCCTTACTTTGGAGCTGTAAAAAATCGAGCTTCTAAGATGGTTACTTAAATTTTGGCTTAAATTGCCATTCATTTCGCATATTTTGACACTCGCAAATAAATTAAAACCCATAAGATACATCCGGTTGACCTTGAATCACGAAATGTGGTGAGAAGCAAGGTCTCACAGTACAAATAGTTACAGGAAAATATCTGAAAATCGTTCATTTGTAGTTATATTACATAATGTAGGGGACCATATTTTCTCAACTACAACGTTAAGTTTGTCTTTCAATTCGGAATCGAAAATTTTTAGGCCGTATCTTGAATTAACATTTAGTCTTTTAATTCATTCAAGTCGGTCTACTCTCCTATCTAACAACAACCCACCAGCATCGGTAACAGATTTAGGGACATGAAATAATATTGAATAATATACCTACTTGTAGGTACACAGCAATCATACATCATGGTACATTGAATAGAGTGGTTTCATCTGATTATTTTGCGTATACATACTACACACAAGATTCAAATTCAAATGCCTAGATATACGCCGGGCGAAAAGTTTCTGGTGGCGGGAAGAGATTGTGTTTTGTTTTCGTCGTGTTTGACGAGAGGGGTAGGCAAAAAGGCGCGGGTGAAACTTGATTTTTTTCTGTCTTGCTGCGCCCTCTTAAGTCCGTTTCTGTACCCCTGACAACGTATATGCAAAATTTCAGGATGATCGGTTTAGTGGTTTAGGCGTGAAAAGGTAACAAACAAACTTACTTTCGCGTTTATAATATTAGTTAGGATTAAATAAATATAATTACTTAATTAAAAGTATATTTAATTTTATTAATTCGTAAGAAAACGTGTTGATGTTGTCACGTATATACCCCTAGCCCATAATTCGCCAGTTACGTTTAAGTCCCTGTAATAGAGGGCGACCCTACTGCCATTAACCGGGACCGGGCTCAACACCAGACTGAGAACTTCCTGTTGGAAAAACCCTATAATACTTTACCCGACAAGCCTGGGTAAAGCGATCTATACAACAAATACATTGCGTGTAATAATATTTTTGCTCAATTTTAATAGTGACTACAGTATCGAGTGGTTACTATACAATAATGAGCTGTCCTCAATAAGTAATGGCACACGCACACATAAATACAAATCACAGTAAGTATTATAGCTAGTCCACCTTCCGGTATACACTTTACACAGTGGTGGAGTCGGTTGCTCGTGACCAAATATAGTACGACAGGTTCAATGTGGCGGGAATTAATTGGTAGAGGCATAGAGTTAGGTTTAGACTAGAGATTATGGAGTTGGTAAAGATATACAGTTGGTGGGATGAAACTATATCTATCTTTTTTTCTGACAAGAGACTTGATTCTACGACAGATTCTTTGAAACGAATGAAGTAATTACTGAAATGTAGAGCAAGAAAGTATATCTACTATTATCTTGATTGAGCAACAACTTGGGCATTTAAGAATCTCAGGGTTTCAAATATTTATTTGCTTACACATAAGTATTTATATATTTATGAAAGCAGAAAATAGTCTCCTAAAGGGCAGTTTTATTTAAGAAAAAATCAGGCCAAGAAATAATTCACAATCCCATGGGCTCTTTCCATAAAAATAATTTATTTTTTCATTATTCTGTGGCAACAAAAAAACCACAACTTACCTTTACTTGTTTCATTATTATTATTGACTATTGTCACAGAATACATAATAGTACTAGTACTGAAGATTCACCCCGCAAAATAATTTATATAAATAGCGACTCTTGCTACGACACAATAAAGTGCAATTCAGGTCGCAAAGCGCTAATTGCCTATAGTTAGGCCACCTACGGACGGACGAAAAAATATCGCGGCGGGATTTTTTCGCCCACTAGATTTTCAACGCACTGCTTAGCGCCGACATTTGAAAGTCTAAAAATGATTTCCACCAAACGGCTCGCATTGCATCGGATCGGAACGGATTTTACAATCTTTAAACGATATTAAATCGTGTACACAGTATTTAAAGTCTATACATATATTACCAAGCCGCGCAGCAGCTAGAAGGCGTGCGTCTTCCGCGACCCGTGATCGTAGCCGAAAGTATGCTGCGACGCGCGATCGGCTCCGTTCGCCTGTCGTCGTATCGTCAACACGGTAGGAATGAACCTATTTAACTAGGCGCAAAGAAAGAAATGCACGTCCACGTGCATTTTTTTACCTTTCGATGTCCTTTGGAAGTGTGAAAACGTGAGGTTCGGATCCTTGTTATTATTTAAGCAGCCGAATGCGATGCAATCTGCTTTTGCCTTCATTTTAGTTAATAATATCTTAAGCGATGAACGGACGACGCGACGAGAGGCGGCGCGCGGCTTGTGATTGAGTATCGAACTAATGTGCGTCCCAGCCTGCGCGCGGCAGCCCCACTGAATTGGTCCGACGAGTCGACCCGCCATGTACTTATAGCTTCATAACTAATACGCGGAGTGCGCCTGGCCTGCTATTATCTAAGGCTCCAAAGAGGCGCGACCCGCGACGCGAATCGCGCGCAACACAAACGCACAGCTGGTCGCGCGACACGCGGTGCCTTTGTATCGCGCGCAACACAAACGCACAGCTCGTCGCGCGATACGCGGTGCCTTTGTATCGCGCCGCGGGTCGCGCCTGTTTGAAAGAGCCTTTAGCCACTCTATGAAGTAGGTAGGTAGGTACTTTCAATTTTAATTCAATCCTGCCCGCGCCTGTCTTTACGGAAGTCAGTCACACGTGCGCAGGAAATTCAGCGATCACTACACGAATAATAAGTGGGCTTATGTAATAATATTATAGATTTATAGTCCTATTCTTACGTCTCCGTCTACTACATTGTAAATTTTAAAATTTACAAAGTCTGCCTCGTTGTTCTACGTGGTAGCAAGAGCTGAGAATGAGGCCCAGGGCCCGGCAGTCTCGACATAGATAGCGACGCTGTTGCAAACTACCGATCGCTAAATATTAACGTGAATCCTCAGTTATAGCCCGCCAAATTCGAATTTTCTATGGTTTTTTGCAAATCGCAGCTCTGTTGTTCAAAATTGGATTCGCGACTGTGGGAATGATACATTTATTGAATAATAATAACCATCAATTTCATATCAATCGTCAAACTTTGGAAATTTGTTGCAACTATGAATTTTTGAGAATATTTCATATGAAAATTATCTAATCATTACAGGCGTGATATGATGATGATCATAATAAATGTGTGATCCATATCATTTAATTTTGAAAACAAACAACCACAAACAGTAACGTAGGATTTAATTATTTTGCAATCGTGGAGAGGAGATTTGGTGAAGAAAGCTGCCACCGCAACGAACTCACAAAAGGGCTAGAATATTGTCGTAGTAGGACAGGGGCAGTCTGTAGAACGCAGTGGCGAGGATAGGGGCCCCACCACGAACGCATCACGTAAACATAACGTAAATTCGAACGATTTTTGAATCGAAAATACAACCTACTGTCCTATTTTTAAAGCGTGTTTATTCATTAAAGCGTGCAACACTGAAATAATTTCTATATTGACATATTTAATTATCTTTTCATTTTCATCAGGTACTTTTCCTGATGCCTTAAAATTATCAGTCGTGAAACCACTTTACAAAAAAAGCAATAAAAATGACGTGAAAAACTATCGCCCAATTACTCTTATTCCTATTTGATCAAAAGTATTCGAAAAATGTATGCTTAACAGACTTATCAACTTTTGTAGCAAATATAACATTATAACAAATGAACAGTTTGGATTTCAGAAGCACAAGTCGACAACACAGGCAATATTTTCCGTCTTGAGCAATATCCTGGGTAATCTAAATAATAATCATATAACAATAAGACATTTTTTCGACCTGTCGCAAGCTTTCGACTTTGTAGCACATGACGTTTTATTAAAAAAGTTAGAAAGCATTGGAATAAGAGGACTAGCACTACAGTGAATTTCATCTTATTTAAGTGATTGGAAACAATACGTTGTCATAGATAAAGTACATGAAAACTTACTTTCTTCCTATTTTTCTGACTCCAGGGAAAATAAACGTGGAGTCCCTCAAGGGAGTGTCTTAGGGCCCATTTTTATTTATATTATATGTAAATGACATACCACTAGTGACTAATCATAAATGTATATTATTTGCAGATGACATTTCAATTATAGTAACGACTGATAAGAAGTATAATTCAATATCTGATCATGAAATGGACATTAATAATACTATTGACAATATTTTAGAATGGCTACAGACAAATGCTTAATACAATTTTAAACTTAATATTGATAGACTAAAAGAAGTTACACAAACTAAATTCTTGAGTGTATTCATAGATCAAGACTTAAATTGGAAAATGCATCTAGATAATTTGTGCAATAGGATCAATAAATTTGCTTATGCTCTCGCAAGCTTGCTTTGCTTATGCTTAGACAAGTAAAGAACGTGACAAATAGAAAAACGGCAATAACTACATACCACGCATATATAGAATCCATTTTAAGTTACGGGCTTATTATATGAGGGAACAGTACAGATAAGGATAGAGCATTTATGCACAAAAAAAATGCATCAGGGCTATTTGTGGGCTTCATCCTGATGAGTCCTGCGAACCGTTTTTTAAAATGCTAGGTTTATTACCACTTCCCTCACTTTACATATACGAAATCTGTAAATTTGTGTAAGTGTTTTGTGTGTATAAGTGATTGTTCAAAAGAGCGTATAAAGTAATCTCTTGACCAACAAGGGATCCACACAGACTTGTATTAAAGGATAATCCTAAGTCAGCCAAGTTTGCTAAAAGCTGACTTGTGATGTGTGTACGTATATACAATAATATACCAAACGAAATAAAATTATTAAATAATGGTAACTCAAAAAAAAAAAAAAAAAAATTGCAATTACATAAAATGCTTTACACACATGAGTTGGAGATCACCTTTTAAGCAAGAGGATGCTTGTGTTAGGAGACTCCGCCCCCCCACTTAACATTAAAACGGTAATGCAATTGTAAACAAAGATAAAGAAAAAGAAAATCCAAGTAAAAAGTAAGCGCTAGTGTGATGTATGCGAGCGAGTGTGTGTGTGAGTGTATGTGTGTGTGTGCGTGTGTGTGTTTGTGTGAGTGTTTGTGCGTGTAATAGTGTGCATTGTATATATGAGATAATTCAATTTGGGTTCATATTTTTTTTTTTTTAAATAAGCTATATAAATGGCTGAATGGACATAACTTTTATGACATTAATGATTTCTTTAACTTAAAAATATAATTTTGTATGTACAGGTATTAATAACAATGTTTATGATGTATGATCTGAATGACTATTATATTATAGTATTACCAATTAATCTGCGACATTCACCTTTAACTCGTGTATTCATTATTTTGCATGCAATTGATACAATATTCTGTATAGCTAAACATGTCGACACTATATCAAACCAGACTGTAACAACTTTATACCATGTTTAAAGCAAATAAAGACTTATCTTATCTTATCTATTGTATTTTGGTTAAAAAATTTGCAACAACCACAAAATTAATATCCGATAGAAATTAATAAAATCTTAAAATTAAGTAAATATTATGTGCAAAACGAGTATTTTCAATTTTGAAGTCGTTCGAATTTACGTTACGTTTAGGTACTTCGTGTGTTCGTGGTCGGTATCCTGAAGATCAACCAATATTGGAAGTAAACGCACCTTTGTTTTTATGATTGTCAGATATTTGAAAGTATTGGTGTACTAACCAATTTATCTGGTACTCTTAGTTTTTCCAATTTCTCTTACTTCACATTGATTCGGACAATAGAAACATTTACCTTGACTCTCTCACAAAAAAAAAAACCGCAGCATTCCATAAAACCATAGAGTAACAAAATAAATTCCAATTTCGAACAACGGACTGTTCGCGCAACGAACCGTGTCGATTCGCTTTTGGCGCGTCAAAACAGTTGACAACCAACCAAATCAAAACGTCACCGGTATCCCCAAATTACTATAATTGTACCCCTACGTCATAAATTTAGCAGGTTTATACAAGATAACTGTTTACCAACTGTGACACTGTGCTTTAATTCCACCTAATGATTTGTTTGTTTTTTAATACGGTGTTTTTCTGTGTTCAAATTAAGTCAAGTTGGAAGCGTGAACGTTGCAAAACTTGCGGTTGACATCGATTACGTATTAATTACACGGGGTTTTGTGTTTTATTTGGGCTGGGCATTGTCTGTTCTGTGAGGCTATTGTTGCAAAATTTCACTGAACTGCGTTCAGAGTCTCCTTGTAACAGCGATACGCCACTATTAAAATGAGATTAACCGCCATTTTTGAATAAGTAGGTGGTTTTGTAACATCTGTACTCGTTTTATATGATACTATACTATCAATGTTTGATTGTTTTATGATAATTTTGAGAGTTACCTCATAGAGACCCCTTTATATCTAATAATACGGTACGGTTCCTAAAATTTCAATATCAGAGCTACAGACTAAAGTACTAAAGCTATTTTAATCTCATAAACCTACTCTAACGTAGCATTTTTCTTTCAGTGTTCCAATAGGAAAATCATTGAAGCCTCATTTTCGGTATAAAAATTATCAAATCACGACAACGACGGAATCACGGGTGTTTTGTTAATAATAATTATGACCTCCATAGAATGGACAAAGGCAGACATTTTGGCATTTTTCAAGGATTTCATGTTCAATTGGGGAAATATTACGCCCATTGGTATCGTAAAGGTTGACTCAGAGATGGTAATTTGAGCAGGATGGGCAACGGCGACTTCCATTTGCTCAAGCTATAAGAATAAGTAATTCCACTGTGGAAATTAATTCGATTGTATTATGTGTCACTCATTCAAGCTTGAGAAACTTAGATAGACGTGTCTCAAACGGTCGCAAAGCTCAAAGGGATTGAGCAGGATATATGATCACTGCATGCACAATGAGTCGTGGGCTCGTATTCGCTCTGAGACAGCGCGTTGGGGCAAGGCTAACCACGAAAAGATCACGGTACGAACTGGATGTCACGCATCTTTAACAATTATTGAAAGGAAGGAACACAATATCATGATAGATGAAAGGAATGGAGTTCTAAGACCAGCAAGGGGACATTACAAGAATATATTATTAAAAAGAAAGTTTTGGGTTGGAGTGTAGCTATGGAGCGTTTTTTTTTTCTTTTTTTTCGGTAATCTATCGACTACCCCTACGTGTTTCGTAGGTCATAATAAATGCTTCTCAGAACCTAAATGGTTTCTATGGTCAAGGTTGACCCGATACTGCAATACAATTAGTAAATTCCGGAAAAAAATATCCTAAATATATTCACATTTTTTTTAACATTTTTGTTTTTGTTTTATTTGCTCTTAGTGCCCCTAAGCGTATAGTCCAACCGCCCAACAGTTTGTGGAGTCGGGTTTTGGATAATAATATACTTACCAAAGGTTGTCAATGCTTTCACATAGATTTGGGCACAACCTGCGCACAGTGCGCACGAGCACTGCGTTCTCCGTGAAAATTGATTGCTACGCTGTTACCGCGGATTACGTACGTGATAGGTTATCAAACTCGCAGAGCTTTCACTGTTGCCATTATGTTACTAATTCCTGTGCTTCAGCAATGTTCTCTTAGTCATGAGTTAGCTGAAAGAAACATTTCTAGCGGCTGACGATGTACAGCGACGCCGTCGTTATCACTATGATTTATTTGGCGGCAAGCCCGTGCTTCGTACGGTTGCATTCAAAATGTCAAAACATCGAGAATTCTGTGCTTTATCTAAGTGAAATATTCATGTATACACATAAACCTTCCATGGTAACAACCGCATGAAAAACTATTATGTACTTTAGAAAAAGCAGTCACACAGACAGACTGGAAAAGTGTCTATGTTTTAGACTGAGTATAGCTAGATAGATGAAGTATGTGAATTATCTCATAAACAGAGGTAGGCAGTCCCTTAGCATAGTTCAGCAACTGCCTTACTTCCTTAAGATTTAGTCCCGAGTTCAAAACCCCGGTGAAGCGATATATGTTGTTTTGTAACTGGGTATAATTTTTCTGGTTGATTGGCGATCACCCTTACATAATTAGTAAAGGTACTTGTGTGTGACATGCCTCACCCTCCAGGTATCTCTGGCGTGACCATTGATAGTGATGACATCGTGTTTTGTTTAAAGTTGGGTTGTTGAATATTACTATGACTCACGCGTTATACGAAATACCATACTCAAAAATAATACTTAATCACTCGTCTTCTCTGGTTTTAATTACCACGAAAAAGTAACAATTCAGTATAAAGAAAGAGAAAGGCCTTGCAATACCTAGATTCATGCTTTGATACACTAAATATCTAGCACTTTTTAAGAAATTGTAGCCAAAAGTTTTGGACGTATGATATCTTACCTACCTATCAATCTTGCATTTGCCATTATTTTATTGGAAAAACAAAATTAGGGTAATATAGCGATAATTTTATCCAATACCCAAGCGATAATTTTATTTTAATTAGGTACTACAAACCTTTCAAAAATGTTTTCAAATATCCACACTGATTCGCGTATTTCACAGACACACACACAACACAACACTAGATCACAAATTCGAAATTCAAATGTGTCGGAAGCAGCCGATCATTTCCGAGCTTCCGTTTGACGGCATCAGCGCGGAGTGAGTGAATGGAGTGAACTGAACGTGGCGCATGGCGCGGGCGGCAATATGCTCGACCCGTTGCCGATATGGAACCACCCTTTTTGAATTTGGAGTTTCTTATTTGAATAGTTTCATTGAAGCTGGTGCATGGAATTTGTAAGTAATTAACTCTTTGGATGGGTGTGACGAGGAAGTTATTGCATGGTCTAAGCATGGTGCTCCAATTAATCGCATTATTAACAGTTCTTTAATCATGATATAATTGCCAGCCTACAACTAAAGATGGATGTCGGTTTTTATACAAACATGATTTATAGACCCTTTCTTGATGGACCAAGAGTTTATTTTCATCTAAGTATAATTTTAATTTTCCATCTATGTAAGTTTTGAAACATGATGTGAATAATTCAAGACGTGATTCTAGTGAAACTATTTTAATTTATAGGATGCATTTCACAATGTATTTTTTATTGAAAATCTGGAGCTACAAATATCTTGGGATAAGAATTGTAGGCTTGCTACAGTTCGTAGCGCGTAGCCGTAGCTCGTAGGCTTAAATCCTTGGGATTGAAAATGTGTGATGTCATTGAGAACTATTTTAAACAGAAGAAAAGAGCAGGTATCGTTCCTTCTGATATTATTTTATATGTAGCCAGCTACATCAGCTAAAGGATATTATTATCTTCTTTGTATGCAAAAAAGTTCTACTACACTCAACTTATACGTCTATATTTAATAAACACTCAAAATTGTACAGAACCCCTAGCTTGTCAAACGCAGTTCGACCCGAACGGTTGTTCATTGTACCGTGAAATGTAATATGGTCAATAGGTGCTCGACACTGCCGCGTCCCGTAACGGCTTCAGCTGGCGAATTGACTTGTAGCTAATAACGTTTTACTAAATGGATGACAGACAGACTGGATGCGAAAGACGGGGAACCGAGGGTTGTGGCGCAATTTAGGAGAGGCCTATGTCTGGTGTTTACTGTATTAGGTTGAGTTGATTCGTTTGTTGATCATGACAATGCTGTCAATCTATTTGGCATATTAACAGTCGACGGTGATGAGGAGAAATACTTTCATGACCGCTTTTATTGTTGTAGTTATATTTTCGTAAAATTTAATAAATATGGCTACTGACAGACTGCTGACGCGTCCTATAACGGAGACAGCTGGCGAATTGACTTGCAAAATATTGGCTGCACATTGTGAACTATAACAATTATGTTCTCATTTATCTATTGTATTACAGACCACCGCTGGACATAGTATGAGCCAATAGATAATAAGCTTAATATTATAAGCCTTTCCCTTACTTTTAAATACCTTCGCTTCCACGACATCGTCCGCAATCTCGTAATTTTTAACTTATAGACATTTCGGAATGTCTCTCCCAATCTTAATCTCTCTCCAAAAAAGGGGTTGAATTTGTGTAGGTACATAGTAAAAAATGTGTTAACAGAATATTAGTTGATGCCTTTGAAGTTCCCCTGAAAGATGCGTATCAAATTGAACAGCACCTTCACTGACCTTGTAAGTGAAAAGCTATTGAAGAAGTAAGCGAGAATCTGTTGCGGTTTACTCAGGCAGAAAAAATAAACATCGGATTCTCGCTACCTAAAAACAAATTCAGCTTTCTGGCACGCAACTCTTACAAAGTTTTTTTTTTTACTGGTGTTGTATTTCACTAGCTTTCTGCGGCTTCGCCTTCATGAAGTTCGGAAATCATCCCACGGGATCATACTACCATGGTAACAACGATCTTATGTTAGATCATTGCATACTTTTTACCCCGGTGCTAAACCTGTGTGCCAAATTCCATCAAAATCGATTCAGACGTTAAGGCGTGAAAAGGTATCAGACAGACAGACAGACAGAGTTGGTTTCGCAATTATAATAAATGTATGGATGAGTGAGTGTATCATGAAATAGATATGATCAGTGCAATATTGTGAAAACTTATTGTATCGTAATTGTATATTTATTTTTCTGTAGTTACATATCTATTGCTACGAATAGGTGCAGTTTATTCATTAATGATAGTTACGTAACAATTGAAGTTCTCACTGCCACGGTGTTTATTAATGTTTTGTAAGAAATTACAAAACAAAACATACCTACTTTACATTACATTACGAAATAGAAATGGCGTTTATAAATAATAACATACGAGTATGATATTGCGTTAAAATGTTAATTATTTTACAATTTTTAACGCTAAACGCTTTTCACTCTCATGGCCACCCACGAACGCTGTCTGTAATGTAAGTATTTTACGCGTAGGTATCTAGTCACACACTTTACCAAGTGACATTATATTAAGTAGGTAATACCTACATTAATCTTAAATTATTATAGTCACCTCAAAAATCTTCACTTGCCATGAACATTTTCTTGGGCCAAGTCTGTGACTCTATTGGTTACTGCCAGTAGTACAGGTAGTACCGGAAGCAGTCATATTAAACGCACTCTGGTGTAAGTACTAATTGTACCTTATTAGGACAGCGAAAGTTCCTAATCATCCGCATAACCTAACCTATCCAACTAGCTAACACGCGGACCCTCAGGGGCGTCAGACTACAGGTTTTTTTTCTAGACCAAAACTGACAACCCTGTTCCATCACATCTCTTCATTACCACCAACAAACCGAACCAGTACGCGCCAACCCTATTCCTAACGGTCCCAAACGTGACTGACGTGACATTTGGGTTTCGAAAACGCAAAACGAATAAAACCGCGAACGTCGCGACTCGTCGGTTACGGTTTGCGCACAACATTGGACCTTTTGTTAGCGCATGCGCATGGTAGTCGCGGACTGGTGGATATGATGAAATTAACGCGGGACCCGATGTTATCTCAATTTTGAAATGCATAATTAACTAAATTATAAAATAGGTGTTTCTGAAGGTCCTTCACCTATCAAAGAATAATTGATTAGGAAACATTTGTGTTAAACTGATTTCGCAAATTATTTCACCTTTTTTTATTGTATTTGGCTGCTTCGATACTAAAAACCGTAAATAACTTAATTTATTTAAATGGACAGCGCCATCTGTGCTTACTATTGCAAACTTATAGCTCGTAGAATGATGTTGATAAATCCCTACAATGTTAACAGATGTCGCTGTCGAACGAAAACTCACTGTTTCCCGCGTCTTTCCACTAGAACAGTTTGTATTAGTGAAATAAATTAAATAAACTAAAGACTTGGCTAAAAAAACAAAAAAATAACAACAAAAAATACTTATAAAAAAAAACAGTTTGCGTGCTGGCTTTGAAGGTCTAAAATTCAATGGATTTAATTTAATTTAAATAGGATAATCTTAAATATATTTTAGTTTACTTAATATAATAGTAGTTTTGATTTTTAACGGACTTCAAAAAAAGGAGGAGGTTCGCAGTTCATCGGAATCGTGTTTTTTTTATTATTTTGTGTATGTTCCCCGATTACTCGAAGATGGCTGCACCGATTTGGAAATATATTTTTTTGTTTGAAAGGGTATACTTTCCAGGTGGTCCCATTGTCATCAGATCAGGATCTGATGATGGGATCTGGAGAAATCGAGGGAACTCTTCAAATATTATAGGCACACCTATAGCGATTTGGGTATTTTTGAGTTGTGGCAACAACTAAAAAGTGGACTTTAAAAACTTCTTTAGAAAAAAAAAAACAGCTTCCAATAAAAACACTGCAAAGTGTTTGTTTTTTCTTGTAAAAATGTTTTTATTTTTTAGATCTATGGAAGGATTTTTACGATACGAACGGACTACCTAGAAGTTATTAAAATTGTATACGTACATACCTACTTAATTTTGTACACATGCGCTCCCAAGGACATACCTACGTATACAGGTCAAGTCAAACGCGTCGCCTACAACAGCGACAAAAAGCTACTAACGTCATTCATTATTAATTAAGCATCATACTTAAAGTTGTTACCACCAGGCAATGCCACCAGGTACATATGACAATTTATAATTCTAACCCCGCGTTTCCACCCATATAAAGCTGTGATAGGTACTTGTTTTTAACAAGTCTTGTAAAAAACATGTCGGATATAAAACATATATAACATACATGTATTGAAGTCGTTTCAGACATGTTTTGATAACTATTTTGTTCACCTATTTTATATTTTTGACAATTTTTGTATACAACTAGTCTTACAACCTGTTATAAGTGTAAACATTAACGAAAATAGTGGGCACATGTTGTATATCTTGGTGTAAATGTGGGGTTGGGTAACTTTATAGATGCAGGGCTATTATCTTTATAGAACAAAATTATGAAATAAATAAGAATAGAAACACTTACTTCGACCATGACATCCCATTGGCTACAAGGTAGCATACTCCTGACACGATTCCAGCCAGCAGACCAAAGCTGACCCCAGCTGACAACGACAATGTGTCCGGCATTTTGTTTGCTTTTAAACTTCACTGATCACTATTTGCTGTCACTGACACTCTTGTTGCGATCAACACTTGGGTTTTAATCCTTCCATCTTTGTGGTGTTGCTGGAGTACCTGATTACAGAGAGATATGCTTAATTAATTTTACGCCATTAAATTCATGTTATGGAGAGGCTCGAAAATAGGCTATCCAAGACAAGCCCGCTTTTATTGGACTTAGGGTTCATTTCATTTGATTATTAGCCATGTAAACAGCTAGAACTATAAAGCTGAACTCAAAAATTCGGGAAGTAATTTATTTCCTACAACTCATTCCATGGTCAGACCTTTAAAGGGTCGGAATTCCTAACAAATAATCATTATGATTGTTTAATTTAAAGGGTTGCTCCCACGAAATTCTTGCGATTCCCAAACATTTCCCAAACGTAGGAATCTATGGTCAACGTTTTTGGCGCCAAAAGAATTTGCGCAAGCAATGTTTGAATATGTTATTTTAATTTGTGCCTGCTCTTTTGAAATAATATTTGGTATTTAGTTAACCCAAATGTAATAAATGATTATTTATTTTTTTACACTATGAAATTACTAACACACATGTAATACACAACATTAAAATTAATAATGAATAAGCAAAAAAGGCATCCGATGATTAATTAAATGAAATTTTCGAATGCAACACTTGACAATACACTGCAAAATAAATTAACTCGGAACAAATCTCTTTTCTAGTTTTCTACAATAATAATCACAGAGATGGGAAATCCCATTGCATTTGTAGATAGTATAATTATCAGAGACAACAAAGCAACAAACAATCGTACTGAAAATCTCTAAAGCACAGATCTCGAAAAGTACAATAATCATAACAGTACTGATGAACTTATCATTGGATTCACAACCCGGTAACCCAGCAAAATAGTACCCGACAAACAAAAGACACGAATAATACTAAACTGCTTCAAGCACAGTTAGCTAACCCAATAAGATCAGGCTAAGCTATCAGATGGATGCAACTGATGTGGCAACAATGGAAATCCCATCGTAACAACGGGATGGCACAATGAGAGTCAAGAGTCATGGGAGCCTACCAACACAAGTGCAGTGGGCGCGGGAATAGTTTCTGGAAACTTCGAGAGAAACAAAAGTGATGTTGGTGTTGGTGACTATAACATTGCTACTATGTGTATATGTGGTTTAATCTGCTTTCTTTATTCGTTTTCAACTCGTCCGTTTTGGTTGAGTACTAGAATATTTTTGCACCAGCTTATCTTCATAATAGGAAAAGTGATGCAGGGTGGATTTCTTGTTTTGAAACTTTGGACGTGTAAAACCTGCCGATTGTAAGTTTAATTTCAATAAATGATTAAATTTTTTAATATGATGAAGATGAAGGCATCAAAATGATCTATTAATTTATAGTGAATGCCGTTGTTCCGTTGGTCATTTACACAGGCAATACAGCAGTATCCGATACTGAAGATTGTAATATTATATACTTTTCTTTAAAGAACTAGAATTGCTAATAATAATTGTTAGCACACTAATGATAATAATTATTAACACGTTGCTGAACAATCTATGCACGTGGTTTAGTTTTATTTACCGATAGACTTGAAACCACTCGAAGCTATACTTATTTCAAAATTGCCTACGTGCTTACAATAATATGACATTTACCTACCTACTTAAAGATGAAGTTTTCCTCCTGACTTTATCCTTATTATGACTTATTTGTGGTCAGTGTTTTCTCCTTTTCATGTCATCTTTCATAGAAAAGGCGACTCTAACACCTGCTTTTTTTCTTTAAAAATAGTCAGCACCTTTTTTTTTTTTTAGGTTGGTTTGCTCTTGACTCTAATCTAGGTCAGAGATGACAGACACAAAGTCGATGATGGAGTGAGCTTACCCAGAAAAAGCCTGTTCACTCTCACTTTGAAGAGATTTGGGTTGTATGCGGTCGGAAATACAGGCGCAGGTAGAGAATTCCACTCTTTTGCTGTGCGCATTATAAAAGATGTTTGGGAGCACTTAGTGCGAATTGGTGGAATAGCAACTAGGTAGGGGTGGTAACTTGCAGTGCGCCTAGATGTTCTGTGGTAGAAGGGAGCCGGTGGAATGAGGTCTTTTAACTAAGATCACATCTGTTGTCGTCCATGTAGTGTCGGTCTGTACCTACTTGACTTCATCTAACTTTTTGTATTTACTTCCTTCCTTGACATATCATCTTTCACAATTCCAGAAAATATGAATCTTAGCCTTGCCTCTTTACTTATAGTCCACATTTAATTAAAACCTCTAAGATCTCTCCAAAGCTCAACTATTTAATTAAGCTCGTTATCTCAAAAGCAATCAAAACCTAATTCTCATTCACACGTTTGCTTGTGTCATTCAAGTTATTTATGCAAGCAATTAGTATAGAAGTGCGGCAGCAATGTGTACCGTGTTAAAATTGACACGTCTGTCAGTGAGGTAACTGTGAATGTTGCTCAAGATACATATCTCGGAGATAGCGGTCGTGGGTATGTGTGAAGTGTAGGCTGTGCAGGTGCATGTCCAATCAATATTGTAGGTACTGATTGAATGTCTTGCTGAATTTGCCGGCCGGCGTACGGAAATCTATAAGTAGTAAGTAGTAGTATTAGTAATTCTCATATTGTATGTTCATATTTAAATTGTTTTTGATTTTATGTATTTTGTTTTCCCTTGTACTCTCACACACGTTGTCTACATTTCTTTTAATATGCTCTCCTATCGCAGGTATGCTGGAAAAGATTTCTTTAGAAATAAGCATCACCTTTGTACGTATTTATCTGTTCCTTTCTTTTTATCTGTTTATATGTGTGTACATAAATGGTTAAATAAATAAGTCGTTGTAAATATAGCAATTTCTTAAAATTAATAAAGTCTTTAAGAGTTACATAAAAAATAAACACGATACGTCAAAGTAAGTGACGATTGATCTCTAAGTCAACATAATATGCAGCACAGAATAACTTGAGGTTAATATAGCCCAGGAAAATAACATTTAGTCTGCGATAATAATCCTTGTGAGTCACTGGGATTATCTTTATTAGGGAATAACAAGTAGTGTGCAATGCAAAATTTGAAAAGTGCTAATACCCAGGTAACGAAGTATTATAAGTTTAGTGTGGATCCTTGAATCGTAAAGTGTTTAATATTTGCGCATATTACGGAAAGGTTGCGTTCTCTTTCATGCCCTCATTGGAGGAGTAAATAAACTTAAGTTTACATAAACTTGAGAAATCCTAACGCGAAGTGCTAATACTGCTAACGTCTGATTTATTGGTTTTCTGGAAAACGAATAGGTAGTTTAAATATTTTAGTAGTAAGTGTAACAGAATATAATATTGTACATTTAGGTATGGCTTTTTATTTAAGTCTACTTTAATTATAAACATCGATCATTTTTACTGATAGCTTTTGATGTGTTTATAGAATTCGATTTTACAATAATTTCAGTTTAGAAAATTCTTTCTATCTTTCTATCTGTTCAATGCCAGACAGGAAGTAACAGTTGCAATGATATCGAAACCGCAAAGAAATAACGGACTGGCATCTGAAGTATCTCGGCAATAGGCCTATCTCGAGATTAGATTGTTGACTTACGGTGTTATATTTTTTATTGATCATAATCTGAATTGGTATTTAATAATTTCCTTGATTTTCTTAGCTACTTTCGCTAGACTAAGCTAAACTAGACTAAAGTATTGTTTAGCTTTTCTCAAAGGGCACTTCATATTGGCGTATCTATCATTGCATTATTGGCGTGTGCTAGCTGACATATGGCAAATAATTAATTTAATTTAATGTTTTGTGTGTTAGTGCTGTCTATCTTTAGTTGTTGTTGTTGTTTGTTAATGTTGCTTATCGGGATAGTAATGAAAGACTCGAGCGTCAAATGCCAACTGGTTTATATTTCTCAATAAACTTAAATTTATACATTTGTCGGTGTGTGTGTGTGTGTATATGCGTGTCCCCACATGTGATTCGTAATGTTAATTACATTCCATACTGTTGTATAGAATCAATCACTTTGGAATAAAGGCGTGTTGCAGTTTTTTGAAAATGGATTTTGATGTTTTCACCGCCACAAAATCCGCTCAGCCGCCTCCGCCCTCCACGGCGGTGAGCGGCGTCGTGTGGAAACCGCCTAACTGAATAGACAGCTGTGCTGCGTGGGAGTTTATTGCGCCACTTGTTCTTTCCAGCTAAAGCACTAGAAAATGGTGAAGGGCGGGCGTTTTGGGGGACTGTCTTATGTAAGTTTGACTTTCAAAAAGGGCTGATTCCCAGCCCAGTTTAAATAAATGACTTTTGATTTTGATTGTCATCTCAAAAAACCTGGGATCGACTGAGTAAAACCTTCACCCGTCTGCAAATAAGATTTTATGTACACTGTTTGGTTTAAAAACTAGATCATATCAGCGTCCTCGATGTCACTATTTACTTTATAATTTTACGTCAATGTCATTGAGTTTTCAAAGAATATTTTTACACTGAGATTATTATTTTTACTACTGTATTAAGTAATTTGTGGTTGCAGCCCTCAATTATGCCTAATTCAACTCTTTACTTCCAATGTCTGTTGGGCATTCAATGCAAGGACTTCGCCATAATAGCAGCCGATCAGACCAACACACAGAGCATTATCGTCATGAAGCATGGTACTTTAGTTTACCTTATTTACGAGTACTTGCTATTTTTCTGATATTAGTTTTGAGAACTGTACTTTACTCGTGTAACGTATTGATTTACCTACCTATAGGTGTACTTAATAAAGAGTATTCTATCTATCTATAGTATCTAACTATCTATATATAGTGTTGTATTTTCTACGAGAAGGAAAGCTATATAATACCTCGGTATACAGTTTTCGTCCGTCGTCTCAACGAAGAAGTAGGGTTGGATCGTATATAAAGTCATATCTTATATATTTAAATAGTTGACTCATTCACTGTTCCGCATGAGTGCATACTGAAAAAACGTAAAAAATTAAGAAGATTCCTGCTCCAAAGGGAGCGGACTAAGCTTGACCACGGGTCGAGTAATGACATTGCTCTTGGTACGAAGGCCGACCACGCGTACGATGCCATCAGGCCCCGGGTATAGTTTAATAACTCGTCCTAATGCCCATTGAAGAGGAGGGGCCTCAGAGTTGATGACTACCAAATCTCCTTCTTTTGGATTGCGACAACCATCTCTGGCGTTCGAACCACTTCTGGCGTTGTTGAAGCGTGTGGAGGTAGTCTTTTCGCCAGAGTCGCCAGAATTTCTGCGACATCTGCTGTACGGCTTGCCAAGGATTTAGCTTCGATAGAGGAGAATTTGTCAAGTCGTACTCGGGAGCTTCTAGAAGGTCTCTACCGATCACGAAGTGCGCCGGTGTGAGCACTTCAAACTCACTGGGATCCGAAGATAATGCACACAGCGGTCGTGAGTTTAACACTGCTTCGACGCGTGCAAAAAGCAATCTCAAGCACCCTCATGAAATTTTAGCTGACGGAGCTGTGTCGAAAGATTTAAAATTAATTTCTAAAAATATCTATAAATCACTAACTAACGCTTGAAATGGAACTAAAATTTCACAAAATTCTTACGTTTTTAAAGTTCGGTGTGTCAAATACGTTAAATGAATCACAAGGCCGCCTTTTTTGTTAACACTGACAGTGACAGGTATACTCGCCTTGGCGTCCCTTCCGTTGAACGTGGTCCATGGTGTTATTATCTGCCTCCAATTTATAGACGACGACGTCGCTACCTCTCTGAACACCTATTGCTTGCTATTTTTCGACGACTTCGCTAGCCCTTTTAACGTTTTGGTGTTTTATTGGGTGTAAGAGCGAGCGGAGCGAGCTCGGGACTTGGGGCACCCTGACTCGGGCGGGTTATGTTCGAAGGGGATGGCGGGGTCTAGTGAGCGAGCAAAGACCCCGTCATCCCCTTCGTGGTTATATTTTTAAAACCATTCAGAAGCAGGAGCCCCACCAGGTGGGGCACCGTCGACTACGTCTTGTTATTATTGCTTGCTTTCTCTCCTCCTCTATTAAGGCGATTTATCTCAGAAATTATTCAATAAAAACATGAATATTTTACATTTAATATAAAAAACTACGCACCTCCGGTTGGAAGCGGAGGGCGACTATCCCTCCCACCTTCCCCCTATTAACGCGACTTGTTTTAAGATTTTACTCATGAAGTATATATATTCTAAAGTGCAGAGTACCTATAGCTACCACGTAGGAGTGACACGGTATCCAGCATCCACCACATAAACATCTTCAGTCTCCCTAACACCTGAATTCTAGTCAAAACTCATATAATTTGGAATCAGCGATACGACGAAGAACACCAGAAGCACAGTTTACTTCAGACTACCATTAAAAACACAAGTCAAAATTGGAAACATGATGTCTGAAATAATTACTCGTAGCCATACATTAAAAACTTGATTGCACTAGGCCTGTTGAAGTTCAACCATGCTGGGAGTTTACAAATTAATAGTAATTACAAATTACCTAATGAAACATTTCTTTGGAATGTCATGTTTTGATCTAAAGATAGTTTACGTTTGATAAATTGCAGATATTTATAATTCTAGCTAATATCTCCATTGTCTGTTAAATAGTCACAACATTTAGAATAGAAACAATGACATTAAAGTAAGGCTATTAGTTTCCAATTGTAATCTATTGATTTTGATTGTATTTTCCTGCTGCTAACGTTGGCATTGGTAAAAATGGGTACAATCACGCGTAAAAAATGTTCTAATCAATAATAAGTGACCGTTGTTTACTATTAATGAATATCGACTAGAAGAAGAAACTAGAAGACCGTGGCAGACCAAAGCGAAGATGGCGAGAAGAGCATAAGACTCGACTCGACTCGGGACTAGCCAGAATATAGCAATAAATAACAGTGTCTGGAAATACGAGAGGAACGCCTTTGCCACGCATATAACTATAACCAGCCCATAATGTGTCCACTCTGGGACACCGGCCTCCTCTCGGTGAGAGGGAGTGGGCTGTGATCCACGAGCGTCGCGGGGCCAGTACGGGTTTGGTGGATGTCAACTAATGTCTTCGAAATTTTGGTTCTAGGACATGCCGGTTTCCCCACAAGCTTACGTTCGCCGTTTTAAGAACAGTGGTAATGAAATAATTAGCAGTGGATACTTTCAGAGATCACCAACATATGGGTCATAATCTGATTGAAAACCTTGACCACGATTAGTTATATGGGCTTTTTAATTACATGCTAAAGTCGTTACAACATGCCATTGATTTTTTATAGTTCCCAGTTAAATAGCGTTCTTACATAAGACAATTTTTTTTGTGTACAACTTTATATGCTTTACATATATGGAAAATTATGCCAAAAAACAAAATTTCCAACTTACACTGACTTTCACTGGTAATTTCTTTGCTGCCACAGCTTATTGTAATTTAGTTTAATATTTGAATTGTTTTGTCTATTTATTACGGAAGCTTCTAACGTTCTGTATCGCTCTCACATGCATAATTTCAACATGAACGATGTAACCAATATTTTGTAACCGTATTTTAATTTAAGGGGACTACATGATCTAAACGCAAATTTATAATGCCTAAAAATATGTGATCCACTACAGTAACCAAAATCAGAAAAATATATGATATTCTTCTGGAAATATGCTAGTTAGATAGTGTGTTGAAAACATAATACAATTAGCTTGATATGATAGAAAAAAATCACGAAGATACCTCTAAAAAAATATTTTAACGATTAAAACCATACTAATATACATGCAAACATTCAAATTTTTTGTCAGTTTATTCTACAACTAACATACTAACGTAATAGTGTTTTAATTTTTTAGTCCAATGAATAGATTTTTTGTAAATCCATAATTGCTTCATATTTTGCAATAAATTACCAGCGTTGTGTCATCGCGAGTCTCTTTCTTTTCTATGCAATCCGAGAGTGACCGCGCTTTAGCTCTTGTAAGCCTCTGGAGTTTCTTGCCCGATCTTCTCCATAGGTACCTACTGCGCTTTGGAATGGGCAAGTAGCTTCATGTTTCTGAATGACCGACCCATTGACAATTCAAAAGTGCCTGTAATTGGTTTATTTGAAGTAAATGCTTTGAGTTTGAGTTTGACACGATCAGAATTAAAGCCAAATCTTTTAGCTTCCGAGTTTGTCTTTGTAATATCACTGCAATTTCCAGACGAGAACAAACTATACAAGATATCAAACCGACTGCTGATGGGCGCCAACGGGGACCCAGGAGATAGGGTCCAGTTCTCGCAGTTCATCGACAAGAACTTCCAGCTATACAAGATGAGGAACGGCTACCAGCTGAATACTGCAGCCGCCGTGCACTTCATGAGGAAGACGATGATAGAGGCACTGAAGAGCGGGGTAGGTACTGAATGTGGTTAAAAGGTTGTTTCTGCAGAAGGAGTGCATCGTAAGTTGTAAACATGGGATATTGGGGAATAACGTGGGGTCTATAAGGGACACGACAGTACCGTCCAAATTGTAGGTGATGTTACAGATCTGTTCACGGTGTTATGATAATATTAACATTGAAGCAGGTGCCTCATTTTTTACCGACTTCACAAAAAGGAGGAGGTTCTCAATTCATCTGTATGTTTTTTTTTTATGTGTGTTAGCTCAGAACTTTTTTCTGGGTGAACCAATTTGGATGATTCTTTTTTTATTTGATAGGAGGTGCTTCACATGTGGTCCCATTTAAGTTTGATCAACGTCTGACCAGTAGTTATATTTTTTCCACTTAGTTTATGTGGATGATGTGTTAATAATTTCCTGTCACTGTTATTTACACACCAAGTAGTGGTATACGAATTTGTGTGGGGTAGGTACCGCAACTAAAAAGTGAAAAATAAAAACTTTTTTACAAAAAAAAAACAACCGACTTCCAAAAAAAAACACTAAAACACGTGAAAAATAACTTTTATTTCGGAAGTCGGTGGCCAAAAACGAAAATACAAAAACAAAGACTTCCGAAATAAAAGTTATTTTTCACGTCTTTTAGTGTTTTTTTTGGAAGTCGGTTGTTTTTTTGTAAAAAAGTTTTGTATGTTATCATTCCCATGACAACATTGTCACAATGATTATACGAAGTTCTTATTTAGTGATTGGGGGACTCAAGGTATTCGTAAAAGCGGGGAAAATATTTGTGAACTTTATTATTATGACGGTACCTTGCCAATTCTTTTAAGAAAATATTATGTATGTAAGAAAAGTCTACATAATTTTAATACTAGAAAAAAGATAAAATAGATTAACCATTTTTTAGATTAGCTAACGTACATGTGTACACCTTTTATGGGGTACTGTGTTAAATGTTACAACAAAATACCTTGTGATATATTGCGATTAAATGAAAGAAAAATTTAAACTCATATAAAAGTACACTTTTTAAACAATCATTTATTACAAATTAGAGGTTATATCCAAGATAAGAATGCTTGGAAAAATGCTGGTCCTGTTCCATAGGACCATCTACAGTCTAGACAAAATCAAACTGGTTGTTAATTTAATTGTATAATTTGTTATTTTTATGACAATGATTTACATTGTGTTATTACTTTATCGCACACTTATAACTTGTTGAAAAAAATAGGAAAATCGTATACTTTTACAATGTTTGTAAATATGTGAGCACCATGTATCTATCACATAATTAATTTATCTGTCATTACTTCATTTTTAATTATTTTTACCTATTGTGGTAAGTATAGTAATTTTATTCTAGGTGCATCGTTTTCACATATAATTATATAATTAATGAATACAAAATATTGTAAAACATTTTAATAAAAGAGTAAAGGTGTAGTTTCTTGCCCATTCTTCTCCATACGAAACTACCTATTGGAAGGGGCAACTAGAATTAATTCTATTTTAATGTAAATGTTGACGTTCAAAAGTACCTTTTATGTGCCTATTTCATATAATTGCTTTAACTTTGAATGGAATATAAGTAATTTCGACCATGGGAGTTAAGATTGACGATAACGCGCATGATAAAAATGTTCTTCTACTATTAAGTCTTTGCGCTGTAACAAACACAAATGACAACAACTATCATGCAGAATCGAAAAAAAAAACAGAAAATCTAGTACAACAGCGTAAAACCCCTTATCTTCTTAAAAAAAATTGCAAAGTATAAAACTATAAAGTGTTTATTAAGTAATCAGTGCTCCTATAGTTACAGCTGGAATTCCCTAAATGGTTTAACTAATGTAATTTATCTAGTTTCATGGAATTTGATAACGCAGGTCGCTACATCTAGCACACACGTGCTTGATGCATCGGCTGCTTTATCAAATACCTCAGCTCCGCGACGCTTAAATATTTTTTGTATCCCACCACACTTTCCGTAGTTTCATTATCATTATGATGTTACAATTTAATATGAGCTGAATTAATGAGTTTTGTAATTGTTAAGTAATTAACACTTTTATTTTCATCTTACTGCTCATTTTACTGCCGAACTACATACGTTCGTTATTATAAATTAACTGCACTGTTATGCTCCCTTACTTTATTCTTAGCCTGTTATAAAGTGAATCTTTAGCAAGAGTTTAATATACAGTAAGTACAACTATTTTCTTAATGTCCCTCGGGCATTTCCGAATACAAACGAATGCTGATATCCGTGTCCATCAATTATTAGATTTATCGTGTATAATAATTTGAATTCAGAACTAAGTACATTAATTGTTGTTACGTAAGCACTTAGTTCTGAATTCAAATTATTATACACGATAAATCTAATAATTGATGGACATGGAAATTAGCATTCGTTTGTATTTGTGAAATGCGATGAAGAAAATAGTTGTACAGTACCTACCTAGGAATTACATAAAAAAAAATAAGTATGATATTACAATCACGCTTCCCGCAAGAGCTATAGCGACACTGTAGACTGTAGCAAACAGACCCACGCTAAACACGAGTTATAAATACAGCGTGTGTCAGAAATTCGGGTCATATTTTAGGGTGTAGTACAGACCATATAACTAAACAATTTTCTCCATGGGATATATACATTTAGGTCAAGTTGGTATTGAAATTTTGTACTTGATAGCTGGTAATTTTTTCCCGTTTTGCATGTTGGTCCCATGGAGAAAGTTGTTTAATTTGAGAATCTGTACACATAAATATGACCACACATTTCTGATACACGCTGTATGAACAGCATCTGCAGCCACAAGTCCAACTAATCGTGGTTTAACTGAACATGCAAAGCACTTTCGTCCGTGCATAATAATGACGTTTTCTGTAACACTTTCGTTCATACGAATGTTAATGTCAGCGCTAATTGCGAGGCTATTTAATTAACTTTTCAACAATTAATAGCTTTTATATTTTAATTTAAGTCAGTTTTAAACTATTGTGCCTATGTTGTATATCAGTGTTCTACAGGGTGTTTGGCAGAACGTTGAACATAGGAAAATGGTGGATACTCAGCCCTAATTTATTTGGGCCTGGCCCCAGGATAAAAAAAAAAAAAAAATTTTTTTGCGTTCTTCTAGTTTCACAACTTTCTAAACTTTAAGGTGTAATTTTTATAAAAAAATGTGTTAAACAGGCAATTTTTTTTTAAATCTTTAATATTCGCAGATTCTTATAAAATAATTGCTTTATTCAGATGTTAGCTAGAAAAAAAGTTATCGAGTCCTCAAACTTACAGAAAGATAAAGATGCCTGCTTTACTCATTTTTTATAAAAAATGCACTTTAAAGTTTAGAAAGTGGTGAAACTAGAAGAAAGCAATTTTTTTTTTAAATATCCAGGCGGCCAGGGCCAAATAAATTAGGGCAGAGTAAGTAGGCGATGACCCCACCTATCCACCATTTTCGTATGTTCAACGTTCTGCCAAACACCCTGTATAATATTGTTAAAATAAGTGATGATTTGATATGTTCTAGTATGGTTATACGTAGATGATGGATAACTTTGATGTATAGAGTCATTGCTCTTTTAGAAATTATTTTATGTAGTTAAAATTAACACATCACCTGTAACACGTACATTAAATAAAGGCCGAGGTGCCCGATTTATTTGCTCAAAAACCACATCTTCATTTTTATTTGAACACAACGAAACCCTGGACGGGCCATGCTCACATACTATGAATATGCTCGCTATACAGATATTACAGTCGTTCATTCACAGATCACAGATACATTGGTAATAGTGTTGTGTTCACAAATTTCGTAGCCCATACTTTGGTCTAAGTTCCTAATTCCTTCCCTTACCCTCTATTTTCTAGTTCCAATCTAGGAAACCTCTAGTCAACCAACTACAGGTTCCTATATCTAAGTTTTCTCCCACAGAATCCGGCTATGGTGAACACGCTGGTGGCGGGTTACGACGAGGAGGATGGCGGACAGCTATACACCGTGGACTTCCTAGGGTGCGCATTGAGGGTGCCCTTCGGAGTCCATGGCTTTGGAGGCCTACTCAGCTTGAGCATTCTTGATAGATATCATAAACCTGGTAATTTTGTTGCACTTTGAGGAAGATTGGGCGAAAAAAATTAAATATATTGTTGATAGGTATATTTTTTTTCAAGTTATGACTCTTGGAGTTTTAGGAATGGTTGATTAATATGTTATTCTGATTAAAATTTCTATCATAGCTGCCTCATAATGTTTTCCTGCACCGTTCCTATTCCGTAATTCTTGTTTTTACCTATGGGTTTCCCGTTATCTCGAGACATGAATTTTGTAGTTTTCTATGTCTTTGAAATCAGCTGGAATCAGCTGTCACGAACCTCTTGGTCCTAGGGTATCAACGTAGGAGAGCCGTTAGTAGATAGTTTGTACTCTAAAAAAACGCTCTATTCTCATAATCCTTACCCTCTTCCCCAGAGCTAACAGAGTTTGAAGCATACGAGGTGATAAAGCGGTGTGTCCACGAAGTGCACGAGAGGCTCTTCATCAGCCTACCCAATTTCCTAGTGAAGGTCGTCAACAAACAAGGCATCAAAGAGATGCCAGTCATCACCCCGGCCACGTTTCTTGTGCATCATCCAGCATAATAGTATCAACAAATTGTTGTAATTTCTAAAGAAAAACTTGACTTGTAGTTGTGAAAATTTTATTTTGAGTGACAAATAGCAGAACGTCATAATTTAAATCAGTAATCTTCATGAGAACTTTTATATCTGGTGAGTTTTATTGCGAAATAGTTTACATTACAACACAAATGAATTAAATAAGAATCTAAAATGAAGAGAATGAACCACTCAAAAAAAATATCAAGCAATTTATGTGGCTTGATAAATTTTTTGAGTGGTTTGTTCCCTCTATAAGACTGTGCGAACGTGTAGATCGTGCTTTGTCAATTTGGATTTATATATTTTGACGTACGTTTTTGTATGATGTTTCTTACGTAATGTTGCTTTATTTGTAAATGTATTATTATATGGTTATATAGTTTTCATGACGTGTTTATTACTATTATTTACCCAAGAACTGTTAGCATAAACGAAAGAGTCTTCGAAAACATTTTAGTAGAATATCTAAGAAAATATGTGTATGACCAGATGTATGAACGTAAACGAGGCAAAAGGAGTATGTAAGGATCGGAGCAGGTGGCGTTCTGTAGTTTCTGCTCACCCCAATGGGAAGAAGGCGTGAGTTTATGTATGTATGTATGAATCTAAGAAAATTGTAAGCGTTTTCATATCTTTACGAGTGCTAAGCTCTCCTATGCGGAGACTTAGAATATAATTGGCGGCACGGTTGGCGCAGTGGTTAAGCGATTGACTGCCGTGTTACGAGTCGCGGGTTCGATTCGCGCACGGAACAAATATTTTTATGATCTACAAGTAGTTGTTCCGGGTCTGCCTGTTTGTGTATGTGAGTTTGAATGTTTGTAAACGCACCCACAATACAGGAGAAATTCCTAGAGAGGGGCAACGTTTTTAAAAAAAAAAAAAACGGGTTGAAGACTATGAGACCAAAAGGTTTCTAAAAACCCATAACATGCTCCCAAGATCGTGGAATCGTCCAATTAACTGCAGATAATCCAGTATTCAGCCAAGTTGCTCAACATCAGATAAGTCAGGACAATTGGACCGTGTCGTTACCTCTCAGAGTTACAACAGGTTACAAATTGAATCATCTCTAATGTAGCGTGGGATTTCTAATACCTAATGACTCCTTAGGCGTACCACACGGCCCGGGTACCCACAGAACATATTAATATATACTCTTAGGAAGTGGGTACCTAGTTAGTAATATCCCGGACCTTATGCACATCGAGTTGTAGAACTGTGTGTGTGTCAGTAGCGAAAGGTAATTTTTGTAAGAGGTAAGCTGGAGTTTCTTGCCCGTTCTTCTCCATAGAGATCTACGTTTTGGAATGGGCAAGTAGCTTCAACTTTCTGACTAACTGACCGACTCTTTGACAATTCAAAAGTGCCTGTAAATGGTTTAATTGAAATAAATGCTTTGAGTTTTGAGGTTTGAGTTGGAGTACATATCAACAGTGAAAAGGTAAAATGGCTAAAAACCTGAAATCTCTCAAGAATGAACTTTAAAGTAATTACTTTAAAGTTTCATTCTTGAGATTTCATATTTTTAATGTGATTATATTATTTGTCTATAGAATACTGACTGTGCATTTTTCAAAGGGAAGCGAGTTTTATGGAACCTTCGCCACTGGTGTGTCTGGGCTTCAAAAGAGACTGTGACCTTTGAGTTCATTTCAGTGTTTTTTCTCAGAGTACATAGTCGTGATAGGAGACACCAACCTCATCTAGTTTAAAAAATATTTATTGACTTAAAATGTTTTTATTTATAATAAACTAATATTATAATTGCGAAAGTAAGTTTGTTTGTTACCTTTTTACGCCTAAACCACTGAACCGATCATCCTGGAATTTTGCATACCTATACGTTGTCAAGTGTACAGAAACGGACATAGGATACCTTTCATCCCGAAAAACGTACTGTTCCCGAGGAAAACAACAATAATGTTCTTATGATAATAGATAGCGCCACGTGTCTTTCGAATCATGATTAAATTATAACCCGAATTGACTGTCAGTCTAAATTAACGCGAGCGAAGCCGCGGGCAAAAGCTAGTAGACTCATATAACAGAAATAGCCTCTCACACTATTATTGAGTGAAACTCTACACAGTCAAACGTATTCTACATCTCGCTGTGTCATATTAACGACTGCATACTGTACCTAATTAAGGATACCAAGTTTTTTTTTTTGTGTGGGAAATCATCAAGTAACTTCTCCCGCTCGAGCGGAGCGGGAGGGCGCGTCAGACTTTTACTGACTAAAACTCACCCATGTTCCTTCATTTGCCTGTGTACCAGGGCTACGGTAACTCTTTCGAACAATCCGCGACCCTGGCAGGAAGGATAACAGGATAGATTAACTTTAACTTTTACTGACCCCATCTATACTCGAAAGGTTTAGGTAGTTAAATAAAGGTAAACAACAAAAACCACGTGACTCATAGATGTTAAACCTTTTATTTCAAATGTTAAAATCATATTATTTTGAGTCCTATAATAATAGGCTCTATTCTGAATCTGAATTTGAGCAACTATCTGTCACATTCATAATAAAGCGTTCAGTGGTATCATGAATTATTTTGTCTAATTTAAACATTTTCTGTTCTTCTTTTATTTCATGATCCTCGCAACTTTTCCAATTCTCAGCAGTCACATTAGCTAAAGCCTCTGGCAAAAGAATGTTTAGGTCAGACATTTTATAAGTTTTATTTTTCTCGGCTAAAAACCCTTTCACTTGCACAGTGGTATAGTGGCAGCCGCAATACAGTGACACGATATAACATTTTTTCTAATTCATCCATAACTTATAAGGCATCTGGTTAACCGACTAATCGTAATACCTGCTACTTCAGTTGCCATACTACGTCACAGGTGTACTCTTCAATTTAGCAACGTTATCTAATTCGTTGTATTTTCTAAAAGGTTTAGGGAACCTGTCTTTGTGGGCTCTTTACAATAGACAGATTACAAAATATAATAGATACTATTTTATAAATCTAACAAATAATTGTGCTCAAGCAATTACATGTAAGAAGAGTATAGTTTGTGAATAAATGATAAAGTTTAACATACATTAATAAAAGAAGAAACTATCATATAAATCGCAAATAACTTTGATTTTGGTGTAACGTATTTTTAAACAAGAAAGTGTCAACTATAAAAAACCCTTTTTACGATTT
Source organism: Griposia aprilina (assembly GCA_916610205.1). Taxonomy (NCBI): domain Eukaryota; kingdom Metazoa; phylum Arthropoda; class Insecta; order Lepidoptera; family Noctuidae; genus Griposia; species Griposia aprilina. Next base: position 26,146,106 of record OU744284.1, read on the forward strand.
GTTTACCTTTATTTGACTACCTAAACCTTTCGAGTATAGATAGAGATACCAAGGACTGATGGTGCCCATGCAACGGAGAAGTTTGTATCAACATCTTAATAACACTGCCTACCCGCAAAATAGCATAGAACTTACACTAAGCTAAGGCGTTCTTACGACAACTAAACGAACGAGGAAACATTTTTATAGTACCTATCCATTAGTTGCCACTTTAGTACAAGAAATTTATTGAATGCTAGCGTTCTCAGGAAGAAATCAGGGTCAGCATCGGCAGTCTCGACATAGAGAGCGACGCTGTCGCAAACTACCGATCGCTAAATATTAAGGTGAATCCTCAGTTGTAACCCGCCGAATTCAAATTTTCTTTGAATTTGCGAAAACTAAAGAAAATTTGAATTTTGCGGGCTACAACTGAGGATTCACCTTAATATTTAGCGATCGGTAGTTTGCGACAGCGTCGCTATCTAGTCGAGACTGCCGGCCCTGGTCACACATAAAGTTGATGGTAATATTCTATCTTCTTGCACTAAGTATATATTTTCTTCGTGACAGTAAATTTATTTTCGGCAGGAAATACATGCTAGGTTTTTTGGGGTTTTATACACCTCTTGTCATGTCATTATTGCAGGAATATATCAGAATTCTATCCATCCTATTCGTTTGGTTTTATGGGGTCTTTCTAAGGCCTAATCAATATTCAGTTTTTAAGAAGCAACGTGCCTACACTGCTTACACAAGCAACCCAAACGTTGTAATGTCGAAATTGATCCACAAGCTTTGTAGAAAAATGCAGCTTTAAAGATAAGGCAGCACCATCCATTTAGTTTCCTCATCAAGTTTTAAGATTAGCCACAGCTTACCTAAATCTCAACTTTCATGATAACAGTAGTGTCACCTACGTTACATAACACCATCATTCACGTTAAAATTCCCATAATTAGGTGAGACGGCCCCAACAATCTAAGGCCACTGTGTACACAGCTCAGATAGAACGGCCTGTGTGTAAACATGTCACGCCAATGTTGATAATATTGTACACACGACGCGCTCATTATCACCTGTGTGAGGTATTTATATCTTTAGAGTTATTCTGAATGCAGATGTTCGATGTGTGATGTATTTTGCGTGATAAGATGAAGGTTGAAAATCAAGGTGATATGCTTTTCGCATTGGTAACCTCCATACCTACACCTGTTGGCTGATAATGCAGAAATATTTCAAATGGTTTACCTATCAAAAAAAAGCTGACAGCACCATCGCTACCATGTGTCACCGTGTCACCTTATATAAAATTTCTACATTATTATCTGTAATTCGCATGGTGTGCATAATAAAGAGTATTCTGTTGTTTTCTAAGGCATTTGTTAATTACTATTATGTGGATCTAGGAAAAGGCTCTCCTAAAAGGAGGCATAAGGTTGAGCCTCTTAGATACCAACTATGAAGACATCACAAGCAGTAAGACCAAGTGATTAGGCGCAACAATTAGTTTTCAACTGACCTTTTGGATCACGCAATAAAAAAAGTGAAAGACATATTGGGTGATGCCAATTCATCTCCTAAATCAAAAACTCCTAAATCTAAAAAAACATTAAAACGTTACCTAATGTTAATTGAATTACTAATTAAATTGTTATGTTAAATTAATTTTCAAATGTCAATTGAGCAATCTCAATATTCTATAATTCGACGAAGAGCAGGAATCCCAAGCAGTCGAAACATCGTTATTGGAATTTCATACATTTCGTCAAAGTAAATACACTCCCAAACTACAGAGGTTTATTAACAGGACCTTAACCCAAGATGGTGTTTACTTGCAAAGCAGTATCTTCATACGGAGATTAGGCTCTAACCCGTTAACCACGACTTGGCTAACCGCTAACCCTTCATACACAATATTTGTCTTACCTCTTACGGCTTAGCACACATGCTACTTTTCGATTTAGCGACGCTGCATTGCGTTTTGGCGACTCTTTGCATTCATCGTGGCAGATATATCACACGTTTCAGCGATGGATTTGATTCTGCATGGCGTTGGGCGACTCTACGACTGAGCTAGATATCAATATTTTTCATTTTCTATCGATACTGTATTGACGGGCGGATAGGTCCATCGCGCGTCGGTTGGTCGCCGTGTCGAGTCTCCGAAAAGCAACTAAATCGCTAACCGCCGGAATAGCATGTCTGCTTAGGTTCTTTGTACTAATTTTGTGTGGGAACCAAGTGTGCTCAGGACAAACTTAATTTTCTTATTGTGGACACAGAAGGTACATACAAAGTATTATAATTTACGACATCTTGCGTGTTTCCTTGACACGGAAAATAAAATGCATACATTTGCAGTAACGAAGTTATTACTTTACGTGGTTTGTGTTATATGCAATACGATATTTTACCAAGTTTTAGTTATATTTTATGCATTCTTCTTAGCGTATCAATGGCAAATAAGAAAGTTGTGAACATTTAAATATTATGTTTCCCAAAACTCAGCCACGCGAACTCAGTTCGCAGACGCAGTCATAAGACCCTGAAGTGCGCAGGTGACAGGGCATCTATGCATTGAATTCACAAAGGATATTAAGTTCGTTTTTGACATCATTAGTCCAGTCCAACCTTTTCTATTCTTGGAGTCGGTTTTCAATGACGAATACGTTTTTATTCGCAGTATTGGTCGCTTGACATCTGAACCCAATTACTGGGGGTTCCGATAGTCTAAACTTTAGACCTTTAGACTTTAAAGGTTTAACTGAATGCCAGACTTTTTGGATTTAGACTAAAAAGGGTTTGTAAATGGACAATTTAGCACTTTTTCAGTACCTAGACCGTTTTGCATAGGGATTCGGGGTTTTTTAACCTCTATAGGAATCTAGGCTTTGTTACATACAGAACTAACTTATTGGCAGTTCAAAATCGTCTGCATAACAACATAACATAACATCACGCCTATATTGCCCGAAGGGTTAGGCAGAGGTGTACCCTATTGTAGGTACCTACACCCACATTTCGACGGTTATATCTCATCTTCAGTCAGTTGGCAAGTTCTGTGTTAGTTGTAATTTAATTAAGTGATTTAACCATTACCATTGATACACCAGCCATATCAGATTCGTTACCAGCTTTATATGGTCGGATGTGTATTAAAAATTGCATCCGTATAAGTATTGAGAGACAGCTAACTCATTACCTTTGGTGATTACAGATAATTCGCAGCTTCCGTCCATATCATAGGTACTTAGCTACTCTTAGAAACGTGCGTGAAATCGTATCCACCTGTTATAATGTATGTAAATTATCTTCTTATTGATCACATAATCGCTATCAAATTCACTTTCTTTTATATTGGTACTTAATTTATTTTGCATAACGTAATTCTATGCCTCGTTAGTGATCAATATATTTCAGACTTAATTCTTTAGGAATTTTTATATGTTGAATTTAATATCGCAGTCTGTGATTTTGTGTTAAACAAAAAAAAAACACAAAAAAACGTGAAAAATGACTTTAATTTCGGAAGTCGGTGTCCTTGGTTTTGTTTTTTCGTTTGTGGCCACAGTCTTCCGAAATTAAAGTTATTTTTCACCATTTTTATTGTTTTTTTTTTGGAAGTCTGTTGTTTTTTTATAAAAAAACTTTTTAATTTTTCACTTTTTAGTTGCGGTACCTACCCCACACAAATTCGTATACCACTACTTGACTATGTAAATAACAGTGACAGGAAGTTATTAAAACATCATCAATATAAACTAAGTGGAAAAAAAACATACATACAGTCGACCATATAACCTCCTCCTTTTTGGAAGTCGGTTAAAAATATGCAGTATTAAGGATAACTCAAAAACTACTGGTCAGAACTTGATCAAATTTAAATGAGACTTCATGTGAAGCACCAGCTGCTCTATCGAATAAAAAAAGAATCATCCAAATCGGTTTACCCAGAAAAAAGTTCTGAGCTAAAACACATTTAAAAAAAAACAGTCGAATTGAGAATCTCCTATTTTTTTTTAATTCGGTTAAAAAGTGATTCGTTCTTAGTCTAGACTCGAGATTTCTATAATTGGGGCGTTTCTATCAACACAATTTCTTCTGCTCCTGCTTCGATCCCTTAATCCCAGTTCTATCTGGGGTTGGGTCTTCTTGTACAGCGGCGTCACGACGATCTGTCCTGGGTTGTCATAGGAGTAAGGTTCTGCGCTTTCACCTCCCTCTCGATACTGGACCACCATGTAGCAAGGGGCTTCCTCTTCCCAGGCGTTTCGTAGGGACATTCAAGACTGTTTTTACTGAGAAACTATCATCTCTTCTCAGGACGTGAATTCTCTTCTATCAATACTATTTATTGAGCAAAATTCCAACGCCTGACTATCAATGAATAAACACAACTTAACTACCTACATTAGCCCCGTACAGAAAATAATACAACCTACCTAACCGACGATATTATCGTGGACATCAAAGTAAAATATATGGAAAGACAGGAAACCGCGCACTTTGAAATTTTCGTCCATGATAACGTTATAGCGTGCACGTATTTTCATACATTTTATGGTCGTGGACGTTCGGCGTCCAAGTTCAAACTTGGCAATGAATCGAGGATTATGAGATGAATGAGCAATGTATAACTCATAATTTCAAAATCATTGTTGAGAACACTTTCTACGATACAAAAATATTTGGAAAATAAGACACTGAAACAGCCATGTCATTGCTCTTGAAAGAAACTTGCGCAAAATAAATAAATAATGCATAAAACGAGCCATGAGTCATCATTATCTATGTTATGGATCTTACTTGGACTTTAAATAAAGATCATAATTAAAAACTAATTTATTACTAAACGAATTGCATAAACTGAAACAATGAAGAATGAATCATTTACGCTTTGAAGTATCAATAGAATCCTTTAAGAAATAAAAGAAAATGGAAAATAAAGTTGAGGAAATGGCAGGTGATAAAAATATGTATCTGAAGATATTTCAACAGATCTTATGACGAATCACAATTATTAGGAAAAGTGCACTCGAATCTAGACAGACAGACGAACTCACAGACAATCATTGGACAATACAGTATCCCACAAGGATTCCTTGTTGGGGTAAGGTTGCGTAATTCGCCCACCCTTAGGAAAAACTGCTGTAGTTTTTAATGTAATTTAAATTAATCAATACATTTTGCATCCACTGAATCTTTATTTATCAAACAACAAATCCAACGTCGTAACTAATATTATAAATGCGAAAGTAAGTTTGTTTGTTTGTTACGCTTTCACGCTAAAACGGCAGAATCGATTTGGATGAAATTTGTTACACAGATAGACCATCACCTGGGTAAGGGACATAGGCTAATTTTCATCCTAGATCACAGACGAAGTCGCAGGCAACAGCTAGTTTATAATAAACCTAACATTAATAATAAAACATTTTTTATTGGGTCTTACAAAAAAGTGCCTTCAGTACCTATGATAAAGGGATTTGGGTACCTACCTACCTAATTCTTTGCAACATTGAAACCTTATAAATGCAATCATAGATCATACAAAATTACTGTAGCCAACACTACATACAGGTATGAATAGTTCGAATAACATTCATAGGTACAGTCACGTCAATTCACCACAAACTGTCAGATTTTCTCATTCGATTTTGAACTTAACCTACAACATTTTAAGGTTTAAAATAGTTTGGAAAAATTTGGCAGTTTCGTGTAGTTTGAACTACTGGCGACAACTGTACAACAATAAGAAGATTCAGGTTTTGCGGTGAACCAATGTCATACATTTCGATTACAGCAGTCTCTCAAATAAGTTCTTGGTTCACGTAACATCACGCCTGTAATCCTTGGAGGGTAGGGCAGAGGTGTGCGTAACACCCGCATTTCGCCAAGGAGGCGGGCCTATTGCCAGCAACCGGACAGAAATTGAGACTCCGGGCTGCTACTGAGAAATTCCTGACATTATCCGACCTGGAAATCGAACCTCATGTTCAGCATTAGTCCTTGCGACCACTAAACCCACCTAAGCAGTTCCTGATTCAGCATTTACGAACACCATCTGGTGCAAGATTTAGGTAACTACATAGATCTTCGGTCTAGTATTTCACAATTGTAAAACCATTTCAAGCAGAACTAAATGCGTCATTTTCTTGCGTTAGTTTGTGTTGTTCAAATTATTTGATATGCTTAAAACTTCTGCGCATCTAAATTGATTTGTGCTAAGTTTGTAATAAGAATTTGAGGTATTCATTACCTACATGCAATGTCACCAAAATGATTAATAAAAACTACAGAAAAAGCTTCCAGAAGCTTCTTTGTTATCATCTAAGGTACCAACACTGCCTCCTTGGTCCAGTGGTCGCAAGCACTACTACTGAGCATGAGGTCCTGGGTTCGATTCCCGGGTCGGGAAAAGTGTTATTGGGTTTTTCCATCTGGACTTTCTCAGTAGCAGACCGGTGTCTGAATTTGTGCCCGGTTTATGGCAACATAACTGGTGTTTTTTTTTTGGTTGGTATTCCTTCAGGTAACTTCTCCCACTCTGGGCGGGAGGGCCTGTCAGACTTTTACTGACTAAAACGGAAAACCCACCCGTGTTCCTTCAGTGGCCTGTGTGCCAGGGCCACGGTAACTCTTTGAAACAATCGGCGACCCCGGCAGGCATCGGCCCTATCGGACCCCGTCAATTGGTGCTGACATCTCATTGAGGCGCGCGTGGAACACGACGCGCCGTCGACCCGGGCCTGGACCTTACCGGACGGCGAGCTGCCATTGCTCGCCGTCCGCAAGCCTAACATCTCTGCCTAACTCTTCGGGGAAAACAGGCGTCATGTTATATTATGTACCAAAACGTGATTTATAGAGCACGCTATTACAAATTATGACTACATATAGGTGGAAATATGCAAATACTATAATAATAGCTATTATATCGTCGACTTGAATGTCTCACTCGATTCGGTGCTATTTTATCAACACTTGAGAAGTGTCACTCTAGTAGTACATTTCAGAATCTACTGAAACAGTTACCGATTAACACAAATTCACAAGTGTTCATTTTAAGCTGAGGAAAAATTATTAGATTACCTAAATGTTGTTATTGAGGAAAACATAATTATTTGTTCGATGGAAACGACAGAATAGTAGATCCTATGGACTGATATAAACATTTTATGCTACAACTTTCTACTTAATAGAATATTAATTATACAGAGTTGAGGATGTCCGGTTAAAGTAGTACTTAATTTTCATTGCTTCATGTGTCTTATTACAGAATTGTCGAGCTTTAAATAAATGAGCTAACTTCAATCACTTCTTTTGATTATTTTCAGGTCCAAGCAGATTAATGAAGTTACATTTAGCACAGAATCTAATTGATGTCCTGAGATCAGTAAAAAACCATAGATTTAGTATATAATACACTAGAATATGAGAGCAGTGGTGGCCCAGTGGAATCGGCCGCGACTTACAAGATGTAGGTCGTGGGTTCGAACCCAGGCAGGCGCTTTACTTTGTGTAAATAATTTCATCACCACTGCTCTCAAAACGGTGAAGGAAAACATCGTGAGGAAACCGGCATGTCCTAGAACAAAAAAATCGAAGACATGTTACATCCACCAATCCGCACTGGGACCGCGTGGTAGATTACAGCCCATTCCCTCTCAAAGAGAGGAGGCCTGAGTCCCAGCAGTGGGAACATTATAGGCTGATTATGTACACTAGAATATACAAAATCTACAGTAAAAACACTAGCAAACATCAAACTACCGAGAACAGAAGCGCTAGACCAAAACGTGAAGGAAACAGAGATGATCAGCAAAAACATTATTGTGTTAATAGAAAAGAAGGAAGAGCCCCATAGCTCTTCAATGGGAAGAATTATTGGGCAATAAAATTCTCGATTCAGTACTGAAGTGAAATAGCTTAGTTACTGTATATCGCTTGAAGTAAACGACACTTCCAAAATTTTGTATTGATCGTTCAAACAAACTATACGCCAGGGATGTCCGAAGAATAGAATAGAATTTATTTTGTACACCTTACAAATTACTGAAGTAAATGTAGAAATTTTACATAGGGTGACACAATGGGCGGTCTTATCGCTAAAAGCGATCTTTTGGATGGATTATAGGGAGAAGGAGAGACAATACAACAAAGGTGTTACATATCTAGCGTGTATTTTATTTACTTAGGTTGCGTTCAATGCGATTTAATGCAAGTTCGGGTTTGTAGTCCTTTTGACTATAGAGTATACATGCCAATGATGCAATATATAACCTTAGCGACATTTGATCTATTGGAAAGTCAACGAAATCCTAATAATGTTCAGGAAAGAAACAAAAGAAAGAAATAAAATACATCTATTTGCGGTAAACATGAAGCAGAAAAAAACACACACATACAAAGTGGTTTGTGTGGTAAGTTTATACATTCAAAATATGCTGTAAACTGTTTCTTTTTGAGTAATAAACAACAAAAATTAAAAGAAAGAACGAGTTGGGAGAAAAGCGTCACTTCCACGCAAAGCGGCAATCGCTCAGCATATACGACCCTATGCGAGGCAGAGCCCCAACGCTGGTTAATAAGAAATAAAAAAAGAAATAAAAGATTGAAGAAAAAATTTACTTATTCAAACAATGCCTATCTCATGTAAACAAGATATATTGTAGTACCTCTTAACAAAGGTCGTAACTAGAACGTGTTAGTCAGCGTTCTTGATACGTCAATCAAACAAATAAATAATTATTTTAACTATCTTTAAAATTAAAGTCGCTTTTCATGTCTGTGTTGTTCCGCACCGTTCTTCTAAATACCGCAACTGATTTTGATGCAGTTTTACCATAATTTAGAGAATTCATTCCCGAAGATTTATGTAAATTATACATTCATATAAAACTTACTTAAAATAAAGAAATCTAGATGTTTCTGTCAAGTAGAAAAACCGTGCGAAGCAGACCAGGGGCGGGTCGTTAGTTTACTTATAATCTAATCAGCTACGTGACAAATCCCATAGGTTTGCCAACCCTACCACAAACAGACGAATCTTGAGCACGTAGAGAAAATGTTTATACAAAACACACGCGGGATTTCCGACGAAGTCGAGTGACTTCGTCGAACTATTGTCCAGTTTTAAAAGTTTTGTTCTAGGTATTCAAGTTTCGATAGGTGTCGGAAAATGTAAGTGAAAAATTCAAAAAATTTCATTGCAGTTAAAAAGAAATATGAAGATTTAGTGATAGAGATAAACGATACTTACAGTACGATTCACGAAAGATGACCACAAATGGCGACCGTCTGCGCACGTACACTCATGAAGAAAAGACTTAAGACAAAATAATATTTTAATGTTGGTTAAATAATTGGTTAATTAATATTTAATAATAATTTCCGCCCGCGCCTCACCTCGCACCTCCAAAGGGACCTAAAATATGCCTTCTGCGCCGTGGTCATCTTTCGTGAATCTTACTGTACATTTGGTGTTGATTTTTGTTTAGTAAATATTACAATGCGGCAATGAGTTACTGTATAGCAGGGAGGTCAGATATTAGCCTAGAAAGAGGAGGAAGATTTTTCCTTATCTACTGTGCAAAATCGGCAAAACACATACGTTTAAACAGATTGTCTTCCTCTCCTCTTTCTCTTAATCTTAAGACCGTATAATGTACCATATTCTGACAAATAAATAATTATACGTACACATACATACATAAACTCATGCCTTCATCCCATGGGGGTAGGCAGAAACTACAGAACGCCACCTGCTACGATCCTTACATACTCCTTTTGCCTCGTTTACGTTCATACATCTGGTCATACACGCACGCCGGTTGCGAGTACTGCGCAACTGACCTTTCTGAAGAACATCACCAATAAGGTCACTATATGTCTTCCTAGGGCGTCCCCTCCCGGCGTTTCCACTCACATCTGCCTTGTAAATACCTTTTGTTAGTCGCCCTTCATTCATCCTCTCAACATGACCAAACCATCTAAGCATACTCTTTTAAATTTTTGTCACTACACATCATTCTTCAGTCTATCATTCATAGTCACACCACACATGCTTGGCAAGGAACGCATTTCCTCAGCATTTATTCAAATCAGCATTCAGTTTTTTTTTTTAATAATTATAGTTACGAGTAAAACTTAACTCGAGGAAGGAAACGGGGAAAGTTTGTCTTATTGAGAAGAGTGGAAAAGTTTAATGATGGTACCTATGTCCTTCAATGAAGACAGGTTGCAGAAGATTTAAGGAAAGAAAAATGGAAAGGAATTGAAGTTATTCTAAGTTACAATTTTTAACCCCTGACGCAAAAACAACGGGGTTTTATAAGTTTGACGTGTCTGTGTGTGTGTATCTGTGGCACCGTAGCTCCCGAACGGATGAACCGATTTTGTTTTTGTTTTTTTTAACTATCTTTTTAGTTAGGTACCTAAGTAGCTAAGTACTCGGACCAAGAGAGTAGGTGTTCTTGTATCCTACCTACTACGTCATACGTACTTTGTTGTAGAAATCGAAAATTAAGTGTGTGAAGTATTTTAATTACATTCTTGTGTAGTTATTACAATATAAGTACCTAAATCTTTAAATATAAAACTCATTAGGTATGTAACTGCACAATAAATGAATTGCGCATTCATGAAGTTATTCATGCAATTGTTTTGAAATTATCAACATTATAATTTGCCAAATCTTTGTAACAATTTCCGTGTTTTTAAATTTTCATTCAAACTAAATTTATGTAACTATACAAACAAAAAATTAAGTAAGTCCAATTTTGCCAAAACAATACGTACTTACAACATAGTGATTAAAGAAAGCTTACCAGTATTTTAAAACGACGACAATAATGCAAACTCACAGCACTAATTTCACAAACCGGAATTATTTTGTTAACTCACTGACACTTTGAAGATTTTCCTTATCACTTTTCGTGTTATTCTAATTTCATCTTTATCGCCGGTCGGTAGGGTGTTGTTTTATCTGTGGTGACGGCAGTGGGTGTAAGACGCGGGTGCGCAAGGCCGGTGCGCTTGCGCGGATGGCTTAGTTCTTATCACGAGGCTCTGTGCCGAGTGTGTACTGTGACCACACTCAAGGTAATGGGAAATTACTTTTCATTTAAAATATAATGACGTTTTGAAACTGTCAAACGATTTTGTAATGGATATTTTAATGTATGTTAGGAGAGCAATTAAATTATTAGTGTTGGTTTGTAGTAATAGTTCACGTGTTTGTATTTCTTTGAGACTGTTCAGTTGTTTTGATTGGCGATCTTTTGTAGAGCAAACTAAAATAAATATTTAAAGAAAATTAGGCTACGAGTTATCAAATTATTTTGTTTTTTTGTAATATATTTTTATTTTTAACCATTTATTTACACTAATTACAGTTTCGTTTACATATTTTTATAGAAGCTAAATAATATAATTATTAAACTTAATAAACAAATGAAATCAAATCATTTCATAAAAAAATACCCAAAACAACACTCATGTAGAAATAGAACAGGGATGATGTAAAATAATTTATTTTTTTAACTTTTCAGGTTTTCCACTAAAATTTAATAAAAACATAAAAATCTTTAGTTTGCTGACAAAATTGCGCCTTCTATAATGTGGTCACCGTAACAGAAAGATGAATGAAAGTACATTCTAATATGTGAACAACACTGACGTTGCCACCTGGTGGCTAAGAGAGAAAACAATTATACACAAATACACATACACATGTATAATTATACGTATCAACGCAGTTTTTATAATCATTAGGTGCAGTCGGATGTTGAGGCCCAGTTTATACGCTTTTGAATTCATTTCTAACGATACTTAGAAAAGATCTGTGACGTAGGCGCATAGAGTACTTCAGTAGGTATCCATATCTAAGTTTATATTAAAAACGTCAGAAGGATCCTATTATTAGCTCGATTAATAAAGCCACTGCATGATTGAAAGATATTAGCAATATCGTGACCATTTTTCAGTAGCTACTTAGTATTGTTCAACAAAACACATCATTCAGGCAGCTAATTTTAAAAACCAATTTGTTCATTGTGTAAAAATTCAACTCGTCCATAGGTAGATAATAACAAACTTAATTACTTACAAAATTGAATATTGAAGTCGCCATTAGTGCAAACTGCAGAACGAAACTGCTGTCAATAATCATTCTGATATTTAAAACACTATTCAACACACATACATTAATTACTATCTATTATGGATGATCAGGACAGGAGGATCAGCGGGATGATGGTGTTGATGATATCAACATCATCTTTACTTTGTTATCTAATTTCGTCTACTTTTGTTTAATTTCATCAAATAATTTCTAGTTTTATTTAATTTAATCTAATTTTATGATTGTATTGTAACTGGAAGTATTGACCGATAACTTTGTATGTGTGGTGCAAACTGTCAATACATATAGTTAAAGTCCAAGTCAAATCATTTATTTCAAATAGGCACATAAAAGGCACTTTTGAACGTCAAAATTTAGAAGATAATAGAATTGATTCTAGTTGCCCCTTCTAAAAGGTAGTTTCGTATGGAGAAGAATGGGTAAGAAACTCCACCGTTACTATTTTAGACATGTTTTACAATATTAAATTTACATTAAGGCGGTACCCCGGCCAAAACCTTGCCAAAGTGCGTTATTCAGAGGCTATTAACTCATTCACTATGGGTAATAAACTACATATAAAAGCACATTATTAATGTTCGATATCCTATCATCACATTGCACGTTCTTATTTGTTTTTATGTGTTATAATTACATTTAAAATCTCCTTGTAAAAAAGTGACTAAAATTATTGATTGCATGCATCTTTTTTTAAAGGTGACGTTCTATTAATTTGAGGATTACACTAATGGTTAGATAATTTAAAAATCTAGATAATTCACGTTTTATTTTATTTCAAAACATCGTTTGTCTTTTTTATTCAAATAATTTCAAGTTTTTTGTGAATTCTATGATAAATGAGCGTGCGCAGGGAGCGAGACAAAGCGAGACTCAGCGACGGGACAGAGAAGGACCGAACGCTCTAGGTCGTTTGGTCGGGGAAGCGCCTTAATTATATAATTATATGTGAAGACGATGCACCTAGAATAAAATTACTATACCACAATAGGTAAAAAGAATTAAATATAACGCAATGACAGGTAAATTAATTATGTGATAGATACATGCTGCTCACATATTTACAAATATTGCATAGTAGATGATAAGTTGGTTATTAATAAATTAATCAATTAAGCTACACTTTTATCGCCTTGAAAAGGCACATTCAGTATTAAATGCTAAGTACAGTAGGCCAGACGTCAGTGGTAACACTGACTTTGAGCTAGCCTAGCGCAGTACGGATTTTCAATAAAATAAGAGGACCGGCTGTAATGGTTTTGTTGCTACTGACGTGCGGTCTACCGTACAGCCATCTACATTATTATAATGAATGACAAAAAGCCTATTAGAAAATTAAATGACGCAGCAAGTGAAAACAAGGGCGTCTCATGAATAGAGAAAACCATATTGAAACGAAGCGGCGTCATAACATTATCATTATAAGTATATGAATACATAATTACATAGGCGGCGCCAATAGATACGTCATCATGTCAAGACATGAATATGACGACTGAAGAGGTATTATTATTTACATTACCGTCAATCTACTCCCACATCAACAACAGTCTATGGTGATTGATTCGCAGTCTATTGCTGAGCAAAGGCCAAGTGCCTGCCAACATTAGTTTCTCCAGCTGTCGTCCTTTTCCTAAGATCTGCCAGAGAACTTCCTTCTTTCTCACACTCTATTCGTGGTAATCCACTAAAGGACTCACCTGCTCGAAGGATCATCGATCTTTCTGCAGACATGGCTAGCCTACTTAACTGCACTAAGGGGCTTTTTAACCCTGGAAGTTATACTAGGACAAATTTTAGTTTGGATTGATGACTCGCTTTGAATCCGGGCACAAATTCGACTGTCAGATTCCTCTTCTTGGCACCGTTTGTCAACTGATAAGGGACACATGCTGAAGACTTTATTTTTCAAACAAGAGTGGTATTATTGATTTTTGGTATTTACTGGCTGTGCTCGGTGGCAAGACTTCCCCGGCAGCAGCGGACGTAGAGAAGGTCCTCAGCTCTGTTGGTATTGAGGCTGACGGAGAGAAGCTGAAGAAGGTCATCTCCGAACTCAATGGCAAGAGCGTTGAGGAGCAGGACCGCGAGAAAATGTCTTCCATGCCGATTGGTTGCGTGGCCCCAGCCACAGCCGGTGGAGCCGCGCCCGCTGCTGCCAACGCTGAAGAGAAGAAAGAAGAGAAAGATACCAAGAAGGAAGAGTTTATTCCATTTTCTATGGTATAAGCCTAAATAGCTTGATAAGATACATAATCATAATCATAAAGTGCCTTTTCTTTTCCACTTAATTCAATTACCAAGCCCTTTTCTCTTGCACAAACAACTTACGCCCACCCATTTTCTACGTAGTCATGTATTGGTAAGGTGATACCATCGTACAGTGTATGTAATTAGTGACTACTGTTACGACACAGTGGATACATGATAGGCAAATCATTTAATGTCATGGTGTTTACACTTCCGGGCGCTCCGATGTGTTTAGATATTCTTTGTTTTTTTTTCTATTCATTTAATTGACAAAGAAAAGCAATTGCCCAATGCTTAAAATACAAAAGAAAAAATTTACTCGTGTCGATTTCGGTATGTTTGTTTTATGTTGTCCAATTGATTGCGTAATAACACTGCAATATACCGGGCAACAGCCTATTGGATAGTTCATTCAAATTGGTAGCGACTAATAATTTATTGTACAACATTAATTAGACATTTTAATCCGTCAGGGCATGAATAGTAACTAACCTTTTACTCTATTCTGTGTTGTGTCAATATTTTCAACATCTTTTCAAAACGTTTAGCAACGTCAGTGTCACGAATTCCATTCCGAATACAAACGAATGCTAATTTCCATGTCTATCAATTATTAGATTTATTGTGTATAATAATTTGAATTCAGAACTAAGTATTTTATTGTTTGTGACGTAACAAACATATTATACACGATATTATATTCTTTAGTGTCTCATATTCATCTTTCTGCCCTCTTGTTAACATGTTTGCTTAGTCCACTCTCCCCTATCACGCGTCACACTATTATAAACTCCCTTTTCTTTCATATAATTCCTCACAAAAATCCATCTTAGCTTTTTCTATTTTTCATGGCTCTTCATTTTTCTTTGCAACGTCATCGTAACGAATTCCTTTCTCAATCCTGTCTATCTTCTTTATTGCCTACCACTCATTATTTTAATAGCTGTAGGTGTTCACCAGCACTGAACCCATTATCCTTTATAAATTCTTAACAAAAGCCTGAACATAAGACAATAAACAAGTAAGATTTACATGCGAATGTTACCGACAGCCGTCACGATGTCACGCTGAGCTGTGGACGTAACTGCGCTATTTATATCAATGTCTTCATAAACGACTGAAGGGTGAATAGTAAAGGCTTTATATAATATAATAATCCTAAGTAATATTATAAATGCGAAAGTAAGTTTGTTTGTTTGTTTCTTACCTTTTCACCCCTAAACCACTGAACCGATCATCCCGAAATTTTGCATGTAAGTACTGTAATGATTTTGTAAAATATTATTAAGAATAAGACTTTATTCTACAAGCGACAGATGGCGCTAGTGGTTGGACGAAATTATTACATCCGTTTTAGGTATTCATTTGTAGATTATCAGTATTAAAGTTTATTTGTTTTGTTTATTTAATAAATCATTATTGTTTAAATTAAGAAAGTTTATTTACAGTTAATTATAAGCCCTAATGTATTTTAATTAGTAAAGTGATTGTATGTACTGTTTCCTCTGCTTTGATTGGCTGTATAGCCGGCTGAGTGTTCACTTCCGTTTAAAGTGGGGAACACTCAGTTGGTAACTGATTTGCTTGGAGAGAGTCAGTCTATTTCGAGGCGTTGAACCGTAAAGATATCTGACCGATCCGCGTTACTTTTGTTATATTCATACAAATTAATAGGTGATTGTTAATTACCCGACTGTATTGTAAAAAAGTGAATAAAGATTATTAATACTGAATTCGAGGTGTATGATTTCTTCACATCTCAGAAGTGGGATTTGCCTACAAAAAGCCTACAATAATAATGATTTAAGAAATGTTAGATTATGTGTGGTTCAGATAAAACCAAGTGTGGTTCAGATAAAACCAAGTGTGGTTCAGATAAAACCAAGTGTGGTTCAGATAGAACCAAGTGTGGTTCAGACAAAACCAAGTGTGGTTCCGATAATGCAAAGTGTGGTTCCGATAATGCAAAGTGTGGTTCAGATAAAGCCAAGCGTGCTAAAGTTATAGCTAAGCGTGCTAAAGTTATAGCTAAGCGTGCTAAAGTTATGGCAAAGTGTGCTAAAGTTATGGCAAAGTGTGCTAAGTTATAGTCAAGTATGCTGAGGTATAGCCAAGTGTTCTGAAGTTATAGTCAGGTGTGCTGAAGTTATAGCCAGGTGTGCTGAAGTTATAGCCAGTTGTGCTGAAGTTATAGCCAAGTGTGCTAAAGTTATAGCCAAGTGTGCTAAAGTTATAGCCAAGTGTGCTAAAGTTATAGCCATGTGTGCTAAAGTTATAGCCATGTGTGCTAAAGTTATAGCCATGTGTGCTAAAGTTATAGCCATGTGTGCTAAAGTTATAGCCATGTGTGCTAAAGATAAAGCCAAGTGTGCTTTAAGAAGTTTTTGATTGGCCAAGTGAGCCAATAAAAACTTGGGCCAAGTGTGCCCGATACGAACAAATCTCTCCTCAAGAACGTAAGTAAAGCATGAATTTATCGATTAATTATTACCTACTATATGTAATGTGACTAAGTACGTCAGACTTCAAAATAATATTTGGCCATGTGTGCAAAAAGCAAGTATTTAATCAACCCTCCAATAGGTCGTTTTGGTTTCTTAAAAATATGAATCAAATAATGATTGCGCCTATTTTTATGTACCTCAAATACTTCCTATTTTAGGGTCCTTAAAATACTAAATAGCCAAGTAACTGCGACCAACGTTCTTACTCAATAAACTTACAAGATTTCATGGTATCTTCCTCTGACATGAATTCAGAAGAATTCACATAAGTAGTTAGATTAGACGATCAGTTAAATATTTCCCCTTTCAAAATGCAATAAAAATAAGTAATACATAGTTTATTGTTCTAGTTATTTTTTTCTCTCTCCCTAGTCATTTTTATTGTTTACAAGCTGACCCGACAGACGTTGTCCTGTCTTAACTATGAATGTCATTATGTCGTTTAGTTTTAGTTTTGAGTATTGACTAAATCTAAAACTATCAACTCATTTATCAACCGATCCATCTGTGTTAAACGATATTTGCAGCGCTCATTCGGTCAATCGTGACAGTTATTTCAAATAACTGACAGTTATGTAAATTTAATATTGGCGTTAAGTTTTCTTAAATTTTGTAACGTTCCGATCAACTTCCTTATTTTTTTATTTCATAACATCCTTCTCCTGACAATAAAGTAACACAACAAAAAAAAATATAATATAGTGATATCGGTCCAGCCGTTCACGCGTGATGGCGTGACCAAGGGAAATAGGGATTCATTTTTATATATATAGATTTAATTAGTTTGGACATTCCGTTAAAACTTTATGATATTATTATAAAATGAGCTTAAAGCATAAGGATTCTTGTGATGACACTAGCCTCTGGACTGGGTTATTATTACAAAAATGATTAATGTAAAAAGTTACCAAATTGTGTAAATGTTCTAATCAATTTATTATTATATTTTTGAGACCATGGAATCTGACGGAGCCAAAACTCCAGAAGAAGAGCCGCCAGTTCAGCTGGGCGGGAGATCAAAAGGCAAACGGGTAACCCCTGCGTCGAAGCAGGCTGACGCAAAGACGAAAAGTGCAAAGAAGCGATCTAAAAGGAAGCGAAAGAGGTCTACTTCGGCCTCTGCGTCTTCAAGCACGACGACTGATACTAAGTACACCACCACGACGCAAGAAACAGAAAAAGACTTGAAATTGGTAAAAAAAAAAAAAAAACTGGATCCTTTGAATGTTTTTCGAGAAGGTACATGTCAAGGTACGTCTCGTTGCTTAAACTAAGAGTATTGGAAGTTAGGAAGGTGAATGAATGTGCTGTAATATACGAATGGGACGCGAAGCAGACCATACATTTTGCTCTACAAAAATATATTGGGCTTGCCAAAAAAAAATATTCGAAACCCTACCGGGTGTATTTTTTAGTTGGACTGAGTGGTAAGCCATACTTACCAAGGCTTTTCCAAGTCAGCAAAATTATGGTCGGCTTCTGGAACAAATGTTAGCTCGTACAACTCGAAGTAATGAACGCTTATCTGAATATTTTTACGACAAATTAACGCATAGCCATATTAGTGGTAAAAGAGCCGTAGATTGTATAACCCATAGTATTTATGATAAATCCATTAGAAATGGAGTCCAACAATTAAATTGTAGTGAACCGGAAGACTTGTTACATTGTCTCAGTTCCCAGCGTGTTTTATTAGAAACTGTTTCCACAAATAAAAAGCGTGATGACCTTGCCAAGTCAAGCGATAAAATAAAACGCAAAACTCTGATAATTTATATATACAGTAATCGCATTAAAAGGTTCTTATTAGAAGTCTAAATAAACCATCAAGTTTTAGTGGGTACATAGATTTTGGCAGTGAGTGTAGTCTTATGCGTGAATCTGACGCGAATAGTCTTAACCCCTCCAACACTATCTCAAAACTACTAATAATCCAGGGTTTTGGTAATTCAATACTCAATATATTTATTGCTTGCCTACTCCGCAGTTACGCCCATTTAAAGTAGATACTTTTGTCAACCATAAAATTGATGATATCGAATCGAGTGTGGAAGTACTGGTCGCCAATGATGAGTTAATGTAGACTGCTTTACTGATTGGTACAAACATTCACTGAATTACCATCCATAGCTGTATTTAAAGACGATAGTACATTATTATTTTACAAAACTTCTGGGCTCCATGGCCAACGCCAGTGATTTGAATTCCCTAAAACTTACCTTGCCGAATCAAATACGGTTAGCCAGGAACAAATCCAAATTAGTTGCAAGTTTCTGCTTCAGATCCTTGTTGTTCTAGGGATGTTTATTTAGAAGGTTATAATGGTAATAAACCCGGTAAAGAATTTATCTTACACCAAGGTACTTATCGTACAAGCGCAGGTAAATGTTACCTTGTTCTGTCAAATCTTTCTGACCATACCCTAAATTTGCCCAAAAACACTAATTGCCAGAGCAATAATACCTTTTGAAGAAAAGGAAATACTATGCATTAACGAAATTGCAAGGGACATTACTAGCTTAGCTCCACTCGTTAAGTCTGAAATCAGAGTCGGTCCCCAAGTTGACAATAAGACAATGGATAAGCTTTACGAACTATTGCAGTCTTATCGTGATTGTTTTGCATTTAATTTGAGTGAGATGGGTTGTAATGACTCTATTAAAATTAAAATAGATTTGCTTGATGATAGACTTACGGGAAATTATTAATGACCTATTGCAAAATGATATAATGCGGGAATCTGATTCTAATTATGCTAGCCCTTGGGTACTCGAGCCTGTTGCTTACTTTAGTAGGCAGACGACGCCCGAAGAGCGCCATTTACATTCCTACGAACTTGAAACGTTCGCCATTGTCTCACTGAAAAAGTTTCGTGTTTATCTGTTGGGATTAGAATTTAAAATAGTAACAGACTATAATGCGCTCCGAACTACATTAACTAAAATAGACTTTATATCGCGTATAGCTAGGTGGTGGCTCCAAATTAGCGAGTTCACTTTTACTATTGAGTACAGGCCTGGCACATGTCGAAATACCATATTGCCTTCTGACATTAAAGATTAGTCCTACGTTACCGTGTATCATATCGATACTAATAATTGGTTATTAACCTTACAAATGTCAAATATCTTGCGTATTAAAATTAAAATTCTCAAACCTGAATCAGACGAAGAATCTAAAACCCATTGGATATAATATTCTATCTAAAATCGTAAATTATATAAAAAAATTGGCGATGATATATATACGCCTGGTTGTTCCGCGTAATGCTCGTTGGCAAATATGTCGTTATAATCATGATGACATGACCTACGTCTTGGGCATTTTTAAAACGATAAAACGAATTAAATCTTTTTTCTGGTTTCCAAAGTTTAATAGCGATTTGTATTCGATTTCTAAGCGATTTGTATAAAAAGTGTAATGTCTTGTATTCAGTGAGCTTACAATAAAAAAATAAAATAAAAAACCAGACCATTGTTTCCTATGGAAAAAAGTGGGCATCGCGTTCCACACAAGAGTAGGAACGGCAATGCCTACATCCTTACTATAGATCACGGATTTACAAAATACCTATTTTTAAAAGCGGTAAAAGACACTAAAACTAGAATTGGAATAAAAGTTCATGAAAATATTTTATGAGTTTGGCTTACCATCACGAATAATTTCTGATCGTGGTACTTCTTTTACTTCGACTACTTTCACGAGCTTTTGCGGAAGTCATATTAAACATGTTCTGAATGAATACTATAGCAGGTCTCAGGGCGAACGGTTAAGCTGAAAGGTATAACCAAACTATCTTGAATGCCCTGGTAAAACATAATGACGGCAATGACGAACGCAACTGGCACATATATCTTGGCAAAATTGCAAAAGTAGGGTGTCAATGATTCCATTAATTCCTCCACTAAACGGACTGCCAGAGCGGCTCTATTCGGTACCAAGTTCAGAGACAACTTAGATAATAAATTGGATGTTGGAGCTGACGTCATATGAGACACGTTACAAAGCTTAAGAGGTGAGGTCAGCACCAATGTCCGAGTTAGCCAAGAAAACCAAAAAGGTAATTATGATGCCGGTAGGATCCTTGCTAGTTCCTATAAAGAAGGTGGTTTTTACAAGATCATAGAAGTTTTGGGTAATGATCGATATACACACGATCACTATACTAAATTATTACTTGTGAAATTTTGGAAAAATCATTTACTATTCAATATTTGTAAATATGTGAGCACCATGTATCTATCTCATAATTAATTTACCTGTCATTGCGTTATAATTAATTCTTTATACCTATTGTGGTATAGTTATTGTATTCTAGGTGCATCGTCTTCACATATAATTATATAATTAATGTATACATCATATTGTAAAACATTTTTAAAAGAGTAACGGTGGAGTTTCTTGCCCATTCTTCTCCATACGAAACTATCTTATGGAAGGGGCAACTAGAATCACTTCTATTTTTTTTTAATTTGACGTTCAAAGTGCCTTTTATGTGCCTATTTGAAATAAATGTTTTGACTTTGACTTTATAAAATTGCTGAAATTCCGGGTTTTAGTAAACGGAAAATACATATAAAACCGAAGTTTCCGCTGACCGTGTTAGACCCTGGATAAATATTTATTCCCATGACCATAAAAAATCATCTAATGATAATACTATCTCATCTTCTGTAGCTGAAAATAATAATGATGACGATAAACCATGCTCCGGAATCGAATCCGAGATCAATGAATAGCCGAATGTAATGATTTTGTATTTATGGGTCATTTTAATTTAACTGTCATTACAATTTTAAAATCGTGCGTCAGGAGATCGCACGATGTAGGATGGCCGAATGTAATGATTTTGTAAAATATTATTAAGAATAAGACTTTATTCTACAAGCGACAGATGGCGCTAGTGGTTGGACGAAATTATTACATCCGTTTTAGGTATTCATTTGTAGATTATCAGTATTAAAGTTTATTTGTTTTGTTTATTTAATAAATCATTATTGTTTAAATTAAGAAAGTTTATTTACAGTTAATTATAAGCCCTAATGTATTTTAATTAGTAAAGTGATTGTATGTACTGTTTCCTCTGCTTTGATTGGCTGTATAGCCGGCTGAGTGTTCACTTCCGTTTAAAGTGGGGAACACTCAGTTGGTAACTGATTTGCTTGGAGAGAGTCAGTCTATTTCGAGGCGTTGAACCGTAAAGATATCTGACCGATCCGCGTTACTTTTGTTATATTCATACAAATTAATAGGTGATTGTTAATTACCCGACTGTATTGTAAAAAAGTGAATAAAGATTATTAATACTGAATTCGAGGTGTATGATTTCTTCACAGTACGTTGTCAGGTACAGAAACGGACATAGGGCACCTTTCATCCCGAAAAAAAGTGTTGTTCCCGAGGAAAACAAAAATAACGTTCTTATGATAATAGATAGCGCCACGTGTCTTTCGAATCCTGATTGAATTATATTATTATAGAAACTTTAGTAGTGTGAAGAGCTTTTTTATTTTTTTATTTAAGTACCTAATACATTTTGTGAGTCTAGAGTGTCGGTAGACCGGTTTTTCATCCTCCTAACTATAATTCCCTGAAAACCCGAATTGATTGTCAAATTCTAAATTAACGCGAGCGAAGCCGCGGGCAAAAGCTAGTAATATATAATAATACTTTAATGCTAAAAATATTACAAAAATAAAAAGAACATTTTAATAATAAAACTAGAATAAATGCTGTTATGTCAATGAGAGTGTAAGTGTGTGATCATGTGATGTGAATTACTGTGAGTGTAAGTGTGTGATGGTGAGTTTGAGAGTGTTTAAGCGAGAGTATGTGTGTGTGAGACAAAACGTGGGGCCGAACGCATGTGTGCAAAATTTTATTTAACGCGTTAATTGTCTGCTTCGTTATAATTGTGAGAAGTGTATTAACCAGGATTTTAGTCTATTTTTTATTTGTTTGCGAGTGCAATTTTATATAGTGCACTCTTTGATCATATTGACGTGAACATGCTGAAAATATGGTAGTCTTTGTGCATATGAGGATTATACTTGGGGAGTTGGAACTCTGAATCTGCGTTTGACCTGCAATCTACTTAAATCACTCCTTTTAGAAGTTAAGATGTTGGTGTTCGTTGTAACGTTCGGTGTATACAGTTCTCTTTCTATCCGTAGGGAAGCTTCTGCGAACAGTATTTCTGTAGGAAAACGGTATGTTTTGCGTAACAGGGTTTTGAGGACTTCACATTGTGCTCTTTCAAGGATTATGAGATAAGTTTTGATGCTCCTCTCCAGATTACAATGAAATATTGTATCAGCGAATGACATAGAGCTATATTTACAAGTTTTGGTACCTACATCTACTGATGCACTGTCTCTTATCATTTTCATTATGTAGATTTGCTTCCGAATGCGTTTAACAAGTTCCCTAATTTGTAGTTAGAATGAAAGGTGTTGTTCTATGATAACTCCTAAGTATGTTATTTCATCTACTCTGTCAATGTTATTGCATGCACATTGAGTATCAGTGTTAATTAATATGTTTTGGCAATCTTCTTCGTTAATCTTTATATTCCATAATTATACTTAGGTAACGTGAGTTTTCCTGAAGGTTATGGATTGGGTCTTTTTGACATGTACCTAGTGTTAGAAGATTAGTGTTGAGCCATTTAGCCATTAACAGACAACGCTGGGTTTAGAAAATATGAAAGTTTGCACAAGATTTTCTTATACCCCGAAGGTGAGCACTAAGGAAGGACTTTTGAATAACAGTTAGTATGGAAGTTGGTCATTCATGCCGATGGGAAATCTCATCGGGCACACGGCTTGTACCTACGAGTATAAATTGTTTAATGAGAGATAATTATTGTAGAATAGTTAACTATTAAGTACAGCAAACTTAGGGTGATACAGTGATTTGAAAAACTTCTACTGTCTTATTACAAAAAAAATGCTTAAGTACTGGTTTAAACCAAGACTACAAGGTCTGGGATTGTTACGGTATTAAAGTTAGTACCAGGATCAAAACGTGTTCCTATTACAAAACGAAGACTATCTGAGGATCAGTTAGTACCATAGAAGGTCCATAGTTTAAATAATATGCACAGATAAGGCTAGGGTTTGGGAAACGTTCACATTCATAGGCACCGGAGTAAGTATTGTAAGGATATTTTCGTAATCTTGATTTAAGAGACTCTCAACTAGAAGAAGGTAACTGGGTATGCCACAGCCACTAAAAAAAGGCGTTCACAGCAACATTATAGATGCACTCTCCAGGATCTTCGATGGAATATTCCTGTGCTACGCCATAATCAAAAGCCATCCTTCCTGAGTGGAAGCGTTTTGCCACAGGCACGACGTGCTGCTGCCGACTACTGTTTTTCCGTGCTTTTAATTATTTGTTTTGTTTTAAGTAGTAAATAGCTTATGTAGGTATTCAAGCAAACTTGTCTTTTTCATATGCAACGTTTCTGGCACAAAAAAAATACTTTCTATATTTTATTTCAAAAGAAAATTCCGTCATGTACGGTATCAACTATATCGACAACCCTGGTTACTTATCTCTTTTGGTGACTGTACAGTATCAAAACACCGCGACCTCGATGTAGTAACTTTAAAACTTAGCATTATCTGGTTTTGCCTGATGGAAAATGGACGCTTCTAAAAAAATCTTGAACCCATTAATAAAACGCTCAGCAATTTCCCCCATTGTCTCAATAAGTCACTAATAGCTGCAATTTTTACGCACCCATCCACTTGGAAGAAGTAGTTTTCTTGAAGTGCGTGATAACGTCGATAACGATATCTTAAAGATATGCTTACCTACTGTTTGCTAAATACCTTTTAAAGAAAATAAATGACCTTGGCTCTTACTATAATCTAAATACTGGAAAGTATAATTATATACAACCGTTTCGTATAAAATATAAACGTCGCTATTATGCTAGTAATGAGGTCCAAATAATAATAAATAATTATAATAATAATAAATCTTTATTACTAGAAGAATGGGTACAGTAAATCTCCTTAAAAACTAATTTGGTCTCAAGCAATGTGCACTTGGTGTCAAAGGAGTGCTTTGGCACGCGTACTAGGGTTACCCTGTATCACGAATGCCATCACCTTCCTCCGGACCAACTAGGATAGTTCTTTATACAATTTAATTTTGAATATATTCTGAACATAAATAACTTAATATTAACTAATATTTTTCGAACAAAAATTATAAACAAAAGGAGTGTGAGGGTGTGTGTGTGTGTGTGTGTTTGGTAGTGTGTGTCCAGAAGTCCAAAAGGTATGAGTGAGTTTACGTGAGTGAGATAATCACTTAAACCACCAATTTTATAAGTCTCTCAGATTCTTCGTAGGTAAGACCTTTCAGCCAGTCAATTACAGCGTTCCTGCATTGCTGTCGGGTAAGTAAGCAAATATCTAGAACAGCATTGAGTTTATTGTAAACCCTTGAACCCAGTATCCAATTATGCCACTGAGCAAGAGCAGTTTGATGTCTCTCCGTGCTACAGAGTCTCGTTCTTTTACGCTTGCCTTCTCGTAGCCTTAGGATGTGCGGTAGAATTTTCTAATACCTTTTATAAACTTTCATATTGAAACACGAATCAACAAAATTCGATCTAAAGAAAAGCGCCCACATTCCTCTAGATCGTATTTTGATTATAAGTATTAGAAAATTCTAGACACACTTACCGAGGGTGCTTATTGAGCCCTTATTCAAAATTCCTACTCAGTCACGAGATATTATTATTTTAAAGGAGTGGCGCTAGTGGACCCGTGTGCGCCCTCTTAAGAGAAAACGGTTAGAATTTAAACCTATTAGGAATCTCATCTCTTATCATTAGGTTAGATAGTATCATGCATATAGAAGTAAAGGCTTTTATATTAAGATGAAAATAATGACTACCATCTGTGGTCTAATGACAGTAATGACACACATCGATCATTGAATCCGTCTGCGAAAGCATCCATTAACATTATAACATCGGAGACCTCTACCTATATATTTTGTACAATGAGTGTCGTGAAAGAGAGTGGCAGAGGACGTCGGAAGACTGTTACACGTTTAGGCACCTAATAATGATAATGTTATTCAGGTTGGTAGTAGTCAATTGATTTGCTTTTGTATTTTCTCTTCTGTTTCGGCTTCCTTCTCGCTAAGAATAGAATTCTCAATGATGTAATCAGCCAAAAGTGGCGTACTTAGGTAATAATTTGATCACAAACCACTATTATAAAAAAACAACTGTGGTTATGCAAAGTTTCATGGACTATTTCCTGCTGCCCTGAAAATAAAATCAATCCAACATGTTAACATGTACATGAATTAAATCAGCCTCCATCGTATCCGTACAAATACATGTTTAAACATCCCTAGTTTCCATATAGGAAGAAGATATTAGGTTCGGTACGATACTAAATTAGGACGGAATATTCAGAACCGGGGGCCTACTCTGTAAGTCCGTCAACGAAGTTACGGGCCCATCCAAAAGTAGTTCGGTACTTCAGAATGACCCCTACTCTCAATTAATTAACCTTTTTGGTCGCGCAAAAACACATCGGGAGTAAGGACAACTGTCAAATGTTGTTGTCATTCATTCTTAGTTCGGGCCTCGAAGAAATCTTCTGTCCGTAGGTGACACGGAGTAGCAATCGCTCGTAATTTCGGCCGAAACTATGGATTTCTTACTTAGAGAGTAGACCCCCAGGCCACAGGACGGATGCACGTCCGTCATCGTGTCGCTCTCACCGCTCGGATCACTTTCACAGCTCGTATCGCTCACGTTGCTCATGTTGCTCCTCATGTCGCTGGGACGACCGCAAACACGACGCGTATCCAATAATCTCGGACGCTAGTGAATCCGTATACTACCTATGTATGTTTTATACCTACCTACACTATACAGAGTAGATGTATTGGCAGTGTGGTTCTAATTCGAGTGTATCGGCGAATAATATTATTAACATTAGCGAATTTAGCGATGCCGGTCTTTTGAACTTTTACAGGTCAGTGTCAGATCATACCTATATTTCAATTAGGCTCTTTAAATATGCGGCACTTTATGAATGTCATTATTTAAGTACAAGAAAATAGAATAGATTTTGGTTGCCTCTTTAAAATTAGTTTCGGACGGAGGAGAACGGAGTAGAACCTACAAAGTTACCTACCCTTTTAAAATGTTTTACAAAATTTTGGAAACAATAAATATATAGGTACCTAGTTAATTTTATTTTATTTATTAAGGGATAATAAACAACTACAACATATATAATACATAAGGTTAACAAAACTTTAAGAAGTAATGTTGTAGTTGCATTGGTTGTCACTAGACGAGCATTACCAAAATAAACAAATATTTTAAAATAAATAAATAAGATACTATAAAGCTAGCTATAACTACAAAACCAATTCAGATAAAAACAATTTAATTTACTTAAACTATGCAATAAAAAAAACAATTAAGATAAAAAAAATATAATATTAGATTTATATTTACTTTTCGAGCATGCAAATATATCAATATCAATGAAATTTGAATTATAGGATTCCAACATTCTATGAATAGGGCGGCGTAAGCCAGAGTTCGTACGACAAGAATTTAGCGCGAACAGAGTACGTGCACGAACCTGACGCACATAAACTGTTCGGGGGACAGAATAACACAGCTTACTCGTTAGATCAATGGCATCAAAATGATTGTGAACAATATCAGGAAGCAAGTTGGCCTCCAGGTATCGCCATCAAACATAACATCACGCTTGTAATCTCCGAAGGGTTAGGCAGAGGTGAACCCACAGTACACCCACATTTCGCCAGTTATGTTTAAGTCCCATGTAATAAGGGGCGAACTTGTAGCCAATTTATGTATAAAGGCTTTTGAATAAGGCCATAGGCAAGTAGGTAACCATCGTAACTAACTTTTCTCCCAACACACACACTGACTACCATCTGCCTAGCATTTCGATAGTTAGGTATTTCTCTAGTTCGTAAATGTTTTGGCTGGTCATCTCTTGGCTGACACGGTTTATCTTAATAAATATTTTTGAATCGTTTTCTTTTTTGTTTTTATCTTTTTTATTACGGATGCTTTTAACGTGCACGTCTTTCTACATCGTTCTCACATTTTTAATTTCAACATGAATGATGTAACCAATTTTTTTTGTAACTATAATATGTTGATTAAAAGAGTGTCCATGGAGTTTCTTGCCCGTTCTTCTCCATTCACCTATGGAGAAGAATGGGCAACTAGATTCAGTTTTCGGATTGACTGACCCCTTGACAATTCAAAAGTGCCTGTAATTGGTTTATTTGAAATAAATGCCATTTTTTTTTGTGTTTTAACGCGCTGCCCAAACGTATTAGGACACTGTAAAACGCGCAGTTGCCTGCGTATTGGTACTTATTATAAGCCAGAAAAAAAAATTGTCAACTCTTCAAAGGAAATAGTAATTAAAAAAAAAAAAGAATCATCAAAATAAAATAATGCCATGATATAACAGTCGCAAAACAGAGTTAAAAATATATATTACGTCCCATAATTCTCAAAAATTTGAGCGTAAACTATCATATTTTATGTAATGTTAATAAAGGGAATTCAATCAACTAAAGAAATACCAAAAAATTAGTCCTCTGAGCCATGCATTTATTTTTAATTTAATTAAAACTGAAAAATTACTTTTTTTTTGGTCCAACACATCGCTGTTTTGAACATAATTTGTAGCCGCGATGCGCTATTGTAAAATTTGCTTCTTAAGTCGCCGTAATAAAGTCAAGTGTTCAAGGAAATTATATTATTATTCAAGGTTATCATATTGCAAGGCAGTTAGAATAATTGTTCCTGTTTTTGTTTGTCGTCGAACTGACAACGGTTAGCATTTTAGTTGAATATGACAGGCAGTCAGAGAAGTACAACACAACGCTTTTCACGACTTTTTGGGTTATCCATTAACATTTCTTAAATAGGCACTGAAAGTTTTCCCAAGTGCCCATTTCAAGTGAATAACAAAAACGAAAAGCTAAGTAAACTTAAAGAACGGTTTAGGGATACGAAACTACAAAGATTGGACAAGAAAGATAAGTCGGTTCTCGATTAGTTTTCCGATTAAATGGACTCGGTAAAAGCTCTTTCCGATTCATTTGCAATTCGCTCCCGAGTCTCGGTGGGTGGTGAATCATGGATTCCATTCTGTAGTGGTTTGTTTGATTCGCACTGAATTGAAACCCTAATATTATATGTAAGTATCTTAGAATACAATATTTGAATAATTGTGTGTGAGATAGGTAACGCTGTCTTCATTCATTAATTTAGAATTTTAGATTAAAATAAAAGTCGAATACCACCGATTCGATTAAAGGAGAAGATGATAACCTTCAATAAAGGTCTAGAAAGAAAAAATAAAATTGGGCCATCTTCAGGCCGTAGAAAACAACGGCTGATTTAGGCAACACTACAAAAAATAAACAAAGATGGTTCCATGTAAAAATACAAATATCTTTATCAACTATTTACTTAGTTAACGATCCATGACAGTCAATTGATTTTTCAAAAGACTTTGGCAAGTTAAAACAAATGATTGAAGAAATTGAATGGCTTTGTCATTATGGGGACTACATGACATAGACGCAAATTTATAATGCCTAAAAATATACGTTCCACTGCAGTAACCAAAATCAGAAAAATATATGATATTCTCCAGAAGAATATCATATATATATCGTATATATGCTAGTTAGATAGTGAGTTGAAAACATAATACAATTAACTTGATATGATAGAAAAAAATCACGAAGATACCTCTAAAAAAATATTTTAACGATTAAAAACCATACTAATATACATGCAAACATTCAGATTTTTTGTCAGATTATTCTACAAGTAACATACTAACGTAATAGTGTTTTAATTTTTTAGTCCAATGAATAGATTTTTTGTAAACCCATAATTGCTTCATATTTTGCAGTAAATTATTAGCGTTGTATCATCGCCCGTCTCTTTCTTTTCTATGCAATCCGACAGTGACCGCGCTTTAGCTCTTGTAAGCCTCTTAAGCGAATGGGACCTATACCATTGTGAACACTTTTCTCCAGTTGCATAATTAACTGCTAAGGCTAGTCTAGTCGGTAACACCTCGTTTTGCACGGTTCAAGAGTTTTAAATATGCAGCTGTCAAAGACTTCAGTTACAATGCTATTATGACGACGTTAAGTAGGTACCTACATTATGTTTTTGGCTGAAGTTCAAGCACCAAGTGTATTATAAATTTATAATATTCAGCAGTCGATAAAAAAGGAAAATAAAATAACAATTCAGCCTTCCTAAAGAAACAGAACGAAAATAAGTTACTTAGGTTTTCAATGAGTACCTACTTAGTTCAGTTCGTAATTTTCATCCTGAACTTATTGCCTTAGCAACGCATCGAAGCATAGCGGTATTGCAGCAATTTTGAATAAATCAAAACTATTTTAATAACGGCAGCTTTCAGAGGTACCGATAATTCACGCGCTGAAAAAGCTTGACCTGGTTTTAGACGCTATTCCATTCCATATCTGTGGCTAACGTAAATCATGAATTCGCTGATAGTTTTGCAATTAGGTAACTATCCTACCTACTATCGACTACCTACTTCGATTTACAGTCATGTTGCTCACAACTTATTGTAGGCGCTACTTAAGTAAATAAAATATTGATAGTATTTATTTAAGTACTTCGATTTAATACACTAGACCAGAGTCAAATAGTTTATTCCAATATGACCACTAAGCATTTTTGAAAAACTAAATCTACGGTAAAGGGAATTGAAGGGAATAAAAAAACTTTTTTATAAAAAAAAAACAACCGACTTCAACAAAAAAACACTAGCAAGTGACAAATAACTTTAATTTCGGACGTCGGTGTCTTTGAATCTGCATTTTAGTTTTTTGCCACCGACTTCCGAAATGAAAGTTATTTTTCACATGGTAGTGTTTTTTTGTTGTAAAAAAAAAACAAACATCCGAATTGATAACCTCCTCCTTTTTGAAGTCGGTTAAAAATCCTTGAAACGTAGCATCTAAGGTGGGTACTTATACATAAAACAGATTCGTTCAACAACTAAAGCTTTGGCATGCTGAAGTTATGTACAATAAACAATCAAACAGGAAGATCTAAACTATCTACCTACTCCGAAAGTCATTTGGCACTTTGGCACAATTAATATTATCGAAGCCAGGTAGCACAAAGTTTATTTTCCTTGAGGATAAACTTGCCCACGCCATAAATGATTTATTTCTGTAAGTAGGTTTGTATGTACAAGCACTTTTACACGTCAATTATATTTTTTTAAACTAAGTAGATGAGGTCGGCGTTTCCTATCTGACTACTCTGGTTTAGCCTTTCAGAAA
Source organism: Griposia aprilina (assembly GCA_916610205.1). Lineage (NCBI taxonomy): Eukaryota > Metazoa > Arthropoda > Insecta > Lepidoptera > Noctuidae > Griposia > Griposia aprilina. Next base: position 26,177,375 of record OU744284.1, read on the forward strand.
TAACAAGTCATTTAACAAAACACTATTGTCTGATTACAGAATTGTGTTTCTAATTTCACCTGCGATATAAGTGTCCGAGTTTTACAAGTAAATTGTATAAATCAAGTCCAAATTATTCTATAAAAAACTCTCACTAATCCACACTAATAATTTTATGTAATTAATGCAAAAGTAACTCTGTCTTTCTGTTACTACTATACGTACAAACCATTTAACTGATCGTTATGATATCTGATAGATAGGTAGCCGTGACCTCGAGGACATAGTTATAGGTACTATTCGTCTTGCACCCTAATTGCATAAAGGCTCCCGCAAATAGGCGCGACGCGACAGCCCAACACAAAGGCGCCGCCCGTCGCGCTGCACGCGGTGCCTTTGTGTACGCTGTCGCGTCGCGCCAGTGTGCACGAGCCTTAACACACTATCAATCACAATCTGAATCATTTGGAGCTTATTTCTAATCCATTGCTTCATATGTTCGAAAAATTTGTCTGCTCAACAACGGAAATAACGCAATGAAAGTTGTTGAACTGTCAAAATGAAAACTATTCCTACTGTTAGTGAGTTACGCAATAACCTCGCTGGATATTTGTATAAAAAACTATAAAATAAAAATACGAGGAGTCGCTAGTCTTTTATATTTCCGGGTCGTATAGTTTTTATATTCCACAACTCTAATTTATTCGTCGAAATGAACCTGGAAAGGGTGGAGTGAGAGCGTCCTTGAGTTTTGAAAGAGCGCGGCTCGAACGTTCGCGCTGGTATTTAATTTAGTTAAAAGCCAGTGCCTGATAAAGTATGGGCTTCCAACGCCGAATTAAAGCTATTGGGAAAGGCCAAGCATTGTTTTTGTGACAACACTTCTAAAGTGCAAGAATTGCGTTTGAAAACATTACCTAAGCTTCTTTTCAGGATGGATAGGTAAATAAACGGAAAAGACAATTTTGTTTAGAAGTAAAACAGATTTATTCAGAACTTTCTGTAATTTCGTACCTACCTTAAACATGGTTCACATTAAAGTTGAACGTTTTTGGTTTTGATTAAGGGGTGGTCAAACACACTTTCAAACTCAATCACAAAGTCTCTGTGAGCTTTTACAAACTAATCAGTGTGACGACAAGTAAGGTCGCGTTCTAACTAAAAAAAAAGTGATCGTGGCGCGACTGGCATCGCGTATTCGCTCGATGTAAAACAAAATGTGTGTCTTTTTATGTAATAGCGATCGTGCGAATCGAATGGTCGCATCGCGTCAATAAGTCACATTTAATAATGGTCGTCAGAAATGTGCAGTTTTTGATAATCATAATCATGATCATAATCATTTATTTGTCAGAATATGGTACATTATATGGTCTTAATAGTAGTCAGTGATATCATCACATTCTGCCAAATTTGACGTGCAAATATAAGGTAGGATGAGAGATTATTGGGTTAGGTTAAGCTTTATTGATTGCATAATAACGAATTACAATTACAATTTGAGGTATGTCGGTTGAAAATAATACCATGAACACACAATTTATACAGGATGTCAAAGTGTCATTAAATGTCGGAGTATCAAAGAGTAAGATGTCAAAGTATACAAGATTACAATTAGGATATCAAAGTAAGTATCATTCAAATAGTCGGTTAAATTATAATAACATTTATTACATAGGAAGTATTTAAGTTTCTTTTTAAATCCATTTATCCATAGATAATCCATAGATATCGGGCAATATAATTTACCTTGCTGAACTTGATAGTGAAACACAAAGACGAGAAGCACAGCTTTGCACTCCCCTCATCGTGTGCAGTGCGACGTGATAACATAGAGAAATCCATAATGATGCTCTTTCAACATGTATATTAATGACCAATTATTATTTTCTCAAATCAAATCAAATCAAATCAAATTATTTATTTGCTTAATACAGGTAGGTATAAACCGATGTTACAAATAAATATAAAGTACTCTGTATCATTACCTAATAAGGTGTGCAAACATTTATATTATTGTCTGAATTAATTAAATAATTATTAAAAAAAAGTCTCTAAAAAAAAAAAAGTAAAAAGTAAAAAGTTCTGGAAAGTTGGAGGCCATTTTTTTTTAAGATTTTGCTGAATATTACTTTGCATATCATGTAAAGCCGTTAGATAAATACTGTACTGTATTTTGTAATTGGTTGCTACGAGTATCACCGATTCAAAATGCTTTGTGCATGCTAAGTCTACACACCAAACCCGACGTCGACATGATTCTTTTGAAATAAAGCCGGGTCCGGCGGGTTTGGTGTGTGACTGCTTAGCGATGACCAATATGTTCTTCTGAGAAGTCCATTATAAAAATTCATTAGAAGTTAACGAGTTGCGCAACAGTGTGGCGGTAATTAGAACACTTGTCGATTCGTCAAACGTAAACACATGTCGCGGAGCCGGCCTTGATATATCGTCGTCGAATTCCGTGTCAGTAGTTTCGTCGCCAGGGCATTCGGCGATTGCTGAGCCTGCAGAGCGCCGCGCCGGCGCGTCCCGCAGCCCCGTGTTCGACACCGCGGCTCCCGATCAGGGCTGATAATGATGATGGTTTCGAGACGGTGCAAAGGAGTAAGCGCCGATCGCGAACGAACCCGAACCACTGTAGCAAAGCTCCTGCGGAGCCCGAAGTGAGCCTGCGTGCTGCAAAGCCGAACACTCCGGTGTACATCTCGCGCCTGAACTACACCATTAAGGCGGAGGATATCGTGGAGTACGTGCGCCAAAAAACGAGGTACACGCCAAGGGTGCAGTTACTGGAATCGCACCGGAACGTCAACTTCAAGGCGTTCGTCGTGCGTGTACCGAACTGTTATCTGCCCTTCGTCATGGAAGAACACTTTTGGCCGCAGACCGTGATGTTCTGTCGCTTCCGCGAACAAGTTCCACTGGACAGCACAAACTCCAGCTAGTGCAAAGTGAAGCGCTACTAACATAGTCCCTTTTTAGCCTTTTTATTAACACAAGTTTTGTTTATATGAAATCATGTATGTTTAGGCTAGGGTATTTTTCTATGGGCCTGTGTCGCCTGAAATTAATAGTAATATTATTATTCGTTTATTCATTTTCATACTTATTAAATACATTTTTAAATATTTTTTGTAAAAACATTAAAAATATTTATTTAAAAATATAAAAAATAGTGGTCCGCCGGTTTCGGGAGCAGGGTTCAAGCAGCCGGTGGTTAGGGCTCCAGAGACAGGAACCTCCTCACGATGCGAGCCGTATCGAGGAGTACTGCTTTCTGAATCGGGCCCTTGATCCAACCGCCTAACGAAAGCCTCGAGAAATGTTGATCGAGGCTTTTGGCCATCAGGCCATTGGCCGATACGACAATCGGCACAATGACAGCCGAGCTCACATCCCACATGTCAACAACCTCTTGTGCTAAGTCGAGATATTTAATTTGTTTTTCTTTCGCAGCTTTCACGAGGTTCTCGTCATGAGGAATGGTAATATCGACAATCATTGTGCGGCGCGCTAATCGATCTATCACCACTTTAGCAGGCTTATTGGCGACAATAGTCCTGTCAGTAATGATAAACCTATTCCAGTACAACGTGATATGGTCATTTTCGAGAACTGGGTCGGGCACATACTTGTAATTCGGTACCTCAGAATCCACTAGTTTATATTTCAAAGCAAGTTGCTGGTGAATAATCCTGGTTACTTGGTTATGTCTGTGCAAGTACTCGCCGTTAGCCAGACGAGAACCACCAGAGGCTATATGTCTGATGGACTCACCCGGACGTTTTCATGCCCGACACACGTCACCCGTCCCGTCTTACATAATATGTCTCCGGTAGTTATTTCTCAAGATAACTTCGTCTATAATTGCAGACGAAACCTTCAGTTTCCCCAAAAAGGTCACCAAAACGTAGCCAAACTATGGACGCTATGAAATCTACACCAGGCTCGTGAAGAGCCCGATAGAAGCGTCCGTGAAGCTCCTTGCTTTGCCATACCTCCTTGCGGTCATCGGTAGTAAGTACCACAGGTTTGCGCCAGTTCTCTTTAGCCATGGAGAGCGGGGTGAGTCCCTTGTCCACTGCTACCAAATAACGGTGCATACCCACATCGGCTTTTAAAAAATATTCCCTGAGACTGCACACTTCGCGGTTGTGGAGGATCTTTGCATTTAAAAAGCCTCGACTCCCGCACTTCCACGGTATGTAAAGTCTCATCACCGATGATTGTGGGTGATGCATCCTGTTTGCGGTCAGCAGTGTACGGACCCTCTTATCCAGGGCGTCGAGTTCGGTATGAGTCCATTTGAGTATGCATCAAAACCGGCATAACTCAACCGTTGAAGGCACGGTCCTTGTTTCCGCCTGAAAGATGACTAATTAATACCTTCTTCAGGCGACCAAAGAAGCGCTCCTTCATCGATTGCTTTATGTCAGCAACGTTGATGCCTAACGCTTCCGACATACACAAATACTTATAGCTTTCGGATGAGGAGAGGGATCTAAGGTGTATGGAATCCGAAAGTTAAATTCCCTCGGGTTTCATAATCTCACCTCGCTTTACATGTATGACTACACATTTGTCCACACCAAATTCCATCCTCATGGTGCTACTGATAGTTTCAGTTACTTTCAGTAGCTCCATCAGTTGTGTGTTGTTGTTTTTTTTTTTTTTTTTTTTGTTTCAAGTCATCCATGGAGAGGGGGTGAGATATGACCTGACCACCTCTCCTCAACCGATAGCCTAGACCTGAATTTTCCAGTGGTGTGCTTAGAGGATTCAGGGCTAAGCAGAACCAAAGTGGACTCAAACTGTAGCCCTAAATATTCCACGTTTAATCCATATAGGCTCATTATTCCCCTGGATCTGTCGACACCCTGACGACTCAAGGAACACCTTCCTTGAGTCGTGTAATGGAGGATGGCTCTTGGCTACCCAGGGTGTCGACAGATCCTTGCGGGATCGACGAACCTGTTGCGGCCATATCGATGAGTAGCTCCTTAGTACCGCGGGACCCGTTCCTACATCCATTTTGAGAGGCTGACATAATCGAGTTTTAGAATTAATTAATTAATTTATCATCCATTTTTTATTATTATTATAAATGTATAGGTATATGGATTTTAACATTGTGTCAGTATAAACTAATAGTAACAATTTGTAAGTACCTAATTTCACACTCACACTAAAAATCTGTTTCAAAATTATTTACTCCAAATATAAACTTCCGGACACTTAAATTAAGTCACCCTGCAATTTTGAAATTTTGTCATTATTTGAATATAAATATAATTTAATTTTTTTAAGTTTTTTTTTTTAATGATTGGTGAATATTTCGGTTTTAAAATTCCATAAAACTTTTTCATTGGTCTATTATAATTTAAATTCTTTTTGACTTTTGTACACAATATGGTGATTTTGTACACATAGCGCTGTGGCTCGATTCAAATGTCTGTGAATGTATATTTTTATTCGAAACCTGAAAGACTTCGCTATTCGCAACTCTCAGTTATCAAATAAAAACATATGTTTGGAGTAAATAATTTACACGCAAATGTACGTATAAAACCGTGCGTTTGGAGGGAATATATTTAGTAAAAAAGAAGTTGGTGTTAAAGTTCTCTACAATTTATTCTTTACATTTTATAATTGTATCTTACTAGCAACACTGTTAGCATTCTCCCACACGTCTTGCCATAACATCAACACTTAGCAGCAACACAGTGCACACACAGTACACAAACTGTGCACAAATGTACCCGAGCTGTGTACTGTTGGACATATTCAGCCTTATTTATAAAAATCTCGCTAATGACTGATTAGCCACTGACTAGCTAACTAATTAGTTAGCTCTTAATCAATGATTAACTTTTCTTTATTTATAAACGCTAGTTAGCAGGTGATTAGTTGCGAAACGAAATAGAGGTGAAATTATGCGTTCGGCACAGATTATATTCAAAATAGTCGACTCTAAAGCAGAATTTTAAGAATAAATTAGTCAAACACAAGATTTTTGTATCTGTCGTGACTTTGACAGACAAAAGTCAAAACAAATATTGGAAAATTTGAACTTGATTAGAATGATTTATTAAGTTTATTTCATTGTGTTCGGGATGGTAGCAATAAAAATAATAAGCTCCAATAAAATTGAAGTAAACAGGTACCTAAAGGTATTTATCTTTGAATTTATATCTACTTGCTAATGTAAACTGACCAAATGAATGTTAGAGCAATAACCGACAATAGCTATGTATTTACATGTCCTATACGCCTTTTAACACGAATATGCTCTTTTGGAAATGTATGTAGGTACTTGTGCCTATTTTATATTACTTCCTATTGCTTTTGCACCAGGGTTTCAGTGTCTTTTAATAACAATTATTATGGTTGTTTACAGATACAAGTTTGACTGCTGCTATGAAAGCCACTCGCACCTAGCACCAATACTATTCAACTATTTGCAAAGACGGCGAGGGACGAGATAATGCTACGTGAAAAAGATGAGGAATGAGTGGCATGAGAAAAAATGGCACGGTCCATGTCTTTGGAGGAAGAATAAATTGGAAAACAAAAATAATGAATTTATAACAAAAATGTAGTTTTATTATGTATCAAAATAAATTGCTTCTACAAAATGTCTCTTGTTTTGTGTGTGCACAACGTGGTGGTTTTTCTTTAGTTCTGGGCCTTAAAACTGGCGTCATAAGATGAGGGGCACATGGGATAACACATTGGATAATCACAATCTCCCATGAGCTTCCTCACGAACTCATTCTCTTCAAACCTCCTGAGCTAGGTGCTCAGGTTGTTTGAAGAGAATGAGTTCGCTCTGAGCCTCCTCCTGATTGAGCTTTTCCTATAGATACTTTCATCCTATGTACTTCGAATGAAGAATATGTAATAGGTAGGTATTCTCGTAGTGGATTTAAACGAAGTTTGTAGGTATTCCTCCGTCTTCTTCCCGACGGCGCGGCGTCTCAAAATTACTTAATTCTTTGCATCGTTCTGAAATCCCGTAAAAGATTGTCGAATTCCATATTTACTAAGGCACAACTCGATATTAGGGACAAAATAACCTAGAAGCCCACAATACATACACATACATAACATCACGCCTGTATTCCCCGAAGGGTTAGGCAGAGGTGTACCTATAGTACACCCACACTTCGCCAGTTATGTTTAAGTCCCATGTAATAGGGGCGAGCCTATTGCCATCAACCGGGCACAAATCCAGACTCCGGGCTGCTACTGAAAAATTCCAGATGGAAAAACCCAATAACACTTTGCCCGACCCGGGAATCGAACCCGAGACCACATGCTCAGCAGTAGCGCTTGCGACCACTAGACCAACGAGGCAGCCCACAATAATCGTATTAAATCCATCAGCTGATTCATATAAAATCCGCCATCTTGCCTCTTAGCATCCACATAACAGTGCACCGGTGGTGTTTAATTTTGACAGTTACTAATCAATTGCTTAGCGATTTCTTAGCGCTAAATAGCGTTTATGAATAAGAATTTTGCTAATCAGTTGCTTAGCAATTGATTAAAATTTAAGAGACGTTTATAAATAAGACTGATTATGTGTGTTATGTATTGTGTGTGATTCTACTACTACTTATTTAAAAAAACCGTACAGGTTTTTTTAAATATTAGGTTGGGGAAAAAGTCTTTTCGCATTATAGTATGTATGAACTTGTAATAAAATCTCTTTGTATCTGGCTGGTTTTGGTTTCATTGAAAGTTTAAATTTTAAAGAACATAATTCCAAATTCAAATTAGGAAAATGTGTGATTTTCATTTGTTTTTCGTACTGTCAAGATGAGTGAATCTAATGAAGAAATTCGATACATTTTAAAATTTTACTACAAAAAAGGTAAAAATGCAACGCAAGCCGCGAATTTTTTTTGCGATGTTTATGGACCTAGTGCAGTGTCTGTGAGAGTAGCACAAATTTGGTTTAAGCGTTTTCAATCCGGAAATTTTGATGTCAAAGATGCACGTCGCTCTGGTTGCCCTATTACGGATAAAATGGATGCCATTTTTGAAAAAGTGGAGCAAGATCGGCATATCAGTAGTTACGACGTAGCTGAAGAACTGGGAATTGACCACAAAACAGTTTTGGCACATTTGAAAAAAACTGGGTAAGTACACAAAAAAGCTCGATATTTGGGTACCTCACGAGCTCACTGAAAGAAACCTAATGAACCGTGTACTCATTTGTGATTCTTTATTACGACGTAATGAAACCGAACTATTTTTGATGAAGCTGATAACTGGTGATGAAAAGTGGATCACGTACGACAAGAACGTGCGAAAAAGGTCGTGGTCAAAGGCCGGTCAGGCTTCAAAGACTGTGGCGAAACCCGGGTTAACTCGCAACAAGGTGATGCTGTGTGTGTGGTGGGATTGGAAGGGCATTATTCATTATGAGCTGTTACCACCAGGCAGGACCATCGATTCTGAACTCTACTGCGAACAACTGATGAGATTAAAGCAAGAAGTTGAGAGAAACCGGCCGGAATTAATCAATAGAAGGGGTGTGGTTTTTCATCATGATAACGCTAGACCTCACACATCTTGAGCCACTCAGCAAAAATTAAGAGAGTTTGGCTGGGAGGTGTTAATGCATCCGCCGTATAGTCCTGAACTTGCACCTTCAGATTTCCACGTGTTTCGGTCTCTTCAGAATTCTTTAGGCAGTGTCAGGTTAACATTACGAGAGGACTGCCAAAACCACTTGTCGCGGTATTTTGATCAGAAGTCCCAAAATTTCTATAGCAATGGGATCATGTCCCTACCTACAAGATGGCAAAAACTTATCGAACAAAATGGTACCTACATACTTTAGTTAAATGTAAATAAACTATATTAAAAAATGTTTTGAATTTTCTTAAAAAATGCGAAGAAACTTTTTCCCCAACCTATTATGTAGTAGTAGAATTAGTTTCCTTACAAATGTTAGTGCAAAGTGGTTGTGCTGAAGAGCTTTCTCTCCGGCAGAACCACCATAAAATATCAATTAGTTTGTACAAGCCCGTAAGTACATCACATACATAATTCTATAACAATTCTTTACTGACCCAGCTTCCGCAGTTTCTCATTCTATTTTTAACCCCCGACGCAAAAAGAGGGGTGTTACAAGTTTGACCAATATGTGTGTCTGTGTATCTGCCCGTGTGTCTGTCTGTGGCACCGTAGGTCTTAAACCGGTGAACCGATTTGAATGCGTTTTTTTTATTTGAAAGCAGGTTTTTGAACATACCAGCTTATGACGCCACAAACACGTAGCAAAAAAATATATGGAAAGACAGCTGGAGGGATTACAAAATACCTATAAGTAATTACCGTATTTAGATAACGTAACTAAAATTGTTGTTATGTGTATGCGTGTTTGTAGCCAGAAGTAAAATTTACGATTGTACTTAGTTCTCTTTTTTAACCGACTTCACAAAAAGGAGGAGGTTCTCAATTCGCTTGTATATTTTTTTTTTATGTGTGTTAGCTCATAACTTTTTTCTGGGTGAACCGATTTGGATGATTATTTTTTTATTTGATAGGTGGTGCTTCACATGTGGTCCCATTTAGGTTTGATCATGGTCTGACCAGTAGTTTTTGAGTTATCTTTAATAATGCATATTTTTTCCACTTAGTTTATATGGATGATGTGTTAATAATTTCCTGTCACTGTTATTTACACACCAAGTAGTGGTATACGTATTTGTGTGGGGTAGGTAAGGCAACTAAAAAGTGTAAAATAAAAACTTTTTTACAAAAAAACAACCGACTTCCAAAAAAAACACTAAAAGACCTGAAAAATAACTTTAATTTCCGAAGTCGGTGGCCAAAAACGAAAATACAAAACCAAAGACACCGACTTCCAGCTTCATCTTTCTGACGGACCAACCCCTTGACAATCCAAAAGTGCCTGTAATTGGTTTATTTGAAATAAATGCTTCGAGTTTGAGTTTTGAAATAGAAGCCTCCCAGCCATAATATAGTCTTTTTCCACGCGTAGAACAAAGCGGAACCCTGTCTATTCTTTTTAGAGCGTTCGCAGACGGCATACAATCGTTGGCCGATTTATTGTAGGAGCTAAATGAAACAGTATCAACGCACACGTCCTACAAATCATAGGAAAAACAACAAAAAAAAAACTGATCTATTTTAGGACCTATAAAAAGTATGCCGTGTGCGAGCGTGCTTACAGAAACAAAAACTAAATGCATGGGCAACACAATAAAAACACGTCCTATAGCAATCGTGGCAACATGGTGGAAGATGGATCGAGAGTATAATAAGAACCAGTCTGGAGCAGAACTTATCAATAGTAAACCGGTTTCTTCCCCTAGATTGACCTTAAGGGATTAAGGGACAAAAGAAATCGCGTTTGGCAAGACTCAAATTGCTTTGGTTCCGAAACTGTGAATGCGTATGCTTAAGTTCTTGCTTCGATTCTTTTACTGAGGTATTTTTTATTCATCTATTCTGTTACAATATTGTGAAATTTTATTTTATCTTAAATATATGGATTATTGGGTGTACTATGCCAAATCGAATGCCAAATAATCGAACATCAATTGATCGACCACTATAAATCGAACATCTAAATACTCGAACGTTCATAATATCGAATGGTTAATAAATCGAACATTCAATATATCGTACACTCAATACATCGAGTGTTCAAAATATCGAATGTTAGTTTGATCGAGCGTTCAACGCATCGCATATTCAATAAATAGAAATCAAGATATTAAAATGGCTTACCTATCATATGTTCGAAAAATATTTGACCAAATTTCATTTCACCTAAAACTTTTCAACTATTATCGTTACGTTTTTTTTTACTTCATCGAAGTCACGTCTGCCACTGTATCAGTTGACCTATTATCAATTCGATTTTTTAACGTTACTCCGACGTTTCATTTGGTCAAAAAACTTTTTACCAAAGTTACACTTATCCGAAATAACATTTGTTCGAAGTATTACGTTTCCAAACATGCATTATACCACTGTTTTAATTACCATATTTTCATTTCACCAAACGCCTAGAAAGTTTGTGCAAGCAAGGATGTTTGCTTCAACCATGCAACATGCAAGCAAGCATGCAGCGTGCAAACAAGCATGCAATATGCAAGCAGGCATGCAACATGCTAGCAGGCATGCAACATGCAGCAACCCAAACCCTACCGGGTTTGGTCGGCCCTACGCGAGCTTATCATCGCAGATGGTTTTAACGCTCACCTCCGTAGTTTCAGTCGCGGCGGGCCTTCAAACCACCTGCTCCTCAACTAGCGAGCCACCCCACCCCACCAGGCCTACGCGGACTTAAATTATACTCTAGGGCAGACAAGACCGCGTGAAGTCGGTTTTGCAGCTATTCTTTTCTCACTAAATATTGAAGTTTTATGTCACTATTTTCATTTAATATTGAAAATGCTACCAAGTAACCGGCTATATATTTGGGACCTAATAATATTCCGTAAAATGTTGTTTCGGTGTGGTGAAAATATGGCAAATAAATCAATTGGCAAATGAAAAAAGTTCAAAAGAGGCTTCGGCCAATAGAAAAAAGTTATTTTGTAAATCGGCGAAACATAGTTTGGTAAAATAATACCTATGACACATGATACTTCGATGATCTAAAAATATGTCCAATAATGCATGTAGCAAAAAAGACGTCGGTAAAATGAAATTCAAACAAAAAAAAAATTGGAAAAGTGATCGATTCCCATTAAAATCTACTTACAAAAGATAATAATTAAGGATTAAAATGTGATTTATTAGTAATTTTTGTTTTTCTTGTATTCTATATAAAAGAGATTTTTCTAGAGAAAAATCCGTCAATTTACTGATGTAGGTACCGCGAGGCTAGTCTATTTTAGTTACTTTCATAGTATTATGTCGTACGGTATTTTACTATGGGGACGGGCTGCAGACGTCGAGTCTATTTTTATTCTGCAGAAAAGAGCCATCCGAGCCATATATGGCCTCCGCAGGCGCGACTCTCTAAGGGAACGGTTTAAAGATATTAACATCATGACGGTACCTTGTCAATATATCTATGAAAACATCATGTACGTAAGGAAAAATCTACATCTTTTTAGTAAAAGAGGTGAAAGACACAATTATATCACTAGAAATAGGGATCAATTAGTTCAACCAGGTTTCAGGCTGGCTAAAGTAGACTCATCTTTCATGGGGTACTGTTTAAATTGTTTCAATAAAATACCTCCCCATATTCTTCAACTGAATGAAACTAAATTCAAATCTTGTATAAAACGCACACTATGCAGCCAAGCATATTATAAGTTGGGGGATTACATCGCTGATAAAAATGCTTGGCTCAACGCTGGTCCTGCTCCACAAGGGCGCATAAAATAATTGATTAGCATTTGAAACTACTGTTGGAGCTGCTGAAGATTTAAAAAACTTATCTTTGCATTGTATAAATTCAATGTTTTAGTATTGTATAATTGCATAGCACAGGTGTGAGTACTATGTCCCTACTATAAAGCTACCATTTAATAGGTTTTTCTTTCATTGACTTGAATGTGCCCTGGCGGCTGAGAGTTTGTCATGCTCACTCTAATGTCTCGCTGGTGGTGGCGTGTGTGTTGGATCATTAAGTTCCCTTCAAAATGGTTGAGCTGAATGGTGCAGATCCATGCGTCATGTTCGTGAACGGGCGCCGTCAGTGGGGACTGGTCATTTCTTAGCTGCCACGGCTAATTTTAATTTAATTTAATATTTGAATAGCTTTTGTCTTTTTATTACGGACGCTTTTAACGTTCTGCATCGTTCTCACATGCATAATTTCAACATGAACGATGTAATCAATATTTTGTAACCATTTTTTGATTTAAAAGAGTGTCCATGGAGTTTCTTGCCCGTTCTTCTCCATAGGTACCTACTACGCTTTGGAATGGGTAACTAGCTTCATCTTTCTGACTGACCGACCCCTTGACAATTCAAAAGTGCCTATAATTGGTTTATTTGAAATAAATGCTTTGAGTTTGAGTTTGAGTATTGAATATATTGATATTTCGATATAATTAATGAATATGCGATCCTTTGAACGCTCGATCAAACAAACATTCGATATTTTGAACACTCGATGTATTGAGTGTACGATATATTGAATGTTCGATTTATTAACCATTCGATACTATGAACTTTCGAGTATTTAGATGTTCGATTTATAGTGGTCGATCACTTGATGTTCGATTAATTGGCATTCGATTTGGCATAGTACACCCCCTATTGCATTTTTTCTATTGTAGCCAGACAGCCTTCTGTCTGGTACCGTCAAACAGGGTGAATAGGAATGCAGGGGTGAATTGGAACGAAACTTTAAAAGGAATGTTAACATTGAAATAATATAGTTTGTGGCCATAAATGACTCTAATATGTTGACTGTATTATAATTTATGAATAAGTGCTCTTGGTGGCAACAAACTATATTATTTCAACGTTAAAATCAATTTTAAAGTTTCGTTCCGATTCACCCTTGCATTCCTATTCACCCCGTTTGACGGTACGTAGGTAATAGAAAAACTCCAACGCGGCCCATTTTATTAACTAATTAAATTATTTTCTTAATTGTGGCACATGAATAGGTTTTTTAAATGGTTTTTTATTCATGTGGTTGTGGTGGGTTCTAAAGTCATGGACTATTGTTTGCCCGCAACTCAGCGTGGCAACCAGTAAGTACATAAGTATGAAACTACTAGGTATATTGTAGGTATACATAGGTACCTCTTGGATATTGTTACATTGTAGGCAGACCCGACGTGCGTTTATGAATAAATCCAATTCACATAATCAATGATGGACGACATATTCATTGATTTTCATCAACGCCACGGACTATAGTCATGCTTGTCCAGTTTAAAGAGTCCTTTACATTAGAGTTTGATTTTAAACCTTATTTAACTGATTTAAGGTTGGTTTTGTTAAAAGGGCTGCGTCGGCGTTCAATGAGTTGAAATCGATGAGTCTCGATTTAATGGTGCCCCGTGCAAAGGCTAAGTATAGTACAGGATATTATTTCTAATCAATAAATGTTTTTCGTATTTAAATTAATACGCATAAGTTTTCATTGTAAGTCTCTCCTAAAGAAATAGTTGCAAACAATATTTTTGAGTTTTTTTGAAGTGAAAATCTGGCGGTGGTGGTGGCGGCTGTGGTGGCAATCCGAATATTGGCCGAGAATTTGAGAGTGAAATTTAAGGACGCGTCACGTTTAGGCATTTTTCGTTACAAGAGAGAGAAGAAAGATACAACTCTCTCTCTCTCTCTCTCTCTCTCTCTCTGTTAACTCTCTCTTGTTCTTTATATTCACTTTTATCACTTGTAAGATGCTGCACGCGTTTTTTTTTTAATAATAATTCATTGAGGTAAAGTTTTTTTCTCACCACAATATACCTTCACAGGAAGGTACATTTCACTAAACATTTTCAAAAACACCCACCAATTTTACATGAATCAAAAATTACTAACACAGGCAATACGATAGGCCTCCCCCTAAAATGGCATGGCGAAGTAAACGGTAATTGCCACCCTGCCTGATAGTCGTAGGTAAGTGGGTATATTGATGACCACAGGCCGGTTCATCCAGTCTGGTGTCACTCTTCTCAGGGGTATGACATATTATCATAAAGAGTTGAAGAATTTGTGTACCTACCTTTGTTATTTTACCTAATGAATGAAAATTTTCAATTTTCTATTTTTATCGAGGAAAACGCGCCAAAACTATGTCAAGGTCGTCGCCACAGCTTAAAAAGCAATTTCCTATCAAAACTTTTGTTTCGACCTTATTTATTTTTAAAGCCTGGTAGACATAAAATACGCATGCGCGGGCATTTCACCCTGTCACCTCACATAACCTCAATGGGGATCAATTCATAAACATTATTTTGTATCGTGTAATTTTTAAATGGACTGGTGTGTGTGTCGGCTTTCCTATTGGCTGTCTGACATCGTACCATTGCCTCAAATGAGGAACACTAGAGGAACAAAACGGCTTGCGAATCAGTGCTAGTTTTATTGACGAAAGGAGAACATTATAGTGATGATACAGTGATATTTGTGATAAAAACTAAGTGTAACAATATAGCTATCAACAGTGTTTTTTAAGTGATATTGTGTACCTATACATATAGATGTTTTACAGTGAAAAGTTTCAATAATATTGCGACCGATTTTTAACCGACTTCACAAAAAGGAGGAGGTTCTCAATTCGTCTGTATGTTTTTTTTTTTTTTTTTTTTTTTTTTTTTTTTTTATGTGTGTTAGCTCATAACTTTTTTCTGGGTGAACCGATTTGGATGATTCTTTTTTTATTTGATAGGTGGTGCTTCACATGTGGTCCCATTTAAATTTGATCAAGGTCTGACCAGTAGTTTTTGAGTTATCCTTAATACTGCAGATTTTTTCGACTTAGTTTATATGGATGATGTGTTAATAATTTCCTGTCACTGTTATTTACACACCAAGTAGTGGTATACGAATTTGTGTGGGGTAGGTACCGCAACTAAAAAGTGAAAAATAAAAACTTTTTTACAAAAAAACAACCGACTTCCAAAAAAAACACTAAAAGACGTGAAAAATAACTTTAATTTCGGAAGTCGGTGGCCAAACACGAAAATACAAAACCAAAGGCACCGACTTCCGAAATTAAAGTTATTTTTCACGTCTTTTAGTGTTTTTTTTGGAAGTCGGTTGTTTTTTTGTAGGTTATGTTTTGTCGCTTTGACGCTGTTTGGGTGTACGGTCAGCACATTATCAAAACAAAGTGGCAATTTTTTGCTAATAAATAAATACATACCGAACAAATCAGGCAGGTACGTTGATATTATTTTGGTTAGACATTGGTACTTTATTGTCATACAGGCTTTTTTCTATATCTCGTTTATTTTCCCAATCATTTTCATGTTCTTTTTAGGGTTCCGTACCCAAAGGCTAAAACGGGACCCTATTACTAAGACTCCGCTGTCCGTCCGTCTGTCACCAGGCTGTATCTCATGAACCGTGATAGTTAGACAGTTGAAATTTTCACAGATGATGTATTTTTGTTGCCGCTCTAACAACAAATACTAAAAAACAGAATAAAAAAAATCTAAGGTTCCCATACAACAAACATGATTTTTTTGCCGTTTTTATAGATAATGGTACGGAACCCTTCGTGCGCGAGTCCGACTCGTACTTGGCCGGTTTTTTTTAAATAGTATCGATGCCACCTGGATACCTATGCGAAACGTAGTTCAACCATCCAACAAACAATTATGAATACGGGCCTCCTTGATATCCGATTCATTTGTTCGCTTCCTATGGGAGAAGCGGCAGGGTAGCCCGCGTAATTAAAATTTTCTTACGTTTTTTTGCAATTCAATTCAGGTCAGTGTCAGGTTGTATGTTGACAAAATATGATTCGCGAACCTAAAAAGTAGTACCTATGAATTTACAGAATTATAATAATCATTAAAATTATCAATACAACCCTCTAAGTTCATATAACCCTATTGAATGACAATTTCACATGAAATAGTCATTCAATAGCAAATTGCACAAAACGTAAGAAAATTTGAATTTCGCGGGCTATCCTGCCGCTTGCCCCCTAAAGGTACTTTGAAAGATAGCTATTTAAATTTGTTTTTTATCAGCATGCCTACGTAACAGGCTAAATATAGTAGCCACAAGTACGTATAATAAATAATACCATACATTATAAAACATACTTCCCTTTTAGCTTCTACGTTTATATTGTCCACCCACTTCCATTTGCTCACTAGACGCTTCATAATCCACGTGTTCTGTAAGTACCTTATACCTAGTCACCGGGTAAATGTCCCACTGCTGGGCAAAGACCTCTTCTTCTACAGAGAAGGCCCGAACATCAACCTCCTTACTTGCTCAGTGCGTGGCGGTGAAGGTAAACAGCAACATAAAAATGGTCTGAATCTGAATTCAGACCAGCTCCCTAATTACGTAACACACTATCAATCACAATCTGAATCATTTTGAAGCCTGTTGCTAATCCATTGCTTCATGCGTTCGCATGCGCGGACAATGGTGCCGATTCTCTTGTCACAAAATTCTCTAAACTAGACTAAAAATCACTAAAATTTAGTTTATTCCTGTCAAAAGACGATTTCTCATTCTGAAATAAATTAAAGTGACACAACTTAACTATATTTTAGTTTGACAGCACTAAGATGGTACTGATTTATTAGTTTGGTGAAAATGGCAATTTTGCTATTCTGAATTTGACGTTTTTCACCTAAAATTTTGGTTGTCTTAACTAAATCTGGCTATTTTTAATCGCGATTAAAAAGGTGTGGAATAAAATTAGTTGTCATGAACTTAGATACACCACAACACCTCGACTTCAGGGGCAAAAACAGTACTGTATTTTATTTTTTATTTTGCGTATATCTCGAAAACGGTGTGTCCTATCGCAAAAATAATGAAAATTTCGATCCCCTTTATGGAACCCTTAAACCCATATAACTGTACATGTAGGTATTTTTTTTTTAAATATTTTCCATAAAAAAGTGAAAAATTCTATATAAAAAACGCCGAGGCTGCCACACATGCGCGCCTCCGGCTCTAAAAAAAATCACGGGGTAGAACAAACAAGTACCATGTGTAGTCGCGATTGTCAAATTAAATTTTAGTTGCGTTAAATTGATTTTTAAATTTA
Organism: Griposia aprilina; assembly: GCA_916610205.1. Classification (NCBI taxonomy): domain Eukaryota; kingdom Metazoa; phylum Arthropoda; class Insecta; order Lepidoptera; family Noctuidae; genus Griposia; species Griposia aprilina. The sequence continues at coordinate 26,195,064 of OU744284.1, forward strand.
GAGATATTTTATTGCAGAATAGCTTTAAGATTCTCATAGCCAAAAGTAAGGAATTTTAGTGATAGTTTAGTTAGTTTAGTTCGGTGTACAAGAGAATCGGCACCACTGTCTGTCACGCGTTAGTGCGTCCATAGGTTTCATACCAAAAAAGGATCTACTTATCTCAAAACTAATTATTTAAAACCATAATACGTCATGCATGCCTCGTAGCTATAGGAAGTAGGTAAACATAAGTTTTCAATCATAAAAAGCTGGGGTGGAATTCCAGGTGAAGTTTAATACCAGTTTGGAAGCACGTTTACTTTCTATTGCTATAACATTAGTAAACTTTCAAATAAGTAATTTCCAATTTCTTTCGGTAATCATTTTCAGTGTTCTGGTTATAGCCCGATTCAAACTTTATGGCGGCTGTGAAGTGCGCTACTCGCTGCGCAATACCTCACTGCACACCCACGCTCACACGTGAATTTGTTACTGCGCATGCGCAGCGACTCGCCCAATGTTCCGAGCCGCCATTAAGTTTGAATCGGGCTGTATCTATGACTAGGTAGGTAATGTCATATTCAGATGGCCTCCACTGTTAAAAGTAGTCTCGAAGACGATGGAAGTATTGGAAATATTATTTTATCTGCCCGATTCACTCATCGATTGTCTATAACTAAACTTTACAGCATTAAAACTCGAATATAAATCAGAATATCTTCAAAACGATATCAGCAAAATTCTTCAGCTAATGAAGCGACACTAATACAATAATCTTTCCATTCAACTTGCTCGTTTTCGGAGGCCTTACCAAAAGGATTGTTATTGTAAGAATGCAGGTGTTTGCTTCGTTTACTATTGCTGTTTACTTTAAAGATAAGGGGTGACGTAATAACTAAGAATGTTTTATGTTCATATATCCACCAGTATTAAAATAGGTGCACTTGGCGTGGGTGTCAAGGTTGCCTCCGGGCATGCATAGCACAGACAGGCTAGAAATTCAACAGGCTCTTGACTTCATACAATATTGTAGCTTAGCTTGGGTGACCTACAGACAGGATGGAGATGACCTACATACCCAAGAGGGTTGACAAAAACTACCAGAACGCCACCTGCTACGATCTTTTCATACTTACTACTTTAGCTTCGTTTACGTTCGTAGGGACATCCGCACCGCTAATTACGTAACACACTATCTATCACAATCTGAATCATTTTGAAGCCTGTTGCTAATCCATTGCTTCATGCGTTCGAAAAATTTGTCGGCTCAACAACGTAAATAACGCAATATATGTTGTTGAACTGTCAAAATGAAACGCATTCCTACTGTTAGTTTGATAAGTAATTACCCCGCTGGTCATATACGCACGCCGGTTGCGAGTACTACGCACCTAAACTTTCTGAAGAACTGTCTTTCTAGGGCGATAAACGCCGGCCGAGAGGGGTCCAGGTGTTTCTACTTACTCTGTAGGTCATCAAGTCGTTTAGCTATAAAATCCATACCTCACGGGACGCCATGGCTACGTCGCCAGGTCGCATCGCCAACGAAATGTATACAGCTATGAAGTGGGTGGTTCACCGGGCCTCTGCATGGTTACGCTGCCAACCATACATTTTGCTGGCGACGCGACCAGGCTGCGCCGCCATGGCGTCCGGTGAGGTATGGCTCTTAAGTCTTAAATATTACATCTGTAATCAAAAGGTACCATATAATTCCTCTATTGGCCTCATCTGAGTAGGCACCACCTTTCTAGCCGTATCATCTTTGATCGTTGACATATTCCTCCATCGTCTCTTTGGAATTGCTCTTCTCTTGCAACCATTCACACTGAAGACTTTCCGTCTGGGTGCACTGCGAGTTGGTGAATGTCGGTGTTGATGGCCTGACTGATGCCGAAGATTTAGGTCGACCAATAGCAGAAATTATTGACTATATTTATATTGATTATAAAATGACAATAGGCGCTTTTCTAATTTCTGACGTGATGATATAAATAGTGGACGTCCACGGCATCACGATAACACAGGGAAGTAAAATGTATAAAATTACATTAAGACACTTTTAAATTTCCGTCCACGATAACATTATAATGGGCACGTCTACGTCATAATTTTACTTCCTTATGTTATCGTGACCGTTGTCGTCCACGATGATACCTTCACGTTAGAAATCATGGAAGCGCCGAATGAAATCCTAATACTAAAACACATTTAATCTTATAACAATAAAAACTTAGCATAACGAATATCTGACACGACTGCTATTATCGATTAGCGTATTTGCGTATTCTTTGAGATGTTTACAGCATCATTGTTATTGCCAGGAGATGTATGTCACTGCAAATTTTATCACAATTTTATCGTCGCATTATTAACCGACCGAGTTACAATCGCCATCCGTTCTGTTTGAGCATTAATTAAGTCATGTGTTTTTCCGCCTATTCAGTTTATATTAGCTACCGGTTATAGTTTGACGTTCTTTAATGAAAAGGTGATAAGTGTGAGGTTTTTATTTTGATTTCAAAGAGTGGAAGCAGTTCGTGGTGTAATTATTTGGCACTTAGTGCTTGCGTAGTAATTGATTTTGTTAACTGAGTAATGTATGGCTTAGAATGTGGTGAAGATAACCTAGGTAAACACAGGAATAATTTGGAATTCTAGTGAATCGTTTTAATTGCATGAAGAAGAGTCTGCTATGCCGCTGTGCTGCATGTTCAAGCCTGCGCTGTGGGTTTAAAAACGTTCAACATTAGTCGCAATCTCATCTCTGCGATAATCAATGTCAAAAACTCGTTAAAATGTATGTAAATTAGACGTATTTTTGACAGATTGAGACAGATTAGAATGCAATCGTTCTTAAAAATACAAATGGCCCCTCAGTTCGTATTCCACTAACGGCTGCACTATCAAAATTAAACTCGTATACTCTGTGATTCTATTCAATATATCTGATGTTTGATATTCACATTATTATTAGAATTAAGATTTTATATAGTTTGTACTTTTTAACATTTAGGTTATGCGTTAAGTTTCCTAGCTCTAACTTATTTACACTTCAAATGATAAATGATTTTATTTCTGTAAGTAGGTTTGTATAAACACTTCTACACGTCAATCATGAGGTCGGCGTGTCCTATCTGACTCAAAAAATGTCAAAACTCAAAGCATTTGTTTCAAATGAACTTATTACTGGCACTTTCGAATTGTCAAGGGGTCGCGGTCAGTCATAAAAATGAAGCTAGTTGCCTATTCCAAAGCGTAGATCTCTGTGGAGAAGAACAGGCAAGAAACTCCATGGACATTCTTTTAAATCAACATTTAAAGTTACAAAAAAAAAACATGTTGAAATTATATGTAGGTACATGTGAGAACGATGTAGAAAGACTCTACAAGCGTCCGTAATAAAAAATATAAAAAGAAACAATTCAGAAATTAAAAAAAAGCCGTGGCAGCTAAGAGATGACCAGTCCCTACTGACGGCACCCGTTCACGAACATGACGTATCGATCAGCACCATTCAGCTCAACCATTTTGAAGAGAATTTAAAGATCCAACACAGACGCCACCACCAGCGAGACATTTGAGTGCGCATGACATACTCTCAGCCTTCAGGGCACATTCAAGTCAATGAAAGACGAACCTAGTAAATGGTAGCTTTATAGTAGATACATGGTGCTCACACATGTGCTATGCAATTATACATTAGTAAGAGATTGAATTTATACAATGCAAAGACAGTTTTTACAATCTTCAAGCAGCTCCAACAATATTTTCGAATGCTAATCAATTAATTTATGCGCCCCTGTGGGGCAGGACCAGCGTTGAGCCAAGCATCTTTGTCAGGGATGTATTCCCCCAACTTATATTAATTACGCTTGGCTGCATAGTGTGCGTTTTATACAAGACTAGCTTCTTCCCGCCGCTTCGCCTGCGTGGATGTCGGAAATTATCCCACGGGAACGTATACCGGCATAAAAAGTATCCTACATGTTAATCCAGGTTATAAACTATCTGTGTTCCAAATTCCATCCACATCCGATCAGTATTTTTTGCGTGAAATAGTAACAACAAAAGAGTCCATCCATCCATCCATCTATCTATCCATCCATCCATCCTTCCTCACAAACTTTCACATTTATAATATTAGTAGGATTTAAATTTCGTTTTATTCAGTTGGAGTATGTGGGGAGGTATTTTATTGTAATATATTAAACAGTACCCCATGAAGGATGAGTCTACTTTAGCCAGTCTGAAACCTGATTGGTCCCTATTTCTAATCTTATAGTTGTGTCCTTCACTTATTTTCCTGAAAATATAAAAAAAAATCCTTACGTACATGATGCTTTCATAGATATATTGACAAAGTACCGTCATGATGTTAATATTTTTAAACAGTTCCCTTAGATAATCGCGCCTTTTTTTTTTTTCTTGGGTGTGAAATCATCAAATGACCTCTCCCGCTCTAGGCGGAGCGGAAGGGCGTGTCAAACTCTTACTGACTAAAACCCACCCGTGTTCCTTCAGTTGCCTGTGCGCCAGGGCCACGGTAACTCTTTCGAACAATCCGTGACCCCGGCAGGCATCAGCCCTATCGGACCCTGTCAATTATGCTGACATCTTGAGGCGCGCGTGGAACACAACGCGCCGTCGACCCGGGCCTGGTCCTTACCGGACGGCGAGCTGCCCATTGCTCGCCGTCCGCAGGCCCGCGCCTACGCGTCACGGTGGTCGGAAGTCGGCTATCGACTCCCGACGCCCAGGGTGTCTCGTCCTGCGGCGACTAGGGGCGTGAAGGCGCAATGATTGCCTCTCCCTCACGCGCTCCGCCTCCTCCTTCGCGAGCATTACTGCTTCGCAGAAGGAGGTGACTGCTTCCCCTTCCCTTTCGCTCCGTACCATGGCCTGAACCAGGGCCGGACGCGAGAGATCGCCGCCGCCAAACGCCGCCACGAGGACACGGCGGTGCTCCGCCTAAGCCGGGCAGACCTCCACCGTATGCTCCACCGTGTCCTCCGGTCGATCCACACAATGACAACACCTGGTCAGACCAGATTCAGACCAGGTCAGATCAAATTTAAATGGGACCACATGTAAAGCATCACCTATCAAATAAAAAAAGAATCATCCAAATCGGTTCACCCAGAAAAAAGTTCTGATTTAATACACATTACATACATTACATAACATCACGCCTGTATTCCCAGAAGGGTTAGGCAGAGGTGTACCTATAGCACACCCACATTTCGCCAGTTATGTTTAAGTCCCATGTAATAGGGGGCGAGCCTATTGCCATCAACCGGGCACAAATCCAGACTCCGGGCTGCTACCGAGAAATTCCAGATGGAAAAACCCAATAACACTTTGCCGGACCCGGGAATCGAACCTAGGACCTCATGCTCAGCAGTAGCGCTTGCGACCACTAGACCAACGAGGCAGCCACAATTTAATACACGTTAAAAAAAAAAAAAACCATGCAGGCGAATTGAGAACCTCCTCCTTTTTTTGAAGTCGGTTAAAAAGGACGAAGGTCTGAGACTAATAGAAAAGAAAAAATGTTGACGGCGTATCTCAAAATCACTTCTAACAAAATTTTACGAAAAGACGAAACTCGAAGTTCGCCTTTTCGTCCCGGCCAGCTTCATTTGTTTAAATCGTTGTTTCGCCGCCAGCTAAACGGCTGCGCGGGAGTTACGATTGTTTTAATTACGTTTATCCAGTAATAACGCATTGAATTACTCATACAACAGTGTGTTTGTGTCACACAAATTAGAGGATTATATCCTAGATAAGAATGCTTGGAAACATGCTGGTCCTACTCCATAGGAAAATCTAGAGTCTAGACAAAATCAAACTGGTTGCTAATTTAATTGTATAATTTTTATGACATTGATTTTTACATTATGTAACTCACACACTAAATTATTACTTGTGAAATTAAAAATCATTTACTTTAAAATATATTTGTAAATATGTGAGCACCATGAATCTATCTCATAATTAATTTACCTGTCATTGCGTTATATTTAATTATTTTTACCTATTGTGGTATAGTAATTTTATTCTAGGTGCATTGTCTTCACATATAATTATGTAATTAAAGTATACATCATATTGTAAAACATTTTTAAAAGAGTAACGGCGGAGTTTCTTGCCCATTCTTCTCCATATGAAAATACCTTTTGGAAGGGGCAACTAGAACCAATTCCATTTTTTTGTAAATTTTGACGTTCAAAAGTGCCCTTTATGTACCTATTTGAAATAAATGATTTGACTTTGATTTTGACACTGACGTTGCTTACAGGTCCATTTCTGTCAGAAGATCGCATGTCTAATTCTTAAAAAAAACTATTAGGCCATTAAATGATTCACAAATAAAGATTTCTAAACCAAAATTGTACGATTTGCTGAGCCTTTTTCCTGGAAATGCTCTATTACGAGTATTAGGTTCCATTCCATGAATATAAAAATTACTACTTACAACGATTTGCCACATGAGTAAGGTAATAAAGATTATAACAAACTTCATTGTTATTAACTTATCTACAAATTGTATGAATTCATATTATGATTAGAACTTACATTAAAGGCTGCCGCAGACAGGCGCGACGCAACAGCGCGACGTGACTCTAGTCGAACAATTTGAAATGAAATATGAAAATGAAAACTTATGAATATGAAAACTTCATCGAAAATGTAAATTTATATTACAAGTTTGTAACATAAATATTAATGTTAATTATCTTCCCCTGGACAGACAATCGCTGGAAAAACTTACAATGAAAAAAAATATGATACAGAAAACTGATTGGCCCGAAATCTTTGTTCTATAACAAACTTGACGAGATTATAAGCTCCACACACCTCTGACTAGTTCTAAATCTTCCACTTTTCCAGTCTGGTTCTCACTTTCCTTGATCAGTACATTTCAAAAGAAACAGAAAGCCTGGATCCTGATCCAGGCTGTCTGTTTATACTTCTTCACCTGTGAACACACACACACATATTTGTTTTAGGGAAATGTGCAGCAAATGTTTTTTTAAGTACATTAAATCGGAAGAAGATACAAAATGTTAAGCACTTTTGGACATATGTAGCAAACCGAAAATACTTGCTTTACTTGCATGCTTCCCAGCAAAAGTTCACTACAAAGACACAATACAGTTAACTAGAAGTAATCTGCGACATGTTTTTTTTTTCACTCTGTTTACAAACATGCCTCACCACTCTTGTCTCAATGGCAACCGCCTGCAGCAACTTTCTCAGGTAATGATATAATTTCTGACTTACAATCGATGAACATAATATCCTAAAAGAACTTAAGTCTCTGGATCCTTCCTAACGTCCAGGGCCTGATGGTATAAATGCATATTTTCTACGGTACACTGCTGCTTACATCTGCAAACCGTTAACTAAAATTTATAATAAGTGCGTTACTGAGGGAGTGTTTCCAAAAGAGTGGAAACGTGCAAACATCACACCTGTACATATGGGTGGCACGAAGAATAACGTGGAGAACTATCGTCCAATCTATATTCTCTCCGCCTTGTCAAAGGTTTTTGAAAGAAATGTATCCATCGTTGCACAATTCCGTTATACAGCAACAATACGACTTCGTTAAACAGCGATCTACTACCGCAAACCTTCGGTGGTTTTCCAACTTTTTGTTTGATGTCTCGATAATGGCCTGCAAGTAAACGCAGTTTACCCAAATTTTTGCAAGGTCTTTGACGAGGGGGACCATGAACTGTTGTTGAATAAAATTGCCTTCAACGAAATTCGAGGTAACTTGCTACGGTGGTTTGCATCATATATTTCAAACCGCTGCCAAAGGGTGGTAATCAACGAACACAAGTCAAATACTATCGAAGTTAAATCCGGTATCCCACAAGGCTCTATCCTTGGGCTGTTATTATTTAACATATTTTTAGTGACAATAGGTTATTGTTTTCACAACAAAAAAATCCTATTGTATGCAGATGATCCGAAGATCTACAAGTCCATTAAAACCGTTAACGATTGCATTCCATTACAGTAAGACCTGGACAGACTAACAGACTACTGTCATAGGAACAAACTTAACCTAAATGCAATTACATTACTAGAACCAAAAAAAACACATTGTTAACTTTGCGTATACCCTTTGTCACGTGCCTCTTACTAAATTAAACTCAATTCGCGATCTCGGCGTTATATTCGATTCCAATCTAATAGGTCTTTACCTATGAAATTGCCGTTTTGTATGAAAAAATTTAAACGAATTTTTTTCATGATTTTTTTATTTGTATTAATCGAAGTAATCACCCATGCAATCAATGCATCTTTGCCATCGCAGTGGCAGTTTATTGATGCCCTTCTTAAAGAAATCAGCTGGACGGGAGGCAACAAATTCTTCAAAGGCATTTTGTACTGCCTCTCGGGTATTAAATTTTTTTCCCGCCAAGAAGTTATCCAAATTCTGGAAAAAGTAGCAGTCTGTAGGCGCAAGGTCTGGTGAGTAGGGCGGATGACGGAGAGCTTCCAACCCCAGTTCTTGCAACTTGGAGACCGTCTGCTGTGCAGTATGAGGTCGCGCGTTGTCGTGCAGGAGCAGCGGAGACGAGCGATTGACCAATGCTGGTTGGAGATGCGCCAGCTTCTCCATCATTGTGTTCAGTTCTTCACAGTACACATCTGCAGTAATGCTCACCCCGTTTGGTAAGAAGCTGTGATGAATCACACCGGCGCTAGACCACCAAACAGTGACCATCACTTTTCTAGGGGTAAGTTTTCGTTTAGGGCATTGTTTAGGTGCTGAACCAGGATCCAACCAACTTGCTGAGCGCTTACGGTTATCAAACAGAATCCATTTTTCATCGCAGGTAACAATGCGGTTCAAAATTCCTTCATTTGTGTGTCTGTTGAGCAGTGCAAGGCACGTCTCGACGCGTACTTCGCGCTGGCGATCATTGAGTTCGTGGGGCACCCATTTGTCAAGCTTTTTTACCTTGCCAATTTGACGCAAATGGACCAATATTGTTTTGACGCTAACGTCGAAAGCTGCTGCTAATTCAGCCGTAGATTGTGTATCATCAGCTTCCACAATCGCCTTTAATTCGTCATTGTCGACCAAAGTCTTCGGACGACCGCGAGGTTCATTTTTCAGGTCGAAATTTCCAGAACGGAAGCGAGCAAACCAATAACAGGTGGTGCGTTGGTTTGTAGTGTTAGCTCCGTAAACGTCGTTGATGTTGCGTGCCGCTTGTGCCGCGTTGCTGCCACGACGGTACTCATATTCCATAATTACTCGAATTTTTAACGTATCCATGATGACGAAAAAGATTGAAATGCGATGAAAATGTAACACTAATCAATAAAGAAATGACTACTTTTAGAAAAAAAAATCCATGTTTTTAAAATAAAATTAATTTGAAATTAGAATTCTTAGCCAAACAAAAATTATTTTGATTTGAAATGGCCAGTACTGCAGAACGGCAATTTCATAGGTAAAGACCTAATATACCTAGATTTACACATTAGCAAAATTGTAAATAAAGCTTACCAATCGTATGGTTATATCATGCGATCTACCCTTGATTTCAAGAGAACCGCGACATATATATGCTTGTTTATAGCCCTAGTTCGCTCTCAATTAGAGTATGCAGTGTTAGTATGGAACCCCTTTTACAAAAAATATTCTGAAATGGTTAAAAATGTTTAGTACAAATTTTTACGCAGCATATACTACAGATGCCATAAATACTACCTACCTTACTCTCAGTTACTCAGCAAGTACAAGCTCCTGCCCTAAGGGGCAGAAAATAGGGGGTTTGCTCTCGAAGAAAATACCTTGAAGCCATTATTTTATATAAAATTGTCGGTTTTTTTTTTTTTTTTTGGATAAATCTTAATAACATTATTTGTTACGCTGTACCTAGAACCTTTCACAGGCGACAGGTACGCGCAGGAACTCTTGCCGAACTAATTTAGCCAGCAGCGGTCACCTGTTCGCCGTATGGTTGACTCATTTAAAAGTACTTTTAAAAATATAGACATTTTCAATTGTCCAATGAGTAGATTTAAAAGCCTTACCCGCTCCTCTTTATCAAAAAAAAACCCATGTATGTACCCGTTCTAAGGTCATATTTTATATTATGTAATCTTTATCTCAATTTTAACTTTATTAATGCTCATTATACAACTAATTACTTCACGTACTGCTACTAAAACACCTAGTGATTACAGTTTTTTTTTCAAACTTTTATGTCCACCAGTGGACAGCGTTGTGGGTTATATTACTCGTATTACTATTCCTTTCAATAAAAATAAAATAAAATAAATATACATGAATAGAGGTATGTGTTTCCTGTATTATCTTGGTATGTATGGATTGATAATCCTCTTAGCGATCCATATATTGACTGCTTTAATACCCGTAATAACCAATTATGGTATCGCTGATAACATATTTATCGTTATGCAGAAAAAAAAACTCATGTTTGGTAAATGTTTTATGTTCTTTCCTGAAACCACATTTGGCAAAACTATGATTGGATAGCGTGTTACTGCTGATGTTTTTGGGTATCCCCCGATGTCGGGTCGTGGACCAAAAGCCAAAGACCAAAGTCGTGGCCGTGGTTGTCTGAAAAGCAATACGCGATTTCCGTTGACATATGTAGGTAGGTCAATGTCGGCGGACCCGGGGACGTCCGCCGCCCCCTATCATATAAGACCCGAGGTTGCAGCGCGTAATGTTCCACGCGCGCCTCTCTTAGACGTCGCGGGGGGAGTCAAACACCTCACTCCCCCCGCTTGACCAGAAGGGGCCCGCAGAGGCGGGCCGGCACCAGTCGGGGGCTGCGTTGAAGAGTGCTTAAGTGCCCCCGTAGCCCCCGGTGCAAGTGTGCGAGGGAACACGGGGTGGTTTTAGTCAGCAGAAGTCTGACAGACCTCTCTGCCCGCCCCAGGGCGGAGGATATCCAAAAGGAAAAAAAAATAAGGTAGGTCAATGTCGACCTCAGTTTTGATAAAGGCATCTACCAAAGCCTTGACCTAAATACTCCATAAACGCTTCCTACATCATCTTCCTGCCCTTGTCCGCTGTTATTTGGGGCCGGCGCAACACCTTATATTCTTCCATTCTCCCTTACCTACGTCTCATCTGCCCGCCTTTTCTCAACTATTTTGGGGTCAGCTTCCAGTGTAACCGGATGCAATTGAGTACCAGTATTTTACATGGAGAGACTGCCTATCTGACCTTCACAACCCAATAACTGGATAATACGATACCCCTTCGTAAGACTGGTTGTCAGACTTTTGGCGTCTGATGACCCGTAACGACTGCCAAAGATCCACCAATGACAGCCGGGACCAACGGTTTAACGTGTTTTCTGAGGCACAGAGGGTTATCGATATGTAAAGATAGTCCTGTTATTATATAGCCACGAGCCCCAATACCTACATAGGTAACATAATGTGGGAACTATGAATAATATGAAAAACATCTACGTTGTAAATATCATCTTTCCTAAGTACCTGTTCTATTGTGATAAATCTATTATTTTCCTCAATCGCTCATAAAATCATTATTATGTATAGTTTAATATCAAGTATCTAAGTAGTTGTATCACCATTGACTCTTAACATTTCAAATGCTATCTGAGATTAGAACAATTTGACTGCTTAGCCGAATAATCTAACTTATCATCTTCGATTATCTAAACAGGTAGAAATACAGCGGTAGCATAAAAGACTGATAATACAAATGTAGGATTAGCTAAATAGAAAGTTACATCTCGTTGTCAACGAACTTGGGACCAAATGATGTGATAAGTGAAATCTTAACAACGATACAGTGTCTTATTTTGATAAAGACGATATACAAAGTGACAATGACAAAGAATAACTTGTCACCAGCCAAAGGCTTATTAAACCCAACTGACCCTGAAGTACCCAAGATAATTCTTGATGATGAAGGCTCAAGGAGGAGTTCTATAGCAGGCAGTGTGATGGATGACATATTCATAGACTCTAGAAGAGAAAACTACGAAGTGGTTAATAAAAGATGGATAATTTTATCGATGTTTGTGGTCTACTCGGCTTCAAACTCGATGCAATGGACCCAGTATACCATTATTCAGGATATTGTGATGAAGTATTATGGAGTGTCAGGAAACCTAGTGACATGGACGTCTATGATCTATATGATCACCTACATACCTTTGATACTTGTGGAGTGCTGGTTCCTGAATAAAACGGTGAGTGATTTTGTATTTGTTTTACGTTTTATTATTGTTTGAACTGTTACCTTGTCAAAGTATATTGATAGAGATCTAGGTTGCATGTTTATGTAAAAACGGGTTGTAATGTTTACGTAAATGTTAAATGGTGATGAAAAATGGTAAAAAACGTAATTAGAAACTAAGAAGTAGTCACAAACATGCAAACGGTTGTATCTATACAATACAGTAGCGTGTCCTTAGGTACTCTCTTGGAAAATTTTAACAACGTAAGATGTTTGCTGGTACCATTTTGTGTTCTAACAGGTTCTAAAGAATTAAAACCAATAAATCCTTCCTATACTTTTGACATACCAACCGGTCTCATTTATCAAAGAAATTGGAGCATTAACTTCAGAAAAACAACCTCGAGGATACACTGTCTCTTTTTAATGTAAATAAAGAAAGTTTATTGGCAATAATACCGTATTTTAGTGCCAAAACAAACACGAGACTGGCTGTAGTACTTGTTGCTTTATGAACGACGGCTTTCATTCAATTATTATGTTCCACGTACCACGTAACGTTGAAATGCTCACGGTTGTATATAACGAGCTCAATGAAAGCTTTTACATTTTAAAAGCTTTTGTTATTGAGTTATTGATGATAATTTTGCTATGGTAGGATACTTCGTTAAGTATTAAAATGATTCCATGTCCTGTTTACCTACCTTCCGTATTAAGTGCGTCTGTCCCTTTGTATAGTCCACCTCATATAGCTTTACTACCCTAAAGTTGACTGTGACTTGCACGTCCTAAAGCGAGAAGGTATACAGGGTCAAAAGTCAAAGTCAAAGTCAAAACGTTTATTGCGAACTAAGTGTTACAATGTTGGTGTTATCTTATGTTAGTACTTATGACATAAGATAACACCAACATCAAATTAAAAAATCAAATCAAATTAGCTAGCGAAACTCTGCAGACGTCATGGGTACCGATGTCTAAGCAAGATATTGATTTAAAAAAATACATTAATTTGATGGTTTTTTTTCGTGGGGTCGTCGACTGCAGTTAGAGTAGTCATTTGAAATATCAGTTTAAATAATCAGATTTTTTTGTGTAAGCTTCTCAGATGTGGGTGGGGATTTCGATATCTAATTTGATATAAAAAAAAACAAAAGAAAACAGATTTTCTCAATTCAAAGTTCAAGTAATAAAACTACCACCGGTCGTTGATGCCCAAAAATTGCCCTGCAGTAACTACGACTATACGTACCAGGGCTGCAAGGTTCAGGCAAGATCAGATGAACTGTAACCATTCGTTCATATTTATGTTATGTAGGTCATGTTACAGTTAACTAATCCTACAACAAATGAGCACTCTAATTACGTAACACACTATCTATCACAATCTGAATCATTTTGAAGCCTATTGCTAAACCATTGCTTCATATGTTAGAAAAAATCGTCTACTGTACAACGTCGTTGAACTGTCAAAAGGAAAGACATTCCTACTGTCAGTGTGTTAAGCAGTTATCCCGCAGCTTTCGATTAATAGAGTGGGAGGCTTATATCGGTAGGAGACTCTTTATGTACCTTATGATAAATCTTAATGATTGCAATTATAGTGGGCTGATAAGCACTTTCATTAGGATACTCGTGTACGATAATGACTCGTTGTGCTATTTTTTATCAGTCATTTTTGCAACCTTGATCCTTAACGGCCTAAACATTAGTGGTATTTACAATGCCTGATTATGTGTATTACCCACAGTTTCGTAGTGAGAATGTAATCGATAAGCTTTTTATGTCCTAATGATTTGAGGAATGATAGTAGCCAGTCATAGTGATTTTATATTTCGAATTAATTGTATGAACTATGTTGTAGAGTAGGGGTAGGTATGGTCTGTTCCAAAAGTATCTCTTGCAAATGTTAACTAGTCACTTTCACTACATATTATAAAACAAAGTCCTCCGCCGCGTCTGTCTGTCTGTACGCGATGAACTCATAAACTACTGAACGGATTTTCATACGGTTTTCACCAATGGACGGAGTGATTCAAGAGGAAGATTTCGGTGTATATTTCAATAAAGTTTTTTTGTAAATTAGTTGAAATATGACATTAATAGTTGAAGAAGTCGAAAGAAATCCTGCCGTTTGAGAGCAATCTCGGTGTGAGCTGCAAAAACCATTAAATGTACACATAAATAATGTACGAGTATGTTGGGATTGTTACTCATATGTAGGTCTAAAAAAAAGTCCACGATAGCATATGTCTACCATTTACGCGAACGCCGTTATTTCCAAAACTTTGTCCGTTGCATTATGTAAATTTGATCAAATGGTTTAAAAGTAAAAAAATCGCGGCAGTGCACGTGTCGCCACTATGTCATAAAAAACCTTCTTATCATCATCTTGCAGGATTTGAAATAAAATACATTAAAAATACCTACTGTAAGTAGGATGAACATTAGTTACATTCTAATTTAACCCACATGCTCGACGCAACAGGCTGATACAACATTACGTCTGAAAAAAAGTAGGCTTATACAGGGTTCCTGGTAACTCGACGTATTAAACGAAAAAAACGATTAAACGAAAAATTAATTTAACGAAAAAAAATACACATACCTACACACAAAAGACATATCATGACAGTCAAAATGTTACACATTTTACGAAATTCTGTAGTTTTTGAGTAAGTTAGATTTTTAGTTCTATTTTGAAAAATCCAATTTAAAAATGTTTTACGGCGCGCCTATACTGGAATTTAAGTTATTATCATAGTTGATGCCGTAGCAGATCTTTGTTAATAATTACAAGTTCAAAAATGCCTAAAACTTTGGCAAAGATCACTACTTAAACATTTAATATTTCGTAATTTTTATTTTTGTCAGACAAAAAATACGAAAAAAAAACTGAATTTGGGTAGAACATTTGGTGGCTTTATTTGGTGCATTTTTACTCTACTATGACGTCCTACAAAGAATACGTCGAGTTACAATAACCCTGAATATAATCTACTACCCGTGCGAAGCCGGGGTGGGTCTCTAGTAGATAATAAAAGTTATCAGTAGATACCAATTTGTAGTACTTACGAATTGAGTGCCTTGATTACATTGTTGAGATACTTAAACCCGAAAATTTAATTTTAAGTCACCTAGATGTTCATCATTTGAAAATTGAGGTTAATTTTTTGAACTCAATTTTCGTCGATGATTTTTCAATTACAATTTAAGTAAGTAATAATGTCATTCACACAATAATTATTGGAAAATGTGTTGAGTTATAAAGTACCTATGAAATATAAAGTACCTATGAAATAAATGTGTTACTAATTCCCTGTAGTGAGCGTTTGCCTAAGAATTTAAACTGAACGGGGTTTATTTTACACTTTCATTAGATACTTTTGGAACAGACTAAACTTTCCTACTTTTCATTATCGTCACAGCCGAAAAATTCTATTGCTGGTCATATAGCCCTCCCCGAGGATCTCCACAATGACCGAATGAATTATGAAAAATGTGTGTACCGAAAACTTTGGTCGTGTATCAAAAGCGGCATATCGCATTTACCCAGCCATGTAGCAATGCAAGCAATTCATCATGCGGCTTTTATTTCACAAAAAATTTATGAAAAGCTAAAAAAGTACCATGCACGACTAAACAACAGCTTAGCTTGCAATTTTTCGACCTGAATTCGCGTGTGTAACCACCAAAAATGATAAAATTCAGTTTCATACATAACATCAAAAGCACGCCTGCTTTTTCCGAAGGGTTAGGCAGAGGTACCTATAGGTACACCCATGCAAGTTAAGTTTAACCGTATAGTTCGGAAACACCCCCGAATGGACCGGAATACACGTTCCTACGCTGGCTCGGTAACTAGTCCCATTAGACCAGAGAATGACGACATACGACACCCTAAATTGATTATACTTACATACATACATACACTCACGCCTTCCTTATTTATTATGGTACCTATCAAATCTTATGAATGTTTGGTTAAAAAACTCACATGTTAACGCCATTCAATCTTTCATATTTGGCGCGCCAGTTTATTAATCTAATATATAAAAATCTCGTGTCACAGAGTTTGATATCGACCTCCTCCGAAACGGCTCGACCGATTTTTATGTTTTTTTTTGTGTACATTTGGTAGGTCTGAGAATAGGTCGTAAAGTACATTTCATACCGCTGCGGGTGAGACCGCGTGGCGCAGCTAGTTTACCTAAATAAAATCAAAGTCTATAAACGCGATACATGCCATTTCGATGACAGTGGTATTCGAGGCTAAAAACATAAAATATGGGGTTTTCGAACATTTAAACTTCACCCCGGGGCAGTGGATAATACATAATTATTTTAATTATTTGATGAAGTCATCCATTATTCAAGTTAAATAAGAAGTGATAGTGAAGTTTTTTGACAAAGTCGAAGATACTCGCCAATCGTCCTCGTTTCTTACATTTTTACTTGTCACAAATAGCACACACATACTACATGTGTGTGTGTGTGATAAAAGCCCTTATACCAAAGACTTTTTATACAGTTTATACAATTTAAAAAAAAAGTTGCAAGTATCGATTAGGTTGAATGCAATTTTTGAATCGAAATAAGACAATTGGGTAGAAAGTTAACACTAAGAAGTGTCACGGCGCAACACAATTTTTATCATCAATATTTGATCGTGTTTTCTATGTAGTTTAAGTATTCAAAATAGCAAAAGTAAGAATGCAGAGAGAATGATAGTATCTTTATTTTTCCCTTTTGCATATTATCAGCTAGAGAGTAGGTTGTTCCAGCGAATTTAAGTTGCCTACCTTTTGGATATGTGTAGTAATATCTATTTATACAACTCGCAGTAGACTGACGCAGTTTGACCGACCTCAACATTTGTAATCAAAGATATTTGCCACAGACTTATTGTATAAAATAGGCACGGTATCATATATTTTTTAATAAATACGAATGCTGAAAGTTAATATAAATCCTATATTTCATGACGGAATTCGCAACATCCCGTCGAGTCAGCTAATAATGTCATATGTCAAAATCTAGTCGAGGAGGTTAAGTCCTATCTAATGAGCGAGTCATCATGTTATTGCCATCATCCCAAATTCATACTCCTCATGCCTCAAATCCAGACTCCGGGTTGCTACTGACAAATTGCAGATGGAAAAACCCAATATTACTTTGATCGACCCGGGAATCGAAACCAGGACCTTATGCTCAGCAGTAGCGCTTGGGCCACTAGACCAATGATGCATTTATACTTACATAAACTCACACTTTCTTCCCATGGGGGTAGGCAGAAACTACAAAACGCCACCTACTACGATCGTTATATACTCCTTTTGCCTCTTTTACGTTCATACATCTGGCCATACACACACGCCGGTTGGGTAGTCGCAACCGGCGTGTGTGTTATAGTTTGGGTCTGTAGTACTCTACGGACCCAAACTTTCTGAAGAACATCACCAATAAGGTCACTATTATGTCCTCCTAGGGCGATTCCTCCCGGTGTTTAGATTCACACCTGCCCTGGAAATACCTTTTGTTAGTCGTCTTTCATTCATCCTTTCAACATGACCAAACCATCTAAGCATACTCTTTTCAATTTTTGTCACTATAATCTTGTTTTAAACCGCACCGTTGCCTTATCACATCATTTCTCAGTCTATCATTCATAGTCACACCACACATGCTTCGCAAGGAACGCATTTCATTTCGCATTCAATTTTATGTTTTCCTAAAACATAAATTTCAGAATTTCATGTAAAATATAATGAATGGGGCTGTAAAATTGAATTTCCATATTATATTATTTAACTTGACTTGTGCTTAGTCGCTGACCAACGCTGGGCGGGAAAGTTTATGTAAAGTATTTGTTATCGATATTAGTATTAAATGTACTTTAATGATATTTTATTTGCGGGCTGTACTGAAGTGGGCGCTGCAGCTGCTTAAAACCTCAAACAGCAGAATTATTCGCAGTTCATTAGTGGTCTGTAATGGCTAGATTTCGTAGTTCGTTTTAGTATATTTTTTTACTTGGAAGTTGCCCGCGTATCTTTGCCTACGCCCATCGCAAAAAAGCGTGTATTGGTTATACACGACAAGATGAACAGTTCCATACTTAAGACGCCAAAAATGATTAAGATAAATTAGATTCTAAACAAACACATTTACGTCAACCCTTCGCACGCTGGCAACCCATTAAACACCGGGACAAAGACTGGGAGAGGGTTAACAAATGCAAATTCATTATGTTCACGTCTGTCGTAAAATGCACATAATTTTGTTGGGACAGGTCACATCTGTGCGTTGTTTCCAAATGAAATCACACCTTGAATAAAACGGTCTATTCCCATCCAATACCAAGAGCTAATACCATTTGGTATTAGTTTATTTCCGAATTTATTTTCTATTCCCAACGAGTACCACATTTTAAAACCAATACCAAAACAAGTTTGAAGAAATCAGATACAGTCAGGTTCAGTAAAATTAAAATGCTTTGAGTGATTTTAAGTAATTTTTAACCTACCTACCTACCTACCTACCTACCTACCAAATTAACTTCCAGCGATCGATCTCTGGTTAACTGTAATACTAACAGCTAAGCTGTGTTAAAATGAATTACCGAACTAAGTTTCCGAAAACATAATAAATGTTCCCGAAAATCCTAACCCTAGACGGTCGACGTCAGTGGCATACCGAGGTTCGGTTGGTTAGGTTCCTTTAAACCCTTTAGACAGAAATAGGAGCCCCGCTTAGCGGGGCTCCGTCGACCAGCTTGTTAACCCTAACCCTATATTTAGATTACCCTAGATTTCGGTAAAACGCAATTTAAATAAAACTTTGTGTAGCTGAGTGTACAAAAAGTCACGCTTTGGTATTCGTTAGTAATAGATTTTTTATTTAAAAAAATGTGGTACTCGTTGGGAATAGAAAATAAATTCGGAAATTAATACCAAATGGTATTAGCTCTTGGTATTGGATGGGAATAGATCACTAAAACATGGGACATGATAACTCAGATGAAGTGACGTTAAGTAATTTATTTGTTTAGAGATTTAGGAGTGGCGTTAAGTGAGACTGCCTAATTAACTGAAACTCAAAGCATTTATTTGAATTGTCAAGTAGTCGGTCTGTCAAAAATATAATGGTAGTTGCCCATTCCATAGCGTAGTAGGTACCTATGGAAAAGAACGGGCAAGAAACTCCATGGGCACTCTTTTAAATTATATCGTTACAAAAATATTAGTCACATCATTAATGTTGAGAACGATGTAAAAAAGACGTACACGTTAAAAGTATCCAGAATACAGCAAATACAAAAAAAAAAACAGAAAACTATTAAAAAAAAAGCCGTGGCTACTAAGAGATGACCAGTTTCAACTAACGGTGACCGTTCACGAACATGACGCATGGATCAGCACCATTCAGCTCAACCATTTTGAAGGGAGCTAAATGATCCAACACACGCGCCACCGTCAGCGTGACATCTGAGTAAGCATGACATCTATCGGCTGCCAGAACACATCCAAGTTAATGAAAGACATATTACCCGGTAAACGGTAGCTCTATAGTACACACCTGTGCTAGGTAATTATAAAATATAACGGAGATTGAGTTTATACAACTACTCTTTAGTTAGTTATTACCTACTTGCAGAACTCCTATCATCATTTATGGAGTCTTGTATGACCCTCTTCTTTGACCGCTTCTTTTCTTTTGTACCATACTTCCTAGGTGTGTGCCAATAATTTTATCATAGTCCTCTTAACGGAAATAAATTTATGTCTACCTAGTATTTCACCGTTTTCTTCTCTTCCCTGCGCAGGCAAGTCTATGATCGAAAAAGCAGTTCTCATGTACTGCAGTTACAGTTGCAGCTCGTCTTTGACCTGGAGTGTAAAGTATTGCTGGCCAGTGACATGGTTCTTTCGCCTGTTAGTAATAGGTACATCATCACTAAGTAAGTACCAACTTATGCTTGGTTCCTATAAACAAAAACGAATCGTTTTGCTTACCAATATGGTAGCATTTTTTACGCTACTTTTAGCTGTGATAGCTACTTTGTTATGGGAGGATCTACTATGCAAAAGCTATGAGGTATTTGCTTCATTATTGGTAATGATACAAGAGTCTTAATTTTAACAATAACGGTCCGTAAATTATAGGAATCGGCCACTAGTTGTGTGAAGTTGGCGTAATGTTGCTAAGTAACTTGCATCGCCTCATCTTCTGGCCAGCAGACGGAATGCTATTTTGTTGATTTTTATTGTTATCACCAATGATATCGTGTTACCAAGTAACAGGGTTGTGGAGGTTAGTAGGCAGGCGCTCCATGTAAAATACCTCAGCCTTCAGCCGCACGCAGTTAGAATGGAAGCCAACCCCAACATACGAAAGACTAGGCAGATATGACAACATCTTAAGAAAGTACGATCTTTCTTTTTGAGACCAAATAAAGCAACACAATACAAAATAAATCATATCATCGATCCCCTGGCTCCACTTTAAAACATACATTATCAGTGTCACCTAACCGGACACCGCTCGTTGGCTACATTTCACCCTTTGTAGACTCTCCGCCTTCATCCATCTTGTAGCACCACTCTAAGATGACCTGGATATCACGCCGTACTGTTTACATAATTATACAACAGTTACAAAGAGCGATAGTTCACGAGAGGGCTCAAGTTATAGTGGATGCTTGATGTGGATGTAAGCTTGTGTAATTAAATTGGCCGGATCTCCTTCTCGTAACGTTTGTGTTGCAAAGTTATGTAAATATGAATTTTCTTCAGAATATGTCAAGTTTAATAATGGTCCTGATTTGTGAGATCGTTAATTTGGAAAAATAATGGATGACAAGTTTCATTTTTAGTTGGTCCTTTTAGACAAACCGGGGTGCTGATATTTTTATTGATGTTAATGCAGCAAGTAAATAATTAATATTATAAATTGGGTGCAATATTTCAACAGAAATAATGATTTTATTAGTATCTGAAATAGGTAGGTATCTAATATTTGTATTTTTAGGGAATTGGTCAATCCCTATTTGTTCTCACATTATACTCTCATCAAGGCAATTCACAATCTTTTCAGTCTTATATTGCAGGACTTCTTTGCAATATGTTTTTAATATTCCCAGCCTACCAACTACTGCTTACCACACGCCTCTTCATTACAGTTGGAAAGCAAATTAAAAAGAAAACTTATCATCTTCATTTGCAAAGTTTTCAATAAAGCCTCATATTAGTTATTTTATTTATGTTAACATCTTAACTAGTGCTAAAAACACATGAAGGCGAGGGCTAGTGAAAAATATTGAGAATTTCTTAAGAAAGAAATTCTCAATATTCTTCACTAGTCCTCGTTGCATTAAACATGCTCGGAATAAATCAATGGTGTTCGCAGAGACTACTAACTGTCAGTGATGATAAACGCTGAATCAGGGTACGCTCATTAAACAATGAAACCACCACGAATGTGAAGAGGTTGGAAGAGGCTTTAAGATTTTAGCGGAGATAGGCTGGGACAATAGTCAGAACACTTTCGTAGCTGGTATTTGGTTAAGAAATAAATGCCTCCCTCGATTGAAAAAAATACAGCCTCGTTGGTTCACTGGTCACAAGGGTTACTGCTGCTTGTTACAGCAAGAGGTCCTGGGTTCGATTCCCAGGTCCAACAAAGTATTATTGGGCTTTTCCGCCAGGAATTTCCCGAAGTCTGGATTTATGCCCGGTTGTAGGCAATATCCTCGCCCCATATTACATGGGACTTAAAACATAACAGGCGAAATGTGGGTGTACACTGTACTATAGGTACACCTCTGCCGAACCTTAGGCCAATAGAATAGAATACTCTTTATCAAGCCACCCTTGTCCTCTAATCCCTTGTTAATTAGTAAATGTAGTTAATCTAATGATTAATAAATAACGCCACATAAAAACGAAATCAGATTTGGATAAAATTTGGCCCTTAGTATCTAATGCCAAATATTTATGTTAAATTAACTAATGAGTCTTTCTGAGACACTGTTGGTTCCTCTTCTTCTTCTTTAAGGCTCGTACACACTGGCGCGACGCGACAGCCCGACACAAAGGCGCCGCCCGTCGCGGTGCACGCAGTGCCTTTGTGTACGCTGTCGCGTCGCGCTAGTGTGCACGTGCCTTTAGGGGTCTTGGTTTCCGCGCTTAGTCTTTGAAATGGACCATTGTGCATGGGGACACTGTTGGTTTAATGCAGACGTAACTTTTAAAAATTACAACCTTTGTAGGTAGTTGCCGATCGAACGATTGTAGGTACAGTGCTTGAAATAGGCTAGCCAAATAATAACAAACAGTGATGCATTAGTCTATCCCACGTTACTACTCCAATCAAGAAGGAAGTCCCCAATTCAACCCGTAGAATCACGCCACATCTAGTCACGACGCATCAAGTAAGAGGGGGGTGGGGTTGCGGGTGACCTCATTCCCGTTGGAAGTGCGCTCCCAAGACAAATGCGGTCACACCATACCATCGCTCGAGACCTCTCAGATACGGAGTCGGGACATATCCTTTTACTATAGATTATTGTTGATATATTGGTCGCATCAGAAGAGATTGTTGTGTTTATTCAACTGTTTCATGTATGGATGGGGGATTTTTGTATTGTGGATTGTAGATATCTTCTGCGTTTTGTTGTTCATTGTTTTGGCATGAAATAAATTAAGAAATAGCTCAGGAAAATAAGTAAAGTTAAAGACAAATCTGCGAAATAAATCCTAGTCAATATTTATCACCGGGATTATCTGTATTCAGGCCTAAGAAAGTTGTGTTATAAATACTGGAAGAAAAGTCCATTTTAGTAATTATTGCGAAAAAAATAATAAAAAATGCAGAATGATAGTTGACAATAAACTTGTGGTAGTATAAATTACGTGAAACCAAAAATTTTCGTAATTTTTCCGATACATAAAAAGATTTTCAGGACCTTTGACAGAAATTTCTTTTTATTGCACTTTCTATTGCAATAGACTATTCAAAGAGTATTTCTAAGGCCTAAATAACGATGATCCAGCACCTTAATGGCGTATCACACTATAAATCCCAATCGGAATCATTTTCAAGGATATTGCTGGGACCCACCACTTAAAAATGCTGACCACGATGTCTTCTTATCTAAACTGCAACTGGCCCTTGATGAAATACATAAAGAATTAAAATCACTTGATTCAACCAAGGGTCCTGGTTCTGATGGGATTCCCTCGGTTTTTCTGAAAAACACATGTGATACAATATGCTATCCTATACTTATATTATTTAATAAATGTTTATCATGTGGTTTTTTCCCTGAAGTTTGGAAACATGCAAATATTGTACCAGTTCATAAGAGTGGTTCCAAACATGACGTGACGACCTATCGACCTATCTCTATACTATCTACTTTTTCCAAGCTGTTTGAAAGACTGGTACATAATAAATTATATCCTGCTATTCGCAGTGTTTTAATAAAAGAACAGCATGGCTTTGTTAAAGATAGATCTTGCATTAGCAATCTCCTCATTTTCACGTCCCAACTGTTTGAAAGTCTCGATAATAGACAGCAGATTGATGCAGTGTACACAGATTTTCAGAAAGCTTTCGATAAACTTGACCACACACTACTACTTAATAAAATCGCATACAATGGAATTAGAGGGGACCTTTTACGGTGGTTTATATCTTACATAACTAACAGAACACAAAAGGTGGTTGTTAATGGCTTTGAATCTGGCTCATTTCGGGTCACCTCCGGTGTACCACAAGGTTCCATTTTAGGCCCTTTATTATTCATTTTATACATTAATGATATAAAAGACTGTTTTCAAAATTCTAAATTTCTTCTCTACGCGGACGATTTAAAGGTCTATAAAATTATTTCTGATCAAGTCGATTGTCTTAACTTCCAGCAGGATTTAGACCGTTTCTCTATCTACTGCTCCTCCAATAAACTGTACCTCAGTCTTCCAAAGTGTCATGTTATAACATTTACCAAAAAGAAAATTATTACTGAGTTCGACTATCGTCTTGCCTATACGCCAATTAGTAAAGTAAGTTTTCTCCGCGACCTTGGTGTTCTGCTAGATTCGAAGCTCCATCTGGATACTCATATAGAAAAAAATTGTTAACAAAGCCTATCAAATGTTTGGTTTTGTCATGAGATCTTCCAGGGATTTTCGTCGACCTTCCACCTTTTTGCACTTATACAAATCAATAATTAGGCCACAGTTAGAGTTTGCAGTACCTATTTGGAACCCTTTTTACCTAAAATATATTGAACAACTAGAACTAGTACAACGTAAATACCTTCGTGCAATGAATTTTCGATGTTATCGCAATAAAATGTCATACCACTTACTTCTTAAAAAGTATGATCTTCTGACCTTAAAATCAAGACGGAAACTTCTGGAAGTTATGACTCTGTTCAATATATGCCGCAATAATTTTGATTGTCCGGACTTAGTCAGGAGTCTGTGTTACCTGGTTCCTCGAACAGTTCATGTGCGTGAGGTACGCACTCGACGTCTATTTGCTACTTGTCTCTGTAAATCCAACGCTGGCTCGCGTTCGCCACTTCATCGTTTGGTTGAGACATACAATAATGAGTTCAATTCATTCGACATTCTTTTTCTTAGTAAAAATTCATTTAAGAAGCAAATCCAAGCAACCCTAAAGGATCAGCAAAGTATTGTATAATTTTGTAAAGATCACTTTTAGCGTTAAGACCGCCCATTGTATCACCCTATGTAAATTTTCTACATTTATATCTGTAAGTATAAGGTGGAAAGAGTATTCTATTCTATACAATGACGTAACGTTTAATAATGTATGCACACAAATTTCCTTTTTTTTATATAAATTAAAAAATCCAGATATGATTTCTAGGATAATGTCATTTTAGATATTTTATCTGTGTTACTGGCTAGTTTTTAAAAAACCTTAATCTGTGGAGAACGTAGTGGGTAGCATAATTGTTTAAAATAGTTTTAACTAAGATATTTTGACTGTTTTTATTGTGCTACTGTTTGTTTTTCCTTAAATAAATAAATAAATAAATAAATTGCTAATCCATTGCTTCGTAAGTTCGAAAAATTTGTCTGCTCAACAACGTTAATAACGCAATGAGTGTTGTTGAACTGGCAAAATGAAAGCCTACTGTTAGTGCGTTACGCAATTACCCCGCTGCACGCTGGTTAAAAAAATTCACAACGATTTTTTTTGCAATTACTATACCTACCTAAGTATTATTTTCCTGGGCTATATGCTTAGGCTAGAATCAATCTTTAGTAATCCGTGTTATAGAGTCTTTGCATTTGGTATTTTTATTAAGAATACATCAAAGTGAGGCCTGAGTGAGCCATTACTTCAATATCTGCAAATACTACAAATACATTCCGATAGACTAGCCGGTAAGTTACCCTTTATCTGCGGGTCTTAATATTCCAAATATAATATAAAAACTCCATAAATGACATTGAGTACTTTCAAGGATATTCACAAGATTGTTTGCGATAGAACGTTAGATTTTATTTAAGTACGTAAATATTACAAAAAAATATCAATTTATTTAGTTTTTAACATAGATTCCATATGGATAGAAATGCACAAAAAACCTTTATTGATATCCACTGAAGCGAAGCCAAACATGTATTATAACGTAAATGAGTAAAATATTGTTGTTAGATAAAAAAATAACTATAAACATGAAAACACAATATTTATTGAACGGTGGTACTGTCATCCGCATAACAGGGGTTACAAGAACTATGAAAACCACTTTTCCTGGTTCTACCAGCCGCGAACACTGCTCGCCTAAGCTGCTCCGCAAACAGCTGTCTTCCACAATAATTTCTAGTTCCCTACTGTTTACTATCATTTACTTAAAAAGCAGCTCTGACATTATATTTTGCTTAAAATATGGTATATAAACAGTCTTAAGTATATAAGTAAATGGTTTCACATAATTTGCTTAGGGACTTACTTTAGCATGCAAAAAATACCTTAATACTAAATCATAAAATAAAAAAAACTTTTATTGGGTACTAATTAGGTACATCATTGGATCAATAATACCTTAAAATTAAATTGCAATTATTACGGCGTACTGAGATCATGTGATCAATTTATACTTTAATTTGTATATGATTCAAACAGTACAACTAAATTGACTAATGTCAAGTTCAAGTGCTACTAAACTCGTCCAACTGAGGACGTTCCATGACAATGACTCTCAACCACGTGGAACTGACGCCGATACTAACACGCCGATACTCGATGAATTACAGATGTTTATTTACCGATAACAATCGATCTAAACACGTGTAACGTCAATTTATGATACTATTGACGAAAGAGATAGGTGAGCCGGTAGCGAAATAAATCTACCTTTTAACACCTTTACGTGTGAGTGGACAAATCTTGTCATCATTCGTCTGAGGATTTCTATCAAACTCAAACTCAAAGCATTTATTTTAATTCAACCATTTACAGGCACTTTTGAATTGTCGAAGAGTCGGTCAGTTAGTCAGAAAGTGAAGCCCATTCTAAAACGTATATCCCTATGGAGAAGAACGGGTAAGAAACATCAAGGACACTCTTTTAAATCAAGATATTATAAATCCTGGGTACATTACTCTTGTTGCTTCTATACGTGTGCTAAAAATGTAAAAAAATATATATTAAACAATTCAAAATATAAGTTTAAAAATAAGCCGAGGCAGTTTAGAGATGACAGTTTCGACCGACGGCGCCCATTCACGAACATGACGAATGGATAAGCACCATACAGCTCAACTATTTTGAAGGGAACCGAATGATCCAACATGCGCCACCATCAGTGAGACATTTAAGTTTCTATGTTGTTAAGGCACTTTTTTACATTCAACATATTATCATAATATCTGACAGATATCATACTGATCTATTTTCAATCCAAAATCTACTTTATTTTAGGTCGAGATTGCGTTTGAGCTTCGTTTAAGATTACATGCCTAAAAATACTTGTTGATATTTTGCCTTTATACCTAGTTAACTGTTTTGTCGTGTGAACTTTTTGATAGTTATCAGGTTCATCATAATCAGCCTATAATGTTCCCACTGCTGGGACACAGGCCTCCTCTCTTTGAGAGGGAATGGGCTGTAATCCACCACGCGGGCCCACTGCGGATTGGTGGATGCGACATGTCTTCGAATTTTTGGTTCTAGGAAATGCCGGTTTCCTCACGATGTTTTCGCTATCGTGATATTGTCGCGTGCTAACAATATATATATTTCTGAAATGTGGTAAGCCCTTTCATTTAATAGCTACCCAACACGGCATATTTTTTTTTTTTTCATGACTGTAGTATAATCAGAAGACGATCAAGACGCTTACAACGATACCTCATTTGTCAAATATGTTAAGTAATTTATAAGTTATGAAAGAAGCGATGAACATACATAAATACATACATACCCACATACATACATACCGGTCAAAATCATAACCCTCTTGTTTGCTTCGCCGTATTCGGCTAAAAATTGATGAAAATTGACCATTCCCCATCCCCTTATCTCGGAAAGTACAGTGAATAAATAAAAAAAAATACAGTAAATAGTTATTTACTTAAAATTACTTAATTTCAGGGACACTTATAAGAAGTTTATGGTCTTAAAATAGCATGGTGAATCTCTCAGTATTGTGCGTACAAACTTACATTTGCAGCTGGAATGTATGGGAGAACGTGTTTTTCAACTAGAATGTTAATAAACTAGTTTGTCCTTCAGGTCGGAATTGAAAATTTGTAGGCTGTATCACCTGAATGAAACCGCGGGCAGCCAGCACAATTTTGAGACGGAACCCTAAGGGCGCGAGGCCGCGAGTCCTGGCACTCGCACTTGTTTTTAATCTAAATTATCTTATAAAACCAAAAGCTAATGTCTGTCAAGCCCACTAAAATAACAACTTATTTCGGTTAAAACTCATCACTATTTATTGTTTGGATCACTGCTTACCCTCCTCTGGTCACTGTAAGAAACATAAGGATAAAAACGTACATAAATACATAATGTAGTTTTTCTAAAGTCCCATTCAATTGCCAGTCACGATTGTCACCTTAGCTTTTTGTACGCTCACAACTATTGTAACACATTTTTTATCCTCGCCTGTTTGGATTTGGATATTAAACTAACTCTTTTTATAAATCAGCGATGAGTACATTGAACGAAGGCGATACGTGTTAAATCTGTGTGAAATGAACTGTGAAGATTAATGACCAGAAACATCATCGCAGATAGAATATATTATGCAAATATGTAGCTAATACTTAGCTGTATCAATATTGTTCAAGGACCTTGAATCTGATTAGAGTAAAGAGTGGAGATGTGCCGAGTACAAGTACCGAGTAACCGAGTACCGAGTATTGCTCGGTATTATGTCTAATTCGGTTTAGTTGACGCAGGTATTGGGACTAGCCGGAGATCGTGGAAGGCGCACAAGTTACAATGATCCCCGGTGCAAGTGTGAGAAGGCAACACCGGGGTGGTTTTTAGTGAGTGAGAGTCTGACAGACCCCTTCACCCACCCCAGGACGGAGGACATCCATGTGGATTTTCCAGCTGGAACAGAAGAAAAAGGTATTGGGAACGTAAGAAACGCTTCAGATAATAATAAAGAAGAACGCCATGTAAGTTGTTGGTATTGCTACGAGGGATTAGCATATACAGCGCCGCAACAGCGTGAAGATCCGAAAAGTGCCAGCGCTATAGACTTAGACCACGAAAAGCGAAAATTTATGACCACGAGAGTCTGATTATTTAATCAAATAAATTTCGTTTTGTTCACTTAATTTTTCTGACAATGACTAATCTACATTAATATTGTAAAGAGTCAGGTTATAAATGTATGAGTTCTTTTCGAGTACCTCGGTAGTCAAACCGAGTTAGGGCCTGTGCCCACTAGCGGCACGGCACGGCAGAGGATCCTTCGGCATCACTACATGCAAGTGCATTATGACGGCAACGATGCCGCGACCTCCATAGGCATCCTCATTGAAATTTCAAATGTATTGTCATACTAAGTTATATTTCTGTTCGTCGCTTAATAATTCCTTGTCGTGACGTGCTGGCAGTGTGCGTAGGCCGTTATTCGGCTGATATAACAAGTGGTGCGCGGTGGTGGGGGTCGGAGCGAGACAAAACGCAAAACTGGAGATTCTTGTACCTATTTAAGACTATAAATATACTAATACGGGTGGGTACATTGCTTAAGATCGCACGGCGTGCCTATATAATTGTTAATGGATGTTTATGTTATTTAATAATATGTACTGTTTGTTTTATTATATTTTGTTATGTAGATGTAGTACCAATTATTACACCTGACTTGGTCTCCGTACGTCCTTTTTGGGTAACCACTGAAAACCAGCGCCGTGCTGTGGGTCCCCTATAGCACAGCATCATGCTGAGTGGAAGCCTTCTTGTCACAGTCATGACGTGCAGCTGTCGACTATTTCTGTTTTGTGCTCGTGATTAAACATCTAGTTTGTTTGTTTCTTTTTATTAAATTGTTACCTGAGCTAATAATTTTTTTTTCTATGCACGTGTTTCTGTGACAAATAAACCTATTTTTCTTTCTTTTCTTTCGTACTACTAATATGGCCGACTATGCCGAGTACCGAGTAATAAACGAGTACTCGGCGCATCTCTAGTAAAGAGTATGGTCGCATTCGATTCTTAGCGCATCGTAGCATCAAAGGTTGTAGCAAATAACTTAGGTACAGAAAACACGTATCAATATTTGCCTCATGTCATCTTTGCTACGATGTACATACAATATTCCTAGACTATTATTAACGAGATCATGTTTCAATATCCATTTCATATAAATTCTCAGTCCCAGATTCATAATTGAAATCTACTCACAAATACCAAGTTCTACTTTCTAGCAGAAAAATAACTTTCTCTTGCCTGGAGCTGAAATCCTGCTTATAGAGCAAGATATATAAGTATATCTCACCTTGACAGCGTCTCCCTCGTTAATTGTCCTTACTCAACATCGTGGAAGCAATTAATAGTATTATGCCAATAAATCGGCCCCCGTACCAAAGGACCGTAAATTTGCTCCTTAACGATAACTAGATGGCGTTAGTAGTGTTATGGGAGTTGATAAGTTCCCTCGGAGGTCGGCTAGAAAGGAATGAATGGCAATCGTGAATGCAGTGGACGTCGGGTGGATCTAAACAGTCCAATCCAATTAGACCGTGGGAGTTGTGGTCAAGTTTACCCTGAGGGGTAATCGAATTGCGGGTTGCCAGAAACCCATAACATTAATCACGGAACCCTTGGAACAATGGGTCAGGTACGGTGTTTGAAATATTATGAGGATGTTGTTTTTGGTTTCACTAATGTAAGATCGACTTAGCAGGGTGTTTGCATGGGAAATCTTTAACTCTCATTAGGGATCAATCATCAATTTCTTTAGATGGGATGATTTCAGCGTTTTCACCAGGTTTCTTTACTTAGGATACGTTAAGTAAGATTTAGTAAAGCATGATCAAAGTCATATTCTGTAATTGTTTTGTGTCAGGAATAAGAGCAATTATCGCTTCTAGATTTCATCTATTAATGAACATTTAGTCTAATCGTTTCCAAGCATAAATTCTTGCTGGTCATCTCCGTGTTCTAGGTTTGTGCTAGCTTAATGGATGGTTATATGGCTTTTGTTTCAGTGATTGACGGTATGCAAATGTCAAAAATAAATTGGTATTTTTTTTTCTTTCAGTCCACCAAATATTTAATCTACAAGATTTTATAATATCTATACTATTGTGACTTCGGTCATCAAACACAGATAAAATGGTAGTAATCATGACTACGCAAACTGTAGCACTTCGTGATAGCGATTTCGCTCAGTTATCATATTTTTTAATAGTATGTACACGTTAGCTATGCATTATCCTACTAATATTGTAAATGTGAAAATTTGTGAGGATGGATGGATGGATTGAAGGATGGATGTTTGTAACACAGATAGTTTATAACCTGGATTAACACGTAGAATACTTTTTATCCCGGTAGTACGTTCCCGTGGGATAGTTTCCGACATCCACGCGGGCGAAGCCGCGGGCATAAGCTAGTTTATTATAAGTATTTGTCACGATTTCAGTAGGCTATACCTATATTTTATGTAAGAATATTTTACAGTCCGTTTCAACTTGAAACGAAACTTAATATAACATTGTTGGAAATTATTTCCCAAAACCTGAAAACAACGAAACTACTTTCAGATTTAGGAATAAAAGGGTCATATAAAACAGGATAATTTAGAGCTAACAAAAAACACCAAAACTGTTCTCATATTCAAAAGGGTTGGTTGTCCACCAGAAATTCAAGAATTAATCATATTGTCCTCGAAACAAATTTGTGTCAGAGGACCGAAAATGTCCACGAGTTTTGATGGAAACAAAACAAAGGAACTTTAGTTATTAATGGCGAAAGCTTTCGAAAAAGGTTGCGGCGATATTTTCAAATTATATTTTCAATTCATTTAATACCGTTTTGTATAGTGGATGGACAAAGGCTTTACAGTTGGAAGCGTTAGCTCTTGTTAGTGGGATGTGCATTTATTTAAAATGGTTAACAGCTGTCGGGATCTGTGCGTGGATAGACTGGACGTAGCATTGTCTGCTGTAACAATAACACACATTGAGGTATAGTCAGTCAGCGGTTCATCAGTAACGACAGCCTTTTTGATAATGTTCATCCAAACCTGATCATGTGAAAAGGACGTGAACGCTTTACGTTGAAAGGGTGTCAGAAATTATCTGTCAAAAAATGAAACATCCAAAATACTAATAAATCTGGAAAACACCCTTGAAAGTAATATTGGATTTTTTTATGTAGTCACTACTATATTGCGTCCCGGTTAGCCTCATAACTATGTGCCAGTTCGCCCTCAAAATAGGACCGCGATGTCAACTATAGTTTGGTCCTAATATCCGAGACGCCGCTGTCACGTCCTAAATCTGCCACTCATGTAACTACCGGTAACAGAGCCACTTTAATCCAACAAATCAAACAATCTGCAAAGTAAGCGGGACCCTCTCGGAACAGCTCTGTATTCATAACCCGGTGGCAAAGGTCGGGGTCAAGGTTGGCGTGCGGTTGAGGACAGTCCCTTTTACTCAAGGGACCTACACCTTACATAAATAAACATCGTTGAGTTTGTAATCGAAATGGATGCAGATTTTCATTTGAAATTCACATGTTACATATTTATAGTTCATTCATTCTGTTTTAAATTGTTAATAAACATTAAATTATTCCATCGCGGTCGTCTAAAATGATACCCTGCTTAGAATAATCCAATTTCAATCTTCTGTTAGCTTGGCTTTTCTCATTCTAATCCAAAAGACCGGTGTCCCGTTCCGCACAAAAGGGCCGATCCATCCGGGATTTATAGCAGGACTAACGCTATAGATTTCCGTAAGCAGTCCCGCGTCAAGATCGTGTAAGGCATGTTAAAATACGAAATCCTCTAATTTAACTTGAATTACTTCGGAATTCATGGCTGCTGTTTCTTGTGGGGGTAAAGGACCATATTCCTTATGCTTTAAGTCGCTTAACTCTGTGAGCTCTGCCTTTGGCAGGCACTTTGAATATTTTAGGAAGCACGATGTGAGAATGGTCAACGCAGTTAGGAGATTTAAGTGAAAGGGGGTGAAAGGAATTGAATGTGCTTGCCATCCTTTACCTTATTACTTAGAGACGTAGATCAGCGGGGTAATTGCGTAACACACAGTAGGAATAGCTTTCATCTTGACAGTTTATCAACATTCATAGAGTTATTTACGTAGTTGAGCAGACAATTTTTTCGAACATTATAAAGCAATGGATTACCCATAGGATTCAGATTGTGATAGACAGTGTGTTTCACAATAAGGGTGCTGGTTAGGAACTTGTTCTTATTTGTTTTTATAGATTTAACTATGATTGTGTTTGCGATAAATTAAGTCGATTTGAATTGCACGATTATGAATTGTCCTTCTGTGATTCACAGAAAAAAGCATGGTTTTCTATTGAAACATTGTTTTTCAGTTTATATACATTTAAGAAAATGGCCGATTCCACTACCAAACAAAGCCTTCACGGCAATTATATTTATCTGATTGCTACGATGCAGATTTAAATTGAACAGTTTTTACTTCTAAAAAAGGAAAAAATTCAACCAAATGTAAATAGTTCCGATTCTAAAGTTTTTGTTGGACACGGCAGATTTGCATTTCCTGGAACGGAAAAATAAACAAGGCAAGTTAAATACAAGCTTGTTATAAACAGAGATGATCAATACGCTTGACATTGACAATACGAAACTCAATAGTATCGCAGAACAAAAGACGGGGCTCTTCACAAACAGGAGGTACCTACAACTGGTACATTTGTGCCAGTTTAATTAGAATCGGTTCGATAGTTTTGTATGTTTTCAAGATAAAGATATCCATATCTGGGGGCACCGTAGTGCCTCCGCCAAGACGAGCCAAGCGAAGCGCAAGGGCACTACCTACCTTTTCTCGAAATGTTTCGTCGTTTTTTTGAACCCTCATAGAGTTGGTTTCCGATGTACCAGATAGTTCATATTCTCAGGATATGATGACAATAATAGACTAATTAAACATACAAAGTCTCAATTGAATAGCTCTAACACTTAAGATTTTATTGATATCTAAAATACACCGATTTCGTCACTGACACACTCACTGATACACTGACACACTGATGATCATCAAAATGTTTGGCTACTTCCTGAAATGCTAGAAAGCTGAAATTTGGTATGTAATCTAAGTTTAGTATACAACCAACAAAAAAATTCATAAACTTATAACTTTCGCCTCCCATTCCCTAAAATGGGGGGGGTGGAAGTTTGTATGAGACTTCAAAATGTTAGGGTACTTCCTGAAGTGCTAGAAAGCCGAAATTTGGTATGTAAACAAAGTTCAGTATACAACAAAACACTACCGTGTCCCCAGCTAAACTTATAAGTTTTGCCCCCCATCCCCTAAAATTGGGGGGGGGGGGGTTTGAATGAGACTTTCACCAATTTTATGAATAAGGACATGAAAGTTTACACGGGACTGTAAACAGTAACTAAAAAACCTATTAATAAGTACTTACAAGAACCTCCGCCTTAATCAAGAGTCTCATGCTAGGTCTCAGTTATTTACGCCCTTTGACGACGAGGTGAGCAAATCGACTGTAAGTACTTATTATAAAACATCCAAGCCATACATTTTTACTGATATGTAGTATTTGTGAAGTTAGGGTCGGTAGAGTTAGTCCGTGTAGATTCAGAAGCTTGGCTCTACATGAGATCTGATATCTTTTTCACAGGGCAAACCTTATGTGGTCGTCTTGGCAACATTTTACATGAATTGTTTTTGGTGGGATCTTCATATCTAAAACTCAAAGCATTTATTTTAATTAAACCATTTACAGGCACTTTTGAATTGTCAAAGAGTCGGTCAGTTAGTGAGAATGTTGAAGCTAGTCGTCCATTCCAAAACGTAGATCCCTATGGAGAAGAATCTATATTTCACAATACTATATCACCGCATATTACAAAACAAAGTCCCCCCTCCGCGTCTGTCTGTCTGAACACGATAAACTCAAAAACTACCGAATGAATTTTCATACGGGTTTCACCAATTGACGGAGTGATTCAAGAGGCAGCTTTATAACATGTACCTATAATTTATTAGGGTTTTGTGTAAATTGGCTGAAATATGACGATGATTGTTGACGATGTAGGAAAAACCATGACGACTGGAAGCTTTACTGGCGTGCGACGCATAAACTAACAGAGATAAATGAAAACAATGTATTACGGAATTAATACTTTGTTAACTTGAATTAGCACTTTCGTTCTTTCAATCCCGGTAGTACGTTACCGAGGGATATTTTCGGACAACCACGCGATCGAAGCCACGGGCATTTTGCCCGCGGATAAGTAGCTAGCCTGGTATATTGTAATTGTGAAAGTAACTCTGTCTGTCTATCTGTTACCTTTTCACGCTTAAACGGCTGAACCGATTTGGACGAAATTTGGCACACGGATAGACTATGAGACATAGGATATTTTTTATCCTAGTAGCAACTTTCTGTCGGATAATTTCCGACCTCCACGCAGGCGCAACCACAGGTGAAAGCCAATAAACAATAAGTTTATTGTGGCATTTAGTTATTTAAGGTCACTTTAGCGTTAGTAGTAGGCGACGTAAGCTCTTTTTCGTTACAAGACTACATTTGAAATCACTAGTCATAGATCTTAAGAAATATAATTTAACAAGTAAGGAGAAGGGATCGCTTTTTCACTTCTAGTTTTTTTTTTCTATTTGGATCTCAAGATTGACGTTCGATCCGTCTCCCTCTTCTCCAAGGACCACGCTTTTTCATCTCGTCTAAGTGATAGTTTCCACTCTAACGTGCAGTTATTTCGTTTTCTGTGTTCTAGCCAAAGCTGCCATCTTGAATCTTTATTTATTTAGGATTACCAACAAAATATATATACACAATATATGACATACAAATACCGGACAACACCTGGGAACAGTCACGAGCACTAACATGTATACACTGAGCAACTTTTAAAAGTGATTTTCTCCCTCTGTTTTTATTTATTGTAATTTTGTATTTTTACGAACGTTGTATTTTAGAACCTATACTAATATAATATAGATATACTTTTCAATACATTTGCTCAAAAAATGCATATACGATGCCTGTATACAATGTTCGAAAGTTAAAAATTACGCACCATACAACGGAACGTGCGGTAAAATAGGTACTCACACCTAAGTACATGTTTTACCGCATACTCGGTTGTATAGCGCCGTGCGTATCCGTTACGGTTTATTTTTAATTTCCATAAAAAATATATAAGAATTCCACCAAGCAGATTCACATTACGAGAATGAATAAGCTGAATAATCGAACCTACTTGGAGGCGCTTTTGCTCAATATGTTTGTCTTACTTTAATACTAAAGAGAAAATGAGACGAAATATGTAGTTCTAATTTTCACCACGCGCACGTGGCGCTATTTGCAAATTCGCGCCATTTTCATATTGGAAACGTCAAAGATTGTCGCGACTTTCCGACTGATATTTAAAAACAATAATATTATGAGTTCCAGCGAGGAATCCGATATTATTGCACTGTTTTCTCGTAAATGTGTTGAAAAACGTTGTATGACACACGTGTGGAAATTGGTATAATTTACAAACTCGTGACTATGGTAAGCCCTCGACGTCGTCTCGGGCTTACATTCGTCTATTCGTTTGAAAAAACCAACTAACCGCACTAGTATCATAAATAACTATTATTGATACAATTATAAAATAGGTGTTATCACAAAGTTGCAATAGTAATTCCACGAGAAAAATCGCTTTTGAATTGTGCTAAGTGTGTATCTACATTTTAGTGTTGACTATTCCTTCAGTTATTTTTATTTTACTTAGGTGACCACATCATGCAATAAAGTAAACAATTAATCTAAAAAAGTTAAAATATTACTAATAGATTTAAAATATAAAAGTAAAAATTAAACAATCTTCATGTTATTTCTGTAATACATATGGTAAACTTTGTTTCTTCATCAGGATTAAACATAGAAATTCGTCTTTCTTGCTTCATTTGTCTCGTGAAAGATACGAAATAAACTTTGCACAGAACTTTTCTTACGCTTCCAAATCAACATAGAAATGAGAATCAAAGTACTTTTCAAATTAGTTTCTCTCCTTACAAATGCAGGGTCGGTCTTCATTAGTTCCTTAAGTACCTATCCTTCATTCACTTTAACATAATTAACTATAACACCGAGTCATCGTCTATTAAAGTCCTTAATTACAAAAGAGACAAAGAAAGCTTGTCTCATTTTGTGTTACATTGCTCTTTTGGTAATTCGCCTTGCTAATGACGTTAAAGGAATTACGCAATTTAAATCGTTTTTAACTTGTTTAGTCAAATGGCAACAGGCTTTATAGTAGGGTTACCAGTTACCACCGGTAAATCTAAACTAATATTATAAAGAAAAATATTTGATATTTTGTGTTTGTTTGTTACGCTTTCACGCTAAAATGGCTGAACTGATTTGAATGAAATTAGGTACATGGGTAGATAATGTCCTGGATTAGGACAGGGTACTTTTATCCCGATATTCTTAAAGAATCGAGACTTATGAGGGTTAAAACCGCGTGCGCAGTATTAATTAAAGCTCGAATTTAAAGTGTAAGTAATTGTTTTTTTCGAAACTTTCTTGTTTTAGAAAAGCTTTAAAAATGTAAATAAGTGTTCTTTACCTTACACATTAACTGAAAAGTTTTGCTATTTAGATGGAATGGTCTGTAAATGTCACACTCCAAAGCAAAGTTAAGTAAGCTGCTACATAAATTCAAAAGATAGATAAATACGTTTAAAATTACATGATTTTGATCCTGAAACATTTACTTTGGTACTACGTGGTCGTAAAGACATTTTCATTCAATCTTTACTCGCTATTCCTGAGTAGGAAGTTCGAGTAAGGATGAATGAAAGTGTCTCCTTTCAATCGCAAATTCAGACGTATTTTGTCAACATTCCAAGCTAGTAAATAAATAATCCATGTCACCTAAAAAAACCTTCATCGCGTCTAACCAAGCAACCAAGACAATTTCCTCCGGAAATCAAGCATCAACATTTAAACCGTTTTCACAAAAAAGTCCATACGGCCCACAAATTGCTGGTTACCTATCACAACAGTTTCAACAGGCTGTGTCGCTAACGAGGGGCAATTTGCTGAGATTGCTGACTACTCATTAACGGCACGGTTATAATCACTTATCTATTATACCTTCTACTTGGCTGTCATTAGCTGAGGAATTGGGTAACTAAGGGAGTAAGGGGTAATGTTGAAGCAGCATTTGGGGAACGTTACCTTTTGTGCGTTTAATGTTGAGGAATACTGTTCATGAAGTGGGTTATCTTAGTGATGGCTTACACTTTTATACAATAGCAGGTACCTATAGTGTGTAGTCTCTGAGTTTGTTTCAAGTAGTAGGCTAGAAAACGCCGAACTCATCTAGTTTCTAAAATACGATGGACGTGTAAAAATGTTTGTACAAACCTACTTACAGAAATAAAATAATTTATCATTTATCACTATCATTTATGTTAATTTCGGTCTCCTTTCGTGTCGTATGAAAATAAAATACTGAGCTTATTCTGTTGCTCAGAAAGACTATTTCCAGAGTTCACAGGCCAGCTCAGGGTGCGGTACTTCCGTATATGCCAACAGATCGTCACTCGTAGAGGCTCTATTAATTCACCCGAGATTTAAATAGAATACGGAGAGTATGTAAGTCTTTCTTCTTTCAAGTAGTTTTTAATAAAATTTCACCCAAACTGACATGATTCACAGCTTAATCATACCTAGGAGATTTGGAGTATTCATTAAATCTTATTTATTTTGTAAACTAATTACCTATGTAGACGGCAGTAGGTATTGGTACGTTACGAAGCAGCTATTGTCGGTCCCCGGACATGACAGCCATGACAGGTTATATTTTATCAACAACATGCGGGCTGCCGCGTGATCCTTATTCATCGAGAACGCTATATTTTACTCATGAAATATTATCGATACAAATTACAGTTGATACACGAAGCTTCGTCGGAAAATTAAATTAACGAAGGTTTATTTAAGCCCATGATAGATAGCTCCTGAAAATTGTTTTCATTATTTATTTTCAGTTTTGAGTGAGACATGAAATTGATTAAAAAACGAACGTATATGTATGTCTTAATTGTCGAATGCCTCTTTGGGTCTAGTGGTCGTGAGTGCTACTGCTAAGCATGAGGTACTGCGTTCGATTCCTAGGTCAGGCAAAGTGTTATTGGGTTTTTTCATTAGGCATTCTCAGTAGCAGCACGGAGTCTGGATTTGTACCCGGTTGGTGACAATAGGCTCGCCCCCTTTTACATGGAACTTAAATATAACTGGCAAAAATATTTTCAGTCAGATTATAAAGACTTTATACTACTATCTCTAAACCTGTTCCTCTGACATTCATTAACAAATATTAATTTGTTTATTAAATCTTTGTGATAAATGAGGTGGTAATTGCTTCTTATTATCACTTTGTTGTAATCATTTGTAAGAGTTGTAAACAAAGTGTTATCATTAAAAACATTTCAGAGTGCCTTGATCTATAATTTTAATTTTTTATAAAATATATAGTAGGTAAGTACTTAACTAGTACATACGACGGTATATCAAGCTATAAATTTCCATTTTTGGTGACCTCGCATTGTATCTATATAGTATATTATATACAGGGTGACAGGGAAATTCGACCTATTCCTTGAAAAGGGTTATACTAGAGGTCATTAGCAACAAATTAAGTCCCGTTAACTAGGGGTCAAAACTGGATGGTAACCGGGCTATGACGGTTCTTCGATTTAATTGAAATTTTCTGTCTTGTTACCAAAAACAATTAATTATGAAAAAAATACTTCACTCTAAACATTAAATTGATAGTTTTGTGAAAGCTGATAAATGAGTGATTATTAAAAAAAAAAACATGCCCAAAACTTACATAATCTTAGAAATAAAAGGTCTTTAGTAGCAATAATCTTTAATTTTTGCATTCTTCCCGTAAATCGACGTACATTATTGGGAAAAAACTATATGACAGTTAGCGTACAAATTATTAAAATGACTAACTGGTTTCATAAGCTTTCCAAAAAACTACAATTGTTATATCATATTCCGTTAGAGTTAGAATAAAAAGCTGTTGATGTATTCCGGATAGCAGATTTCTTAGAATCGAACATTGCACAAAATTAAGTTACTGCCATTTCAGGGTGTAAAGCGTATTATTTTCTGCCTATTGTTTGTCAATGTCAATGTCAATATTGACTTTACGTAATAACGGTCACCGTTATACATCTGTGTTGCGAGCAGTACCTACCCATATTTTTATCAGTTTGTGTCGTTGATAATAACTAAACTACGCTAAAACGCTACGCCTGTCTCTTTGTGGAATGGCTGCTTTTCATAATGAAGAAAATGCCGACATTTTGTATTTGTGTGGGTTTTGTGACGGTGACGTCGCTGCAGCACGAAGAGAGCCTCAAAGTACCACTAGACTACCACATGTCTTGTTTATACAGAAGGGTCAGCTTGAAAGCTCTGAAGAATTTCATTATCGTCGTCGGCAATAACAACGGCTCTTCGTACTGCAGCAGCATCACCGTCACAAAACCAAAACTTACTTACTTAATAAACGTATTCTTGATTTTGAAAAGCAGCTATTCCACAAGGAGACAGGCGTAGCGTTTTAGCGTAGTTTAGTTGTTATCAAAAACACCAATTGATAAAAATGTGGGTAGGTACAGCTCGCGGCACGGATGTTTAGCGGTGATCGTTATTGCGTAGAAGTCAAAATTGACAGACATTGACTAACAATAGGCAAAAAATAACACGTTTTACAGCCTGAAATGGCAGTGACCTATTTATGTGCAATGTTCGATTCTAAGAAATCTGCTATACGGAATGCATCAACGACTTTTAATTCTAACTGTAACGGAATATGATATAACAATTGTAGTTTTTTGGAAAGCTTACGAAACCAGTTAGTCATATTACAAATTTGTACGCCAACTGTCATATAGTTTTTTCCTAATAATGTACGTCGATTTACGGGAAGAATACAAACATTACAGATTATTGCTACTAAAGACCTTTTATTTCTAAGATTATGTAAGTTTTGGGCAATATTTTTTTTTTAATGATCACTCATTTTTCAGCTTTCACAAAAGTATCAATTTAATGTTTAGAGTGAAGTAGTTTTTTCATAATTAATTGTTTTTGGTAACAAGACAGAAAATTTCAAAAAATTCGAAGATCCGTCATAGCTCGGTTACCATCCAGTTTTGACCCCTAGTTAACGGGACTTAATTTGTTGCTAATGACCTCTAGTATAACCCCTTTCAAGGAATAGGTCGAATTTCCCTGTCACCCTGTATATGTATAGGCTTTTCGTACAATGAGAAGTCAGCTTATGGAAATTTCAGCTTTATAGAGGTATGACGAACAGGGTGTAAATTTCACTCATCTTCCATAGAAAAGAGAGGATCCTCCGACCAGACGGGTGCCGTCCCGATGATGTCGGGACGTTGTATATTGTAACATTACGGTTAACCCGCACGTTATTTTACTGGAAGAGCTAGTCGTAAGTCACGATATTTTTTGTAGTAAGAAGTTACATCACTTAAAATATAATAATAATAATTTATTAATTTCAGACATAATTCTAGTCCATAGTTTTCCATACATACATTAAAAAATATATAAACTATTTTAAATTCAAACAGATATTAACCTAAGTGTTAACTTAAGTCCTGTTAGTGCTGCATATACTTAGTACATAAGTAGAATTCAACAGCGTGATGGACCAGGAATCTCCAGCATCATGGTGGATCAGGAACTCAGCTGACTTTAATAGGATTTGTGACGGACTAATGAGCTGGTCTCCGGCGCTCACCGGCTTGTAATGTTGAGCTGCTGGTCGCCGGCGCTCATCGGGTTGAAATATTGAACTGGTCGCCAGTGCTCGACGGGTTGAAATAAAACTGCAGAAGTGGTTTGAAGAAGACTGTAGACTGTAGAATATTTTTATAATAAAAAAAAGTATATTAACTACTTTATGATTGGGAAGGTCGGTTAAAGCTGATTGTAGATGGCCTGACCATAGCTAGGTCCCTACGGCCTACCAATAAATTTGTCATTTCGTTCATTCATTCCATTTCATGTTCATTCATGAGTTTGGTTTTATTGCACTATTTCGTTATTTTCTGTAATTTAAATATTTGAAATCAATATTTATTCGACATTAAAAGAATCTAAATTAAAAACTTTAAATATTGCTTATTTCCTCGTAAACACTTTATTCTAAATGTTTCCATTAAAACCTCGAATTCTGTTTAATTAAAATAATTATCTGCGAATAGCTTTAAGCCACAATCTTTTTAGTTTAGGTCTATCGGAAATAGTAGACTCCAATTTCCGAGCATTGAGGAACACAAAAACGAGTATTTTCGCAAAACTAAATCAAAACCACCACGCCTTACATTATTAGCTTGTTTTGGGAACTTGCTACGACAGCGCCATTTTGACAGTTGCCTTCCCCATTACTATATTTTCTAGTTAGCCAGAAGTAATAAAGCAGTTTTGGGAGAGAATCTGACCTTAGTACACTGGCTTTAACATATGAGAAAAGAAAACGGACAGATTACAATTTACAATAAAAATGTCAGCATATAAAAATATTCTAAGATTGTAAAAAAAGGAAATGAATGGTATGAAATTATAGAATTGAATGTAAAAACAGTGAAAGGTAATTAAAGGTTTGTTTTATTGTATGAGCCGAATGAGTGTCCTGTGATAGGTTCATGTACAACAATTATTTGAACACAAACAGCCCCTTTCAATATATAAATAAACTAAAGATGTGGTGGTTTCGATGAAACAAAATACCACAATATAAGCTATTTGCGCGGCAAACTCTGCTTGCGCGATGCAGGATTTTGCGTGTCGATAGTGTAGCGCGTAGTGCGCAGGTGGTGTTGTAGATGCCGCTATAGCTTGATATGTCGTCGTGCGTACAATAATCACTGCTACACAATAATCAGTAATCTGACTAGGGACATAATTAATTCATTAATTTAATTTATTTTCCTTATAATGTAAACCAAATAGTTTTAGACAAAAAAGTAACCTCTTAAATAACACAATGTATTACGTATTGCTGTTGTATGCTCACATATAAATTTCCAGTCTAATTCTAAACGCGAAGACTTGTAATTGGCTTCCTGTTGACTATGTTTTCCTTTTTATTAAGTTTTTAAGCTGTAAGTCTTCCATGTTTCAATAAATAAATAAATAAGTGTCATTTCTGGGTTTCTTTTTATAAACTCACCTAGGTACCTACGCTTTTTGTGTTTTTAAACCCTTAGCGGGGACTATTAAACCAGGCTAAAGAAGATTGTGTGTAGTCTTATCAAGAAAGAATGGGTAAAGCAGATGATCAACACCCTGTGATGGTCTGGTCCTTTCCACCACAAAAGGTCAGCTACTTTAACTCATTATAAAGCAGGAGCCCGACGGCCAGACCTTCGGTAATTCATAAAAGCTACAAGTTTCTCTATGTATGTCCGCTATACAGGTAAGAATGAATCCCGCCTATGAAACTTGGGTCGCGGTGGCTTCAGCAGGTAACAGGTAATAAAGGGGTGAATTGCCCAAGCAAAAAAATACACGGCAAACCTGAGAACGGTAGTGCAATGTGCTGATTATTAATTTTATATATTTTTTCTCAACAACGTAAGTATTTCTCTACCTTGGCAAAAAAAATCATTGGTATCTACCCTCTAATATACCCAAAAAAAAAATTACAAAGTGTTATTTTATCATCACGGTGACCTGTCCTGAACCCAATTCCGCTCATAACATACCTTCTCCTGCAAATACATTCGTAATATGGATTTAAATTGATTTTGTTATCATTAAATTATAATATATTCGATCAAATAAAACAATTTTTGTTTGTTTATCTTCTTTCTCATGGATTTGACAGGCAGTCAACTTTTGTCTGGAAAAAAGTTATCATTTCAGAGGACAGTAAGTTTTAGTAGAATAGCCACATCAACATTGCGTTGTTACGCCCCTTTCACCTTTTCTCACTCCGGATCAGTCCGGCTTAAGCTCTCGGCGCGAACGCACCGGTCCCAACGTCTTGCGGTTTCCCGCCAAAAAAGTAAGTTTATCATTTCAGTAATATGGGGACAAAAATAGTTTCATTTCGGTGGCTGTTATAACTCGTGCTAGATTTGTTTAATTTGTTTCAAAATTGTGTATTAAATTCGCAGTAAGTACTGTTTTGTTTGAGTAGTGTTCATATTTTTTAAATAATTTTTTTTCGGAGTTAAATGTAGAACTAACCTCTATTTTATCATCTCAGTGTTATCATTTCAGTGGATTCGGTGGACTGTTATACCAATTACAGTCCACCGGAATTAAAAGTATCTCCGAAATGATAAAAACATAAAGTTTTAGAGATCCTGGTGTCAAATACAAAGTCATAGTTTTGTAATGTACCTACTTTTACCTAGAGTGTCGATTAGATTATTTAGGTGTATTTGTTGTGTAATATTTGTGCTTAAGATATATAATATATACATATATCTATGTAGTTAGTACATGTTTACTATACTTTAGATACACATTTGTTCGGCTCAACGAAAATGTGATGAGTGTGTGGGTCACCACAGTGTAGATTATTATACCTACTAATTGTCAACAAAATAATTATTTCGAGGGTTTACCTTCAATATAAGTCACTTACCTTTATTTTTATATCATTTATTACGAGTAAATAACAATAATAAATAATATTTGATATAATTACAAAATTTCTTAATTTTACAAGATATAACAAATAAGTTAAAGAGCATTTAAACGTTATATGAAAAAAAAAGAGATATACCTATGTGATGAGAAATTGCCTGTGAGAGTGTTTGTCTGAGTCAATGCAAGAGAGCTAGTGTGTGAGCGCGTGGTGTATCTGAAGGTATAGTATTTTATAGGATCATAGTATAGTGTGTATGAATGTA
Source organism: Griposia aprilina (assembly GCA_916610205.1). NCBI lineage: Eukaryota > Metazoa > Arthropoda > Insecta > Lepidoptera > Noctuidae > Griposia > Griposia aprilina. The sequence goes on from OU744284.1 coordinate 26,239,959, forward strand.
TGTCTGTGGATATGAGAAAGAAGAAAATTGAAAAGCGTGTATTTTGATTTTAGGATGCCGCGGCCTAAGCAACAGACTAGAGAAGAAAGGTTGGAAAAAAGGAGGTTGTATGAAAGAAGAAGAAAAGAGAGAATTAAGAGCAATGAAGTCTCACGCGAAGAGTTTTTGAGAAAAGACAGAGAAAGGTATGCCAGAAAAAAAGCAGCGGGATTAATTGTTTCAAGGCATCTAATGACCCCTAAAAAATTAAGAATCCTAAGAAGAAAAAACAAAATAAGTGCTGCTGCTTATTACCAAAGAAAAAAAAATAGAGCAGCTCCAGCTCCTATAGCGGCTCGTGCTAACCCTCTGGATGAGACAATTGGGGATCAAAGTGATGGTCCTGGACTAAGCACTTCCTGTCACAGTTCCTTCTTGCCTACTTTACGGCGCAGCTTACGATTGAACAGCAATAGTATTAGTACGAATATCCAAATCCAACGTTCTAATACTACAGAAGCTAGAAGCTTTCATCGGGTATACACAAGCAGTCCACGACAAACCCTGCTATCAACGCATCAAAATTTTGTAAATTTTGACTATAGCAATCCTGGTCCAAGCACTTCTCGTCAAGGGAATCCATCTTCGGCTCGGCGCTGCTTGCCGATGAATAGCGATAGTACAATTGGTTCCAATATTCAACATCATATTGATGACAATGTAGTAACTGGCACTCATTGTGTACAACCAAGTGGCGTACAACGAATAACATGTCCATCAAATCTAAGTAGTATCGAGTCAACATTATGCCCCAACAGCCCTGTTTCAGACTCGTCAATTACATCTGTAGAATTCAAGCGAGGACTTAAAGACAAATTTCGAAAATATCAAAAAACTAAAACTAAGCTAATAACAGAATTACAAAACAAATTATTACAGGTCACTAAGGAAAAAGAAATGTTCAAAAAAAGGTGTAACAGACTACAAAGCAATCATATGATTTTGAAGAAAAGTACCCAAAAAGGAGAAAAACCAGCAGTAGAAGTCATAAAACCTGATGAAAAAAAAAAACGAATTCTCAGGAGGGTGGTGAAATTTTTAGAAGATGATGAAAATTCAACACTGTGTCCTGGAAAAAATGACACCTTAGCTAGACATGGATTAAAAAAACAAAAAAGACTATTGACAGACACACTTAAAAATTTACACTTGAAATATTTGGGATCAGGAGAACCACCGATAAGCTATTCAACATTTTCAAGAATGAAGCCTTTCTGGGTCACTCAACCAAATGTGAATGCACGAAATACATGCCTATGTGAAAAGCACGAAAATATGAAACTTTTGATTGAATCTATGAAAAGAAACCGCCTTATCAAAGAAAATACAATATCCGACGTTTTAAGTAGCCTATGTTGTAGTAAAGATAACATCGATTGTCTGCAAAGAATATGCTCAAGTTGTAAAAATAGACACATTGATTATCAAGAGTTTAATAATGAAGTGAACATAGCGTATTGGGGTTGGGAGAAGAATAAAAGCATATATGTCAAAAATAATGTAGAAAAATCTGCTATTAAAGTTGAAAAAGTAAGGCGTTGGGTGAAACCACTAGATTTAATAAAAAAATTCGAAGATAGCCTGAAACCATTCCTTAAACATTGCGTCAATAATAAAAATCAAAATCAAGCTTTCAAAACGTTAAAAGAAAATATGACTACGGAAGACTGTATTATACAAATTGATTTCAGTGAAAATTATAATGCCAAATATGGATCCGAAATTCAATCCCTTCATTTTGGTGGTAGCAGACAACAGTTCACTTTGCATACTGTCGTAATATATTTCAAACTCGACAACGAAACTTGCAAAATTCAGTCATTTTGTACTGTAAGTACCTCTTTAAGGCATGATGCTGCTGCAGTATGGGCACACCTCATTCCTGTTTTGCAAGAAATTGAGATAACTGCTCCTCTGGTTCGTAAACTTTACGTTATTTCTGACTCACCATCTGCGCAATACAGGAATAAAAATATATTATATTAGGTCTTTACCTATGAAATTGCCGTTCTGCAGTACTGGCCATTTCAAATCAAAATAATTTTTGTTTGGCTAAGAATTCTAATTTCAAATTAATTTTATTTTAAAAACATGGATTTTTTTTTCTAAAAGTAGTCATTTCTTTATTGATTAGTGTTACATTTTCATCGCATTTCAATCTTTTTCGTCATCATGGATACGTTAAAAATTCGAGTAAATTATGGAATATGAGTACCGTCGTGGCAGCAACGCGGCACAAGCGGCACGCAACATCAACGACGTTTACGGAGCTAACACTACAAACCAACGCACCGCCTGTTATTGGTTTGCTCGCTTCCGTTCTGGAAATTTCGACCTGAAAAATGAACCTCGCGGTCGTCCGAAGACTTTGGTCGACAATGACGAATTAAAGGCGATTGTGGAAGCTGATGATACACAATCTACGGCTGAATTAGCAGCAGCTTTCGACGTTAGCGTCAAAACAATATTGCTCCATTTGCGTCAAATTGGCAAGGTAAAAAAGCTTGACAAATGGGTGCCCCACGAACTCAATGATCGCCAGCGCGAAGTACGCGTCGAGACGTGCCTTGCACTGCTCAACAGACACACAAATGAAGGAATTTTGAACCGCATTGTTACCTGCGATGAAAAATGGATTCTGTTTGATAACCGTAAGCGCTCAGCAAGTTGGTTGGATCCTGGTTCAGCACCTAAACAATGCCCTAAACGAAAACTTACCCCTAGAAAAGTGATGGTCACTGTTTGGTGGTCTAGCGCCGGTGTGATTCATCACAGCTTCTTACCAAACGGGGTGAGCATTACTGCAGATGTGTACTGTGAAGAACTGAACACAATGATGGAGAAGCTGGCGCATCTCCAACCAGCATTGGTCAATCGCTCGTCTCCGCTGCTCCTGCACGACAACGCGCGACCTCATACTGCACAGCAGACGGTCTCCAAGTTGCAAGAACTGGGGTTGGAAGCTCTCCGTCATCCGCCCTACTCACCAGACCTTGCGCCTACAGACTACTACTTTTTCCAGAATTTGGATAACTTCTTGGCGGGAAAAAAATTTAATACCCGAGAGGCAGTACAAAATGCCTTTGAAGAATTTGTTGCCTCCCGTCCAGCTGATTTCTTTAAGAAGGGCATCAATAAACTGCCACTGCGATGGCAAAGATGCATTGATTGCATGGGTGATTACTTCGATTAATACAAATAAAAAATTCATGAAAAAAATTCGTTTAAATTTTTTCATACAAAACGGCAATTTCATAGATAAAGACCTATTATATAATAACTCAGTTATCCTCCTATTGTCCGATGCTGACCCACATAATTTGGAACTATTGTGAGTGTGGTCATGGAAAAAGCGCAGCAGATGGAGTGGGTGGAGTATTAAAGAGAACGCTAGATAAACAAGTCTCATATCAACATGATATTACCAATATTGAATCGCTGGTACAAAACCTACAGTGTTATGTTAAAGGTGTGAAAATTGAAACAGTTGAAGATTATCAGGTGACAGAAAAAGATTGGCTCTTGCCCAAAGACTTAAAGACTTTTCCGGGAACTATGAAAGTTCACCAAGTTGTTTGGTCTAAAGAGTCAGGAAACCGTTTGGCACTTCGACATCTGTCCTGTATTGAAAGAGAATGCCTAAATAAAACTATTAGGTGCCCTCACGGCAAGCATTTAGGTTTTCATGACTTCACTGGGATTCAATCAACGAATTTTGCAAATAATACAAATATAGCACATCTGCGTCCAATTCAACTGTCAGAAAAATTAGTACTACGTCCCAAGCCATTCAATGAAAAGAATCTTTCCAAAAAATTACAAAGGAATAGTTTCATACATGAACCACACACACACTCAATCACAAACATTGAAATATCAATTATTAAGCCCTCAACATCCCATTCCTTTGATGGAATGAATAATCAAAAAGGAGAGAATGAGCAGGAATCATCGATAATACCCAAATCATTGCTCGAAAAATATGAAAACTTCAATGAATTTAGCACTCCATCGTGTTCATTTTTTGAAAACAATGATACTGAAATTATTGAAAAGTATGAACGGACAAGAAATATTGACAGCGAAGAAGAAATCATGATTACAGCCAAGAAGAGAAAAGTAAGAAGATTATCTTCGTCTTCGTCCAGTTCTGATTTGAATATTTTTTGATTTTTGTTATTGTATATTTAGTTTTTTAAATATTTGCTGTCATTTAATGGCATGACTTGTTTTAGGTAGGAAGTTAAACTTATTAAAGAAGACTGATGACTATAATAATTATAGTAAAGACGTGCTGTGGTGTGATAATTAAAGAAGATTTGTTTATTAGGTACATATCTAAATTAAAAACCTATATTTATAGTCATGAAAAGAGGCTGATTAGTGAATTTGAGAAATAATTGTGTGATTTAAAGTGACATGATGAAAAATTAATCTTTAAGCTACATACTTGAACCTACTCGTAAATACGTACCCAGAAAGACTGTTTTATTGGAATAACTATAATTCGCATTAGGTATAAGAATTACTTATACATAATTGCGAATTATAGTTATAGGTAGAACAAAACTTTGTTGTTTTTTGTTCTATTTAGATATGTACGTTTCTCTATTGTTGTAGTAATTTAAGAATAAAGTGATCTCAATCTCAGGTTTCTGTTATGTTTCATACGTTTATGTAAAAGGATTAAAAGTACTAAGCTATTACTACTAAGATATTTTTATAATGTTTCTTATTCATTTATTGTATTTTAAAAATATAAGAGTTGATTTAATTTTAGAAGTTTTACTGATATACCTGTAGAAACACTATTCTCCTCTCGTTACCAATTTAACTAAATTATACCTAACATTTTTCTCTTAGTGCAATAGGTAGACATTAGGTATTACTATTAATGGCATAACTTACAAATGCAACCATCATATTAATCAGAAACTTTAAGCTTTCTAATCGCGATACGTTGATTCTTTTGAAAATATATCAAGTAAATTAGTATTAGTACATAAACAAGCAAAAATATTTATTTAAGGTTACCAGCATTTACGATAAAGTTTTCCAACATTTTCACACAACAACAACCACAAAAATTACCAAAGGTTATAAAAGTAAAGAAACTATTCATTCATATCATAATAAACATTACATTACATTAATATCATTCTTTGAGGTTATTGTAACCTCAAAGAATGATATATGTAATAATACTAACTGTAATATCTGTATATTAATGATGATATTAAAAAAACTGTGTACTGTCCTGTCTCAGTGTTTATATAAAATTTGTGGAAATCAAACCTAACAAAGTACGGAACCCTGGCTGGGGGCACGGTTGTTCTTAGCTGTATCATTTCGGTGGATTTATCATTTCGGTGGTAATTTTTATCATTTCGGTGGACACTTTTAATTTCAGTGGACTCTTAAAACTTTATCCTTAAATATTTATGTAAGTTTTGATAATATTTGATGTCCGCTCACGCACAATGTTATAAAATAGACTAAAGTATTATTTGTCACTAAAAATATATAGATTGCATTGAAATAAAAAAATCCCACCGAAATGATACATAAAAATCTCTTGTTGAAATTCACCCAAAGGTGTATAAAATTTTGTCTCAAATTTGTTATAGTATGCAGCTCAGTTTTCATATATATATTATATATTTTATTTGTAATAACATTAGAAATCGCGGCGTTCATTGCCAGACACTTAGTACGGTTGGAATTCCCTGCCAGGCACCCTTAAACTACTAATTACATTTACGTTATAGTATAAAAGCTGAATTTTATATTTATGTTATTTGGGGAACTATCAAATGATGTTTCCTCAGTAGCTAGACAGTTTTGATAGTTCTTTCATCTTGCCAGACGCATCAAAACGGTTTGCCGTAAGCGAGAGCACGAGACATATGTAGGTAATGTAAGCGATATTTTACAGCATAATCAGCCTATAATGTTCCCACTGCTGGGACACAGGCCTCCTCTCGGTGAGAGGGAGCGATCTTTTACTGCACGTCATTTGACATTTATTTTGTATTGTGTTGTGTTGTGAATTATATCTTAGATTTGTCAATAAAATTCATTCTATAGAATTATTAAGGATTAAAAAAAATATTTTCATAAAATTATTTACCAAATTTTCATGCCAATAAATTCGTAAATCATTTCTTTTGTAAGTTTACCTGTAATAATTTAGTTTTATAAACTTCATTTGAATTATTTTATTGAATTAAAAATATCAATACTTTATAAAACAAATACTGTTTACTATAGGAAGGAATAATTATTTTGATAATATAAATCCAATGAAAAAATAATTTTATTAAGCTTATAGCCATTATTTAAAGTTAAAACATATATTCAAAAATGTATTATTAAATTTAAAAAAATATTCAATTATTTTCATCGTTGTCATCAATATCTGCTGCTCGCCAGTCCTTGGATTGATCGTTATCAATAGCGTCTTAAATCAGTTAACCCAATTATAAAAAGTCAGACGTTTATGTGTAATAATTTTATGTAATAATTATATACCTGATAGATTCTTTAGCGAATCACTGAGATAATGTGGACGCTGAATCCTTCAAACCATTTAAAATGGTATTGATAATTTTCCAGTACCCAACCATTATTTTTTGGTTCATGTGTTGTTGGAGTTTTCAGGTGAGCAATGTTCCAAACAGTACATATATAATTCGCTCGTAGAAAATGCTGAAATAGCTCGCTATTACGAGGTAGCAAACTGCTTGCGTCGTAAACTCGCATTTTTTTTCGATTAGGACCTTCGTTCACATCAGAGACTGTATATAAATCAATAAAAAATTGAAGTCTAGCTGCATCAACATCTATTATATTACCAACATTGTATATATTGCATATACATCTCTGAATAGTATTAGAGACGTTTTCTTGTTCATCATTATTATCAATTAATTCGCTGTCACCGAACTTCATAGAAACTTCCTGATATTCTTCATATTTTTTTAAATATTTTATAAGGTATTAATTTCCTGAAAAATGCAGGATTATAATCACATCCTGTGATTGCATGAAGTCCAGGTAAGCTTTGACAAATAGATTCTCCCAACCCTGCATATATCTTCGTTAGATCCACATATCTTAAGTTATTTCCGGTTCCCGTAAGAATCCAAACTAACGAATCATTGTTTAGGTGATGCATATGACCGAGCATTATAGCAGCAATATCAGTGTCAAGACTTCGGATTACTATATTTGCTGGATAGTTGATATTACATGCATGGTATATTATCTTGGTATCAGCTTCCTCACGTTCTGGGTATGACAATTCTTCAATAATACTTAATACAACATTGTTGGAATTATTAACAGTGGAAGAATGACATTTTCACTCGCACCCGTTTACATATCTATATCTCTCGCGCTCGCGCTTACGTCAAACTGTTGATGCGTCTGGCAAGATGAAAGAACTATCAAAACTGTCTGGCTACTGAGGAAACATCATTTGGTAGTTCCCCAAATAACATATATAAATTTCAGCTGTTATACTATAATGTAAGTTTAATTATAATTTATTTTAGTTTAAGGCCCACTTGCGCGTTCATGGGTTATCCTAAATAACTCAGAGTTAACAACTAACTCAGGGATAATCAAATAATTCATCCTGCACCACCAAGAGTTAGAGGTCAACCTAGAATTAAACTTTTAAATATTAAACCCGCCGATGTGGGAGAGTTAAGTCGCTAAACTATGGGTTAGTGTTATTATTGTCAAAATAAATTGACGTTATGAGGTAACTACTGCTGATAACATGTCTTGTATGTTATATTGTTCGAAGTTGTAGTAAGTGAAAATTCGGTACTACGCCAGCAGGCAATGTATTCATGAACTCATATAAAAATAAATACAAATTATAAAAAACTAAAAACATATTTTTCCTTAAATGACGTTTCCGTCTGTCAATAAACTAAATCTCCATGGAATACAAATACGCACGAGATGGAAAAAAATGAAAAATACTTTTTTTCTAGTCCGTGACAATACGATTAAAATGAAATGTCATTTAATAAAATTTAAAGACAAGAAAGTATTACGTATCGTAATGTAGTGTAAAAGAGATGGGTACAATATCCGTTCATTGTTCGTTCATTCATTTTTGGCCGGATTACTTACATATAAGGGCATAGACATTGCAATTCTATTTTATATTTCGTTGATTGAACTGAAATGTTCCCAACTCAAAAAATACAAATATCTGGTTTTTGAAATCGGTGTTACTTTTTAGTGGCGCAACGCGTATGAACAGTTAAAATGTTAATTACTGAACTCCGAGCTTACAAACTCTATATTTATTCATTTAACCCGACTAAACGTGCAAGCGGGCCTTAGGGTGCCTGGCAGGGAGGGTTGCAAGCGTACTAAGTGTCAAGCAATGGATGCTGCGATTTCTAATGTTATTACAAATGAAACATATGAAAACTGAGCTTCATATTATAATAAATTTGAGACAAAATTTTAAACACCTTTATTACCTGTTACCTACCGAAGCCATCGCGACCCAAGTTTCATAGGCGGGATTCATTCATACCTACACGATAGGGGACATACGTTGAGAAACTTGTATCTTTTATGAATTACCCAAAGTCTGGTCGTCACTGGCTCTTAGACTATTATTTTATCATACCAATGAGTATGTTCCATGAACCTAAATTATTGCGAACTTGCACAAATTTCATTCCACAGGGCGAACAAACTATGTAGATATTTCTTTTTATATTTTATGCTACCTGAAAACCCGAAATTAGGATTGTGCCCACATGGGATTAAACACCATCCAATTTTTGGTGTAATGTTGATGTAGAGCGTATACAGCGTATCGTCTGCTCCGTCATCGGGGGAAAATATTTCAGTGCAAAGGATGGTGGAAAAAATGTTCCCACCAGCAATAGGATCGGGAAATACTATGTAACATACATGCATCTGGTTGTTACTGGAAAACACTTTCCGTCATGAATGAAAATTGATTCTAAGGCAGATGGGATCGAACCGCACTATGAAAAAAATACAATGAGTATAACAAAAAATGTGCGAATGGTACCTACTACTATATTTTTGCCCATCCTCTTTTTGATTGATTTGTTTACCTATTTATTGTAAATAGGTATGTCGCCAACATTGTGGCAGGACGACACACATCCCGACTATGTTTATAAACGCGTGGGAAGTGAGGCCGTACCGCCGTATCGACGGAAATGACCGCGCTGTTTTGGGTTCGAATTCGTGTAACACAGCATTCACATAACTGAAGGCTTAGGCGAATTTTGATGAAAAATGAACTACGTTAATACTATTAAGAAATTCCTGAAATCATAATATCGAAATTGTTTCTTTCATTTAAAACTTTAGGTACAGGGAGTATTACTGCAATGTTCTGCCACCAGAGTGCAGCACTAGCGCAAACCGTAAACAGATTTTTGACAAGTCCTTCAAAGCTCTGGATTAAAATTACTAAAATATAATAATTTTATTTGAGTTTTAAATAGGGAAGAGAATATTTTAATACTCGTACAATACAATAATGCATCAGTGCTGCGTATTTGGATGCAAGAATGAATGGAGTCATTCATTTCCGAAAGACAAAATTTGTGAAAATACTTTTATTGAAATTGAATTGAATAGGTTTCGGTTTGCTTAAGTAAGTTAATTATCGTACCTGGAAAGGTACGATAAAAAAGATACGGAAAGGTGAAGGGAAAGGTACAGAAAAAATAAACCTAATCCTCCTTTTTCCCCTTTAAACTCGCACCACGTACTCAAAACAGTAATATGAGATCATCCACTTTTAAATGTCCTTAGCATGCCATAATATCACAGTACAGATTTTTAAATAGATGAATAATAATAAAACTATTATAATTTAACACGGTTTCACTAATTATTTGTTACTAATAAATATGACATGATGCATCATGGCGGTTTGTTTATGGTTTGTGCTAGTGTCGCCCCCTACGCAGAGCTTTGCGAAATGTTCCCTATTGCCATAGGGTGTAATTAATTACTGTTTAAATGATAAATATTTTAATAGCACAAATGTGTGCTTAAATACGTCAATATCATTGTCTCACTTCAGTATACTTTAGAAATTACATACCTAAATATTAATATTATCTGATAATAATATCGGTTACTAACGTGTTTTATTATTTTATTACACATTCGAACAGTCACCCGTTAGGCATATTATCCACAAATATCTTATGCGTTAAGATAACAGCTAAGACGCATCTACTTTTTATAAACTAAAAAAAAGGTTCAGGCAATAAAATTGTTTGGTTATCTATATCGTATTTACGATGGCAATCATTTGATTGTGCTGTTGACAGACAGCTGGTCTAGTCAGCGGCATATTTGTTATCGTCACGCTGCGGCCGGAGGGTGCACGGGAAGCATCTACTCAGCTTCTGATTGCAGGAAAATGGAAAACACAGTCGCTGGCCGGCCGCCGCGCGAATCACACGCCTGTGTCTCGCACGAAAAAAAAAACGCGCGCGCGGGAGAACTGACAATAAATAAAATAATTTAACGTTTCTATTTCAAATTTTACTTAGATGTAGTGTAGTTTAGATGCCAAAATTCAGACAACAATTCGACAATAAAATATAGAGATTCTATTTTATATTAATATATTCAGAAATATATAAAATATGACTGATCAGAAGAATATGGAAGTTAGCGGCAGTGTTATGGATGGGATTGCTGAAAAAGGAGGTGTGCTGAAGTGTTCTACTAAGAAGGGAGCGACGGAATACTCGGTGTACCCTATTCGATGGCTGGTTTTGTTCGTGTTTGTCTTCCACTCGGCCTCTAACTCGATGCAATGGATACAGTACACTATCATTCAGGATGCTGTCGTGAAGTACTACGGGGTGTCAAGTATCCAAGTTTATTGGACTTCGATGATCTACATGATTACGTACATACCTCTCATATTTCCGGCCAGCTGGCTCTTGGATAAGACGGTAAGAAATTACTTTGGTTGTTTACGAAAATATTGAAGTTACCGTGTAACATGTTATTGAATTCGTGCATTGTTTTCTCACGTAGCCAACCTCCAAATTCTGTAACTGTACTGCCTTTAGAGGAAAAAGTAGCAAATAACTATTATTGTACTAGATCTTTGTTCAAAAACATAACAAAGACCAAAACATACAATCACAAAACGATGACACCAAAACAGTAATATTTTTGCATGCATTGTGATTTAAATAACCATATTCGATATTTATTTTAATTATGTGGATACAGCTGCTAACATTAAACCTGTATTAGTAGAATTAATAGTATTAGTAGTTAAAAAAAAAAACTTATTCTGAAACAAATTACATACTGACGGTAATAAGAAAGAATCAATATTAAAAAAAAAAACTGAAGAACAACAACCACACAACAACAACGAACGTGTCTTTGGTTTTTGTATTTTCGTTTTTTGCCACCGACTTCCGAAATTGAAGTAATTTTTCACTTTTTTTTGTGTTTTTTGGAATTCGGTCGCTTTTTTATGCAAAAATGTTTTTATTTTTCACTTTTTAGTTGTGGTACCTACCCCACACAAATTCGTATACTACTACTTGTTATGTAAATAATAGTGACAGGAAGTTATTAACACAGCATCTATACAAGCTCAGTGGAAAAAATACGCATTATTTAATAATGGTTTGTTTTTTTTTAGATCTAACCAGTACTTTTTGAGTTATCCTAAGGATAACTTAAAAAGTACTGGTAAGATCTTTTTAAAATGTATATGGGACCACATGAGAAACACCTGCTTTTAAATAAAAAAGAATCATCAAAATCGGTTCACCTAGAAAAAAGTTCTGAGCTAACACAAACAAATAAATAAAAAATCTGTCGAATTGAGAACCGCGCTCCTTTTTCTGAAATCGGTTAGAAATAATTAATAATATCCTGGATTCAACCTTCGATAACAGACACCTCACACAATAGCAGATGATGCTGATAAATTGATATTTTTTAATGAATTTATCCACCGCCATATTCTTTGTCATGGGAAAATAATTGCATTCCCAGTTTTCCATTCGCACACGCGAGGCAGTCTATGTTGGTTTCTAAATTATGGTAATAATTCGCAACACGACAGGTGAACATACCCGTCGCTGTGTTTAATGAATTTTGTATATGTATAGGATAATTTTTTTCCTCCCATTGACGGAACAACTTTGAATGGATACCTATTTTTTTTTTTATTTACCAAATCTATTACTACTTCCTAACTGTGGCTATGGATGTTAAATTAAGCGTTTACCATTCCGCATAAAATATATCAAATGCAATAATGACAGCCTTCTCTTCATCTTTATCTTATGAATCACTTGGTCATAGATGTCGTCATCAGTGACGTGAAAGGCACCAATTTCGTTACAGTCCTTTACTGTTTATCAGTCATATTTTTATTCATGAGGTACTTACGTAGTAGTAGAGTAGTTAGTCTTCTTTTATCACTAAAAGAAAAACTCATCGACATGTGCATCCTGACCGTCCTAACCTTCGGTGCACTAAGTTGGTCACTTACTGGACAACAGCAGTCAAAACTTAAGATTTGCCTACGGGCAACGGAGCGCAGCATAATAGGTGTCAAACTTACAGATCCAGTTTGAAACACCGCTCTGCGCTCCTTAACTAAAGTACGGATGTTGGAGAAAAAACAGCCAGGCTGTAGTGGGAGTGGGCCGAAAACGTCTCACGAATGCACCTACAAAGATGGGCAAAGATCGTCACTCACTAGACGCCTGAGGGACGACATCGCCGTCGAGGTAGACCACGGAGAAGGTGGTGTGACGATCTGATTACGTTTACAGGGCCAACATGGCCAGAGATGGAACGAAATAGGGAGGGAGGCAAGGAAAAAGGGGAGGCGTTTGCCCAGCAGTGGTACACAAAATATGCTAATAAAAATAACAATTCTAGATATCAAATAGTGTTTTCAGCAGCAATATTATTTTTACTGGTATGATTAAAAAAAGACAATGAAACCACATAGGTTTAATTGATTAAATGTTTACCTTAGTATATTACTCGTACTTAGCTGACATGATATGGCTCGCAACCACATAGATTTATCAGTATTAGCACCATTTGTGTGTCAAGAATACCATAAAATTAACCCGGTAATTATACTTATGTGAAAGATGACAGTGATCCTAAGAATATCTAAGCATGTGGAATTCGCGATAATTTATTTAACAGGAGTAAAGCTGAGAATATGTTTAATGACCATTTGAGTAGCGATACATTTAAAATAAAAAGTGAAGTGGTTAATAGCGGTATCCTTTGGTTAATTATCATCAGCTTTATTTCCCTGTCATAACGAAGCGTCGCGTTACTATCAGCCAGCCAGTAGAATGACACGAAAAAAGTGTAGGTACCATGTTAGATGGCTGGACTTGTTCTTATTCGCGCTCGTCTCAGCATCTAGTTTAGTGCAATTTATACAGTACTCTATAAAATAGAGAAGCGGTTTTTAAGTTCTACGTGTTTTAATCTACCAAGTTTTATCGACTGCAAATATTTTAATGGCTCTAAACATCATTACCATCTGCCTTGCCTTTCCTATGTTCGGGTCGGTTTCCACTTTAACTAGATGTAGCTGAATAGCAGTATTTTACATAGAGCGATTGCCTATCTGACCTTCAACAACCCAGTTACTGGGTAACACGATACCCCTTGGCAAGACTGATTGTCAGACTTTCGGGCTTCCAACTACCCGTAACGACTGCCAAAGACTTCATGGGTGTGTACATACCTGCTTCTAATATAATTATCCCGCTAGCTGCCTCATGCATAAGACAGTAAGCTTTTGGGATTTGATCATTTCATTATGGACAAACTGTCATCCTAAACTCGTCTTGGGCCGGCAGTCTCGACATAGATAGCGACGCTGTCGCAAACTACCGATCGCTAAATATTAAGGTGAATCCTCAGTTGTAGCCCTCCAAATCCAAATTTTCTTTAGTTTTTTGCTAATTCATATTTTTTTTAATTATCATTCCCACAGTCGAAAATCGCATTTTGATCAACATACGACGTAAAACAGAGCTGCAATTTGCAAAAAACTAAAGAAAATTTGAATTTGGCGGGCTGCAACTGACGATTCACCTTAATATTTAGCGATTGGTAGTGTGCGATCTATGCGGCAGACTGCCGCGCCCTGGTAGTCTGATTCAAAATTTTCACCCGCGATAAATTCAGTCTTGGATTTGGTTCTGACTAGATTATTTTCGTACTGAACTTTTGCTTACTTAGGATTATACAGATAATATCATGGATAACATTTATGACGTTAGCTGTCAGAAATTCATGAACAAATACAAAAGAACAACTGCAGATAACACAAAAGGAAATATCTAAAGTTTAATTACTCATAATTACGAGTATACTCGTATCTTGCTTGTTAATCTGATTCCCATTGTTAACAAAACTCACTTGCAGATTCTCGGAATCTCTGTTTTCATTTGGATTCGAGATTATGGCCCTTGTCTAACATGTTTAGGTTTCATGCTACTGCTAGCATGATCCTCAATAATATGTTAAGACAATCAATCGTTGAATAGAGTTTGTGCGCAAAGCCCTCTGCATCGTAAATACGTATTAGGTCTTGGCTCAATACTGTTGATTGTATTTCTAGTTACACATGCCATTGAATAACATTATATCATGTTTATTATATTGCGTTCATTCCAATCGAATGACAAGTAGGTACCTAGTAACTTAATATTATGACGGTATTTTAATACACGAGGATGATTAAGACCTGATAACATAAAATCGCGAAGAGTTAAGCTATCAAGATTGTTAAAATTGCCCAAAAAATACAATTAAAAAGAAAGACCTCAAGGTTTTTTTCTAATAGAATCAGACTAAGTTTTAACAACCAAGCCTTTTCTAACTCTTGTTCTTTCAAAATATAAGTTTGTTTTCACTTCTTTTAAAAGAAGGAAAAAGTTCTTCTTATTCTTACGTAATTTTGACTAACTGTTAATCGTTATCATCATTACTACTCGTAGTATTTGAAAGGTTGTCTGCGTTATTCAATTTGTATTCTGATTCATCTATGTCTATCTTCTTAGCCTATTAGTCATTCAAAATATCATCATGATTAAACTTAATATTATGTTCGAAAATATTATCAATAATTTACTTAGCTTTGTCTTCATTATCATCCACAGTTTGAATCTTTTTCTGGGCATAAACCTTCTTTCTTTGCCACCCATAAAATTTTAGTTTGACTGCCTCATTGGTCCAGTTCAATTCCCAGGTCGGGGAAAGTGTTATTTGATTTTTTATCTGGAATATTTATATAGATTTGTGCCGGGTTGATGGCAATAGGTTCGCCTCCTAATTCATGGGACTTAAACATAACTGGCAAAATATGGGTGAAATATAGGTACACCTCTGCACAAGACTTCGGGGAAACAAGCTTGATGTTATGTTCTGTTAAATTATAGTTTTACGCTCTATTTTAAGTAATATTATATTTTTTCTACATACACAGAGAGATAAATGATTTTATTTCTGTAAGTAGGTTTGTACAAACACTTTTACACGTCAATCAAATTTTTAAATTAGATGAGGTCGGCGTTTCCTATCTGACTACTCCGAGAAGAAACGCCGACACAAACTCAGGCTCTTTTAAAGTCCAGATATAATTTTGATCAGATCAAGTGAAGCCCATGTAGATTGGTGTCTGAAATGGTATTTTGAAGAAAGAACAACAAAGTCAGTGCACGCATTTGTCAGTATTCG
Organism: Griposia aprilina; assembly: GCA_916610205.1. Taxonomy (NCBI): domain Eukaryota; kingdom Metazoa; phylum Arthropoda; class Insecta; order Lepidoptera; family Noctuidae; genus Griposia; species Griposia aprilina. The sequence goes on from OU744284.1 coordinate 26,255,793, forward strand.
TGTAGCTCACTCAGAACTTAAGGAGCTCAACGATTCGAGGAACAATACCAAAGAAAGGATATTTGAGTAGGCCGCATAAACTATGTAATTAAACTGCCAGACCATGATTAAAACTGAAACAATGACCGACATAGTCCTCATATTCACAATACCTAATTAAAATAATATAATCCTTTTAAAGTAAATATTCATGTCTAAAATAGCAAAATAAAGTTAAAAAACCAACATTCACTGTGTAAATTTATTTGAGCAGCTCAATCCCAAGCCTTTTTGTCCTCAATATAGTTTTTCACAGTAATAGGCTTTCTGGCATTGTTTCCGCTTTACAAAAGATTTGAATTTATTAAGGCTTATATCTTGAATGTGGCTAGGAAGTTTATTATAAAAACGTTGAGATTAATTTGCTTTGATCTTCGACGAGGAAACGTTGACAGGATTCCAATGACATCACATTTTGGTAGATCAGGGAAAGTTTTTAGATTAATATTCTTGGAAATTAATAGCTTCTAAAAATATTATACATAAGAACATCCTGTGGCATACATAATGGTTGTAAGAATTTTCATCGGAACATTTTTGATGCGGTATGCTTTATTGGGCGAAAATAATATTTCGAAGAGAATTTTCTTAAAATGTTAAAACATGATTAAGTGCATGTTAGTAAACGTTATTCTTACGTTTTGGATATTTGCATTTAATAACAACAAGTTTAAATTTAGGCATTCAGTTTTGACTATCCATTTTTAAGATTCAATACAGGTGTTGTAAACAAGTTAAACAAGTGTCGTATAAAAATAGAGTTAGAAGAGAACCTTGTATTCATACCAAGACGGAACAAGGCCAACAAAACCTTGTTTCCTATGCAATTCAAATAAGTACTAGCTTAAACGTAATCTACATCCTACTAAAATTAAAAATGTTAAATTATAAATGTCAAAGTCTGGATGTTTGTTACTCAATCACTCAAAAACGGCTTGGGACACGGATAGTTTATAACCTGGATAAACACATAGGATACTTTTTATCCAGATAGTACGTTCCCGTGGGATCATTTCCGACCTCCACGTGGGCGAATCCGGGAGTAAAAGCTAGTTTCGTACAAAGTTTATCTTCTTTCAAACATTACGGTGAGACGACATAGCGTTAAGGATGGCGGGTAAAGGAATTATAAAAATTTCCGACTCAATTGTAATTTAATTAATCTTGAGGAATCACAATTTGTGAGTCCTTCTGGAGATGCCCCTTTTATTTAAACAATGCGTAATTTTGATTATGTAAACTGGTAATGCCGAAAATTCTGCGTTTTAAATTTGTTGCATTCCTCTCTGTTATTTAATGTTTATTTATAAATGACCTTTCTAATTGAGCCATATCACCTCGTCTTTTATTATCCTCCATCTCTTCCGGTCTCATCTAAATCCGGTCTTTTAAAAACCAAGATCGTCGACATTAACATAGCTGAGACCTTAAAAGGTATTCCAGCCAAAATGATTCGTATTCGAAAATGCCAAATGTAAGGCGATTAAGAAAGTTGAATAAAAATCAATGCTGAATCGTCACCATTCACCATTGATTTTTATTCAATTTTCTTAAATAATTTGCCAATTGAGTCAAGATATGAAACCTCTACGAAGTTGGATCAGAAAAAATCAAATTCCTTTTCTTCATTTTGAAAGAACCAATTTTCCCGTCAACTGGCAGTTTTCCTCACGGTTTTTCACGTTCAATTTATTTTCATTACCGTCTCACTTATGAAAAATGTTTTAATTAAGAGAAACCTTAGAAGTTGGCAGTGTGTGGCAATCCTGAAATTGCCCTCTCAAATTTAATACGTTCTCTTAAAAAAATTATGTAAGATTTACCGGACTACTCTATGGAAAAGTTGAAAACGTTGTTTTATGCCAATCTGTCCAGATGGTTTAGATACGTTTAATTTTACCTAATAGCATGAAAACCTTTGAAAATAAAACATCGGTCCTTACGGACAAACTAATTTATGTTCATTATTTATATTTCATATCAATTACACTATAAATCTAATAATTGATGGACATGGAAATTAGCATTCGTTTGTATTCGAAAATGCGGTGATTCCCGATGGACATTAAGAACATACGTACTGTAATTACTTGATTACTTGAGGAACCGCAAAATGTAATAACTATCAGCAAAAGATAATTAGGTTTCAATCCAAGCTGCCAAGGAATGCAAAATAATAAATATTTTATCGATTTTCCTAACGAATATAATTATGGGTTGATGAATTATATGCCAGAGATGCGGATAAACGAAGTAAATAAAATAAAAATAAAATTGTCCGTAGATTGTTACTTTTAAAAAAGTGAGATAAATATTTGAGTCCTGTTGTCGTCCATTGGTGGACTATCACAAGTAGTGCCAAAGCAACCGGTTTGTTGCCATTCGCATCCAGTCCACCCTTTTGAAGTTAAGTACTTAGTAGGTAGGTAAGAATACAATATGGAGTTTTTACCAATGAGAGATATTTTATGTATATGTTATGGTAATCGTAGTAATTGTATAAGACTTTTGTACATTTTAACAATTAGGTAGCATGTCCTTGAGTGATATATGAAGTGTTTTGGCCCATAATGTCTTAAATAAATTCTTTAGAAAACGTGTTTAAAACAATGTTTCTTTTTTTAGGGTTCCGTACCCAAAGGGTAAAAACGGGACCCTATTACTAACACTTCGCTATCTGTCCGTCCGTCTGTCTGTCACCAGGCTGTATCTCAAGAACCGTGATAGTTAGACAGTTGAAATTTTCACAGATGATGTATTTCTGTTGCCGCTATAACAACAAATACTGAAAAACAGAATAAAATAAATATTTAAGGGGGCTCCCATACAAGAAACGTATTTTTTTTCCGTTTTTATAGTTAATGGTACGGAACCCTTCGTGCGTGAGTCCGACTCGCACTTGGCCGGTTTTTTACAATACATTTTTGCATACTTGCTTAACATATGTAAAGAAACGATTATCAAATTACATTGCTTGGTAAGTGTTACATAATATTATCTCATAAAAAAGTTACCTAGTTACAAACGTTAACATGTCAGCAGTTTTTAACCTGTAATTGTGTTGATGTGGAACCGAAATTGTTAAAAATAAAGATATATTTATTGCATAACTGTTTACATTTGTTCTTATTTTATACATAACATTTTTAGGCTCGACAGTCTACCCATGCCGACATGGGTATATGCAATAGTAGGTAGAAAGGAATTACAAATTACTAACTAACATTAATTTCCCAAAAAAGTCATGCAGATTATAATATATATTATCTACTAACAGTTCTTTTTAAATTTTGTTTTAAATATATTGCCATTTAATTGCATAATAGCTGGCGGTAACTGATTGTATACACGAATAGCAGTAACATAGTACTTTCATAATAAATAACAACATCACGCCTTGTTTCCCCGAAGGGTTGGGCAGAGGTGTACCTGTAGTACACCCACATTAGTACACGCCAGTTATGTTTAAGTCCCATATAATAGGGGGCGAGCCTATTGCCATCAACCGGGCACAAATCCAGACTCCGGTAATAAATAATCTTAATATATAATAAATAATATTGTTAATAATAGGTAGGTTGGAATGTCGTATTTATATTGTTTACGAATGTTTCTCTTAGTATTAGATTTGAAATTAAATTATTGCAAATTATATTTAACAAATAAACATAAATCGAGTATATAAATGCCAGTCAGTGTTATGAAACCCTCCGTTCTGAAAACATTCGGTACTATACCTACATGTTAATTATTGTCCTAAGACATTTTTCTGAAAAATCAATGTGGATTGTACGTTTGTTGAGTTTCCCCAGTCCCATAATATCGTCATATCGTACAAATGGTTGTGCCATTGCCATTATAAACTATCACAAGTTTGGCATGGCAGTTGTTAAATGATGCGGTTCATTAGCTAATAGTTCGGTCGGTCCGATTAAAAAATACTCATCTGTAGGTCATAATGCAGCCCCACCACCGTACCTACAATGTTCACACACACACAGGTCCCTACAGTCAGGGAAATTTGTTAAACATTCATTCATTTCCCTGGCTTAAGATGTCTTTCCATTTCACTTCATAACAGATTTTTGCTATAATTGGTATGTATTTTATTTGTGTCTAATAATCAGTGATCGGAGTAGGTAGATTGAACTGGGGTCATTGATCCGAAACGTATATATTACTATGGACATTCCTCCGGAATTGGTGGATTATTAAAAAAAAAACCGGAACTTATGTAGGAATTGTATTCTGCCAGAGTGGAAGGAGTCATTTGGTGATTTGCCATCCTCAAAAAAAAGGTAGGAATTGTAATAAAATGAGCAATTTTATTCTTTATTATTCTTCCTATTTTTTTTTTCGTCACGATTTGACAAAACCCAACGACCAATCAGAACAAAGGATCATGGGTGGTACAATAACCGGTTAACAGAACAATGCGTACGCCCGCCGACGACTCCGAATCCGGAAATACCGGAATTACTTTCCGGAAAAATGGCTTATCCATGTTATTCTTTCTGTGTGCATTTATGATACAAGTACTAAAATCAATCTACCTACTCCGATCACTGCTAATAATCGCCCAAAAATATTTGAATCCTGATTGTAATCCATTTTGTCCCGGGCTACACGCATAATAAGCGCATGAATCAATCTGCCTGCTTTTCGCAACTATGCTGGGGTCAACTTCTAGTCTAACCAGATGCAGCTGAATATCAGTATTTTACATGGAACTACTGCTTATCTGACCTCCGCAACCCAGTAACTTACTTAACACGATACCCCTTGGTAAGAATGGTTGTAAGGCTTGGTCTTCTGCCGACCCGTAACGACTGTCAAAGATCTACTAATGACAGCCGTGACCAACAACATAGCGTACTTTCTGAGGCACGAAGGGGACTCATTATGTAGGTTATTGATGGTCACCCATCCACAAACCGACCGCGGCATGTGTACCTTAAACTTCGATAGAGCGGTGCGTCTGTTATTATTTAGCCACGAGCATAATTAGCACATATTTCATGGTTATTGATTCAACATACGCGCCTAGTTGGGTGTTATTTCAATCATGCATTTCCTCATTCCCATCCATTTTCATTCCATGAATACGTTCGGTTGAAACCGTTCAATCGTAATGTGAATGAAACTGAAATTCTGTGAAATGCAATTTAATATAGTTGGATTAACTATTGAAATTGACGCTTTTTTTTATTATTTTCTAGTGTGAAGTAAACTATTTGTTATTTAAATCTCTTTTTCTCCTTCTACTTTATTGTGAAAAATAAAGTAAGAGTTTTTTTTTTACATTTCTCTAAAATGTTATTCCGCTACTGGAAAACCGATTTATCTATAGCCGTTGTTCTTTTTTTTCCTTTCAAGGCAAGATTCTAAAACCATAAGCATAAGCATATTCAGCCTATAATGTTCCCAGTGCTGGGACACAGGCCTTCTCTCTGTGAGAGGGAGTGGTCTGCAATCCACGACGCGGGCCCAGTGCAGATTGGTACATGTCACATATGTCTTCAAATTCTTGGCGCCAGGACATGTCGGCTTCCTCACGATGTTTTCTTTCACCGTTTTGAGAGCAGTGGTAATTAAATAAATAACACAAAGTTAAACGCCTGCCTGGGTTCGAACTTACGACCTACAACTCGTAAGTCGGGGCCGTAAGCACTGGGCTGCCACTGCTCACTGGGCCACCACTCCTCCTAGTTATTGTTTTCTGTGAACTAATTAAGAGTCAGTTTAATACAGTACATCAGGCTCATTAAAACAATACGATGCCGTTATGATATCTTTAATTTATTATGCTTTCAATATCGTCATTGTTGTGATAATTTACGACAGGCTTATCAATAACAGCTGATAATAGTCAGAAATTAACAATAATTGCATTTAAATTGCTTCTTAAGTGGTTGATAACATTTTTTGATTAATTAATCAAATGCCTCGTTGGTATAGATGTCGCAAGCGCTATTTCTGAGCATGAGGTCTTGGCTTCAATTCTCAATTCCCAGGTCGGGGAAAGTGTTATTGGGTTTTCTATTTGGAATTTCTCAGATTTGTGCCCGGTTGATGGTAATAGGCTCCTCCTCTGTTACATGGGACTTAAACATAACTGGCGAAATGTGAGTGTACTCAAACTCAAACTCAAAGCATTTATTTCAAATAAACCAATTACAGGCACTTTTGAATTGTCAAAGGGTCAGTCAGTCAGAAAAATGAAGCTAGTTGCCCATTCCAAAGCGTAGTAGGTACCTATGGAGAAGAACGGGCAAGAAACTCCATGGACACTCTTTTAAATCAACATAATATAGTTACAAAAAACAAATTGTTTACATCATTCATGTTCAAATTAAAAATGTGAGAACGATGTAGAAAGACGTGCACGTTTAAAGTATCCGTAATAAAAAAGAAAAAAAAAACAGTTCAAAAATTTAAATTAAAGTAAGCCGTGGCAGCCAAGAGTGGACCAGTCCCTACTGACGGCGCCCGTTCACGAACATGACGTGTGGATCAGCACCATTCAGCTCAACCATTTTGAAGGGAACTTAATGATCCAACACACACGCCACCACCAGCGAGACATTTGAGTGAGCATGCCATACTCTCAGCCGCCAGGGCACATTCAAGTCAATGAAAGACGAGCCTAGTAAATGGTGGCTTTATAGTAGGTACATAGTGCTCACACATGTGCTATGCAATTATACATTGTTAAGAGATTGAATTTATACAATGCAAAGATGTTGTTGTTTTTACAATCTTCAGCAGCTCCTCAATATTTTCGAATGCTAATCAATTAATTTATGCCCCCCTGTGGAGCAGGACTAGCGTTGAGCCAAGCATCTTTGTCAGCGATGTAATCCCCCAACTTATAATATGCTTGGCTGCATAGTGTGCGTTTTATACAAGATTTAAATTTTGTTTCATTCAGTTGGAGTATGTGGGGAGGTATTTTATTGTAACATTTTAAACAGTACCCCATGAAGGATGAGTCTACTTTAGCCAGTCTGAAACCTGGTTGAACTAATTGGTCCCTATTTCTAGTCATATAGTTATGTCTTTCACCTCTTTTACTGAAAAGATTGAATTTTTTCTTACGTACATGATGTTTTCATAGATATATTGACAAGGTACCGTCATGATGTTAATATCTTTAAACAGTTCCCTTAGAGAATCGCGCCTGCGGAGGCAATATATTGCTCTGATGGCTCTTTTCTGCAGAATAAAAATAGACTCGATATCTGCAGCCCGTCCCCATAGTAAAATACCGTAAGACATGATACTATGAAAGTAACTGAAATAGACTAGCCTCGCGGTATCTACATTAGTAAATTGACGGATTTTTCTCACAGCATATGCTGCTGAACTTAGCCGTCCTGCAAGAGATGTTAAATGAGGACCCCATTGCAGCCTTGAGTCGAGCGTGATCCCCAGGAAAACAGTTTTATCGACGAATTCTAGTTTCTCTTTACTCAATACTATGTACTATAGTTAAACCTCTGCCTGACCCTTCGTGGAAACGAAGTGTAATATTATATTATGTTAGGTAATTAAATGGCTTACTGTGGTATCTACCTGCGTGTCTTCACAATTATTGCGTACTCTGTCCGTTATGGGTTGCAAATTTTTATTGACTCTTGAGAGTTGGATTTATTTTATTAAAAGGCAATGGATTCTTTTTTCACATTATTTTGTTATGAGTTCTAATACTAATTATCAAACAATTTACCTTCTATACTCAGAAAATTCCCCACGGGTAGTTTAATTAAAACACCAACTGAGAAAATATTGAGTATTCCATGAAAATACTAATGAGCTCCTTGTCTGATTGTCTCTAAAAAGTAGTACCTAATTAGCAAATCCTTAAGTTTTGGTTGCAAACATCTTAACAATTAGTTTTAAAGACAGGCGTGACTAACAAAGTTATGTACTTATAGCTAATATTAAAGTCTCTTTAGTGCCGACTTCTTTATCTCCTCAAATGACCGTCCGGTTTCCAGCTTCATAATTTGCATACTACATTAATACGACTTAATAAAGCTTATTCAAAGGATTTTTTATTTTTTTTCCTATGTTCAGAGTCACTTTTAAGGCTCCTAATACGCGGGACACGGGATGCAACACAAAGCCACCGCCTGTCGCGCGACGAGCGGTGCCTTTCTGAAGCGTGCGAGTCCGCGTCGCGCGTCGCGCCTGTTTGAAAAAGCCTTTAATCAGTCGTCTTTATCTCTTGTTTTTTATTCGCGAATAAAGAAACGTCCTGTTAGACAAAAAGGTGACTGGTACCAAGATTTTTTGATCAAAACATAATTCATTGACCTAAATCATTCTGGACAGAATTGTCTGCAACTAAACCAACATAATTATCATCAAGACTTTAAGAGAGACTTTGACCTTTGAGTTTGTTTCAATGTTTCTTCTCAGAGTAGTTAGCTAGCAAAATGGACCACATCCAGAAAAAAAGTGACGTGTAAAAATGTTATTTTAACTAATTTACAAAATAAATTATTTATCATTGTCACCATCTCAGCTGAAAGTCGTCCACTAGGAAATAGACATCTTCAAGCTCAAATAAAGTAATCAAAATTAGTGTCTCATTTCCGACCCTTTACTTCGTATATGGAAGAAGTCTCTAAAAGGAGAGAATCTAAGGTCATGTCCTAGAGAACGCACCTATCAGGAAATCGCGTCCTAAGATTTACATGCGTGAACACCTTTGTACGTTTCTTGTGAGCACAGCCTGTAAATATGCGTCAAGTAACTGAGTGTAGATCTGCGGCAAAGTATAATAAAGTAAGCAGTATTACGTCTCGGCAGTGTCCATGAAATAATTACCTACGGCCTCTCGGTAGATAAACACGCATTAGTGTTGCCCACTGACTGTGTCTCTTGGGTTGTAACTGTACGTACTTTATAAGTGCGACAAATTTAATGATGGGAGAGAGCATTTTTTTTAAAACCTTGCGATTTTTTGAAGGTCCTGTACATTAAAATGCTTTCCACAAATCCGGTAGCTTGTGGTGTAAGGTTTGTTTGCTAAATCATCTCGGCACAACAACCAAAGCTATTCGGTTAGACTGATTTTTTTTGGACACCACATCGTTGACTAGCATAGCTAGCTTCTGTCGTTTAGCTTCTGTTATGTATTTCCATATCCTTTCCGGAAATTCTATTATATTCATTATAAGGAGTTTCACAAAGAGCGTAGGGATACATTAACTTACTGTTTCCATTAAGTTATGTAGCGGATTTATAGCTGTTTAAACAACTATCAACAACTGTTAGTGACATTAGTGTTGAGTGTATTTATGTTACTTACGAGGCAATATAGAGAATGTGTCCGTAAAATGTTTAGCAATATCTTGTAAATTCGGTCGTGTGTAGTGGAGTGAATTGTTGTAAATGTACTTAAGCTTGGAAATTGTTTCTGTTCGTAATTTAGTAACATAACACGGATAGCGAGAGTTTTGGAACTAGCTAGTATTATTGCAGGAAAAGAATTGCAACATTCTTAATTTTGCAATGTAATTCGATAACTTTTTTTATCTGCTGTTGTTGTTAGTACCTAAGAACTAAAATCTTGTGACGAAGTGGCCATTTCGCCATAAAACCACAGATTACTGAATGACCGCCATAAAATCGTCCAAATCTCACCATCCCTTGCCCATGGCTCCGGAGCTCGTATCTCTCATATTTTGTGTAACTTTCCCTCAGCATGTCGGTCATAAACTTACACATATTATTCGTCATATTACGGCTCAAAAATTAAAGTAATAAACGCTTCATGTATTTACTATATTTCCTTACACAAAATAAATCGATTTTTCTCCATTTTCCTGCGGAAATCATTCCCGAGATTGGTGCTCTGTATCGTTTCTATAAATATTGATGGTGCCGGAAGACACTATCAGTATTGAGACGCACTAAACAACTGAATTTATGTGCTGGGGTTAAGTAATCGATGTAGGACAGCGAAGAATTGGATGGACATGTTTCGTAAGCTCTGATTATGAAGACAAATAATATAATAATCGTTGTGAACCTATCCTGTAATATTGAAGTAGTTATAATCGTCTATTTAAAGGCCCCAAATTGGCTATAATTATTATAATTTTATTCAAAATAATTCCAGTCACTAATTTCAGTCATTATCTTGCTTTAGATTCAATTAATTTCAACGGAAATTCGCTTTTAAAACCGTTTGAATCGATAGCAGCCTATTCTTGCACAGATGGCACTTAATGGCGAGGGGCACGCACCATAACAACCCAAATATGCGTTCAGAAATTCCGTATCGAAGGTATCGGTATCGGTATTTCTGTTCTACATTGATTAGTAGCCTCACGAAATACCGTGCAGACAGTTTTTTCTAGCTTTCTCGGCCTCTTTTTTTTTTTGCTAAATATTTTTCTTCGTTCTCTGAGACTCTGACATAGCAAGATAATTTGAATGAGTTAGATTTATACAGGTAGACGGAAATTATCTGGGAAAAAAATAAATAAGCCAAATGAGTAAGCTCAAATATCCTGAATGGTCCAAGTATCGTTTGCAAGAAATAATATATTTTAGTCACACAAACAGAAAACGTTTGTGTATCATATTTCAGCGTTCTTTCCGGGTTTATTCCGGATCGGAAGGACGGAATTTTCTCAAGGCCGGAGTTGGTTTCCTCACCCACGTTTCTTCTTATTTGTGACAGCTTGTGACACTTGGACACTTGAATCCACCCTACCGTAAAAATCATAATGAAAGGGGAATGTTTTAAGGACACGCCTTTTTGTTGCCCTGCTGGTCTCAAAATCAGATTATTTACGCAAAATTGGCTACAAAACACATGTTCATTTATGTCTCAATACATTAAGTACATAACTAAATAGAATTCATTGCATTTATGTTCTGCAGCTGTATAATCCGGTTTTAAAACTACGCATGACATCACAGCGAAATGCATTCACACATTTCCAACAATCTCGTGTTCGCAGAGGTGGGACCTAAACTGGGCTGAATGGAACTGTTGAAAGCCTCGATGCTCGCTACACTCGCGTCGAATGCTTCAACGGATATCCTCCGACGCTTTGTGTATGCGAGGTAATGCATACCGTGTGTAGCTTACTGTCAGCAGTAGTATCTGCATTATATTAGCGCTGTCAGCAGCGCATCTGTTTCTTTCAAAGATTTCAGCGGACCGGTCAGATAAAAATGTTTTTGTTTTAAAAGTTTTATACAAAGGTAGCATTTTCCTATTTAATGATTTTATATCGAATTCATTTGTGCGTGAATTGTAAACATGTCAGAAACATTGATTAAAAAAGTTTTGCACACCCGCACATAAATACAACGAGTCAATGACCTATAGTGGATGGCTTAAATTGATTCAATAGCACATACATACATACATACCAACTGCGTATAAAAATGTTGATTTTTTGTTTTTTTTTTTGTGCGAGGTCATAACCGAACCATTAGCCCGTAAAATCTCCTTTGTCAGACCACAAATCTCGGCCAAATTCTTTAACAAACTCCTAAATTATTCATGCAAAAGCAATCGCGGACAGAAGTTGTTGCAACTTAATAATATGGATTATGTCAATGATTATGTCAACATAATAATATAAATGAGGTCGAGTCTCATGTCAGACCCTACAAAGTTGCTGTGAAAATACAGATTGTATGAGTTTCAATGGGACAAACATGAATATAAATGCTTTGAATACTACTTTCCCGTCGAATGAATGTTGGCTGTATAGAATCAGTGCGAATTTGAATATGTGAGTTGTCGGATCGGTTCAGATATATAACGCTGTGTTAGTTGCTACGTATGAATAACTTATCTCTTAATGTTTTTTTTTTTCATAAGGTGCCTTCTGGCTAAGCTAATTATGGCACAAAAACCACTTCAAAAAGATGCTTTGCATAAAACAAGGACAAAAGACTATTCCATAAACAAGTAATGCAAGACCGTGAGCACTATGCCAAAGACAAGTAATGCAAGACCGTGGGCACTATTCCATAGACAAGTAATGCAAGACCGTGAGCACTATGCCAAAGACAAGTAATGCAAGACCGTGGGCACTATTCCATAGACAAGTAATGCAAGACCGTGAGCACTATGCCAAAGACAAGTAATGCAAGACCGTGGGCACTATTCCATAGACAAGTAATGCAAGACCGTGAGCACTGTTCAAGAAACGTCGCGGACTTTCTGTGATCATCATTCTCCTACCCTTATCCCAATTTATTTTTGTTCGGCGAAGCTGCATGTCTTCTTTCATTAATACTTTTCTATTAGTAGTCATCTTACGAGTCGACCCCTTTCTATGATATCAATTATATAGAGTTTTGCCCAGATCACCAGAAAAAGCTATCGTAATTCCGTGATTGTTACTGGTTGCTTAAAACCGACCCCGCTGCCAATGCTGTATCCACTGACTGGCATCGCGCCTCCAGAAATTCGCAGGACTATAGCCAGCCGCATTGTGAGGGCAAAGCTACAGGATGACCGACGCCACCCAATGCACAACTTTAATCCAGTTCTACAGAGGCTTAAAAGCCGGAAAAAAATTATTACGTGCAGACTCACGTCCAGCCGGTGGCAACCCCTCCACAGGAAATCTCCTGGTTTCCTTATTGAACCACCAGAGAATGTCCCATCCGGGCACAAGTAACCGTGGCATACTTGGAAGACCTTACATATACTTTGTACCCAACTAGGCCGCATCAAGGACAATCTCGACAAATGGGTGTTCATGGACGGCTCAGACCTCCAGTGTGTATAGTCTCTCCACAGACAATTTCTCACCTTCCGTTTTTCACCGCATGCCCTGTCACCTGCACAAGTGTGGACATTGGCTGCGTCAGTGAACGGTATTCGCATTGCTGAATTTTGGGCCAAACAAATTTAAAAAACGATATAACATTTTACGTGTTATTTTTCCATCGACCCGCTAAGAAGAAGTGATTATAAACGAGTAATATATGAAATAATGCTTATGCGCCACAAAGTCTCAAACAAATCTAACACCTACGAGTACATTAGAAATCTTGTATCAGCAGCAGGTTTGACGCTACTCAGGATTCTTCCACATTCATCATTATTCTATCTCCTCCAAAGGTGAGCACAGCATAACTAAATTCTCTATGATCATTGATGTTGGAATAGGTGACGTTTGTTCCAAATGTTTAAGTTTAAACATATATGAAACTTGGAGAGTTGAGACATCGGTTATTGGTATCTCCTCTTATAAGTTTACCAGAATATTTCCTGCAAACTGTACAAGTAGGTACATCTAGTACAATATTTACAAACATTACTTCCATAATGATTAACGGTAATGTGTTTTATAGTCGCTTACAATATTTCCTGCTGAGAAACATAGTGTTCTTTTTCCTTTTTATTTATTTATTTTGTATTGTACTTAGATGACGATGGTGGTTGTATACTGTGTAGTTATTGCTTGTTCTTTTTTCCTTATCGGTAGCTTCGTAAACTGGCAATAAAATTATAACTTTACCTATCGTGTAGATATTATATATGTGCAGGTAATTGGATATAATGAGTTTGAAAACCTGTAAGATCTTACGAATATAAATTGTTGGCTTTTTAACATTCATTTGCTAAAGAACATTCACTCTTAATTAAGGTCACATTAAAATAATGTCTTCAAAACACTTTTTTTTTACGCAGCAAGATAGTTTTTTAATTAATGCCTCAATGTAATTAATATTTCCGTGTACAGTGCCTAACTTTATACAGACCACGCCAATAATGAGGGTCGTGACTCGTGAGTAGATAGACATCTCAAAATATAAAACTAAAAAAACATAAGAACAATAGTATCCGCATTGTATAAGTATTAGGTAGGTATTTTGGCTTCCCCGTTCCAGCTAAATAGCCGTCATAACAAAACATAGTAACGACTAACACACACACACGCGCACACATACAATGATAATCATGGGTCTTGCAAAGGAATCGATACAAAAACAACAGCTACTAAAATGGCCAATTTGTAAAACTAAAATACGTGCAAAATAACAGCTTCTTACAATAAGCGGTCGTAAATTATGACAGATGGTGTAAAAAAGAGACAGACATTGGTGAAACGATCTTCTCCAAGGCGAAACTTTTTCTCAAACTCGATAATACATTCGTATCTCTTGTTTACAGGCTTGTCATTCTGGAACGCTTTTTCAGGTTCCACCTTCCATTCTTTACTGGAGTACTTGTCCACTAATAAAACGCTTCAAAAGACTCTTCAATGTAAATACAGTCTTGCACCGATATATAGCCCACCACCATCATCATCATTGGGGGGGTTGGGGTCAGCGCAACATACCTTTGTCTTCCATACTTCCCACCAATACAATACAAATCCGGATTGGATCCGTCCTCAGTAGGCGATCATATTAGTACCAGGCAATTAACTATAGAATACCGAGATTTCTGCGCTCCGTGACCCGGAATAACTTTAATCTATTAGCAACTATAGCTTTTATCTGCGACTGCAATCGCATCGGCGGCGTTAAGAAAAATTGCTTTTATTTTTCACGTTGCTTCGCTGATTGCTCTTTGATATTTGTACTATGTATTTTAAATTCAACAAATGAAACGTAATAAAACTTTCTTATGATGGTTCTGTATTTATGTCTGGGTTTACAACTTGGTGATGCCATTCGTGTCATCCAACCTTACCTCATGCAAAAGGCAAGGAGAATGCGATTTAAAGGTAGTTTGACATTTAAAAAATAATGAGCTTTCTCTTTGTATTGTATTGTATGTACATCAAGGGGTCTACTCTCTTAGCACGAAATCCGTAGTTTCGGCCGACATTACGGGCCTTTCCTCCTCCTTATCACATACGGACATAAGATTAGTTTAGGACCCGACCTAAGAATGAATGACATCACTATGTGACAGTTGTCCCTACTCCCGATGTGTTTTTACCTGTCCGAAAAAGTTAATTAATCGGGTGTAAGGTTCAATCCAAAGTCTCAAACTCCTTTCGTACGGGCCCGTATCTTCGTTGACGGACTTAGAGAGTAAAGCCTCAGGCTGGTGTCCACGTCTCTAAGTCTGAGTTTTCCCTTTCTTGGGGCCATAAAATACTTAATTACCCTACAAATTTTACTTCTCCGACCCTAGCATCACAAGTAGGTATCGCTTCGGGGAACGAAAGCGTCAACAAACTTTTTAATCCTTGCTATATGAGTTTCCGATACACTCGAGAGCAAGTCATGAACTACGTCAGGTCAGGTGGGTGCAAAAATTCACTCTTGCGGTTTGAGATGGCTCTTTGGAGTTTCATGATGAAGTTAACTTTCGATATAAGTTATATCGTTGTCTTTTTTCGTATTATCCATGTTAATCGAGTTAATTTTGGTAGTGATAAGTTCTATTAGTTAATGAATGTTGGATCGATGGTTTTACATTTTACATATTCGTTAAATTTTTAGTAGGTAGTTATGTTAAAACTTTGTTTTTTTTCGACTTTTATTGCATATTTGTTGGATATTTTGCACAATCCCAAAATGTAAACGATAAATACAATGTAAGTATATAACCAATATTTCCAGGTAAAGAAAGCTTAAAACTAGTTAATTCCGTGCATTTAAAGTTATCTAGCGGAAAAGTTCTGACAAGAAAACACGGTGTATTTTAAATATATAAATCCTTACAAACGACACTACATAAGCGAATTCTCCGAAACTATTAGCGCTTCCTACGACGCTGCTCGGAAAATACGAGGATTCTTCATCTCGGAAGAAGCGCTATTAGTATTTTCTTGAAAAATGCTTTCAAAGCTCCTTGCAGGGATTCTAAAGATGGAAAATTAAATTGTCCTGTTAGAAGGAGAGCTTTTAAAATATTATAGCAGAATAATTCAGACTTTAATTTCATCAGTTTGTGTAGGTACCTACCTAAGTTTCCAACTATAATGGCACTATAAATGAAATAGAAAATATGCATGTATTTTTTAAATGTTTTTGTTCTATAGTTTACATCGCCTTACAAAAGTGAAAGGGTTAGTCCCGCTATGGTATGGTCCCGGTATGGCACCCTCTTAAAATACCTATCAAAAAGTCCCGCTATGGTACCCATCTTTTAGATCTACGTTAGACAATAGAAGGTACAACTGAAAAGAAAAGTGTATCTATAAATAAATACTTTTAGGAGTGTATCAATAAAACGTCTGTTTGCGATATTAAATCAGTCTTTTATTAATTCAAAATATTTATAAAAAAATATCAAACAGTAAAACGAAATATTAATTGCAATGTAATTTTTAAAATAATCAACAATATTAATTACAAATAATCAACATGGAGAAAAAGGCGCAAATTGTAAACATAAACTACAAAAAATAATAGCTTGTTCCCAACGAGTCACACCTCAACGGGTAACAGTGTGACTCGTTGGGAATGTTTTGGATAATAATTCCCAACGAGTCACAGTTACTGTTACACTGTTACTCGTTGGGATGATCCCACCTTGATTTAGGGTATCAATACATCTATCGCCACGAAATATTTTCGTTCTCAGATAAACAAAAATTGTTCCCAGGTATTTGGTACAACTTGGGGCACCCCGACTCGGACAGGTTAGGTTAGAAGGGGACGGCGGGGTCTGAAAGACCCCGCCGTCCCCTTCGTGGTTATTTTTTTTTAAACCGCCCAGAAGTAGGAGTCCCGCGAAGCGGGACTCCGTCGGCTATTGTGGAACTGATTTTGCATTGTTTGGTGACTACATTTTGGTGACAAATCTACTATTTTGAGGACAAACCCTATTATTTAAGAAACACAAAACTAATTAAATTGGTGATAGCTTACTAGTTAAGAAAAGATATTTTTTATTAATACTATTTTTTTCTTAACGCATTGTATAACTTTTCTTTACAACAGTACCAAAAACTGAAGGGTACCATAGCGGGACTTTTTGATAGGTATTTTAAGAGGGTGCCATACCGGGACCATACCATAGCGGGACTAACCGAAGTGAAATATATTCGACGCCAAAAAAGCAATTAAAAGTACTTATAAAAGAAAGTTTTAAATAGCCAACTGACGCGGACACCTTAAACGCCCTACATTTTGGCGCGCTTGGTGTGACGTCATAGTCGATGAGTGACAACGGACTTAAGGCGGTACCCCGACCAAAACCTTGCCATAGTGCGTTATTCAGAGGGTATTAACTCATTCACTATGGGTAATAAACTACATCTAAAAGCACATTATTATTATTGTTCGATATCCTATCATCACATTGCACGTTCTTATTTGTGTTTATGTGTTATAAATACATTTAAAATCTCCTTGTAAAAAAGTGACTAAAATTTTTGATTGCATGCGTCTTTTGCTAAAGGTGACGTTCTATTAATTAGAGGATTACACTAATGGATAGATAATATAAAAATCTAAATAATTCACGTTATTTTTTATTTCCAAACATCGCTTGTCTTTTTTTATGAAAATAATTTCATTTTTTTTGTGAATTCTATCATAAATGAGCGTGCGCAGGGAGCGAGACAAAGCTACACGGGACAAAGAAGGAGCGAACGCTCAAGGTCGTTTGGTCGGGGAAGCGCCATATTCGCAAACACCTATATAGCTCATACATTTATTATTTTCCTAGACTTTTACGTCACATTCGCTCTGGCCAATGGCATCGCTTTTCAAATATTTGAACTTCCCACAGTTTTATTGCACTTTAAAAAAAAAAGTTACTCAAAAAAAAATTATACTTAATCAACAAAAAAAAAATAGCGGTATAATTCTGAAGTATAAGTAGGTAATACAGTTTATTAAAAAATATTTGACCCTTATTTGAATCACATGCATATGTGTTACCGGAATTCGTAAAGCCCCAAATTCAATTAGATTTTTGTTTTGGTCAGTCTATGGTCCACACTGTGCTACTGGCTGCGGGGCTAAGGCCCCCCCCAAATTCTTGCAGGTATATCCTTTTTTTTTGAGCCACTTCGAACCATTCCGGGTGGTCGTCTCGCCAACTTACCCTGGACCGGCCTAGATTATTATCATGATATTTTAATGTTGAAACTTTCATATTTATTTCAATTTTCGACCACCAAACCCAATGTTCTAGCAAAATTCAATTTCCGATAAATCCTTCACGAGCGTGACGTATAACCAGTACTTCCTGTCCGCAATGTGTCGCCGGATCATAAATCTACATGTGCCACTGATCTGCATGCATCTTTTCCATATATTAATATTCTTTGACCCTCATGTTTTCTTTTGGCAATGCATGGTTAACTAGTTTATTAATCAGGTCGGCTGTGGACCACAATCTTTGGTCGTTTTATTTGCATAGCGACTATGAATTTATAAAGAATTTATATTATTACAAATAGGTGGGTTACGTAGGTTTATCTTTGGAGGTAAAAGCGTCGGTGTCGATGCTACAAAAGCATCGTATCTTAGGCATATTGTATGGAAGCGTGTGTATTTTAATTTGAATTCTTTTCTTTTTTGTTTTTATCGTTTTTATTATGGACGCTTTTAACGTGCACGTTTTTTTTACATTGTTCTCACATGTATAATTTCAACATGAATGATGTAACCATTTTTTTTTTGTAACATTATGTTGATTTAAAAGAGTGTCCATGGTGTTTCTTGCCTGTTCTTTTCCATAGGTACGTACTACGCTATGGAATGGGCAACTAGCTTCATTTTTCTGACTGACCGACCCTTGACAATTCAAAAGTGCCTGTAATTATTTTATTTGAAATAAATGCTTTGAGTTTGAGTTTGTGATTATATGCTTACAAAAAAAAAACAAAGTCTACTTTTACTTAAGTATACAAATGAATGCATTTTGTGGTCTATGTTATTATGCATCGTATTGTATAATATACAGGATCAGTTAGCGGAAGGCTTTAATCCAAGCTACCGGAACTCCTGATCATAAATTCCTGTATGTAAATTAAATCATTTCTCTCGTCGGTTCCAGTACCGGAAGCTTAGTTTATTTTAATATTACAGGGTAGCTTAGTACAAGAGACCATTCATTCAGCAGCTCACTTAAATTATGTTCGCAATAATACAGAGTTCACAGAAATTTTCATAAAACTTGATTCGTTCGACCTGTAAAGAAAACTCTTGTGTATTGGTAACACAGTAATGTACACCTTTAGGTACTTACATAAGATTTCATTCTGCCAGCTTGTTTATGAGCAAAATGCGAGTTGAATAATTTATTTGCCACGCTTTCCCTGAACAATAATTTATTATTTAGACCCCGGCTTTACCAAAGTATTGGCATACTGTCACAATTGATCTAATTTAACTATTATTTTTGTTTCGATTGATGGGATTTCTGATTCGAAAATACTGAAAGATTCATTGTTTTTAGACTAGTTACGATCCCATAGAAAGGAATCTAAAATAATCATACACTGTTACAAGCCTTACTTTCGTATATAATATGTATAATGTAAATTATTCACATATTCGTGGATAAATTATAATTTGTTTTTTAACCGACTTCACAAAAAGGAGGAGGTTCTCAATTCATCTTAATTTATTTTTTATTTTTTTATGTGTGTTAGCTCCGAACTTTTTTCTGGGTGAACCGATTTGGATGATTCTTTTTTTATTTGATAGGTGGTACTTCACATGTGGTCCCATTTAAATTTGATCAAGGTCTGATCAGTAGTTTTTGAGTTATCCTTAATAGGTACTGCATATTTTTTCCACTTTGTTTATATGGATGTTAATAATTTCCTGGTTAATGGTATAATGGTTACGAATTTGTAGGTACCGCAACTAAAAAGTGAAAAATAAAAACTTTTTTACAAATAAACAACCGACTTCCAAAAAAAACACTAAAAGTCGTGAAAAACACTTTAATTTCGGAAGTCGGTGGCCAAAAACGAAAATACGAAGTCACCGACATCCGAAATTAAAGTTATTTCTCACGACTTTTAGTGTTTTTTTTTGGAAGTCGGTTGTCCTACCTACGATTGATCGTCAAAAAGTTAGGAATAGGTACGTTTATTGTTATCTAGGCATCTAACATAATAAAGTACACAAATAAAGAGTATTCTATTCATCTACTATTCATCTAGGCTAATGCCTACAGGTACCTATACTCAAGATATTTCACTAAACAAAGTATCAATTACGTAAAGTCTGATAAATCCCTTTGTTGTCGTCTAAGCAGTTAACTCCATATTCCATGTTATTAAACTCATGCGCATAATTTACCTACAGCATGTGCTTGTAATCTTTGTACAATTAACTCAGACATGACAGCATGTCATGGGCTACTGAACAGCGGTCTACATTATGTAGGTACTCACATGGGCATAGCTATCTCACGTTTAATCCGGTGGATTGATGGATTGGTATCGCTGATCTGACACGACTTGTGGTCTAGATTGACTGTGTATTTGACCTTACATCAATTATGGTAGAAGGAAAATGCCTTAACAATTCAGCCTGCATCCTAATTGCATACCACACTTTCTATCACAATCCGAAGGATGGTGAAGGAAATGATTAATCTATTGATTCAAATGTTTGAAAATATCGTCTGCTTGATAACGTAAACATCGCAATGAGTGTTGTTGAATTATTGGTATGAAAGGCATTGCAATTGTAGATTCAGAAAGAAATAGAAGAAATAATAAGCTTTTAGTTGCTTTGAGATCTACCTTGATGCATGACATCATAAAATAAAATCAAAATATTTTAATTCACATAAACCTACATGGGCACTTATGAAACGTCAGAAGCTAGGTGCACGGTTCCAATTGGTCGTTTCCTATCGAGAAGAGCCGGCATGAAACTCCGCGGTTACTCTTTTAAAAATGTGTAACTCGAAAACATTGCAAAAGCCAATTATAATTGGCTTTTACAATGTTTTCGAATTACAGTGTTAATAGGTATGGGAGGACAGTGTAGGCCTATCAACAAGTACCAGGTACTTAACTAAATAGAAAATGATCTACAAATCTACAGTCTACAAGGCTAATGTTCTCACATTCACAAAATATAAAATAATCTATATAAAAGATAAAAATACAAAACCTATTTAAACCAAATTACATGATTGCCATTACAACTGTAACAAATCTGAATCAGTATCCTATCTACAAAAGCCACTAATAGAAATTAGAATTGTAGATATAAATTAATATGGAAATGAATGCCTTCACCTAACATTATCCTCACGTTGCTTCTAATAGCTCTGCATAGAATTACAAAGGCAAGACGTCAGGGTATGTAGCACTCAATTGTCCCTTTTGCCAGAAGTATCTTTAGTAAAAACAACAGACTTTAAATTCAATAATTCTTCGTGGGAGACCATTCAGTAATTCTAAGCTATTAGACTAGTAATATCACCTGCGAGGTATGTCACAGGTATTCAAAAGGATGTTTGTCTTCGTTTTATAACCCCTATGGTTTAATTAAAGCATGTGTGACGCTGTTTGCCAGATGTTTTGTGAGGGTAGTCGTGTTTCTGCTTGTAAAGTTCAGCGCTGGAAACCGCGTTTTAATTAAATTTGTTTTTTCTGAGGTAACTGCTGTACTTCGTCTCGATTACAGATATGTGTTTCGGCTGTCGACATCACTCCATGCATTGCGTTGCGATTGAAAGAAGTTTCAATGTATCATCTTGATTTTTGACGACAGATAAACTTAGATTAACGATGTGCTTTTTCTTCTTCTTTAACTTAATTCCACTTGAATCCACTGCTAAGTGAATGACACTTTATCTTAATGAAGGGCAGTCATTTTGTGACTGAATCGCCCTCTCATAAACACTGTCAACTAATTACTTATCTTCATTTTGAACGAGTCTGCCTCCGTCTGTTGTCAATCCAGTTCACGAGCACCAGAGGTTATCTTAAATGAAACAGTCATTACGTATAGATACTAAATCCTTACTAATATTACAAATACGACTGTCTCCGTCCATATCTCTTTCTGTTACCTTTTCACGCTTTAACAGTTGAAAGGATTTGGCACATCGATAAACCATACATGAATTAGCACATAGGATACTCTTTATTCCGGTAGTACGTTCCTGTGGGATAATTTCCGACCTCAACGCGGCCAAAGTTAGTGGACAATTTTTTTTCAATCCGAACTCTTTGAAAACAACAATTATAAAATGTTTCTGCTATACGACGATGCGACCTTTTGGTTCAAAACTTATCTGTTTGATAAGAATTCGTTTAGAGAGAGAGGTTATCCTATATTCATAATACGGGATGTGAAGTCAATGAGGTGATCAATTAGTAATTATTATAAAGTTTATTCAAGTTTTTTATGATTATCGTGTAGGTGATTTATTAAAGTTATTCGGAAAAGTTAAAAGAGCTTGTAAAGAGGCTCTACAAGTGAAGATAGCACACAGTCCCGCTAAAATCCAAGTTTGGCTTAAGTTAGCAAGCTGAGTTATGGCCAATCTTTACACTGTGATTCGAAAAGAAAATAGACTCTGTGTTTACTAGGTATACTGGTAGGCTGTAAAATAGAGACCAAGTGCACGTTGACATACTAATTGATGAAATAATAGTATAAACTCTCTGCAAACGGCTCTTCATCGCTTTGAACATTCATGATAAATTGACCAGATCCTCGTCCCAAAGAGTTTCTTTCCGATAAGCAGCTTAGCGCGAAGTAACTTACAGTATACAAAGAGTAGAAAGCGCCACGTATATTAAATTGGAAACCCTTTATTGAAACTTTTATCAATGCATAATATCAAGCTTATTAGGTATATTTGACGGGCTGGCATCATTTTCATTTAATAATAAAACTTATGGAAATAAGTTAAACAATATGGGGTTTCAACTCACACCACCACACACCACACACACACCTCACACCTCTGCCTAACCCTTCGAGGAATACAGGCGTGATGTTATGTGTGTGTGTGTAACTCACCAATGTCATCGACAATCTTTATAGTCCACTGTTGGGCATAAGCTTCCTTACCTTGTTTATGTATTTACTGGCTTTTGCCCGCGCCTTCGCCCGCGTGGATGTCGGAAAATATCCCACGGGAACGTACTACCAGGATTAAAAGCACCCTATGTGTTAATCCAGGTTATAAGCTATATGTGTGCCGAATTTCATCCGAATCCTTTTAGCCAGTTTTGTGCCAATCCAGATCATACATCCACATAAACAACCGGACAAAAATACTAAAAGATTTGTGGACCTTTTTATATTTTGTTGAGTACATGTTACTTGTTGACAGGCCTATACTGTCCTCCCATATCTATCATCACTGTAATTGGAAACATTGTAAAAGCTCCTTATTTTTTAAATAGTAACCGTGGAGTTTCTTGCCGGCTCTTCTCCATAGGAAACTACCAATTGGAACCGTGCACCTAGCTTCTGACGTTTCATAAGTGCCCATTTTGGTTTATGTGAAATAAAATATTTTGATTTTGATTTTGAAAAGCTATATATCGGAATCAGACACGTTCCCACAGCTCGTAGCAATTACTTATTTTCAACATGTACAGTTTTGACATGTACGTAACTAATTTATTATATTACGTATGTATATGCATAAATAGATTTACACACAAAACACCTGTACCTTTTATCCTTTTGTCAACAATTTTAACTTTATTCTATCTTTCCTTAATATTATCATTATGATTATTTAGATGCCTTTTTCTTTCTCCTACATTGTTTTCCGTCGTCATTATCTATGAATTTACGAGTATACCAAATCACAATTAGCTCTGCAACATTGTTTGGAACGTGTTGATAACATTATTTTCTATACGAGACTACTTCACATAATTGGTTAAAAAAATGTTTTTAACATCACCGATAAGTTATTGTCTCAAAACCAGTTACTACTTACTATAGTATGTATTAAAGTAAGCTATTACAATGTGTGTGTCGAATCAAAAGTCTATTTTTCAAACTAGGCTGAAACACTTTTCAAAAGTCAACATTACATAAGGCAGTCCCCCAAAACACCCGCCCTATACTCCTTCTTAGCGTTTTAGCTGGAAAGAAGAAGTGGTGCAACAAAGACCCCAGCAGCACAACCGTCTGTTCAATTAAAAAAAATGATTCTATACAATACGTAGTATGCTAAGTTATCAATGTAATTATGCAGTATGCAGTGTAAATTATAAAGTTATTGGTATTACTGGTATTAAAGACTATAATATTTTACACAATATAAGTGACGGGATGTTCGAGCGGCTGAGACACCACGTGTCGCTGCTGATCCGTCATCTGTTGGTCCTTCATCATTGGCGTGTACGTGCAGGTGTCTGGAAAATAATACTCGCAAAATAACGCACTTAATTTACTTTCAAATATCGCAACGAGACTTAACTATAAAATGTAATGATTACAATGATTAACACTGATTAAGTTTTATTACAATCATTGTTAAACTTGCATTTATAGCCAATGGAATTGTGCGTATGCACCGCGTGACGATCGCATCAAAAAGTGCTCGCCACCGCGCCATGACACTCACAACCCCATTCGGTGCTACCCGCTCTAAGTTAAGAATACCACTATAGAAATAAATTCTAAACCACAGAGTAAAAATAATCGATTACAACTTTAAAAAAATGTTACAATAAATCGACTAAATCATCGCGCGCCGTCATATGTATAAGCTAACCGACTTAAAATAATATTAATAATATGTCCATGTACTTATACAATAAAAAAGAAGGAATAGAATCATAGGGCAACAGAAAATTCGTCTGCATCGCTGTCAACAGGAAAAGTGCCCAAAAGGCTGGCAGCATTGTCAAGTTGTATGGCGATGCTTATTCTTTGGGCAAAAAATGGAGCTACTCCATTTCCTATACTTACCCAGTGTTTGCCGATATCCTTTGCAATTCTTCATTTATATATGTTTAAGCCAACTGCAAATCTAAAGTAGGTACATTACGCAACTTTAACTCGCACTACGTCAATTTTGCGTTAAATTTTGTAATACTACCACTAAATAAATTACTAAGATAATTTAAGATTAGGAGATCCGTGCGAATGCGAACAGCCTTGGCGGACTATTTACATTTCCTAGTACGAAATGATGTAGTATAAGGATTGAGCTAAGTATACTAATTCGTTTGACACACAGATAAAGTGTGTCTCTAAATACATCTGCAGAATTATGGACTGTGAAATGACACGTTGTCTTACAAACCATAGTTCACATTTACGTTTACTTTTTTCAAGGCACGGAGGGTCTCGGTATGTAAAGATCGTCACCCATCCACGGACCAACCGTGGCAAGCGTAGCTTAACCTGATCGATCGACCCGTGCAGCTGTTATTACTTAGCTACGAGTCCCTTTGTCTGTTAAATGAATGTTAAGGCTCCCGCAAACATGCGCGATGCGACTCTAGTAGAACAATTTTATTTCTATGAAAACTTCATGGAAATTGTTCAACAAGAGTCACGCCGCACTTGTCTGTGAGAGCGTTTGGTGTCTAAATATGTATTATGAGATGAAATTATCTCAAAATGCTTTCCTTCCGTTTATCGATTAAACTGCTTGACACATAACATTAACTATTAAAATTAACTATTAGCTACTTTAACAATAGCTCATAATTATTATGCTACCATGTCATCGAAAAACGCTATAAGATTGCTAGTCAATTATTCATAGCACACACTTCATGTGACTGAAAACCGTAACGAAAATTCATTACAATGAGATACTCATAAGTTAATGTGATGCCGTGTCATGGTGTCTATTGAATTTCATCAAAAACAAAGATGTTCTATTGTTATCTGATGGTACGCTGAAACTAAACGTGAGTAAATGAAACGAGCTAAATGTTGACTTATAAGAATCAATATATCTTAGCCAATCGATATACCACTATGTCTCAAATGGAGAATTATGGACATTCCCCATTTTCATATACGGTGCTCAAACCTCGTCTTTGACACTTCAGCAGAAGTCCAAGCTTGAGGTATGCGAGCCATGCGAGCCATGGCGCGCAGTATCCTGGAGTTTTGAATTTCGGACCGCATAAGGAACACAACACTGCGCGCCAAAACCAAGATCACGGACGTTACCCAGAAAGCCACTAAGCTTAAGTGGGACTGGGCTGGACATGTCTGCAGCATGTTAGATGACAAATGGGCTAAGAGAACCACCGATTGGGTTCCACTAAACGCACGACGCCATCGCGGCAGCCGAGACGATGATGGCGGGAAAAGCTTCACTCCTACCGAAAGGACTAGC
The DNA here is from genome assembly GCA_916610205.1 of Griposia aprilina. Classification (NCBI taxonomy): domain Eukaryota; kingdom Metazoa; phylum Arthropoda; class Insecta; order Lepidoptera; family Noctuidae; genus Griposia; species Griposia aprilina. The sequence goes on from OU744284.1 coordinate 26,282,053, forward strand.
AAAAGACAGAATTGTGTGGAAAAGGGAGTGGGAGGCCTATGCCCTGCAGTGAGACAATACAGCCTAACTAGATATATACAAAACTTGTAACTTTAATAAAGAAATAATGTCGGTAATACTAGTAATGGTTTAGTAAAACGATACAGGATGGCAGGGGTATCGATGCGCAACCTGTTACCATGGATTCAGTACATGATTCTAAACCCCCCCTGCGTTGAACTTTTTCATGGGTTATTTTAAAAAAACAACTGTTCCATACATTTTCACTGCGTAGGTGTTGCACTTTTCTATGGAACAGCATATTTTTATTTGGATAAACGACAAAAAAATCTACGCTAGAATCATGTGTTGAAAATATGGTTACAGTTTGCGCATCGATGTCCCTATCAGCTTGTATACAGTCATTTGACTTAACACTCCAAGAGCATCACATTAAAATTCACGTCAGGCAACCAACTGAATGATTGCAAACTTTTGTCACCGGTCAACTGGCTACCCAAAACAATAGTAGGAACTGAAGTCAATCAGTATCATAATATAGCAGTATATAACATTGTTTTATTATTAAGTAAAATTGTATAGTAAACCTAAGATTTTGAGTAGGTATATACTCGTGCCGGCTACAAAAACTTTAGACATGTTATTTCAGACAATCTTGCGAACTTTTTGCGTCACTTGTAGACATTTTAAAACCTGTTTTTTTGAGTCCACGTCTGCAAATCATGTCGTAATAATAATATATTAAGGATATGGTGGAACTAAATGGAAACATGCATGACTTTAAGAATTTCAACATTTGCTTTGGTACCTACGTTTTCGTTTTATCCGTGAACACTCTCAAACTATTATATAACATTTAAAATAATTTCTTCATCATCACCAGCAGCTCTATCTAATTCTACTTCCTTCAGGTCTGCGTGAAAGCTGTCCACCACGCTATTAAAGACTATTTATTTAACACTGTTGAATTCGTGTTCAGTCAAAGCCAAATCATTTATTTTATAAGTCCCTTTACAGGTAATTATGAACAGTCAGTTTGGTATAAAAGGATGTTCAGAGACACTCAACTGTCGCTAATGAGACACAATTACTTTTCTATTGTTACCGAACTTAATAAGTTCGATCGACAGATGAGGGGAATAAAATTTCTGTATCCTCGCGTTTTCACGGTCTACTTAATTTAACTCAGTTGACAAGTGTCTAGAGGTCGTATTTACCATTGTCTTTAGTGACAGTTTAATTGATCGTTACCTAAGAGATCACAGAGGCTATGTCATATTGCTACACATTACGCTCTTTGGGATGTTGACGATCCTAAGGTACATAATAAAAATTTGCACTTTGACTTGAGTACGAATACTGAGACATGAACTGACGCAGTCACACTATGCGACTGCGTCAGTTCGGTAACTAGACGAAATGACAGCTGCGCCCGACAATTTTCATATATTTTGTTCGAAGCTCCGCACACTTGGCGTCATGTTGTTGAGTCGCAACGACAGGCTAGGGGAGACGCACGCTCTCGCTACTTGTCGCAACGAGTAGACGCACGGTGCTTGCGTAGACCGTACGACCGTCTCACTCAAATACTCAAAGAAAATGATTGCTTTCTGTACGACGTCTTAGTCGCAAACAAAAGGTCTAGTCTTAGCGACATGACGCAGATGCAAACGAAAACTTTGGGTCTTGTTGCAGCGACTAGACGCAGCGATAAGTCGCACTGTTTGTGCTAGAACTTAAGATAAATCAGTCTTCTACTCCTGACGACATACCTAGATTAAAGGCCAGAGTATCACTATAGAACTCACCTGTTTCTACGTACATATGTACCTTTTTCATGCTAGGGGATTATCCACAGTCTTTCGTTGGCGAGAATTACTTATATAATACAGAATCATTTTGTATATTTCCCAAGATAATCCCCCTGGGATGACATCCTCTTACCCTAATGAAATGTTAGTGTGTATTTATTTTTTCAGGAAATTCAGTCAGGTTTGTTCATTTTATTTGTATCGTGTTGGTACTACAGTCCATTTCTAGATTAAAATAGGAGCACATGTATTACGTTAAGCCTTTCGACAAAGGAATAAGCTTTTGTGTCACGCTGTCGCGTCGCGCCAGTGTGCACGAGTCTTGTCTCTTATTAGACCAATGATCTACGTTAGCACCAAATCGTCGGTATATTCCACACAAAAGTGTGAGCTCTGTTACGAGCAATGACTATATATGACATTTATTTCGCGCTTATTTAGATGCGCGTGAGTCTGTTACCATGGAACAGTTTATACACAAAGTGTTACTGTAACTACTTTATTTTTTTGTGTAAATAAACCATTGTGCTATCTTAGCGACTATTTAACATATTATTTCTAAATGCTTGATCAAGTCTCTGATCAATAAGTCTGATGTGCAATCTTATGCTATCTATTGAGACATCATTTAAATGAGGAAATACGAAGACAAAATGAGCAATATGTCCCGAAAGTATAAAATTTACGTTATCCATCATTCTGAACTGGATCTTTTCACTGTTGAAGATCATTTGGGCATGTTCATCAAATCATACACAGTCGCCTTTTGCGATACCCATGAGAAGCGTTCTGACATCTCATATTTTTCCTTCCTGATTATGTGCGTCACTTCTGACGTAATATATTTCGTTCGTTTCTCTACTGTCACATCGCCGACAACCGTTGACATGCGGTTCTCGTTTGAAAACAACCAATCAACTCTTTTTCCTCTTTCCAGAACCTTCGCGTGACGACAATCATCGGCTCGTTCGGGACATGCTTGGGAGCATGGCTGAAGGTGTTCTCCGTGCCCCAGGACATGTTCTGGCTGGGCTTCATGGGGCAGACGGTGGTGGCCATATCTCAGGTCTTCGTGCTCAACGTACCTCCAAGGCTGGCTGCAGTGTGGTTCGGAGCTGACCAAGTGTCTTCTGCTTGCAGTATTGGCGTGTTTGGGAATCAGGTATGTTAAATATTTTATGTTAGATTTTTACGGTACCTATAACAGCTTCCAGCTCTTCAATGAGGGCCTGCTTCTTGACCTGCAACAACAGCAAATGTTAAAGGGAGAGAGAGATGAAAATAAAGTTTAATAAAAATAATAAAAACGATACTTTTGTATCAGGCTTCGAAGGCCCATAGCGTGTTAGTATTACAAATTACTTAAATGTATGTTAGTAAAATAATTTGGCACACACACACACACAATAATAAAACGTAACAAAAACATCACAATCACAGGAAGATTTATCGAGCCCCATGTCTGACATGTAGCTTGATAAATCTGTTTGTTCATTGTTGTCCTTACTCGTAGTAGCTTCTCCGCAAATGAAAACAATGCTGTTGCTGCTTCCTCTCACTCTGCATATTATCGAAGACGTTTTCTTGCACATTAAGGACAAAAAAATAATGTTGTTACTTAAACCCCAAAAGGGTTATTCATCTACAGAATCCTAACTAGAACAAATCACATAAAAAGTTCTTGTCCTGGAATAAATAAATCAGAATTATTCTCGCTCTTTATATCCTCTCAGGATGAAAAGTCGTTAATTATAACTTAAATCAGAGTTGGTTTTTGGGGAAACTTTTCACCCTGTATTCGATATAGTTAGGCGCGTTAAGCACTTTTTGGGTGAACAAAAATCATGGAACTCGCGTCATCGTCACCGAACACTTTCCATGAGCTATATGTATACTGTATATAAGTGTGTACTTTTTGGATGAACAAAAAGCGTGAAACTCGCGTCATCGTCACCGCACTTCACTTAGTTTACTTAGTTTTCACTTCTATCGGCAGTCCCCGAAGACTGCCCCGCATTTTTTTTCTTAAAACCGCAACGGTGGCATGTAGGTAATGACCAGTTTCCAGTTGCGCGTTTTATAATGACACACTCTCAAGTATACCTAAATATTATTGTGACGTCATAATAACCGGCAGTATTAACTTGCGCTTGACCATCGTGGAAAATACTCTCCGATTTAGTAGGTACAATATTTTATCTTCTCTATAATACATGGGATCCTTTCCACATTTCTGATTCGTTTGTTCCGATAGTTCCGTAATCCTGAACCTTTTCTAAACAGGATTCGAGAAGGCAAATGTTCGCTGGAACGGATTTCCTATGATATTCATCCCAGCGAATACTTCATAGCAATCGGAGTTGCTCGGATCCATTGGCCCATAAAATATGCGATGTGTGATAGAATAGTTATGCCGGGAACCGACTTATTACGCGTCATGCCACGCGACGTCAGTGTATCTTGCTCATTGATTACATTTCATTTCGGGAAGCAACGTTCTGTCATTTGGCCAGTGAAAACGCGTGCGGTAGCGTCGGGTGTTACATGTGTGCTGTGGTCGTAACTGTGTATAGCTAAGTATGTAGGGAATGGAATAAACAGTCCTTCTCTGAAGAGGTTTTCCACTTGAGATTTGCAGTAGGTACTAGATTAAATAAATGCCAGCAATCTTTTCCTAAGTATTAGTGTTGTATGATAACAAAGTGAAGGTGAAAATGTGAAAGCATTTAAACAAAGGATTTATAAGGAACTTGTCTCGTACCTAACCAATTAAATATAAAACTCGTTCGATTAGTTTGTATGCAACTTCTTTGTCATTCCAACATCAATATGTTGAATTAATAAAGACTGATTATTGAGCGAATTTATCGCTTTATTAACAAGAAAATCACGAGTTCCATTCATGAGCAGGAAAAATAATCTCAAAACTGTTTTAATTAACAGCAATACTAATTGAACGAAGGTTCTATACTTTAAGTCATAATATCACCAGTTTCCCCTTTAACTTTATGCAATACAAAACTCTTTGACTTAAAATCGGATACTTAACTTCAGCTAAGAGCCCCAATGCCAGTTATTCAGTCGATAATGGCTTTTATAATGAACAGAGAGAATGATGCGAAAAGGTTTTCTTTTGTCGATGCAAATACGGTCTTAAGTCTTAAGTATACACAGACTATCTTGAACTTGGTCAGTTAAAAAATAGCGATTTCACCAGAGGGGCCTGGATCTAAGTGGAGGAGAAACAGGTGTTTTAGTGAGAAGGAGTTAGTCAGACATAAAAAGGTCCAATTATTTAAAGGAGATGTTCCAGAATGTATGGAGCTTGGGCCAGGTACACTATACTTAAAAATAGGGAAACATATTTAAAATAGTTCTCAACTGTCCAATTACTTTAAAATGGCTTTGTTTGCTGGTAAACCACCAGAAATTACACTTGGAATTGCAACACACAACAAAAACCCGTCATGGCGGCAAGCTGTCATTTTGATTGATTAAAACGTTTGACATGTTTATTGACACTGTTGTGACAGCTGACTCTCTTTCTGCTGAGCTCTTTCTATAATCAATGGTCGATCTATGGTTTACGGTCATTGTTTTTAAGCACAAAGTAACTCAATCGGTGAAACGCCATGTTGAAAGTCGATAAAAATAATTGATAAATATCAATTTACTACCAAAAAAGTATACAATTAAATTAATTATCTGTATTTTTCCCCAATTTTACGGATTTTTTTCTTATTTTTGGAAGGTAGTGGATATTTATAGACCTGGCCCATTTTGTAACATCTCCTTTGGTCTAAATGGTAGTTAAAATTGAGATAGTTCAAGGGCAAGCCATTAAAGATGATGAGCTAACATGGACATCTCAGCCTGGAATCTGTCAACAAAATAATGTTTAAGCAAAGTAACAATGCACACTATACCTACACGACTTTAATAAAGTTGATAACGATTTGATAGCCTGTAGGTACTTATTAAAATTGCAATTAGCCTTAGGTAATGCATACTTAAGGCTAATTACAATTTTAATGAGCCGCCATTTTATATAAGTCTTATTATGCATTCACACTAACCTGCTCGGGATCCAAGTACCTGCTTAGGTACTTACTATTTTACACGTACCTATTTTCAATGTTATCATCCATCTTCTCTTACCCCAATTTTCAGGAATAAGCGCAGCATCTTCTTCTTTTCGTGTTCTTCAACTCATCTTTATCAACTATCAGTGTTTACTTCCTTCGTAGCCGTAATCACCTTACCAGCCTATGAATTATTACATTTCCGTAAAGTGCTTTAATTCTAGTTTCCCATAAAATTTAAACATTGGTTGATAAAATTGAAAAAATGCGCATACCTACTATGGATTTCATAATTCCTTGTCAAATTCTGATCTTGAACCCGGAAGAATATCAAAGTTATGTTGAGTGTTGTCAACGATTGAGTACAGTGATAAAAAAAGGAAATCTCCAATATATACCTCTCAAGCCAATTTATACTTTTATGATCGCGAAGATGCTTGAATAATCCTTGATTAATATTCAATCTAATGAAGCCTTAAAAGTAAAACGACATAATTTTGAGGACGATGAAGTTTTTGCGAAATCTTTGAATAAATTCATTATAACTTGCGAACGATTTTTATGGGACAAACTTGATAACAGCCAACAAGTAAAATCGTAAAAAAGGCGAAGTACAAACCTTGAAAAACGAGTTTGTGACTCCGATATGAGGATTCAAATAAAAAGGGTAATAAATTGGCACATTGAATGCACGAAAGTTTGAAAACCGGACTTATAACCGAACTGATGTAACGCTTGGTTATTTTTTAGCACGGATTCGGCTCTACGTACTTGAATCAGACTTGTGTTTTAATATCGCTGCCCGATGCCCTGCAGTACATAATAACCAAATATGATTTTATGACCATCATGGATGAAAAGAGATGTTAGAAAACTAAGGCCAATCTTAGAATGTTTAGAAGTCAAAAAGTCAAGTCAAAAGTCAAATCATTTATTTCAAATAGGTACATAAAAGGCTCTTTTGAACGTCAAAATTTACAAAAAAATAGAATTGATTCTAGTTGCCCCTTCCAAAAGGTAGTTTCGTATGGAGAAAATTAATGATTAAATTTAAAAAAAAAAATTAAATTTAACCAACCTGCTTATCTGTTGCTGCTTTTCATACTGTGGCTGAAAGAAACACTTAAAATCTAGGACGCTATAGTTTAGTTAAAGAAACTGAGTCACAATCTTTCCTGCTCATTCCTAACCAAATTATTAGGAACAAACACATTTATCCTAATAAAGAAGAAGGAAATGTCACTATAAATAATACAACGCAAGGTCTAAAGCCCTAATAGACCTCGACAAGGAAGTCAGTCAATTATAAACTTTAACTCAAGACAATAAGAGTTACTGTAATTAAAGCTGATGGCCAATTCCCATCTTCTTTGCCTGTCTGTGTTTGATAAGAGGTAGCTACCTAAGTTATTTTACAAGCTGAAGGGACCTTACCTACTTAAACTTTATTGTACATTAAAGGAATGGTCCGCGTAATTTATATTGGGTTATAAAGTAGAAACGCAAACGTAAAACGTTACGGTTTACGATTTGGAATGTTAAAGAGTTTTTAAATATTTTGAAGCTGTAACTTTTTACCTTCGCTGTCATTCGTGCGATAAAGGCCTATTTAAAATTTCGTTTACAGACGAATGTACAATTTCGTCCATACAGTGACATCGAATTCGATCCTTTAATAATAGCCTATTGAATTGCCGTGGTAGTTAATTACGCTATTTGTATTCTTGAGACCTTCCATGGCAAATTGGAAACAAAATTACATACCTAAATAATGAACTACCCGGCTTTGCTTAGAAGACTTAGCACTCCCCCTCGTTTGTACAATTTGTAGCAATTTCGAAGACAATCTCTCACGTGTGTGTTGAACATGAGAAAAATGCTGATCACGTGACGTTTATTCTGTTTAATTCTGTTTAGAAACCATGGTTTTCCCCGCGCAGATCAAGAACGTGTTTGGGCGCCTACTTATTAATATTTAAAAGCAACTTACACTAATAAAAATGCAAAATTTAACTGTTTAAGCATGCAAAAATAAAAAGGATTAACCACTTAAAAAAATGCTTAAGACGCTGACAACAGCTATAGCGCGGTCACTGTCGGATTGCATAGAAAAGAAAGAGAAACGCGATGACACAACGCTCGTAATTTATTCCAAAATATGAAGCAATTATCTATTTACAAAAAAAAAAATTGATTGGACTAAAAATTAAAACACTATACGTTAATGTGTTTCTTGTAGAATAATCTGACAAAAAAACTTTTTTACAAAAAAACAACCGACTTCCAAAAAAAACACTAAAAGACGTGAAAAATAACTTTAATTTCGGAAGTCGGTGCCTTTGGTTTTGTATTTTCGTGTTTGGCCACCGACTTCCGAAATTAAAGTTATTTTTCACGTCTTTTAGTGTTTTTTTTGGAAGTCGGTTGTTTTTTTGTAAAAAAGTTTTTATTTTTCACTTTTTAGTTGCGGTACCTACCCCACACAAATTCGTATACCACTACTTGGTGTGTAAATAACAGTGACAGGAAATTATTAACACATCATCCATATAAACTAAGTGGAAAAAATCTGCAGTATTAAGGATAACTCAAAAACTACTGGTCAGACCTTGATCAAATTTAAATGGGACCACATGTGAAGCACCACCTATCAAATAAAAAAAGAATCATCCAAATCGGTTCACCCAGAAAAAAGTTATGAGCTAACACACATAAAAAAAAAAAAAAAAAAAAAAAAAAAAAAAAAACATACAGACGAATTGAGAACCTCCTCCTTTTTGTGAAGTCGGTTAAAAATCAGTATGATTGCATGTGTATCAGTATGGTTTTTAATCATTAAAAGAATGTTTTTGAGGTATCTTAGTGATTTTTCTCTATAGTATCAAGTTAGTTCTATCTAACTAGCATAAATATTAAAGAATATTATCATATATTTTTCTGATTTTGTTTAGTGCAGTGGATCGTATACTTTTAGGCATTATAAAACTTGCGTTTAGGTCCTGAAGTCCCCTTAATATCTTACACTAATATTTGAATGGCAGATAAATGCAGTTAATCCAAGCACAACAGAAAATTGTACTTGAGAAAAATCATTGAAAAGTAACCATACAGTAGGTAATCATGTTTACGTGTCTGACATCTGTATCAAAACATACGACATTTACAATCTTCAGTAATGGAATAATCTTCACGCTGTTTCGGAACAAATTGGACGTCTTGTTTGAGGCACGAGGTTGACAACCCGACGACTTTGGCTTACTCGCGAATACTTTCCTCCTTCGAGCCCTGACCTGCATGACAAGTAATTGGTCCTATTTTATTGTTTTCCTCGAGATAAATGCAGGAGCAAGAAAATAAGAATTCTGATCTGCGTTGAATGACTAGATTTAATCTGATTTTAAGTTACAGTGTTACATTAGAAACCGGCCAAGTGCGAGTCGGACTCGCACACGAAGAGTTCCGTGCCACCGTACAATATTTAACACTACATTTTTGATGTGTAAACATCTTAGCGCTCGGTCTACGGTAGGGGCTAGCTTGGACTTCGAGCGTCAGACGCGTAAGCGTAAGACTTCGAGCGTCAGATGACGTCAGCGTAAGACCCGTGTATAGACACACACACACACACACACACACACAGGTGAGCGCGTGAACCAAACTGATGCGAGCTCACATGTTTACACATCAATTTTCGTGAGTGCCAAACCAACTCACACCGATTTATTTTTTAAAGACATTTATTGTTGGTCCCCTATAATTTTTAAGTTTATTTTATTTTTATTATTTTTTGTTATAGCGGTAATAGAAATACACACTGTGAAATTTTGTGACTGTTTACCTATTACGTTTCATGAGATACATCCCGTTGACAGACAGACGGACTGACGAACGGATGGACGGCCGGACGGACTGCCGGACAGGCAACGGAGGCTTAGTTAGAGGGTCCCATTGGCTCCTTTTAAGTATTGAATCCTAAAAACTGAACAGTGCCAAAGTTAAAATTGGAAGATTGCTCAGGTAGATTGACTGCATTGAGAGTGACGTCATCAAAATGTCTTACTACTATAATTATGATTAATGCTTATTTAACGTTCACGCATATGACGGTAGAGTGTAGCTCATATCTAATTAGCACTCTGCGGGCTTAAGGCGACAATAAGTGCTAGCGAACTTGAGCGAGTGGGAGGAGCATGCGAAACTTTTAAGCGAATAAAATTGCACAGAGTGTTAGCGTCTACCCGGATATTGGTCAGCGAAGCACTGCCGCCCGTCGCCCGCAAGAGCCCCCGCTTCAAAGCGCATCAAGTTTATTCGCAAAAACAACCCACCTTGATTTATCAAATACAATACAAATAAAAGCCGTATACAAAAATTTGGGTAATTAAATTGACTTTTAGATGGTGCAGATTTCATGAAAATACGCCCGATAGTTTTTGCGTGATTTTCGTTTTTGTGTTCGCGTTAGACATTACTTTACAAATTAATTACACTATGTTATAAAAATATAATTTCAAATATTCACATATCAAATTACGAAAAAAATAGTCTAGCTTATCATATATTTTTTTCAAACAAATAAGACTATTTGTTTAGACGTGATGTTCAATTTGAAATCATTAAAAGTCGTATATCTGCGCCTTAAGTGGCAATTAGAAAGATCTCCAAGTGGATCGTAATATTGCTCTGAAATCTATGCCATTCATCCGTATGGATGATGTTATACAGAAGTTGGATATTAGTTACCAACCCTCGTCATTCACTCGTTTAAGGAACATCGTTTACTTAGAACTATACCTGACGATCATAACGACCTAAGAACAGGAAACTTTGGTTAACCACAAACGTGTAGATAACGGACGATCAATGACGTGACCGAGACAGCATGTAATGTATACAACCCTTAAGCCCGATATTGTTACGTGCCACTATCGACTCTTCAGGTGTTTGATGAATCCATACAACTGTCATTTTATCTCTGATAACCTTCCTAACACTGACACCAACACTGCGCGTGATTCTGTAATACTCCACTGTCGTGATTGTCCTGGGAGACGATCATCCAATTTGTTCGCGAGGGGGCTCACTGCACGATTTGTACCATTGATCAAATTGAATGTAACTGTGCAATTGTATGGATCACTACTGTTACGTTAGATGACGTTACTACAGTGTTATTTTTATTTGATACAGTCAACTGAACTGGATATAGGACACTTCCAGGTTGTTTTAGACTAATGGTCTTCTTCTGGTACAAAGCAAATTTTAGCTTAGTAAGTTACCACGCCTGTTACGTTATAAGTGACTTACTCATCAACTCAACACCACTCAACTTCATCCTAACTTTATAATATTATAAATGCGAAAGTAAGTTTATTTGTTTGTTTGTTACCTTTTCAAGCCTAAACCACTGAACCGTTCATGCTGAAATTTTGCATTATACGTTGTCAGATGTACAGAAACGGACTTTACATTTACTTACTTTTGATCCCGAAAAAAAGTACTGTTCCCGAGGAAAACAACAATAACGTTCTTATGATAATAGATGGCGCCACGTGTCGAATCATGATTGAATTATATTATTATAGATACTTTAGTAGTGTCTTAAGAGTTTTATTATTTTTTTAAATTTAAGTACCTAACACATTTTGAAAGTTCTCAGTGTCGATAGACCGGTTTTTCATCCTCCTAACTATAATTCTCGGAACAACCTGAATTTATGGTCAAATTCTAAGTTAACGCGAGCGAAGCCGCAGGCAAAAGCTAGTTACTAATAATGCAAGTTGACCAGTGTTGAGTTGGTGAGCCAATGCAGATGGGAAATACCACACTCGCCCTCGGTTTATTTCCCAAGTGCTCGTTTTATTGCTGTAGACCTCATATTTCTAGACCGGTCAGATACCAGTAAAGCTAAAATAAATATTCATTCATAAAATTCGCTCTCTATTTGGTGCCTAAAATATTCAGACAGCGGAGTGCCTATTGTCGTAGTGGTTATTTTAAACCGTCTGCAGTCCCCAAGGTATGCGACATTCACAGATCCACACGAATGTTGTTTAGAAATGTTTCACTCTACGCGATTTTTCTCTTTAAAACTCGCTTCAGTAAAAGGTTTAGCGAAACTGAATCCCGATCTAATATCATCCAAAAGAGTTTGCAGTTTTCAACCACGCTGATTCTATTTCGCTGAAATGTTCGTATTTTGAAGTTATTCGAAATATTTCAAAGGGTTTCAATTTGCGCAAAGCAATTATCACGATTCCATTGGCTTTCTTGGGCCAAAACATGTTTTGTGAATATTAAGGAAAACGGACCTTGTTCAACTTGTCAAGGTGCTTACAATGTCAGATCTTCGTCAGTAGGCTCAAAGCCTTTTAGAAAGGTAATTGTGCAAGCTTGGAATTTGTTTACAATTTAGCTCCTGCAGAGCCAAAATGATTAAATACTACGAACTTAGTAACATACACAGCGAGCTTACCTAAATGAAATATAGATAAAATACTAAAGTATATAGCCTCTTTCTGTGTGAGAATAGGTACTAGTACGCCGAAAAGAAGCCTCTTATAAACCTTTAATTTTAAAACCCACTTGCACCGCAAATCACTAAACACGTTTAGCGCTAAACGAGTTTTAAACATCATTCTGTCTGTCAACTTTAAACATTTGACTTACACAGAATTATGTTTTAAACTCGATTAACGCTAAACAATAAATTTTAATGAATTACTAAGTTACCGACAACAGAGGTTTTGGCAAAATAATCATATTTTTACAACTTGCATGAACTGTTTTAATTTATATTGTTGGTTATCAAATTTATGTTTTAACTCTCAATAATGATGAAAATACCTCAACTGTTCGGCCCGCGCGATCGGGTTCGGATCGCGTTCGGCTGTTTTCGCGTGCGAGTTCGACAGATCCAAGCGCAGTGCGCTTGCAAATTACCGAAAAATTAATACAAAATTAACCGACAACAAATAATAAACTAAATTTCCAAAAAAAACACTAAACTTCCGAAAAAATTACTAAGTTTCCGAAAACATATAATATGTTCCCGAAAATCCTAACCCTAAACGGTCGACGTCAGGGGCACCCCGAGGTTCGGTTGGTTAGGTTCCTTTATGTTTATACCCTTTAGACAGAAATAGGAGCCCCGCGACGCGGGGCTCCGTCAACCTGCTTATTAACCCTAACCCTAGGCGGTATAATAATACCTACAGTATAATAGTAAAATATTCTAGGAAACAAAAGTATACTTGGTTTTAGATTAAAGCATGAATACGACTGTTCTAACTTCTTAACGCCTGAAATAGGTACCGATATCGAAGCATACCCGTGGTAAGTAAAATTCATGATATATGATGCAAGTAAAAGTTATTGTTACAAGTACATTTTTATATTTTTTATAAGTTTCTGTATAACCACTCAGAATAATATTTTCAGTATAATGTTACAGTTAAAATAGCACCACAGTCTATGAAATATGAAAGGTAATTTATAAATTAATAGTAGGCAAGTAAAGATAAAAATTACAAAACATAGTTTTCAGTAGAACGTAATTTATGCTGGTAGAAAAGTATTATCGCAATAAACAGTCATGTTTATTTTTCGAAGATTTCAGTATCTCATTCGGTCGTTTCTTCATTTTAATTCGGACAAAAGTAGTCGGAAAGTTAGTATTTTTGGCAGTAGATTTAATATTTTGAGTAAAGACAGTTCTTCTTTTTTTGTCGGAGCTTTTATTACTACCCCATACTTAATGTCATCGGAACCAAAAAGTTTTTTTTTTTTTACACACAAACTGTTACAAAAGCCTTATAAATCACAGGAAATATTAGGTCTTTACCTATGAAATTGCCGTTCTGCAGTACTGGCCATTTCAAATCAAAATAATTTTTGTTTGGCTAAGAATTCTAATTTCAAATTAATTTTATTTTAAAAACATGGATTTTTTTTTCTAAAAGTAGTCATTTCTTTATTGATTAGTGTTACATTTTCATCGCATTTCAATCTTTTTCGTCATCATGGATACGTTAAAAATTCGAGTAATTATGGAATATGAGTACCGTCGTGGCAGCAACGCGGCACAAGCGGCACGCAACATCAACGACGTTTACGGAGCTAACACTACAAACCAACGCACCACCTGTTATTGGTTTGCTCGCTTCCGTTCTGGAAATTTCGACCTGAAAAATGAACCTCGCGGTCGTCCGAAGACTTTGGTCGACAATGACGAATTAAAGGCGATTGTGGAAGCTGATGATACACAATCTACGGCTGAATTAGCAGCAGCTTTCGACGTTAGCGTCAAAACAATATTGGTCCATTTGCGTCAAATTGGCAAGGTAAAAAAGCTTGACAAATGGGTGCCCCACGAACTCAATGATCGCCAGCGCGAAGTACGCGTCGAGACGTGCCTTGCACTGCTCAACAGACACACAAATGAAGGAATTTTGAACCGCATTGTTACCTGCGATGAAAAATGGATTCTGTTTGATAACCGTAAGCGCTCAGCAAGTTGGTTGGATCCTGGTTCAGCACCTAAACAATGCCCTAAACGAAAACTTACCCCTAGAAAAGTGATGGTCACTGTTTGGTGGTCTAGCGCCGGTGTGATTCATCACAGCTTCTTACCAAACGGGGTGAGCATTACTGCAGATGTGTACTGTGAAGAACTGAACACAATGATGGAGAAGCTGGCGCATCTCCAACCAGCATTGGTCAATCGCTCGTCTCCGCTGCTCCTGCACGACAACGCGCGACCTCATACTGCACAGCAGACGGTCTCCAAGTTGCAAGAACTGGGGTTGGAAGCTCTCCGTCATCCGCCCTACTCACCAGACCTTGCGCCTACAGACTACTACTTTTTCCAGAATTTGGATAACTTCTTGGCGGGAAAAAAATTTAATACCCGAGAGGCAGTACAAAATGCCTTTGAAGAATTTGTTGCCTCCCGTCCAGCTGATTTCTTTAAGAAGCCCTCAATAAACTGCCACTGCGATGGCAAAGATGCATTGATTGCATGGGTGATTACTTCGATTAATACAAATAAAAAATTCATGAAAAAAATTCGTTTAAATTTTTTCATACAAAACGGCAATTTCATAGGTAAAGACCTATTATATTATATCTTTTGTCCAAGCACACAGTATGCAATGATTAACGATCTACAACGGCTGACAATATTAAAATTTCCTCATATTATAATATAGGTAACTTATTCAGGATTTAGAAGGAAAATACTGCTTTTTTGCCGATTTTTACCATGTTTCATCTTTTCACTGTCGTCATAACTTGGGGGATTTCCTTTTTAAAGTTTTTGCTAGAACCATTACGCCAAGACCTAGTTTCCTTTGCCTTTTGACGTGATGACGTCTGATAAATCGATGAACGCCAGCTGCACGCACGAAAAAGCATGACTCATTGTCACGTTCCGCCTGAGCCGAGCGTGCAAGCGAGAGCGCGGAACAAGCGATAGAGAGGCACGATTGGCCTAAGCGTTCGGCTTGTGACGCATCTAACTCTCTTCCACTCCTTAAGACGCTATCACGTAAAATTATCGTCCGTAAACCGACTTTACAGACAACCATTTTATTTTTGGTGACTTGTTTGAAGTCCTCCGCCCTGGGGCGGGCCGAGGGGTCTGTCAGAGTTCTATTGACTAAAACCACCCCGTATTCCCTCGCACACTTGCACCGGGGGCTACGGGGGCACTTAAGCACTCTTCAACGCTGCCCCCGACTGGTGCCTGCCCGCTTCTGCGGGCTCCGTCTGGTAATTTCCTTTGCCTAACCCAACCTATATACTTACCCAAAAAGAAAGGCATCAGGCAAAAACAAGGCGCCATAAGCTTTGAAGACCCAACTAGTTTAGCTCTAATCAGTGGTCGACCAGCAAGAGAAGATAAACTACGTGTTGCAATAGTATTAGGCACCTGTCCTACCGCCGGCGATTGACGAGAAGCGAGTAGAGCTAGCTATTGGAAACGAGTTCGCGAGCAGCGAGTGCTAGATGGCGACGAGCGATTACTCGCTGGTATGCGTATGTACCAAGCGTGAGTCTCTCAGCGAGTATTCTGTTCGCCAAGTTAGCGTCACTGAGCCTACAGTCTTTTGTACGTTTCTTGAACGACAAATTGTTGATAACTAGTAACTTCCACTTCGGCAGTGGGACAGGTGCCCTAATTAGTTGTTTATACACTAGTCTAATCTTTTTACCCTTCCATGAAAGGATTTTCAGATTTTCACGATAGCAGCGACTAAATTAGTCGTAAAATAATAAAAGAAACCTTGAAAAGATTATGAGCTCTGATTATAATTAAATTGTTTATTGCAGAGCAAACTATATGTAAAGTCCAAGTCAATAATGATCCTTCGTGACAGTTTACTTCGTGATTCCAAGATTACCGTGATTATTTTGTTTCAATGCAATTTGTGACGTCCGCTTGTTTTTCAGCCAGTAGGATTGGGCCTTCATATAAATGAAACGATCGGATAAGGGCCCGATCATACGTACCACAACCACACCACAACCACAACGACAACACGTGGCCGGGTGCCAATTCGTATAAAAATTAATAGTTTATTCATACGAACAACATTTGGCCGCATAAATCAACCGTGTGGGCGATACCGACCACATCAAGGCCACGTCGCAGCCACAACGCAACCACTTCACAACTACTAGCGACAACGCAATCACAACGATCTGTCTGTCTGCAAACATTAGCGACAACGCAACCACATCGGAATTTTGTAGTTAGCACAACGCAACTGCAAGAAGCTGAAGCGAACTATTCACACGTAACCACTGCTTGCCCACATTTTATGCCGCGATGTGGCTTGGTTGTGGTACGTGAGATGAGACCTTTAGAATAAAAAACCGGCCAAGAGCGAGTCTGGCTCACACGATAAGGGTCCGAACCAAACTACACTGAGAAGTCTGTGGAACGGTCGCTGGTCCTGCTGAAACGTTAGTTCTGTTGCTGCTTATTCCGTTTCTCCTTTTAGGTTTACGTACGGAACCTTAATTATACGTACATAGCTTCCTACCCGTATATTATCGATTGAATATTAAAACACTCGTGTACCTAATATTATTACAAACCTGTGTTTCAATAACCTCTGAATAAAATGTTATTTAATACACATGTTATGCCTGAGGCATAAATTATGTAACATAACACACTGGTGCCAATTCTCTTGTCACAAAATTCTCTAAACTAGACTAAAAATCACTAAAATTTCGTTTATTCCTGTCAAACGACGATTTCTCATTCTGAAATAGACTAAAGTGACACAACATAACTATATTTTAGTTTCACAGCACTAAGATGGCACTGAATTATTAGTTTAGTGAAAATGCCAATTTTGCTATTCTGAATTTGACGTTGTTCACCTAAAATTTTGGTTGTCCTAACTAAATCTAGCTATTTTTAATCGCGATTAAAAAGGTGTGGAATAAAATTAGTTGTCATGAACTAAAATTCACCACAACGTCTTGACTTCAGGTGCAAAAACAGTACTGTATCTTTTGTTAATTTTATTTTGCTTATATCTCGAAAATGGTGTGTCCTATCGCAAAAATAATGAAAATTTCGACCCCCTTTAATCACATTAAACTCTACACGTAGGTAATTATTTTTTTCATATTTTCCATACAAGAAGTAAAATAATCCTTATAAAACACGTCGAGGCTGCCCGCCCCCCCCCAGGCGTGCCTACGGCTCTAAAAAAAAAAATCGCGGGCAATGAAGTACCTACCACGTGGAGTCGCGATTGTCAAATTAAATTTTAGTTACGTCAAAATTATTTTTAAATTTAGAGATATTTTTTAGCAGAATAGCTCTAAGATTCTCATAGCCAAAAGTAAGGAATTTTAGTGATAGTTTAGTTAGTTTGGTTCGGTGTACAAGAGAATCGGCACCAATAACACACTACACAATAAAGTCTATTTTTTACTAACTTCATCTACTAAGTAATGTCAAATAGGTTTTACAGTAAACATTATCATAGTAACATTAGGTGAAGATAAGTTTAGTAATAGTTTAGTTTAAAACTTGTAACCAAGTAGCCACAGTTCATAGCTGGGTATTATGAAAATCAATTGTACAATCACCAAAAGAAACGGAAATGAATTTATTTACAAAAATGATGTGTTACAAAAAGGAATTAATAGGGCTATTTCACACTATGAACAAAACAACATAGGTTTTATATTAATTATAATCAATCACACGATAACTGAACTACATAGTTAAATTCAACTTAGATAGATTACTCTTGCACGTTTCTTTTACATTTTTCGGGATCGTTTTGCTTTAGTCATTTTCTGTAATTGCGTTCTTGTTCTGCAAGTGTCCTGGGGATTTTTTCTAAACAAAAGATAATGACTTTGTGAAAAATCTCGGTCGTGTGTTCGAACCCTACTGTCCAAAATTAACTTGAACCCAGTTTATAAAAAAAAGTAATGTTTCAAATATTTTTCTACTAAGAACTAATAATTTTTATGAGATATTACTAATTTAATGTCAGGAATACGATTTTAATAACTTATTCATTTCTGGTTTGCCCTACTAGTTTCAATCTCGAACGGATCTTATTATAGGCATGAGCTCAAAACGCGGCAGCGGTGGAGCGGCTGATTGAAATTGGTCGGGCATACCTGAAATTATATACGGGTGTAAAACTTTCTTAAATAGATAACATTATCTATTAAATTGTTTTTTTCATTAAGTACTTGTACATCATCCTACTAAGTAAAATAAAAACATTACTAGAATAATTAAAAACAAAACATGTGAGGTGACAAGTTTATCAGTAATGTTAAATACTTCCTCTTTGAACTTTTTGTTGCGTGACAAAAATGTACCTATAGTATATTATAACTAAAAGGATTACTTACAAAATATGTGTTAAAATAAAAATCAATAAAGCTTCGTAGCTGAAATTGTTGTTTACTTTTTATTTAGGAAATAATAATACAATAATTATTTAAATGGTCAACTAACAAATAAACAACTTACCGTTTGTAAGTACAAACCAGTGCACAGAAGGAACGTATTATTGTTGAAATATTCACTGCTGGCATAGCACGCTGCACTCAAAAAACGCACGTCGCAGATGAGCAAACTGTCACTATTTCGAGCGACCTGATTGGCTGCTAACAAAACACGCATTGTTGTCAATTCAACATTTTAAAAACTACCAAATATTGGTATTACAAAACTTTTTTACAAAAAAAACAACCGACTTCCAAAAAAAACACTAAAAGACGTGAAAAATAACTTTAATTTCGGAAGTCGGTGCCTTTGGTTTTTGTATTTTCGTGTTTGGCCACCGACTTCCGAAATTAAAGTTATTTTTCACGTCTTTTAGTGTTTTTTTTGGAAGTCGGTTGTTTTTTTTGTAAAAAAGTTTTTATTTTTCACTTTTTAGTTGCGGTACCTACCCCACACAAATTCGTATACCACTACTTGGTGTGTAAATAACAGTGACAGGCAATTATTAACACATCATCCATATAAACTAAGTGGAAAAAATCTGCAGTATTAAGGATAACTCCAAAACTACTGGTCAGACCTTGATCAAATTTAAATGGGACCACATGTGAAGCACCACCTATCAAATAAAAAAAGAATCACCCAAATCGGTTCACCCAGAAAAAAGTTATGAGCTAACACACATAAAAAAAAAAAAAAAAAAAAAAAAAAAAAAAAAAACATACAGACGAATTGAGAACCTCCTCCTTTTTGTGAAGTCGGTTAAAAATATAATAATAAAAAGGAAAAAATATCGTGGACGCAGATTAGATATTAGTATTATTTCTTTATTATTTTCAAAAATAATGAAGGGTCTAAATAGTCTTAATAATTTTATTATGAAGTTAATTTTTAGCTTTAATTAGTGGAATTTGTAGTATCTAGGTAAAGAATAGAGAACTTTTTGTAACGCACAATTCTTTGATGACATCATTATTTTTATGGGAGAAATATAATATATCCCAAAACAAAAATGTGCATTTTAAAAACTGTACCCGGTGACATTTGAATCACAGTTTTGCTAGAACAAACGTTGTTCAGACCATGCTCTACTACCATTCTATAGCATTCAATAAAAAAAAGTGATTGGTTTACGAAACCACACAAAAAAGGCAACGCTAAAAAAGTCGGGATTATCGTTATTCCCTACAACACAGACACTGCGGCGCTCGCGTCACAAAGTAGTTGCGGCGCGGCGCGCGGCTCATGCATGGGGCACAGCATTTTTTACAGGGAAATGTACACTCCATCCGGAATGAGGTGATCCGGCAGAGAACCAAAGTTGTTGACATAGCTCACAGAATAAACAAGCTGAAGAGGCAGTGGGCCGGCCATATTAGCCGTAGAACCGATGACCGTTGGGGTAGACGTGTTCTTGAGTGGAGACCGCGAATCGGCAAACGTAAGGTAAGACCCCTCAGGCTAGGTGGAGCGACGATCTTCGCAGGGTGGCTGGTATCAGCTGGATGACAGTTGCCGAGAATTGAGCTAACTGGCGTGCAATTGGATAGGCCTATGTCCAGCAGTGGACTGCTGTAGGCTGATGATGATGATGATGTACACTCCATAAACAAAATTTTGTCACAACTTATTTTTGTACGTCTTACTAGAAAATTTGTATTATACCTAAGTTAAAAGTTAACTTCAGTAGGTATTTTATCACTGATAAGTGGCTACTTTAAAACAGATTTTTATGGCTTGGTATGGCTTTGGCTATGGTAAACTTTGGTAGGTATTTTCTGGCTATGTACGATTGCACGAAGCGACGCACCGCACCGACACGCGACGTCGCGGATGGCGAGGTGGCTGACCTCTAATTTTATAATTTCGTTCTAGGTGCGAACTAACGGTAGGTACTATTAGACATGGTTTTAATTATTTCTTGTAGGTACGGGTACCTACTGTATCTAACGTGAAATTATTAGGTATTATTTATTTATTGGGATATTACAGGAACAAGTCTAAAAACTTACCACAAAACCGCGTTAGCTCCGTGGGCACCAAGACAACATTTGACTCCAATTTTCCCTATAAACTTATCGGGCTTAGGACCGTCAGAAATTCTAGCTGAATTTAATTTAATTGGCCGTGATCTAGTAGCCGCTGTGTAGCTACCAGTATTTTAGCAGGTGTGGGAATCTGCGGGTTCTAGATCCCTCCCCGGCGCAGCGCTAAATGATCTGGATGAGAGTACATGCACCTATCTTCCGCCAGATTGTCACCAGCAGTTACGTAAAAACGCACTATATCCAAAAACTCCACATTCGAATAGGTAGAATTAATTTTCACAAAAAAACGTGCAATGTGTGTCTGTGACGTAAATACATCAGATGCATATGCGTCGCTCGCTCGAGAGATTTCGGTAGACTGGCTACCGCCCGGGCGGCTCAGGCGGCCCGCGGCAGTCAACAAAAGAAATGGACCGAGCGGTACTTCACGCGATTGCTTTTCATCGACTAATTATTTATTTGCATTTCGGCCCGCATTGGCCGGACATCCTTGTAGTCCACGTGGACTACTCATAACTATACTCTTTTGATATGAATGAGTTACCTATAGAAATATGCAATGTAATAAGTGAGAAGAACTGCTCAAAGGTATTAAAAAATACTTTCTAGATTGCAGTGCGATCTAGAAAAAATATCTGTGCACCTACCTAATTGAATGATGTAATATGTAGTGGCACCGAGTTGCCGTGTCTGGCCATACCACTGTTAAACCCGCGATGGTTTGTGTGGTACGTTTATACTCGTACATCCAAAATATGCTGTAAATGTTTTCTTTTTGAGTAATTAAACAAAACAAAAAACAAGGATAACATTGTATGTAATAAGTTTTAGAAAATAACTTATTAAGTTTGCTTCACTATTGCATTGGGTTGTACCTGTAATTATATTTCTAAGTGATAATAAAAAATAAAAAAAATACGTTTAAGTAACATAAGACTAATTTGAGAACGCCTAGTTTAGTTTGTTTTAATAACATATTTGATGCTATAGAATGGTAGTAGACCATAGATGTCCGAGATATATGCCTTCACTCTATATAATATATTCAATTCAAATAGGTACTTATTGAATATCATATCTGCCGCTTTCATAATTTAGGTGTTACATTCTTAACCAAAAAATGTAAGCAAATATCAATATGTTATTCCATCACACATTTTGTCACTTGGATATTATGATTATTCATCGGGTTTTGCTCAAACTGGTGAAAATCAGTTGATGAGAAAATATTTGTATCGACAAAGTGTCTAAGAAATTTTGGGACGTCTTTAGGAACTTTGAATTCACTTGAAATTTTATGAGGGAAAGTAATTATTTTTCCTGCATTTTGCATCTACCCATTTATGTTTAATTTCTGGATCTTTCGGGAAACTGAAATAAAATGTATTAATTCTTGTATAACAGATTCTTAATACCTATATAATTTCTTATTAGAGATTTCTTATTTGCTTATTAGAGCAACTAAAAATTATCGATATCCATATCTCAGCGCTGCGCACCACTAATGAATCGTTTTGACATGCGTCAGTCATTAGGCAAAGGCTGTCAAAAATATTTCACAACTAGATAATTTGTAAAATACTTAAATATTATAATTAATGCAATGATTTTTTACATATCGGTGGTAAGACAAGCCACTTGTTCTAAGGTTTGTTGTAATTGTGTGATTTTGCAAATAACGACGGAAAAATTCGGCATTTCGTAAAAATACGAAATCACAGTAGGTACTCGTTCCGATGCAAACATATGACTAAACGGTGCTCAATACCGTCGCGCGTATTTAGGGTCAGTTTGACCAAACGGAGGCGACATGTGCCACGCCTCCAAGCCATATCCCTCGATATCCGTGTAGTAGACCATGGTCTGAACAACGCTTGTTCTAGCAAAACTGTGATTCAAATGTCACCGTGTATATGCTTTATAAACCTGTGAAAACCATATTCTTTATCCATAACTTAACTCCATAACTTGTTTCTTAGTTAGTTTATATAAAATATACGCATTATTTCGATAAAACCTACCATGGACATTACAGCATATTAAATTGTACATTTTTTTTTTAATATTACCCAGCCTCTGACTTTACAATTGTAGTGATTTTTACCGAGTCGCAACTTTCGCAAGGGTTGTAAATGATGGATTGATACGTCGCTTTTCTAGATAAGTTTATATAGGAATACTTTAATGACGTTGACGATTGAGATCCTCTCAGCCAGGAACGCTGCATAGCTGCGACTACGCTGTGTAGCCGTGACTACGTTGCGTAGCCGCGACTACGCTTCGTAACTGCGACTACGGCACGCAGCAGCGATTTTATTGCAAGAAACATAATCAGTTACATAAAATCAAAACAATATTACTTACTTAACTACTTATTACGTAAATCAAACTTCCCACATTAATTCAAAAATATACGTAGATCGCTTAAGCCCTCAAAATTTTATTCCTACATTTATTTTCATACGAATTAAACCTACCTGACCTATATAAGTACGCTATGCAGGCAGCTAGTAAAAGCAACTTGGTAAGAGGATTACTCGGAAAACTCATCAGCTTCACTGAATATCATACTTACCATGAAATTAGTTCCGACAAGGAACTTTATTCGTAATTTTCCATGAACCACAAAATAATCCTCAATTTCTGTGGGTGTTTCGGTTATAACATTTTCAGGCAGCTATCTGCTCATCATAACATTTTTAAATTATGTACCTATATCAGTAGACACAGCAGAATGTTAATAAGTTCCGATAAGCAGGTTATAAATGTCAATAGATGTATCCTCAACGGGCGATCCAAATTTGGATCGGCGCTCCACGATCGGTGGATCGGAGATTATTTCGCATAATCCATTTTAGGAAACCTACGATCCTGCTGCACGCTCCAGTGCTAATCCACGTTTCAGCTAGATTAAGTTCATTTGATTTGATATGGTTTGCCCGATCACCCGATCCACACACAACCGTTCTCATCGAGCGCGCCAAATGACTGAGGCGCCTTTGAGCATTGTCAAAAAACCTACAGCGCTCGAATCAGCAGCTCCACGGAACGCGCGCTTCACCGCGTGTGCTCGGATCGCGCGCGACTTGTGCACACCGACCGTACATTTGAATCGCGTTCCTGCCGCGCGCGATCGGAGCGCTCTGGAGCGTCCGGTTTGGACCCAACTATTTAGGTAGGTGCTATTTGATGTCCATTAGGGTTTGGGATTGATTAATAAATTAGGATATTACCTTAGCATATTAGGTACTACTGTCAACTGCATGTCCATGTTTACAATTTGACACCTTACAAAAGATCTTGCCATTTTTTTTAAAGAATATGGAAACCATGACATCTTTCAATACCTGCTCTTATAAACATGTTTTGTTCCTCCACAGCTTGGCGTTGCTGTTGGCTTCGTGCTTCCTCCGTTGTTGGTCCGTGCTTCGGGCACTATCCCGGAGTTAGCAGCCGACTTCAGACTCATGTTCTGCCTCATCGCCGGCTTCACTAGTGTGCTGTTTGTCTTCATTCTGCTGTGTAAGTATTATCTGTAGTAGTAGTACTATCTAGGTGAGTAGTGTAAGGATTTCCGGATACTTAGTATCGTAATGGACGTAGCGATGCCGCAAAATGAGAAGCTATCCTAAATTTTATCTTTTTTATTTCAAGAAGACGTAGGGAAGGACTTACCTTCCACAATCCAACCGAAATTGAACGTGGTTGAGTCTGAGAGTTCAATCTGTCTTTTTATACAACAAGTTGCCAATAGAATTCAAAAGCATAAAATCTAAATATTTTGTTCACTTAAACCTACATGGGCACTTATGATGTGTCAGAAGCTAGGCACGGTTCCAATTGGTCGTTTCCTATGGAGAAGAGCCGGCAAGAAACTCCATCGTTACTCTTTTAAAAATAATTGGCTTTTACAATGTTTTCAAATTACAGTGTTAATAGGTATGGGAGGACGGTATAGGCCTGTCAACAAGTAACAGGTACTTAACAACATAGTAAATGGTCTACAAATCTACAATCTACAAGTTAGGCCTACAACGTTCTCACATCCACGAACTATAGAGAAATCTATTTAAAACATAAATAAAATAATAAAAATAAAAGCCTATTTAAACCAAATGACATGATTGCCATAACAACTGTAACATATATGAATTAAAATCCTGTCTACAAAAGCCATTAGTAAAGAGTTAAAATAAGAATTTGTGGTAGGTATATAGGTAATGTCAAATAATGAGAAGATTATGTCATAGAAGAAAGTAAAAAAAAATATTTCTTTTGTATATACGTCATAATTTGGGAACAGTTAATAGATATGTAAATAGTGATGCCGCTAATGAGGTACCAGGGAAGCCACATGTGCAGAAGGAATTATTGCCAAACTTCCTTGTCTTCAACGTAGTCTTTTATCTTATAATATGCTTTTTTGCTAAGGATACGTTTGATATGGGTTTTGAACTTTCCATCGCTAAGTTCTGTAACTGACTTTAGCAACTTGTTATAAAAGCGGATACTGTATATAAGAAATGACTTACTTGTTTGTGTAAACAGCATTAACATAATTAAAAACAAATTAAAGACATATTTATTGAGGAAGGGCTATTAGCTATTACAGTATCGATGAGTTCATAGAAGATAAACGACAGCCACAATTAAATGATTTGTGAATTATTATTTGTGTTTATATAATTTATTTTTTATTTTTAGACTGGATAATGTATTTTAAATTTAAATGCAATGTTGGTGATTATATTTTTTTTTGTTACTAAATTATTGACATATCATTCTTTATTTGTGACATATTTACATTTTAAATGCGTAATGAATTTTAAGTAAGAATGAATTTAATATCATTGATGAATGAACAATTTTTTTTTGTTATTATTTTATTTATCATCAATGTAATATTTTCAACACAACGTATTTTGTTATGACTTAACACGACTTATACGTATTCACTTTAACGCGATCAAAACAATTGTGTACAACTAATAAATGCTTCCTTCATAATTTTGAAACAGATTCTTAATTCGCTTGAGTGACCGAATCAAATTAGAATCATATATCTGGCAGCCTGCATGATATATACCTACAATATATCAATACTACAAAACAATCGATCCAGGCTGAAACGAATTAAAGAAAAACCGTAGAAGGATTACGATATACAATTTTCAAATTCATTCAAAACGACATTCAATTTCAGGAGTACCTATTGGTTGGACAAAATTACATTTATCAACGAGTTTTAGCAATGAGGTTTGGCTTTTTCACAGGTGGTCTCGAAAATATGTATCTCAATTAGATTTTTATTTTATAAATGGGTCCATAAGGATGTCCGGGAACGGCTGCGATAATAAATCAGAGTATTGAAGATAGTAGCTTGTGATAATAAATCAGATTATAGAAGAATTATTGTGATACTCAAATTGGGAGTCGGAACTCTCTCCTTAATACAGATTACTCAGTGATCTAGCTAAGAGAACAGCGATTCACCCACAATTCGTTGTACCTACACCCTGTAATTAATAATGAGGATGTAAGTTTATAAAACCTTTAGGTAGGTAAGCATTTTTTTTTTTAGTCTCTTTTAATAAGTATTTTGTAGTTCACAGCCTGACATTGTTAAAAAAACTGCTTTTCATAGATCGTATTTTTAACTTTACTCACCGTTTAATAACATCACAGCATATAGGTACTTAAACCTGCAGCTTGCAGATCGCGTTTAAAGTTGCTTACAACTCTCAAGCGAGGACAGTTTGCAACGACTATGAGTTACTGCTTCGTGAACAACTAACTAAGCCAATTTCACGTGTTAACTCCTGCAATACCGGATAACTTGGTGAGATGATGCGCTATAAACTGCTAATTTATAGTTTGTTACTTAATCATCAACGCTATCATAGTCTATATAACTATATAATTATGCAATGTGGAGACATCAATTTCGAAAATGAATTAAAACAGTGGCACTACATAATAATGCATAAGAGTACTTACTTTGGAACCCCCAAATAAATCCTAGCATCGAAATTAACAAAGGGTATTTTTCAACAAACTTAATAATATACATACATAAATGACGGAGAAGGTACGTTTCTCTCGTAATCATCAGTCATATTTTAACTACTGTGGGCGTAGGTACTGTGGGAAGTGTTCGTTATTGCGCAATAGAAAAACCGTTTGCAGTTAAAACCAAATTATAATTTACGATCACACTAGCAATTCGCACACTAGGTACACGACACAACTACACGGAACGCGCGACAGTTTCTAATCGTGTTCACTGCAACAACAAACTCTGTTTTCACTCTGGTCAAGCGTTATGTTATAGACTCTGTCGAGCGCCACCTGGTGGCGCTGGCGTCCCGATTAGTCAAAGTCAAACGATTGATTTAACGTATTCCGACATTTATGTATGTAACATATATGTAGTCCTCCAGATCGTATTTCGATCATGGCGGTCAATATCAACGGAAACTAGCATTCGGCGCGGGAGATATTGTAACTTAATATTATTGATGGGCCGACTGTGAGTTTTGCCAATTTTTGACTAGCTATACTCGTATCTAGTGACTAAACTATTGGTAATATATTTGATTGAATTTTCGTATGCAGACTGGGAACGGCAATAGTTATACGCAGTTTAATTTATAGTCCTATTGTCGTCTTTAACTTGTATAAGATCTTATTAGGAAAACACTTATCAAGTGAGTCATCGTTAACGTGTGGAATTAAGGAAAACCTGACTGCTGGAATTTCTTAATAGCCTTGTGGCTAGTCGGGTTTTCCCCTGCCTTCACATTAACCATTAATCTACCTTCTAGTCTTCATTACCTTCTGACGTAGCACGGTCGCCGGTTCTCTTCTATAAAATAATATTTATTGCAAGCAACCACAAGAAACTGACTGGTATGATACAAACCTCTCATCGTGATTTTTTTATGGACATCGTCGATCATCAGATTCGCCTCAACCCCCTGTAAGCAATCTAACACTTTTTTATCGTTATAGACGGTTTCCTTTGAGGTCCCCAAAGAACAGGTCACTCACTAGTTTGGGGGCCACCGTCCACACAAACGGATTGTAGAGATAGTTACAGATAACATAATAATGTTATAGACGGAGCTCCGGAACAAAATTCGACAACTCCACTCTATGCCCGATAAAAAAAACTGTTTGTCATAGTACTCATACATAACTTACGAGTACATCACACACGTTGCAGCAGATCTCGTTAAAAACGTACTAAATAAGGCTCTAAAGGGCAGCCGGACCTAAACCCGACAAATACGCGTATTTTTATAATTTTCGGAACTATTACTGATAAATCCAATACAATTTCTTAAAAAAAACCTTTTTCAGACCATTTACCGACAAAAGTATTTTTTTTCTTTTACTTTTTACGAATGGAAACACATAGTTTTGTGGTAGCGATAATTATCGAGAGACATAAAGAGGATACTAGTGCTAAAGAAACATTTAGTTACAAAAAGAACAGGCAGAATAATGGAAACAATAACAAAGTATTTGATCAACACCTACTACAATTTCAGGAACGAATCAGATGAAGAGTGTAAGTCATTATGTCTGCTAAAAAGAGGCAAACAGCACCCAACAGAACTTTCAAACAAAAATAACTTTATAGTTCTGCGTGCAACTAGAAAACGAGACTTTAACAACTTAATGAAAAAACTATTCGGTGATGACTGGAGTATTGATGAGGAATTTAAGTGGTATAAAGATTTAATACAAAATGAAAGCCATCATGAGCATGAATCTGATGATGATTTTTTTTGCGACTATAATGAAGAAGAAGCAATTAACGTTTTAGTATAAGAATTTTTAATGTTCAATAATAAATAACATTATAATGATTAGATAAACTAAACATGTACGAGTATTTTACTAACTTTACCTATCCATAATACAAAAACTTATAATAATCGAAAAAAAACTGTTATTACGGAAGTACCGGAACAAAAGCCGATATGTAATTACATTATCCGATAATTACATTATGGTTGGACCGAAACCCAGTAATTATATATTTGAAACTAAAATTATAAGGAAACCATCAACACTAGATTTTTTTAATCTTACTTATTTGAAAGCCTATTTATATTAGTTTAACAAACAACATAATCATTCCTACGTAAATCATTATTTTGTATTTCCTGTAAAAATACGAAAAGTGGATTTATCGGCTTTCGTTCCGGAGCTCCTATTAATAAGGACATCTTTGTAGCAATGAACAAAATGCTTATTCTCATTATTTCATC
Organism: Griposia aprilina; assembly: GCA_916610205.1. NCBI lineage: Eukaryota > Metazoa > Arthropoda > Insecta > Lepidoptera > Noctuidae > Griposia > Griposia aprilina. The sequence goes on from OU744284.1 coordinate 26,311,270, forward strand.
CAGTCTTCAAAGCTGCGCCCCCCACGCCACCATCAGCCGCCGCCGACCTGGGTAACAGCCTGGAGTCCAACTTCTTCCTGTCCCTGAAGAAGCTCATCACCAATCGCAACTATTTGCTGCTCCTCATCTCGTACGGACTCAACGTCGGCACCTTCTACGCTATATCGACGCTGCTCAACCAAGTCATACTCACTTATTATCCGGTAAGAGACGAAACTTATTGGAGACAAATGCCTACTTACTGAGGTACTCCTTGAACAGGTTTATATAAAATAACCGTTTAAAAATATTATAAGTGCAGTCGCCATCAAAACTATAATTCAGATTCTAGTTTGAGAGAGATATTTACCTACCTAGAATCCTTTACAACGTACATTCTGTGATCTCGCACTTATTGTTGAATACTAAAATACTAGATTTCCCTTGTGAATATGAACGAAGTTTTACAAATATTAACGTTGACATCATTATTCGTATTCAGGTATTACATATTGTGTAGTCTGACATAGATTTGTAATTTGTATAGTTAATATTATAACATTTGCCTATACGTTCCTTTGCTGCAAATTATTTTATAAGCTTCTTTTGCAACGGACTCTCATCCAAGATTTCTTAGATTCTTGCATCCATTTTAATTGCTGTCTCTGTCTTTCCAGGGAGCTAACGTAGACGTGGGTCGCATCGGGCTGGTGATCGTAGTGGCAGGCATGGTCGGCTCTGTGGTCTGTGGCCTCATCCTCGACAAGACGCACCGCTTCAAGGAGACCACCCTCTCTATCTATGCCGCCTCAGTTGTCGGCATGCTGATCTTTACCTTCACCCTGGACTGTGGTTACATTGCTGTCGTGTATTTAAGCAGTATTTTACTTGGGTAAGTTCAGTTTAGCTGTGGCGTTACCCTCAACAAATTAAATGAAAAAACTGGAAAATATGAACAGAATTTGGGACGCTGAAATTTCTTGTTCCTCCGACCCACCGCGTCGCAACGCATAGCCCGCACACGCTAATACTTCGTTTTCACTTACCGTTCTTTCTGACTTTTTTCTTTTTGCTCGGCTCCTAAGGGTCACAGCATGATGATAAATATAACCTTCCTCAAGAATTGAGCTACCAAATGATTTTTTTTTTTTCGAATACAGCTGGTAGTTCCAAAGTTTGCGTGTTCAAACAAACAAACAAACTCTTCAGCTTTACTAAATTACTAGGTTTTTCCCGCGTCTTCGCCCGCGTTGATGTCGGAAAATATACCACGGGAACGTACTACCAGCATTTAAAGTACCCTATCTGTTAATCCAGGTAAACAATGTATTAATTTCACTATACATTGTTTTTCTATTGGTTTACGCGGCGCACGCCAGTAAAGGTCCCAGTCGGCATGACTTTTTCGGACATCTCCAACAATCATCGTCATATTTCAGCCAATTTAAACAAAACTTGAACGAATTATACCTACACCTAAACCTTCCTCATGAATCACTTCGTCCATTGGTGAAAACGGTATGAAAATCCGTTCGGTAGTTATTGAGTTTATTGCGTTCAGATAAACAAACAGACGCGGCGGGGGGACTTTGTTTTATAATATGTTGTGAGTATAAGTATAGATTACAGGACCCACCAATAGATTTCGGAAAAGTTCTGGATCAGGTCATGATCATCAACGCACGCTTTAATTACGGGGGTATTGTGACTGTTACTGACGGCCTTATTGTAATGTATAGTATACTTAAGTTACTAAATAGTGCACAAATAAATAATTTAATAAATACATCTGAATGGCATAAAGCTAAAATGTAACTTCTGTCATTTTCAGGTTCTTCATGACAGGATACTTGCCGGTGGGCTTCGAGTTCGCTTCAGAGATCACGTATCCCGAACCAGAGGGCACTACATCGGGATTACTGAACGCTGTGGTACAGGTAAGAATACTAGAATTTGTCAATGTGAAAGTTAGATGGTTTCAACCTAACTGAAATTTTCATTTACTGGGAAGTTTATTTCTATAACCAAACCAGTAGATTTATCTTGAACCCAATCATTAATTTAATACAATCCTCATTGTAGATCTTCGGCATAGTAACAACCCTCATGTACGAGTGGATGCTAGACAAAGTGGGTGACCGCTGGGCGAACCTCACCCTCTGTGCGCTCCTGGCCTGCGGCACGGCCATCACCGCCGCCATACGCTCCGACCTCAAGCGACAAGCTGCACAGAACAACGCTGAGAACGGTAAAGAATAAAGAGGGACGTCATTTGATCTGTTCTAAGTTTAAAATGTAATGCAAAGATGTGAGGAGCTCCTGTCAACGTATGTTCGTGACGTCATAGTATATGTTCAGCAACTTGTAGATATTAATATGATAATTCTCGCTCAACAATCTTGTGTTGTAATAAAATGAGTATTCGCTTGAGGGACACAAGGTGTGAGCAAGCGATCTTAGCATTCTCTATAGCTGCTATTTTAATTGTCTTGTGACGTCAGGCTATTAGGAGTGATAATTACATCATGTTAAATGCAATGCTTAACATACCAATTATTTAAGATAAAGGAATATCAAATTGTGTCTGATGAATATCAAATCTGTGAATAAAACGGTCGAAACCAAAGATATCTACTTGTAGATATCAACAAATAAGTAGGTACTTAGACAGGTTAATTTTTGTTTTCTTGTTATAATAACATGTCGGTAATGATTTTTGTTTCAACCTACATACTTATGTTACTGTTCATTCCGTTTAAAGTAATCTAAACTGAACCCGCCTCGATTAAAGTAGCGTCATGGTTGAGAGTTTAATCATCTACGAGACTGCTCATAATACGAGCGATACGCGTAAACGGCGCAGGCAACTGCAGACGAGCGTCGACGGCAGCCGTCGACGCGTCGGTGGCTGCCGGCGTCAGCGTGCCGCTCGTGTATTTGAGTGTCGCACTTAGTACACGAGCGGCACTTTGTCGACGGCAGCCGCCGACGCGTCGACGGGGGTCGACGTCTGCAGTTGCCTCTGCCGTTGACGCGTGTCGCTCGTGTGCATGAGCACTAAGCCTGCAGCTAGGCCTGCGATTAACATTGAGATGAAAATCTCCTCGAATACACGTTTGATAAAAATTCCAAAAAAGAAATACACTTATTTAAACGAATATAATAACGATGATGACTTTTATATTTATTTTTGTGTTTATATTATTATTTAGAAAACACATGCCGCGCCAACCCCAAATAAATTGGGATAACGGCAGGAGAATGATGATTATTATTAAGAATTTTTATTTAATAACATTTTTGCTCTAATAGTTGAGCACGATTTCAAATAAAATATAAGTATATCTTTGAATATCTTTGTGTTATAAAATAATACAAACACTTATTATTAGCAGTCTCTGGTGCAACAGTGTCTCGACTTCAGTAAAAGGTACCATTTGAAAAAACCTTCGAGTAAGTTCAACTAACTTACCAAGGTATCCATAAGGGTGTATGCGCACTGAGTGAGTACACGCCCTGATGAACTTTTCTTTATACCTGGAGACCTAACGAAATGGCGTAGGTCCTACCTAGGATTATATAATATAGAGCTAGAAGCTTGGAAATCACGACAATAATTGTGTGACTGTAACTATACGGTAGTTTTTGCCACAAACTAGAATAGATTGAGATGTATCTTACGGAATGATATTATATTGTTGTTGTACATTGGTGGAATATTTATGAAAACAAACTTTTGGACAGAAATTGTGAATAATATTTAAATACATACATTATACTATTAACGTAACTAAATGTTACCTTTTAAACGAATTCTATACTTAATGTAGAAAAATCGTAGTCTTCAGTTTAGAAGGCTTATATTTTGCAAAAAAATACCCTCTAATGATGGCGAATTTGCTTGTTCTTTTCGTATACTATTGTGCAAAAGAATAACAGGATTTGTCCGTTCGTTAATATTGGTGGATAAAGCTTGATATTAGGACAAAAAATTGGAACATTACCATTCCCTTCTTGATAACTGATATTATTCCATTTAAATATTAAATATTTATAACATTAATGTTTAGTATTAAAACACCTGATGGATCACTCGATCAGATCGAAGCTTAATATAGAAGAAAAAACGATGACTATGAGTATTATGTAGCATACATACCGATGGTAGAAAATAACTAAAGAAAAATTTGTAAATAAAGACAAGTTTTAGATCTCTATCTACTAGATTATTATGATCGCCTAAAAGTTTCATGCGCCCAACACTAGAATTGCTCTAAGCGAGGCAGCAATAATTGGAATCCACGTTTTGAATAAAGTGAGCATGTGCCCAAAGAAATAAATAAAATTCTCGGTCTCAAAGGTCAAATAAAAATAAAACTATATTGTTCATTTAGAAAAATGTATAGTAATATTATTACAATAAATAAATATTTTTAAGTTAAATGGTAAACAGTCTGCCATTTTGTAACATTTGAACTAAGTAGCAGTAAAAGCGGTTCTTGCGCTCTTAAGCCGGATTTACATTACGAAACTAGTTGCGCAAACTAAGAGATTCATTAATAGTTTCACGTGTATATAATTATATTTGGCAGAATAAAATGGCGCGGAACACGGGGTGGTCAGCATTAAAAAATATTGCCAAAATAGCCAGGAATTTGATTCGTACAGCCTTACCCCAGTGCCAAACTTACCCCAACTTACACGTGAAACTATCAATGAATAACTAAGTTTGCGCAGCTAGTTTTGTAATGTAAATCCGGCTTTACTGCTACGAAATAAAGGCACTGCTCTGACAAAGTCAAAATACTACAACCTCACAAAGTTACAACGGACTTGTGGTTGACCATACCTACGTATATTTTGAGGCGGAAGTAATGGGCACTTTGCTACAAAATCCGGGATCGGTCAATATAGAAAGATGCTCATTACTCTGCCTGTAGATATTTAAATAATACTAATATAATTTATTTGGGATTTTGAATCCTATTTGTGATCTAGTAAGGATTTATTTTCGGCTTTTAATGTGTAATCTCTTCGTGTTAAAAGTAAATTAGTAATTGTATAGATAATAAATATAGGTGTGTAGGTTTTTTTGTAGTGCAAGTAAGCTTTAAATCATAAAAATACATTAGTTATCCAAAATAACTACCTACCTATCTTCCGCAAATTTTCTAACCTACATTAATCTTAGAACATAATAAATTATAAATAAAATATGTTTTATATACAATTTGCAGTGGGAGGTAGTTTTTGGGTCATCACATTTTTCCAGCAAAATATCGTTGTCAATATCGACTGACCCACATACGCCAATCTTCAGAACGAAAATTTACTACCACGCTACAATACAAGCCACGCGCAAGTCACTGGCGCATGCCTTGAGCTGAGGCGTTTAGTGTGGCTGCCTCGCCGGGTGTGCAGGTACCTTTAAAGTTTACTTGTATTTCGAAACATTTTATATGCGTGTATGCGTGCCAATACAAATGTAATGTAGTTGTACGTGATATCTATGTGATTATGTTGTGAGTTACCCAGTATTAATTATTTAAATTGACTTGTGTAATTATTGTAAAAGATCCTTAAACACTTATGAATAATGTTAGCTGCTAACATGTACGTTTTTAGATAGTGAAGTTATTGTACCTATTTGTTTATAATTGTGATACCTCCTACGCAAAGCTTTTGTAGTTGTAAAGCTAGTTGAGTATTTAGTTTTTGTTAACAGCGTAAATTATTATGTAATTGATTTCGAAGAACCTGTGATTGCCAATGTGTTTTGCTACGCATTTTGGGTACAGTCAGTATCAAAAGTTGATGAATGTAAAGTGATGAGTCCTAGGGAATAATGTACCTATAACAGCTAAATACCTACCTACCTTGAGTATGTATGACACAAAATTTTCGTGTTAACTGTACACAGAAAAAGTATTGACGAATCAAGATGGCGACGTTATTTCCGATTTTGGACACGCGCCGTAAGAACTTTGTAGCGTTGTACTAGATTCGATATATTTATTAATGACTCACACTTTGCCCGCGACTTCGTCCTCGTGGATTTCGTATTTTCCTCTACAAAATTCAACAACCCTCCACCCCCTTTAAAAGTAATGTTTTTAAAGTTTATGATAACGATCTTTTTTATTTATTAAGATCAGTAATCGTGTCAATTTTCAAGTTATTTTATCAAAGGAAAAAAAAAAAACATAAAATCTGTATCTCCCTTTTCACCCCGCAAGGGGTTTATTTTTGAGAAATCTTCAATCATGTGTCATCACAAACTAACAAGTAATCTAAACATTTTAAAGTTTAGATTAAAAAAAATAACTACCTACCCTCTTTTGCCCTGTGAGAACTAGTGAGAAGTCGATTTTCGATAAACTCAAAAACTTGTTAGTCTCTATTTTCTGTCAAAAATATTAATACCAAGTTTCGAGTTATTTGGGCCGCGCGTGAAGATTCTTCCATACAAACTTTAACACCCCCTAAAATTCTTTTGAGGGTTAGCTTCAAAAAACGAATACATGACAAGCTTTAACATTGACTAAAAAATGTATTCGTGCCAAGTTTCACGTGTATTAACTCAAGCAATAAGATTTATCATAAAAAAGTATCCCCCTTTTCACCCCTTATCGGTCGAATTTCCAAAAACCCATTCTGAATGCTCACCTACATTTTAAAAGGTATCTTTGTGCAGAATTCCACATTCCTAGTCCCAGTACTTTGGGATGTGCGCTGATATGTCAGTCTGTCAGTTTCTCCTTTTATTTATATTAATAGAGATTAGAGCATAGCAATAAAATTAAGAATCTTCAAAAAAACACATTATGTTTTACTTGCCTAGTACGTACAAAGTACCTTCGTACCAACTTACCCAGTACCTACGTACTACGGTCGTGTTCAATCACAAAAAGACTTTTGAAAAAAGTAAATCCTATAAAAAAAACTACGCCTGTTTATGCTGTTTTGTTTGCTTTCGTAGGTAGGTACTCAAGATTATACTGTAATTCCAGTAGGTTTATTTAAATTAATAATTTGTAAGTAGGTGCCTAATCGATGTGTTATAATGTTTGGTAAATAAGTAGGTAATTGTTCAATAAAATCTGTTGATGGATTAGTAAGTTCATTTTATTTCACGTTTCCCAAATTGCACTCCTACCTACTAAAGCTACGGTGTCCTAAAAGATCAGTGGCCGCCACAAAACGCTGTGACGGTTGTCATGACAAAAAAAAAACAACCGATTTCCAAAAAAAAAAAACAAAAAAACGTGAAAAATAACTTTAATTTCGGAAGTCGGTGTCTTTAGTTTTGTATTTTCGTTTCTGGCCACCGACTTCTGAAATTAAAGTAATTTTTCACGTTTTTTTTGTGTTTTTTTTGGAAGTCGGTTGTTAAGTTATGATATAATTTATTTCGCAGTACGTGGTTGGTTATTTTTTTAAGTTTTTATTTTTCACGTTTTGGTTGTGGTAAATTCGTATACCTACCACTACTTGATATATTATGTAAATAACAGTGACAGGAAATTATTAAAACATCATCAATTTACACTAAGTGGAAAAAAATATGCAGTATTCAGGATAACTGAAAAACTACCAGTCAAAACTTGATCAAATTTAAATGGGACCACATAGAATGATCCAAATCGGTTCACCCAGAAAAAGGTTGCGAGCTAACAAACATTTAAAAAAAAAACAAAAAAAACAGTCGAATTGAGAACCTCCGCCTTTTTTTGAAGTCGGTTAAAAATTATGGCAGCGGCAAAGATTTAAATCGTAATTAAGAGTCGTATCGGTGAGGCCACAGCCCTTATCGGCAAGCTTATCTGCTTCAGGGAGAGAGGCATTCGCCCTAGAGTGATGCGCTTTGTGAGGCGGGCGTTCTTGGGAACAGTTCACGAGATTATTTGACTACATCCTGAAGCAAAAGATCTGTGCATGGCCAAACCGTATTCGTCGGTACAGGCGGAGAGCGCACACTCAGAATCGCACATTCCATAGCAATGTAAGGAGGCTTGGGAGCGACCGGACCGGCGTTCTGGCGAAGCATCTGGTCGGTGCCTATCTACCACACCGAAACTTGGGTGATGTTTATGGCTGGGATAAGGCAAAGCGCTCGTATTACATGCAGACTAGATTAGATGGTTCAGTTAGACGTTGTTATAATAGGCTGGATAATTACGATCTTATGTACGTGATGCGAGTGGCAGGAACTTTTGAAACGTACGTTTCCTAAGACGTTTGAATTTGCGGAATTAATTGAAGAGATAATCAGTCGTAAGAAAGAACTAAAAGAGACTGAGTAAATACTTTTACGATAAATTAGCAATGTGCCGTAGATGTACGTTCGATGACAGTACCGCGGTCTCGTGATAAAACGAGTTTAGTTTTTATAATATAAAAGTTAAAAAAAAGTTTATATTTTTCTAAAACATGTTGCATGCTTTTAGGATGCTTTTGGAACTTCCATGGCGTTGTAGTGCTTCAGGAATGTTCGCGGAGGCTCGCATAGATGGTTTCCATGCCATCATGCGAAAGAAAGCGGCATCTTTACTACAGCGCTTGCATGAAAGGGACAATAGCATCCTGAAAATGATAGCTGCCAGACTGGACTGTCCCTTTCAGAGACACTAGGTAGGGACAGTCATATGTCAACATAGGTAAATAAATAATTTCTGAAAACTAACAATACTAACCTACCTATTTAAGCACCATTGTTACTAACAACAAAATACTAACTAAATTATGGACCTTAATGTCTGAAATAAAGTTTTATTATTATTATTTCATTTTTATGTTAACATATCTCGGGACCCTGTGGTCCCGGACCTTTGGAAGGCGTACGAGGGGCCGAAGCCAACTCGCAGAGGCCCCTTAGAAAATGTTAAATGGAGTGAGGCACCAACCAACGATTATCCCTGTACGCACTGTGCAAGTGCACCCAAGGACAACCTCCGGTTGGTGTCGGACTATTGCAGGATATGGAAACAAAGATATTCGACTATTGATTTGGGTAACTTAAGTGGACTGGTTATCTAGTACCTACTATGGAAAGACTATGGCCCCTGCCTGACCAATTTTTTATGTAAAATACACAGATAAAATGGCAGGGGGTGATTTGCACACTCAATAATGGGCCCCCGGAAACAGTCGCTAGCACATAGTGTCTTAGCGACAAGGGGGCAACATGTCCTGAGGTGCTTATGAGGAGCGGAAAGGTATCCCATGGCAATTAGGACAATCCCGGAAGTATGATCCCTACCAGCATCTTACTGAAGTACTTCCGTCCTCCGAGCACTTTTGCTCTAGCGAATCTCCACTCGAGCCGGCCAATAAAGGCAAGAAAGAAGTGGGAGCTCTGTTCCTCGTCAGTGTTCACTCCAGCCGGCCAATAAAGGCAAGCCAGAGATGAGGAACAAGACTTCTCTCGGGAGACGGGGTCCGTGGGATCGCTACTGCGCAACAGCTCGCCACATGCTGCCCTGCGGGTTTCTGTATCTCTCTTGGTCTGACTCCTCACCCAAGACGTGTTTCGACATAGAAAACTCTACCGGTACAGACCCAGAGTTCAAGACCGTGCAAGCCCCACCACAACGTCAACGTGGATATACGGCGGTGTATTATTATTATAACTAGGCCTGTCTGTCCATAAAACGAAACAGTCATTTGTTTACTATCGGTTCATAGACATCTTTTGTTTGCAAGTCTATTATAAAAATGAATTGCTGTTCGTTAGTCTCGCTAAAACTCCGGAACGACTTGACCGATTTGTTTTTTTTTGTTTTTTGTTTTATTCACCTCTTCACGGGGACGGTTGATTGAGAGCCTGGATAAATTTGCGCGGCGCCTCACGAAGGGAATTTTCGCATGTGCCGACGCATCCGCTTGGCCCCATGTCAAGCAGATAGCACCCTGGCATGCACGTCCCCCTGACGTGACACCCCTACCCCGCGATCTGTTAGCGGACAACTGACCCCGTCCACCGGACTGGGCTCCCAGGTAAGCCGCAGAAAGGTTACACGCGGCTCACTCGACTCAACTGACTTCTACATACATCACCACCACCACCACCACCACCATGCATCCGTTGCGTAGCGTGTGCTAAGTTATTAAAGGCACCTTACGTTACCGAACTACAGACATTCACGTCTACACAGCGCCTAAAAACACATGCAAATGCGCTGCGCGGGCGGTGACTCGCCTAGACACTGTCGTCGTAGTCGTGGCGCGCCTACAGAAAACAAATAGCAATCACTCACAGGACATGGGCGCGCATCGGTTAAAGCCCGATAAGTATAATCTTTTGATTTATAATGTAGGTACCTAGTAAATTATTTTAATTAAATATTTTTGTATAAAGTAATTAATGATCTATGATTATTAATTTGATTTTCGTATGACTAAATGGTAACGGATTCTATTTCAAATACAAGTTGCAGTAATTTCTAAGAATCATGACTAATCAGGTACCTACCTAAAGTAATTTACTATGGTTGTTTGAATTTCATTTATTATAAACCCTGTGTCTAATCGGTTGTTACACCAATGTGTTAGTTAACTACGCGTTCTTCGTGTCAGCATCGCCGTGCGCCACAGTCTTAAGAGCATGCAGCTTATCCGCCCTCAAGGAGGCGGCGCGGCGGGCGGCGCGGCGCGCCTTACTGTAACTACTATACCGATTTCTATTTTGTAATTTTGGCATCAGTCTTCGCTATATATTCATTATTCGTCAAAATTGAAAGATGAAAAAAAAAAAAACTAAAGTCCGTTCACATTATATATATATTTACCTTTAGGTTTGCATTACTGTCAAAATCACAGAGATCTGTATTGCCGTTGCAATATGGTTGCTATTGGGTTGGTGCTATTCCCAAATCTGTCAAATTTACATTAAGGGGGATGCGCCAAGGTAGCCCGCGAAATTCAAATTTTCTTACGTTTTTTGCAATTTGCAGGTTGTATGTTGATCTATATTATGATTCGCGGTCGTAACAAATTTGGCTTTACAGAATTATAATCAAGAGTAAATAAGAGTAGAAGTTGTAGAATAGTATTATAATTAGGAGTATTCTATTCTATTCTAGAATCAGCAATACAACTCCCTCAAATGTCATAATTTCATAAAATAGTCATTCAATAGGGTAATATGAACATAGAGAGATGTATTGATGATTTTTATGATTATAATTCTATAAATAAATATTTGATACGGTCGCGAATCATATTATTTTAATCAACATTTTTGAATTTCGCGGGCTACCTGCCTATTGGGTTGCTGCCATAGATTTTACAAAATCCAAAATCATAGAGTTACCAAAACCAATGCCAACTGACAGTTGCTATGTTGACATTTCGACAACAGTTGCTATGGCGGTCTTTTCATTTTATCGGTGAAGAATTTTGCATGGAAGTAAAATTATAATCAATATCCATGATAATAACGGGCTAAAATTATGTGGCGTAAATATTTTTTGTGTGGAGATGTAATTGTGGGCGGCCAAAACATCACTTTACCTGCAATGTTACGATAAACAAGCCATTATTACAGGATAAATTATTTTTGTTTGTTTGTGATTTACTTAATGTGCATGTTTTTACCATGAGTTGTTGCAGTAAAGAGAAAATGGAAAGAAATGATCCCAATAACACGTGCAAGAGTCACTCAGCTAAATCAGATCGGGGTAAGTAAAACTTTATTTACTTTATTAACTACTACCGGGGGTATATGGCCTCTGTTTTGTTTTTAAAAAATAATTTAACCGCTCTATTTTAAGATTGTTTACCTCGTAGATAATAATAACATCCAGTTACATTTAGTTCTTTATTTTCTGTTGCTTCCTGTAATTTATGTAGTGTTTATGAACATTGGTAAATCTAAAATAAATATAACTAACTACTTGCAAAAACTAGTCACTTGGTAATGTAGGTAGACAAAGGTACGTAATGCAGTAACGTTACCCTTATATATAAATAAATATTGCATTTGACCGTAGTATGATCTATGCCAACCAAAATTCAAACCTCGAACCAGGTAATCACTCAGACAGAGGGAGGGACATATTAGTTATATTAGAGAGATGATCTCTAATATAACTAATATGTATTAATAGAGGCAGCAAAGTAATGATAATTTTGGATACTTATACATACAGGTAGTAAAACTTAAGTTATGTAAATTATGATCTTCATATTTAGGTTGTAGGTTCCAATAAAGTTTTATTATTTCAATGTAATTTAATCAACCCGTCATCATCTAAACTCTGATTTTTAATTTGCTAGACCAAAATGACAGCTGCAATCAAATAACTTTTAGTGATAGGTACGTTTTGAGTTCAAAAATGGAAAAACTGCTAATGTGTAGAATATGTTTAGTGAAGAATGTAGGAATGTATGTAGTGTTCAACACAAACTTGTAGGAACTTTAAGATAAGATGACTGATGTATAAGGTCGATTGCAGTTGTCATTTTGGTCTAGCAAATTAAAAACCACAAGTACCATACACAATTTTTTAAATGAACACCCTCCTAAAAGTGTTGAATGATGAACCAACCCCATAAACCAACTAAAAGATCATTTGTTTATTTATTTAAATCAAAACTTATTTTGTTCTGGAATGTTTCTCTTGGAGATAAAACAAATAATTCTACTTTTAACTAAAATTGTTACAAAAATTTGCTGTATATTCATTAAAATTAAATATATATTTCTAGAAATGTACAGAATATGTCCTTCAAGATTAAGTAAAAAGGAATTAGAAGATCTATATTTTACTCTCCTGGAGAACAACTTGGAACTCAAGAAAACCATCAATGGGCAGCAAGATAAGATCCGAGTCCTGTCCACGCAGGTGCAGCGGATGACCAACACTCATGACAAAATTATGTCTAAAGAGATGAAAGAGTGCTCCACTGGTACTAAAGCTTTGGTTAATGAACAAAACGATTTGTAAGTATTTTACTTATTATTTATTTAGGATATTTTATATTGTTTAACTTAACTATTAATTCATGTTTTTTTAAATTTAAAATATATTGTTTCAATTTCTCATCAACAATAATATGTCTTCAATAAAACACCGAAAATCGTAATTTGTGTATTGAGCTAAGTAGCCTAGAAATACAAGTGGATAAATCATAAGAGTAGGGTAGGAACAATAATATGGAGGGTAGACATAAAACCTAAAAGACAGAAACATAAAAACTACGAAGTATGTAGGTACCTACTTATATACATACCTTTCCCCCAAGTTTACAAAATATATTTAAATGGTACATTTATCGCCAACAATTTTGCATTTACTTAACATTAACATTATACAATATACATTGATTCAGGCCTTTCATAGGGGCCTTTTGTATGAGATACAACTTTACTTTTAATCTTACCCCCAGAATAGCCAGACTCATAATCACTGGGTATACCTAAAATCTTCGCCCATTTCTCCGGACTCGGTATTTCAATTATTTCGCCACTCGAGCCCGTATCTCCCATTTCCCCATCTCGATTTTCCATTTCGAAACTGGCCTCTTCATTATTCACTTCTTCCCACTCTCAGTCTGCATTTTCTGTGAATTTCTTTTTAACCAATTGGTAGATGTGTCGGTTGACAACATTACCAACACCCGTTGCAACTTGATAATTGGATGGCCCTTGCCTTTTAACCACAGTACCAGGCAACCAACAAGGTCCACTTCGGTAATTTCTATACATCACACTTTGGCCCACATTAGTTTCTCGAGTTACAATATGAGCATTATTGGTAATCTGTTGATCAGTTTTATTTTGAACATGATTATCCGGATGTATAACATCTAACAAGGTACGTAGGCGCCTGTTCATCAAGAGTTCAGAGGGACTCTTGTTAGTGCAAGGAGTTACCTGCATTCCTAGTAGAATTCGAGGAATCTTAACATCCCAAGAGTTGTCATCCATTTTGCGCAACTTGTCTTTAACAGTTTGCACCATCCTTTTGGCCAACCCGTTAGTTGCAGGATGATAAGGCGCTGTGTTGATATGTTTTATTTTCTTCGCGTATCCAAAAATTGCTTAACTTCAGCTGACACAAAGGACGTTCCGTTGTCGGAAACCAAACTCTCACACAAACCATGGATAGCAAATAAATGTCTGAGGTGTCTGATGACCTTTCTCGCTGTCAGATTGTTTACTAAGATCAGTTCGGGCCATCTGGAATATGCGTCTACAACAATTAAAATATATCAATGTGCCCTGGCGGCCGAGAGAATGTCATGGTCACTCAAATGTCTCGCTGGTGGTGGCGTGTGTGTTGAACCTCGGCTTGGGGCGTCACTGGGGGGAGGACAGCAAGGTGGGACAGAAAGCTAACTTATTTATATCGCCAAATAAAAGTGGAGCATGTGCTTTAAAAACGGAGAGTGCCTGGCAGAATTCAACTGCTCCGCTCGCAATCCGCTCACTTCGTTTGACGACTTATGCCTACGCTAATTCACGTAGTAATTTCCTCAGTGCGCCACCCACAATTATCGCAGAGTTGCGTTGGTGCACTTGTCTGCTACGATTGAATTTACCGCCCCCCGAAGATGGCGCCAGGGGCGTGGGCCCCGGTTTGCCCCCCCCCCCCTAGATCCGGGGCTGAGTACACATTAGATAAAAATGGTCACTAATGGTTATTATTATTTATCAGTTTATTAGTCCATACAATTACAAATTTAAAATAATACGCAGAAAACAATATATTTCTACAATTATTTACCAAAGGCATAAATTGAAATCTTCATACCCCTAAACTTAAGAAATGCTAAGTTTCCCATACAAACGACGGGGTCCGATTGGGCCGATGCCTGCCAGGGTCGCGGATTGTTCGAAAGAGTTACCGTGACCCAGGCGCACAGGCAACTGAAGGAACATTGGTGGGTTTTAGTCAGTAAAAGTCTGACACGCCCTCCCACTCCGCCCAGAGCGGGAGAAGTTATTTGATGATTACCCAACCAAAAATAAAAAAGATGTTTTGGCATACTACTTAAAACCTGGAAAAGAATCGCGTTTAAAAAAAAAACATTTCTTGTTTTTTTTTTGCACTAGACTTCCAGTTTTAAATAGTATGCCAAAAAATCCTAAATGAATCATAGAAAAATCACCTACGAGGGAATTAGGGGCAATTGTTAAATGGCTGAGTTATCATTATCACCGATGTTATTGTCAACACCACACATTTTTTTTTTTAAATTCTATGCTAGTTGTTTGTACTCATATTCAATATTTTTTAATATTTTTAAGCATATACTTAGTCATCTAAAGCACATCGTACAAAAAAAAACACCACTTAAAAAATCAAATGATAATGTCTTTGAAAGCCGAATTTCAGCACACTGTGCGCCGTGAGCATTCGCGGCATTCATCTTGCACTGAATTTTGAAAGGTCATGAAGAATTTACTTTCACTGTACTAACGGAGAGGTGGGTCATCTGCTAACATTTTCATCTTCATTCGGGCATCCTCCAGTATAAGCTTTTCAACTTTTTTCACGTTTTCTTCCGTAGAGGCAGTACCGGGTTGCCCGAGCGAGTGTCGTTTTCAATACTCTCTCTGCCCCTTTTAAATTCACTTGACCACTTTTGAACAGTAGATAACGAATGTGCAGAATCTTGGTAAATAGCTACCATCTCTTCGTGAATCTTTTTTGAACTTTTCCTTGTTTGCTATGGAATTTAATTAAAGCGTGGTGCTCGATTTTCTTCAATATTGTCGTGTTAGCCATTCCAGTTGTCGTTAACTAGGGATAACTAGCAAAATGATGATCACAACTATATGAAATTTTACCTTTATACCCTTAGATAATATCATTAAGTAATTCGGTTTAAAGATTCTTTATTTATTCTATTTTAACTATATGTTTTCTATTGTTAAGGTATGAGGAGAGGATATTATACATTTCTCCGGTGATTCCAATGCTTTAATAATAGAATTTTGTGTGATACCGTGTCAAAAGCCTTTTTGAGGTCAATAAAAATACCGAGTGCGATGTTTTTTTTGTCGATATTTGTTTTAATAGTGGTGACTAAATCGATTGTGGTGCACAAAGTGTTTGATTTGGGTCGGAAACCGAACTGCCGATTATAAATATAATTAATGTCGTTTAGGTATTTTTCTAGTCTAGTGTAAATTAATCGTTCAAAAACTTTTGACAGTACCGGTAATACCGATATGGGTCGATAATTCCCGGGATCTGTTTTTGTGCCAGATTTGTATATAGGGTTGAGTTTCGCAATTTTGAGGGTATTTGGGAAAGTACTACTTTTAAAACAGTTAGTGTACAATTTGCTAGGTTGGCCGCTATTAGGTTTTTTATGCATTTAATAGTTTTAGTGGTGATGCCATCAATTCCTGAGCTACAGCTTGGGTCCAAATTATCAATTATTCTTATAATTTCAGTGCTAGTACAAGGCGTGAGAGTAACTAATTGATTTGTGATAGAGTTGTTGTGAATTGTGGTGTATGTTAAGTTATTGTGGAATTTATGTGGTATTTGAGTGGCTAGGAGTTTCCCTACGGACGCAAAAAAGTTATTTGAAAGTTTCGCATACCTCGATACTCGTACCTTACTAAGTAGTAGTTTTCGTTGTTTACGTTTAGCTTAGGTGTGTTGCAGGTGGTGACCGGATTGTTATTAGATAGATAGTTGATTAAGGACCACATCTTCTTTGGGTTTGATTTGCATTTAGAGAATTTGTTAACAAAATATTGTCGTTTTTCTTTCTTCATAAAGTGTTGCACTTCGTTTCTCTTTGTTATAAAATCTGTTCTAAAGTCAAATTAATTAGTAAAATTAGCCCCTCGTACCTTTGCATTTTATGAAATTCCTACTTTAATTTTTTTTTGCTTTCGTTTCGTTTTTGAAACATTGCGATTTTATAATTCTGCACGTCACGTTATCATGGCTGTCGACGTCAACGATGGTATCGTTGATGTTGAAACATTGGTGCATGTTATAACGTTATCATGGACGACAAATGTATATTTCCATACATTTTACTTCCCAATGTTATCATGATGCCGTGGACGTCCACGATCATTTCGTCACGTTAGAAATTATAAAAGGGCCCATTTTTTTTGAATTTGTAGCATAGCAGAACTGAAAGAAACAAACCAGCGCTTGGCGGAACGGATACAGCAGCTGAACATGAGGCTGTGCTCTGCCAAACAGTTCTCGAAAATGACTCCGCCGCAGACGTCGACTTCCAGGCGTTTCCGGTCCGTCACTGCTTCGCCGCCAAAAAAGTAATAAATTATTTATTAATTTAGCAGTTTGTGTACACCACATATATAGACAAGAAGAAAAAAATATACCTACCTA
Organism: Griposia aprilina; assembly: GCA_916610205.1. Classification (NCBI taxonomy): domain Eukaryota; kingdom Metazoa; phylum Arthropoda; class Insecta; order Lepidoptera; family Noctuidae; genus Griposia; species Griposia aprilina. Next base: position 26,328,579 of record OU744284.1, read on the forward strand.
CGCGGCAACTTGTGAACCTCCTTGTTTTCATCGGTTAAAAAAGTACAAAGGTGATTCGAATTTCTAAAGAAATTTTTCCCAGTATACCTATATAGAAAGAGATGTAGACATCGTGTGTAAGAGTAGAATGAAATAAATAAAACAAAAAACTATTCACTTATTTAAATTCATACAGTATACATACGTACATACTTATATTTATATATGACTAGCAAACCCGGCGAACTCCGTTTCGCCACCAGATGGCTTCGTTTTATGTAACATTTCGTTTGGTGATTAAAAGATGAAGAAAAATTTTTTTTTGTTTAATATTTGAAAAGGAAAAAAAATATTTCATTTCACAACAGTAATGAATTCATTTCGATTACAAAAATGAAGTGTTATTTAGTTGAACTTCTCTAAGTAAATGAAAGTGAATCCAAAGTAAATACTGAATCGAAGCGTTATAGGTGTCCGCAAATTATCCGTTTCATTGAAGTGCTCTTTGGTAAACCACATTTTTTGTTTTTTGGTCTGACGTTAACACAAACAAAGCGGATGGTTTCCCAACTCGTGAACACGCAACGTATAACTGCCCATGTAAAAAACAATGATTTTCTAAATTTATTCCGCAAACACTAAACGATTGGCCTTGCGATTTGTTAATTGTCATTGCGAACGCAAGGCGAACTGGAAATTGCAATCGTTTGAAATCAAACGGAAGATCAGTCGGAATCATTGGTATTCGAGGAATACATACATTTTCACCTGCGTACTTTCCGTTAATAATGGTTGCCTCAATCAAATTCGGCATAAGTCTTTTTACCGAAAGTCGAGTACCGTTGCAAAGTCGCGGTGGATTCAAATTACGCAATATCATAATAACTGTACCAACTTTGAGTTGCAAGTTATGTGGTGGAAATCCTGGTAACTCCAGAGAGTTCAAAAACTCCGTTGGATAATTTACTACATCATCGGGATTTGTTATGGAATCAACGGATTTGTATGTCACCAAATCGCCAGAAATTTTTGATTGAATGGTGAAATTCAGTGCGTGTACATCATTATTCTTTGCGGCAAGAATTTCTCGTTGACTTAACCAAGCATAATTCTGATAATTCTCACTAATGTTTAGGAAAACATTTTCAATAAGAGCTAATTGAGAGTCTACAAATCGGCAAAAGTCACCATCATTAACGGTCATCATTAACGGTGGGTGCATTGAATCTTCGCACATGTTCACCTGTTGGGGTACAATCCGCTCTTATGACAAATTTGTGCGTATCCGATGGCATTCGTTCCAATGCTGTTTTGAACATATTAACCACAGCATTATTAGCGTGAAAAAATGCTTGCAACTGTTCAATAATTCGTCTCTTTAACTGTTGTGTTCCCTGTATATTGCACCGCACATTCAGCTGATCCACCATCGACGAAATGAAATATATTTGCAGAAATTGATGCGGTTCATCTGGTGTTGGCACCATTGAACCATGCAAATGATATATTTGTCCTTGTATCTGTAATTGCAAACAATCATTTGTTGAAGAATACGGTGTAACTTCTGATCGTGTGATGGTGTAGTGTGTGGTGTATATGTAGTTGTTATGTATTGCAATTCATTGTGTTGGTGTGAGTGATTGGTTATGTGTGTTGTATCTTTTACCTTGCAAGTCGGCATGAAGCCGCCTTCTCGAATGATATTAGCTCCAAAGGAAGTCATGCGAAAGCAGTTATTGTATTCAAGGATGTGTGGAAGAAAATGGCTGGAATCGGGATCACTTCCATCGAACAATGGTTTCAGTAGCTGTGGTGGTGTAAATAATGGATCTAGTTTGACTTTTCCACTTGCGCAGCACAATCCAGCCGTTTCTCTTTTGAACTTTAACGCATTGCAATATCGGCATATAGTCGTCATTGGTCCAATATCTAAATTTTCATCATCACTGTAGTTCGCAGTGGGATCATATTGGAATGCCAAGCGATTGTATGATGCCAATGATCTTCGTGTGCTCACGCGTTGTCTCAATCGGGCATTTTCTCTTATTATATTTTGTCTTTCTTTGCTTAAGTTCTGTGAATACACTTGTTGCTGGCTTGCATGTCTTGTGCGGCGGCCGATGTTCGCACGTCGTCCTCTAGGTATTTTGGGCTATGGACAGAGTGGTGAATTTAACCTCAAATGCACGATCCACATAATTTACACAGTTCAACTTACGACCTTAAAGACAAATGCCTGCTGTTGAAATTGAATAAAAATTTGCACAATATACGTTATATGTTTTTTTTTACTTTTTTTTCACAATTTCACAGTGAACACAATACCGGTTTGTCACATGAAATTAACTGAGCAGAGAACAATGAGTAGCTGTCAAACAATGTATCACGCACCGGCGCCATCTACTTAAAATGTTGGTTTGTCCTGAATTTTTCCTGAATTTTCTTTGCCATAAACCTCACGGAGCCCGAGACCTTTACAACGAATGCAAAACCGTGGAAATCGGTTCGTGCGTTCTGGAGTTATAGCGTCAGGAAGGAATACCCGACTTATTTTTATATAGTAGATTTTGCATAATTTGCTGTGTGAAACAAAGGGAACAGTGATATTACAAAAAAAAAAAAAAATACTTTAATTGCGGAAGTCGGTGTCTTTGGTTTTGTATTTTCGGTTTTTGCCACCGACTTCCGAAATGAAAGTTATTTTTCACTTTTTTTGAGTTTTTTATGGAAGTCGGTTATTTTTATGTAAAAAGTTTTTCATTTCTAGTGTTTATCGGTGGAAAGTTGTTAATGGCTATCAATTGCATATTGTTCAAGAACACTGTATAATGCCTCCCGCAACCAGGCGCGACGCGACAGCCCGACACAAAGGCGCCGCACGTCGCGCGGCACGCGGTGCCTTTGTGTCACGCTGTCGCGTCGCGCCAGTTTGCAGGAGCCTCGTTAGCTGTAAGTTTCCCGAATAGAATAAAATTAAAATAAAACACTCTCTGATGCTTCGCATCATGAGTCGTGCAATAAACTACAATTTTGAGCCATTTGGGGTCAAAACGCTCGGGTCATGGGGCCCGACTGCGCGTCTCCTTTTTTAGGAAGTGTCTCGCCGACTGATCGATAGTTGAAGTTAGCGGGACATAATTGCTGGGTCGTTCTTTGGCCAAAGAATTAGCATTGCCTTTCAACGTGGCAATGCTGCCAGTCTTCAGGGCACGTTTCAGGATGACAGCGATGCGGACAAGTACTTCGACGCCTTAGTGGCCTTTTGATTTTGTATTTATTCGTATAGTTAGTTAATCATTTAATTTAAGTACCTAGTGTAAACAGTTGTGTTATTTTTTTAAATAAAAATATGTAATTCTTCTGCACGTATGTATGTCACTGAACTCCTAAACGGCGGGACCAATGTTGATGTTTTTTTTTTGTGTGGGTGCTTGAGTGAGTCCCTGGATGCTTTAGATTGACAATTGGACCCGGTAGGTGGTGCTGCGATCGAGTTCCAGGAAACAGAACAAAGTCTTTCCGCTCAGCTAGTTCCTTAAGAATGAACAACTAAATCGGGTACAAAGTTATAATTATTTTATTAAGAGCTTTAACATCATTCGGAGTATGAGTTAAAATATAAAAACTGGCTCGAAGGTTTCTGCTTGTACCATAGTATGAACTCATTTTGTAATGACGCCGTTTGGTTTTGCTAGACTTTATAGTAGCTCCCGAATCGCATCGAATCGCTCGGATTGAGTGGAAAAATGAAAGGGAACCTTTTCCCCACAGAGGAACAACAGTGGCTGCAAATAATAATAATTATTAACAGAGTTAAAGGCTAATGCAAAGAAAATCTTTGTTACAGGCACAATTGTCTTCCTAAAGATCAAAATAATGAAAAAGTCTGCAAATTGTCGACCGCTAGCCAATGGGAAGATAGGTTTGTGTGAATTAAAATTATATAATTTAATTTATTTGACTGTTGATATAATTACATTTTATTGATTAAACAATAAATTCCAGAACTCCACGGAAAACCACTCAAACCCAAATCATTGTGCCATATTTTTATTTTTTTTTTGGGTGGGAAATCATCGAATGACCTCTCCCGCTCTGGGCGGAGCAGAAGGGCGTGTCAGACTCTTACTGACTAAAACCCACCCGTGTTCCTTCAGTTGCCTGTGCGCCAGGGCCACGGTAACTCTTTCGAACAATCCGCGACCCCGGCAGGCATCGGCCCTATCAGACCCCGTCAATTATGCTGACGTCTCTTTGAGGCGCGCGTGGAAGACAACGCGCCGTCGACCCGAGCCTGGTCCGTACCGGACGGCGAGCTGCCCATTGCTCGCCGTCCGCAGGCCCGCGCCTACGGTGGCCGGGAGTCGGCTATCGACTCCCGACGCCCAGGGTGTCTCCTCCTGCGGCGACTAGGGGAGTGAGGGCGCAATGATTGCCTCTCCCTCACGCGCTCCGCCTCCTCCTTCGCGAGCATTACTGCTTCGCAGGAGGTGACTGCTTCCCATTCCCTCTCGCTCCGTACCATGGCCTGAGCCAGGGCCGGACGCGAGAGATCGCCGCCGCCGATCGCCGCCACGAAGACACGGCGGTGCTCCGCCTAAGCCGGGCAGACCTCCACCGTATGCTCCACCGTGTCCTCTGGTCGATCCACACAATGACAACACCCGGGCGTTTCCTCCCGCCTTATCCGAAACAGGAACCTCCCGAAACAACCATGTCCGGTGAGGACCTGCGTCAGGCGGAAGGTGAGGACGCCGTGGCGCCTCTCAAGCCACTCCTCAAAGAGGGGACTTACCGCCGCAATTGTGGCGTGCCCAAAATCATTGTGCCACTTGAGAAGTGTGTTTTAATAATTTAATAAAACATTCAAATAAAAGACAAATTAAATATATTCATTGCCATTTACTCAACTATATACTTTAGCGTTCTGTATTCTAAGTTGATTTTCGAGTGCCCGTTTATAATCAAAAGGTTCTAATTTTGTTTCTTATAACCGAATTGGATCTTTAGCATGTGACACTGAGTTGTGATTCCAAAGCATGATAATAATTTAAGATTCCGATTTCAAGTTTAGTGTTGAACTTTACACGTTTAGCGTTGAACTACTTTTTGAACAATCATTAAATATTGAAGTAATATTTCAGGAGGCCCTCGGAATCAGATCAACCATGTGACGAAAATAAATGTAGATGTCTCATGGAAGAGTTGAAAGTTAAAATCGTCACTTTACAAGATGTAAGAGGTATTTTTAATAAGTAGACATAAACAACATAAACATAACATCACGCCTGTATTTCCCAAAGGGTTAGGCAGAGGTGTACCTATAGTACACCCACATTTCTGCCGCGCTAACGAAGAATACAATAACTCGATTTTGACACTTCCGAGAAAAACGCGCTCAAAGTTTTGAACTTTCATAGTGAAGTATAAGTTATTGCGTTCTTGCTTACTGAAAAACCCGAATTCCTGAAGGATTCATAAAAAGTTACTTAGAGAGAGTTAATAGATCTCGATTCGCTGATTCCGAATATATATATAACTCAAAATCGTCCAAAATCGAGTTATTGCATTCTTCGTTAGCGCGGCAGATTTCGCGCCATAAGTAGATAAACATTTTAAACACAATATTCATCTAGATTGTTTTATTGTTTACTAGCTTTATCCGGCCCGGCTTCGCACACAGCACTAAGTAACTAACACCTACCCTACCTAACTACCGTACCTACTTACCCTACCATACCTACCTACCTACCCACCCTACCTACCCACCTACCGCACCTACTTACCCTACAATACCTACCTACCCTACCTACATACCTACCCTGCCTACCTACCTACCTCTTCTGTCTCATTCATTCGCTTTAAAAATAAAATATATATACAGACCTTTTCCTGACAATAACGAACACAACAAAAATTGAATTATCCAATTTAGTGAAATCGTTCGTCGTCGTCGTTATTCATTTTTATTTATAAATTAGTGGTAAGCGCCTGCCAATATTATAAAGGCAATATTACGTGAAGTAACTACTGGCATAATCTTTTTGATTGCATAATCCAAAAGCATGGATAACTTTTTCAATAGGTCTCTAAGAGAGCTCGAATCGTTGATTCATATTTAGTTGAAAACTTCGCACAGATAGTGATTGGTTATCAATATAAGTAGGTACTGGCGCACCGCTTGATTTCCTTTCAACTCCAATCGATACAAATCTGAATGAAAACGTTAAAGCCGCGTAGACTTGTAAATCCCTAAGGACCTTAGCACACCTCCGACACGAAAATAATGAAACGAAACCGCTTAACAAATTCCGCTGCCAAACTACACTCGGCGTCACAAAAATCGCACCTCTATAACGATTAATAGAGTTAAAATAACTTTGAAGGGAATTCTTCAAAGTCATTTTAACTCTATTAATCAATGGTAGGCATATGACTATAAGGTATCATTCGAAAGGCAATTTATTTAAATTTCGGAATAAATCAATAGATTTGGTTTTTTAATTACCAGGAAATAAGCTGATGCAAATGATTAAAAAGTTAAATTTTATTTTATCAGCAAAAATTACAACAAGATCCTTAAAAAAACAATTTAAAACCTAGTGTGACCCCCCTAGCCCTGATGACTGCTTCCATGCGTTCTCTAATGGACCTAATTAATGTGACAACAGTCTCTTGAGGAATGTTGTCCCATTCTGCAACGACGGCATCTTGGAGGTCTTGGAGCTCTCGTTTAATCCGAGAAGAGCACAGCCCTGCATTGGTCTATTGTCCAATCCACATGGTCACGGGCAAATTGTAACCGGTCTCTCCTATGCTGTGCAGTTAATTTCAGCCCTGTAGCGGCCCTGTGAGCTGCAATTTTTTTCTCCCGCATTCTTCTTCTAATCGTGGAGACGCTTACAGAAGTTCTGCGAGCTGATCGCAGTTGTTGTTGCAGCTCAACAGCGTTGCAGAACCGATTACGTGAAGACGTCGAAACAATGAAGCGATCGTCTCTTTCGGATGTGCACCGTTGTCTTCCAGTGGCTCTGGAAAACAACGGTGCACGGTCTTCGGATATAGCCACCAGTCTCTTGGAAGCGTTGGAACACTCGTCGAACAGAAAAACGCCTCAAGTTCAGTTGCCGAGCAACATTACATTGCCGCATCCCTGATTGCAGTAGTGCAATGACTTGAGCGGCTTCATCTGCAGTGGTGTCCATCTTCTGGGGTATTTTTCTTGCTGTAGCTGTTCACCTGTGTTCACTTCAAAGGTTGGATAGCGAATGACCCACATTTAACCCGGGTCGTCCGTTTTGTACCCGTGCAATTAGTGGCCGTTGTAATGCGTATTTTGACAACATTTTTTGTAACGTTACGTGCTAATGAAATCTGTTGTGTTTAGGAATTCTAACTGTTGTTAATTTAAAGGTCGTTAAACATACTTTCAATTGATACCAATATTAATTGGGTTTAATGTATTCGTTGATGGCGGGGCATTGAAACTAATTTTCGGAGAGTTGCGATTTTTGTGACGCCGAGTGTACATTTACTAGTACTACTTCGATACTTTACGGAATTAGAAAAATAGGGGAAATAAATTGATCATCACCATCGGTAAATGACACAATAGATCCTTGATCTTTAAGTTGTTCGATAGAAGTTAACATTTCAGTCCTTGCGCATGGTGGATTGCATGGTTACACAATTTGGAGGTAGGGGGGTTTGAATAAATGGTAATTTATAACCCTTTACTATGTTCAATAATTGGGCATCTGTAGTTATATTAACTGTGTAAAAAACGCTGAATATGACCAGCGTATGGTACCTCTACCGACGGCTGCGACGATCCTGCGCGCGGTTCGGCTACGGCGTCCTGCGACTGGCGCTGGCGGCGCTTGGCGGCCGGCCTGTCCGCGGGCAGGTGGCGGGTAAAAACGAGCTGGCGCATGGGGCACTCGCGCTGCCCTGTGCCGCTTGGTTCACGGGGAGGCGCCCGCGCGTTTCTCTGCGCTCCCGTGGTATTGGTTCGAGGTGTAGGCTGCTGTAATGGGATCGATTTCTTGATCTGTATATCTAGACATTTCCAACGATTTTGTCGTTTTGATATTTTCACTCAAATTATCGCCAAAGAGGAATTTTTCACGTTTCACACCTTGAATTATTGTAATAAAACTTTTATCCAGCATTGGAATAATAAGTCTTCTGCGGTTCATCGTTTCCTCGTAATGAAGGTCCTGTAGAGTCTGGTTTATCTCTGATATTTGTTTGATAATATTAATTTTACTGAGATCTTTACATATTAACTTCGCTGTTAAATTAGCTAGGCCAGCAATACCAGAACCTAATTTGTAAGAAAGTAGATTGAAAATACAAAAATAAAATAAAATGGCAACAATAATAATAATACTCAAATAAAAATAAAATAAGCAAATCAATTTATCAATAAATGTTTTTTTTTTTAAACGCTTATCTCTATTTTTGTAGGTTCATTGAGAACAGATGCAATTTCGGCATTCAGCTTTGGTACTTCAGCCAGCTGAAAGTTTCCTGGTATCAGCGTTTCAGTCAACCGATTCTCCTTTTGATTCTTTGCTAAGCCTTCGAATAGGATTTTACCCCAACGTTCAGAGATCTCCGCAGGTATATTTTTCCTAAAGGTTTCCTCTTGACTGTCTGTTTTGATTCTCCTAGGATTGCCGAAACTTAGGAATCGGATTTTTCTCACCCTGAGATTTTTCGTGAGGTACTTCTGATTTTTCCTTGGAAGAGATCTCAGGGATAACTGAGCCGGTTGTAGGCGCAGGTACCTCGACCACTGATGCGGGTAGGCGCTGTGCAGTACTGTTTTTATGGTTGCTGACGTCATCACTGTCCGTACCTTTATCGTGAGGTTCGAACTCCACTTACTCATGTTTATCGTAGGAGTCGTCCTCAGGATCTAATAGGAGATACCAAGCTATTTAGGCAGTTATTTACTTCCTGGGTGACATCTCGTGCCATCACATTATGGAAGATAGGTAGTATTTATTTTTAGATGACATCGCGTGCCAACACTGAGAAAATAATGGTATCTATGACCTACCGGATCAATGAGTCGTCTTAGTATCAATTCTGATATAATTCCTAAATGTCTGGGTGACATCGCGTACCACCACGTTAAGGGGCATGCGCCAAGGTAGCCCGCGAAATTAAAATTTTCTTACGTTTTTTTGCAATTTGCAGGTCAGTATCAGTTTCTATGGTGATCTAAATAGGATTCGCAACCGTATCAAATATGGCATTACAGAATTATAATCATTAGAATCAGCAATACAACTCCTTAAGTTAGAATTGCCCTCAAATGTCATGATTTCATGAAATAGGGTAATATGAACTTATAAAGATGTATTGCTGATTCTTATGATTATAATTCTATAAAGCCATATTTGTTACGGTCGCGAATCATATTTTAATCAAAATACAACCTGACAGTGACCTACAAATTGCAAAAAACGTAACAAATATTGAATTTCGCGGGCTACCCCGATGGTTCCGCCTTAAGAAATTAGGCAAACTTTCATTTCCGGATGACATCGCATTGGCACCACTAAGGAAATAAACCCATGTTGCATCTGTACATGCATTAATGAACTTTATTTCCTGTGCTCATCTCAGACTATACCCTAATTTAACGCTATCAAACTGCAAAAATACATAAAACTAAAAAACACTAGATACCTTCACTTTGATGTGTCGCCGGCGATTTATGTCGAAACTTTTTTTTTTTTTCCAAACGTTTCATTTTTCTTCTAATCTCATCATCGGTTTTCTTCCTTGTTCTTTTGCCCATTTATACTTCAAAATTCACTGAAAACTCAAAAGTTTCACCTAAAAACAAAATATTTTGGCGGTACTCGCGTGGATAATGCAACACGGCAAACGAATGATTATGGCGCCCTTTGCTGGCAAGTGGTGACACTACGTAGTGAAGCCAGTCTCCGATCCTTACTTTATTTACTGATTTTTATTAGAGCTCTAAAATTTGTGTGATGATGCAGTCTAACAGAAAACGTACTACATGGTTTAAATCTCCGATGGTGATGGCACACCGCTTAGTTCTTAAAACCGTTGTAAGCCGCGTAGACAACACACAAGGACTCCCTTTATTAACCCGTTTATCTTAATATTCTACGTTTTTCTTATCTAGGAGCTCTTCAACGTGCACGACGAGTATTCAACCCGCATCGGTCGCCTAGAGACCGAAGTATCGGAAGTTCGCAAAGAGAACGTTCGCGTCTGCAGCGAACGTTCGGCAAGCGAACACGAACTGCAGAACACCGTCAAGCGAACTAGCAATATACTTGCACAATATAGATTGAGCGAAGCTAAATGTAGTAAGTGTGCTGTTTACCCATAAATAATGCTTTTGTCGTAACATAACATCACGCCTGGTTTCTCCGAAGTCTTAGGCAGAGATGTACTAATACACCCACATTTCGCCAGTTATATTTAAGTCCCATGTAATAGGGGGCGAGCCTTTACCATAAACCGGGCACAGATCCAGACTACAAGCTGTTACTTAGAAAATCCTCACAGAAAAACTCATTAACACTTTGCCCGACCCGGGAGTTGAACCTAAGACCTCACGCGCAGCTATCGCGCTTGCTACCACCACCAACAAGGCAACATTTGTAGTTGATGAACATATTAAAATTAGCACAGTACCCGGGCGTTTATATGACACGTGGAGGTTTAGAAAGACTGTCACAGGTATGACTCGTAAAGTCGACACTACGCCGAACTTACTACAAAGACGAACTTTTTCAAAAAACGCCATGTGCTACATTAATGTTAGTTTAACATGCTAACTTTACACGATGGCAGCCTGACGACTTAGGGCCCGTTAACACGGACCACAACCACACATCGCAGCGACAAAATGTGGGTAAGCAGTGGTTATGTGTGAATAGTCTCGCTGCAATTTCTTGCCGTTGCCTTGTCCCTAGTAGTTGCGATGTGGTTACGTAGTGGCCTTGGTGAGGATGGTATTGCCCACACTGTTGATTTAGACGATCAAATGTGCTCCCAGTGAATAAATTATTCATTTTCATACAAATTTGCGCCCGTTCACGTGTTGTGGTGTGGTAGTGATTGTGGTACGTGTGATCGGGCCCTTAGTATGCATGCAGACCAAATAGAAAAGCAGGTTTTACGACATTGAATAATTAACCTTAATTTTTTGTGTCTTATAGCGCAAACGAGGCGACGCTCGAGCCCGTTTACATGGATATTTATATATTAGGTTGGGGAAAAAGTCGTTTCGCATTATAGTATGTATGAACTTGTAATAAAATCTCTTTGTATCTGGCTGGTTTTGGTTTCATTGAAAGTTTAAATTTTAAAGAACATAATTCCAAATCCAAATTAGGAAAATGTGTGCTTTTCATTTGTTTTTCGTACTGTCAAGATGAGTGAATCTAATGAAGAAATTCGATACATTTTAAAATTTTAGTACAAAAAAGGTAAAAATGCAACGCAAGCCGCGAAAAATAATTGCGATGTTTATGCACCTAGTGCAGTGTCTGTGAGAGTAGCACAAATTTGGTTTAAGCGTTTTCAATCCGGAAATTTTGATGTCAAAGATGCACGTCGCTCTGGTCGCCCTATTACGGATAAAATGGATGCCAGTTTTGAAAAAGTGGAGCAAGATCGGCATATCAGTCGTTACGACGTAACTGAAGAACTGGGAATTGACCACAAAACAGTTTTGGCACATTTGAAAAAAACTGGGTACACAAAAAAGCTCGATATTTGGGTACCTCACGAGCTCACTGAAAGAAACCTAATGAACCGTGTACTCATTTGTGATTCTTTATTACGACGTAATGAAACCGAACCATTTTTGAAGAAGCTGATAACTGGTGATGAAAAGTGGATCGCGTACGACAAGAACGTGCGAAAAAGGTCGTGGTCAAAGGCCGGTCAGGCTTCACAGACAGTGGCGAAACCCGGGTTAACTCGCAACAAGGTGATGCTGTGTGTGTGGTGGGATTGGAAGGGCATTATTCATTATAAGCTGTTACCACCAGGCGGGACCATCGATTCTGAACTCTACTGTGAACAACTGATGAGATTAAAGCAAGAAGATGAGAGAAAGCGGCCGGAATTAATTAACAGAAGGGGTGTGGTTTTTCATCATGATAACGCTAGACCTCACACATCTTTAGCCGCTCAGCAAAAATTAAGCGAGTTTGGCTGGGAGGTGTTAATGCATCCACCGTATAGTCCTGACCTTGCACCTTCAGATTTCCACCTGTTTCGGTCTCTTCAGAATTCTTTAGGCAGTGTCAGGCTAACATCACGAGAGGACTGCCAAAACCACTTGTCGCGGTATTGTGATCAGAAGTCCCAAAATTTCTATAGCAATGGGATCATGTCCCTACCTACAAGATGGCAAAAAGTTATCGAACAAAATGGTACCTACATACTTTAGTAAATAAACTATATTAAAAAATGTTTTGAATTTTCTTAAAAAATACGAAGAAACTTTTTCCCCAACCTATTATGTTTGCACTATAACTAAAATAAAGTATAGTTTTTAATATCATAAGAAAATCCTCGTTGGCCTGCGGTTTCTTTAAAGTAACCTACCACCAATATTTGTTATTAATTTTGCACCCTTAACATTACAGATGAGCTTACTACTGAACTAGCAATTGAAAAAAGGAAGGTGGCTGAACTAGAGACTCAGTTGAAAGCTGTCAACATGTCGGACAAAGTCAACAAGACCATCGAAGAACATTTGAAAACCATACAAGTGAGTAGATTATTATTATTGTTCTATTTCCGAGTCTGAAGCATTAAAGGGGAAGCGCTAAGGTAGACCGCGAAATTCAATTTTCATTTAACGTATATATTTTTTACAATTTGTATATCGAGAGTCAGGTTGTATGTTGATTAAAATATGATTAGCGACCGTAACATATATGTATTTACAGAATTATGATCATTAAAATCATCAATACAACTCTCTAAGTTCAAATTACCCTAACAAATGACAATTTCATGAGATCATGACGGGGAAAAGAGAATCAATACTTGAGAGTCACTAAGAATGTACCTAACTAGTTTCAACCAGTTAAATGGCTCTTAACTAGTTTTAAGTACTTAATGCTTGAATATTGAGTGAGGTTCTGTCACGGAACAGAAAAAACAGTGGAAGTGCAAAGTAGGCGTGGCACGCGTGCCACAAATAAGCGTAGTTACGCTTACTTGATCTCAGTCGTGTTCTAACATCGCGTCGAGTCGCTAGTCTTGCGATAAATTAATTTTTCCATAGCTATGCCGCATTGTTCGATTTTGGAGTGCAAAAATGATAGTAGGACAAAACATTCAAAAAATGGAGTCGTTTCGTACCATCGATAAGTACGATTTTGTTTGTTGTCTAATAAAATCTATGTAAATTTCAATTCAATCAAATTTCAATAAAATCAACCTTATGTCATTCAAATAAAGTTTATCTTGGTTTGAATGTATTCATTATTTTGTTCTCGAAAGTTCTTAGCTACTCAATTAGTGATGTAGTCTGGTCGGATGTTGATTTTATCGATTCATATCGATAAAAGAAAATAAGTAATTTAATATTTATTATAAACATTATGATATACTTACGCTGAAAACATTCAGCGTAAGTATAGAGGTATGAGGAACAGGGTGTAAAACTCACTCACACTCTATCGAAAAGGGAGGATCCTCCGACCAGACGGGTGTTGTGTCTGGTGGGCAACTGCCCGACGGTTGATGTCGGGACGTTGTATATATGCTAGTCGCGCGGTAAACTCTGCTTGCGCGATGCAGTATTTGCGTGACGTCAGTATGACGTGTAGCTCGCATGTGGCGATGTTGTAACCGCTACATCACTCCCCTCCGGAGACCGGAGGTCGATAGTGGGCTGAGTCTTGTATCTTGCGATGCTTGCCAGGGCCAGTTGAGGTTCCAGTAAGTCGGAACCAGATGTCGCATAGTTCGCGGTGAGTCGGAACTGTCTGCGAAGTTTTCCCCAGTGAGTCGGGGTGGCGCTGCGTTATGCTCCAGTGCGTCGGATGTGGTACAGCGCCGGCTTGAGGCTGACTGCTGGCGTCGACCAGGAAAGGGATTAAGAGCTCTTCTTGTTGACCGGCCGAAAGTGCAGTGTACTGTGCCAAGGTTGCTGATGAGGCTGAGGGTGATGGCCAGGTATGCGCGGTCGCTGCATGCTGGTGGTCAGGATACCCGTTGAAGCCGTGCGTGCTGGCTGGCTGGGTGACTCGCCGCTCTAAAGCCTGCGGAAGTGATGATGATGTGATGATGCGCTACATAAGTATTTATTTATTTGGGATTTATTAATTTAGGTAAAACACATTAATATATGTAAATAAATAATTTATATTAGTACTTAAACATTTTATTTTTAAATAATACGTACTACGTTATTTGTCCTACAGTTTTACTGAACTCCCAACGAGTCTTATTTTTTTTCGAATTAAACAAGAAATCGATTATCCATCGATATCGATAAAGTAATTTAAAATTCAACATGTTCTTCACTGGTCGAGTAGCAGTAGATAACGACCTATCACGCGAATATAAACCTTATGTTTAGCGTATTGAAGTTTATAATTGCGACCACTGAGAAAACCGCCATCTATGGTCGGGTAGCGGAATTTACTCGGCAATCGAATCTAGTTTGATTATAGATTACAAAACGTTATAAAAACTTTTTGCACTAAAGCAAAATAAATCCTATTTGTAGCGACTGAAGATTTATTCCCAGATGAAGGATCTGTGACATATGCTAGTTTTGACTAAAATTAAAACGACAAATCAAACGAATTGTTTATTTGTAGTGCATTGTATGATTATTAGTTTATTTGTGTGAGTTTTTTGCATTGCACTTCCACTGTTTTTCTGTTCCGTGGGTTCTGTAATACGGGTGTGACTGTAAGAGTTTTGTATTGATGGTAAGGTCCGACCGAGATCTCGGTTTCAGGGGGTCTACTCCCTGACGAGGTGGGCAAGCTCTTTGAAAGCAGACCGCCTCGTCGGGCGGCTGGTGCGGGTGGGGCCATATTTGGCGGAGAGCCAGTTTGGTTTCTGCGGGGGGTGCTCTTACGGTGGATGCCATCACGCGCGTGCTAGCCCTCACGACGGGGGATGCTGTGGCCCGGAGTGGGGTCGTCTTGGCGGTGTCTCTAGACATCGCCAATGCCTTCAATACCCTGCCCTGGAGTTGCATCAGGGAGGCACTCCGGTATCACCGGATGCCGACCTACCCCTGTCGTGTGTTCGAGGCCTATCTAACGGACAGGGCCGTCATCTACCCCGGTCACCAGGGAGAATGGAAGCGGCGAGAGATGTCGTTTGGTGTCCCACAGAGATCGGTCCTGTTGCCGCATCTGTGGGACATCGGGTACGATTGGGTGCTGCGCGCCGACCTCCCTAGCGGCGTCAGCGTGGTGTGCTACGCTGACGTAACGCTGGTCCTGGCGTAGGGGAGGTCGCACCAGGCGGCGGCCGAATTAATGATACGCGGGGTTGCGACAGTCGTTGAGGGGGTCCGGCAATTGGGACTCGAGGTGGCTTTGCACAAGTTCCAAGGCCATGTGCTTTCATGGTCCTCGGAACGCGCCACTCTGTCGGGTTCCCAAATAACGGTAGTAGGGGTTCACATTGGCGTCGAGTCGACGATGAAGTACCTGGGACTCGTCCTCGACAGCCGCTGGAACTTCGTTGAGCATTTCCGACGTTTGGCTCCCAGACTGAAGCGGGCCGGAGCTGCCTTGAAGCGGCTCCTGTTCAATCTAGAGGGTCCAAACGCTTCCTGCCGGAAGCTCTACGCGGCGTTCGTCCGGTCCATGGCCCTATACGGAGCACCGGTGATGGCGCGTTCATTGAGGTGCCGACCAGCCCGCCGCCGGTTGAACGCGTCCCAGAAGGTCATGGCCATCCGAATGGTCAGGGGATACCGCACGGTTACCTGCGAGGCGGCGAGCCTCCTTGCCGGATTGCCGCCATGGGATCTGGAGGCAAAGGTCATGCCGGTTTTGATGTACTCTTTCGGCATACTCAAATGGACTCGGACCGAACTCGACGCCCTGGATAGGAGGGTCCGTACACTGCTGACCGCAAACCGGATGCATCACCCACAGTTATCCGTGGTGAGAATTTACATCCCGCGGAAGTGCGGGGGTCGAATCTTTTTAAATGCAAAGACCTTCCACAATCACGAAGTGTGCAGTCTCAGGGAATATTTTTTTTTATGACTCACCCCGCTCTCTGTGGCTAAAAATAACTGGCGCAAACCTGTAGGACTTACTACCGATGACTGCAAGGAGGTATGGCAAAGCAAGGAGCTTCACGGGCGCTTTTATCGGGCTCTTCACGAGCCCGATAAAAGCCCGTTGTAGATTTCTTAGCGTCCGTATCCTGACTACGTTTTGGTTACCTTTTCGGGCAAACTGACGGTTTTTCGTCTGTGCAGTTAAGGAAAGAAAGAAAAAAAAACCTATATTACGACGAACGAGCGAACGTTTACGTGGACGAAGTCATCTTGACGAATAACTACCGGCATAATATATGACATATTTAGAAAGACGGGACTCGTGTCGGGCATTCCACCGTCCGGGTGAGTACATCAGACATATTATCTGTGGTTGTTCTCGTCTAGCTAACGGCGAGTACTTGCACAGACATAACCAAGTAGCCAGGATTATTCGCCAGCAACTTGCTTTTAAATATAAACTTTTGGATTCTGAGGTACCGAATTACCAGTATGTGCCCGACCCAGTTCTCGAAAATGTCCATATCACGTTATACTGGGATCGGTCTATCATTCATTAACGACAAGACTATTGTCGCCAATAAGCCTGATATAGTGGTGATAAATCGATTAGCGCGCCAAAGAATGATTATAATCATTCTTTTTAATTTGTTTCTTTTTCTCAGCTTTCATGAGGTTCTCGTAATGTGGAATGGTAACATCAATAATTATTGATGTTACCATTCCACATTACGAGAACCTCATGAAAGCTGAGAAAAAGAAACAAATTAAATATCTCGACTTAACACATGAGGTTGTTGACATGTGGACTGTGAGCTGATTGAGCATTGTGCTGATTGTCGTATCGCCCAATGGCCTGATGGGCGAAGACCTCAATCAACATCTCTCGAGGCTCTCGTTAGGCGGTTGGATCCAGGGCCTGATTCAGAAAGCAGTACTCTTTGATACGGCTTGCATCGTGAGGAGGTTCCTGTCTCTGGAGTCCTAACCACCGGTAGCTGGGACCCTGCTTTCGATAACGGTGGACTACAATTTATTATATTTTTAATTGTTTTTTTAATGTGTTTATAAAAATATAAAAAAATGTATTTAATAAGTATGAAAATAAATAAAAGAAAAAATAATAATATTCATTTAATTCCATATATATATCCATATATATATAGATAAGTATCCATCCATAGAGTTAAGAGTTAAATACATTTAGAGTGGGATATTAGTTTACAATTACTAGTCTAATTATCACACTATCATGAGATCACCATGGATCATCATGGTTTGTCCTTGTTGTTTTTGGTATTTTAACAATTCTCGGTCTCGGCCGGGATCTTTTTTCGGTCTCAGTTCACTTAAAAAAAATAGTCTCGGTCGGACCTTAATCGATGGTTTTAATGATAATAATTCTGTAAATATTTTGTAACGATTGTGAATCATATTTTGATCAACATACAACTTGATAATGAATAGCAAAATGCAATAAAAGTAAGAATATTTTAATTTCGCGGGTTACTCTGGCGCCTTCACCTTAAGGCGCTGCGCTAAGGTAGCCCGCGAAAATCGAATTTACTTACGTTTTTTTTGCAATTTTCAGGTCAGTGTCGGGTTGTATGTTGATAAAAATATGATTCGCGACCGAAAAAAATATGACTACGGAATTATAATCATTAGAATCAGCAATACAACTCCTTATGTTAGAATTGGCCTAACATTTCATGATTTCATGAAATAGTCATTCAATAGGGTAATATGAACCTAGAGAGATGTATTGATGATTTTTATGATTATAACTCTATAAATAAATATTTGATACGGCCGCCAATCATATTTAGTTCACCATACAACCTGATACTGACCTGCAAATTGCAAAAAACGTAAGAAAATTTGAATTTCGCGGGCTACCTTGGCGCATCTCCCTTAAGACATGAGTATAGTTCATGCCAGCTTTCGGCATGAACTATACTCATATGCGTTGCTACGCCTGTCGAGCAACGCCTGTCGAGAGCGTAGCAACGTCTGGCTCAGCCTGTCAGATAACAAGCCCGTGGGAATATTCGGCACGGGCCATGGCAGGCCTAGATAGGCGTAGCAATGCCTGGCGCGGGTCGTCAGTTAACGGGCATTATTACATAACAATGTCTCATGGCGTGGTAAAAATGCGATGCCATTTAGCAAGCTGGTAAAGGAGTTTACTGACCAGAGAGATCTAGACATTTAGGTATCGCCCACAGAGCACGAAGACGCGTCGGCGGCTGCTGCCAGAAGCGATACTGTCAGCACTTTCTGTACAAACCAAGCGTGTCACTGTTTATTCGCACTTCGACACAAATGACGTCTAGAAACTGACGGCTTTGAAGGCGCTCCGTGATAGAAGATGTGTACTAAACGCACTTTGGGTGCCACGAATTATATTAGTACTGCCGTCTCTAGACGCTGCCGGGCGGCGTGACAAATCCGTGCTTCGCGGGTATCGCCACTCGCGGAAACTATTTTACTATTACCAGATTTCGTAAAACAGATGAACTTATGATGGAACCTCATGTCTTCCTTCAGGAAACTAATGGAGCATCAGATGATCATTTTCTGAAATGTAATTGCGGCTGTCTTCCTCCTCACCTTTCTCCTCGTGTTATGAACGAAAAGGCTTCAATTAAAGTATGTTCAATTAATTTATGAATACTTAGTGGGTCTTAGTCGACGGCTGAACCGGCTAAGGTGAAACCAACTTGATTCTGGTGAAGACTAATCAATATGAGCGTAGTTCGACTGAATGAATAAGCCCGCATGTTCAACGCGGCATCGTTAGCACCCATTCACACAGCATGGTCCTATACGATGTTTTCCAGTAAAAAGTGGAGAATACACGTCACCCTCCCTCTGTTCATACGCTTAAAAACAAAAGCAGTATGGAACTGCCATGTGATCCCAAAATTATACAAATAGTAAAATATCGTACTAGTCAACGTCATGTCTACGGGGCCTTTTCGTGAAGATTCATCACCATTATCATCCGCTTACAGCAGCATACTGCTAGATATAGGAGGCGTCTCCTATTGCACGCCATTTAACTTGATTTTCGGTAACTCTCATCCAGCTGCTACCAGCTATCCTGCGAAGATCGTCGCTCCACCTAGCCTGAGGGCGTCCTACCTTACGTTTGCCGATTCGCGGTCTGTACTCAATAACACGTCTATCCCAGCTAATATGGCCGGCCTATTGCCAGTTCAGCTTACTTATTTTGTAAGCTATCTCGACAACATTGGTTCTATGCCGGATCACCTCGTTCCGGATTCGATCCCTCACAGAGAGTCCAAAGATAGCCCGTTCCATAGCTCGCTGAGCGACCTTGAATTCATGGACCAGCCGACCCATGAGAGTCCACGTTTCGGCTCCGTAAGTCATAACAGGCAGGACGCATCGATTGGAGACTAGTATTTCTCGACGAAGCTTCCCAGACGCGGCCCAGCCCAGCTGAATTCTTTTGTTAGCGTCCCTCTCAAAGTTGTTCTTTCCAAACTGCATCAGTGTTTGCCCGAGGTAAACGTATTCTCGAACAACCTTGAGAGCGCCGCCATTGTCAGCTATCGGACGAAAACGTTACTCCTGGACAACTTCAGCCGGAGAGCATTGCGTACAGAAGAATCAACTAGGCCGTCGAACATCTGCTGCCATGAAGCTTGAAATCTCCTTTAAACGTGTTTAGCTTACAGCGTCTTACCGTACCTTCGTCGCGTCAACATGTTCGCTATGGAAATGTATTGATGTGTTTTACTTAAAGCGATTACTGTTATTGGTCTAAAGACATAATCGGTGATGTTTACGCTGACGCAAGACGATGCTACGTTTAATAGGAAGTCTCCTATCCCAGCCAAATCGCATATTATTTTAAGATTTCGACTAAACGCAACTTAATACTCGCTGTATTAATACAGCGAGTATTAAGTTGCGTTTAGTCGAAATCTTAAAATGTTTGAGCGAAAGACTAAAGCTGTTTTAGAAATTGTACTTTTACGTACATAAGCAGCATCCACCTCTCTCACCATCACGACCCATCTGTAGCGGTATCTACAACGCTACATGTGAGCTACGCGTCACACTGACGTCACGCAAAATCCTGCATCGCGCAAGCACAGTTTACCGCGCAACTAGCATATATATAACGACCCGACATCAATCGTCGTCAGGCAGTAGCCCACCAGACACGACATCCGTCTGGTCGGATGTTCCTCCCTTTTCTATGGAGGTATGAGTGAACTTTACACCCTATTCCTCATACCTCTATACATCTAATTCACTATGTTATGTCGTTTTTAACTGACTTCACAAAAAGGAGGAGGTTCTCAATTCGTCTGTATGTTATTTTTTTTTTTATGTGTGTTAGCTCAGAACTTTTTTCTGGGTGAACCGATTTGGATGATTCTTTTTTTATTTGATAGATGGTGCTTCACATGTGGTCCCATTTAAATTTGATCAAGGTTTGACCAGTAGTTTTTGAGTTATCTTTAATACTGCATATTTTTTCCACTTACTTTATATGGATGATGTGTTAATAATTTCCTGTCACTGTTATTTACACACCAAGTAGTGGTATACGAATTTGTGTGGGATAGGTACCGCAACTAAAAAGTGAAAAATAAAAACTTTTTTACTAAAAAACTACCGACTTCCAAAAAAAACACTAAAAGACGTGAAAAATAACTTTAATTTAGGAAGTCGGTGGCCAAAAACGAAAATACATAAAAACTTTTTTACAAAAAAACAACCGACTTCCAAAAAAAACACTAAAAGAGGTGAAAAATAACTTTTATTTCGGAAGTCGGTGCCTTTGGTTTTGTATTTTCGTTTTTGGCCACCGACTTCCGAAATAAAAGTTATTTTTCACGTCTTTTAGTGTTTTTTTTGGAAGTCGGTTGTTTTTTTGTAAAAAAGTTTTTATTTTTCACTTTTTAGTTGCGGTACCTACCCCACACAAATTCGTATTCCACTAATTGGTATGTAAATAACAGTGACAGGAAATTATCAACACATCATCAATATAAACTAAGTGTAAAAAATATGCAGTATTAAGGATAACTCAAAAACTACTGGTCAAACCTTGATCAAATTGAAATGGGACCACACGTGAAGCACCAGCTATCAAACAGAAAAGGAATCATCCAAATCGGTTCACCCAGAAAAAAGTTATGAGCTAACACATATAAAAAAAAAAAAAAAAACATACAGGCGAATTGAGAACCTCCTCCTTTTTGTGAAGTCGGTTAAAAACCAAAGACACCGACTTCCGAAATTAAAGTTATTTTTCACGTCTTTTAGTGTTTGGTTTGGAAGTCGGTTGTTTTTTTGTAAAAAAGTTTTTTATATGCTTAGAAACGTCATCTTATCTGAATTTTTATGATATAGGTGTCTCCGAGTAGTTCTGGTCAGCTCTCGACCAAGTAAAGTCTAGTCTTCATAAATATATAATTTCAGACTTTATCTCTCCTATCCTCTCCTAAGAGAAGGGACTCGGGAGATCCTTCAGCTAAAACTAAATATAGTCCGAGCAAAGGTTCTTCAAGTACCAGTCCGAAACTCAGCAAGTCCAGTCCAACTAAAACAATATCTGAAGTATGTTTTTTTGTTGAATTATTTATTTTATTTAACAAACCATTACACTCGTGTACCCGAAGGACTGTCATATTGAACTTCGTTGAAGTTTAAGAAACCCATGTGCTGTATTCATAAAGATTAAAATTAAGAATTACGTGAGTTAAAAGGTACGGTATGAAGGCTTATTAAGCTATTGCATAGCTTTCATCGGGGGCGTGGAGCGCGGCGCACGAATCCAGAAATTCCGTAACGAAAATAAAACCTAACACCCCCCACTCCGCCTGCCGGAACAGCGCTCTCTATTTTATTTACTCTGAACTTTTTGAACAGAGCTACAGCTATCATACTTGTACCGTCGGAAAGCCCAAGAAATTCCCAAAATTTTAGATAGATGTCATGCTGTTAAATCAAGCATAACAAATATTAAATCTGTGGTTGAAAATGAGAAAATTAGTTTGTTGAACTGTCAGTTCAGTTAGTGTCAGTGAGTGTTCAGTGAAATTGTGTTGCGAGAAATACATTACATACAGTAAATAATGTTTTTTATGTGAGATTATATACCATTTTGATCGTGATTTTACGTACTTTCGAATATTATAATAAAAAATAATAATTTAATTAATATTAATAATTTATAATAATTAAAATAATAACAACTATTATAAATAAATGGCAACACCGCTGTGTCAACGAAACGTCTCGTTTCCAATTTTTTTTTCTATAATATCAACAAAGAAAACAATTTTAACTCATTTTTGCAATAGTTTATAATTTTAAAGCAAACCAAAAACCTGATAACCACTTTTAAACAATTAAAGACACCATAAAACCAATATCTAATTTTTTTTAACAAAAACTGCCGAATCAGAGGTGACATGACAGATGTCACCTCCGATAAAACAAACAAAATAGGAAACTTGGAAATGAAGATATGTTGATAAGATCAGCCGCACGTCGACCACGCCCACCACCTCCGGACTTGTCGCTCAGCTCCGCCTCGCTGCCGGTATCCAGCCCCACTGTGAGCGCTGTGACGACACCGGCCGCGGTAGTTGCGTCGAGCTCGAGCGACGAGTATTTCTCCCCGCCCACGACGCCACCACCTGCTCGTCGACGTGGAGGACACCGGCCGTCGGACGGTTTAAGACCTCGAGGCCCACCGGCCTCTGATAGGGTCCCAGCTCCCGGCGGAAGTGTGCAGCGCATGAGATGGCCGCGATCCATCAACGAAAACGTCATGCGCTCATACTATGGGGCTACAGAGCGGGGAAGCAATCTGACCGCGTACCGTGTTCGGATGCTCTCTTTTTCAGGTGCTTAAGCCAGCTGTCAACGTGTCGGCACAACGACTGTCGGATCAGGTGCGAGTCATCCAACGTAATCATATGTTGGATGGCACTGTACTTGATCGCCTGCGAAATGAAATGCAGAGTAGTCATGTCATCATCCCCCCGTCGCAGACTGTGGTAGTACTACCACAGTCTAACACAAGTCAAGCAGACGAGGAGAGTGATGATAGGGCTACAAACGTAAGTACCCAGTGCAATGATGAATTGAGGAGTGCTCTGGAAGATGCGATTCGAGAATATCGGTTCATATCGCCCGAACTTAGACCACGCTTCCCTCGTTTACCCATGCATAACAAAAATAGGGTGCTGGTGGCGGCGCTGGATACGCAGTTGTCAAATTATTTTGATGACTGCGTAGACCTCACCGATACACATTCGATTCTGTACTGCGCGGCTGTAGCGGCATGTCGTGTATCTCACGTCAAATTTGCTAATGATTCTAGAGCTACACGACCGAAACCAGCCGTACCAGCTTGGCAGTGCAGAATTGAGCGCCGTATTGGTGGGGCCAGAGCACTCATCGGCAAACTAATCTGCTTCAGGGAGGGCAATACTCGCCCTAGAGTGATGCGTTTTGTGAGACGCGCGTTCGCAGGGACTAATATTAGCCCACAGGACTACATGTCCTGTGTCACAGAGCGCATCGACTTCCTGAAGTAGAAAGTGTATGCATGGGCGAACCGTATTCGTAGGTATAAGCGGCGAGTGGAGCGTTACGCTCAGAATCGCACCTTCCAGCGCGATGAAAGGTGCGTTTATAGGGGTTGGGAGCGACCGGATCAAGGTGTGGCTGACACGTGCCTGCCGGATGATGATGCCATGTGTTCTTTCTGGCGCAATATCTGGTAGGTGCCTGTCAGTCACACCGAAGGTGATTGGGCTTGGGAAGTCGAGCGAGCCTGCGATCCAATACTGGAAATGGGGGCTATTTCCATCTGCCTCCAAGATGTAACTCGTGCAGTCCGTCCGCTGCCCAACTGGAAGTCTCCAGGGCCGGACGGACTGCACAACTTCTGGATCAAATGGTTCGGTAGGTCGCACACTCGCTTTGCGGCTCAGTACTAGGTTGCTTTGGAATCCGGTTCGCTACCCCAGTTCCTAACAACAGGAGTTACCCACCTGCTCCATAAATCAGGTAGCACTGCGGAACCCAAAAATTATAGGCCGATCACGTGTTTACCGACGGTCTATAAAGTTCTTACATCCATTTTGAGAGCTAAAATTAACAAACATATAGACACCAATTCCATCATGTCTCCTTCTCAAAATGGATGTAGGAACGGGTTCCGTGGTACTAAGGAGCTACTCCTCATTGATATGGCCATTAGCTAACAGGTTCGTCGTTCCTGAAAGGATCTGTCGACATGTTGGATAGATTACAAGAAGGCCTATGACTCGGTGCCACATACATGGCTTGTGAGGGTTGCTGGAGTTGTATAAAGTAGATGCAACTTTGCGCACCTTCCTGAAGTCATGTATGGGGCAATGGAGAACGGTCCTTCACTATACAGGATGTCGAAATGTCCAGAGGAATAACGAACCGATAAGGATCGAGCGAGGCATATTTCAGGGTGATAGTTTGAGTTCGCTTTGGTTCTGCTTAGCCTTGAATCCTCTAAGCACACTGTTGGAGGATTCAGGTCTAGGCTATCGGATGAGGAGAGGTGGTCAGGTTATATCTCACCTCCTCTACATGGATGACCTAAAACTCTTTGCCCCCAACAATTTGCAACTGATGGAGCTACTGAAAGTAACTGAAACTTTCAGTAGTGACATCAGGATGGAATTTGGTGTGGACAAATGTGCGGTATGCATGTAAAGCGAGGAGAGATTGTGAAATCCGTCGGAACACAACTCTCGGATTCCATAAATCTTAAAGCCCTCTCCGCATCCGAAACATATAAGTATTTGGGTATGTCGGAAGCGCTGGGCGTCAATGGTACTGACATGAAGCAGTCGTTAAAGGAACGCTTCTTTGGCCGCCTGAAAAAAGTATTTTATAGTCTTTTATCAGGCGGAAACAAGGTGCGCGCCTTTAACGGTTGGGTCATGCCGGTTTTGATGTACTCTTTCGGCATACTCAAATGGACTCAGACCGAACTCGACGCCCTGGATAGGAAGGTCCGTACACTGCTGACTGCAAATGGAATGCATCACCCACGATCATCGGTAATGAGACTGTATATCCCGCGAAAGTGTGGAGGTCGAGGCTTTTTAAATGCTAAGACCCTCCACAATCGTGAGATATGCAGTGCAGCTTGTGAGGGAATATTTCTTAGAAGCCGACGTGGGGATGCATCGAAATATAGTCACAGTGGACAAGGGCCTCACCCCGCTCACCTTAGCTAAAGAGAACTGGCGCAAACCAGTTGTGCTTGGCACATGCATGGAAGTATGGCAGAGTAAGGAGCTTCACGGACACTTTTTTCGGGCCCTACATGGACCTGATGTAGACCAACTAGCGTCCGTAGCCTGGCTGCGTTTCGGTGACCTCTTTGGAGAAACCAAAGGTTTTGAATGTGCAATTATGGACGAAGTTATGATGACAAACATTTACCGGAGATTTGTTATGAAAGACGGCACGGTTGACATCTGTCGGGCATGCCATCGTCCAGGTGAATCAATCAGACATATTATCTCCGGATGTTCTCGTCTAGCTAACGAAGAGTACTTTCATAGACACAATCTTGTAGCCAGGATTATCCATCAGCAACTTGCTCTGAAATACAGCCTTGTAGAATCGGAAGTGCCGTACTACAGGTATGTGCCCGACCCAGTTCTCGAAAATGGACATATCACATTGTACTGGGATCGATCCATCATCACTGACAGGACTATTGTTGCCAATAAGCCTGATATAGTGGTGGTGGATCGATTAGAGCGGCGCGCAATGATTGTTGACATAACGGTCCCGCATGACGGGAACCTCGTGAAAGCCGAGAAAGATAAACAAATCAAGTATCTTGACTTGGCTCGCGAGGTTGTCGACATGTGGGATGTGGACTCAGCGATCATTGTGCCGATAGTCGTGACAGCAAAAGGCTTAATAGCCAAGAGCCTCGACCAACACCTGAGGAGGCTCTCGTTGGGCGGCAGGATCAAGGGCTTGATTCAGAAAGCGGTACTTCTAGACACGGCTCGCATTGTTAGAAGGTTCCTCTCTCTGGAGCCCTGACCGCCGGTAGCTTGGACCCTGTTCCCGATACCGGTGGGTTACTGTTTTTTATATTTTTAAATGTTTTTATATTTTTTATATTCTAATAGTTAAAAATGTAATTTATGTGTATTTAATAGAATAAAGGAAAAAATTATAATAATATTATACATACATATATATTATATAATATTATTATTTTTTAATAATTTTTTATTTATGTTAATTTATGGTCATTCCAAGTAGTAAAATAAAAGCTACAAGGTAAAAATATGCTTCACTGCTGTCATAAAAAATAAATAATAATTATAATTGCATAAGTTGATAAAAAATGCTATGCAATAGCTTTACTGCGGCAGTCCCCGAGTGCCACAGGTTTTTTTTTAATTGAGAATGTTCAGCATCGCGACGGAACTTCGAAAGCTTGCTTCTTGCTATCAGCCACACGGATTGATCGCAGTTAAGCTGCGCTTTTCAAAGTCGGACCGTGGATGGTGGTGGGTGACCATCCATTACATACCGAGAACCCTACGTGCCTCGGAAAGCACGCTAAGCCGTTGGTACCCGCTGTCATTCGTCGGTCTTTGGCAGTCGATACGGTTAGCCAGAAGCCCGAAAGTCTGACACCCAGTCTTAACAAGTATTATTATGTCACCCAGCAACTGGGTTGTGGAGGTCAGATAAGCAGTCGATCCATATAAAACACTCGTATTCAACTACACCCGGTTAGACTGGAAGTCAACGCCAGCATAGTTGGCAAAAGTCTAGGCAGATGATGAAATGGGAGTATGGACCTAACTTCATAAAAAGTGGTGTGGACAACTGGGCCACGCTGGTAGCATGCCTAAAGAAAGCCTCAGCGTACGGAGCTTCACACCTTGAGTAGCCGCCTCTTGGACTTAGAGAGCTGTATTGGCAAGTCCCTGTTGCTGCTATAACTTACAAACTCAAACTTAAAGAATTTATTTCAAATAACCAATTACAGGTACTTTTGAATTGTCAAGGGGTCGGACAGTCAGAAAGATGAAGCTAGTTGCCCATTCCAAAGCGTAGTAGGTACCTATGGAGAAGAACGGGCAAGAAACTCCATGGACACTCGTTTAAATTAAAATATGGTTACAAAATATTGGTTACATCATTCATATTGAAATTATGCATGTGAGAACGATGAAGAACGTTAAAAGCGTCCGTAATAAAAATACAAAAACAATTCAAATATAAAATTTAATTAAAATAAGCTAACAACACAGCAACAGCAGCTTATCAATACAACTCTGAAGTTCAAGAAGCAAGCTTCGAAGTTCCGTACATGGCTATGCAGAACATTCCCAAGCTTTCGAAATTCAATTAAATAAGTCGTCATATGTGTAACTCACGTAATTCATACTTTTAAACATTATGAATACAGGATACCGGTATTTTAAATTTCGAAGTTGAGTATGGCAGTCTTCCCGAAGGGTTAGGTAAGCAGAGACTTATGATTCAGCCGTATTTCGCCAGTTATGATTTTAGAGCCCATGCAATAGGAGGCGAGCCATTTATGAAATGCGTCTGTGAAACGTAATGGTTTTTCCATTTCTCTTATAACAAGCGCCTTGAGAATTGGAGATAGCTGGGCGAGAAGTAAGCACCTATGCCCTTAATTAGCATCGTGTTCGCAATCTCATTTTAAATGATTGCTTAGAATACTTAGTTACTTATAAAAAAGTATGTTTTTGAGCGACAAAAAGGGATAGAGTTACGAGAAAATATGAATACGGGCGCGATAGGTGTAACTCGGCTATAACACCTGAAAATTTTACATATTATAGGAAACAACTGTTTGATTACAGGACACGAATTGTGAAACTTGTGGTTGCAAACCCCAGCTAACGAATGATCCGGTGCCGGTGCACAGTCCTACTGCGGGTGATGTAATAATAAATGATAAATAACATATTTTTTTAACAAATAAGTTTAACATCAAGCTAGAAGTGATAATGTGGCGCAAAAAGTATATCCATCTTAGTCTGTGGTACAATTTAAATTCATGAAAACACAGTGAACAGAAGGAGAAACAGATATTGTATTTTGTCACAAACCATGTGCCCAATGGGAGTTCCCATTGGCAATAAGCGGCCAAGTGCGAGTCGGACTTACACACGCAGGGTTCCGTACCATTGCACAATAATAACACAATTTTTTTTTTTAATACTTGAGTAAGAAAACAGGTTTCTTGTATGGAGACCCCCTTTAATTTGTTGTTATAGCCATAGTAGTACAAAATCTGAAATATTCTTGTAATACCTATTACGGTTTAAAATACAGCCCTGTGACAGACGGACGGACTGCCAGTAGAGCCTTTGTAATAGGGTCCCGTTGACACCCTTTGAGTACGAAACCCTAATAATGACGAACTTCAATATAAACATTCATCCCCTATTTAACCCATTTATGAACTTTAAAATGCTGCCTTAGTGCTCACCTTCTCTAAAGAGGGCGGCCCCTGAAACGACGCACAAAGAATATTTTTTAGAAAAAATATCGTGCTTCTAGAGCCAGCGGTTTAGGCTGTGTGTTGTCTGTTAGTGAATCTAGGATTCTGATTGTCTTCTTCAACAGAAAGCATCCTGATAAAAATTATTGCACCTCAGCGCCTGGAATACCCAGAAATATACCCATGCAGCTCTACTAAGGACTGAGCCGAACCGTTTCAGACTCGCTCTAAAAATAAAAATACGAATCGATATGTCTAGCTTAGCAACTTCTAAAAATCATATAATAGTCCTAATTTCGATAACGGTGACTCTTTGAAATGATTATTTTCTAGCGTGTGCCCTAATATAACTTGTCAGACCGAATTCAAAATCAATAAATAAATCAATATCAAGAGTCATTTACTCAATCTAGACTGAGAATCAGCACTTTTCGAACGTCAAAATTACATAAGACTCCCCAAAAACGCCTGCCATTCTGATTCCCTTCCTCCCCTTCTAATTCAGTTTTAATAACCGGATCACAAGTCATGCAACAGAGTTGGCCCGGCACAGTTAATTGTATAGGTTATAGCAAGGAGGATTTAGGTCTCCTTACGTTGTTCGATTAGTGTATGGAGCCGCTTTTCTCCGAAAGTTTTTACATTTTTATAGACAGTAGAGCGCCAAGACGACCTATTTAAAGCGCATGAAAGTTTTACAAAACGACTATTTCATTACAGGAAACGAATTGTGAAACTTGCGGTTGCAAAGCCCAGCTAATGAGTGGTCCGGTGCACATTCCTGCTTCAACTGAAGTAAATAACATTAAATCCAGTATGATAAATAACATTTATTTTAACAAATAATTTTGACATTAGGCTAGAAATAGGCTGTAGGAGGATTTAAGTCTTCTTCCGTCTTTTGGTTAGTGTATCGAGCAGCTTTTCTCTGCACATTTGTATACACAGTAGAGCGCCAAGACGACCTATTTAAAGCGCATGAAAAATGTACAAAACGACTGTTTCATTACAGGAACCGAATTGTGAAACTTGCGGTTGCAAAGCCCAGCTAATGAGTGGTCCGGTGCACATTCCTGCTTCGACTGAAGTAAATAATATTAAATCCAGTATGATAAATAACATTTATTTTGGCATTAGGGTAGAAGTAGGCTTTAGGAGGGTTTAAGTCTTCTTACGTTTTTCGGTTAGTGTATCGAGCCGCTTTTCTCCAAATGTTTTTACATTTTTATAGACAGTGAGCGCCAAGACGACCTATTTAAAGCACATGAAAATTTTTCAAAACGACTTTCTTTACAGGAAACGAATTTTGAAACATGTGGTTGCAAAGTCCAGCTAAAGAGTCTTCCGGTGCCCATTCCTGCTTCAACTGAAGTAAATAACATTAAATCCAGTATGATAAATGACATTTATTTGAACAAATAACATTTATTTTAACAAATAACATTTATTTTAACAAATAACATTTATTTTAACAAATAACATTTATTTTAACAAATAACATTTATTTTAACAAATAACATTTATTTTAACAAATAACATTTATTTTAACAAATAACATTTATTTTAACAAATAACATTTATTTTAACAAATAACATTTATTTTAACAAGTAATTTTGACATTAGGGTAGAAGTAGGCTATAGGAGGGTTCAAGTCTCCTTACGTTTTTCGGTTAGTGTATCGAGACGCTTTTCTCCGCAAGTTTTTACCTACATTTTTATAGACAGTGGAGTGCCAAGACGACCTATTTAAAGCACATGAAAAATTTACAAAACGACTTTCATTACAGGAACCGAATTGTGAAATATGCGGTTGCAAAGCCCAGCTAATGAGAGATCCGGTGCACATTCCTGCTTCCACTGAAGTAAATAACATTAAATCCAGTATGATAAATAACATTTATTTTTACAAATAATTTTGACGTTAGGGTAGAAGTGGCTATAGGAGGGTTTAAGTCTCCTTACGTTTTTCGGTTAGTGTATCGAGCAGCTTTTCTCCGAAAGTTTTTACATTTTCATAGACAGTAGAGGGCCAATACGACCTATATTAAGCGCATGAAAAATTTACAAAACGTTTGTTTCATTACAGGTAACTTGTGGTTGCAAAGCCCAGCTAATGAGACAGCCGGTGCACATTCCTGCTTCGAATAAAGTAAATAACATTAAATCCAGTATGACAAATAACATTCATTTTATTTAACAAATCATTTTGACATCAGGCTAGAAATGATACGTGGCGTCGAAAAGTATGTTACTTGGTACCTAGCTAATCTCTGGCATATTTAGAAGACATGAAAAGAAGAAGTAACAGATATACAAGGGCGGTTCCAGGGTGGAGGGGGGGGGGAGAGTACAGGGGCACGGGTCCCCCAAACGTTTTAAGTAAAATAAAAAGAAATCATCATGGGTGCCAATTTCATTAGAGCTTTTAAAAACATAAACTTTTTCTCTCTCTCTCTTTCTATTATTAACGAGTGAGTGTGCATGCGAATATCGCGTAAGGAGCTTCGTTCAGCCTGACGGGGATCACCCGACCGAACCCTTTTTTTTTGTATTTATTCTTATGTCACTGAAAAAGAATGGATCTCAAAAACAGCATAATGAAATACTAGATGTGGGAGATACTTCTTAACTGACTGGCCCATGTGCCCCTCCCAGTAATAAATCCTGGATCTGCCCTTGCAGATATATTTTGTCTTTTAATAATATGGGTAGTTTGCATAATGTGCTTTTTAAGTGGGATCTAACGGCCCGATTTTGTTAGAGTACGTAGGAAACGCTCACGTAACCGTTAGCTTAACGTAACCGTAACCGTAACCGTAACCGTTACTTTGATTCCATTTATTATGCTCACTTTAAAATCCTAGCTCTTTTCTAAAGGTGATATTTGTGGTCTCTAATAGATCAGTAATCAGTGCGTCAATGAACTTTGAAGTTGTTAAGCTATCATAAACTATCAAGTTTTAAGGTAGCTTCACTCATAAAGGTAGAAAATGCCAACGACATTAAGTCAGCCGTTTTAATAGTTAAATACTCAGCAGATAAACAAATATTCTTAACGCACGATGAAAACAGAGCTTTAGGAGAGTTTTTAAGAATATTGAAAATGCATTATCATTTCTTCTCGTTATAACTAATTCTCTCTCTGAAATCATTATATCGTTTTTTTCCAGGATATCCAATGCGATTTGTGCGGCTGTGATCCTCCAATAAACACGTCCACGCCACTCAAAGTATGATCTCTTTTTATTATATAAATACCGACCTCATCTAGTTTTAAAAATATGATTGACGTGTAAAAGTGTTTGTATAAACCTACTTACAGAAATAAAATCATTTATCATTTATCATTTATCTACATAGGTCTATTCTAAAGCTATCACGCCTGTATTTCGCGAAGGGTCAGGCAGATGTGTAAAGTTCATATTGGCCAACAATGTTTCAGTCCCATATAATACGGAGCCAGCCTATGACCACTAACCAAACTCTGGGGTAATTAGTTTAATAACACTGCTCTTACTGGGGGTCGAACCCAGGGCGCAGTTTTAAGGCATTAGATGCAGATGATGACTTTATGCCAATATGAGGCGCAGAAAAGAAATGTAATTTATTCGAATTAGGCTGAGAATCAGCAGTTTTTGAACGTCACGATTACATAAGATCGTCGCCCTAACGCCCGCCATTTCCTGGTGCTTTAGCTGGGAAAATTAAGTGGTGCAAAAAACTGTCCAGCAATATCCGTGGTCCAGCAGCACACTAAACACATCGTAAAAAAGTATATTTCATTTCAGTCTAAAAATCAAGACATCGAATGCTGTTGCCCTGGCTGGCTGAAGTCTAGTATTTTAAAGACTCCTTCGGCTCAAACTCAAGTATGATCACTGTGCTTGCTTTAATTTTACCTCCTAATTAAATGAAAATGAAATAAAATCGTTTGTTGTCCAGATATACATCCAACTTACAATAAATACCACATACATCACGAGATAAACATAAACAGTAGGTAGAATACAATATTACACATTCGTTTATAACGGTCTAGACGGTTTATAAACTTTGTTAACCGACTTCACAAAGGAGGAGGTTCTCAATTAATCTGTTTTTTTGTATGTTTGGTACGCGATATCTCCGGAAATTGTAGATCGATTTCAAAAATTATTTATTAATGGATCAAATTTATATGGTATTACCCGTGACGTATGGCCCCCTCACGGGTAATACCATATAAATTTGATTAACTTTGCTTGGATAGCTTTTCAGTTATCTTCAATAATACTTATTTTTCCACTTACTGTATATTGATGATGTTTGGCGTTGGTGTCACCAAATTCAGGTTCCTGTGACTGCTCTAGAAAGAATAAAAGAAGAAAGACTGGAAGAGTTAAAAGTAAAAGAGGAATATAAGAGGGACTAAAAATTAAATGTAATTAATAAAATACTACAGTCTAGAAGAAGTATGGGATGTAGCGAGAAATTGTATGGTGCAAGTAGCCACATAAGTATGTAATCTGGCGCAGAGAAAAGATGGTAGTAGAACGGATGATTCTTGTTTTGTCTTGTGAAGTTAAAGAGGTTGTGAGGACGAATAAAGAAGCCTGGCCTGACATATGTTTTATGACATTAAAGACTTTTTTAACAATAAACTATGAATTTCTGAACTTTTGTCATTGCGAATAATGCTGAGATAAAACTATTATATTATTGTATTGACCTTATATCTGTGGCATTGAACAACAATTAACTGGTGAGGCTCACAGAAAATGTACCATCACACACGGGAACTTGTAACGTACGATAACACACTGGAAGTAGGTAACATACTGGAAATATTGTTAAGATTA
Source organism: Griposia aprilina (assembly GCA_916610205.1). Lineage (NCBI taxonomy): Eukaryota > Metazoa > Arthropoda > Insecta > Lepidoptera > Noctuidae > Griposia > Griposia aprilina. The sequence continues at coordinate 26,362,244 of OU744284.1, forward strand.
GTTCACACGAGACAAGACTATTTATTATAATGAAAGTTCAAATAAAATAGTATATTTATGAAATACTATTTATTTAATAAATACAAAAACTTCACTAACATTATTTATTATTTCTTAATTACTAATTATTCAAATAATGTCGTCAAAATTTGTAGTTGAAAATGCTTAGAATAGCTTTTTTAATTCTTTGTTTTCAGTCTTCAGGTTATAAATTTCATTTCAATATTGGTTCCTCTTCCGTTTTAAAATCTGTGCATTTTCTGCTGAAGACATCAGATTTCGGTTCTTCTTTGCTTTTCTATTTTCTCTCTCCACTGCTTTCTAATATTTTCCTGCACACACGAAGAATATTCTGCTATTTTCTTTCCATTTCGTTTTGTTCTCTCAGCATTTTTTATTTTCTGTGTTAAGAAGTTTGCAGGATTTTTTTCTTTCAGCCTTTCCCGATAGAGCTTTCTGTCTTTTGGCAGGCGATATAGGCAACTGCAAAAAAAAAAATGCTGGAAAAACATGCCGTGCAAAGCGTAGTGTGGGTTGGCCTTCCGCGGACCAACGACCATATAAAAGTTGCGGTTACGCGTTTCATACAGCTGGCTCAGGACCGCGTGTTTTGGGAAAAAACTTGGGGACTTGGTCCATCAGTGTACATCTCAGGCTGTTGATGAAAATATTACAATGTGCACTAAGCTTTACGCTTTTCCCGTGTGTTACATCACACAACTTCGTAACACACGCAACACACGTGAACAAACATGCGTGAATAACATAATGTAAAATCCGTGTAACGTATTTAAATACAATGCAAAGTAGTGAAAAACTACATTATTCAATAATTTACATATCCCTCTTAATTGTTCTTACTCATAACAAATAAATGTTATTACTTACCATGCAAAATTAACTCCGAAAAGTCGCTAAAATCCAATTACGAAAAATAACACACACACGTACTGCCATTTCCTTAAAAACCAAGATGTCTGACATGACACTGGCATTTAATATTGAAAGTATTATTAACGCCTTCACAAAAAAATCATCACACGTGTTGCTACTGCCTATTAGAAAAAAACTACTACGTAGCAAATTGTTTGTAACACACGTGAAATATTATTGGAACATTTGTTTTTTAAATCATAGTTTTATCTTTTTTTGCATAATTTATTATTTCTACTATTGGGATAGTAGTTTTATTCCCATACATTTTACATATTACTAAGATGTCACGATAAACAGAACACACACGATGAAATAAAAAAATTATGAATTCTATTAGGGGTGGACACATTTGATTTTTCTATGAAACAAGAAGTAGGCAATTTTTTGTACCGTCATGTTTTTGGTTAAATTCAAATAAATTAACAATTTAAATGGCCTGATATTAACTAGTGCATAATATACAGCACACGAAACAAATAGATTTATTTATTCAGAACTTTCGAAATATTTTTTTCTTTACTTAAAATTCGGCTCACGAAAAATATGGATAAAGTACATTTTTTGTGAGCCTTACCCTAATAATGCATGCAATTGATACATATCCTGTATAGCTAAACATGTGGACTTTAGATTAATACTTGACTATAACAACTTTATACCATGTTTAAGGCAAATAAAGACTTATCTTATCTTCTCATAATGTGTTAGCCTGTAAGGCCCAAAATAGGGTAAATTAGGCAACGAATGTGACAGATGATTTGGAAAGAGTGAAGAAGATATACTCCGAAATGAAAACGAAAGTGAAAGAGATGGTAAAAATTTAAAAGGATGAAAAAGAAGAAAAGTATAACAGGAAGTTCTCTGATAACTTCAGGGCCAATGTTAAGCTATTCTAGAAACAGGTAAGATTGGCTCGCGGAGTGACAGGAACATCGAGTATCAATTTTATAAGAGCCGAAGATGGATGTTTACTAAGCGAAGAATGTAAGGTCTTGGAACGCTGGAAGGGATATTTTGAAAGTTTATTTAGTTGTCAGGATAGTGCGCAAGGAGTGGGTAACTGGGCAGACGCCAGTTCTGAAGACCCAAGCTCAGATGTAGATGAAGAGAATGAAGTAGACATAGATGATATTGTAAGAACGCTGAATGGGATGAAAGTTGGGACAGCTGCAGGTTACGACAGAGTGTCCGGTGAAATGCTGAAAGGCGGTGACGGGGTGGTAGTAAGCCTGTTGTGCTGGATCTTTAATATGTATTGGAGATATAGCCGTGTGCCGGATGATTGGTGTAAGGCTGTAATCGTAGCACTTTATAAGGGAAAAGGCTCTCAGCAGGAATGTAAAAACTACCGCGTCATTAGTCTTTTGAGTGTTGTCGGCAAACTGTATGTGAAGGTGTTAATAAATAGAGTGATAAGAGTGACAGGTGAGAAAATATGGGATGTGCAGGCAGGATTTAGAGAGGGAATGGGTTGTATGGATCAGATCTTCTCCCTAAGGTGCATAGCCGAAAAACATCTGGCAAAGCACAATAAAGTCTACTGTGCTTTCGTTGACTTTGAGAAGGCCTATGACAGTGTGTGGAGGGAGAACTGTGGTCGACACTATCCTTGTACGGTGTGGAATGGCGCTTGGTACGAGCACTGAAATCTTTATACAAAGAACTGGGCCTATTTGGCGCAGTTCAGCATAAATGACAGACAACTATTGCCTGACGCTGGTTTCCAACTGGACCCTACAATAAATTTACAACAAAAAAAAACTGACTTCCAAAAAAACACTACAAAGTGAAAAATAACTTTAATGTCGGAAATCGGTGTCGGATATTTTTCATTTTGTAGTGGTTATTTGGAAGTCGGTTTTTTTTTTTGTATAAATGTTTTTTGGCCTTATAAATGGAGTGAGGGAGAAACTTGCTCGTGTTTGGTTTTCTAGGAATACAAGGACTTAGGTTTACCGACCGACCCTACCATATTTTTTTTTGTGATAGATCTCTTAATATTTTTATTTGGAAGGTCATTATAAAGTAAATAAATTTCTGAACCGTCGAACATCCTTATCTATGTACAATTCTATACTATCCCGAGGACGACGCTTTATAACCCTGAGTAACGGTACTTTAATTTAAGGACCACGTTTTCTGTAAACCAATGTTTAGTTATGAACCATACCAATACAAACAAGAAAAGGAGATGAACCATACAAGCTTAGTGTTTGTTATCCTTAAACCTGAAAACGGGTCATTGTATGAACACGTACGAGTCATTGTGTTCTTATTTACTTATGAATAAATAAGAACAACTTTTACTGGGATTAAAAAATATCAGAGAAAAGAAATTCCATATTTCTTTTCTTAGTTAGTTTTAATCATGATCTGGCAGTTTGAGTAATTTATGCGGCCTGCTCAAATGTCCTTTTTTGATATTGTTCGTCGAATCGTGGAGCTCCTTAAGTTCTGAGTTGACCTGCACGATTACTGACAAATGCGTGCACTGACTGGACAGGTCCACTCAATCTGTGTGGTTCTTTCCTCAAAAGACAATTTCAGACACCAATCTACATGGTATTCACATGATCTGACCAAGACCAAGGACTTTAATAGAGGCTGATCCCTGAGTTTGTTTCGGCCTTTCTTCTCAGAGTAGTCAGATAGGAAACGCCGACCACATCTAGTTTAAAAATATTATTGACGTGTAAAAGTGTTTGAACAAACCTACTTACAGAAATAAAATTATTTATCATTTATTTGTGTTCACATGATTCTACATAGTGTATGGAACAGCAGATTTTATTAAAAGTTTTTTTTGAGTAAAATGGTCTTTGTACTCAAAAAAAACTTTTAAAAAAAATCCTCCTTTTCACGTTTGGGGTAAACAATAACTAAGGTTGTACACCCTAATTAGATGTTTCAATATTGTTGTTTTGTTTCAGGATGAAAATGCAAAATGCAAAAAATGCTGTTTCAAAGATAAGCACGAAGCAACCGAGTCGCCTCCATCCAAAGTATAATTACTTTATTATTACTAACTAAGCAAATAATTATAGTTCTATATATTACTCAAAGGAAACGGCCTTATGTAGAGTACTAATAGATCTCTATGTATAAGAATTCTTGCGCGAAGTATCTATTGTTATATCTAGGTTATCATTTTTATTTCAGGAATACACCCCTATAGAATTTACACCAGATTACAAATGTATTATTAAAAATAAATGATTAAATTAATATAAAAAAATAAAATATTAGGTTACATTACAACAAACAATATAGATAATTATTTTAACTGGAATATTAATTGCCATGTATATATTTATACAGAGTCAAATTAAATTAGCTAGCGAAACTGCAGGCGTGATGGGTATCAATATAATTAAACACGATAAAATAGAAACAAAAAAGATTTCAGGTTTTTTTGGGAGTCTACAACCGCTTGTAGTGTTGTTACTTAAAGTAGGTGTGAGTTAAGAAAAGCTGTTTTATTTTGTTTTATCGTGTTTAGATATCGATATCCATTACGACTGATGTTTACACAAAAAATTTAAACGGATTTTTTAACTGTTATTTCAAGTGACCACTAACTGCGATCGATGACCCCACAAAAACATCGTCAAATTAATTTCTTTTTTGTTTTATCATGTTCAGATATCACGTCTGCGGAGTTTCGCTAGCTAATTTAATTTGACCCTGTGTGCCTGGTATTAAGGGTGCAGATGCCGTAAAAATTATAAAATGTATTCGTTGCTACCTTATTGTGCCGTGTTATCCAGTTGTATTGCACCCGCGCCGCGTGGTGGATTACGGCCCGCTCCCTTTCACAGGAGGCCTGAATTCCAGTAGTTGGAACGGTAATGGTTGTATAGTTACATATTCTAAGTACTGTTTATTTTATTACCTATGCGTTTAATCAGTACACATCTTTAAACCTTACTTGATGTTCGTACGTCGTTTTCGGGTGACAACTGAAAATCAGCGCTGTGTTGTGGGTTCTCTAAAGCACAGCATCATGTTGAGTGCGAGCCTTTTTGTCACAGTCACGACTACGGTTGCAAAATTACGTAATTTTACCAAAAAGGCGCGTAAAATACCGATAGTTTACGGTCATATACAGAAATGATGGTCAAATTACTGGCGACCTGTCCCTGCAGTCTCGACAAATATAACGACAAAAATCGGTCGTTAAGTCTAATCGATGTCAAATTTCTTTAATAGATTTTCAACCTTATGTTTACGAAATAAAGTTGAAAATCAATTAAAGGAATTTGACAAAGATACGTCTTAGCGACCGATTTTTGTCGCTGTCTAATGTCGTGACTGCAGGGGCTGGGCGGACGAAGTTTACCCAATTCATCCCGTTTGCGTTGCCGCTCAGACCATAGATTGAATTGTTGCGCATTGGCACCATGGCGACCGCGAAATTGCCTGTCCAAGCAGTGTGGACGGGAGTCGCGCGGCGCCTTCGATTATGTTCAGTTGTGTTGTGTTGTGTGTGAGCTTATGAAAAGCCGCGCGCGCCGTTCAATTTATTATCCTATTCGTGTTGAATTTTAGTTAAGTAAATCAAGATGCCTCAAAATCACTATAACGTGTCGGATTATTTCCAAGTTCTGTATGCACATAATGCATGCAGAACTTGGAACGAAAATATCGTATTTTACTGAAAATTACGTAAAATATTTGAATTTTACCAAAAATTACTTAAAATTTTGAATTTTACCACGGTAATTGTACCGGTTCACATCCCTAGTAACGACACGACGTGCACATCCCGACTATTTCTGTTTTATGCTCGTGATTATAGATACCTATGCTTTTTTTAAGATTAACTTGTTTTTTTATTTTTTGTGTTTCTGTGACAGTTAAATCTTTTTTATTTTTTGTTGGTTTAGGTTGATTATGCTAGTAATTTTTTTCAGCAGCTCAAGATACATGATTTTACCAGCATTTAGTGTAGTTAAACAGAATTATTTTCCAGAACGACAGGTATCTCTCGCCGGGGGGGGCCACTAACACGTGGTCACCAAGCAAAGACAAGGACAGCATTAAACCATCTAAAACCGGTGATGATTCTGGATACCAGGATACCGATGAACTGGTAAGCATGATTATCTTGATGTATTTTTACGTAAAATAAATTAACAAACGTATTTTTATGTGATTTTGGAAGGTGTTTTTAGGTAATATGATAAAAAGAAGCTTTTCGATATCGAGAATTGGAAGTTCACAACTCGTCAAAGTCAACTTTAGTATTACAATAAGGTGAAAATCCACAAAATTCAAAATATATATATTTGCAGAAACGTAAATAAAAAATGAATTTTACGGGTCTCATTGAAGGCGTCACCTTAAGTAATACTAAAGTTTTGCTAGATTTTGCCAAGTTCTCAACTAAAATAAAAACAAATGAAAAAATGTTAATTTACAGACCACAAAATATTTACCCTTTACCTCTGCCAGCAGATTGTTGCGGACGTAGCTCTTTTTCTTTAGTACATTATTTTAAACTTATTGTATTTCTAAACTGTCAATTCAGAAACCGGGTGGTAGAGTAATTAAATCACCATCAAAAGGCAGGAAAAACGTTTTACTTATGCATAGACTTGAGCCCGTAATTCGTAAGAAATTAATGCTTAAGGGGATTACATGACCTAAACGCAAATTTATAATGCCTAAAAATATATTATCCACTGCAGTAACCAAAATCAGAAAAATATATGATATTCGTCTGGATATATGCTAGTTAGATAGTGTGTTGAAAACATAATAACAACACAACAACAACAACAACATAACTTGATATGATAGAAAAAATCACGAAGATACCTCTAAAAAAATATTTTAACAATTAAAAACCATACTAATATACATGGCAACATTCAGATTTTTTGTCAGATTATTCTACAAGTAACATACTAACGTAATAGTGTTTTAATTTTCTAGTCCAATGAATAGATTTTTTGTAAATCCATAATTGCTTCATATTTTGCAATAAATTACCAGCGTTGTGTCATCGCGCGTCTCTTTCTTTTCTATGCAATCTGACAGTGACCGCGCTTTAGCTCTTGTAAGCCTCTTAAATCACTACGCTTTTGTATGCAATCGGTGTTTGGGAAAAATCTTGCCTAAGTTAAAAGTATATAATTTTTTATTACTACAAATTGTATAAAATGAATGTTTTGATATTTTTCAGGTTCTAATTAAACAAAATAAACAGTTGATGACAAAGATATTTGAACTCCAAAACGAGGTCGACCATATGAAAATACGGGTAAGTAACAAACTCCTTGCTTTTATTAGTGTAATTTTTTGCTAACATCCTATATTTTATACTCTAGGTAATTAAGTAGTGGAAGTCACTTTTTAGGGTTCGTACCCAAAAGGTGCCAAACGTAACGTTTGAAATAATAACAAAAGTTCTAATGATCATAATGACCTAATATCATTTAATATCTTTTTTTTTATTTAACGATGAAAATTATATAGGTAATGAATTATTATTATAATTTCATTTTACCTAATTTTATATGGTTTAATCATCATGTTCTATAATGCACATTTGAATTAATATTCAATTAGTATAATATTCAGTTATTATAATGTATCATTTCAGTTAGGTAAGGTTAGAACAGTGACCAGATCCCCTCTATTGTTTGTGAATCATTTGAGTTAAACGTTATATATAAAAAAAGCATACAAATTGAAAATTATATGAAATGAACGTTATACTAAATGTTATTAGAGCAAAAGAAGGTTATATGAAATATAACATTAGATCACATGAAATTAGGTTATTTGTTTTTATAGCATATGAAAATTATATCATGTGAACCTTATTTCAAGTGATAATATATTATTATCTCTGTTATTATTCCATATTATTACACTCCCGCCAACGAGACCTAATAGGGTCTCGTTGGCGGGAGTGTAATAATATGGCTAAGGCTAAGGCTCCGCTGTCCGTCCGTCCGTCTGTCACAAGGCTGTTTTTTGAACCCACTTGAAATTTTCAGACTATGGTTGCTATAATAACAAATAATAAAAATAATATAAAGGGGGAACCCCCGTTAATTTTTAACTATAGCTTACACACAAAAAAAGGTTTTTTTTTTTACTAAAGTATTTAAAAAATGTAGTGTTAAATATTGGACGGTGGTACGGAACACGGAGCCCTCCGACTTGGATAAAAACTTTTTTACAAAAAAACAACCGACTTCCAAAAAAAACACTAAAAGACGTGAAAAATAACTTTAATTTCGGAAGTCGGTGCCTTTGGTTTTGTATTTTCGTGTTTGGCCACCGACTTCCGAAATTAAAGTTATTTTTCACGTCTTTTAGTGTTTTTTTTGGAAGTCGGTTGTTTTTTTGTAAAAAAGTTTTTATTTTTCACTTTTTAGTTGCGGTACCTACCCCACACAAATTCGTATATCACTACTTGGTGTGTAAATAACAGTGACAGGAAATTATTAACACATCATCCATATAAACTAAGTGGAAAAAATATGCAGTATTAAGGATAACTCAAAAACTACTGGTCAGACCTTGATCAAATTTAAATGGGACCACATGTGAAGCACCACCTATCAAATAAAAAAAGAATCATCCAAATCGGTTCACCCAGAAAAAAGTTATGAGCTAACACACATAAAAAAAAAAAAAAAAAAAAAAAAAAAAAAAAAAAACATACAGACGAATTGAGAACCTCCTCCTTTTTGTGAAGTCGGTTAAAAAGCGGCCAAGTCCACTTTTTTTTTATGTATTAAATCGACGTGCGATAGTAACCGGCGTTTGTTTTAGATTTGTGGAATGTCAGAAGTTAAACCAGGCAACCTTAGTAAAAGTACAGGGAGCCCAAAGAAAACCAGGGATTATGCTGCGGCGGCGCCATTGCTCGGGGAGTTAGCAAAGGTACTGTCAATCAACAAGTGGTTTAATACTTTAAAATTGAAATTATTTTCACCGTGCAAGGAATTAATTTTTCTCGTTAATCGACCGTCAAGAGGTGTGGTATCCATGCGAGACTATACGATTATACGGCCGAGACGGGCCCGCCGATTTTCTCGAACTATGAATCGAGATACGAATTTTCAAGAAAGCTGACAATTATGTAAGGCGAGGCAATTCTCGCCTTACGAGATTCGAGTAACGTACTAACATTTTGCAAAAGTCAACTTTTTAGGTTCATTCAATATAGTCGCCTAGTAGAATCGAAAACTTGTGCTAGAATCCTGTATTATAATTAAAATTTATTCTGGCAATTCACTCACCTAAATCTAACGATAATTTCGTTAGATTTAGGTGAGTGAATTGCCAGATGCGGCTATCAGCCAGACTTTCTTCCGCGGATAATACAACTACGACGTCAATTAACTCTCGCCCCTTGCTCAGAGCATTCGCACAGGTACCTCGTGTATTATTCCCATAGCTATCAAGCAAAGACAATTTAATGATACCAAATATAGTCTGACTTGGTTCTTATGAACGTGGCAAAAAAGAGAAGTAAACTGAAACATAATGTGTTTGACAGGTTTTTGCCAAACAGCACGCCAACTACATTCATTTAGAGCCATGTTGGACTGTATCTATTATTATTTGTGGCTCTTTTGTCGACGGGTCATGAAAAGTGAAAAATAAGGTACCTATCTGGTATAAAAAATATCAATTGCATCATGCTATTACAAAATAGGTGTTCTTTTATATTTTCATTCGTCCACGGCCATAGATTTAATTACAAAAATTAGACGCGACATTCCTTGGTAGCAGTGACACAGCACTCCAAGTTATATTTGATGAAAAGTATGTAAGTTTCATGCCGACTTTGAATAATTCAATTCCCAGATCAATATACCAGAAGAACAAATGGAATATAATAAATCTATCGGAGGTGAAAATTATGAATTAACAAAACAGATACCGTTACAATCTATGGGGTCTGATGAGCGTGTGCGTGAACTAGGAAAAATACTAAGTATAGAAATCTTAGGCAACCCTAAAGTATCTGTACGAACGCAAAATTGGGGCGATACGCGAGCAAAGACTACAGAGGACGCTAATGGTACGCTACAGATAATAGAAGAAGCCTCCTCCGATAAATTTGACCCCCTGATTTTAATGAATGATGATTATCGAGAACATAATAAGAGTGATTCCCCCAAGCTTAAGATTTTAGAAAAAAAGAAGCTTGAAATATCTAGAGTCACGAGCGATGTTTCAGGACTTGGATTTAACCCAGAAAAGTTAAAATACTTGGAGGCTGAAGGAATCATAGCGAAGCCAAAATTTGGGGAGGACATGTCAAAGTTAAAAGAAGACTCTGTATCTCTGACCGAAAGTGTACCGAGTAATCCGGAATTAGGATTTGGCATTGCTAGGTTGGCGAGTAAAGCAAGTCAGGCCAAAAGTATAACTGAATCAGATTCCGGACAGTCTAAAAAGTCACCGGCTGCAGGCAGTCTCAGCTCACAGCAAGCACGTGATGATTTCAGGGAGGCTTTTTACGGCAAGTTGAAGTTACAGAGGACCGAATCATTGGTAGCTAACCACCCGACAGCACCTAAGCAGACAGACGAGAAGAAGAAGGAAGACTGCGAGTATTGTGCCGCGTGAGTGTTTACTATTAATTCTTATTTTTTTTTTTTCTTTAAAGTATTTTTAACATTATTTGGAAACACCTGCATCTTGTTACGAAAGACATATCACGCAATAAATCCATGCATACGTGATAAAAACATAAAAATATATTATTGTCTAAAATTTTACTTTATATTTTGTTATTGTTACTTATTTGAGCACTTTTCAGATGTTCTTTCGACAAAGAGTGTGAATTAAAACATAGAAATGCAACCAACCATAGAATGAATACTCTTGCACCTGGGATACAACGGGAACAAGCTAAGAAACACGATCAACACAATAGTTTACAAATACCAGGTCCCATACCATCATCAGATAGCAATAAAAGCGAAAAGATGACAAACTCATTCAGTCACTTCATGATAGACAGGTCTAGTAAACAAAAGAAAGAAGACTTCATCATAAATCAGAATAAATACGGAGAAAAAATAACCGCTACGACTGATGGGCCTGCTAACCTGCACGACGTACCACTTGTTGATAAGAGACAGTTTGGAACGAATTGTATTAAAATCGACAAAAAAATATTGTCTCACGACAAGATAACCAGGTCTATAGAACAAAAAAAAGAAAGCCCAACCAAAGAGGATTCGATCGTAAAACCGAAGACATATGCACAAAATGCATGCGCTATGACAGATGGACCGATCAGTGTGCCCGACGTGCCGCCCCTTGATAAGAGACAAGATAGCAAAGATGCTCTCGAAAGAAAACCATCGAGAATCGTCTTCAACATGAACAATATCCAGGATCCTCCGCTACTTGAAGTAAAAATGCCTACTTATAGCCCGCATAGTGAAAGTATGCTGCCCATATTGTTGGCGCCGACCAATGGGCGCGGAAAAGCTAAGCATGTTGAACGTAAGGCAGATGTGGTACAAAGAACAGATCCAAAGCTTGCAGAGAAGTCAAGTCAAGTACCGACTAATATAGGTGAGTTTTTATCAGTCAGAAAGCATCAGTGTTTATATGATTATCGTCTTCCGTTTTCCTGAAGTTTGTTAGGGTTGTTTTGCTTTCCAATGATGACCTTTTTGGCCCAGCTAAAACACTAAGAGTGAATTTCATTAATTAAACCGCGGTCAAGAGCTGTTAGTGTTCATATTCAACAACAATGATGATACTGACAGCTCTTGACGCGGTTCACATGTGCTGATCGCGTTCAGTTTAATTGCTGAAATTCTTTCTAAGAGTTGTTGAAGGGTGAGCGTTTTGAAATCAGATACAAGCCTTTTTTATTTAAAAAAGTGCTTATTTTCAGCCAAGTTGAATAAATGTTGAATTGTAACAGATTCAGCGTGGCTCCGTTGCACCGAGTCGTGTCGCCAGCGCGGCGTGTCGCTGTACCGGCGCCGCAGCGGCACGCTGTGCTACCGCGCGCGCCCGGCGCCCGCCTGCAGCTGCCCCGGCCAGCAGGACGGCTACTGCAGCGATAAGCCCAGGGACAAAGGTGACACCATACCTCATTCTAAATAAAATTCAACTAAGAATAGGAATGTCCTTGCGCCATATTGAGACGTTTTAGCAAAACAGCACCTCGTTTACTCTGTATCCACATCGCTACATACCAACTACGCATCACACTGACGTCACGCAAATCCTGCATCGTACAAGCAGAGTTTACCGAGTGACTACCATATATATACAACGTCCCGACATCAATCGTCGAGCAGTAGCCCACCACAAACGACACCCGTCTGGTCGGAGGATTCTTTCTCCCTTTTCTATGAAGGATGACTGAACTTTACACCCTGTTCCTCAAACCTCTATAACTCAATTTGGAGAAAAGTCAGAGAGGTATAACAAAAACAAATGACAACAAATTGAACTAAAACGGATAACAACAAATTTTCTTTGTAAGCCGTATATTTAAAGTTTCATTTGACAGATCCAGGTCATTATCTTTCACTTGGCTCGTATTGTACACGTCGCAAAACAAACCATAGCACATAAACATGTAACTTGTAACAAAAACCCTGTCTGATCCATCCGAAAAGGGCCACATAGGTAAAGTACTGCATAATTATACTTCAATAACATTACCAAAAAATATTCACGTTTTTTAATACCAAAATTACCCCGACATCTTTAAAAATAAGCAAATATTTTAGCAAAGGCAATCATTTATGACTTGTGGACGCTACACGGCGCCGGGACGGCCGCCCGCGCCCTATGTATGAGTAGGTAAAATACCCCATTTAAATAAAACTGCGAGGTTTTTCTTCACTTTTTATTTTCTTTATTTAGACAACCAAAATCGATACATAACGGGTGTAAAAAGACAGTTAACGAAGCTGAGAGTCACTTGTACTCCCCGTCATTGAATTTTTTTTTTTGTACTGGACCATAACTGGGAACCTTCTGGTTACGGAGATATGGAAGGTCAAAATTACAACTTATACTGACGTGTTTTTACGAAAACAATTTTTAATGTTTTCAACAACTTTAAATTCACCCATGACCCGTGCACCGTTGCATGCACCCATAAGCACAATGATTTGCGTGCGTTACCTAGCGCACTACCGTAAACAGTGATTTTCTACACCAAAATTTTAATTCGTTAGTTTGATGTACGAATGCGTAGTTGACGGCTATGTGATGGGTCTTTTTACACACTGTATCTTATGTTACAGAGTATGAGTATTACAGTATTGTCTGGCTAATAATATGTTTCCCTGTATAGCTAGGATAAGCTTATGACACGCGAACAGTCTACGACTAAAAAATATTTAAATACAAAAGGTTTCTGAGATACAGGCCTCGCCTAGTTCAGAAGATAAGAGTCAATACCCAATGTAAACCTCTCCTTACCACCACCAATACTGCTGGATTATTGTTGTATAATGTAGGTATATGACATTAGTATACTTACCTAGTATTTAGTACTTTTAAATTGTACCTAAGTAATCCTTGTTGCTAGTGAGTTTTTTTTTGTTTTTTTTTGGGTGCTAATTAAGGCAGCTTCTTTAAACTGTCATTCTCGTCTTCAAATTTATTTCGTTGTCTAATGAATTAATAACTCAGTGACGAACTTTTAGCGTCTAATAAATGGTTTTCAAGCGACCATATATTGTAAAACGAGCTACTGTTAATATGACGCAGCATGGTGATAATTCTTAAGCAACGTTATGGACCAAGTAATAAATAGGGGCATTATTCATAATGCCCGCGCATTATGAATAATGACAAGCGTAGTCGACGGAGCCCCGCTTAGCGGGGCTCTTACTTCTGGGTGGTTTAAAAACAAATAACCACGAAGGGGATGGCGGGGTCTAAAAGACCCCGCCATTCCCTTCTAACCTAACCTGTCCGAGTCGGGGTGCCCTAAATACTGAGCTCGCTTAGTAGCTCACTTACAACATTAGTCACGGAGTTATCAATTCAGAAGTAAATATATTTATCGGTAGCTCTGACTCATACTAATTTACGTTCGTAAATTGACGCTGGTTTTTTGATATTCTGTTGGAATAGTAAAGATGATGAATTAATATAATTGAAGCTGTTCTATTAACTCGTTGCCTACATTTAAAAAAAGACGTTAGGTTGCAGGTGCTAAAGAAAACTTTTGTTGCTGCACTCATAATTTCCCTTTTTTTTTAGTTTTAGGTGTAATAAATCTTATACTTTAATATATTTTTTTGCTCTAAAATATGTCTTATAATTAAGTTTAAATTTTAGAGCAAAAAGAAGGTTTGATTATTAAGAAAAAGAGTTTGAATACTAAGAGATTAGTTGCTTATCATTTGCCTTCTTTCATGGTTTTACGATTCCGTACCCAAAGGGTAAAACGAGACCCTATTACTAAGACTCCGCCTTCCGTCCGTCTGTCCGTCTGTCACCACGCTGTATCTCATGAACCGTGATAGTTCAAATTTTCACAGATGTATTTCTGTTGCCGCTATAACAACAAAAACAAAAAAAAAACAATAAAAAAAAATATTTAAGGCGGCTCCCATACAACAAACGTGATGTTTTTTTTGCCGTTTTTATAGATGAATGGTACGGAATCCTTCGTGCGCGAGTCCGACTCGCACTTGGCCGGTTTTATTATTTGTTTTTTGAATGTAGGTGTGTTACAGTTAAAATATTCACGTGAGAGAAATCCGTGTTAGAAATTCAAGCAATACGGGTATAGACAATTTTTGGCGTAATTAGTCGAGTGCATCGTATGGGAGTGTTAAAAGTTACCTGGTCTACCAACTCCGGGCAATCGAGGCGTCCATTGAGTATGTCAATAAAGCAAACACATATCCATTACTTTGCGCCTTTCATCGAGTGTTAGCAGACCATGTGTTCGACAACTATTTTCATAGGTCATCGGGGGTTTACGGAGTGGATAGTTAAGGTGGTTAATAAATTTTCTTCGAACCCGTTCTAGTTGGTAATAAATAATGTATTGGGGGAACCAGATTGTGCACGCATATTCTAAGACGCTAGGACATATACAAAATACACTGATTTAATAAAATCGATGTTTTTAAATACCTTACATGACCTAATAACAAAACCTAAGTTCTTATAAGCTTTTGTGCTAAAAAGGTCTATGTGCTCTGAGAGTGTTAATTTATAGTAAAAAATAACTCCTAAATCCCGAACTATCTTGATTCTATTAATCACAGTTTCCATTGAAATTATATGAGTAAATAACATGGTTTTTTATAGGTGTATAACTTATACATTGACACTTTGTCATGTTTACTGTGATTTTGTTTTTATGTAATAATTATTAAAGCTATTCAGGTCCTCTTGAAGGTCGTTACAGTCATAGTGTGATCTTATTTAAAAAAAATAAAAACTGTCTTTAGACTACGTTATGTGTTCAGAATGTTTAAAATAATCAGTGATATCGAATAAATAAGTATTGCAAACGAGAGGCCCCAATTGGGAACCCTGCGAAACACCGCTAGGGATTTCAGTAAAGTTAGAACGGTATCCTCCTATTACTACAGCTTGTGATATTTTAAATAAATGTGATTGGACCCATTGTAAATGATCGCCGCTTATATTCTGTCTGTATAAATTGTTGAGCAGGATGACATGATCAACGTGATCAAAAGGTTTTTCAAAATCAGTGTTGCTCATGTCACCCTACCCATCGCCATCTGTATTCTCAAGAACAAAATTGGAAAAGCTAGCCAAATTCGAAACAGTCGAGCGTTTTTTCAAGAATCCGTGCTATTTGTAAGAAATGCCTGAGTATGTATAGATAGACAGCATTGTAAACTAGTTTTTCAAATACTTTGCTATTGTATTTAGTATCGAAATGCCCCTATTATTTCATATTATTATTCACGAACCCTTTTTATGTATTGGAACAATAAATACTTTCTTCCAATCCATTAGGGAAAGTGCTTTCTTTTAAAGAGAAATTAAAAATAAAACTAATTGGAGATGTTAAATACTACGCAATTCTTCCAAAATACTGGAGATATTCCGTCGCGACCAGGCCCCTTTTCGACGCTTAAAGCATTTAGTGACTTTTCCACGGTTAACGACGTAAATTGTAAATTGGATATGATGTCAGAACAATGATCTTTTTCGTCCTCGTCCAATGATCTGACGAGGCTATAGTCAGAAGGTTCACCAAAAACGAATGTGACCAAATAAATAGACTTTCACAATACTTAACAACACCTCACGCATCGGACAGGGTTTTTGTTACATATTGTATATACGCTGCTCAGAAGAAATCATCATCATTCATTAAATGGTCTGCAATTATTTTTTTAACTGTCGCTGTCCTTTTGCTATTTAAAAATTCTCCTCCGTAGCCTTCCATTTCCTTGTATTTTCTATCTAATTTCTCATTCGTTCGGCATCCAAGCTCACGACAAAGAAGAGGTGAAGTCCCCGAGAGACCAGCGCCGTGGACTTTTGACGTCGGAGTGCGGAACATACACGGTGAACTCGAAGCAGACTAGCACCTCGCCTGAAAACACCGACCGTGAGATGTCTGACCTCTCAGACCTGCCTATGGAGAAGGAAAGTAAGTGCACTCGTTTACTGCACTGATAATTTTGTTTTGTATTTCTTGGGCTAGAGTTTCACTTATTAAACGCCATCAGTCACATCTGGAGTCAGCTTAACATTTCGTATCGTGCACACACGCGAGACACAATGGCTTTTTAATTGTGCCTGTAATTACGGCATTCAACCGGTTAAAGTTTACTGAGTATTTTTAAGCTACAATTAGCTTTTCAAAGAGTAGGTACATTGCCAAAGCAAAAGTTTACGGAGTGACGCATATTACATGAAAAACATAACGTAACGCCTTATGCCCCGAAAGGTTAAGCAATGTTTATTATTCCCACATTTCGCCAGTTATGTAAAAGTTATTAGGGCAGGTGTTTTAAATGAATAAACGAGTAAGATTTCTCGAACCAAATGTTTTATTAAAGGTTTCCTACATAGTGCAAAAATAACAAGAGAAAAACGAACAAGAGGTGCCACACGGCGGTAAAGAAAAACAACAAACAGATTAATATATAACTGCCAGTGAGCATAAAACGCGGCACTTGTAAACTTACTATAAGTATTATGCGAAGAAAATCCCATGTTAACCTTTTAAACAATCAAAAAACCCGACTGCAAATAAGTAGTTCAAAATAAGCTCACTTTTCAATCAGTCTGATGCAGTTGGTGGCAGTTATTATAGTTCAATTACAGATTTTAATAGATATTTTTTAACCTTTTTGTGTGATTTATTTTTAGAATCGTCTTTATTTTTATTATCCTACATGATTATGGACCAATTATTTTTATTGCAAAACATTGCTTAGTGACGTCTAAAATCCACCATTTTCATTTTATAAAAACATAATCTAGCCTATAACCATCGCGCAATCGAAATGATTTTTGATAGACAACTCATGTGTCCATCCAGCTAATAGGATGCTTTGAAGGAGGGTATAAAGAAACCCACATACAAAGATACATATACGTGTGAAAAATATAACCCTGTCTTTGCTATCGCGCAGTCGGGTAATAAGAGGCGAGCCTATGGCCACTAACGCTTTTTAAACCTGTCTGATAAAGAAAAACATACGTTTCCAAGGTGGGGGAATGTGTAATTGGTTTTTTTTTTATATTTCACAGAAAGCTTACAGACTAATAATACAATTAAAAATCAATCGTAGGTAGTAAAAATTGCTAATTACAAGCTTCCAAATGTATACATCTAGTTACAAGTACTTTGCGTTGACTAAATGTACATTAACAGCGACAAACCAAGGAATAAAAAAAAAAATTGGTAATGATCTATGGAGAATTTGTCGATACTTGCAGTATCAAAACAGATTAAATCATACATGAGAACCTACATAACAATACACTAGATAATCCATTAGAAATTTCTCAGTAGCAACCCGGAGTCTGGATTTGTGCCCGGCTATTACATGGGACTTAATCATAACTGGCGAAATGTGGGTATACTATAGGTACTCCTTTGACTAAGCTTTCGGGTATTACAGGCGTAATGTTATGTAATGTTACAGAGAAAAGCATGTTCAAGTCGCGGCCCTTGTCCCCGGGCGAGGACAGGACGACTACATTCACGAACACGCCCTCGTACTACTCGCCTCCCAGCCACTCCTGGCTGAGCGAGGGCGAGATGCCCGCTACTACCAGCAGTAAGTTACCTCCTTAGTATAACTTGTCAATTATACTGTACTAACTTCTGCCCGCGACTACGTCCGCGTGAAATTTCTGCCCCCGACCCACCGCGTCGCCTCTCGCATTCCATCGCCCGCCCGCCCTAATAGGAACTTCGTTTTCGCTTAGCGTTTTATTTGCCATTTTTTATTTTTGCTCGGCTCCTAAGGGTCGTAGCGTGATGATATATACCCTATAACCTTCCTCAAGAATTGGTCTATCAAATACAAAAAGAAAGGAATTTTACAAATCCGACTGGTAGTTTCAGAGATTAGCGCGTTCAAACAAAAAAACAAACGAACTCTTCAGCTTTATTATTAGTAAAGATAGATTAGATAGATGTGTAGTATAGATTTGAATTCTGAATCTCAGACAATTATCAAGTTCATAGGGAGTACTAACATTGTGGCTGCGCATTCCTTAAATTCCTGTTACCCTCTCCAACTAAAGTAGGTGTAGCTGTGCTTGGTGTAAGTTCACGTCATCACTACATATTATAAAACAAGTCATTCTGTCTGTCTGTCTATCTGAACGTGATAAACTCAAGAACTACCAAATGGATTTTCCTACGGTTTTCACCAATGGGCGAAGTGATTCATGAGAAAGGTTATTCATTATGGTTTTGTGTAAATTGGCTGAAATATGGCGAAGATTGTGAAGATGTCGGAAAAAATCATGCCGACTGGGAGCTTTACTGGCATACGCCGCGTAAACCAACAGTTATATGAAAACAATGTATTACGGAATTAATATAATGTTTACCTACCTGGATTAACACATAAGGTACCTACTTTTAATCGTTGTAGTACGTTCCAATGCAATATTTTCCGTCATCCAAGCGGGCGAAGCCGCGAGTAAAAGCTAGTTCCATATAATTCTAACTATTCGGTACAATATTTGCAACCAAACAGCTCAGCACATTTGCCTGGCTGCATTTTCTAAAATGCATCTATCGTAATTATTACTAGTTAGTACGTGTTCGACTACCAATCGTATGACTTAAACCAAAGCAAATCCTCGGTTACTGCTAATTTAGTATTAACCATTTGATATAATTTTGTTCAATATAACTTTCTAAATCATAGTATTTTATATCATCGACCAGTGATCGTCAACCAACTATCAAACGATAACCATTTTCATAATTTAACAAATCAACCAACCCAGAAGTTAGTGCTGTACCACGAGCAACCACTAAATTCGGTATTCACATACAAAAGTGTAAGTAGTTACGCCTTCTGCCCATGGAGACAAAGATACAGAACGTCACCGATCCTGGCCGCAAATAAACGTATTTTTTTTCCTTTCATACTCCTTTTGCTTTGTTTTCGATCATACATCAGCGGCGTAACTGCGTAACACAGTAACTATGGCTCTCATTTTGACAGTTAATCAACATTCATTGCGTTATTTACGTTGTTGAGCAGGCCAATTTTTCGAACATATTAAGCAATGGATTAGCGATAGGGTTCAAAATGATTCAGATGGAGATTGATAGTGTGTTACGTAATTAGGGTGCTGGTCATACACGCACGCCAGTCGAGAGTACTACGCACCTGATCTTTCTGAAGAACATCACCAATAAGAAGTCGTCAGTATTCGTCATTCATTATATGTAGTAGTATTCTGCATTCAATCACAACAAATGCTAAATCACACTAAATGCTAATTCTTTCTCTATTTCAGAACGGAAGCATTCTGAGCCTGACATAGACAAGCCGTTTTTAAACGCGTAAGTGCAAAATATATTTTTACTAGATGTACCTGCCATGTATTTACGGTTTCATAATAATACTAACTTCTGCTCGCGACTTCGTCCGCGTGAAATTTCAGTCCCCGACTCACCGCGTCGCACTCATCGCCCGCACTGTCACTTCGTTTTCGCTTAGCGTTTGCTTGGCTCCTACCTTCGTCGAGAATAGGGCTATCAAATACAAAAACAAAATATTTTTTCAAATTCGACTGCTGGTTCTAGAGATTATCGCGTTCAAACAAATAAACTCTTCAGCTTTGTTTTTAGTATAGATATATAGCACCTACCGCACACTTCTAGCTTTGGAACCAATAGAAGTAAATAGTTTTTATTTTAACCAATTCAGTTAATATCTTCTGTGTCGAAGTCGCTAAAACAGTGAGTATAGGTAACTTAAGTTGTAGCTTACTTGTTATAGTTGATCACGTAATTGCTTTACCACCCTAAGGTTGGATGTCACTTGCATAAATGACGTCTAGGTCTAGTTTTGATATACGGACCAGTGGGACAGTTAGATTGTTTCAATTAACCTTGTTGAAGTTCTAATTTACTGTTTTTTGGGGTTCCGTACCCAAACGGTAAAACGGGACCCTATTACTAACACTCCGCTGTCCGTCCGTCTGTCACCAGGCTGTATCTCATGAACCGTGATAGTTAGACTGGTAAAATTTTCACAGATGATGTATTTCTGTTGCCGCTCTATAACAACAAATACTAAAAAACAGAATAACATAAATATTTAAGGGGGCTCCCATACAACAAACGTGATTTTTTTGCAGTTTTTATATATAATGGTACGGAACACTACGTGCGGCAGTTCGACTCATACTTGGCCGTTTTTTTTACTAAAGTGGTTTTTCTACATTCATATCTGTAATCCATATGGTGTACATAATAACGATTATTCTATTCTATCAATTACGACGTCGACTATACAAAAGACAGTCTCGGGCCAGGAAGGGCCTAAGTTAGCTCTGTGTGCATAAAGCCTAATTTGCTCTAAAACAACGATTTTCAGTGCAATAGCACATAAGGAGGAGATACCTCAGTCGCAGCAGATGGAAGCGGCGCTGCAAGCCATCTCCGAGGAGCTGCGGCGCTGCAGGAACATGCTGCACGCGAACCGCGTCTCCGAGGTGAGCCGCCTGGCTAATGCCGTGCTGTAGCTAGATCTCGAAAAATCGAGATCGAAAACGTTGATAATATGGTTAAGGTTTTCGTAACTCAACCCTATCATAGACACACCGAGCTATATGGTAATCACACCTGAAAGAACGCGTCGGCGCGCATCGGAGCGCAGCGAGGCGGATGCTCGCGTATCCGATGAAGTTTAGTCGTTATTGATTGGACAACTTGCATTTCAAAATGCGCTCCGTCAGGTGTGAATCGTTCATTAAGCTCAGCGCAGACCGAATGCGTAGATAATAATGTTATTTAATTGTTATTATGATTTTTTGTAAATTTGACAATTACTTATTTTTAATTATTATAACTTTATTCTGAGCTTAAAGGTGTCTAAGCCTATGATATTTATATAAGTATGTATTTATTTTATGAGGCTACTACTTTATGTGGTTTGATGTATTTAGTGTAGATAATGGTTGTTTATAGAAAATGATGTAAATTAATAAATAGAAAAGTAAGTTGTTCCTACTCGTAGATATAATCATTATTATGAGATTTAATAAATCTTTCCATATTTATAATAAGTGGGTACTTACATAAGTAATTATTTCCAGTGAGTCTAGTATGAATTAAATATTTTTAAACAATAATGGGTTTTGTATTATTATGTCTATGCTTTTCCTCAACGATTGGTGTACAAAAGTGTATGTTGCAAGCTACACAAAATGTCGCTACAACAATGTTTCGCAACTTTTGTTACCATGAATACATGGCAACCTGGCAACCCTTCGCAGGCAAACAATAAAAAAAAATTGAATCGCCATCGCAAACGCATATTGAATGCGTTGGTTAGCTATGCCTTAACAAGGCGCACAATGGTCCATTAGCGCCACTCCTTTAAAAAAATATTACCTCATGACTGAGAAGGAATTATGAATAACGGCTTGTAAAGACCCTCGGTAAGTGTGTCTAGAATTATCTAATACGTTTTATAAACTTTCATATTGAGACACGAAGCAACAAAATTCGATCTAAAGAAAAGCGGCCACATTCCTTTAGATCGTATTTTGTTGCTTCGTGTCTCAATATGAAAGTTTATAAAACGTATTAGAAAATTATAGACACTTATCGAGGATCTTTATTAAGCTGTTATTCACAATTCCTTCTCAGTCACGAGATAATATTTTTTTTAAAGGAGTGCGTTAATGGACTTTTATGCGCCCTCTTAAGGGGGATCCGTCAACGTAGGACGCGAAATTAAATATTTCTTTCGTTTTATTGCAAATTGCAGCGCTGTACTTAATCATTTTAATTATTAATACAGCTCCAGACCAACACAGATCTCGAAATTATTTTTGATGGAAATAAGACACGTGAAAATATGAATGTTTTTCAGCAAATGATCTGAGGGCCTAGACAAAGTAACATTCGATTAACGATAACGCTAGTAGAAAAGCTAAAATGTATGGGGTTGACATAAGCTATCGAAATGTCACGTGATCATAGGTCAACGAATAAAAATTAGCTAGACAATGTAAACAACATTCGATTATGAAATGAATCGACAGCGTCGAAAGATTATGTACTTCCACAGAGATGCATAGCCAAGGGACACTTTTGACGAGCGTTATTGCTAGTTTTTGGAATCATTAGCGAAAGCGATAGCGATTGTAGAAATAGAATCGCTCCGAAGCGAATGCCATTTGTCTAGGCCCTCTGGTCTAGATATATTTTAAAGATCGTTTTTAGCGATAAGACCGCCCATTGCGTCACCCTATGTAAAATGTCTACATTTATGTATATCTGTATTTCATATTCAGAATAGAATATTCTTTGCTATGTACAATAAAGAGAATTATATTCAATTCTATTGATGATTTAATGTAATTATTGACTCATAATTGCCGTTAAATGAATTTTGATCAACATACAACATAAATTAGCGCTGCAATTTGTAAAAAAATGTAATACATTTTAAATTTCGCGTGCTACCTTAGCGCAAACCCCATAAATCTCCCTCTCCTCCGCCAGCGATCGCAGCGCGCGTCCCAGACGTCGTCGCTGGAGACGACTCCTTCCATCGCGCTCCGGCCCGGCGTGGCCACGCAGGGCATCGGCGATGCATACGCCCCCATGTCCACATTCACGCTGCACATCGGAACCGTTGTGTTGTCTGACGAGGTTTATGCTTCTTTTCTATTGGTAGATACGTTTTTGATGGAAAATTTGTCGTTGCGTGCCCGTTTTTGTCTAGTCGGTGTACCGAGATTAATAACCACTAACCAAGTTAACTGCTAGATTAAAAAAGAAAAGTAAAAGAAGAAGTATTAAAGGAAGAAGGAGTAGTAGAAATATTGAGTATTGAGTAGGTAAATAGGGGAGTGTACCTACTTTTCTCTTAACACTGACTGCATCAACCCACACTGCCATGGACCCGCGTGGTGGATTGCGGCTGGCTACCTTCCACAGAGAGGAGGCCTGAGTCCTGGTAGTGTGAACATTTTAGCCTGATTAGGTATGTTTGGAGTTCAGAAACACAAGTACCTACCTTCCCTTGGTTTCGATATCGCTACAGTATTTTTGGAAAAGTTTTTTCAAGTTTTCTACCAAAACAGTAGTAATCAATGACGCGAAATTTATAATCATTAATTCCTCCCCATTTTCAAAGAAAGTCCGTCAAAAAAGTCTGCTAATCCAGTTCCTCACAATATAGGCTGTTCTATACTCCCGCAACAAGAACCTGGTGCTAAAATGGAAGTTCTACGACCAGGCCGTGACCATGGCACGCATGCACGCAGGACGCGTCGTGGTATTCGATTTCTCTACTGAGTATGACATCAAGGTCACCGACGACTTCTTGCATTATTTGAAAAGTGTGAGTAAACTTGAGGTTATATATTTGCAATATGTGGCTGGACGTGGCACAGAGTTTATGAGAAAATAAAAAAGGACGCGAATGCCTTTCGATTTTTTTTTGTGCCTTATTAGGGTATTCTGGTGGTTGCCTACCTTTACGAGTTTTAGAGACGAAAAGAGGACTTCCAAAAATAAAGGTAGTATGCGACTATTGAAATATGAACTGTGTCACTTCCGGTATGAAAAAAGACACTTTCTGATCCCGTAGGTGGCATGTGACTTACCACACGCAGACGCGGTTATAAAAAGCCTAGGTGGATAAGTAAGTCTTCTAAAAACCGGCAAGTGTCATGGATTTCAGTAATACTAGAGGCATGCAGATGCGTTATCATCCTAGAGACAACGATTAATTTCTCTTGTGCCTGTAGTCGTGGCACCCAAATCCTTCAAACAGGATCACAGCAAAGTGGTTAGGCGGCAAAAATAGAGTTATGATGGTGTGGCGGCATCTACATTATCACATGCGAACTACGCATCACACTCACATCACGCAAAATCCTGCATCGCGCAAGCAGAGGATAACGCGCGACTAGCATATACACAACGTCCCGGCATTAATTGTCGGGCAGTAGCCCACTAGACGGGTTATTCCCGATTGGTAACACCCTGTCGTCAACACTGTTGACGATCGGGAATAAAATGTTCCGTTTTCAGTTCCAGAACTTTTTATTCCCGATCGTTCCTACCTATGCATAGTTCAAGAGTGTGCATTCAATTAAAGATGACATGGTTTTTTTATGCTTTAATTACGACTTTCAACGCACAAAATTAACATCAACATAAAAAATGCTTCTTTTCAAACAGCGTATAAACGATTTAGCATAGAAAGAAAATCAAATACTTAAATTAATACATCTATCTAATTATCCTGAGTTCTATCTATATTTTTTTTTTGTTTTTTCCATTTTTGAATTTCTGCTCTGAACTTTTTATTCCCGATCGTCAACAGTGTTGGCGACCGGGTGTTACCGATCGGGAATAACCCCTCATACTCTAAAATGGTATGGTATTTCACGGATGAAGTCCTTTTACAAAGAGTTCTACTACTACATAAGTATCTACGCATACATACCAAAACTCACGCCTTTTTTCCATGGGCGTAGGCAGAAACTACAGGACGCCACGTGCTACGATCCTTACATAATTACTCCTTTTACCTCTGTAACGTTCATACATCTGACGTAGTTTTTACAAATCTACTTACATCATAATAAGTCCCCTTCCAGGAGGAGATGCCGATCGTCATCTCCGAGTTGGGCCAAGAGGCGAAGCCCTTCGCGAGCTGTGTGTTACCGCTGAGAGACGCTCTGCTACACACCAACACGAGAGCCGATATGTCACTAGCATTGGTACGTTTACTTGAAATGCCAGTATAAGATTAACGCCCGCTTGCACCACAAATCACTAGATACGGTTAGCGCTAAACTAATTTAAAACATCGTTCTGTTTCTGTAAATCGCTTGAATATGACAGAGACAGGATGATGTTTTAAATATGTTTAACGCGAAATGTAATGTTTTATACAATTGGCATTATTACAAAAATTACAAACAAATTGCTTTTTTATTGCTACAACAGGACAAAATTAACCCGATTCTAGATCCTATTAAGTCTCGAAGTCTGAGACTTTGATTGTGGGTTGTCTCGTGTCCCGAGACTTTGAGACTGTGTAACTTCCCAAACCCTAATTGTATGTTAATCTTATAATTTGCGTTTTATTTGTGCATAATCAACAACCGATATATTATTTGTATCGTGAGCAGGTGGCAGGTCCACAGATGATAAACGAGCGTGCTACCAACGGCAAGGCCGATACATTTGGTACGGGAAACGAGGTTGGCGTCATCGACCTTTGGTGCTTAATGCGCGCCGATGCCAACATGCTGCCCGGCATCAACCTTGCCATCGCACAGGTAAGTCCAGGAGAATATACTTAGGGGAAGCCCAGGCAAGACGCATATGTTAAGGAAAAGTGCAAATAAAACCACAATCTGATAATCAATAGAACTCTGTACTTTTAATTGGTGCTATGTTTAATCACCTTTGGAAAATACTATTTAATATCAAAAAACTATAAAAACTTCTAAAATAATTATGAGCATTTACATAAAGTATCTATTACCCGTTTTGCCCGGAGGGGCTGGGCAAAATGGATATGCCCCAGGGGCAAAAATAATATATTTATTTAATTTAGATCAGTCTTCAAATTCATCATAGAAGTAGCTGCCAACTCCTACATAAGAAGGGCATTCTTCATGCGCCCAACTTTTGCAGTGATTACACTGAATCCAATCTTCCGTTGGTGGTACAGTGTATTTGTTAGCCCTCACTACACAGTAAAAATCTTGTTTAGGGCTTTTGTTTTTCGGTTTGCCAAAAGATCTTTTATTTTTAGCTTATCTGGGCCTGCTAACTCGGAAATGTTTCTTTTCTTATTATTTGCTTTCTCAAAATTTAATTCTTGCTCAGCTTTGACGGAAGTAGACATCAACACCTCTGATTTTTTCCTCTTGTGTTTTCGACCTGTTTTGGGAGCAGCCATAATTGGTATTCATCTAAGCACACAGATCTTCTTGTTCTGGACTGAAAACAGCCGTCAACCCCCCCCTACTTCTTCGACTTAATCCCGGACTTCACGTGTCTCTGCTAAGTTGTAAACGGAATTCCAAACTTCATTGCGGGCGAATTAATTGATTGCCCGTCATCTTTTACAGCTCCTACTGCTCTGTTTAATATGTCTTCTGACCAGGCTGCCCGAATACTTTTGGGTTTATAATTAATAACCATCTAAAACATAAATAAATATCTACTACTTACATAGGAAGGAATAAATCAAATAGCTAAACGGGCAAAACGGATACCTATCCATTTTGACCATATCCGTTTTGCCTAACGCGTCAATATTAGAAATAAGTCAATACGTGAAATGTTGTAAGTAAGTAAATAAAAAGTAACAATCACAAATTATACTTAAATAAACATTAAATTGAATAAACAGAACTTATTCATGGGTAACTGGTTGGTAATATAAAAAGTTGGTATACAAACCTTCACAGAAATCGTAAGAAAACAATGAAAATCTGTTACCATAGAGTCAGTATTTACAGACCCTTCCAGACATGGCCCTGCATTGTTAGACTCGCGTATAATCCTATTATTATAATGTTAGGACTTTAAAAGGGACCATAACCTCTGAGATTGTTTCGGCATTTCTTCTCAGGGATCAGTCAGCTATAAAAAGCCGGCGACATCTAGTTTTAAAATATTGACCAACAAAATATTGTTGCGTAAAAGTGTCATAAAAGATCTAATTACAGAAATAAACATTTCATTTCATGATTCTGAATACCCCTGCGTTGAAATTTTCCGTTTTTTTTTTTTTTTTTTAATGCTTTGACCGTGCAGGTATTGCACTTTTCTTTGAAGCTCAGTTATTTTTTTTTTGATAACAGACTTAAAATTTCTACGGTAGGGGGTTCTAGAATTATGTGCTGAATTCATGATTATAGTTTGCGCGTCAATGTCCTGTAGATAGAAAGAATACTCAACATTATGCACACCAAATAAATTACTGATATAAAAGTTTAAATAATGCATAGGTTGATACAATGGGTTAAAACTTTTAACCCATTGTATCAACCTATTCCAACCGGTTCCAGGGTTTCGCCCCTCAGTCGAGGAAGCAGCACGGTGGCCCGTAAATACGGGCCCCTCTTAATGTTTGCCTTCACTGGCCATGGAAGTTGAGCGGGCGCGTTATTAGCGCGCGCCCATGTGAGTGGTTGCTATAAGTGTGTCTGTAGGCGCGCCGCAACGCTGGTAAACAGCGTCACTTTCTTCACCACACCTCGGCGGTCTGTCCCCGCCAGATGAGATCCCCCAGTTACCTGGGAGCGGCCCGGCGAGAGACGACCAGTGACTAGTGTGCCGATTCGAAGCTCCTACATATACCGACCCCGGGGGCTTGGCGAGCGGTGCCTGGGGTTTTGCCCTCTGGCCGCGGCTTCAACTCTGGAACCCGCGTAAATACGGGCCCCTCATTTCGTTTGCGTTCAATGGCTTGTGGCCTCTTTGAGCGCGCCGATCCCATAACGTCATTACAATCCTTTTTATACCCTATCAACGTCATTTTACGTCAAACATCTACCGCCGCGCCGTTTTGAAACAATCACAGATCATCATAAATTTTGACTTAAAAACCTTTAACACAGATAATAATAAACAAATATTATGTAGTGAAACCGTTTCAAAACATCATATGGTAATAAAGCAATTTAATAAAATCTGATTCGTAATTCTTAGACATATCTACTTAATTCAAAAGAATATCAACATAAACTGACAGTACTGTGCCAATCGTTTCAAACAGCCTATTCGTTTAAATTAACAGTATTCATCGAAGATATAGGTACTACAAGTATCATTCAATATTACTTTAGTAATAACATACTTATAAGTGATTTTTACGAGTTAGGACTGTTACTTTTTGTAAACACAATATCTAGGCAAATCAGGTACTTCTACTCGTACATTGGTCCCAAGCTTCGTAAATGTGACAGTTGCCACTATCCAACAAATTGAACAAACAATATTATAATATGTCTATATTAATATCAAAATGAAATACACGCGCTTGACAATACGTCATTTACATTTTTGCAATAAATACATAAAACTTTCAATTCATATTAAGTACCAGTACAGCAGTAATAGTTATTATTCTTTGCCAGTTTATTTAATCTCGTAACTACTTTGCCGCCCTAAGGTTGAATTTCACTGGCACGTCACAAATCGACAGTGTTTTTTGCTTTCGACAGTTAGATAATTTGTGGCTAAGTAATAACAGCCGCACGGGTCGATCGATCAGGGTAAGCTACACTTGCCGCGGTTGGTCCGTGGATGGGAGACCATCTTTACATACCATGACCCCTCCGTGCCTCGGAAAGCATGCTAAGCCGTTAGTCACGACTGTCATTCGTGGATCTTTGACAGGCGTTACGGGTCGTCAGAAGCCCGAAAGTCTGACAACCAGTCTTACAAAAGGCGTATCGTGTTGCCCAGCCACTGGGTTGTGGAAGTCAGATAAGCAGTCACTTCATGTTAAATACTGGTATTCACCTGCATCCGGTTAGCCTCGGAGCCGACCCAACATAGCTGGCAAAAGACTTGGCAGATGATAAATTAGAATTTTTGCCAAAATTGGTAAAGCAATTACTAGGTCAACTGTATCTGAATACCTACACCTTACACAATTTCGGACATTTTCACATTACATTCGTTACCTGACTCATTGTTTCGACTTTAAAAGCTTATATCTCCCCATGCACTTTAAAAATTAAGAAAAAAGACACTTAATCTACTTAATAAGAATCTTAAATTCACTGACAGAGAACGCAAAATCGCTGGGTCTAGCTAGAAGAATGAAATGTTGCCTGAACATTACGTATGGAAAACAAATAGATTTTCATAACGTTTGTGTGCTTTTATATTAAATAAGCATTGAGGCCCCGCCGTTGCGACTTTACACGTTTACATCTTTAAGTACCTATCACGTCGTCTTGCTTACCACCGCAAATCGTAGAGTACACATTTCCTTGGCCACACATCCGCCCGCGCGGACGAAGGAAATAGGCTAGAGATTAAGAAAAATACCTTAGGAATTTTGCATTGTAGAATAGTAGTGAGCTAAAAATATCGAAACGCAACTTAATTTTGTAAATGATTTGAGATCAATTTATATTTTTGAGAAAAAAATGTTGTTATGTTAATATTTCGCTGAAATTTTCATATTTTCTGGTAAATAAACCACCAGGAACATTACTAATTGGTTTTTCAAAATCCGTCATCTAGCCTACTTATTGTATAACGAAGGTGTGCACTAAGGATGGATATCTGAAAATGTATCCTCTAAAGGGGTTAAAATAACAGGGTTTGGAAGTTTGTTTGGAAATTCGTAATTTTGTGCCTATGGTAAATCCCATCTGGCACACGGCTTGCATACAACATAAATCTCGATCTTTTGACAAATCGCCATATCAGTAGGCCGTAACCGTGCAAGTTTTTTTTTGTTTTTTTTTTTTTTGTTTATATTGTTTGCCTTAACCTGAGTGAAATAGATGTATTTTCTTTCCTCCTTCCCCCAGCCCGAGGCCGCGCCTTTGCCGGCGGAGCAGCGTCACTCGGGCGTGATGCCGCAGGTGCTGGACGACTACAACGAGCTCGACCTCAGCATGGGCAACGCCAGCTCCGCCGCCCGGCTGAAACCCACCGGCAAGAACCAGACGTACGGGACTGTGGTGAGTATACAACGTCTGAACTATTACTGTTATAACTAGGTTCTGCCCGCGACTTTGTCCGCGTTAAATTTCTGGTTCCTCCGACCCACCCTGTCGCATCGCATCGCCTTTTTGCTCGGCTCCTAAGGGTCGTAGCGTGATGTTAAATAGCTTTTAGCTTTCCTCAAGAATTGTTATATCAAAAAATATTGAAATCCGACCGGCGGTTCCAGAGATTACCCTCTACATAAAACTTACAAACAAACAAATTTTACCTTTTTATAATATTAGTATAGATATAGATTATGGCTTTTATTTATTCCTTTATTAAAATTAACGTAACAATCACACAATTAATAGTTCATGCAACAAGGCAGCAATACCTAAGTTAATTAAAAATTTGAGAAACATACGATACCTATTCTATTCATAACTAAAATAATTTATATAATAGATTCAGTAATTCATTAATAACATAAAATAATTTAAATTATCACCATTAATATATTATATCTGTTAAACTTTAAACTATAGGCAATTGCTCCCCCCCACTGTATTTGCGCACACGCATGCACCTGATAGTGAACATTTACCGACGTGACTATAGTTTGGTCATACTAATTCAGAAACACGAAGATTACCGAAGCGCATACCTTCTCTGGTTTAACTGTACGTGGGTTCGAATCCAGGCAGACAAGCACTGTGTAATTAATTCCATCACCCTACTTTTAAAACAACGAACGAAACCATGTTAAGGAAACCGGCATGTCATAGAACCAAATATTCAAAGACATGTGACATTCACCAACATGGATTGATCACGGCCCATTCCCTCTTACGAAGAGGAGGCCTGAGTCCCACCCAACAAATGGGAACATTGTAGGCTGATTATGTGTAGGTTACGCAAGAGGACAACAGTTTGTATCATGGACAAGCGATGTTGCGGCGTCGGGTGTGGGTCGATCGTATTATTTATTGTACACCAGCTTTTGCCAGCGGCTTCGCATGCGTCGAAGTCGGAAAATATACCACGGAAACTTACTACCGGGATTAAAAGTACCGTGTGAGTTAATCCAGGTTATAAATTATTTGTGTGCCAAATTTCATCCAAATCCGTTCAGTTGTTTTTACGCCAATCCGGAACATACATCCATACAAACACAGATAAACGGACAAAAAATTGAAAAGCTATATTACGGTATCAGACCGTTCCTACACCTCAAAGCATTTTTTTTTTTTAATATTTTGTGTGCAGTTTTGACTTTGTTTCTATTTTATTTTATGTAAGTACCTATAGAAGATATATAATTATGTATCCTAAACAATACGGTTTATATTAAATCTAAACTTGAAAAATATACTTATTTTTATTTTATGTAAAAAAAAAAAATGTATTGGGTTACATCTATGTCCGTAGGTGTGTCATCAGTCATCACCCTATCCGAATACAAGCGCTGCGGTTTTTTTTAATATCGCAGCACTATGCTGAGATAAGAGCCTTTATGTCCTCGCACGGAACTTTTAGTCTTTAATGTGCCATTTTTTTTTGTTTGTATCTCCTGTGCGTGTTTCAAGTAAAATGCTTTTCTTACTTGTTTTCAGGAGTACAATCGTGTATCGAATACGTGGAGCAACATGCACAGCGGGCAGAGGAAACATGGCACAGAGCCCGAGACCACGCAAACAATCTCATACGATGTAAGTAACAACATGACGCTTATATTGTCAATAACCGGGTATATATCCAGATTCCGGAGCCTTCTAATAAAAGATGAGCAATTCCTAAAGGAAATATCCAATAACCATCACCTTTCTACTTATTGATAAGTTCTTTTCTTCTTGTCTGTTTTTTTTCTTGTTTGTGTTTTGTTTATGTGTATGTCGGCAGAGGGTACGACGACGTCTTAAATGAAAGTAGGAATATAGCAGAAATCAACTTTTATCACCACAACTTAATAGTTATTAATTCACTATAATAATAATAATTCTTATTCCTAATGATTTTAACTCAGACTACAATTCAGTATCTAAGCGCTAAAACATGTGCACCGGGCCGAGCCTGTGGCAAGAACGACCTCCTCTTTTTTTTTTTTGATAATGGCGTTTTTGCAGTTGGTCGCACGGGGGTCCTTTGCTGCTTTACCGGGCTTTGGTGGGGCTAGAAGGGCCTCTCACCGAAATAATAAAATTTATTTAGGTAGCACAGCTAAGGGCGTCCCATATTGGGACTCGAACCTAGGCTTAGGGCGCTACCGATTACTGAGCAAGTGGGGACTTGTTGCATCTGAGGGTTATTATTATCAGAGGCATTGTTTACATTTACTTGCTCCGCGCGGGCGGGCGGGATCAAGGGACGGGGCGACGCCCCGCGCCCCCTCGCTGCGCTCGCTTATGTAGAGCGGCTTGAGTAGTGCGGAAAGTGGGGATGGCTTCCTTTATAGTTACTATACTCTATGATGGCGACATCGCGATCGGTCCGGCGCACGTGCTGTTTACAATAGCACGACGACGCAGCGCCATCATGTATAATCATTTGAATTCAGAACTAAGTACTTTATTGTTTGTTACGTCAAAATAATAATAAATTACTTAGTTCTGAATTCAAATTAATGTACACGTTAGATCTGGAGATGGAAATAAGCATTCGTTTGGTTTCGGAAATGCGATGATTCCCGAGGGACATTAAGACAATAGTTGTATGTTTAGTCTTGGATCACCAAAAGCTCATTTACACAAGGCGAGTTTGTCACCCGTTGAGAGGCTACAAATTCCGTGCGAGTACAGTAGGTGAGAAGATGCCAGGTTAGTAGATAGATTTTATGAATGTAGGTAAGAACAGTCAAAATATGTTCATCACTTCTAGAGCTATTTTTTGCTCCTCATTGCTGGATAGAATCCGCTTTACCGACTCAGCATTATATATTCCGTCGCAATGTCAGTACCTCAGAATGACATAAAAGTCATGAAGAAGAAGATGGGTGAACCCATCTTCTCTACATGTCACACCGAATTAAAAATGTGACTCTGACAGACTGACAATTTTTAAAGAACATGGATTTACTTACATTTTATAAAATGGCCAGCACTCTAATTGCGAAACATATTGTCTATCATAATCTGAATCGTATTGAAGCCCATTGCTAATCCATTGCTACATATGTTCGAAAAATTTGTCTGCTCAACAAAGTAAGTAACGCAATGAATGTTGTCGAACTGTCAAAATGAAAGCTATTCCTACTGTTAGTGTGTGACGCAATTACCCCGTAGGTAATTAAAAAGTTTTGAGATTTATGTCAACTCGACATTGGTCAAAGGTGTATGCTATTTTGATCTTTGTTGTCGAGTTATTAAATATAGTTTTCTATGCAATAGTCTGCTCAGTGCCGTAGAGCCAAAAGATATTATGCACTGACTTGATAAAGGAAAGAATTTGATATCTGACGAAGATATAACAGATTTGACTCCACCTGAAATTCATCCACCTTACCTAATTCCATCCCTTCCCATTCTTCCTCCTCCCTCATTTTATATCTTATCCTGATAGTGCGGTGTATTCCAGCCCAGCAAATACCCGCCGATGCGCGAGCGGAAATTAGCCGCACCGGTCGCGTCGCCCACGTCACTGTTGTCGTCGCCCAAACGGTGCGACGCCACGCAAGTCAGGGTGAGTGTCCGCCCGCTACTGTGTGCAGTGCGGCCGTGGAGGAGCATGCTTGTCCAGGACCCGGCCATGTCTAGAACCAAACATGTATTTCCGTCAAGGTGCTCCTATACGTGAAGTATTTTTATTTATTCAGCCACAATTATTCACATTGCGTTCGATTACAGTCCAGCATATAAGACATAAAA
Organism: Griposia aprilina; assembly: GCA_916610205.1. Taxonomy (NCBI): domain Eukaryota; kingdom Metazoa; phylum Arthropoda; class Insecta; order Lepidoptera; family Noctuidae; genus Griposia; species Griposia aprilina. Next base: position 26,396,375 of record OU744284.1, read on the forward strand.
GATTTACACTTGACACAATTTAAACGTAAACTAAATAAAATTTTATACAAAAGCTACTATACCATTGACGAATTCCTACTTGACAAAATTTCATGTAACAGCATATAATGTATTTATGTTTTAATGTAATATTCATATACCTACATATGTCTATTAATTTATTACAATATAATATATCTTGTATTTTAATTTCTATAGATATATATTACTTCATTATGTTTCACGTAATGTTTAACTTAATTTCTAATATTGTAATTTAACAAGGCATACCTTAATAGGGTAGATTTTTGTGATACTATACAATTTTTTTAAGATCCTGTTGGATCATCTAAAATCGCATTAATAAAAAACTTTGACTTTGAGCATGAAACATTAAAAAACCGGCCAAGTGCGAGTCGGACTCGCGCACGAAGGTTTCCGTACCGTTATCTATAAGACTTGCATTGAAAAACAAAATATGAAATAACAAATCTTTACCCGTTATAAACAAGGAACTACTCCATCTTAGTCACTTTAAAGGATTAATGCTAAGGATTTTGTATTTGGCACAAAATTATCCAACACCCAAGTTCAACGTTTATTACTGCTAAACTAATAAAGTTATCTTAACCGCTATAATTTTCCTTTAAAGTTCATAAAATGCACTATCATCGTGAATTTTTCCAGATTTTTCAAGCCAGCAGTTTAGCTTTTAGAGGGGGGGGGGGGCGCCCCACTAGAACAAAAATTTGCAGCTTAAAGTTTAATGTTTCGTAAATGGAGCATTAAATCGAAAAATAAATTAAGAAACCCCCAAGTAATTTTAGAAGACCTATTCAACGATACCCTACACGATGGGACGACGAAAAATATATTCATCCCCACTGCTCATGTGGGAGCTACCCTAAAAAAAATATTTTACCACTTTGTCGGCGTAATTGATATACATACACACTTCTTCAAAATAACAGCTTTCTAGTACTAACGGTCTCTTAGCAAAACCTGGGACAGACAGACAGACGGACATGACGAAACTATGAGGGCTCCTTGTCAGAACTACGGAACCCTAAAAAACAAGCATAAATGAGGAAACATTTAGATTTAAGAAACAACATGACACATCACGCTTGAAATCCCCGAAGGGAAAGGCAGAGGTGTACCTGTAGTAGGTACACACACATGTCGCCAGTTGTGTTCTGGCGTGTGCTTGTGCAAGCAAAACGTGGAACGAAGACGTTGTAAGGTTCAAAGTCCCATGTATTAAGGCGACCCTATTGCCTATTGATTAAAGAAAATAATAAAAATAAAATACCATGCAAACATAAATTATAAAACAAACGGTCAACAAATTAATACATAAGCATAATCAGCCTATAATGTTCCCACTGCTGGGACACAGGCCTCTTCTCTGTGAGAGGGAGTGGGCTGTAACCCACCCCGCGGACCCAGTGCGGGTTGGTAGATGTCACATGTCTTCGAATTATTGGTTCTAAGGCAAACCGGTTTCCTCACCCTGTTTTTCTTCACCGTATTGAGAGCAGTGGTTATGAAATAATTTACACAAACTAAAGCGCCTGCTTGGGTTCGTACCCACGACCTACAACTTGTAAGTCGCGGCCGTTACCACTAAGCCACCACTGCTCTCAATGGCTAACGAAACAGTTGAAATAGTGGTGCCGCAGTACTTGCCAGCGTGGCCGAGCCACACTTGGAAAGATGAAACACTGCTGGGAGTGGGAATATATTGCCCGTTTAGGAGCGCCTTGCGGGAAATAAATTTTTGGTTCTAGGATATGCTGGTTTCTGGGCGAGCGTGCACCACCATGTTGTCACACACAACAGAGCAGGCACAACAAGCAGTGTCAGCAGTTATTTCGCTTTTGATTGTTTTTCTTTTTTTTCTCGTTGTTGTCATTTGTAAATTGAAATTCTTGTGTTATTATAGTCATTACATTAGTTTATCCTTATTTCTCCAAATAACGTTAATTGAACACCACAGAGTATTCTTTGTTATAGTAATCACAGCAATATTGAGCATTACGCAGCCGTAATCAATTAATAATCTTCTCGTCTCGCCGTATAGTTTTGTAATTGTATTTGCCGAGTGCCGGCGCCTGCGTCTCTTTACTTGTCACAGCGATGCCATTGTGCCACAGACACTAAATCCGTAGACAAGTAATTGATGTTACGTCGGGTGCTGACACGCGGAATATAATCATTTTATTTGAATTTTTTATTTTATTTTATAATAATTATGTTACACATAAATAGCTATTTTTATTTTATCTTTATTTTGTTTTTTGTATTTATATTTATTTCTGTACCTGTCCGTGACACCACAGCAGCGGGCCCTATCAGAATACCAGCGCTGCGACACTTATTTTTTGTTTTTTTAAATGTCGCAGCATCATGCTGAGATAGGGGCCTTTTGGCCTCGTACAGGACTTTCTGTTGTTATTTTCATTTTACTTTTGTTTTTATTTTTTATTTTTATATTTTTTGTTTTTATGATTGTGTTTAGTTTCTAATAATCCTGTGCGAGTCTCAATAAATACTTTTTCTTTCTTTCTTTCTTCCTCATCTCGGTAGCTCGGTAGTCACTCCCTTTCTAGCCATATCATCTTTCACACAGTCCATCTATCATTTCTTTGGTGTTCCCTTAATCAGCAGGCTTAGCACAAATATCGTTTTGTCGATGGAAGAGTAGACAAAAATTACGTTCCGTGTAGACAGTAAGACGGCAGCAAAGTAGAAAGAGTCGACTGCACTTTTTACGAAATTCAGTAGTTTATTCACATTTTTCTTTTATTTTGCTTATATCTCAAAAATGGTCTGTCCTATCGCAAAAATTATGAAAATTTCAACCCCCTTTGTGGAACCCTGAAACCCCTAACACTCAACATTTAGGTAATCATTTTTCACATTTTCCAAACATAAACTGAAAAATTCAATTTTTCCATACCATTTTTATACTTTGTGGCCGTCGAATAAAAAGTTTTCTGTCTTTAGCATGGCGATTAAAAAATCAAATTGTCTTCACTACCTTAGACAATTACTGTCTTCTGGAACAGTCTACATTAAAAAGGACCTAGAAAACGATCGGTAGAAACGAAAGACAAAATGATAGATTTTAGAAGGATTTTTACGGTTCGATGTCAAAAATGGAGAAACGAAATGTCACTTTGTATGGAAATAGCCGTGTCTATTCATCGAAAAGATAGACAGCGTCATGCTAAGCCTGCTGGTAGCCATTCATACTCAAAACTTTCTCAACTCGTTCCTCCGCATGTTGATGAAGATGTGTCTGAAAAGTGGTGTGGAACCGATTTCAACACAACTTTTCAGTTACCGGTACCACTTTCAGACCTCCTCTTATGTACTCATCAGAATCTAAGTATAAATCACTTATGTCCAGATCTGACTGTAGCTCTTTATAATTTCAGCAACAGCAGTCCGAAATAATAATGAATGAAGTGGTAAGATATTTTTTTATTTATAAAATAGCAATTCCTGCGCAAAATTCAGAATCTGGATTGCAACTGAGAAATACCTGACGGAAAAGCCAATGGTACTTAACCGGCCTTGGCATCGAACCTTGGACCACGCTTTGACAACATTTTCATGGTTTCAGAATCCTAAGATCAAATCACCGGACGACATAAGGCACGCCGCGTTGGAAGTGAGTGTGTAATTCTTGAAATCTCTAAAAATGTAAATTAAAGTCGCTTTTCTAGTCTGTATGTTTGTTTGCTTAGTTCTTCTTCACTACACTATGGATTTTGATGCTGTTTTCGGTATAATGCATTAATATTTATATTCCGATTTTTTCCCCCTGTTTTTCTTTCCCTAAAAGCCCGATTCGGACAATAATGAACATTTTAAAACAAAAAATAGCCAAACTGGGCAAGCCGTTGTTCTTAAGACAGTGATGCGCTTATCAACGGACATCATTTCATTATTAGATAGTTATAGCATAGGAATCTTAGGGTTTTACATGTCGCCTTATCAGTAGATTGCATTCGTCGGGTCGCAAGTAACTAAATAATTATTCTTTTGCAGAGAAGCAATCGACTAAACGATTCCAAGTCCAGGCTAAATAAATCAGACGATGTAAGTATTTTTTTCAGTGTAACAATTTATGTGACTTGAGGCTCGAATACCACTGGCATAAGGAACAAATAAAAAAAAAATAAGCAGTACTTAATTAACAACTTTTATAACATAATTATTAAACAGAAGAATTCAATGATTATTTTTGGTTGTTACCAGCAATTTTCGCAAGCACATAGCAGTTATGGCTCCTTAGTAAGTACTAACATTATATTTTACACTATTATGATAAGTACTTAATAATAGAGCTATTGGAACGAAGTTCCTTATTCCTCGTTATACTCTGCACACTAGGCGAATGAGAGCAAACCCGAAAAAAGTGTAACATTTTGCCCATCACGAAACTTGCTAAACTATAGTATGTGTGCTTACAAGCGTATGTGAAGCTTTAAATTTTGTAAACACATTCAGGGGTTCGCAGCCTTTAGATCAAATAAATAAAAAACAGTTTTGTAATGATTTTTATTTTTATGGATATCATTATTATAACAATCAATATAACCTAATTCGCGAAAACAATACAAACAAAATATGACACATTTGAAACTCGAATTACAGCATTGACAGCGTCAGTGTTAACTTCAAAATGGCGGCCCAAATGTGTAAGTACGTTCCATGAGTCAGACGCGTTCCAGTACCACAAAACATTAGACGACATCGCTTTATATCGCTAAAATATAACCCGGCCAAGTGAAATTGCTCGTTAGTTTCGTATAACACGTATTTTACTTTGAGTTGATTGAATTTGGGATTATTTGTTGTTGATTGAATTATCGCTACGTAACTTATTATAAGTTCTTTATTTACAAAATGTATAGCTTCTCGTGGCGCGGACTTTAGACTCAGAGCGTACAAATTTTTCGTCGGTTATCAAAAAAAAAAAAATACTTGCTGTTTCATAAAAAAGTGTAATACCTACGCCGTGAAAATGTATTGAACAGCATTTTTTTTAATAACAGGTGTAAAATTTCAACGTAGGCAGTTCAGAATCATGTGCTGAATCCATGGTAACACGTTGCGCGTCCCTGCCAGCCTGTATTAAAAAAATATACAATTTGAACACTTTATTAAAAAAAAAAAACGATTTAGTTACTCTCAAACGTTGTTAGTTTATTTCATTGTGCCTGTTATTTAATACATAATCTACATCGAAAGGAACTTTGTTCCAACCGGGTCTCCCACGACACCTCGTAAGGTTTTTTATTTGTAAATTTGAATGATTTTTTTTTTTAGAAAAGCGTTTTGTCCCGGCTACAAAAGACGGGCAATCCATTTCCCGTAAGTAAATTTTGATTAAAGCATTAAGTACACTATTAACTTAGAAATAATATTGGTTATGAATAATGATCTGTATTATAAAAATTATGATTGACGTGTAAGTGTTTGTACAAACCTACTTACAGAAATAAAATCATTTATCATTTATTCCGAACAGCAAACACATGGCGGGGATCAGCGCTATTTTATTCAAAAACTAAGGAACGCCAGTGAGTTATCTAACATCATAATAGCTTGACTATGTCGTTATTAACAAATATCTTAATTATTGTTCTGATATGACATGCATCATACAGAGGTCGGAATAGGTAGAGTATATTTACTTAAACTTTGAGATAAGTAACATAGAGTGGATAATACCTACTCTAAAATACCGGAATGATGATAATGACGTTTTAATCCCGGGGTTTAAAAATCACGAATTATTTATTGGACTTTATATAGGTATACAAATTACTGATACATGAGAGAGAAGAAAAATATCTCTCTCTGTCTCTCACACTAAATCTCTCTTATTATTTATTTTTAAGAAGTTTCACTTTTATCACGTATACGGTGCTGAACGCGCATTTTTATTAACGTGCTGCCGCCTTATGAATTTTTTTGCGTGTGTTAGGTATACAGAGTAACTAATAATTAAGTGTTTTACCCTATGTAAAGACCCGTATTCATTGGAAACAATATTTCACAACAATAGCGCAATTGTTGCAAGCAATATTTGAACAATGTTGTACATTATGTTAGGAGATGTTCTTCTGTTTACCATGAATACGAAACATTAACATATTGCCAGTAACAAAAAAATATTGTTGAAATAATGGTGCGCTATTTTTCCAATAAATACGCGGTATAACGGGTGTACAAGAAAGCTGGTAAAGCCACATCACCGAGCGGATAGTCACATATTCTACCCATCATTGCATTGTTTTTTATTACTGGGCCATACCTGGGAGCAGGCCGAAAAAATATTACTTAACAAGCTGACCCGACAGACGTTGTCCTGTCTTAACTATGAATGTCATTATGTCGTTTAGTTTTGACTATTGACTAAAACTAAAACTATCGACTCATTTATCAACCGATCCATCTGTGTTAAACGATATTTGCAGCGCGCATTTTGTCAATCGCTGACATTTATTTCAAACAACTGACAGTTATGTAAAATTAATATTGGCGTTAAGTTTTCTTAAATTTTGTAACGTTTCGATCAACTTCCTTATTTTTTTATTTCATAAGATCCTTCTCGTGACAATATCGAACACAACAAACAAAAAAATAGTGAAATCGGTCTAGCCGTTCACGCGTGATGGCGTGACCAAGGGAAATAGGGATTAATTTTTATATATATAGATAGATAAGATACACTTGAACGAAACAAGGGACCGTGGCTTAGTGGTAGTTAGCCGCACGGGTCAATCGAAGGTTAAGCTATGCTGGCCTGGGTCGGTCCGTGGATAGATGACCATCCTTACATAGTACCAAGACCCCTCCGTGCCTCGGAAAGCAGGATAAGCCCACTGGTTCCCGGTCTCATTCGTAGATTTTTGACAATCAAATCGAATCGAAACTCCGACGACCGGTCCCACCTTGGAGTATCGTGTTACCTAGTTACTGGGTTGTGGAGGTCAGATAGGCAGGCTCCATGTAAAATACAGGTATCCAGCTGCATCCGGTTAGACTTGTAGTTGACCCTAACATAGTGTGGAAAAGTTAGATAGATGATGACACTTGAATGGAACAGGTAGGACTGGTGATGGCTTATCGAGAAACTCAGAAAAGATCGAGGGCACTGCCATGGAAAAATTTATGAAGTACGAAAATATTAGCAATACAGGTGACGCACTACTTAATGTTTTTTTAATACTTTCCTCATATTTTCTCAGACTGGCTATTGGCTAAATTAACTGGAAAAGGATTGTTATGAGGGCACGTGTGTTGGTCAGTATTGGACAAAACATTTAGGTTTCATGCAAAATATAATGCAATTTTGTACCTTTTGCGCACAAACTATAAGCTGCAACTCACCTGCCCTGCAAATGATTATGCAATGGAGGCCCATGTCTAGCATGATTGATCTAGCACCTTTTTGTTGGTGTTATACGTTTACCATGTGTATCTGTGCGTCTGCCTGCGGCATCGTAGCTCCCAAACGGCTGAACCAATTTTGTTTTTGTTTTGTTTGAAAGGTGACCTAATCGAGTGTACTTAGCAAAAAAGAAGAAAATCTGTTGAGCCGTTTTAGAGATTTTTGTTTGTGTCGGGGGATGTTTAATTTTATATTTATTTCATTCTTTTCTTACATTTTAGGCATAAATAAGGCAGAACAGTCTAAGAAGGTCACAATATTGCAAAAATATGTTGATACGGAGATTCAATCGATAGGGGTGAGTACAAATATATTGTAAGTACTTTTTGTCAGTCCCCCTAAGGAATTTACATTTTCACATGCCTACAAATTACGATATGACAGACGGCCGAAAATCTTCATTTATTAAATCTTTGTTTGGTACATAAAGCGCACTTGCCACTTGGCATTGTCTACCAGCCAGGATTTGTGTGAAAATGAGTGTCTCTATTATTTATGGCACTGTCCACCATAATTCACACGAACTAGGATTATAAAGGTGCGTTTCCACTGAAGCAGAGACAAGATGCGAGACACGATGTAAATTTGAACCAATGTGTTTGGCGGATTCCTGTACGTTTTAACTGACACTCTATCTATTTTCTCAGAACGTTTCTGAACAACCAATAAAAAACGAAAATCAAAACGGAGGCACCCCAAAGTTACAGATCACAGTTCTCTGGTTAGCTTTTAACGAGGAGTGTGATGCCATGATAGACCCCTATGTGCAACGAGTCTTCGTCGCGTATACCTTCCTGGGAAGAAAAGGTGCCGAACTGGAGACTCCGGTCAGCTTGCCTAAGCCCAAGTATTATGTGGACAAATGCTATTTCAACTTTGAGAAAGGTAAGTATCGAAGCTGAATTTTCTGAGGAAATATTCTTAAGTGTGAATTTATGGCTATAAAGAAAAGAGAAAAACAACAGATAGATGGCGTGGAAGATGTTTGAAAGAAAGTGAACACTGAGATGACGGTTAAAAGATATGCATGGAAGTAAAAGGCGTACTGCGTGCGTAGGCGAGCTGCTAATTGCTCGCCGTCTGCAAGCCCGCGTCTAAGGTGGCCGGGAGTCGGTTATCAAATCCCGACGCCCAGGGTGACGGACAAAATATGACGGAACCACTTTCCTAGGAAACCAAAGATTGACTAAACACATAAAACTTTGCAGTTTTTTTTTCAGACAAGGCCACTCATTTCTGCTGCGTCTGGTATTGCAAATGCCTGTGGTGTGACCGCTTATAGCTGTACCTACAAGGATATTTTAGCGCGTGGCCGAAATCGGAAATAACGCTGCCATCTTGTTTTTCACAAAACTATTGCACAGATGTTTACCAATAGCGCCTTCTTTCAACGTCATTCAAGCGTTAAAAGATCCTTGTAGCTGTTCCTTAAAGTGGGCCGTCCGTTAATTTGGCAATAACATAAAAAAACCTTTTCTAGTTTTCGAGCTTTCGAATTCGGATCTTCTAAAGCTAGGCCACATGGCCCGGTGCCACGCCGCCGGCAGTCTGGGTATGGGAAAGGAGAAAGACTGCATCATCTTCTCAGTCGTCAGCGAACCGACTGATGATCCACTCGGCATTGAAAGCTGTGAGGATATTGGGTGAGCAAGCTCAGTTTTAGTTTATGTACTAAGCTATTTTGTACGCTGATTAAAATATCCATAATCAGCCTATAATGTTCCCACTGCTGGGACACAGGCCTCTCTACGAGAGGGAATGGGCTGTAATCTACCACGCGGGCCCAGTGCGGGTTGGTAGATGTCACTGTCTTCGAATTTTTGGTTCTAGGACATGCCGGTTTCCTCACGATGTTTTCCTTCACCGTTTTTGAGAGCAGTGGTGATGAAATTATTTACACAAAGTAAAGTGCCTGTCTGGGTTCGAACCCACGACCTACAACTTGTAAGTCGGTGCCGAGACCACAGGGCGACCACTGCTCGATTAAAATATGTATTTTGCGAATCGACGACTTCGTGACATACACTTTTTGATACATGATACGTACATGAGGTGACATATTTTGAGACGTAAATCGAACTGTCGTTTTTTTCTGCGCATATAAGATCGTTTTTGTACGGTAACAATAAAATCAAATAAAACGAATCTTATTTCGTACGTCTAGGATATACCTACAGTCACCAAAAGAGATAAATAACCAGGGTCGTCGGATAGGTATAGCAAAAAACCGATGGATGTTTTCGAATGAAATTTAATTTGATAAATGACCTGTTTGTTTTCTATTAATTAAATTAATTTTTATTCGAAAACATTCATCGGTTTTTAACTACCTATATTAAACTATTTAACTATATCGACGACCCTGATTATTCATTTCTTTTGGTGACTGTACAGTCAGGAAAATTAATTGTTGAGTATAGTTGACACCTTACGTAAATTTTCAGTGATAAAGCTATTTTGTGGTTTAAATATACGAACAATTTAAGAGGGTAGTCACTTTGTTAACTATTAATTTCCCTGATTTTACCTACGCTTTTATAATACGAGCGTACAAAGAAGAAAATACGCAAAATCTGTAACCGCCCTTTATTGTTCGGTCAGATACGCCTTCCTGTACCTGGGTGACCTGCTGGACTACAGCTCGGGCAGCCGGGGCTACACGGAGGTGATCCCGGTGTTTACCGCGCGCCAACCCGACACCGTGTGCGGCGTGCTCGCCGTGCGGCTCGACGGGCTAGATGTCGTGCGCCGCTGTCTGCTGCTCACCGCCCAGTGAGGTAGGTACAATGCTCTTATAAAAGACCCTGATCACTTTTGGACTTTGTCACATTTAACTCGTTGGTTGTCAATTGACGTACTACGTCATATTTTTACGTCGCCTTTTGATTGGTACAACATGTCAAGGCTTTAAGTATGGTTAAGGTTTTCGTAAGTCGAGCACACACACACGTAGTAATCCCGGTCCGGGTTAGCGCAGGCCAGAACCGTTGAATTCTTCCAACGTGGACTGAATACCGTGACTGTAACAAAACCGCGTGGCGACGAGCAAAAATAATTAGGCTAAGCTCGCACAGCGGAGTTTATATTCAGTGTACGAAATTTCTATTAACACGCATTGCGATTAAAACTCTTCGCGATATTTGTCAGTTCTATGCAGAACTCGGCTGAGACACATGTCTACAATGGTTCATGAAAGCGTCCTCGCTTGGGAACCCACTAAAGAACGACGAGGTGGGCATTATATTATATTTACACATTGGTATAATCGGAAGAGGAGGCGCGTTCAGGGCACAGGGAGAAGCTATTTAAAAAAGCAAAAAATGTAGTTTTATTTTCCTTTAAAATTGAGATCATGGTTCCTTTAACCACGTTGCCCTATTACCCATAGTTTCGAATTTAGATTGATGTGCCATCGCAACAACCATGTTCATTTACTTGGCTGACATTATATTCCCCCCACTTACATGCGGCTTACTATTTATTTTTGGGTTGAAGATGATCCTAAAAACCGTCCCTTAAGGTTTTGGCGCGGTATGAAATGACGTTTTTATAAGGTTTTTTACAACTTTGACATGCTGTAACTTTGGATTCCCCCTTGGGTGCGGCAACTGACTCTCAAATTCATGAATATTGAATGTCAAACAACTACAAGAATTGAAATTTATTCGGTATAAAATTGGTCGCAAAAAATTTGCAGTACCTCGCTTACTATTGTATGACTAGCTTTCTTAACGACCTTTTAGGGACCATCCCTTTTAGGTAGAAATTTAGCCGATAAGCTATTTAGCAGTGTTACTCAATTAACCAACACCTGATCACAGACTTGCAACTGTTCAGGCTTACGACCCTTGTCCGCGTAGACCTTACATCTGTCCAGTTCCTTCTCTACCTTATCCCTAACAGAAATTAAAGAATGCAAGAACGTCTTTAGGTGAAGCGTGATCTGGCGAACAACGTTTTTTTTTTGCATGACATTACCAGCAAAATGTACGTTAACGAGTGAACTTAGATCCCTAGCGCAGGTAAGAAAAGCTGGAGAAACACCGGTTGTTTAACACACGGCTGTGTTCATGGCAAACCTAATTGATGACAAATGGTGAGGCCACAAAGAATGCCTAGTGTCGATCATGCGTCAACTATACCTCAGGGTCACTATTTTTCCGTTCGGCCGGGTTTGCCTCCGGATGATATACGGGTAAAAAATCCTGTTTAATCCAAGAAATATACTTGCACTATTGCATGACGGATGAGACAAACTGTACCCCATTGTCTTAGACAATGCGACGCGGCAGGCTATACCTGAGGAAGTGTTCGGCGATTAATGTACGAGCACAAACATCTGAGGTAGCGTCAGCACGAGCAAAAACCTCGACTCACAGTGTAGCTGTTCCCTCCACTAATAAAACGTAATTCTTCCACTTCTCTTCAGGAGGGAGAGAGATTAAATACACAAGAAACACACTTATAAGTCTCAGTACAAAATCAAACATTTTCCTTATTAACGTATTGTCAAAATAAAAATGCATATCAAAAGCAAAACTACACACATCAAAAGTGTCTAGGTATCAAGGTCTTTAAAAAAAAAAATTGTTGCCTTATTGAAATTAAATAAAAATGTTTATTTAGATTGATTAAATAAAATGTTTTCGTATGTGTAGATCGACGAAGTACTCTCAGCTTTTGCATTAATAAAAACTTGTCGCAATTTTTGCTTATGCTGGATTTTTCACTATATTTAATGCTGCAAAATAAAAGCTTTTAAAGGTTTTTGTTGCGTAAAAAAATAAATAGTCTGTATTCCCGCCGTTAACGCGTATAACATAATCGCAGCGATTTGGCAATACTCAATATGAGTTCATCCAAATCACGTTGCGGAATGGCCGCCCATGTCTGTTGTAACAGGCGAAAAAGATTTTCTGGTGTGTGTACGGCGCGGCGCATCCATATTTGGTAGAGCTCTTCTTTGAAGCATATTCCATGCGTGCCCAATGGGATTCAAGTCTGGCGATTGAGCAGGCCATGGTAGGACGTTGATATTAGCTGCGGCAAGTGTGTTTGCAACGACTCTGGCAGAGTGTAGACGTGCATTATCATGCCTAAGTAGAAATGAAGCACCAAATTAGGTCCGCAAAGGAATGACAACTTCTAATACAATCGTTTCAGCGTAAATTTGTGCATTGATATTGCGTCTGATCCAAATCAGTTCGGTTCTTCCGCCCATAAAATACCCGCTCATATCATGATTGTTCTACCACTGTATGCATGGACTTCCTGGCATGATTTTAAACGTAATTGGCGTCCAGGGATCCGCCAATACCGTGTACGTCTAGTGTCTGGCCTCATACCAAAGCGGGATTCGTCAGAAAACACACAAAACGCCACTTTTCTGCCCAATTTCTGTGTTCGCGGGCCCTTTGATATGTGCTCTGCTATTGCGGGGCTCAAGAGGTGGTATACGTAGCGGCCTTCGGGAATGGAGATTGACTTCATGCAAGCAATGTCCTATGGTTCGATTGCTTATTAACATTCCTGAAGAGCTATAAAGGCTCGTATCCAACATCATCGCGTTCATTGTAAAATTTCGAAGAGCAGTAATTTGTATGTAACGATCTTGTCTGCGTGTGGTGATGCGAGCTCATTCTCCATGTCGCTCTACCACGCTGCCAGTGATGCGGTAACGTATCCAAAGTTGACTTATAATACTCTGCGTAGTGCCCAGAGCGATTGCCACGGCTCGTTGCCGAGAATCAGCTTCCAACATTCCCACGGCTCTGATAATTTCTTCTCGGCTCAAATGGTGTCTTCTCTTCATAATAACATCTTCAAAATTCAGTCAGAAGTATGGTAGAAATTTTACTGATTTGGTATCAAACCCGTTGTAGGATAATATAGGAATACGACTTCACAAAAAGATTTTAATCTTTTGAAACTTCTAAAAGCTATTCCTTGCAAGTGACGAAATTTACTGAAAAAGTATTCATAAGAGTTACAAAAATAATATAAAAATAATAGATTTTTAATAACTAGCAAAAACGTGCTTTATCCTTAGACATTTTTGTTGTGTGTATTATGTAAAGAAGACGAAACAACAATACCAGTGTGCACGGGACGCGAACCTCACGACTAAACGCGAGTGGTGGGTGCACGAGACCGATGTGCTGGCGTAAGAGAATAGAACGCAGAATGTTCATACCCTTTCCCGTTGGTAGTATTACACTCCGCAAATTTTGACTTGATAACATTGGCGGCACCACACCCGTAACACTTAATTTGCTTCGTGTCCTCAGTTGACTGACTTTTATCGCCGTTTGCAAATTTTTGACAGCTTTCTTTTGTATGACCGCTACGTTTGCAGTAGACACAAAATGACATCCGTGCCTTCTTCGCCGTTGAATCGCTCGTTCGACTACCGGTGGCAGCAGTAGATAAATGGGAAACAGAACTCGACGTACCGGCACGTACAGGGTCGGCAGTGGCAGTGGGGGCAACGGCGGCGCAAGAACCTTCTTTGTGACCTGACGACGGTTTTTAAGCTCGTGACTCACTCAGCGAGTCTTCTACGGCTTGCTGTTTCTTAAGCAACTCGTCGAACGCCGTTACCTCAGCTCTGTCGATATGCCTCCGGATACGACGATCCAGCAAACCGAAAACCATGTCCAATTGGACATGTTTGCAGAAATCCTCTTGAGGCAACTTGGTCAATAAGGCTCGGAGCTTGGCAATCAACAAGTCCAAATTATCTTTGCCTTGATCCAGCACGAACAACTCTCGACGACACTCAAATGGTGGACAACATTCGCCGTACGCACTACGTAACCTGGTTACTGCTTCATCCCATGTTTTTGTTGTCCCTTTTGCACCTTGCCATCAAGTTCTCGCCGATGACGACAGCAGCATTAACATGCCCATGCGCGGTCTCGTCGCTAATGTTTAAGCACGACGTGTACACTTGTACACTTGCATCTATGAAGTTATCAACAGATTCTTCTGAATCTCCGCTGAACTTGTGAACTATGTATTTTTCGAGAATTTACCTGAATTCCCCATGACGCTCGCTACGGCGTTGGCGGTGGCAGTAATTGTATCGACCGATGTTGTTGGCGTAGATTTGCAGAACTCACTTATAACGTGTAGAACTCTACTTGAGACGGTTGGAGAGCCGTGACTCCACCTCCTGACTCATTGGAATTGAAGTTGCCGGCTCACGCTCAGTCTCCGACTGCAACGACTTGCGTCCTCGCAGCATAGCCAGAATCCGCATCCGCGAATACCTCCGTCCATCAGCATCCGAAGAAAAATAACAAAACACTACCATTGAAGCTTCCATTGAAGGTTAAACTTTTATGTTTTGTCACACATTTCACAACATAACGTGCCCATATCGAGGCCCATTGGCAAGCTCATATCATGAGTGTCAATCTGGTCAGTCTGTCACGTTAGTGACAGTCCGCCACAGAGGTCGGAGGACGGAGGAGTTCGTACACCGCTACAGATTTTCTGTCGTCCATTGTAATCATGCATTGCAGCTGAAATCTGCATAGAACTGACAAAAGTTGGGAGGAATTTTAATCGCATGTGTGTTAATTAAAATTCCGTACCTTGAATTGAAACCGCGAGAAAAAAATCGCGCGGTGAGATTTCGCACTGCGGGCTTAGCCTTAGTATTTTATTTCGCAATCCGACGAGTGACATACAATCCCAAACTCTATAAAGTATTCACTTGAATAAAATTCGCACCGCACTGCATCAAATTTGTATCAAACCACAGATTTTATTACCGCGAGAATTTTAAAACACAAGTGGGTAGATACATAATGTTACTATGTCATGACTGCGATAAAAAAACGCGCGAATTTTTTTTCGCCATTCTGTAAATAGGAAAAAATTCGCGCGTTTTTTTATCGCAGTGCGGGCTTAGCCTTATGCTTCGTGCGATAATACTGAGACAATGACGATCTCCGTCTCCATAAAGCGTAACTATTTGGAGGTTCGCTCCTGGATTTCCGGAAATTATCCTTCGTAGGCTTAAAATATTAGGTCGCGGAAAAAGTTATTTTGTATTTTATATACAAATTCAAGACAAAGAGCTCGTGTGGCACCCAAATATCGAGCTTTTTTGTATGCCCAGACTTTTTTAAATACGAGTAGGTTAAAACTGTTTTGTGGTCAACCCCTAACTCTTCAGCTATATCATAAGTACCAATAATCTTGCTCCACTTTTTCAAAAATGGCATCGATTTTAACCGTAACAGGGCGACCAGAGCGAGCTGCATCTTTGACATCAAAATTCCCGGACTGAAATCGCTTGAACCAACTTTGCTACTCTTACTGACAGTACGTTAAGCCCATAAATGACACATATTTTTTACGCGGCTTATGTCGTATATTATCCTTTTTTTGTAATAAATCTTCAAAATGTATCGAATGTCTTCGTTAGATTCACTCATTTTGGCGGCCAAAAAAAACAATTGAAAAATGGCGGGATATCGTTTTAACTTTTTTTTTTTTTAATATCATCTATTTAATGGTATCAAAACCATCCAGATACAAACAATACAGCCAAAAAAAAAATACTACAACTTAATACTTATAAAAAACTTTTTTTACAATAAAACGCATATTTTTTCCACTTAGTTTATATTGATGATGTCTTAATAATTTCCTGTCACTGTTATTTATATATCAAGTAGTGGTATACGAATTTGTGTGGGGTAGGTACTGCATCTAAAAATTGAAAAATATAAACATTTTTATAAAAAAAACAACTGACTTCCAAAAAAAACACAAAAAAACGTGAAAAATAAATTTAATTTCGGAAGTCGGTGGCTAAAAACGAAAATACAAAACCAAAGACACCGACTTCCGAAATTAAATTTTGACATCATCAATATAAACTAAGTGGAAAAAATATGCGGTATTAAGGATAACTCAAAAACTACTGGTCAGAACTTGATCAAATTTAAATGGGACTACGTGTGAAACACCAGCTATCAAATAAAAAAAGAATCATCCAAATCGGTTCACCCAGAAAAAAGGTCTGAGCTAATAAACATTTAAAAAAAACATACAGTCGAATTGAGAACCTCCTCCTTTTTTGAAGTCGGTTAAAATACGAAAAAACTTTTCCCCCGACCTATTATTACGAGTATGTGAAAAGAGTACATAGTGTTGCAATATTTTATCGTTACGAAACCCGTATTTTAAAACATTGCTTTAAACAGAACGATGTAACTCGTGTAATAGTGATTTACTTCATTATTTTAGCTAGTCTATATAGAATTACAGACATGTACACCCGGATTCCGTAACATTCCGCCTTTTCATATCTGGGTTACCTCCGAGTACATACGATGAAAGTACCTATATTCTTCGTTTCAGATTGCCGGACATTCAACGTAACTCTCAACAAGTAGATCTGTTTCTTTTTTATCCTGTTCATTTGTATTATGTAAATTAAAGTTATTTATTTATTCTATATGGTTCTATTATTGTTAATTTTTTTAAATTCCTTTTGACGCATAGACATAAGTTTTAGACGGCACACATTTGTCATTAGCTGTGTCAATAACGCTTGGCACCTGACGCCCAGACGGGTATTGCACACTATGCAAGCCCAAAATGGCGCTACATAGTTCACATGCCACAGAACATGAAGCTCATTATCTTTCAATTGGTGCAAAAACATTCCGGTATCGATTCAAGTGGATTTTAATACAAACCTGATAGGATATTGGAAGTTCAGAACGTTGTGACGGTATCAAAATACTTGCTAGTGTGCAGTCACGGTTGTGTTTGGGCGAGAGACGCACGCGCGCGCGTCGACACCAATAGTTCGGCGATCGAACCGTTTCGTAATACTCCTGTTATAGTCGCTACCGACCCCATTGACACGACCTCTCATGTGTACATACCCACATCCCAACCATCTCGTGTGTGAAGTGAAGTGAACGTTAACAACGATTGTCTCATCACAGACGAATTACCTAAACGAACACAGGTTTTTTTTTATAAATGTCTTGTCAAAAACAAATTATCAACATAAAATACATAAAAGAAATACAAAGTAAAACATGTAAAAATACTTCAGGTATAGTACATAACACGCTGGAATATGAAAACTTGCACTAGCATCATAATGTAAATATAAATATCTATGAAAACAACGTTATAAATGTAGACCCACAACACTCAAGACAGAGCTGTCAACAAAATTAAAAGGATTCATAATAAACACATTACTCCTACGAATGTTGAAACATTTACTGAAAAATATGAAGAAATAATTTTTACTTACGGAATATAAATGATAGCAGTTACTGCAGAAAACAATACTGAATTAGAAACGCACATCAATGATGAAATTACAGATTTTTGAGGTTTCTATTGATAGTGGTTAAGTGTATTTAAAATAAGGAAATGAGAGTCTCAATAATCGATATTGATTATGGCTTTCATCAAAAAAAAAACGATAACTTAAAACAGTCGATCGTCAAGCTGTTACTAAGTGCACATATAATAGCTGTAGTTGCATTTACAATGTTGCTACCGATTATCCGATTATCTACTATTACGCTTCAGTATCAAGTCGAGCAGACTTGGGATACATTTATTGCTGTTTTCGTTCAAAATTAATTCTCTCTTTCATCTAAATTGTCGTTGGAAATAAAAAGCGTCCCACATTGAAACTCCACGTAATAAGATCGATAATATTTCATTTTACCAGTCTTGTCTCGCTAAGATTAATCGGTCAATCAATCTGCCGACTGCATAGGCGCTTCGCGTCCTTGCCCCAGTGCCGTGCCAAAGACGCGGACGCATTTAGATCGGCCTACCGGGCCTGTATTACTCCCACAAACTTTCTTCGTACACCAAACAATGAATAACGGACCTTACTACCCCGTGATAAGAGCTTCGATATTCGCAAACTTTAATTCGCAGTCTTTTTCTTTGACAAACTTTTTCTCGTCATCAAACATGGTATTGTGGGTCTTATTGCTTCGATGTAAGAGTGATTGGAAGTGTGGTGCTAAAGTTGTTTTGTAGTAAACAGAGGAACGCGGAGCCGATTGGCGCGCCGTACACTGACATTTGGACGTCGAAGAGTTCTATCGTTCTTAGTATCAACTTTTAGAACTGTCGTTTGAATGACATCATCTGTAATCAATAGTTTTTATTTGCTTCTTTTTCTGACAATTTTCTGAATACATTTTCGCATTTTATTTATATTTTCTCAATGAAGAGTTATGTTTACTCTGGCTGTCATGCTGTTTCCATAATGATGTTTCTATCGACTAAGGCTCTGTCTACTTATTCCACACCCGGTTTGATGATCAGAAAAATAGGTCAATGCGGTGCTTGTAAATAGGCCATCTGTCAATCATTGCGCATGGGCACCATTCCTCAAACATTTTGTCATTGTCTTTATGAATATCCGTATCCGATTCATAATAGAAAAATATAGGCCATCACTAGATTAAATGTTTGGGAAGGTAATTTTTATTACCAATTGAAATAGGAACAATATACGAAAATATTGTGAAGGAAATTCGCATTTAGTTTCCATTCATGAACCATGTTTGTAATAAAAACACAAAGAGCACACAATATCGTAGTCATGTTTATTCTATTACATGCCTACATACCATCACAGACTAAACAAATTGTGAAAAAATAATTTGTAAAGTAAGATCTATGAAGCAGGAAGTATCAAAGGTAATCTTTTAAAATGAGACGTTTCCTATTGTGTAAAAGCAGAGGAAGCAGTAGAAAACCTGCTCGGGGAGACTCAACCCTGAAGTGTAAATGTGGTGCTGTCTCACAACAATGGGTCACTGAATATTGTGTCCAGCGTGTCCTGTTGTCTGCACTGTACGCTACAGGAGTTGATGGAAACCAGTGGCGAAGGTTCCATACAACTCGATTCCTACCGACTTCCCTTTGAAAAACGGCACAGTCATTATTCTATAGACAAATAATACAATCACATTAAAGATATATTACTCCGGCTTACCTCTTACAAAAATTAACTTTTCGCTACTGATGAACGCCACTGAAGGTGTCAAGTTCTGGGCTGACTTTATATAGATTGCCATCGACACGCTAAGAAGAAGAATTTGAAAATATGTAAAGAATGTACGTTATTACGATTCTTGTGTACAGAAATTCCGAAGTACCTTCCTAAATATTTAAATAAGATTTTTTTTCCTGAAAGTAGCTAAAACTTTCTTTACATTGAAACTAGTTTTGCGAAACCTTGATTTGTTTAATATTGAAGTTCTTAGAAATGTTTATGAAATTTTGGCGAATGACGCTTTCTGTCTGTCAAGACTAGAAGACTCCAAAAAATCCCGGCGAAGTATTTTACGTAACTGCAAATCATCGATTGATGTAAGTGTATCGTTGTATCCGCATAAGAAACGACTGCAAACAATTCAACTCCAGACGCTGGAAAACATGAATGAAACTCTACGTGTATCTAAAACTAACTTATTACTATGACGAAGTTCCTAGTCATCATGAGGCAATAAGACAATCTATCAGGCATGTTTGTCTCATCCGCAGATCTTTCAGCATGATGCTTGGTTTATAATTAACCGTGCAACGTGTGACATTTCCGGCTGGGAATTGAGCACTGGGTGATTGAGATTTATCGAACGATATCTCATTAGTGACGTGGGTTTCTAGTATATCTTGGTCTACGTCATTGCTTTTTGCCGGTTCATTTGTTTCTTGGTTGACCAATTGGATCAGGATCGTTGCTGTTGTCTCTATTTTGATGCCCTTTTTGATCTGCTAACTCCTTTGATAAACTTCAATTTTATAGTCTTTTGCGACTGGTATTTTCATTTGATATTTGATTCGATCAGTTGGATCAAGAATTGTTGTGTTTTCTATTAAGATTTTTCTTGAAGTTTGAATATTGTCTGTTATGAGGGTGTATATTTGACGTAGGTCGTGTAGGTCTTCACATTAATTTACTATCTAATCTACGATGAAGAAACCCTACAGAATTGTTTTACAATAAATAAATAAAATGTATTTTACAAAATATCTAGTCGCTTAAACTGTCAGTAAAATTATCGCCACCGTGATCAATTATTTGTGTTGTTAGCTTATTCTCTTTAGCCTCACTTTCGAAACTTGTGAATAAATTCACGAAAATTACAAGTATTGTCTTCCATTCTATTTTTATTGAGTGCATATTAGTTTAAACCTTTGATTCATTATTTTTTATTTATTATTTTATTATTTATATTTTATTTAAGTCAAATATCAAGTGTTTGAAATCTGATGTGAGAAAAGTTTTAAGTATGAATGTGGACAACGGATGTGGATTTTATTTTATTATAATTTTAATAGGTTCACCAACAATTGATTACACTGATACAAACACATAATATTTTTTTTAAAGTAAAATAACAGTGCATCAGTTACTTACAGGTAAACACTGCATGCATGAAACAGGGGAATAAGCTAACTTACTAATAAGCGCTAATATCGAAAAATTGGTAACATCGGTAAAAAGTTACATTTAAATGAAATTAATATTCATGAAATTCTGATTCTTTGACAAAGATAACATTCGTAAAATTGATAAGAATTCAATTTAAAAAGAACACAATAAGTAAATTCATAAAATATATTAACATCGACAAGTAACATAGCAAATAAATAAAGATAGGATGTACGGAGGAAGAAACGATGCTGCTATATCCCCATATAAATTGGAATAACGCCAGGAGGGTGATGATGCACCTGAATTTCTTAATTTCCCAATTCATAATTCCATTCAGTCTGCTTGGCGACACTTTCGTTGTGACTCAGTAATTCGGAGTGTATTTACACATATTTAGAGTTGCGCTTGCTTAGTAGGCGGGGGGCTAAGAATAGCTGTAGCTATTTCAAGTTCATACATTCATTATGTCCCACTATCTATTGGGCGTAGATTCGGTATCATACATTTAGTATACCCTACGCTAGTATACAGGGTCAAATTAAATTAGCTAGCGAAACTCTGCAGACGTGATGGATATCAATATCTAAACACGATAAAACAAAAAATTAATAAATTTAATGATTTATTTTTTGTGGGGTCATCGACCGTAGTTAGTGTATTTAACTAGACCTAGACCCTGTACACTAAATCTATGTTCGGTATTGAACTGAGATTATTGGTTTTGGTGGATTCTTTTTTTTTTTTAGATTTATTTATCCATACTCGTATTCTTCTTTGTGTACTGGACTTATATTTATCTAGCTGTTGCCCGCGACTTCGTCTGCGATCCAGGATGAAAAGTAGCCTATGTTCTTATCCAGGTTATGGTTTATCTGTGTGACAAATTTCATCCAAATCCGTTCAGTAGTTTTTGCGTGAAAGAGTAACAAACATCCATCCATCCATCCTCACAAACTTCCCGGTCTATTGTCACTCTAGAGTCACAAAATATATTAGTTACTTAATTAAAAAAATCTCTTTACACACTACTAAAGTTTCTATAATAATATAATTCAATCATGATTCGAAACACACGTGGCGCCATCTGTTCTCATAAAAACGTTATTGTTGTTTTCCTCAGGGAACAGTACTTTTTTTCGGGATGAAAGGAACCCTATGTCCGTTTCTGTACACCTGACAACGTATAAGCAAAATTTCATGTTGATCGGTTCAGTGGTTTAGGCGTGAAAAGGTAACAAACAAACAAACTTACTTTCGCATTTATAATATTAGTTAGGAAATTAGGATTATGCCTATCTTAATTAACTTGTCAATTCGAATCCAGAATAGTGATTAAGATATTTATGAAAACGAGTTAGATTAACGATTTGTTAAGCGTTGGTGATGTACCTATTTGTTTTTTTTTCTATTTATTGCAACAGTGTTTTTTTAAATTCAAAACGGAAACTCCGGACCTTTTCCTCCTCCATATTATTTACTTTTTATGCTTTTAAAAATAAGCTTCATATTTGGTGGATTATACAATGCCAAGCGTAGGTATTGTTCCCGATATCTTCAAGTACCAAATCAAATCGCAGATGTCAGATCTAAACAATCAAACATCTTGATCACCGAGTAATCTTTTCCAACTGTTCTGTATCTTTCAACACCTCTAATCCGAGCATTCCTATGCCAATCTAACCCTGGCGTGCACATGCCAAGCTCATCCCGTAAATCCCATAAACCGGATGTCACTGAATAACTATCATGTGTGACGTCACTCCAGCTGCCATATGCCGTGGAAGTGCAGCCGACCTTGGTGTTATTTCTGAGAGGTCATAAGTAATTTTAATTAGGTATGTTGGATTTTGAGATTGACGTTATCTGAGCTGAGATGCTCTGGGTGAGTGATATGTTTGTGGAGTTGAATGCGTCAGAAGAAATGTTAAAGCAACTGAGACTATGAGTCTAGTGTTAATGTCTAAGTTAGGGGAAAAAAGTTTCTTAATTAAATGGTATGTTATTGGCTTTTTGTCTAATATAGCAATCAATTATTATATAAATAAATAGAAACTTAATTAAATTGATCACATCTACTTTCGGTAGTTATTCAATTTTCCGGTTTCATAATAATAGGATAAGATTTTCACAATAAATGACTATTTATTAGCCCCTTTTACGCAAGGCTACAATATAACAAAATATCATCAAAAAAACTTTTTCAAATCCATCAAAATCAAATTAAAAGTCATTTATTGATATTAGGCTGAGAATCAGCACTATTCGAACATCAAAATTACTTAAGGCAGTCCCCCAAAACGCTCGCCCTTCACCACTTCCTATTGCTTTAAAATTATAGTAGTATTTGTGCCCTAATGTTTCAGGGATTTCAGGCGTAACAGTTAATTAATTAAGATGTTGATCGCGACAATCTTTGCCAGGCACCTTCGAGAATGTTTTGATCGAAGAATGACGTAGATAAATAGCCCTTTGGAAGGTAAACAAAAATTATGATCAGTCATCGTGATAGATGGTCGAGGATATTGCAAACAGTACTATAGACTCACGATTGAATGACGCCTGAGTAATTAATTTTATTCACAATACGATGACTGACGATAAACTACTGACGTGATACTTGATAGTAAATAAACCCTGTCAATATAAATACACAGTTAATACAGTTGTATGTGTGCTCCTAACCTGAAAATCTCAAGCCACTCAAGTGCTACGAGACCCGTAGGCATCTCGTAGCGTCGTAGCAATTTCTTAACGTTTGCCGTAGAGGACCTTCATTATTTAACTTACTCGTAAATTATTACCTATATAAGCGGAATGCCGTCTGGTGCACGGGCGATGTATAATTTAACAAATAATGATTCCATTGACAAATTTCTTTTCAAATTAAGGCCCGTATTAATAAACGTTACTCAATGACGTGCCCAAGTGCGCAATCATTTGATACGCCATTATTACGATATCAGCATCTCAAGATCATTGCTAATTAATAAACACATGAATACAGTATCTCAGTTACCAAGATCAGCTCCTCAATGCGCTGTACTTGATGGCTTGATTTCGTGAACGATTACGTCACATTGACCGAAGTTTAGAATGACATGCATCACATTTCATTATTTTATGTTGTAAGATTTATTGAAATACTTGTATTTTGTTAAAACATTAATGGATAGCGCTGTATCACGTTATAAAGTTGTTTTCTACCCAAATAAAAAAAAAAGTGTTTTTATTTCCCAACAAATAAAATAAAAAATAAATAAAAAAAGTTTTTTTATATATTTGATGCTGTAGGTTGTGATAAATGTATTAGGTCACCATAAACAAGCTGAAATATGAATTTATTAGATTACATTTTCACATAAATATATTGGGTTTTAAAATTACATTAATTGGATTTACTCTTTTTTTTATTGTTATTTTTTTTTTGGATTGGATATACTTTTAAAGTTTATTTATTTATTAAAATTTATACAACTAAAGAAATACATTTGTGGACTTAATGGCTTTGTGTTATACCTATAAATAGTAATTAAATATTTTTTATTATACTTATGATAAATATATTTAAAATATTTACATAGGTAGATAGGTACCTACCTGAAATGATGCTGTAGCATAAAACCGGTCATAAAATATCGTCATAGTAGGTACTCTATTTCATCGTAATAATTAATTTCATCCAAAATATTTTGAAACTCCATGTTTCGCGCTACTAATCATGACCTTAAGTCACGTACTGCCTACACTCAGGTTTACGCATCTCGAGTAAACACACCTATTGTATACTTAAGTGTAGAGTTTCGTTTATTAATCAGTCCATCACTCGGCTGATAACGTAAATCCAAGCCGTAACTTAAGTACACAAATTATTATGTTTATTAATACGGTCATGATCTCAAGATTGTCATCAAGTGCGACCTCTTGAGCTGAGGAACGTTTATTAATACGGGCCTAAGAGCATCTACCTACGGCAACTACGCCAAAGTTGCTACGTCGCTACGAAATGCCTACCAATGCCTACGGGTCTCGTAGCACTCGCGCAGTTCCATAAAAACAAGCCAGCCAAAAAATTATAAACAGCATTTCGGTTTCCGTCGCGATTTACACTTTGCCTTTGATTTTCTTTTGTAGGCTATTCCTCGGTCGACCGAGCTTTACCTTTCTCTTCAGGACTTTAACAAGTTTTGAAATCTATCGATTAAACCAGCAAGTTCAAGTATAGTCAACTATTTGGCAATGCCCTTTGGCACATTGCCTGCGCGTGCGCTACGCGCGGGCGCAGCGGACCGCGGTGCATTCGTGTCATTTTTCACGAATTAACTACATGCAGGTGTGAAGGGGATATTGCCAAAGTGCATGTTATAACTATGCGGATGAGTCAGGGGAAGTGGAAATTTTGCTTGATTAACATAATGATTATAAAGTAGATGCTTGTGAAGCTTTAGGCATAAGTAGGGTAAGGGTAGGTATATCCTAGTAACTGTCTTTTCAAAGGATATATGGCTCTAAAAATTAGCTTTTGGTAGTATTTTCTGATTTGGCTGTAGTATTTGATGAGTCAAAGAAAAATTTATAAACGGAAGTTCAGTGCAAGATAGTCACAACAATGAATGTAAATTGTTTATTCAATGTTTGAAGTTTGTTTCTCTTATCGATTATACAATTTACGCGGTACATTTTTGTACGTATAAATTAAACTGTCTTCTAAACCTGAATATGTAAGTATTTATAATGATGCGCTCACACATTCCCGAGACTGTCACTCCAATAATCTAATGAGATCACTTCTACTCCTACAGTGTAACTACGATCAGCTGTTATATAAAATAGACGAGACAGGTTCAATATTCCCGTCTGTCTTACTTTTTATTACATGTGTGTTATTTATAATCGTTGAAATCTCAACGGTAGACTTCCGATGACGTCAGAGAAACAAGTGGTGAAAAAAATTATCGGTACCAACGATGTGAGTTTCTGAATACGTATACATAATTTACAAAACGTCTATAAATTAAATAAACTGAGATTACTTGGCGCTAATGTTCTATAAAGTTCTTGCAAAGAAATCTACAGACAATTTTTTTTTTCATAAAATATGAGAAAATAAAGTTGTTTGACCAAAGCTAATTAACAAGAAAAAAATTAAATTAACAGAACTAAAATTAAAAGGAAATGCAAATTTGATTTTACTTCCAGATAATGAAAATTAGTTTAGAAAAATACTTAAACAAAACGAATTCTCTTACGATACGCAAGCTAACGAAGCGAACACAGTGAAACTATAGTAACAAAAGAAAGTGACAAACAAATCAGTGCCAGTGTTACAGTGCGGTGATCACATATACACACAAAATAAATATTGTATAGCAATAGTGCACACACACAATCACCATGGAACACGACACACACGACATTTTGACCGCGGAAGCGATAGGTCAGTGGAAACTTGAGATGAACAATGATTGCTACTTAGATTATGTAGAAAATTTAACAGTTTTCAGCAGTACGAGTACAATGTTAGATTTCTACTTAGAAAACAATATTTGTGGAACTACGTTTTAAAAAAAATTGACACTGACATTAAATTTAGCTTTACACCAAATCTGTGTTTCTTTTAAATTTTGTTATTTTTGTATAACATTTTTGTTATTGTAAGGACGATCATAACTAAGGAAAAGAAAAACAAGATGGTATACATATTCATTCCAATTATAACATGCTTACAAGACGTTATTTCCACAAATATTGCACAGAGCAACAACAAATAACCACTTACTTCAAACAAATCTTCAACAGTAGCCTTATGTGTTTTTACTTTACTTTTCTTAGTAATTTCATCAGAACAATAGTTCAAATCATTGTTCCTCTTAAAAGTATTAATTTGACTTAATCTATTTACGGTTTATTTTCTAACAAAATTATCTTCAACGCTGACCGTCTGTTAATACATAATATACTACTTTATGTCCCTTCTTTTCTAGAAAAAGACTATACAAAACTAGTCTACTACGATTAAGGGCAATAGATAAATTGACTTAATTCTTGTCGAAAGTCAACATACAGTTTTTGGTCTTCAACAATATCTTGGTGTTCTTAGCCAAGATATAAATGTTATTCTCTGTATCAATATTCATAACGACTCACAGATGATTCACAATATCAGATGGCTCTTCTGAAGCCGGTGCTTATATTGATTGGGTTACATTCTTATGGAAGGGCCATTAACGACTATCTTTCGCGTTCTATTGATTTATTTATAAACATTCCCCTACAAAACAATGTAACACAAATAAAGATAGATAAATAGAAAAAGAGAGCTAATAAAGTGTCTTCTCTTCTATTCTAACACTAGGATCCAAAAATCAAACTGTCAATTTATCTATAGACATGTCACGAATGATATAGTAGTATTAGAATTAGAAACAGCACTGTATAACACGAACGATTTTCTTAGATTTCAATACTTACACTCTACACCAACTACACTTCTAACATTGACTTTATGTCTAATTTCTACTTTAACGGCCATTTTAACTGTTCCTCTCATAATATTAATATTGTGGACTAATCCGACTCGTGTTACAACTTATAAGTGCATATTCACTATGTTAATTTTCGTTCATGATTATGTGTATGTACGAAACGAGATCCATGCGGCATTCCTATTGGTGAATAGTAGCCTAGTGAATATGCCACTTATCTCTGTTCTTTTTTGTAAAATGTATATATTCTATGTCTTCCCTTTGTGTTATAACTGTATTTTCTCTGTTACGCTTGTCTCTTCCTATTGTTTTAATGTTTTGGGCCTGTTTACTGCCTTAAATTCAGTGTCATTGATCATTTGAAATCAATATGCTACGTACCTACTTTATGACTTAAGCTCTAAAACCTGGATGCCATACAAAGCTTTGTAAACCTTGCTTACGTAAGTAATTTAGTACCGTTTGATAGAATGTATTAATTTAGAATATCGTAAAACCGTTTTGTGAACTCAAATCATTTTATTGTAAATAAATGTTAGGAGAGATTGTCGCTGTCTACTCTCAGAGACTTAAGATCCAGAGACAAACTTTTCTATAACTACACTTTTGTAATCTAGTTTAGCAACCAGGCCCTCAACATTGTCAGCCTCATTCCTCTAACTCGTCGTGCACTTTCCACTAACCACGTGAAATCTAGTACCGGTGTGTGACGGTGTTGTGTGCACAGCGTTCGGCGAGTGGTTGTCGCGGGAAGCGGTGCCGGCGCTCCGACCGCGCACGCTCAGCGAGACCAGAGCCCGGGCGCGGACACTGCGGCAGAACATGGATGTGAGTATAATATCAGTTTTTTGTACTTGGTTGATGGATTCTTCGAGATTTTATGTAATTCTTCTTTGTCGTATCGATGATTTCATTTCTATCATTTTATATTTATGCTTCGACCAGCATTCGCCCACTTGGGCAGTAATAAAATTGGCCTCGCAAAGCCAATGTAGGTTGAAAACATAGTAGGTCGATATAGGACCAAGAATATAACCCTGTGGAAGCCCTTTCAAGAATTGGCAGGAATTGCGAATGCTCAGGATTGTCGTGACAGCTTTCTTATCAATCAATACATTTAAATATTTTAGTGAGTAATCGTATAAGGTATAGGTACATAATGTTGAAGAGAAATATGAAGAAAAAGTGAAAAAATATCAGTCGTTGAAAAACACACGTTGAACAGTTTTGTTATAACGTTGGGTAGATACTGTGTATTGTTGGAGCTGTATGACAGATGGCGGATTAACAAATTCTTATCAATGGGTAGTGCCATCATATAAAATACGAATAAACTGTCCGCAACAGTCCAGGGTGCAGTGGATGCCAAATCCATGCCATTCATAAATTCTTGAGATTCGATTCCAATGCTACGTTCGCCAATGACTTAAGGAATACATGCGTGCAAGCATCAATGTATGTTGGGAAATTGACATTGGTTTGTCTTGCAAATTATTAATAGGTACAAATTAAAGTCGAAAGTCAACGTATTTATTACTGTGATTTTTGGTGATACAGTAGGTCTTATAGTTAGAGTATGGTAACTCAAAAAACTACCCATTAGGGCATACACTATTTAACAATATAAGAATTTAAAATCGATATTACATAAAACTGTCTAATGTTGATGAAAAAATCTGTAGAAGCTTATGCATCAATGGATGTATGATCTGTGGAATCAGGATTGTTACGTCCTGACATGTTAATTCACCAGGTTTCTAGCGTCTTTGAAATTACGACATTCTGTGTATTTTTTGAATGGGGTGATTGATAACCAGACAGATGTGTTGCTAAGGACTCTGAATTCCTATCCGGTTGAAATAACTAGAAAGCGGTAAACGGTGACTGTCTTTTGTAACTGTTGTCCTGACTAAACGGATGATCCTCAACTCAACCTTATTTGAATAAATTATTCTATTTAGATTTATAAACGGAAAATTACTCATATTCATCTCGTAACTAACAGTAATAAGTTAATGCGCATTACTCTTAACAAATAAACAACTGATGCAGTAATATTGTTGCCAAGAACCAGGGTTTGTCGTACAGGCCGTAATTGTATCAGCGAAACAGTTAAAAGCGATACGCATAATGAAATACTGCCGGATGAGCTCGTGTGTTCCGTCGTAAATTCAACTAACTGCTCTTAAACGTGCAAAATACAAGCGAGTGTTGCACGACAATGATGAAATGAAGATTTACTAGTAATTTTTGTCTTTGAAAAAAAAAACAAGTTTAATTTATATGTAGAATGCAGTTCTAACTGACTCAATGTATTTTTTAACTGACTCAATGTATTTTTTAACTGACTCGATGTTTTTTGTTATTTTTATGATGATTTGGTGCTACCAAAAGTGGTAAAGGTAACTAACTATACCTTCCGGAAGTGTATTGAAACTGTAGGTGTTAGTATATAGATAGGTATTATAACTTTTCAATCTAAATTCCGTATTTCAAGCGTGTTCTCTTGAAACTTTTTGTGTTTTAAGGTAAAAGAGATCCGAAAAGAGGTAGAGTCGAGAGATATCTCTATTTATGTACAATTATGGTAAAATAAAGCTTGACTTTGTCGGGGGCACTCCGGACACTGCTATGCCCCCAGATAAAATAAATGTTAAATAAACTATTAGGTATTTATTATACGGTGAAAAAGTCTCAATAAATTAGCTCGTAACTAAAAGTCACATTTCTCTAGGTTACCGTGATGGTATCCGAAATAGCCGGGTCAACCTTTGTCAATGTCGCAATATTTTTAGTTAACCTAGACTACTCTGCGAATATAACATTTGTACAAGAATGCCGAAAGCATTGACTGGGTATTTATTATTATCATGAAATTTTTAAGACTAATTAAGCATTGATGAATTAATTCGTTAAGGTTAAGGTGAAATCAGTTTTAAAATAGTTGACTTTCACTACGTTTCTTTGAAAGTATTTCTATTATTACAGTGTTTTAAATTCCCAAGCTCTAAATGAATGCAGTTTGGTTGCAGTTAGCAAATTGGTTTTTGAATTGTATGCAAGTTTCTGATTTTATGGAAAGCAACTGCAGGTTTTTTTTCCTTACCAGAGGGTTGGTCATCTTGTCCTCTGGAAAAATTCACGAATATTAATAGCTTGCAACTCCTTATACCATGGTAGTGGTTACCCCCCACCTTATGCTACAATTTTATAACCAGAGATTCGCAAAACCGTATTGCGATTTATTATTCCTGCATTGTTTAGAGTTTATGAGTTAAAATCAACACTGTTTGTTTTCATCTTGTTTTATGTGGTGTAGTTGTAGAGTAGTATGATTTTTTATAAGCCATTCTCTTGTTTAACGGCCTACCTGCAGTGTGGACTGGGACTGTTTTACCATCTACTCTTTTTTACTTCCTCGTAAAATTGTTTATGGCGAATTTGATAGCCAATATTGTTTCTTATAGCCAAGTGGTTCACAATCTTTTGTTATAGATTTAATTTTAAGTGGAGTCACATAGTCGGTTCTGTTCAAAACATCAAGAAATAATAATCCAAATGCATTTTATTCATACCTGGGATTATTCTGGGCTTCTGTTGTTTTGTTTACTAATGCGTTTGTGTGTATGGTATGTCAGAAAGCTTAAACCTCGACCGACATCCATGACAAGTTAATGTCGGCAAAGATTAAATCAAAATTAAAGTCGCAGTATTCACAATTTTAGTTTCACCTTGGTCAGGGCTGCTTAAAACTTGTGGTTCGTAGAAGTAACCGAATGCCAAGAACTTTAATTTAATAAGACATTGCTACAGCTATCGCTCTAATGGTCACGTTGAGTGGGAATAGATCATCTATTCCCACTCAACGTGATCATTAGAGCAATAGCTGTAGCAATGGTCATAAAAACCGTTGAACATAACAAATAGCAGTTATTTAGTCTGGCAACATTAGATATTATGAAGTCGTTCGTCTCAGTGTCGTCGAATCTATTAATTTTATAAAATCATCTACCGTTGACGATAAATAACTCTTTATCACATGCACACGGTGTATGTCGAGGAATCAGCTGGTGACTGCCAAAACGATATTTACAATGCAACAAGTATTTTTAGATCACATTCCTATATATAAACGTCCGAATTAAGATCGCATCAATTATGGTGAGAAAGCTTTCGCCGTAGGGCGGATGACGAATCAATAAATATAGATGACGCTGGCTGCGGGAGAATTAGTTGCTTGTGATCCGTTTGTAAAAATAGGACAACATCATTTTTTTCAAGGGTACCGTAAAAAGTAGCAAAGTCTCTCTATATTTTTGAAAGGTGTATCCAACAGTGCTTTTATTATGAAAATGTTAAATTACAAATTCTTATATAAGACCAAAGGGATAGGTATAAGCTGTTGGGTCTAAAAAATACGGTTATCGGTACTACGAGTATGAGACGTTGTTGTTCTTATGTATAGCCTTTTTTTAATTAAAAGGACTGTAATTTAGTTATAGGAAAATATCCTTTAGTTCCTTCCGACTACACTAGATGTTACGTGTACGACGCGATGTGACGAAAACACTGCGCATGAGTTGATCTCAAACAGCGGCATCTAGCGCAAATTGTACGAAGTTTCGATGTGTAGTTTGAATCGCACATTTCAGTCGTAAATACGTATATGAAACTGGCAGTAGTCCAATATGTTTTCAGAAGAGGGCGCTACTACGCTGTTTCAGTGAATTACAGAATTTAGCCTTTGATAATCAGATTCGAATTTGTGTCTCTCTTTCTATCTTTGATTGTTACTTGAAACAAAAAGAAACGACATAAAATTACATTATATCACGACTGTCGAATCCCCCGAGGGGGAGGCAGAGGTGTACCTATAATACAATAACACTATTTTGCCAGTTATTTTTTCAAGGCGCAGCTAATGGGCGTTTATGTACCAGCCTAGAAACCTTTCACAAGTCTGACGACGCTTGATTGTCCTTTACTATAAATCCCAGAAAATGTATGCCCTAACTAATCTTAGCCTGAGAATAAGTCGCATCTCTAAGCAGTTCAAAATTATAAGTAGGTTTGGCACACATCAACAGACAGATGGCAGGACTGCCGTGCTTGTCAACCTAAATGTTCACCAACCCAGGCCGATAACAGGCTGCTGCGTCATCGGTCAGCAAATCGGTTGCCTAGCGAGGTAACTTCGGAAAATACCGCCCTTTACGAGAAACATTTGTCCAGAACCAAATATGGACTTGGTAATTATTTATTTGAAAGACTCACTAGTAATGACAGCATAATAAAAAGAACATTCATTTACGTTTATGGTGAATTTGTCACACGAATAGCTACACACAGCACTTACATAACATCTTCGTTCCACCAACAATCGTCTTCTACGAAGTCCATCTCACTGTTCTGGCTTCAATCATCCTTTTTTCTTTGTCCAGGCGGTCATTCTTTGGGATACGCTCCCTCTGGACATCAGGACGGCAATCAGTCGGTTATATTTTAAAGTGAAGGCACGGGAGCATATCCGTCAGAAGTTGGCCAAAACATCCCAACGCTGATTTGCTGGATTCTCTTTCTCCTCTATCGATCGTTATTTCTCCTGACAAAGTTTATTTTGTATAAATGTATGCTAACACATAGTATTTATTCTTGTATTTTATAGTTACGTCCGAGCTATCTATCCCGTATATTGCACCTGTTATGTATTGTCTCTGCATTACCCGACTGGTCGAAAATGCCTCAGGCATAAGTCCGCCTTTGTACCGCATTTTTTTACTTGTGCATAAAGCTTTAGTAAATAAATAAATAACAAAACTTTGTTCTTAAAAAATTGTTTACGAGTTTCATAGGTACATGCAGTGACTTACCTACATCGATTAACTGTTGATGACTAAGAGTGGGTTGCACCAAGAGCTTCGTTATAGTTTCCGTCAAAGTTAATTTTAACAGTAAAATTAACAATGACCATAGAATTGAAACTACCTTTTGTTGCACTATCATGTAAAGTGTAAAAGTTAAAGTTAAATTGGTGACAAGTGACAAGAGTCTTATTTCCCCAAAATGTACATGGGTATTTTTTTTGAAAAGGGCGATACTGCAATCTTGTTATCATCTCATCACGCTTTCAAAATTAACCAAATTCAAACTTATTTTTTCGGCAGGATTATTAATTGTACGCGTGGTATTTAAATTCTGCTGCAAAATATTATAAGTAGAGAAAGATAAAAGTTAGTTAAAATATAATAGCAATTTGCTCCACAACTTCAATACAAAGTGAGTAGGTTCGCTTTCATAATTTTGTAAATATTGTTTCTTCGTTCCTCCTATATACGTAATAAAATACAACGTAAGGTCTTACACAAACAACAGAATTATGCGAATTAATGTTAAAATTAATTAAAAGCCTGTGATGTCCTACTGCAGGGCAAAGGCCTCCCTAATCTCTTTCCACTTCTGTCTGTTTAAAGCGGCTAAGGACCAGTTTTTGTTGGAGGAGTCCAGCTCATCCCGACATCTCCGTCTGGGCCAGCCGCGATGTCGCTGGCTACATTTGCGGGCGGCTACATAAGAGGGACCCGTTGGGTCGTAAATTTGGCCCATTGGTCGTCTGACATGCGGCAGATGTGTCCAGCCCAATTCCATTTTAGTGTGGCAGCTTTCCAAGTGACATCAATTATCTATGTGATGGAACGGATGGTTGTATAGCTAACCCGGTCTGCTAGTTTGATATTCAGAATACTCCGTTCCATAGCCCTCTGGCAAACCTCGAGCGTGGACCTCTGCTGATTTGTCAAAGACCATGTTTGACCACCATATGTGAGGATGGGAAGTATGCACACGTCAATGAGTCTTCTCTTAGGGGAGAAAGGAAGATCGCCCTTCATTAGATCTTTCATGGCCCAATAGATCTTCCAGGCATTTTCGGTGCGTCTTGGAACTTTCTTGTTTTGTCTTGCCTGGAAAGAGACTATTTGACCAAGATTGAGATACTCATCAACGTATTCAACCTCCTCACCCGCTACAGTGATCCTGCGAAGCACGCTGTTCGTCATCAACTTGGTATCTGACATATTCATCAGAAGTCCGGCCTCTAGGCTTGCAGTGCTAAGGTCGTCTAGTATCTGAGTCAACTCGGAGGCTGAAGACGAAAATTAGAATTAATGTTATAACTACTTAAAAATACCAAATGGGTGAACTTCAAATTATGTAAAACTATAATCCATCCATATTCTGATTTTTATATTATGATAAGTTTATTAATAAGATAACTGACATAATTATATTTTCAGAGAAAGAAGTATTCATTTTAGCAAGGTAGAAGTTACTAGATTACAAATCCTTGCCAAAAAAACACTTTTTTCATGTGCTATTTTGTTACCATTTACGTGTCTATAAGCTTTCTTAAAATTGTACAAATAAAATAATAAACAATAAATAAAATAAATAAAAACAGACCGGACTAGCATTTAACAAAAAAAAAAACAAGCATGGGAAAACATTGAAAAGGAATTCAATGCCCCACTCCAAAGAAATGATGACACAAACCGTAACTATAGCCCTTAACCGCCCGAAGTTGAGCGGTTAATGTTATCGTTATTTATGACGTAATTTTAACAATTGTTAAAATGGTGCAACCTGTATTACGGATAATCGGAGATTTGACGTCTGTCAAGGCATTGGTTATCGTTAAAGTTAGTTGGTGCAACTCACTCTTAAAGTGGCATTGCACTTTCATTTTTTTTTTTACTCTTCTTGGAGGATGTTATCACATACCTACATACATAAACTCACGCCTTCTTCCCATGGAGGTAGGCACAAACAAAAGAACGCCACCCGCCACGAACCTTACATGAAGAATGTTATTAACAGCAAGATATACCATACCCACCCTACTATTTAAAACTAGCTGCTGCCCGCGGCTTCGCCCGCGTGTATGTCGGATATTATCCAACGGGAACGTACTACCGAGACAAAAAGTAGCCTATGTCACTCCGTATAACATCAGCTATCTGCCAGTGAAAGACCCGTCAAAATCGGTCCAGCCGTTTCAGAGATTACCTGGAACAAACAGCCAGACAGACAAAAGTGTTAAAAATTGGTATTTTGTTTTATGTACCGTTTATACTTTAATATGCATTAAAATTCAAATTTAAAATCCTTCCTTAGTGGATACCTACGTCACAAGAGGAATACGTGTGCAAATTTTAAGTTTCTAGCCCTAGGGTTTGGCCTGTGTTTATTGAGAACTTTCATCCCCTATTTTATCTTTTTAGGGGTTGAATTTTTGGCCCTTTACGGGGCACCGGTTTGGGCGCGTTCACTGAGGTGCCGACCAGCCCGCCGATTGAAAGCGTCCCAGAGGGTCATGGCCATCCGGCTGGTCCGGGGATACCGCGCCGTCTCCTGCGAGGCGGCGCGCCTCCTTGCCGGATTGCCGCCATGGGATCTGGAGGCAAAAATCCTCGCGTACATTTGGGAGCGGCGCGAAAAGGCGAAATGCCGGGCATAACTCCACTGCCGCAAGAAATCGCGGCACAGCGGACAGAGCTCCGGCGGGATCTCATGGCGGCATGGAAAGTGCGACTGTCGCAACTCAGCGCTGGGCACGCCACAATTGCGGTGGTAAGTCCCCTCTTTGAGGAGTGGCTTGAGAGGCGCCATGGCGTCCTCACCTTCCGCCTGACGCATTTCCTCACCAGACAGAGCTGTTTCGGGAGGTTCCTGTTTCGGATAAGGCGGGAGGAAACGCCCGGGCGTTATCATTGTGTGGATCGACCGGAGGACACAGTGGAGCTTACGGTGGAGGTCTGGCCGGCTTGGGCGGAGCATTGCCGTGTCCTCGTGGCGGCGGTCTCTCGCGTCCGGCCCTGGTCCAGGCCATGATTCGGAGCGAGAGGGAATGGAAAGTCGTCACCTCCTTCTGCGAAGCAGTAATGCTCGCGAAGGAGGAGGCGGAGCGCGCCCTCACGCCCCTAGTCGCCGCAGGACGAGACACCCTGGGCGTCGGGAATCGATAGCCGACTCCCGGCCACCGTAGGCGCGGGCTTGCCGACGGTGAGCAATGGGCAGCTCGCCTTCCGGTAAGGACCAGGCCCGGGTCGACGGCGCGCCGTGTTCCACGTGCGCCTCAAAAAGATGTCAGCATTATTGACGGGGTCCGATACGGCCGATGCCTGCCAGGGTCGCGGATTGTTCGAAAGAGTTACCGGGGCCCTGGCGCACAGGCAACTGAAGGAACACGGGTGGGTAGTCAGTAAGAGTCTGACACGCCCTTCCGATCCGCCCAGAGCGGGAGAGGTCATTTGATGATTTCCCACCCAAAAAAAAAAGGGTTTGAATTTTGGAAAACGCTGAAGTACATAACTCATTATTTTTGCCGTACTCAATTCATACGAAATTTCATGCAAATACGTCGAAGGAATAAAAAGTTTCATACAAACTTTTATCCCCTATTTCACCCCCTTGGGGGCTGATTTTGAAAAATCCTTCCTTAGTGGACGCCTACGTCATAAGAGGAATACGTGTGCGTAATTTTAAGTTTCTAGCCCTAAAGGTTTGGCCTGTGCGTTGATACATCAGTCAATCACTTTTGCCTGTTATATATTTAGATTAGATTATAGTTTAGTTATGGGGCAAAGTAAAAATAGTAGTTACCTACCTCCTGTACCTACGTAGGAATATGTAGATACCTACTTACCTACAATACATGCCTACAGTTGTAAAATGATGTTAACACATGACAGTTACAAGGAAGAAGACACATTGATTGATGTATTACGGTACCTGCCTATGTACTTGTAATATTTTCATATATTTTACTGAAGTTAAGATATTTCCTGCCACTCCCCAGGGTTCTATTTTGAAGTGCAGTCTATTTCTGTACGTACATTGTTGTGGCTTGTCCGACAGTTGACAGATGGCCACGTAATTAGTTGCTCGTACGATTATATTTTATGTGGTTGTCCGTTTTATAAAACGAGAGGACTTTGGAATTGTAATTACAAAGATAATGGAGTTGTG
This sequence comes from Griposia aprilina, assembly GCA_916610205.1. Lineage (NCBI taxonomy): Eukaryota > Metazoa > Arthropoda > Insecta > Lepidoptera > Noctuidae > Griposia > Griposia aprilina. Next base: position 26,433,789 of record OU744284.1, read on the forward strand.
TTGTGTGGATTTACTGCAGTCATTATATACTCCAATTAAGAAATGCTGTAATACGTAAAAGATTGATGAAATAAAAGCATTTGTTGAGTAATTCTGCCTTCTGAAATCTATTACTAAAACTTCATAAACATTTAATTGCAAACAGATGCAAACAGAGCATTTTACAAGTTTTTATTGAGCTTAACCTGTTTGAGACAGGAAATGAACAAACACATCACGTCTTATGCAGAAGCTAGTATTAGGCTGCTGTTCCACCAGAAATGTGCTATGCTACGTTGCTATGGATGCGTTTGATATCCACCAAACATATCCATTGGTCCACATAGCATAGCACTGGTGGAAACGGGTTCAACAAAGCTATGTTTTTTATGTGGAATGATCCGTGCTATAGATGGGAGCTATGGATGCACGAGTGGTGTACCTACAGTAGCTCGAGCTGCGCATCTTACTCGCTCCTCTACACAGCTTAGCATTAGTGGAAACGGTCACATAGTTTCGTAGCTTAGCTTTCACATCCTCGCAGCAAAGATGATTGCACATCTCTGGCGGAAAAAGCAGTCTTATAGGTACTTAAACAACTGCACCGGACGTTTCACGGGGTTACCCGAATTACCCACTAAAACGTTCGATGCATACGGCATGGATGTTTACCATCGTAAAGAACCACAAACTGCGTATACCAGCAAATGACTAAGCGTCTGCCAGTCCAGTAATGAGCAGACATAAGTGCACCATATTGAACTAAACATAAAACAAACAGTCACGGCACTTTACAGTAACCCATTTCTCTTAGTAAACAAAGTGATTAAAATTTGAAGCTTTGTTAAATGTAATACGTTTCTCGTAACCGTGAATAGCGCGTCGCAAGCGATTTAAACTAGACATTAGAGATACATACAGGTATACGAGCCCCGATGTAAAATAGTTCGTCAAGTATGGAAAGTAGTGCAAAGCGTAAAATATAGAAAGTAAATATTGGTAAAATAATTAAGAACGTTTAATAAAAAGTAAACCACAATTTGAGGAACATTTTAAAGTTTATTTTAACATAACTGAAATTCTTTCATGACTTTACATAACATAAAAAATAAAAAATAAATTCTAAAAAACATAACGCAAAAGTATTCGTCTACCCTTGTCACTCACGCAAAATAGTTCGTCTACCACTTAGTTGTGTCGCCTTTGCTCTCAATGACAGCTTTAATGCGAAGAGGCATGGTTGCAACCAACGCTGCACACTCCTCAGGCGTAATTGACTCCCAGACAGCCAAGAGTTTAGCCTTTAAGTCGCTCTTCGATCTTGATGGATTTTTACGGAGAACTTTTTTCATTTTCCACCATAGGGTTTCGATCGGCGACAAGTCCGGGCTGTTAGATGGCCATTCGATTGTAGGGATGCTTTTCGCCAGTAGTAATTAAAGAGTGTACCATGAACACGGTTTAACTTAGCGCCGTCTCTAAAACAATATATTTCCTAGAAACCTTATATTTCACGTGCGCGTCCTTAGAATACCGATTGCAATCGAGCTCTTTAGGGCGTATAGCAACCAGGGACTGTACAACCCCGGTTAAGGGTTAAGCTTTTCGAAAGGGTAAGCCGTTCATGAGGTTACCTTTATCAAGGTGTAACCCTTTGAATGGGTTCTATCTAAAAACCCAGTAAAAGGGTTAACCCTTATATATGGATAACCCATTGAATGGGTCCTTTGCTTGAAACCCATTCAAGTTCAAGTTAGTTCAAGTTATTTATTTCATAACAAAAATACATTTGTGTCGAAATATTTGCACAGTAGGTACACAAAAAGAAGCAACATAAACAATTATAATATAAGTTAGCTCGTTCCTCACCCATCATGGAAGTTAGAACGTCTATCCACATTCAAAACACTAACTTTACAAACATTAACATTCTTATTGATCATACAGAACAAAGTCTCTAACAAAATGCTACAAAATACATTTAATGTCGAAATATTAAGTATAAAAAAATTAACATTTACAGTCACATATTTAATTTAATTTTAATTTAATACTAATTTTAAGATTTTTGTCATTACAAAATTCGTCAATGCTGTAATACGCTTTATTGATTAACAAAGCCCTGAGTTTATTTTTAAAAATGTTCACATTCTGAATATTCTTTAATTCTGCTGGTAATTTGTTAAACAGATTGACAGACTGCACGCGTGACGAGTGTTTGACAACATTAAGCTTTGCCTGCAGAATAGTAGGAAGATCTTTTCTGCGAGTATCTACTCTATTTTTTCTTTCATCGTCTGTTTCAAACTGGTTTAAGTTTTTGTTTAAGTAAGTAAGGAGAACTAAGATATAAAGATTGACACATTTTAAGGACATTTACAATTTACATTATAAGGGTTAACCCTTTTTAAATATGGATAACCCATTGAATGGGTTCTATGCTTGAAACCCAGTAAAAAGGTTACATGATAACCCATTGAATGGGTTCTATACTTAAAACTCAGTGAAAGGGTTACCTTACCCCTTCATTATAATAACCTATATATTATTAAGGTTTTGTTCGGATTACTTAATGGTTATAGAATAAACTTGTGCTTAGTAGGTGGTGGTGTGAAGCGAGCACCACGCACACTCGCTGGCGCACATTGGTGCCGATATTCTTGTACATCGAACTAAACTAACTAAACGATCACTAAAATTCGTTACTTTTAGCTATGAGAATCTTAAAACTATTCTGCAAAAAAATATCTCTAAATTTAAAAAATATTTTGACGCAACTTAAATTTAATTTGACAATTGCGACTCCACGTGGTAAGTACTTGTTTGCCCTACCCCGTGATTTTTTTTTAGAGCTGGAGCCGCGCATTTCGGGCAGCTTCGACATGTTTTATATAGAATTTTTCATTTTTTGTATTGAAATTATGAAAAATTGTTACCTACATGTAGAGTTTGACAAAACCTATGTTTAACAAAAAAAAATATTGATTGATTGATTTTAGTTGCGTCAAAATTATTTTTAAGTTTAGAGATATTTTTTTTGCAGAATATCTTTAAGATTCTCATAGTCAAAAGTAAGGAATTTAAGTGATAGTTTAGTTCGGTGTACAAGAGAATCGGCACCAATGTCAAATTCAGAATAGCAATATTGCCATTTTCACTAAATTACTAACTCAGTGTCATCTTAGTGCTGTCAAACTAAAATATAGTTAAGTTTTGTCACTTTAGTCCACAGCTTTAGTCTATTTCAGAATGGGAAATTGTCGTTTGACAGGAATAAACTAAACTTTTGTGATTTTTAGTCTAGTTTAGAGAATTTTGTGACAATTGAATCGGCACCTTGCCTTTATTTCACTAGACATCGAAGGCTTGTAGACAAAAACGTGCTACCTATATTTTAGATTTAGATGCCTAGATAGTAAGGTGGTGAGTGTCTTGAGTTTCTGAGAATTGTTGTTTTGTGACCCGTGTTATCGTAGTCAATTAATTGAATGAGGAATGAGCAATAGGCAAACGCGGCGTGGCAATAAACGTAATTTCTTTCTGGGTAAGTAAGAATTTTGTCCGTCTTTTATTATACCTATGTAATGTGTATGTCTTTTTTAATATATATATATTAGGTACTAACATCAAATTTTCCATACGGATGTTATGTGCATAAAAATTATGACTTTCCAACAGTTCAGCTTTGTGCAGTTGTTTTGAATCGCCAGAATCAGAATCGTTATCGTTCGCCAGAAGTTTTTAGTGAAATTAAGCCACAATTTAGTCAAGATATACGACTATTATCTCCCTCAATACTTCGGCGAAAAATAACGCATGCTAATATCAAGCAATATTTTTCCCCCACCCCCTCGACCGCCTCTCCGCAGCAAAGTAGGCCTCCTAGCCCTAGGACTTGAACTCCGGTTTCGGACAAAAAGAAGCCACTCCCCCATCCCTTCTGTTAATTCAGGAGAAATCCAAATGGGCGGAGATTTCCAAAATGTGTGTTGATCGCAAAATCAACTACACTAATGGCCGCTCTACCCAACAAGGCATTAAAGTCATTGTCCCCTCGTCCTCAGACTATAGGGAATTCACCCGCGTGTTGTGTGAAAGGAATTACTCCTTCCACACGTACTCCCTCCCAGAGGAAACTCCCACCCGCGTAGTCATTAGGCGCGTCCCTAAAGAAATCTCCACCGAGGATATCAAATCCGACCTTGCTTCACAAAGCATCCCAGTCTCCGCCGTCCATCGCTTGCACAGAGCGAGACAGGGCCTAGTCTACGACATGGTCGTTGTCGTTTGCGATCCTACATTCCCACCGAAGGCCATCACCCTTTCTTTAAGGTGAAATCGGTATGTTCTCTTTCCGGTATCTTTATCGAGATGTCCCGTAAATCCAACCTCATTGGTAAGTGTCATCGCTGCCAATTATACGGTCAGTCCCAAAATAACTGCTTCGCGACCCCTAGATAAGTCAAGTGTCTAGGCGAGCATGGAACCGCAGATTGTTCCCATCCTAAGGATTACTCGCAATGTATAGAGCCACCAAGCTGTGTACTTTGCTAGCAATCCGGGCACCCGGCCAACTACCGGGGCTATCCTAAAGCCTCTAAGTCTTCCTCTCCCAAGCTGGCCAAAAGCGCAAGCGACCGCCTCTCTGTGAAGGTCCCTGTGAGAGTCCCTCTGTGAAGGTTCTCTATTCACAGATGCCCGAAAGGCTCAGTCCCCAAAGGTCTTCCCCCTGGGCAGACCTTAACCTCCTCCACCCAGAAGCTTCCGCAGCTGCGGTGCCCTCCCAATCCTCGGCTATCCCATCGGTATTGGCTGCCGCCATCCCGGCATTCTCAGTAGCCCGTGGTCCGCGGCCTCTATAGCCTCTCCGTTGGTACATCACGCTACCGCTCCCAGGCCCGCTCCCGCAGGCCCCAGAGTCATGTCCAAATCATCCTCAATGCCTACGCGGCATTTAGGATGATTTGGACTTTCGGCAGTAGACCAAATTATTCCCTGTAATGGCAGTGCGCGTCGTCTTATCGAAATCCTCCATGGGCACCTCAAGGCCGTGCAAGTTCTTCATGAAATTTTAACCATTTTGAGGGCTAAGGCATGGTAAGGCTTTATTGTACCAAACCCCGGTTCCTAAAATTAAGCGTCTTTATTGCAAATGGCATTACTGGCTAACGTGATGAGATCGTCGCTTTCCTCCGCGATCATCAACTAGACATCCTCCTCTTACAAGAAACCTTTCTGAAGCCCCACCATCGTAACCCGATCATTGCCAACTATAAACTAGTTCGCAATGACAGGTCTCATTGTCACAACGGCGGTACCCTAATCGATTTAAAAAATACACTTTATTGCATGCCTGTAGAACCGCCCCCTCTCCTCTCCCACCTGGAATTCTCTGTCTGTCGGCTCGGCATGAACGGTCATCAACCGATCCCCATCATTTCCGCTTATATCCAATCTAATAATGGTCTGGAGGAGTCTATCCCTCTCATCAAAGACCTCACTGCCTTCTTCGGTATGAATGACTCCGTCATCTTGGCGGGGGATCTTAATGCCAAGCATCCCTCTTGGAATAGCAACACAACTTCAACATAGGAGTTCATCATAGGAGCTTCCCTTAACTTTGTCGTCATCGCTCCGATGAATCCAACCCATTACCCTGGCGATCCAAACAAGCTTCCCGATATTCTCGATGTAGCGCTGCTCAAGAATCTTAACCGTTTGAAATTTAAAGAGACGTTACACAAGCTTAACTCTGATCACCGCCCGGTTGTCATGCATCTAGCCCCCTACTCACGGCCCCTAGACCCCTCAGACCCATATGATAACCAACTGGAAGAAAGTAAGTGAAAAACTGAAATCCACCACGTCGCCTCACTTGGACACCATCCCCGATCACATAGAGACAGTGGCAGACACGACGGGCGCCATCGATTCGTTTATAGAGCACGTGCAATCCGTATTGACGGATTGTTAACGGGAAGTTCCAGTGATGGAAGAACATCGCTGGAAACTAGTGACTTACGTACGTGCTCTGATAACTGAGAAGAACGCGGCCATTCGTGCCTACGACTCCTTTCCCTGTGACACGAAGCCCACATGCGTCATTTGCAGCGTGCTGTAAAGAAGCGCATAGTGGAGATTCACTCCGAGAGCTGGAACAAGATGCTTGATGAGCTCGAACCCACTCACAAAGCCTTATGGCATCTTCAGAGGAAATTACGTTCTTCTGAAGAAGTCTCCATGTCTCCTCTCATGCGCCCCGACAAAAGCGTCGCCGGAAGTCGATCGTAGAGCTTCCTTCCCACCCGTCGACAAACCAGGCAAGCCCAAGTCTCATCCGTCTAAAATTATCATTCCAATAGTCTGCTCAATGTTCTCGGCAAATTTCTCAAAGGCTATAATGAAGCAAAGAGCCTCATCCCTAACGAGCAGTTTGGGTTCCGTACCCAACACTCATGCATACAACAGGTCCACCGCATCGTAGAGCACTTAAACGCCGGGCTTCAACGTAACGCGACGGCGGGCATGCTCTTCATAGAATAGAATAGAATACTCTTTATTATGTACACCATAAAAATTACAGATATAAAAGTAGAAGTTCATCACACAGCCACATAGCGAGAGCATTCGACAAAGTCTGCCACAATGGCTTGTTATATTAGCTATACCAATTCGGTATGCCAGATCGTCTCGTACTCATACTACGTGACTTTTTGTCGAATCGCACTTTTCGCTATCGTATCGAGGGTGCACTCTCGTCCCCTCATCCTATTCGCGCGGGAGTCCCTAAGGGCTCCGTGCTATACCCCTAATTTTCGCGCTGTACACAAGCGACATCCCTAAAAGTATCCCGCATTAGTAAGATTCGCCACCCGAGGCATACCTTAGTCATACACAAACACATACCACCGTCTTTCCGTCCTCGCCGCCGAGGCCCGCAGCGACGTCCCAATCCACGTCCACTCCGACCCTTGATCGAGCCAGCCCGTCCCGCTAAGTCTGTAGCTTAAAATTCGTCCCCTAATAATAATAATTCCGACCCAGCCTGTCCCTTGCTGCCCTCTCCCAGCGATGCCCTAAGTTGAGGCTCGTACCCCACAGGGGTTGCACTTAGCGTGTTGTCGCCTAATTGTAAGTTTTTTAGCCATGGCTGGGACCTTAATTTATTAAGGCAACCACAGGCATGTCCGGTTAATCAGCCGACAACCTCCCAGGTTGACCTGCGAGAAGCCGATCACAAAAAAGCATTATATTATCTGTTGTTGCATAATTACCACCACTACTTACAACTCATACATTATTTTTTGGGTGGGAATTCATCAAATGATTTCTCCTGCTCTGGGCGGAGCGGTGGGGCGTGTCAGACTTTTACTGACTAACCCACCCATGTTCCGTCAGTTGCCTGTGCGCCAGGGCCACGGTAACTCTTTCGAACAATCCGCGACCCCGGCAGGCATCGGCCCTATCGGAGCCTGTAAATTATTCTGACATCTCTTTGAAGCGCGCGTGGAACACGACCCACCGTCGACCCGGGCCTGGTCCTTACCGGACTGTGCGCTACCCATTGTTCGCCGTCCGCAACCCGCGCTTACGGTGGCCGGGAATCGGCTACCGATTCCCGACGCCCAGGGTGTCTCCTCCTGCTGTGACTAGGGGCGTGCGTGCGGGGCGTGAGGGCGCAGCGATTGCCTCACTCTTACGCGCTCAGACTCCTCCTTCGCGAGCATTACTGCTTCGCAGGAGGTGACGGAGTCCCATGCCCTCTCGCTCCGTACCATGGCCTGGACTAGGGCTGGACGCGAGAGATCGCCGCCGCCGATCGCCCCCGCGAGGACACGGCGGTGCTCCGCCCAAGCTCGGCAGACGTCCACCGTGTCCTCCGGGCGATCCACACAATGGTAACTCAATCAATGGTAATGGTAACTCATACTTCTGGCGGCGCCGTTATATTCGTGCCACACAAGAAGGAATCAATCTATTTTCGATCTTAATATTTGGCATAAACATTTTTTTATTTTAAATTTTACCTTTAATGACCAATAATGTTTCCGTGACACAAATCATGAATGATCAACCAACAATTAAATGGTAGGTATAAGACAACATCGTTGCGCATTATCCTAATTGTTGATAAGTCGACCATACAATTACTATTTTGAAAATTTAGATTGCTAAATTACGTAACTTATCTACCTACCTATTGTAAGGTTTTACAGTGAAGGCAAATTATAACAAATAATTAAGTCAAAATTCACAAATGTGCACTGACTAATAATATCGCAAAAGACGTCCGGGTTCAAAACATCTAACGGCAAAAATTACTATATACGATTTGTAAGGTCCCTGCTGCAATAAAGTAATAAACAAGTACAGACTTGAAAAATCATAATATTAAGTCGTTTCGATATCCGGCCTGCAAAGTTAAAATTAACTCTGTATTACAAGCAATAATGATTACCAGTGATCGGAGTAGGTAGATTGAACTGGGGTCATTGATCCGAAACGTATATATTACTATGGACATTCCTCCGGAATTGGTGGATTATTAAAAAAAAACCGGAACTTATGTAGGAATTGTATTCTGCCAGAGTGGAAGGAGTCATTTGATGATTTGCCATCCTCAAAAAAAAGGTAGGAATTGTAATAAAATGAGCAATTTTATTCTTTATTATTCTTCCTATTTTTTTTTTGTCACGATTTGACAAAACCCAACGACCAATCAGAACAAAGGATCATGGGTGGTACAATAACCGGTTATCAGAACAATGCGTACGCCCGCCGGAAATACTAAATCCGGAAATACCGGAATTACTTTCCGGAAAAATGGCTTATCCATGTTATTCTTTCTGTGTGCATTTATGATACAAGTACTAAAAATCAATCTACCTACTCCGATCACTGATGATTACAGATCCCTGTTTACAAGCCGCTCGGTAAGTAGCCACAAAGGCGCCGCCGCGGCCGCTTAACGCGTGCTATTCCATTTTGAAACCTATGCCCATTATCGAGAGATCATATTACATTGCTCCGAGTTGGAATGTTATGCTGTTATCGTTTTTAAGAGAGTTGAAAGTCTGACCCTTTTGATTGGGTTAAATTAAGTCGTTCAAAAGGGTTACCCATATCGTAAGGGTTTTTGATTAACTGCTTAGAAAAACCCTATCGAAAACCCTTTCAATGGGTAACCAAAATTTGAATAACTTAAATTAAGCCGTTCAAAAGGGTTACCCACATCGTATGGGTTTTTGATTAACTGCTTAGAAAAACCCTTTCGAAAACCCTTTCAATGGGTAACCAAAATGGTCCCTGATAGCAACAACAAGACTAAAAGGTATTACCGATCTTGTGCGTTTAAGTTTTTCTCATGTAATTTTATTTTTTACAGAAGAAGAATATATCGACAACCCTATGTTTTTGATTATGATTTGATTGTCTTTATTACTTTTTATATATTTGTAATTTCGGTGTATTTTTATATTTTTTTAACAAAATTATACGTATTACAAGTAGCGGATGTGTTTTCTTCAATCTATTTCGCCACACTATGTATAGAGCATGGAAGTTTATCGTCATAAAGAAACCACAAACAGAGCTCATGCGCACACCTTCAACATATGACTAAGCGTCTGCCTGTCCAGTCATGGCCAGACACAAGTACTCCATATTGATTCGGCATCATAAAGGAACAGTCGCGCTACATTACAGTAGGTAATCCATTTCTCGAAGTTTACAAAGTGATTATAGTTTCAAGCCTTATTAAATATGATACGTTTGCCGCAACCGTGCATAGCGTGTCAGTTTTGAGAACAAAATTGATGCCAAAGATTCAAACTAAATAGGCTCCGGACACGGCCATCGTATGCAAGAAAGTTCAATTGATAGTTCAGTCACTGGTCTTTCAATGACCTCATGTACGAATACATTTGAAGACAGTTCAGTGAGTACCTAAGTCACTAAGTAGTCTTTGTGACATACCAACTTGTGCCTCGTGTCCCAAATCCCGTAACGTTAAACGCGTATGGCATGGAAGTTCACCATCATGAAGAGACCACAAACAGAACTCATGCGCACACCATTAACATAATGACTAAGAGTCGGCCTGTCCAGTCTTGGCCAAACACCAGTGCGCCGTCATAAACGAACAGTTACGCCACATTAAGACAAACTGATCGCACTTTCAAGCACTATTTCATATGATATGCGGCCCGCAATCACGCATAGCACAACAGTTTTGAAAACGCGGTCGTCGCCAAGGATATAAACCTACTTTAGGTGTAATGGCTAAGAATAAGTTCATCACCCCTCTCACATCTCCCTCCCTCTCTTACCTCTTTTCATTGAATATGTGTTTAGTGCTCTTTCTATGTTTTTAGTAAGAATTGAATCATGGCCCATTATCTGCCTAGCCTTTTCCCAATTATGTTGAGGTCGGCTTCTAGTCTGACTGGATGCAGCTGAATACCAGTATTTTATAAGGAACGATCTGACCTCCGCAACCCAATAACTGGGCATTACGATATCCCTTGGGGAAGACTGGTTGTCAGACTGCCGGGCTTCTGACGACCCATAACGACTGTCAAAGACCCACGAATGACAGCCGGGATCAACGGCTTAACGTACTTGCCGAGACACGGAGTGGTCTTGGTACTATGTAATGATGGTCACCCATCTACGGACCAACCGCGGCAAGCGTAGTTTAACCTAATCAATCGACCTGTGCGGATGTTATAAGTTAGACACGAGCCCCTCAATTGAATCATGGCTAATACTTTTAGATGGGTGAGAGTACAAAACAGCAATGATACATTCTGGAAGTCCTTGTGCTCGTGTTGAAAAGTGATAGGGAAAACCAAAGAAACGTTGGATGGATTCTGTAAAAGTGACATGAAGAAAGAAGATATAGAGATATCGGTAACTATGGAAAGAAAAGGTCATGCTGCGCCTAACACAAACAATTTCGATTAAGGGCAGGAGGACAAGGATGATAATTTTCTTGTTGACAGCTTTGACGTGAATGCATTCAGGTGCTAATGCAGTCATTTAAACGAGCACCTGCGAAAGTATTCTGGCATAAAACAATTTGCACACGTGGACGCCGTGGGTGGAACTATCAGAACTATCAGACTATTTAAAAGTTTAGCCATTTTATTTTAGTAAATGCCGCATTCCAACGGAGCCACGTTTATGTAATAATTCGTTTCTTATTAATCGCTAAGCCGTGACCGCGAATTTATTTGCACAATTCTGTGTGATAGTGGCATTTCTTTTTCCATTGAATGAACTAAAGCCAATTTTTTTTTTGTCTAGATTTCGAACACCAGACTAGCTTTTTAATGCAAACTAACCTTACTAACGTCCTTTTTATTTGGTATCCTACACTTACGTGCTGTTCATTTCATAATCATATCGTCAAGTGTACAAATGGTTCTATTCATCCAGTTTATATTAATCACTACCAAGACCACTAGGCAGATATCATTATTATGGGTCTCTACCAACTAAAGTGACTATTCACACCTAAATATCCAAGGTTTACTTCGTCGCTTTGCTTTTAACAGGTACAACAAGGCAGAAATATTATTTTCAAATAGTTACTGTCGAAACTTCAACGGACCAGCGTGCTAGTGACATTAAACTAAAACATTTTTCATTATTACTCGTACAACGTGTCCCATCCAAGATACCAATTTTAACATTCAAAATATTTTTCTGTAAGTTTAGTCTGTATTGATTATACACTCCTTTCTACATTTTTCTACATTATTGGTAATCATTTAGTTATAAAGAGGTTTTAATAGCCAAATTATGTTACTGGCACTTAATACAGAGTCTGGGGTATTAAAAAAAGTTGATTACAAATTCGAGACTTTAAAAAAAAAAACAATAATCCCTTTTTAAGTTTGTGAATTTTTACTTACTTTTCGCGGGTTTGCGGTTAAAAGGTTATTAGGCAACTCTAAAACTAACTTCTCGTTATTTTTAGTAGAATAAATTATGTTTGTCGCATAATCCTGCCTTATTGTGACTTAAAACAGATATCTTTGTGTCGATTGTAATGGCAGAAAAAGCAAGAAGAGCTAGTTAAATTATAGCGCTGCTGGAAGAGGGGTGTAGCCAATGTTACGTCTCACAGAGGTTAAACGTGAGTCGTTCAACCGTCCAAAGAACCTGGATTCGGTACCAAGAGACAGGTTCCGTTCAGAGAAGGCAAGGTTCTGGAAGAAAGCGTTGAACACAACCACGAGACGACTGCTTTTCAGTGACTCAGGCGCTGAGGAACCACAAATGCAGTTACATAGACCTTGAAGAGGTACGAGGAGCACAAGTTAGCCTATGGACAGTGAGGAGGAGGCTTTTAGCGGCAGATATACTCGTATGTACGCAGTTGACGACTAGCGCGGGCCCCCAAGTTACTACGTGAGCACCGGATTGCTCGATTGAGGTTCGCTATAAATTGCCTATCTTGGACACTAGGTAACTGGATTAGCGTACTCTTCTCCGATGAGGCTCGAATTTATCTCAATGGTGAGAACCGACGTCGGCGAGTGTAACGAAGACCAGGGGAACGCTATGCTGACGTTTGTTTTGACGAAATCACCCTTTATGGTGGAGGGTCCATTTTGTTTTGGGCGGCCGTAACTTTCAGCTATCGTACCGAGATAGTATTCATTGAAAATGGCTCACTAAATGCGCAAAAGTACATAACAGAAATCCTTTGTCAACATGTACAACCCGCACTGACTGTAATTGGTGAAGATGCCATTTACATGGACGACAATGCTCGGGCCCACCGTTCATGCGACGTAGACGCTTATATGCAAGAGGTCGTATTCGTCGTTCCAGCGTGGAGCCCCGACCTTAACCCCATTGAGTACGTCTGGGACCTCTAAAAAGGTGAGTACGATCTATCCAACCACTTCCACAAAACATCAGGGAGCTTAAATGTGTAGTCTCGGCTGAGTGGGAACACATTCCACAGGACACCATCAAAAGCCTGGTGGAAAGCATGCCGAGAAGATTACATGCCATAATCGCTGCAAGGGGAGGTCATACTCGTTATTATTTTCTAATGTCTTTTTTTATTAAAATACCATAAAAATACTCGTAGTCTTAACTTCATTATACCCATAAAAAAATCCATTTTATCATGGCTCTTTGTTTACATTGACTAAAACACCGATTCCAGAATTTTAAGAGTTAAAAACTATATTCTCATTGCTAATAAGAAAATTCTAGTCATTTATGCTAATGACTGTAAATAACTTTATTCAAATTACACGTATACAATAATTATAACTTTATTTTTATTTAATCTAAAATATATCCACACTTATTTTATATTAATTCTGGAGATGTTACTCGCACTGTGTCATAAGACCAATTGCCGATCACCTATTCCAATGTTCGTGTGGCAAGTGTCGCCCCACCATGGATCGGGAAGTTCGCAATGGAACAATAATGGCGCGACACCAGTGCTGCCAACCTAAATATTAATCGAATAATACTTTTAATCTTAAATAGGTAAACGTATTCATTTTGAGTAGCCCTAAAAAGGTTATTAATTAAATATGTTTTTAACAAATGAATCAACTAATAATTAGATCAGAAATCAAAATAACTTATTTTATATGTAAACATGTATGTCTGTCTTTGAAGCGACAACATGACATAATCAAAATATTAATATTATCCATAGAAAAGCCAATGACTGTAAGGTGGCCGTTTTTTTCGCAAAGGAGTGTATTATCGATATGTAGATATCGATAATTTATAATCAATACAGACTAAACAAACGACGACGTCTCATTATATCGACGTCAACAACATTTGGCAATGTTTGCCAGAGGTTCCCAGAACTCCAGCTCGTCTGAACAACCACGGCTGATGGCCCTGAACCAGTTACAGAACGAGACTGGACATGTTACGTCACGGAAAACTAACGGACACAGGGAAAGTCGGACTGTTTGTGTTTTGTTTTGAGTGAGCTGGAAAAACCTGTGCAAGTGGTAAAAATAGGTTTTTTGTTTGTTATATACGTTGAAGAAATACGAGTATTATTTAAAATCACGCGAGTAAACAATTATTTTTTAATAATTTAGCGGCGCAACATAAACCCCGGTTTCTCAACCCTCACCATATAACCCAACAACCACCACTTGCCACCACCATTTTTGTAGAATGCCATACTTTGGTAAGCTGTTGGTCGGTAAAGATTGATTACGAACGAATGGCAAAGATTTTTCTTTTCGTCTTGCCGGCTTCAGTGTTTTCAATGCCTTTTTCATAGCAAATACATAATGCTTTTAAAACAGACGATTCCAATGTTCTTCATGAAGCTTTCAGTTTTCTTAAGCTTAAACTCAACCATGAACCCAGCAAAATAATTAGGTAAACGCGTTTCGCAACGGCCTGCGCTTGCCAACCGGTGGCGTAGGGATCTACATTAATCAAGAGTAAATCGTGTCGACGAAATAGACGAGCTAATGGGATTGTTAAAACAGTTAAGATTCATAGGGAACAGTCAGGCCATTTTATGTTATTTGTGGCTTTGTAAAACTACTTAGCTGTTGGTTTTTTATTGGAGTGACACTGCACTATATTTTTCTTAAGTTTTCAGTAAAAAATACTTATTTAACTTAAGAATAAAATAAAATAATACTTAGATACTTTTCTTTCATGTAGTCAAAGTTGCAATGAAAATTAAAAAGTTCAGTGTAATAGGTCCACAGTTCGCTTCTATAGTTGGGCTTGCTCATTACTATGATATTTATACCTACTTCTTCCGCCAAGCGTTGCTATAATCTAATTAAAGGAAGACAAGTATACCATTCTAATAGAGTAACAGACACTTACGACTTCATTACTTTTAATGTGGGAAAACCCTTTGTTTTGAGGCGTTTAAGAGTTTTCATCGAATTTCTTTGAATATCTCTTACAAAACCCGAGCTTTTATTTTAATTCCCTTAACCAGATGCAAACTAGGTCTCAAGAGGCAAAACAAATAAAAATTTACACCCATATTTCAGCGTCGTTTTAATAAACGTCTGCTAATTTGAAGCGTGTAATAAATCCATTACATTCAAAGGTAATTCTGGCATTATTTTTTTCTGGGCAGCACGCAATTTGTTTTATCTTGCGTCTTTTATTAAAAATATTGGCCTTAAAACTCGCTCAGCGACCAGAAGGCAGAAGGAACCCAAGTTTACTCGGCATATGTTTTGCATAATACATAATACTGCAGTAAACAGTTTGGGGTAGCGTGCCGAGTGATGTCCGAACCAGGATGCCACGTTTTCACCACGTGATTATTTATATAAAAATAAAATTTACGACTGTTGAATGTCTGAATGATTTTCGAAAGCTCTTGGTCATGTTGCGTAAAATACTAAAGATGCACTAATTTAATATTGAGTCGTCTGTGGGATGTTGTCGGTCTAGACAACGCAGTTTCTAGTCTATGCGGGTGGCAAAGACAGTTGCGAAAATCCACACAAATTGCATCGAATACGACTCCATTTCTACATCAATTCTATATCAGGAAATGCCACAGCCTGTTACAGCTTAAATCCCTCATAAATTATTTTATCTAACAGCACAGCACATTAACAACATTTGCACATATTTGTCACCCGGCTTCCTTGTAACGTCCAAGTTTGAATTAATGCGCTGTGTTTCGAAGGGCCGCGTGAAGTATGGTGGCACTCACAAATTTACGGGCTTATAATTAGTTTGGAGGCGTCCCAATTCGGTGCAGTGTTTGTAAATGCATCATGTATGTTGTTGTAAATTATGCTTGTGTGGTGGATGTTGGCGCATGATTTTATGGTTGCCTAGTGTTATGAAACTTTGAAAAGTAAAAGTTCTATTTTTCAAAACCTCTTTAAGGTGTTTTCAGAAGTTTAGTAGTAGGTAGACTGAGGGTTTACATGAAACGATGTGTAATCAATTACTATACAATCAATTCAAATTGTTTAGTGTAGAGCAATGGATATCATAATGCATCAACCACCCACCCCACACTGCTGCAGTGTTATCCTGTCAAAAAGAAGCGGCCATTTTGTTTTCGTGATAAGTCTCAACAAATAGGAACCTTTGTCCAAGTGAAACTGAACAGATGCAGGTTGGTACGTCCTACAGCCATTTAATAAACAATTAATGTTATGTACCATTCAATTAGTTATTAACAGTCTCCAATTTTACCCACTTTAACCCCAATAATAATCTCTAACATTAGTCAAACTCTCGAACTGGGAGATTGGCCAACTTCTCAAGCATATTGTGTTACTTTTGAACCTGAACTACGGCTAACTCCGACGGTTATAAATATAAAAAATCTTGGCTTTAGTCAATGCTTTTTATTTTTTACTAATCGACGTCTTGACAGTGTTCTCAGTGTGATCATCGTTTAGTGTCGCTTTGTTCTGAAAGGTTTATTGATCAATAAGACGTAGAAATTATGTTTCCAGTAACTCTTACGTTGGCAAATTATTTTGGTGTTAGACCTTAGATTCGTTTGAATATGTTTTGGAGGAAAGGCATTTGCTTCATTGTTGTCTCAATCCACTCCTTCCGGGATATTCATGTTTCTCAAAGGCCAATGAAGTTTTTCTAAATGGTAATGCGGTCATTCAGTTTATATGTATAATTATGACGCTTGTTATAACCGATGTAGTGTTCATCAGACTACTGTTACAATTTCTATGATGATTTGAAAATGGTACAATATGTTATCGGAGTGTTTTAAATTGTATAATATTACGCATAGGTATTTGTACAGATCTGTTTGTCCGTCGCGTGAAAAACATTACCCTCCTTTCTGCCCCGTGGGAGTCGGGTGGAAACTACCGTTGTAATGTAAACGTCTTTTATCACAGCAGTCAGAACAGTCGATTGAAACTGTCATTACTTCACGTTTTCAAAATGTCCCTCCTCGAAAAATATTAGCGACATTTTGTACAGTCTGCTAAAAGGACGGAATGACCTAAATAAATGTATCCTGAATGACGTATAAAATTTCCATCAGTCGTGTACCTATCTCTCTATACCTACGACATTATAATTTCAATTTTAGAAATAACGTATCACGATTTCCACTGGTTTTGTTATTTCAGTCTGCATCTCTCAAATGTCACTATGTTTATAGTTGTCACCTACCGTTCTAGGAATAACCCACGGATTACACAGTCCAGAGCAATGATTTATTAAACCAAACATATTCCTTTTCCAAGAAGCCATTACGAGCAGCACTTTCACAAAGGATATTATTGCGCACTTAAATCTGTCAGTACGGAGAGGTAGGTACTTCGTTTGTTATTGTGAATTTACAGCACCAGATACACAATAGAGGTTTGTTGTCATTTCAGTAGGTAATAATTTTGGAGAACAAAGTGACTCGCGTGGCGAATGATTTAGACATGACGAGAAGGAGAGAGTTGCTGGTGCGCATGTACGGTCAGTGCTCTGCATTACCTGACCCCTCTTACAAAGTTGAAGAGGGGGAGAGGGGTCGGGTTATGCAGGTCACTGACCGTACATACACTGCTACAAGGATCTTTTAGCGTAAAGAATAGAATAATGCTGGCGGAGAGGCGCTGTTGGTAAACATTTGTTCAATTGTTTTGTGAAATGTATTTGTTTGTTTTGTGAACATGGCGGTCTTAGTTCCGATTTTACCCACGCGCCATAACGTCCTTGTAGATCGTCCTACTGAAGTAGTTTTACTTGTAAATCTTTGCATTACTGCCTAAATTACTCTGTTGTGACTGTGGAAAAGAAAAACTTAGTTGGTATTGGTATTTAAATGCACAGGCTATGCACATTTATCTATTGAACCCCGCGATATCGATAAAGAAAAAAAAAACAAAATACGTTTATTTGCGGTAGACATGACGGAGAAAAAACAAACAAATACAAAAAAGGGCGAGTTGGGGGAAAATTTGCACCCATACCCATCCACGCAAAACGGTAATCGCTCAGCAGCGCTGGTTTGAAGCTCCAAAGCCCTGTTTGAACTGCAGACTACACATCATACGTTATAGACTTCTAAGGAATAAATCTTACAATCATGTTTATCTTCATGCTAGTACCAAATAAAGTGAGTTAAGGGCAGGAGAATAATGAAGGTTTAGATTGTTCTAAAGTCGGTCACAGAATATTTTTATGTCTTATGGCTAAGTAGCAGAAATTCTCCTGGCATATCTAGTGAGTGTTTATCTAAAATGAAAAATGGCTTTCTAAAGTCCGTCGTCTGCCAATGGATCGGATATTTAAGCGCTAAGTGACGTTCGTGTCACATCACTCAACACAAACACTGATGCAACCGCCTAATGTTTACCTACTGTAACGTTATTGCAGTCTGTGACAAATGTGTTTATGTAATCCGGCGCCCCAGTGGCTGATGTCTACTACAAGATTTCATAAATAGATAAATGCCGTATGCGTTCTTTATTTAAGAGGGATGCGCCAAGTAGCCCGCGAAATTCAAATTTTCTTAGTTTTTTTGCAATTTGCAGGTCAGTATCAGGTTGTATGTTGAACTTAATATGATTCGCGGTCATATCAGATATTTATTTATAGAATTATAACCATAAAAATTATCAATACATCTCTCTAAGTTCATATTACCATATTGAATGACTATTTCATGAAATCATGACATTTGACGCCAATTCTAACTTAAGGAGTTGTATTGCTGATTCTTATGATTATAATTCTGTAAAACCATGTTTGTTACGGCCGCGAATTATATTTTAATCAACATACAACCTGACAGTGACCTGCAAATTGCAAAAAACTTAAGAAAATTTGAATTTCGCGGGCTACTTTGGTGCATCCCCCTTAAATAAAGTTATTATACTTGTAGGTATACCTCTACTGGTTATGGTTCTCGAGGTTGTGGGTTAAAATCCGGGCAAGTACCAGTGTGTGACTTTTTCAATTCATGTGAACTTTCTAAGTTTATCTTGGATATTACTGACATCGGTGAATTTAAACACTGTGAGGAAATCTGGGTTTACAGTTAATATAAGTCTGAAAAGTCACTGATCTCCTTATTTTTATGCTAATTATTTAATTATAGGTTTATTTATTGCATAGCACATATGTGAGTACTATGTACCTACTATAAAGCTACCATGTACTAGGTTTTTCTTTCATTGACTTGAATGTGCCCTGGCGGCTGAGAGTATGTCATGCGCATTCAAATATCTCGCTGGTGGTGGCGTGTGTGTTGGATCATTGAGTTCCCTTCAAAATGGTTGAGCTGAATGGTGCTGATTCATGCGTCATGTTCGTGAACGGGCGCCGTCAGCAGGGACTGGTCATTTCTTAGCTGCCACGGCTTATTTTAATTTAATTTAATATTAGAATTGTTTTTGTCTTTTCATTACGGACGCTTTTAACGTTCTGCATCGTTCTCACATGCATAATTTCAACATGAATGATGTAACCAATATTTTGTAACCATATTTTGATTTAAAAGAGTGACCATGGAGTTTCTTGCCCGTTCTTCTCCATAGGTACTTAGTACGCTTTGGAATGGGCATTTAGCTTCATCTTTCTGACTGACCGACCCCTTGACAATTCAATAGAGCCTGTAATTGGTTTATTTGAAATAAATGCTTTGAGTTTGAATTTGGTCTTACTTTGTCGTTCCCACTACAGTTGACCGACGGTAATCCGGCTCCAGCGGGGTAATTTCGTAACACACATAAAATAACACTCGATCACAATGCCTTTCATTTTGACAATTCAGCCACGTTCATTGCGTTATTTACGTTTTTGAGCAGACGAAATTTTCAAACACCTATGCAGCAATGGATTAGCAATATCCTTCAAAACTCTGCGATTGTGATTGAAAGGGTGTTATTCAATTAGGGTGCTGTTTAATCCGGCACCCCTTATAATCCGACATGCCTGTGACAGTAGGTACATACAAAGCACATTTATTACGACAAATCTTCGTCAGTGCATGCTTAAATATGTTGTGACTTTTTATGTATGTATTTTGTCGGATTACAAGGTACTCCTTTTCAATAAAGTTCCGGACTACAAGGAGTCGGTGGCAGTACTCTATAAGTAGTCCGACAAATTCTATTATCCGAAGTCAAAGTAAAGCAGTTAAGTCAAATAGGCACATAAAGGGCACTTTTGAACGTCAACATTTACATTAAAATAGAATTGATTCTAATCGCCCCTTCCAAAAGGTAGTTTCGTGTGGAGAAGAATGGGCAAGAAACTCCACCGTTACTCTTTTAAAATGTTTTGCAATATTTTGTATACATTAATAATTATAATATGTGAAGACGATGCACCTAGACTAAAATTACTATACCACAATAGGTAAAAACAATAAAAAATTTAGCAATGACAGATAAATTAATTATGTGATAGATACATGGTGCTCCTCATAATATCATATCATAAAAGTATCTATACGATTTTCCTATTTTTTAACACGTCGTAAATCAGTATGCGGCTTGAAGTAATCACAGAATGTAAATCAATGTCATAAAAATAATAAATCATACAATTAAATTGACACCGCTGTAATTGTCTACTGGAATAACTGGGTAAAAACATTTTAACATTTTCAAAACTAGGTTTGAGTCGTGTCAAGATTTGATACTAATCTAGATTCAAGTCTAGATTAACGACTGCGCACCGCCATTGAATATAAAATCCTCCATTTACTAATGCCAGTTAGGTCTGAATATTCAGTTACTTTTGCTGTCTGTCCATCCTTTCATACATCAACGTCGAATGCTACCCGAGGTAATTCGTAATATTTCTCTAGATTACTATCATATTTTTTACGACACTTTCTAATGAGTACTGCCCGGATCTATCTTGCCAAAATAATATATTATTACGTCAGATTAACCTAAATAATATTACAGTTGTGAAATAAAATATGATTTTCAGCACTATAGCTATTCCACAAATGTAGGTAGGTAAACATTTTACATCCTGTAATATCTTAGAAATGTTATAATCTTTTGATCTAAATCACAATTCATAACGTGTTCGATAACATAAACAACTCGACGGTTTTCAAATGTTATTAGAAACTAACGTATCACCATACTGTTTCTCTTGCAAAATAAATACATGAACAGCAAAATTAAATGTTACAATGCACAATGCGTTGGTTGAGACTGCTATATTTAACACAAGGCACCGATACAATTTTAAAAATAAATTTACTTAGGCGTATAAGTTCTAGAAATAAGTATAGAAACAACGAAATAGAAACGATATTTTCTTAGAATCCTTTAAATAAACGCACTAGTTTTGTGTCTGTCTGCATTTGTTCTCGCAAGCAGGTCTCTTTGAATCTCATCCAATAAGATAGATACTTCGCCCAAAGCCCGTGTCGCTTTAATTTTGTATACTCAAAACATTGTCTAATTTTTATTTAATGAGTTCTTTCATCTCCCTTCTGATCTAATTCATTGATCAAAACGTCTCCGCAATTTTATCGATGTTCTAAATCACGATGTAATTTGGCTGTAAGATTTACTTGCATGGCTCGTTTTTACACTTATCTGTGCAAATTAAATGACATATGTCACACTTTCCTGCCCACAAACACGACTGGGGATTTCCTAAAAAACGATGGCTGTGTGACAAGGAGGAGAGACTTTTTGTCATTATAAATGGTGATTATAATAATAATCGTTTTTCATGTAACCAGGGGGCCAAGTCTACTAATTTACAAACGTCGCAATGGTCTCTGCATTGTGTGTTTTTGACAGATTTGCCATACAAAATCTGTCAAAAAATAGACAAAACAAAGACAATTGCAACGTTTGTAAATTAGTAGACTTAGGCCACAGGACGCGCCCACGCGACAATCTGTATTTATTTATCTCAGGATTACCAACGAGATACATTACAGTTATCTATTACAAAAATTAAAACTTGTGTAATAAATACGCTATCCTGTAAACCACAGTCATTTACAGGTAACCACAGATTACACGTTATCGAGTACACATGCTCTGAATACATAATTAAATCAAGAATACCTGAAAAGAACAATATAATGCACTTCCATGATATTATAAAGGATTTACAATCTTTTATAAAAATATTAAAATAACATCAATACAAATTAATTATTGTATGATTAACAACTTATTAATTACGAAAAAATGTGACATCTTTGTACGCTGGAATTGATTAATGTAAACAAAGTAATCAATCACGTCACGTAGCGGAGCGGAGCTTTGAATAACGAAAATATTAAAATTACGATACTAACCTACATTCAGCATAATAATAGGAGGCATTATAATATCAAAGAAAAAGACAATGTGCCACAAACTTTATAGCATTACCCTATTTACGTCTTCCATATACAAATTGTTCAAAGCAGAGAAATGAGGTTTTTATCTCGATCACTCCCCAGCAGTTATAATTTAGTGCCAATATCACCGTAATTTTTCTGTGAAGATGACCGTCGTAAAGCGATTCAGAGAAGCGGTTAATGACACGACGCGACGTTCATCATATTTACACGGGAAAATTGTATGAGTAATAAAAATTGTAATTGTTGACGAAAATCTGCCGTGTGAAAAACTATACAGTTCTCGGTAAAGATTTTCCTCACTGAGAAATTATTAAAAGATTGTGTTGCAATCTTTTGTAATAAGCATAGCTTAAACTTGAGAGTAGACATTTTGTGATAAGTATTTTTCGATAATAATTGTTATCGAAAAATACTCGATATTATCGATAAATCGATAGGAATGCGCTGCTAAGTGTGTATTTTACCCACGTCTCGTTTTTGAACTGTAAAGGTGATATCGTCATCCTCAAGGAGTTCTAGGTTCGAATACTATTGATATCTAACCGAGTAAAAATTTCCGTGCACTCGTCATAAAGCCGGAGTGCCAAAGGTTGCTTTATTTTGGCAAAATATAATTAGCATGTTAATTAACAGTAACGTAAATGAGCAATAAATTTTGAAGAAAAGCAATCACTTGTATGTTTAGGTGTTTATTTGAGGTGGTCACATGTTTAATGCGTCGGGGCAGAAATTAGGCGATATATTACGAGCGTCCCAGTCGCTGTAATGCTGTAAATAGGACCTGTAAATAAGTTTAATAAAAGGACTTCTTTCTATGTTAATTAACTTTTATTAGACATAATCAGGCTAGGACCTTACTTGTGTTCATGGATGCAGAGGCCAGAGAGAGGGCTTACCACAGACCATAAACCTTATTATTTGAACCATAGACTAATTACCAATTAATCTATTACATCTCCCTTTTCTTCAGTTAGAAAGATAATATTTTTACAGTACCTAGCATATTAGTATTTATGAATTTATAGCAGTACAAATCAATTAGTTATTTTATGTATTTATCAAATATAATTAATGTAGATTTAATTTCTTATATCATCTACTAGGATCAATCTCTAGTAGTGCAATGAAATAAATACCTATGTATTTAACAGATAAGTAAACTATAGATAATCAGACAATTAACTAGGTTTTCTTACATTTATACCTGATCTAGTTACATACTTGTTAACTGTATTTTCAGAATCAATTTCACTATTAGATGTTTTGTCTGTAAGTTCTGTGTCATTAACATTATCTATGTTGTCATCATTACAATCAGTATTACTTTCATCTATGTGTACTTCCTTATTAATAATAAATTTATCAGTATTTTTACTCTCTATTAGATCCCTTCTATTTCTTTCTAACTTTTTACCTTTTTCAGTCAACACTGTGTAAGAGTTTGGACGTTCATGCCTATGTAGAACTTTGGCATATGTTAATGGTTTTTTGCTTGTTTCATCTGAAATAAGAACTTTTTGATCTTTAGCTAAATGCTTCAACTTTCTTGTATTTCTTTGATCATAGTATACTTTTTGCTTCAAGGCATTCTTATACAATTTTGACTAAACATTACAATTTTCATAGTTTTCTTTATCATTATTGTATATATTAGGCAACAATCCTTGTATTTTTCTCCCCATTAACAACTCCGAAGGGCACTTATAATTTAATTCTTTAGAAATAGGTGTATTTCTGTATTCTAGCAATGCTAAATATTTATCTTTTCCTTCATAGTCTGCTTTTTTAAATATATTTTTAACAGTATGTACGAATCTCTCTGATAACCCGTTAGATTGGTGATGATATGGACTACTAGTTTTATGAACAAAATTCCATTCTTTAGCAAACTCTTTAAATTTATAGCTTACATAGTTAGTACCATTATCTGTATATAGTATATCTGGTATGCCAAATCTGCTAAAAATGGTTTTGATAATTTTAATTGTGTTCTCCGTTGACAAGTTTAAAAGTTTAATTACCTCAAAATATTTACTAAAATAGTCTACAATTACAATGTATGGATCTCCATTATAATAAAATACATCACTTGCTACTACGGACCATGGTTTGTTGGGCATTTCCCTTATCATCATGGGTTCTTTACTGTTATTCTTCCTAAATCTTTCACATACAGAACATTCCAAAACACTTTTTTCAATATCTTTACTCATTTTATGCCAGTAAATACATTCCCTTGCTCTTGATTTACACTTTTCTATGCCTAGATGATTGTAATGGATTCTTTGTAACATATCATTTCTCAGAGACTTTGGTACCACTAAACAGTTATTTTTAAAAATTAAATTGTCATATTCAAAAAGCTGTTCTTGAAAATTGAAATATGGCTTTAGAGGTTCTGGTATTTTATCTACTCTATTTGGCCAACCATTGTTTATGTATTCTAGTAGTAGTTGTAAATCTGTATCTTTTCTAACTTCCTCTTTAAATAGATTGTATTTATAGTTAGATATACTTAAGTTAGTTTTCACCATACTAACCTGACACTCATACAAATCTTCAATAACAACATTTTCCTCTGACATACTCGTATTGTTAACATCTCTAGACAATGTATCCGCCAAGAGTAATTCTTTACCTGGCTTATATTTTACAACTAAATCATATTTTTGTAATTGCATTCTCATTCTTTGTAATCTTAATGGTATTTCACACAGGGGTTTATTAAATATGGACTCTAATGGCCTATGATCTGTTTGCACTTGAACAGTTGTACCATAAATAAATTGGTGGAAACGAGTGCAACCAAAGACTATGGCCAGCAGTTCCTTTTCAATCTGTGCATAGTTTTTTTGAGTATTGGTCATAGCTTTGGATGCATATGCAACTGGCAAGTTACTCTGTAACAACACTGCTCCTAATGCATCTTTTGAAGCATCAACAGAGATAACACATGTTTTACCCCTTTCCCCTTGGACCGCGAAAGCGAACGGACGTGAATCCCGTATACAGTGTTTTGAATATTTTTTAAATAAAACTAATTTTGGCATAAAATTAAATCGCTATAAAATTGACAAATTACTAGGAGTGCATAATACGACGGTGCTGCGCAAGACTCGGAGTAAAAAAGTGAGCAGGACGGCAACAGACAAGTTGATAGGTAGGTGAGCTACGCCTGTGAGTGCTCGCGTCGTCATCTACTCCGATTGCAACACAACAGTGTCCAATTATATGGACGGGTCAAGTTAGGCTGGCGGATACAAATAATTTACTAAATCCTCGATCGGTGACCAGTATACTGACCCCTACGCACCTCGCACCGGTGAAACCTGCTCATAAGTATTGGACACCTGGTACTTCTACACCGTGTGAACCATCCAACATGCCTCTTCAGCGCTCCCCCCCGCCTACTACCCCCGCTCCCGCGCCCGCCCGTGAGCCTGGCTCCACGCTCTCTGAGGTACGTGCACCTGAGATATGTGAATCGGATACTGCATCTGAGAGAAGCGGTAGCAGAAATGTCAGTGTTAGACAGAAACGTAGACATGGCGATGATGACATTAAGGAACTCAAAGGGTTGATCTCTTCCTTATCATCTAAGGTAGACCAAAGCTTCCTTGAACTCAAGCAGAAAAATGAAGAGCTTAAAGAAAGTTTACAATTTATGTCAGATAAATATGACTTAATATTTAAAACACTTCAAAACCTGCAAGAAGATAAAGCAGAAGATAAGAAGACCATTCAGAAATTGGAAGAAAAGATTGAAGTTCTTGAGCGTAAAAGTAGGTCGGCTAGCTTTGAGATACGAAATGTACCAATCTGCTTGCGAGATAACAGGAAATTTGAGTCGAAGGAAGACGCCAGTTTGGTAGTGAAAACCTTGTCGAAGGCTGTCGAGGTGGATATTCAGGACTGTGACATAAAAGACATATATAGAATCCAAACCCACAAAGAAGGCAGTAAACCCATCATAGTTGAGCTGAACAGTGTCCTAAAAAAGGACAAAATAATGCAGGGGGTCAAGAATTTCAACAAAAAGAAATCAAATGATGAAAAATTAAATACTGGGCACCTCAGTATACCCGGACCTGTCAAACCTGTGTTTATATCAGAAGCCCTAACACCTAACGCGCAGAAACTATTCTATGCAGCTCGACAGTTTGCAAAGGAGAATGGTTACACGTACTGCTGGACTTCACGTGGTTCCATATTCCTGCGTAAAGCCGAAGGTGAGCCTCAAATTCGTATCGAATCCGCAACAAATCTCAAACTCTTAGCTAAAAACTGACTATCCTGTACAAACTACCTCAATGTCATGTCTCACAGTTTATTCATTAAACACTATTTCTATTCTAAGTATAGTACGAGTATTAGAGTAAATCTTCTTCTTGGTTCGCTGGTAACTTGTACGGTGTATCTAAATAGTATAGTTAGCCAATATTTAATAATTATTTGTTACTTATATCCAAAGTTTGTTCTTATAGAAGCTGTCTTACTCAGTATTTCATTGTGTTATAATATGGTTCACCTTGTAAACCACCGTAATTTATCTAATTTATCGTATAAAACTAAATTTGTTATTAATCACAACGCAACACAATTGCAGTTACATACACAAAATAATCAAACCAAACATTACCACAAACCCCTTGATATAAATAGACTAAACACACTAAATTCCAAATTCTACACTACAGTACTTACACAAATGATACTCTGCAGCACAAACATAAACTGGTCATTAACATTTAAAATTATAAATTCGATAAGGACAACTTAAATAAATTCATTGATTCTATAGAATCATTTAATATCTCACGGTCGTATGTGTGTTTGCCGGACCAATGTTCGAAGCATATAGAGGCTACCCAACCAACTTTGAACGTACTTCATGTTAACATCCGAAGCCTAAATCGCAACTTTGATGGCCTCAATGTCTTATTACATTCCATGGATGTTAGGTGTAATATAGTAGTCCTCTCTGAGTGCTGGTTGAGTAAAGTAACAGATATTCCTGTACTGACTGGCTTTACTTCAGCTAGATCCTCATTTGACAACCAAAATGATGGGGTGGTAGTTTATGTGAGTTCTGATGTGACTCATACGTTAGTTGAACCGGTTTTCCAGGACGCTAACTGTCTTATTTTGAGGCTAGGTCCAGATACAGCTATTGTTGCAATATACCGTTCACCCTCAGTCAGAAATATAGATAATTTTCTTAGCTCTTTAAACAATATTTTAGAGTCCCTGGCATCAATAACAACCGTAGTAGTGATTGGGGATTTAAATATAAATATTATACCAGATAATAAGGACCCAAACTCTGAAGAATATTTAAATACAATGGCTTTCCATGGACTCCTACCTGCCCACGTTCTCCCCACCCGCATTGAAAACTGCCTGGATCATGTCTTTTTAAAAACAGATAGACCCTCCATAACTTTGGTTCTGGACTCATTTTTTACTGATCATGCACCTATCCTGTTTTGCACTGAACGGAACCCTCTTAATGCTACAAAACCTAAAAGTATGATACGGCATTTAAACTTTCAAGGTATTATTAGCTGCTTAGAAAACTCCGATTTTTCAAGTGTCTTAACTAGCACAGATCCCAATGAAAGTGTGGAACAACTCACCTCCATTATATCAGACGCAATAAATCAGCACAGTACGCTAAAAAAAATCCCTAACCGGAAGCAGACTATTAAACCATGGATGACCACTGGCCTCCTGAGGTGCGTGCGAAATCGGGACCAACTCCATATTAAAGCAATGCAAAATCCTAAAGACCTTACTGCTAATCTAATATATTCTAGATACCGAAATTACTGTAATAATTTACTGAAGACTATTAATTGCAATTTTGACCAAAAAGAACTCCTGAAGGCGAATGGTAACCCCAAAGCAACTTGGGACGTCATAAAAACTATCAGCTACAAGAACAGCTCACCCATAAGTAAATCGGGAGAACTCCTTAGAATGTGCAGCGATCCAAACTCCTCTGTCAATGCTATAAATAAGTATTTTGCAAACGTTGGAGCGGATCTTGCTAGACAGGTAGCGCAGGGTCAGCGTGTAATTCACGCAAACTTTGAATTTGACAGCCTAATAAATCCTCAAGGTAACTCATTCGTATTACTTGAAACCAATTTCTCAGAAATAGAAAATATAATTATAGGATTAAAAAATAATTGTGCAGTAGGTCACGATGGAATACCAGCCTCAGTTATTAAGTCTGCCAGACATGTACTTATTTCAGTAATTACGCATATCTGTAATTTATGTATCCTGAAAGGTATTTTCCCCGACACTTTTAAGAAGGCATTAGTCACACCAGTATTTAAGGGTGGGGATGGTGACCGTGTCGAGAACTATAGGCCTATATCTGTACTCACCACACTGTCCAAAATTATGGAGAAGGTTTTGAACAAAAGATTGCTTAGCTATCTTGAATCCAACAACGTAATTGCGTCAAACCAATACGGTTTTAGGAGAGGCGTATCAACAGAGGATGCTGTTCTTGAACTGACAAGCCAAATTGTTAAGAATCTTGAGTCTAGGACTAAAACTATAGGAATATTTCTTGATCTAGCCAAGGCTTTCGACACGGTGTCTACTCCCATCCTTTTACGTGGTTTGGAAAGCTTGGGAATAAGAGACATCGCTCTAAACCTCTTCCGTGACTATCTCACAAACCGTAACCAACGAGTTAAGGTAGACAACTACATCAGTGACGATGTGAATCTAACCTTTGGCGTACCACAGGGTAGCGTGCTTGGTCCCACCCTTTTTCTTCTATTTGTAAACAGATTGTGTCAGCTGTCAATCCCAAACTGCAAGATACTCGTATATGCAGACGATACTGCACTTATCATAAGTGGAGAAACATGGGAATCTGCTCACCACGCAGCTGAAAATGCTCTTGGCATAGTGATGGATTGGCTTTCATTAAATTTACTTACGCTAAATGTCACTAAAACCCACTATGTCCCTTTCTCAGCGAACTCTGCTACACAGCCTAGTATGCCCGACGTTAAAGCCCATAGTTGTCACCCTACACTGACTCCTTGTAGCTGCCCTACTATACATAGAAGCCCTTGTGTTAAATACTTGGGGGTGCACATCGATAACACATTGAGTTGGCAAAGGCATATCAGTGTGACAGTTACGCGTGTTCGTAAGATAATGTTTCCTATGAAAAAACTAAGAAGAGTAGTTGCCGACCAACTGTTAAAAACTATTTATTATGCCTTGGCTCAGTCACTTCTTACCTATTGCATATCTGTCTGGGGTGGTACACATAAAACGTATTTGCTTCGCCTTGAAAGGGCACAAAGAGCTGTCTTGAAAGTCATGCTTTACAAACCTTATCGGTACCCCACTACCCAGCTCTATAAAGACATATCTGTTCTCACTGTCCGACAGCTCTGTGCACTTAACATTACTTTACGTGTACACTCATCATTGACCTATGACCCAAGGTTACTGGAGCAAAAGAAACGACGTAAAGATCCTGTATGCCCACCTGTCACCACCAATACTGCTCTGGCGAGGCGAAGCTACCCGTGTCTTAGCAGCCACCTTTACAACGCTATAAACGAAACCTGCAACGTATATTCTTTACCTAGATTTAAATGTAAGACTGTAGTTGGTGATTTTCTCCAAAAGTTGACGTACGATGAGACTGAACAACTCTTTGCCAGGAAATGTTACTAACGCATCTAAGACCAGATTTAAATTGCTCCTTAAATCAATATTTTATACTGTGACATATTTGAAACTCACAACTACACACACGCACACACACACACCCACACATACAACCACACCACACACACCCACACATACATCTACACCACAAACACCCACCCACACCACACACACTTTGCTTACATAAATATTAATAAGTGTTAAGTACATAAATGTTTAACTAAGGTTTATGCTTACCAGAACTACTACAAAGTGCAGAAAATTGTAAATGAACTGTAAGAGGAAGGCGCCTGTGTCTGTAACACAGTTTATACTAGCACAGACACAGACGTTCACTCTGTCTCAAATAATGCGTAGCATTGTACTTCTTTTTTTTATGTTTGATTGAGATGGACGAATTGTATTTGGCTTTTGATAATAAAGATTATTATTATTATTACCTGGGTTGTAAAATTGTAATACTGGCTCAGATGTTAATATTTTCTTAAGTTCACAAAATGCCTCATCATGGTCCCTGGTCCAATTAAACTCTGAAGCTTTTTAAATTAATTGTCTTAATGGGTTACACACCTGAGACATGGATGGAATAAACTTTGCAATATAGGTAATCATTCCTAATATTCTTTGAAGCTCTTTAACATTCTTAGGTTTTTCTAAATTTAGTATACTTTCTATTTTCTTTGGGTCAGGTTTTATTCCTTCCTGACTCAATACGTGACCAAGATATGTAATTTCAGATACCCCAAATTGACATTTACTCAAGTTTAACTGAATACCATTTTCTTTTGCTTTTTCTAGTACTTGTCTTAGTATTCTATCATGTAACTTCTTATTTTCTGCATATATGACAATATTATCAATAAATACCTCACAACCTTCAATTGACTCAAATATCTGACAATATTGCCTATGAAAAATCTCTGGTGCCGATGACAGACCATAAGGTAGTCTCTTAAAGCAATATCTACCAAAAGGTGTACAGAAAGTACAAAGCCTTGAACTATCCTCATTTAATTTAACATGAAAAAATGCTGTTGAAGCATCTAATTTACTAAATATTTTTGCCCCTGTCATCTTAGCAGACACTTCGTCAAAAGTAGGCAATTTAAAGTGTTCTCGTTTAATACAATTATTCAAAGTACTAGGGTCCAAACATAGATGTATTTGACCACTGGGCTTTATGACTATCACTATATTGCTGACAAATTCTGTGGGTTCAGTGACCTTTTCTATGACCCCTAACATTTCTAATTTTAAGAGTTCTTTTTTTAGAGGTTTATGTAAAGCTATTGGTATACTTCTTGGTGGACAGATTCTTCCCATACTATTTTCTTTTAATTTTATAGAATATTCTACTCCCTTCAATGCACCGATTCTGTTTTCATCAAATAAGTCTTTATACTCATTAGTCATCTCACTGTAGTTACTATCAATTTGTTCCTTGTTTATTTTATTCAAATATTTTCTTTCTATTATACCAAATTTTAATACTGTACTATGACCTAACACTGGACAAGATTGTTTGTTATTTACTACATAGAACATCAGTGTCACATTCTTATTATTAATTAACTTACATTTCAAAGTAATAGTACCAACACAGTTTATTAAAGAGCCATCATAGTTATACAACTTATTCCAGTTTTCTCTAATCATGCCCTTGCACTTCAACTTTTCTACATTACTCAGAGGTAACACATCACAATCGCTCCCTGTATCGATTTTAAAGTCTATAATTTTATTATTGATCTGAAGAGCTTCTGTTAAACATTTGGTTACACTACCTACCATGATAGTCCCTAATACAGGATCATCGTCAGACTCACTTTCACTGTTTCTGTTAATCGTTTTTACTTTTTTATTTCTACACATTTTAGCATAATGCCCATATCCATTGCAGAATTTACACTGAGCTTTGTAGGCTGGACACCTAAAACCATGCTTGTAGCCACACCTGTAACAGGTTTTTTCTTCTCTGGAAGTTGACGACTGCTGCATGTCATCTGATTTTATCCCTTGAGTATTCTTCTTTGCTTTTTTATTATTTATCACTACTCCTACTGTATTTTCTTCCTCTTGTAACTGTTTCACTTGTATGTTAGCCATTTCTGAGGATTTGCATATTTGTATACATTTCTTTAAGTCCAGATTCTGTTCTTTGAGTAATCTTTCTGCGATTTTCGCATTTCTAATGCCTCTAACTATTTGATCTCTTATGAGACTTTCTTTTAATTCCCCAAAACAGCAATCCATTGATAGCGATTTCAGCGACGTCACGAATTCATCAAACGTTTCATTGTCTTTCTTTTCTCTTCTGAAGAATGTATGTCGCACCATCGTTTCATTTTGAAATGGTGTACAGTAGGACTCGAATTTTTCCAGTACCCATTCAAGTGTCTCATCTTTTCCCTGCTCCTTTTCAAACGTGTTGCATACCTCTAGACCTTCATCACCTATTGTGTGCAATAGGAGTGCTACTTTTTGGTCGTTGGTAATATCTTTTTTACTTTCATATCCACTAGCCTTATAGTAAAGCATAAATTTTTGCTTGAACCTTTTCCAGTTTTCCTTTAGTTCGCCATGAAATTGCAATGGCGGAGGCTGTTTGAGATTTTCCATTTTTATTGTGACAGTGATAGTATCAAATAGGTTACTTTAGAATATTTGTCACTTACCGGCTGCGCCATGTAAATAAGTTTAATAAAAGGACTTCTTTCTATGTTAATTAACTTTTATTAGACATAATCAGGCTAGGACCTTACTTGTGTTCATGGATGCAGAGGCCAGAGAGAGGGCTTACCACAGACCATAAACCTTATTATTTGAACCATAGACTAATTACCAATTAATCTATTACAGGACCGTTATACGAGTATAAATGAGACAAATCGCCAATACTACGTAGATAGAGCTGAAGCATCACTGCAGTAGACCAAACAATATCATTGTGATTATAATGACATAAAGAATCAATGGATGTAGCCATTTATATGATAGAAAGAGTTTCACAGTACCTAGTCGTTTTTAGCGACTTAAAAATACGCAGGTTCTTTAAACATTTTAGCTATACGAGTACTACGTACTGCCGATCGATTGCCAATAGCCAATAGTTTCTATCCCTACCATCAGGTGGAATGACTGCTAACTTCAAATTCCCTTCACCTAAGTCTTCACGGTGATATTTTTACAGGATAGACTGGTTGTCCTTGTTGTGACCTTCAGAAGGCAACTCCGGACAGACTGGATGCGGAAGGTGGAGAACCGGCCCCCGAATTGCTCAACACAGATAGTGTGTTGAGCAATTCGGGGGCCGGTATCACAATCTGAATAATTTTGAAGCCTATGAGTAATTCATTGCTTCAAATGTTCGAAAAATGTGTCTGTTCAACAACGTAAATAACGCAAAGAATGTTGTTGAACTGTCAAAATGAAAGCCATTCCTACTGTTAGTGTGTTACGCAATTACCCTGCGGGAGTAGTGACAACGTGGGAGAGGCAGACCAAGGCATTGATGATGTAATAATAGATTTATTTATTATTTATATATTTATATTATTAGACTAGAAATTAACAAAATGTCATCGAGTCATGAATTTATTGCAATAAACGATTTTGGCACCAAACTCTAGTTCACACTTCACTGAATCTAATCTTTTTTTAAGAAAAACCATTATTAATGTAGGTACATTTTTTGGAAGAAAAAAGATGTATGATCCTCCCCTTTTTATTGCTTCTCTGTGAGTCAAAACAGTGAGTCAATGATGCCAATGGAAAGCGACTTGTCATTTAGGTGAATAGGCACTTTTCGTTTTATTACGTGATGTTATTTTTCGCGGTTCGTGATAAAATCTACGAAACCATTTTCATTCCGATACAGTTTTCTTAGAACTTTAAGATTTTATAGCTAACATACCTATCAGGAAAGTTTTAAAATTTATAGTCCGTTTTCCTGGGAAGTCCCAAATCCCGAAACTCGGGACGGAGTCTTAAAATATCGACGAAATATGTGACATTTGCCTGCTTGATACTTTTATATTTCTCTCTTTCACTCTACTTTACTACGATTAGTACCTAAGTGAAGTAGTAAGTAACAATCAATACCTCATCTAATTTAAATTAAAAATACGTGTAAAAGTGTTATTTTAAACCAATTTACTAATTAAATACCATTTATCAATATAAACTTACATACATAAACTCACGTCTTCTTCCCATATGGGGTTAAGCAGAACTACAGAACGCCACCTGCTACGATTCTTACTTACTCCTTTTGCTTCCTATATCAATTTATATCTATGTAGGTAGTTTAAATAATTGTTAAACCCAAGGAGAATTGAAGAAACAATTATAAAAGTACCTTTTAAATTTTCATGATTCATCAAACTATCTCAGCAGAATATCCCCTTCTAGATTGAACTTGATACGTCCAGCAATGTCGTCTATTATTACCTCGGGCGGCACCTGACGTCCGCCGGAAGTGGCGTGTGCGCAGGTGTCGCCTACTTCGAGCTGTGAGACGTTTCCGCTTTCTCAATGGGCGCTCGATGGCCGAAACTTTGGCTCGGGTTAAAATAATAGTGAGGTTTTCAGCTTTGTTGGTTTTATGCGAGTGCAATCGTTTTATAAATGAAGGTAGATAGAATTCCCGCTTTCACAGATCCAGTCTTGACCAGATTTTTAGAAACCGGCATGTCTAATGTAAGCATACTTAATAAATAAGCGACTATACTGTTTACATATCTTATTGACTCCTTACCTAATAAGTATACTTGATTCCACAAAGTTTACACATAGCTCACCCATCTTTTTTACACCTGACACACTTACAATTTTTTTTTGCACGCTTCATAAGCCAAGCGCGTGAGGTAGTGCTCTACTCTCGCCTTACAAAGAACAAGTAATTCCTTGAGCTAAAAATGTCTCTATTTACTTCATATCGCACTTGTAGAATAATATTCAGACACAAACATCAAGAAAAAACACTAGTTTCAACACTCATGTTATTTTCAAATGACATTTTGCTATTTAAAATAATGAAAAAACTGTTTAAAAAAATATTCTGTTGACGTCCGCGTGTCTGTATGTATGGATCCTGGCGTGGTCACGATAATTCTTAACTAATCGAATCCATTTTTTTTTTAATCGCTTCAGTATTATCGAAAACTAAGTCCTTTCGAAAATCACTGTCTAATTCAATGTAGTTTAATTGTAATTAGTAATATAAAAATACCACTGGTCCTTTCGTTCGTTGTATATTTTTATAGAATTGAATGAGATTATGAGGCGTGCACTTTTGGAGTTTCCAATTTTTTGTTGTTTGCTTTGGTGATATTAGCGCGACAATATAGTGAAATATGGAATTATTTAAGACTATACTTTTCCACCGGCAAACTTTTGCAGTAAACAAACAAACCTTAAATCCCAGTCCAGCCAAGTCTGCTTATACATTACAATAAGACAGGCTGATGACAAATACCCCGGTCTTTGTAACCTCACCCGTCCGCAAACCAACCAAGGTTACTTGATCAAAGCATTCGATACAGTATGGTAGCTTTCAAAAGGCTATCAATTGAAGTTCAATCGCCTGATATATGGCCTTTATAGCCTGCTCTGGCTTTTGTGCTGGACTTTATTGATTCAGCGAATCGTGTAGGTGTAATGGGCTTTTAAAGGGAGTAAAAAGCTTTTTTTGTATTTACGATTTAAGGATAATGGTCTAACTACACGTAATGTGGACGAGCGACGATAGCGAGATGCTATGAAATCATTCTGTGAATAGAGTTTGGAAAGTTCACTGAGCGTCATGTTAGTTTCTATCAAAGTGATTAGATAGTACACACATCAAAAGTGTCTAGGGACCAAGTTATTTAAAGAATATATTTGATTGCCCTATTCAAATTAAATAAAAAGGTCTATTTAGATTTATTAAATAAATAAAAAAACCGTGTGTAGATCGACGAAGTACTCTCTGCTTTTGCATTAATAAAGACTTCGCGATTTTTGTTAATGCTGGATTTTTCACGTTGGTTAATACTGAGATTAAAATGTAATGTAAAAATAAAAGATTTTAAAGGTTTTTATTGCGTAAAATAAACAATTAGTAGTCTGTATTTCCGCCGTTAACGCATATAACACAACCGCAGCGATTCGGCATACTCAATATGAGTTCATCCAAATCACGTTGCGGAATGGCCACCCACGTCCGTTGTAACAGGCAAAATAGATTTTATGGTGTGTGTACGACATCCATATTTGGCAGAGCCCTTCTTTGAAGCATATCCCATGCGTGCTCAATGGGATTCAAGTCTGGCGATTGAGCAGGCCATGGTAGGACGTTGATATTAGCTGCGGCAAGTGTGTTCGCAACGACTCTGGCAGTGTGCGGACGTTCATTATCACGCATAAGCAGAAATGAACACCAAATTGGATCCACAAAGTAATGACAACATCTAACACAATCGTTCCAGCATAAATCTGCATTGCCTGTGATCCAAACCAGTTCGGTTCTTCCGCCGATCAAAATACCCGCCCATATCATGATTGTTCCACCACTGTCCAGTCTTACCAGTGTCTTAGCGTCCAGTGGTCCTTCAATATCGTGTACGTCAAGTATCTGGCCTCATACCAAAGCGAGATTCGTCAGAAAAACAAACAAAACACCATTTTCTGCCCTATTTCTGTGTTCATGAGCCCATTGTAAACGGGTTCTGCGATTGAGGGACTCAATAGATGGTACACGTAGCGGCCTTCGGGAACGGAGATTGACTTGATGTAAGGGATTTCTTATGGTTTGATCGCTTATTAACATTCCTGAAGAGCTATGAAGCCTCATATCCAACATCATCGCGCTCATTGTACGATTTCGACGACCAGTAATTTGTATGTAATGATCTTGTCTGCGTTTGGTGATGCGAGCTCGTCCTCCATATCGCTCTGCCACGCTGCCAGTGATGCGGTAACTTGTCCAAAGTCGACTTATAACAGTTTGCGTAGTGATCAGAGCAATTTCGCTCGAGAACTAGCTTCCAACATTCCCACGGCTCTAATCACTTCTTCTCGACTCAAATTCGTCTTTACTCCATAATAACGTTCTTTTATATTGATTCCACTCAGAAGTATGGCAGAAGTTTTACTGATTTGGCCTCAAACTCGTTGCAAGATTATATAGAAATAGGACTTGACTGAAGATTTTCATCTTTTGACCGAAATTCAGAAAGTATTTCCTTTTCAAATGACGTAATTTACTAAAACGTATCCATAGGAGTTACAATTTCTTTTATTAATTTATATTAAAAAAAAAACATTTTTTTTGTAACTAGCAAAAACGTCCTTGATCCCTAGACAGTTTTGATGTGTGTATATATCTAAATGCCTCGTTGGTCCAGTGGTCGCGAGCACTACTGTTGATTATGAGGTCCTCGGTTCGGTTCCCGGGCCGGGCAAAGTGTTATTGGGTTTTACATCTGGAATTTTTCAGTAGAAGCTCAGAGTCTGGATTTGTGCCCGGTTGATGGCAATAGGCTCCCCCCTGTTACAAGGGTCTTAAACATAACTCGCGAGATGTGGGTTGTACTATAAGTCCACCTCCGCCTAAACCTTCGGGGAATGCAGGCGTGATGTAAAAACGAATGCATGGTGTCTCCCAACATTTTTAGAAGTAGTCTATTTCTTTTCTTAATTACATTCTATAAGAGAATGATCTTTAGTTTCAACACTGTCATTCAGACTGGACAATTTAAACGATCGATCGATTAATTCCCATTAATCTCATAACCTAAAAATCTTACTGCCACTTGAAGTGACGTAGCTAGCATCTTCGTGTATTTACCAATCGCCTCAAAACCTCATGTTTTTATGGGAACCACACAACACACAGGACGCAGGACACGCAGGACGTAAGTCGCAATTTTTTTGCATCTGGTAAGACCCTGAGACGATTGCGGAACTTTCTTCCAACTGCCACTAAAACAGCGCTTGCACAATCCCTTTTACTTCCATCCTTGACTACGCTGATGTCAGTTATCGCGATCTCACTGAGGCGCAACTAGATAAACTTGAGCGACTTCAAAACTTTTGCATACGATTTATATTTGGCCTGCGCAAATAGGATCACATTTCTGAATTTCGTACAAAGCTCAAGTGGCTTCCCATACGTCTTCGCCGGAACTCTCATATCATGTTTCAGCTCTACAGTATTCTGTTCAACCCTAAAACCCCCTCTTATCTTAAAGAACGTTTCAAGTTCCTTCATGACACACATAATAGATATCTGAGGTCATCGGAAAACTTGAGACTAAAGATGCCGATGCATTCCACCAGTTTTTATGAAAAGTCTTTTACAGTTCAAGCAGTACGGTTATGGAATGCCTTGCCCGTGTCGATAAGGCGTGCTCAATCTTTGTCCACTTTTAAAATTCTGGTTAAAAAAAACTTCCTCTCTCCTTAAACATTGTCATTACATTTAGTTTCCTGGCTCTTGTTTCATGTTTATTATTTTTTATTTTATATGTAGATAAGTACCTATATATGTTTTATGTATGTATGTATTTGTTGTATATGTAAATGGTACACCACTGACTACCTGTATTATTGTCTCTCCTTCTCCCTTGAAACCATCCAAAGGTTGTCTGTAAAAGATCGCTTTTAGCGATATGACCGCCCATTGTGTCACCCTATGTAAAATTTCTACATTTATATCTGTATTTTTTATGGTGTACATAATAAAGAGTATTCTATTCTAACACACACTGCATCTGACCCAATTACATACTATATTTCTCTATTTATTTTTATAAAACTAAAATAAAATATATTCAAGGTTCTACGTCAAAACTCAGGCCACACAAATATAAACAGACTAGGCTAAGTAGTTGTGATGAGCCTAACACATGGTTTGCGGTGTTTAAAGTGTAACTGTACAACATATGAAATTTTTGTTCATAACCTATGATATAAGGGAGGTCGCCCACGCCTACTTTTTGCAGCGTGTCTGCATCGCTACGTTTGGCCGTGTGTCGCATTTGCAACGCGCGACAGAAGCGATTCAGCGATGATACAGTATCGCTTCTACATCGATGCAAACGCGCGACTGTATCGATTTAGCATCGCCATTAACTCGCGACCATTTCGGGCGACATCGAGTAAAAAGAGCGCAATGTTGAGTATGACATTCTATAATATTTTCTTAATTTCCCCTTTTACTTTATTAGTTTTTGAAATGTTATTACATAATGGCTACCACGTAACCTTTCTTCATTATATGGGTGCACCCAATATTTACGATGCCCACCCCTACGCTGTGGCTGCTTCCGTAAAAACAGCAACAAAGACAACGGGACCAGCTTTGTCTCGACCGAGTCCATCTTACAACTGTAGCGTCGACAGGCAATCACAGGTAGTCACTACAGCGCACGACTGTATCAATGCAGCATCGCGACTGTATCGATGCTGCATCACGACTGCATCGATGCTGAATCGCGACGGTATCGATAGTATCGCAATTACGTGGGCGAACGTACGAGTATACGACCAGTGACAGCATGGCGACTATATGGCGGTCTTTTTGCGACTGCATCACTGCAAAAAGTCGCCGCGGGCAACCTCCCTAAGGTCCTTTGTACACGGCACGGTTTCTTTACGGTACGGCGTGTTAACCGCGCCATAGAAAAATCGTGAGACCTTGTTTATATCACGGTTCTATGGTATAGGGCGACGCCGCCATGCCGTAGTGCCGCGCGGTCATCAAAAAACTTCCATAATCACTATGGAAGTATCACCATATCACCATAACCGTATTCACCGTACAACACTGACGAGCGACACACGGTGAATAAACCGTAGCTTTTCACGGCAAGAAAAACTTGTGTATAAAAAGGGCCTAAGACGATGACAATTATTTCCATTCCCTATTCTTTCTGATAGCTAAATTTTTTTAAACGATGAATTGTCGGTACAAATTTAATTTCTGAAAAAGTACTGGCAGCAGCAGTATGGACTAAGTATCTTTTTCTACCAGTTTGTTAACAAGCATACAAATCTCAGTCAATATTCTGCGAAATTGGCTTCAACCACAAAGCGCCACCAAAAATGGTAGCGGAAGAATGAAGATGACGTATTGAAAAAAGAATGATACTTAATCAAATCAATGTATGAAGCCCACGTGCAGAGGTGATGAAAAATATATTAATCTAATTAGGGCAGTAATAATTAGCTATGTGAAAGTGCATTGAAGTGATAAAGATATGTGAAAGTGCATTTTCTGAAGAGGAAATAGATGAGGCTAAGAAGTTGTTGTTCATATCCACGAAAACAACAAAGAAACTGGTGTCGAGACGCAAGAACAAGAAACAGAAAGACCTGGAAGATATGATAACTGTGTTTAAAATAATAGACCCTGATCAACTACCAGTGTTTGTGGCGTACGACCTTCACAAGCTACCACCAGTTTGTTTTGATCACGTTGACGTCACAAAATTATTGAAGGATATATTGGTTTTACGGAAAGAAATTGCAGATATAAAGAGCGATTATGTGACAAATGTTCAATTAGAGGAATTGAAACTAAAAGTGAATCTGGAAAAATCGAGTCCGTTAATTAATTCGAATGTTAACATGAAGAAAAGAGGAGGAGGGTATATGCTAAATTGTGATAGCGGCCCGTTTGGCCTCCTACCTCACATCGAACCGCGGCCGGTAAACGTCATCGATATACCGCGTTCCAGTCGTAAGGATACGAGTCACGATAATGTAAGCGAAACGCCGTCGACGCCAATATATCGCTCTCTCATACAGCATACCGGAGGTGAAACTCGGAATAAACCCGTCTCTCTTGCACGTGTTAACTCGACTTTGCTTGAGAGCGAGGCCGTAAATGACACATGTAAACAACAGACTTTGGCAGATATTGTAAAAAAAGGCAAATGGAAGGAAAATAAGCCTGATGAACAA
Organism: Griposia aprilina; assembly: GCA_916610205.1. Lineage (NCBI taxonomy): Eukaryota > Metazoa > Arthropoda > Insecta > Lepidoptera > Noctuidae > Griposia > Griposia aprilina. The sequence continues at coordinate 26,474,737 of OU744284.1, forward strand.
TGGATATTGGTGCAAAGATCAAAAACGAGAAATCGATTTGTTGGCATGACAGGAATAGCTGCTTCTAATTCAGAAGGAAATTTTAAGGCCGCCGAGATAAAAATACCTGTTTTTATCTCTAATGTGAATAAGGATACAACTGAACAAGACATATGTGAATACATACAGCAAAAAACTGGTGAAGTTGTAAAATTAGAAAAACTCATTATGAAGTCGGAAAGGCAATATAACGCATTTAAGTTGTTTATACCTAAACACAAATTATGTACGTTTTTAGATGACAAATTATGGCCGGAGGGAATAATGTTCAGACGATTTATTAATTTCAAGAAACGTCAAGTCTCAGATATTGTTACTGATAATCTCGTTGTTTATAATGGATAATAACACCAAAAGGAATGTAACTTTATCGACATTCAATTGCAGGAATGTTATTCGATCAGCTGATTGTGTTCGCAGATTGTGCCGGGTCGCTGATGTTATTGCACTTCAAGAGACTTGGCTTTTACCCCATGATGTGCCTTATCTCAGTACCATTGATGATGATTTCGCGTATGCGGGCAAGTCCGCCGTTGACACGACTGCCGGAGTTCTTATAGGAAGACCGTATGGTGGAGTGGCGCTTCTGTGGAGGAAATCAGCATTTGCGACGGTATCGGTAGTGCAGTGTAATAGTGATCGTCTATTAGCTATTAGGATTGAGCACTCGGGACGTTCTCTAATGATATTCTCAGTGTATATGCCGACTAACTCGGCTGATAATCTAATCGAGTTCACGGAGTGCTTAAGTGAAATTATTGCTATAATTGAGAACAGTAATGTTGAGTCAGTGTTTATATTAGGTGATCTTAACGCACATCCAGGTGAGCGCTTTTCAAATGAATTGTTAACTGTTTGTGGGGAGCAATCATGGTCATGTGTTGATATGGAACTACTTCCGAAGGACACGTTTACGTTTGAGAGTAGTGCTAACGGTGCATTGCGCTGGCTTGATCACTGTGTGGTGAGCAGTGCGGCGCGACATTTAGTTGTAGACGCGTCAGTTTTGTATGGAGTCTATTTGTCAGATCATATTCCTTTAATAATTGAATGTAATATTGATTTAATAATAGTAAACCCAGTATATACTTGCAATAAGGTAATATGGGGTGAAAGAGATATAAATCAAATTAATGAATATTCCAATTTTTGTAATTCTAAATTAAAATTAATAGATTTTCCAGATGATTTTCGGTATTGTGCGCATAAAATATGTTCTAATGTTAATCACGTGGAAGTGTTAGATACAATGTATCGCAGTTTGGTTAGCATTTTAAAGGAAAGTGCCGACCGTACTTATATAAGTAAACAAATGCGCAATAATAACAGGAGATACATTCCTGGTTGGAACAAGTATGTTCGTGACGCTCACGGAGAGGCTCGACTGTGTTACCAATCATGGTTGTTTTATGGTAAGCCTGCCAGTGGTTATGTTTACAATAAAATGTGTCAATCTAGAAAAACTTTTAAGACCAAGTTGAAATATTGTCAAGACAACCAACGGCAGATAAAAATGGATATTTTAGCTAAACATCACACTAAAAAGAAATTTGGTTCGTTTTGGAAATCAACAAATAGTTTGAATCCGAAGGCGAGTCCCCCTGTGAGCGTGGCCGGTGTACACGAGCCTGCGGATGTAGCCAATGCATTCCGGCGTCATTTCCAGGTTGAGTCACCTCTTACTAGGCCTGTGCAGGTGGTTGATGCTGGGGCCAACTCTGGGGACATTTCTATTATTTTTACGGCGCACGAAGTTTCAGCCATTATAAAGAAAATGGAGAGGGGTAAATCCCCTGGTCATGATGGCCTCAGCATCGAACACCTGAAGTATGCGGGGGGTCACTTGCCGCGTGTGCTTGCTTTGTTTTTTAACATGTGCGTTAGTCACGGTTACTTACCGGACGACCTAATGTATACAATGGTAGTGCCTATTGTGAAAAATAAAACTGGGGATGTCTCTGACATTTCCAATTACAGGCCCATTTCTCTGGCCACTGTCATAGCAAAAGTTTTGGACAGCCTGCTTGATAAGCAATTGGTGAAACACCTCGAACTACATGATGCCCAGTTCGGTTTTAGGCCTGGCCTATCAACTGAGAGTGCAATCTTGTGCCTCAAGCAGACTGTTCAATACTACACAGACAGGAAGACTCCCATTTTTGCTTGTTTTCTGGATCTGTCAAGGGCATTCGATCTCGTATGTTACGATGTCTTGTGGCGTAAACTAGAATGTGAAACTACGTTACCATCTGAATTAATATCAATATTTAAGTACTGGTATAGTAGTCAAAGCAATAGCGTGAAGTGGGTAGCCTCGCACTCGGACGTGTATCGGTTGGAGTGCGGGTTGAGGCAGGGGGGGCTCAGCTCACCCCGGCTCTTCAACCTATACATGAACCATCTGATTCTTGAACTCAGCAGCACCAATGTCGGATGTCATATTGACGGGGTGTGCATAAACAATATTAGTTATGTTGACGATATGGTGTTGTTGAGCCCTTCGATCGGTGCTCTGAGGCGACTTATCGCTATATGTGAATATTATGCGGTGAATCACGGGCTCAAATATAATGTCACTAAGAGCGAGCTCATTGTTTTTAAAGCAGGCAGTGTGACATACCCACATATTCCACATGTCGCACTTTGTGGAGAACCACTGAGGAGGGTGGATAAGTTTAAATATCTGGGCCACTGGGTTTCTGAAGATCTAAGAGATAATTGTGACATTGAAAGGGAACGTAGGTCGCTGGCTGTCCGTTGTAACATGCTGGCCCGCAGGTTTGCACGATGTACGAAGCCAGTTAAAGTAACGCTTTTCAAAGCTTACTGTCAATCCTTCTACACGTGCAGCCTGTGGATCAACTTCACTCAGCGGGCATACAGCGACCTACGCGTTCAATATAATAATGCACTGAGAGTGCTGCTGCGGCTGCCGTGGCGTTGTAGTGCGTCAGGGATGTTTGCAGATAATAATATTAATGGTTTTGCCGCCATTATTAGGAATAGGTGTGCATCCCTGATGACGCGTCTTCGCGGCGGTACCAACAGTATTCTCAGTGTATTCGCAGATCGGTGGGATTCCCCGATGTTGCGGAGGTGGATACAGCTCCACGCTGATTTTTAATTGTGGTATGTTAATTTGTGTCTGTAACCTACTAACACTAGCAATTAAGTAAAATTGTTACTAACACTATGGACTCCCAGTCTGAAATAAAAGTTTTCTATTCTATTCTATTCTTAGCGATGCCTAATTTAATGTAAGTCAACACGATGAAAGCTTGGCACTGCACGATACAAAACATGCGGATGTATCAGGTCCAGCTGCTGTGGTACAGATGAATGAGAACGTACCTGCATACCTACATATGTACCTGGATAAAATAATAAGCCCATGTGATATTGATGATCTCGAAGAAATAGAGATAGAAATAGAAATAGATAACAAAAGTCAGTTAAAACTTATAGAGCAAGAAAAAGACATGTTTAAGATAGGGCAATGGCCAGTGGATGTAAATGCAAACGTAGCCCAGCAACAAGTCGTTACATTTAACTGTGGCTATTCCAGTTAAATACCTTTTGGAACGAGGTATATTACCATTGCAACATTATTTTACCATTACTTCCTCATGTTAAATTCGAATTTCCTTAGAAATTGACGCAGTGGGAACTAAAATAGTTTTACAAAATAAAAACGATTTATATAAAGTTACAGTATTTATCAAAAACTCATAACGAATCTTATATAAAGTGTTTAACATTTCTCCTCCATTATATCGGAGCAGAAAAATTGCAAGTGATTTGTCAGCCGTGCCATCGGAATCTGGTGTGAAATTATATAGGATTGTACACCCATCTGTTTACTGCCAACATTATTTTGCGACCCCATTTGTTAAACGGTTCGTGAAATGGCCGCCCACGTTGGTATTGTTAGGCCCTTTTTAAAGTAGGATAGATGTTACAAATATTCTCGTAATTTCTAGGTTAAGTGGAAAAGAATAGGATTTCAGTGTGTGATTTGAAACACAATTGACAAATGTTTCGATGATGATACAAACCAAATAGAATTCTCATAAAAGTTTTATGGTAATATTCGGGTAGAACCTGGGTGAGGCTGGCACAGGAGTGTGGGGGATTGTCGCATGCAAGGTTCACATTCAAAGACAATAATCACGTAGGTAACAAAAGAAAACTAGATTAAAAGTAAAAAAGAACTAAGTACTTACCAAAATAATTAACTACAAACACATTCAGTAGCCGTAGTAAAAGTTTACCGGTTTTAAATAGTTTGTTTTGTTTCAAAACATTCACTGAACGTCTTTGAAGAGCAATACTTGTGTTTTCAATAACTGTTTGGAACAGGAAACTGTGTTATGCGTTCTTATATCAAGATGAGGGTATAATAACGTAAATCGGTTATGAAATAAAGCTCGTTCTATTCTGAAAATAGAGTTCTATGTGATTGCGATTGATCCGGTGGTGTCAATGCCATATGACATGCGTCGCTACGTTTTCATGATAGACATGAAAATGTTTTAGGTAACGAATAACATGTGGTAAAGTCTTAAAAAAACATAGTAACAATTTTGTATGTATTGTTTTCAGTTTCATAAAAATTAACTTTTAAAAATTTGTCAAACTATCTCACCGGATCTACGTTCAGAATATCCCAATATTCCTGAATAAAACGGATTGGGATATAAATGGGATGTTTTTTTAGCTATATTTTGGTTCTTAATCTGTCTAGCAGTTTTAGTTTACTCGTCAGAATATCTAATAATTATAGTTTACACTGAAATTATTGAAAAACGTTTCGTATTCCTTGTATATTTCAAAATCATTAACATTTGTACTTCACCTACATTTTGCTGTCGACTTTCTATTAATTTCTAAAACAAAAATAAATAGTGTTTGTGACCGCGTCGGTTTGCAATCACCGCGAAGGTCCACGTTTAGATTGAAAAATTAAAAATAACCGTTTGTTGACGAGGTTAACAACTGACTGGCGTGACAAGAAGACACTCAATGAGATTTGGTTTATTAACTCGATGAGTTTTTGTGCGAATGACAAGGTTTACGTTATATTTGTGAGTCTCTGAAGATTTTTATTTTTGATCGACTACGTCCTTCGTTATTTGGACCAGTTATACTTAACATAGTAGGAATACAGAAACTCTGCATAAATAATCAGCAATTTGTAACTGACATAGCTACTCCTAAAACCAAGCTATTCAATTCGCCGCTTCGTTGTTTTTAACGTGGAACTGTGTCATATATTTTGGCTTAAAGAATAAATTCATCTTTCTTTTGTTTATAAATAACCTGTAACCGGAACAAATATACGGCACACCGTCTGAGCCAAAGGTGCGAATCGATGCGCGGGCGCCTAAAGCTCAGCCACAAAACTTCGCGGCGTTAGTCGCCCTGCACACTCCGCTCAGAGCACACGCGCCCAAACGCGCACGCGAATCTCCCGCCAGTACGATCGCGATTATCAAACAAAAATAAACTAAGCTTCTAAATACTTTTATAAACAAATATGCCTGCCTGATAAATCAAGATGTCGTTCTGTAGAATAACTGGTCGCAGTCGAGGGCTGCCAAAGCCCAACTATTTCCCGCTACTCGCTCCTATCTCGCCGGCTGACGCCAAACGATGCTGCAGGATCACCGGTAAATCTTATGGGCTGCCTACACATCACTACATTCCAGTACTTCTAACCGCCCGCTCGTCGAAGGCAAAATGTAAAATTACAAACGTTTCCGGTGAACTTGGACCGCATCACTACTCACCTGAAATAAATTACGGAAACAGAAAACACGAGATTCTTCCAGGCTTCAGGTATATTTTCCCTGTACTCGATGGCTCTACGGAAGCGCAGAAAAGCTTAATGGAATTGCTATTGGGTAAACAAGTGACTGAAGACAAGCGTTACGTGTATACAGTGCAAGAGAGAAGATGCAGCTTAGTGTTCTCCGCTCAGATGGAAGCGGCAGTGCGAGACGGTGACGTCAGAGACGTCATGCTGGCTAAGGACTCCGATACTGTTTTAATCAAAACAAAACATGGTCGAAGTGTCTCTATGGACTTTAAGGATTTCACTGAAGACATTGAAATGTTTGAAGGCGAAGGGCCGAATGCTGAAGTGTTAAAACAAAGAGAAATCGAAGAATTAGAAGAAAGAAAGAAGAAAAGGAAACGTGCTGCCGGACTGTCTTCTATGAAAAAAATATTTGAAAACAAAGAGAAATTAGCAGAAGTTCAGGAGTTAGAAGAAGAGAAGCAACGTGTTGAACGGAAATCAAAAAAAGCTAAATTTGAAGAAATCAGACATGAAAAGCACGATGTCAAAACATTTAGTTATAATAACTTTGATGCGCATCACATGCGTTCAAAGTCAAGCATTATCACGTGTTCTAGTGAATGGAGGGACCAAATGCATCCACTTGTTGAGACGTGGGATTGGGAAACATTTGAAAAAGATGTAACTGACGAACGTATCGTACCTAAAGCAACTAAACTACCAACGCCGGTAAAAATAACTCCACACCACTGTGATGCGGAAATTTATGAAGTCGACCGCAATGTCGGTGAAGTGTCCATATCTTTAGAAATCGTGCCTTGTGTGAATCCGCTAAAACCGATTAAAACACGTCCAACGGAAACAGTTTTGAGTGCCGTCAAAGAAATACCTAAAGAACGTTTAACTGATACAGCAGATATAATTGAAAAGTTAGTGGAAAGTGATAAAGTTGATCTGCTTCCTACAATGGAAAATCTCTCCGAAGTTGTTAAAAATATCAAAAAAGGCAAAAGAGAAAAAGTGGCTAAGATATCCGGGCTTACGTTGGACATAAATAAGGCGAAAACATTTATTCCTGGCCAAGTAGTTAACACGCCTCAAGGACCTATTTTTGTACCTGGACAAACAGTGGATACGCCTATCGGACCCGTATTTGTTCCCGGTTTAAGCGTAAACACTCCTGCCGGTCCGGGACTAATACCTGGACACATTGTAACCAATGAAAATACAAATGAACCGTTCTTCCTTGCCGGTCAAGTACTACAAACATCAAACGGTGAAGAATTTGTTTGTGGGCAAACAATAAAAAACAAAGATGATACGTATCGGTTTGCTGAAGGACAAACAGTGCTGTCTGAAGAGGGACTTAAATTTGTACCCGGAAAACTTATTAACACTGGACCTGAAGAAGTTTTTGTGCCCGGTCAAACTATTATGACACCGGAAGGAGTCCAATTTGTTCCTGGTCAAACAATAACAGAAAATAGTGGCATTACTTTTACCCCTGGACAAAACGCTAAAATTAACAATGAGTGGCAGTTTGTGCCCGGCCAAGTGCTACATCAAGACGATGAGTTACATTTCGTACCAGGAGCCACAATAGCTACACCGAATGGCCTTAAATTTGTTCCGGGCCAAACAGTTGCTATTGATGGTGAAACTTGTTTTATCCCTGGTATTACGAAAACAATAAGTAACAATAAACTGGAGTTTGTTCCCGGTACTACTGTTGAAACTATCGACGGGCCAAAGTTTATTGAAGGGCAAATAGTACACACTGATTCCGGTGAAAAATTCATGCCGGGAAAAACTATCGTTCAAGCAAATGGAAACGTTGAGTTTTCTGTTGCCAAGTCCATAGAAGATATCACGTTTAGCGAAGGTGCTCCGGTTGGTCTGCCGATCGATATAAAGACATGTTCTCTTTCTGAAGAATCTTTGTACGTGTTCGGACATATGGTACAAACAGCAAAAGGAATTGAATTTTATCCTGGCCCAAGAATGCCAAAGTTAGAAGGCAAGGTTGTCCCTGGAAGACTTGTAAAGAACGAAGCAAACGAGTCTCGCTTTGTTCCAGGAATGATGGTCGAGGGCAATTTCGTACCGGGACAAATAGTGTTCACAGAAAATGGAGAGCAGTTCGTGCCAGGGCAAGTAGTGGACACAGCTGAAGGACCTAAGTTTGTTCCTGGTCAAGTAGTAAACACTAAATCTGGACCTAAATTCGTTCCCGGTCAGACAATACACACAATTGATGGCCCACGATTCGTACCTGGCCAAATTATTGAAACCAAAGCTGGTCCTACTTTTATTCCTGGCCAAGTAATCTCTACGGAAGATGAAGGATCAAGGTTCGTGCCTGGTCAAGTGGTTGATACTGAAGAAGGTCCAAGATTCGTTCCCGGTAGAGTCATAGAGACAGATGACAACGGTGTAACATTTATCCCTGGACAAATCGTACAAACACCGGAAGGATTGAAGTTCGTTGCCCCTGACCTCACAGAGGGCGAAGAGGGACTAGAGTTCTCTGTTCAAAGTTTCGTCGTTACTCCTGAAGAATTAAAACTATTAAAAGTAAAGACAAACCCAAATGACACCACATCTACAAAAGGAGAGTTGACTATTGATACAAACATGCTGCGTCAACTTTCCGAAGCTGGAATGTCTATTGGCAGACAAGTGCCCGCTGAATTACCGGCTATCAATGTCGTATTAAATCGAACAAAAAATGCAGAGGCCTTAAAAGCCTTTGTCACAGATTTCGGATTAAAAGATGATGTAGCAAATCAATTAATGGACGTTATTACTTCTATTATTGAAATGAGTGTTCATTTGAAATCGGAAATTCGTGAGAACCACAAAGAAAATGGATCGACAAATGAAACGAAAAAGAAAAGTAGCAAAAAACGAATGGATATGCAAGAGCACGTTGGTTTCACCGGGGAAAACGGTCAATCTGCTCACCAAGAGCATGTGAAAAACTCCATCGCTGCTGCTGTACTAGCTGCTTTAGTTACAGCTGAACAGTTCGAAGAAGTCAATAATAATAACAGTAAAGAAAAGTATCAGATGATTTTGAAGTCTATTGATACCATCTTAGGGAAGACCATTGATGAAGATCTCGTATCGGCTATGTTTAACATTCTTCAAAAAGAAGAAGACAAAGAAATTCTTCGTGAAGAAATTCTTGAAAACTCCTCTCAACCAAAGGTAGAATTGATCAGAATTGCCGTAAACAGTGCCTTGCGCAAACATTCCTTTACTGAAGATGATATTATTGAGAAATTTGGAGACTACTTGAGTAGTGAAAATGAAGTTTTAGGCCCAGCATTTAAAAACATTTCTAAGATTGACTCTCGCTTACTTCAACATGTGCTGGGCCGCATTTCAGAATCTATTTCATTCGTCAAAACAGACCGTGAAGTCACTGAAACTCTACAGAAAGCTATAGTATGTGCAGTGCAAGAGGCGAGTAGCAAGGAATTGGAAGTACTGTTCCAAGACAAAGATAAACAAAACCTAAAGGAGTTAATTATACAGTCCGTTGGACTCGCTAGAATACTCGGAATGAGAGATGTTGCCGCTAATTTGATGTCGGTTGTAAACGACGAAGACAGCATGTCTAAAATAGCGTCTGACCCCACAAGCCTAAATATTCTAAAGAGACTAACCGTCATGCGGAAACTAGCGGATAAGACACCGAACTTGCAATCCGCGCTACGCAAACTGGAGACTGACCCAGCACTGGCTCGCACAGATCCTAAACTAAGGGATTTAGTAAGAGAAAGTGCTGCGTTAATGATTGTGCCTGAAGAAACTCCTCTGATGACTTCTGAAGACGTTCCGTTGAACTTGCTTGACCCAGAAAATAGTCTTGCCATGGAAGACTTTTTGTTCCAAAGAAAAAAACATAAAGGCGCCTTATTGATTATGAAGAAAGGTTTGCAAGCGGTTGTACCTCGTGAAGCTAGTCGCGCCGTATTGACTGGCGAAGTGGCATACACTGTTCTTGATGAAAATGGCATCCGACACTTTGAACCCATGCACGTATTTTCAGCTTTAAACCTAAGTCAGCCTACCGCCCATCGTTTCTCTATGTACAGTTGTCCCGTCGTTGACGATGATGACGAGGACTTACAGTCATTCACCGGATACTGCAACATTAGTAATAGTCAGAAGATCACTAGACTCGGTGGCTGGTCGCGCAGATATAGCGGCGTTTTATTAGACAGAGAGAATACTAGAAGTCGAATGAATAGCTTAGAAACAACACCAAGTTACAAACGATACCCTTCTCGATCATTGTCGAATTCTAGATCCAGATCTAGTTGTAGTAGGAGTCCGCCTAAGGTAATATTTGTAACAACTTTCGAAACAAAATGGTTATTGTAAGAACGTATTTTAATGTTTATTTTCTTTTGTTACAGGTAGAAGATGTTGTGGTAGCATCAGCTGACTATTCAGCTGTTGCAGATGATGAAGTATCTCTAAAAGCCGGTGATATTGTAGAAGTTCTCGACACCAAGTCAGCCCTTGGATCAAAGTGAGTACATATTTATTATTGGCATGAGCTTTGCACAACTGTGCCCTCATTGATGTATTTCGTAAATAAACTGTACGGACATGCACGCGATGTGAAACTGATCTTTACCCCAGTTAAATTCGGTTACCAGAATAATATTTACTTAAATAGTTTTTGGACACACTAACTCATACCTAACCTGCATTCAACTTAAAATAACTCCAGGACGAAGAAGCATTTGTAACAATTTCTCATTGTGATAATTGATTTACCCTTTTTAAATAACTGTCATAATCATACCACTTATTTTCTAAGCGTGCTTCCCGATTTAATAAAAATCTCAAAACCATTCGTTGCCTGATGATCTACATTATGCTTTTTCATACTCCCGATCCATAAATACTTGTAACTCCACATGTTACTCCTCCAAGTCATAAGCTACTGTCAGTGGCTGAAACTTTCACTGCGGTAACAACTGTAACACGATACACTTAAACTCCACATGTAAAACATAACAAGACAGAGCTGACAGCTCGAAGTGGCAGCATCATATTCGCCAGTGGGAATGTGTTGCGGAAGGAGTATAAATGTCAAGAATGCATTTTAATAGCTCCAATGCGTCCAGCATTCCTCCTGTGACTTCGATACTGTATAATTTTAGCAGCGGGTTCGTTGCACCGCCGTTTGCGCCACGCACTATAATATATCTTAATTTACACGTTTGTTTTTTTCTTCTCACGTTTGTACACATTAATCTCCATTATCATCTCGACGCCTTTAATAATGACTTCTGGATTGAATCGTAGGGACAGCTTGTTGCATCGCGAGATTTGGGTTACAGTTTAGAAGCTCATTTCAGAACTTTATTGTATCGAAAGCTCAATAAGTTTCTTATGCAAACTATATATACCTTATATTTCAAAATTAAATCCTATAGCCAAAAGTATGCACTCAGCTGCCTACTCTAATCTAACACTTCAACTAAAAATCATGATCATTATTCTAAATTTCAACAATAATAAAACCAACTCATTCATTAACTCTAAACAATCACCATCCACTGCAACCACATTCACCGCTGATGACGTAATAAAAGAAAACATTATTGATGCAGGTACAGAGGCCGCGTATATTGTTACGAGAATCATTTCTTCAAAAGCAGAGGTCCATACATGGACTATGTTTTTAGCGTTCCGACCTACAAAATGTACTATCATTGATTCTGAAGACAGAAGATCGGACTCATTTTGCATTGTATATAATCTTCGCTTGCATATCGTCATTTATGTTGTATTTATCATTTTATGTTGTGATCGACATATTACAGTATTGTGATAACTTCTGTATCATTAGCCGACATGGCTCTGCACATTCATATGTTATATGTTTAAACGTTTGTGTATCATTTAGGAACTTATGTAATAAAAGTAATAAAGTACGCCGAGTTTCTTTTTAAAATAAATTGCTATGGGTAGGCTAGTGTACAATTTCATTATGTAAATATATCTCTTATTTAGTTCAGGTGCTATTATATTTGTCAATCTGCTCGGGCTTCATCAACATTGCACACGAAAAAAGGCCAACGTATTTTATTGGACGTTGTATTAGAATGTTATTTTATGATTTCAATTTACGATATAGCTCACTTGATGGTAAATGGTTGTCCTATTTAAAACTAACATAAATTAGGCAAATGTAATGTATCTTGTAATAAATAGCTGTGGTTATTGCTCTATCATCTACGGTAGTGTTATCAAAGAGTGGAATATTAAATAGATGAACTAATGTAATATTAGAAATATTTTTGTCTAATGAGGTCTTATAGACTTTTCACTTGGATATTATCAAGTTTTAAACTAAGAGAAAACATTTTGTATATTTACATAATACTTAACACATTATTTGTCGCAATAGTATATTGTTATAATTCTAGCACCTTCATATAATAATTTAAGGGTAACATACTGAGCACTTGTGATAGAGTATAAATAAAGTTTAGTATATTTAAATGATTTTATTATTATACTTGTCGTAGAAACACACATAAGCATCGTGTTCGCGTCTCCTCGATAATATTTAATTTTACGGGTGACTTTTCTTTCTGAGTAACATAGAATTCTCTGTGGGAACTGAGTCACGTAGTACTGAAGAATACCGTTTACAAAATAACTTTATGAATTCATATTGTCCTCATCTATAAGAATACCTTCATACTTTGTTATAAACAACGTTATGCACTATCTATTCCACCTAAGTTGTAATTTAAAGGGTGTAACAAATATTGACCGACATATGTTATTTTGGAAGGGCTTGATCAAAGCTATCACCACCTACAGTATGTCGGTCGATTTCTGGGAGACCCTGGAGAGACGCACGTCTTACATTATAGGAAACCAATATATTTTTGAACCCATAAAAGCACTAACAATCATTTCTTTCTAAAAACTCTTGTGTCTGGAAATTCCAGCAGTCGTAATAAACTGTTAGATATCGAACATTTAAGAGGATATTAGAAAAAATATAGGAAAAAGCCCAGACAAAGCCACAAGCAGGCACTAAGGCAGAGTAGTTCCTGGCTAGCTGCCAAACACACTCGTCCAGGTAACACGTTGGTAATGCCACTTACATTTATTGTCTCGAATCAAATAGTTGGTGCTTCAACACGTCACTGTAATGGACTTTCTGACGTTCTACTACTTTAATGTCTACATGAAAATTAATTGCCATGATTAATTATTAAAGTTTTAAGTACTACGTTTTAATTTGTCGTGTAAAACGGTTGCCTAAAAATATAAATCTATATTCTTAATTTGGTAGCACTATGTTATCTTATCTTTTAATAGAGTAACTATTCACCAAATAATAAGGAGACATTCCAAAAATAAATAGTTATGAAGAAGTAAGTCCTAACCCTTTTCTGCATTGAGTGAAACCTTTGGATCAGATTCTAAAGATGCTGTTTTGTTGCTTTTGCACCTCTACTTTTCAACAAAAAAAATGTTCATGAAGGAAAAGGCAATTCGGAACCAGCACTAAAAAAAATATGTGTCATACACAATCATGAAATACTTTTTCGAATCCGTCTATCAACAATAGTAGCAGAAAGCAATATTAGTAGCTAAGTAGGTGGATAAGCCAGTAGACCATTGAGGAACTAACCTAACCCAATCGGATCAGTCAAACCAAACACACCATGTCCTCGATTACTGACGTTAGTAAACTTCCTCTGAACAAGGATCTCCAGAACTAGTAGTATTCTGATTTACTGTTTAAATGATTTATAGGATTTGATTTTGTAATTTCTGACTTAACATACAAGGTCTGGTAGATCAGGATGACGCAACAGAGCGAATGATTTCGTTACCTATCTAAATATCCTCTTTTATGGATTGGTGGTAAGAACTGGTCGATTGCCTGGACTATTTCGAGGAATATTCAATACGAGTCTAATGGATACAACAAAGATATTTTGGGGTACTGACTTATGTAATTTTGACGTTCAAAAAGTAAGCAATAAAAAAAACCGTACAGTAGTATCAGTTGATTTTTGAGAATTGACAAATGATTTTTGTTTTTTTTTTAAAGGTACAATTGTATAATGCCTTAGAACTATCCTATTTAGAAATGGTATAAGTACTGCTTATACGATAGAAACCATACATTAAGATAAAGCATAAATAGAAATAGCTACTAAACAAAGTAGTAAAACTAAAACAACCGCAATTAATATTATATTGTGCAAGTTTATTAAGGGGAGGTGGTCCAGAACCAACAGCTATGACTTAACCCCGTTACAAACTGTGTCGTATTGACGTCACAACGTTTCTGGGCCAGCCCGAAATAACCGCACACGCCAACTTAGGATGTACGCTGTGCCTTAAATGACTGCTTACACTGTTTGACGTGTGAGCTGGCGTGAAGACGAAATGAAAATGTGTCAGCTACCTTTTGACCCGAAACTAGAGGAAAACTTGCCAGGAGACGATTACTAATGAACAGAAATGATTAATAATGAAATTGGCGACAACGCATTTTTTTGCCTAATTAGTTAGGGTTTTTTTCTTTACTTTTACACGCCTGCAGAACTGTCTTTATTAAACACGTGACGGAATAAAACAAATATTTTGGATACAGAGATGTTATACTTTCGTTTAACCAGCTATTAGAAAGACTTTGACTACTGGAACTCGCTAACCAATTGAGTTAGAGGTAGCGACCAATTGAAATAGTGGTTTATCCATAGTCCGCAGCCCATGATCCGGTTGGTTGATGTATAATCATAACTAAAGTGATATTTATAATAGGTGGTACATTCTCCTGATGAGGGTATTTAAAGTTTCATACAATATTTTTTAATCTAATCTGGTATCTCATCAACTTGCCGAAGTCGCCGATCGTCATCGCGCCAACCTGTAGGAAAAGTTTCATACATTTGCCTAAACGTGATCTACGAGTTAACATTCGACCAAATACATGGGCGTACCTAGGGGGGGGGGCAGGGGAGGGCAGCTGCCCCCCTGCATTTTGTATGCCTAAGTAACTACTGTTGTCAATAAAAGTTATGTTACAGTCACGTTAAGACTTACTTTACAATTAAAATACATTATTAATTGCATTTATTTGACATGTTTTTAAAAAGCTAAACATAGACGAAGAAAAATATTCATTTAATGACCATATCACTCTATTATTAAATATCACGTGTCTAATTATGTATTATATTAATGGCTTATATTTTTTGTACTCGGCGTATTACAATTCTGATTTGCCCCCCTCCCCCCCCCTGGGCCAAAAGCTGGATACGCTAATGCTAACATACATTCTTTGTTTTAAGAGATATAATAATTGACGTAGAGGCAATAAATCCTAGTCACAATTCGCATCACGATTTGACACAATACAAAATATTTTTCACGAAAATCTGTTGATTGACATATTTAAAGACATTTAGCACAGCGATCTTAAAAGAGTTCATTATAAATAGCTACAGATCAACGTCCGTCAAGACGAGATGATGATCTATGTCATGACGCCCTTAATAACTACATCAATGAAGAATTTACTGGAGCGAGGATCTAGGAAAAAATAACGTTTATCTGGTAACAAATACAATATAGAATATTGAAACTTGAAACAGCTTGCGTATTTCGCCCACAATTTTATTGAAAATATGAAAAAGAAGGCATCCTCGCGTCCTAACCAAAATGATCGGTAGTGCGAATACGCGATTGACGCGTTCATATGTCACTTTTTTGCGGAAGACCCGCCCTCTTTCGGCACAACCACGCGTTCGGGTTAGCCCATAGATAATACACTATAAATGGTTAGCCGAACAAAATGAACACGACAGTCGCGTGTTTGCGCGAAGATCGCTTTGATTAGGACGCGCCTTGAGCTCCGCTTTTCCATCACTTTTTTCAGATATAAATTAGTTTTTTTTGTTGTTTTGCTTTAGTCTCTATGATAAAAATATAGAAGTAACTACGCAATTTCTTCTGCCAAGAAATTTGATAAAGTGTGAGTGTCACATGATGCAACCTGATCTAGCAGAACCCTGACAGTGAAATCTCCCACAACTTCATGACGGAGACACTACTTTTAACTAAGCTTTGAAACGAGACGACAGGCCACGACCTTGCCTGTCACCCGATGGCCATTATTTATCATAATGTATTGTTTGTCAAAAAGGTGCTGTTAATCACAATGTTTTATGAGCTTTCGTGTATGTTGTTGGTACGAGCCACCATGACACTGCCCTCGGTAAAGATTTAGTGCAATAAACTTTTGAGATTTCAAGGAAATAACTGATAAATAACAATTTAATTGGTTTACCTGTAACTTTCCAACGAATGAAAATAATATATGTATAATACAGGGTGACTGGATCTTGACCCGCCGTAGCAAATTCGCATATAGAGGAGGTCATTTGCTAATTATTAGACCTTACTTTCCCTAGCTCGTAAAGAATTTTTTATTGTATTTTTTTTTTAAATGCGTACTGTCACATTTTTTAACCCTAGTTTAAGGGAAGTTCCGAGGTATTTTAATCAACAATGTTTATGACTACCAACAAATAATAAAAAAACTACTAAGTAATGCAAAAAAAAAAAATGTGATTGCTTGAAGGTCAAATTTTGGAAAAATCTCAATAAAGTAATCTCCTAAACTATAAAACTTTAGTTAGGGAAAGTTAGGTTCAATAATTAGTTAATGACCTCCTCTATATGCGAATTTGCTATGGCGGGTCCAGATCCAGTCATCCTGTATAATGAAGGAATGGTAGAGACATTCGGCAGAATCATGGATATGAAAAAAGCTACGCTGAAGCCTGTACCCAGCGTGCAAGAGGTGTACCACTTTTTACAAGAATTATGGATGGACCAGTAACTTTAAAGATACAAAATATAACAAATTGATAGCAACAAATTAAAAATAATAGGTCAGCTTAGCGTCATGTACGTATCCTATAAAAGTTTTTTACTTTTCTATTTGAGAAACCGTCCATCGTATATTCTTACAAAATTCTTACAATAAGGCAATATATCTGGAGCAAAATATTCCACACTCTATGAAAAATGTGTTTATATTAGTATCAATCAAGGTGATATCGAAGCTATGGGGCAATCTAGAAATCTCATATGTAAGAAATAAAATTATTTCTAGGAACAAAGCTATAAATCGTCCAGTAGGTAGTTACAATTTATTTTTCCAAACTTCAGCTGAACATTTCAAAGTATGTGTAAGTAAATATTTACTACCTACCTCAAATAAATAAATACAGAGACCAAGGTACAGTGTAAAGAAATTTCCTGAAACTCATTTGGCATGTATATCGAATTTTTCCTCAACAATAACTGTTTTGAAAGAATTTTCTTCTTATTTGTTAAGTGCGTGAATCAGCTGATGAAATGCACACGGTACCTATGGTCATTCTGAGTACAGCGTACTTATGTTGCCTAGTCATCCTTCTTGTAAATAGTGGGAGATAATTGTTGTTTTAATAAATGTTATGAGAAAAGGAGGAAAATTTTCTTAGAATTAGTCACGCATAACTAACAATTTTGTCGAAAAGTTGATGTTTTTTTTTGGTCCTAATCTGATGATTAAACTAAGGGAAATATTTAACAGTCCCTCTAAAAACTTATGACCTTCCAGTGATGCACATTTTTTAATATTCGAGCCTCTTTATCTTTCTGGCCTTTTTTGACAGTTGATCGCAGTACTCGCAGAAACTAAGATAGAGTAGATGCCTCGACCAAACAGGTTAGGTTAGAGCTGTGACCAATAACGCGCGGGCCGAATTGGTCGCAGTAAGTAGGCTAGGGCATCTGGACCAAATGGATTAGGTTAGGTTAGAACTGTGACCAAGCGTGCGTGAGCTGAGCGAGCGCTACATCCAAGCTTGTCGCAGTTATTTGGCTGTTTTGTATTTTTAGGATGCCAAAATAGGTATTATTTGAGGTTCACAAAAAGAGGCGTATTCATTCAAACTCAAACTCAAAGCATTTATTTCAATTAAACCATTTACAGGCACTTTTGAACTGTCAAAGAGTGTCAGTTAGTCATAAAGTTGAAGCTAGTTGCCCATTCCAAAACATAGATCTCTATAGAGGAGAACGGGCAAGAAAATCCAAGGACACTCTTTTAAATCAAGATATTGGGTAAATTATTCTTGTTGCTTTTATACGTAAAAACAATGTAAAAAAAAAGAAACAATTTAAAATATAAGTTTAAAAATAAGCACTTATGAGAATGAGATGACCAGTCTCAACCGACGGCGCCCGTTCACGAACATGACGCGTGGATCAGCAGCATCCAGCTCAACCATTTTGTAAAGAACCAAATGATCCAACACACGCGCCACCATCAGTGAGACATTTAAGTAAGCATGACATACTCTCAACGGCCATGCTTTCAAGTCAAGATAAATAATAATGACATAATAAACGAACCCATGGGACTCATATTAACAAAATTGAAAAAAACCTTCTAAATTATACAAAACTATAGTTTACTATGTATTTGAGAGATTAATAAAATGTTATTACCAAAAAGAAAAGATAATCATTTTATCTATTGAAGTATTCAAAACTTAAAAATTATTTCATAAAAATAAACATTAAGTTCGTAATGTCAGAAAAAATAAAACGGAAGCATCTCTTCCAAACATTAAAATTTTAACTAGTGAGCCCAAGTAGCTGTAGAGCAGGACCAGCATTAAGCCAAGCATTTTTATCTACGATATAATCATTACATTAAGTGTTCAATAATATTTTTAGGAAAGCAAAATGGGAATTATTTGTTGAGGTTCGATTAAATACGTGCCTTAAACTTACAGGCATGTCTTGGTAAGTAAAAACGTAGTGGCGAATATATTAGGTTGGGGAAAAAGTCTTTTCGCATTATAGTATGTATGAACTTGTAATAAAATCTCTTTGGCTATACTATTTGTATCTGGCTGGTTTTGGTATCATTGAAAGTTTAAATTTTAAAGAATATAATTCCAAATTCAAATTAGGAAAATGTGTGATTTTCATTTGTTTTTCGTACTGTCAAGATGAGTAAATCTAATGAAGCAATTCGATACATTTTAAAATTTTACTACAAAAAAGGTAAAAAGCGAAAAAAATTTGCGATGATTATGGACCTAGTGCAGTGCCTGTGAGAGTAGCACAAATTTGGTTTAAGCGTTTTCATTCCGGAAATTTTGATGTCACAGATTCACGTCGCTCTGGTCGCCCTATTACGGATAAAATGGATGCCATTTTTGAAAAAGTGGAGCAAGATCGGCATATCAGTAGTTACGACGTAGCTGAAGAACTGGGAATTGACCTCAAAACAGTTTTGGCACATTTGAAAAAAACTGGGTACACAAAAAAGCTCGATATTTGGGTACCTCACGAGCTCACTGAAAGAAACTTAATGAACCGTGTACTCATTTGTGATTCTTTATTACAACGTAATGAAACCGAACCATTTTTGAAGAAGCTGATAACTGGTGATGAAAAGTGGATCACGTACGACAAGAACGTGTGAAAAAGGTCGTGGTCAAAGGCCGGTCAGGCTTCACAGACTGTGGCGAAACCCGGGTTAACTCGCAACAAGCTGATGCTGTGTGTGTGGTGGGATTGGAAGGGCATTATTCATTATGAGCTGTTACCACCAGGCAGGACCATCGATTCTGGACTCTACTGCGAACAACTGATGAGATTAAAGCAAGAAGTTGAGAGAAAGCGGCCGGAATTAATCAACAGAAGGGGTGTGGTTTTTCATCATGATAACGCTAGACCTCACACATCTTTAGCCACTCAGCAAAAATTAAGAGAGTTTGGCTGGGAGGTGTTAATGCATCCGCCGTATAGTCCTGACCTTGCACCTTCAGATTTCCACCTGTTTCGGTCTCTTCAGAATTCTTTAGGCAGTGTCAGGTTAACATCACGAGAGGACTGCCAAAACCACTTGTCGCGGTATTTTGATCAGAAGTCCCAAAATTTCTATAGCAATGGGATCATGTCCCTACCTAGAAGATGGCAAAAAGTTATCGAACAAAATGGTACCTACATACTTTAGTTAAATGTAAATAAACTATATAAAAAAATATTTTGAATTTTCTTAAAAAATGCGTACAAACTTTTTCCGCTACCTATTACATAGCGTATGATCCTGTATGTCGATTCTATAAAAAACTCACCGTGAAAACTTGCGTGGAGAGAAGAGAGCAGTCAGTGTCATCCCACCTGATGGTGGGATGACACTGACAGCTCCCTTCACCTAAGTATTCACGGTGAGCAACGTTGGATTTCGTATTTTATACTATTTGTACCATATTTTCTTGATGGCCATGATGGTATATAGATACTTGAGAGCAATAAAATCGCACACCTTGACTTTTTTTGTTAAGGCAGTTTTTTTTCATGAATCTGAATAAATATTTAAAAAAACACACACACTAATTGAAAGTCTACCTCATTACCTTTCTAATGATATCAAATACAGTGTCAAAAATACCCATAAGAGGTTTTACGGCACAAAACCTAACAAACGGGTAAAATTACCCAATTTCGTTTAAGAAATAATGAAAATCAAACTCAAAATTCTTGATCAAATTGTTTATTAATAAGGTGTATTCCCTCCCCTAGCCTTAATTACAGCTCTTAATCGGTTTTTCCTGGACCGTATTAATTTTAACATGAAATCTTGTGGTATAGCGTTCCACTCCTCTACAATGGCAAGTTGAAGCTCTCGGAGGCGCGTAGGAGCAGGGCTTCTTGCTCGAACTCTTTTTAGCTCATCCCAGGCATGCTCAATCGGATTGAGATCAGGACTACGAGCTGGCCACTCCATCGCGGTGATTCCAACATCTTCCATGCAGTCGCAAACTGTTCTAGCGACATGCAGTCTGACGTTGTCGTGCATTAGGAGAAAATCTTCTCCTTTAAGCCACGCAAGCGGCCTCACATGTCCTTCGAGCACTTCTTCGACGTATCGTGCAGCCGTCAAACCTCTCGATCTCGGGCCGGTATTCGCCCCAGTGATGAATATAATGTCAGTTTTAGTGTCCAACATTATGCCACCCCAAAACATACACGATCCACCGCCAAAAGCCACACGTTCGCTTATGCAGCATTGTGAAAATCGCTCTGATGACCTTCTGTAGACCCTAGGGCGTCCATCGTGACCATGTAATGTCATGTCATTCTGCACTCATCAGAGAACATAACAGACCGCCATTGGTCATACGTCCTATTTAAATGTTCCCTGGCAAATTGTAGTTGGGCTTGTCGGTGAGCTGTGGTCAATTTGGGACCATTTCCTGGGCGATGTGAAGTCAGTCCTGCTTCACCAAGCCTTCTTCTGACTGTCCACCGACTTATACTGACATTGCGAACTTCTCGAAGCTCTTGTCCCAGTTGAACCGCATTCAGTTGCCGATTTCTTAAAGACCTCGACACAAGAAAGCGGTCATCACGCTCTGATGTTCTGCGTCGCCGGCCAGATCCTAGTCGCCGAATATAGCCACCGGTCTCTTGAAACCTCTGGTACACACCACACGACGAACAGAATAGCGGCTCAAATTTAGTCGTCGAGCAACTTCACTTTGATTATGGCCTGCTTCGAGCAAGGCAATAACTTGAGCGGCTTTTGCGGGCGTGGTATCCATATTTTTCCGTATGCTTTCAGTAGAGATGTTATCAAGTTGACCTTCGGTATGCAGCTGATTAAAAATCCAAAAAAAACGACCCTTTTATACCTGCGGGTAAGGGGTGCAAGTAGTGAGAGTGCTAACGGGTGAATTTGGGTAATTTGGTGTACGGCTGGTTTCTGTAAGTTACGTGAAGGTCAATGATTTTAATTATGTGTTTTTTTTTAAAGCTAAGCTTGTATTCTTTAATATTGCCTAATGATCTGTACTCAATATCTTTAGATTTAAGAAAAAAACAGCAATAAACCAAATTACAAGGGATGTGCGATTTTGTTGCTCTCAAGTGTAGTATCGAAATACCAGGATTGTACACGAAAATACCATTATTTTACTTCCAATTATCAATTCTAAGCAGTTTATTTACATTAGCAACGTCAAATCAGACCAAAAAAGACAATGCTCAATAACTCGGAACCCAACACATAGAAAAAAATATTTTAATAATTAAAGGCAAATTTTGAATTTTGTTGCTGCCGTAAGCGAAAATATGGCAAAAACTAATCAAAATGTATTAAAAACTGCCGCGTTTTGCAGCAGAACCTCAGCGGTACCTAAGCGTCAGTGTGAAAACAATTTATTGGAACAAAATCGATATAAAAAGAAAACGCAGTATAATTTTTTTACCGTCACCCAACATAGGCACTATGCTGGGTGATACCACTTTCCGGCCCGCTACTTGTCTACGTCTGGGCCCTCCTTTCGGGGCTCCGCATCGCTGCCAGTGCGGTGAAGCTGTCGACTGCCTCGGACACCATGTCCTATCTTGCAGTAAGAGCGCAGGCCGGATAGCACGGCACGGCAGCATTAATGACATAATCCGCCGTGCTCTTGTCACCGCCGGGGTGCCAGCTGTTTTAGAACCAAACAGCTTGACACGCGACAATGGGAACAGACCAGTCGTAATGACTATAATGCCCTGGAGGACTTTGGTTAGGCAAGCCTTTGGTGTAGGAACATGTGTCGACAACCTTGCGCCATCCCATCTTCCTAGCACGGTGGGCTGTGCTGGGGCGGCTGCTGCAGGTGCAGAAAACCTGAAATGGCGAAAATATTCCAATATTATAGAGAGTTATATGTTCGAGCCGTTTGGGGTTGAATACTAGGGCCCTGGGGTCCGAGTGCCCACTTGTTTTTTCGAGACATCGCCAAGCGGTTTGTCGACTCTTCACATATGACCAGAGGGCTGGCCAATTTTTTGGCGAAAGAAAGAGCATCTCCAAACAATGTGGCAATGCTGCCAGCCTTTTGGGCACTTTTCCTGTCGACAGCGATGCGGACGAATTTTTTTATGCCCTATGATTATTTTCCTTTTTTTGTATTTTTATTTACATATACATATTATTAATATTATTTTAAGTCTGCTAGATTCTTTTGTTGGATATTAAACGAGGACAATCAGTATAATTTTGGACAAATAGTATCTTTTTACGTTCCCTATACAATAATTTTCTGAGAGCCCAATTCCAACACTGACGGTGAGATTGTTATTGAATAGTACGAAAGGAATAATTACCCAATTTATCACGTTTGAATGAGGGAAATCTAGGGCAAAAAGTCATAACTATCTACGAGTATAAGGTTAATAAAGATAACAAGAATGTAGTGCATAGAACAGTAAAGCAACCATTTAACATCAAGTGATTCCGAAAAACATATGATCTAAAAATATCTACAACTATACCTTTCCAAATACAACAAACTAGGTATTACTTAAAGAGACAAACCAACACTTTACAAACTCCATATCTTTCTCTTTAGGTATGTAAATCCCCTCTTGCGTGTAAACTAACCACCATTTCATCCAATAACATGATCCCTACCCGTCCAGGAAGCCCCGGCTGGACCCTGACCTGGACATCAAGGCTCTGGCGTCTGAACTCTTGGACGCCAGCGCTGCCAAGCACAAGATAGCCGTACGACCCAAGAAGAACCATCCCAGGAAAAAGACTGTGACTTCCAAGACTGACGAGGAAGGGAGGTAAGAATATGGCATAAGTATATGAATGAAGTGAAGGGTTATGATGCAGAAGTGAATAGGCACCTTGTAGATATACCTGATGAAGTGATAAGACATAGGTACGAACACAGAACATTGGCGACGTCACAGATGCCCAATAGAGAAGTACTGTATTCACTGAAAACCCTGAGACGCATTACTGTACCTTAGAAAAGTTGACCATAAATGTATTTAAAGATCTATCTACGATTTCTGTCTCTCCTCACAACTGGCATGTTATTTACTTTTCATTACACACAATACTCGAAAGTCATAGTGAAATATAGATTCCTTGGTTCTAAAGAGAACCTAGTCAAAAAAAAACCACGTCAAAGTTCAAGTCAAGGTAAAGTCAGTCGAGGTTTATCAAGTTCATAAAGATGAACTTGATCTATTTTCACTAGGTTACCCATAATATCAATTAGGTACCTACAATAACAACGTCACTACCGAACCTACCACACTGAAAGATCCCGTAGAGCTGTCTAACCAAATTCACTCGAAAGCAAATCATATGGCGTGACCGTGTTAACAGCTGGACTTGTGTTTTTTGTATATAATTCAGTACATAATGTAGCCCAGCTATTACATAACAATGATGTATATTAGTGTTGCGGTTAAAAGCTACGCGACCTCATTACTCGCTGTTACGAAATACGTGATTTGCGAAAAGGCGCGCTTAGTGGAGTCGCGCGATGTCTCTTGGGTATTTTCTTTTGTTGAAAATACAACTAGAAGTGGTTGATGGTATTTATTATAACGAAAATTTTCAGTTGAAGCCACAATTTAAAAGTTCCTGTTGAGTTATTCTTAGTCGAAACCCAATTTTTCAATTTGAGCTCTTTTGCTCTAACGGTGAACCCAAAGATATCGTCAGTTGGCATAGCTACAGGAAGAATCACAAAATATCTTAATCCTATTTTTAAAGACAAAATTAATTTCGTGGACAAACCTACAATGCAGTTCCGACAATTTTTAGACACCAACGACATTTATAAGAATAAGTAAAAACTGTATTCACTGCGTACAACAATATCAGAGAAAGTAAAACCGTCACTAAGCAAAGGTATAGAAAAGACAGGACTTACAAACCTGTATTTATGTATAGAAAAGAGGGTGTGCTTATGAAAAAACATAAAAAAATATAATAATAATTGCTTGTAAATACCTACATTCTTAGCAAATAAATATTCTATTATATTCTATGACCACATGATAGAAGTGAAAACTTGAAGCCGAGTATACCCGATTCAGCGTCACCGACCCGAGCGTGACGCTTCGTTCACTGTTCAGAAAGAGCGCAAAGAGCGACTAAAGAAGTTTTCACTTGAAAAAAATGCAGTGTCAAAATATCTTAGTTTTGGAACCTAATTATGTAAAATAAAGTAGCAGCAACATAAGTCTCCACCCGTTTCTATATAGCTAAGCACCGTCTAGCCATCATTGACAACCTAGTAATGGTTTCCGCTCCAAACTGTTTGACATAAAAATATGAGAACACGAGTAACCACTCCAGTATATCCAGGTCAAGATCCGAGCGTGGCCGGCCATGCCCGATGCAGTTTTTAATAGTCTGTCCCCAATAAGTAATACTGAGATATAAAATTGAGAATCTGGCTTTGATCTCATATATTTGATTGCTAACAAGTTTTGCAGATTGTTTAATATTAATGTTCCTGTCATCTAGTTGCTTTTTAGCGTGCGGAGCTTCAATATCTGCAGTAGCTAGGTCTCCAAAAATAGAAGGGTCAACTTCAGTTACCAATAAATTCGCATCTATACAACGTTTTGTCTGTTGTGGGCTATTTGAACCTACCCGTCTATCCATGACTGCACTTGATTGGCATATTTGATTCTCGTGAATTTTTGTTTGCTTCTGTTAATCCCATCACGTAAACTAATTATTTTTCTATCAATCCCAAATCCCACCTAGATGTTTATCTTCGTCAGTGATCAACGAACACGGTTCTGTCTAGGTAGGTTTTCCAAGTTCATTCAAACAAACAATTTTGAATATTCTCCCACATCTTCACATTCGGATTCTTCAAAAACCTTTTGTGCGGCAATGTCAACGTGATTGTGATTTTACTATTGCAATTGCAAAACTTTCTGATGATATAGATCCAAAATTAAACACCAACTCTTCGGTCAAAACAAATATGACGAGCCATAAAATGGAAAACAGTACCAAAGGTGAAAAGAAAATTAATTTAAATGAATTGTTGCTATTGGAAATTCAAAGTAGGGTTGTTACATTCTAAGAAGTAATGACTACTGTTGCGTTCTATTTA
Source organism: Griposia aprilina (assembly GCA_916610205.1). Taxonomy (NCBI): domain Eukaryota; kingdom Metazoa; phylum Arthropoda; class Insecta; order Lepidoptera; family Noctuidae; genus Griposia; species Griposia aprilina. Next base: position 26,500,588 of record OU744284.1, read on the forward strand.
CGTGTGTGTTCTAGTTAATAGTTAACCGTCTGCTTATACCAGCCATAACTGAGAAACAATGTAGCGGCCTAGTTTTGTAATTAGTTTCATTGTTTAATTTAAGCTTCAAATGATTACTTTAGGAAGATTTACGACAGCGTCATTTAGTCAGCTTATAACATCAAACTAAGATTAACGTAGTGATTACCGTAATTTTTCCTTTTCTCATTGTAACGCTTGTAGCTTCAGCAATCGATGTTTACAAGCTGATAGTAATGATGGATGGATTTTCTTTTATATAGCAGCAGCATTTATAGAACTGTAGAGAGCTTGAACGTTAAAGTACTATATACAGATAAAGACACAGACGCGTATTTTCCCCACAACACACTGCGTAATGATAAATGATAAAAACCAGACGGCCAGTCGCCTCGTGCGTAACGGCTGGAAGGAGATCCAGGCGGGATCTCAATGAGGAAACGATTGATATACTTACATACCTTTTGAGCAGTGCAGGGTTCGGTAGCCACCTAAATACTTATTTACATCTTTGTGCAAATGTACAGATTCGAGCTGACAGTTCGGAGTTAGCGACAGTCATTTGTTTTACTTTAATACTAGATTAGTGACAAAGTTCATGAATAAGGGCCCAATTTTCAATCGTCAGAAAAGTTATCCGAAGAATAAATACGGCGGCTTGGCATATTTTCTAGTATCCAAAAGCTGACAACCGCAATTTTTACTCCTTAGATAAAAGTTAACTGAAGATTGGGAAATCGCCCCTAACTCGATTTATTTCGAAACTTGTACAAGACATTGATAGCACCAAATAAGAATTCGATATCTCTCTGCGCGTCGTCTTGTGAAAGCGCCAGCCAGGTGCGTTGGCGAGCCCTCATAAATGTAATCAACATGCCATACCATTGGTTGTGACAAATATCACCGTTCATTAGTCAACAATTTCATTGAGTAGCAAAAGGGCTGACATGGGTTATTCAGTAGGTATTTTATTACCCACTCTTTAATATATCAAAAATGTACACAATAGTGCTTCTAAATATACCTACAGATTTTGTGTATCATTAAATATTTAATAATATTGTTCATTGCATAACGACTATACTGTTTACGTAAGATTTAATAACAGCAGTTTCAACAATATTAAAACAACACTTCACTCAGGTAAGATATAGGGCGATACGTTTTCATCATTTTATCGATGTTTCTCTACCAAGGTGAATAAGAAAGCTTTATCTGTATCTACTTCTCATAATTTTATAGTAATATCTACATATATCATAGTGATGATCTGGCTATTTGCCAGCGTCTGCTTCCCACAAAATGTTCCATTTGCCCAATTTTGTTCATGCTGCTTGCAATTAGCCACGGTCATAAAGATTTAGAAGACCTCTAAAAGGTTAACAGGCATTGAAAATTTTTCGATCTCATTTTTATTAATTGGAGTTTCCGATTAACTACTGTTATTATAATATAAACCTATAACTCAACTTTACTGGGGCCTAGTATCGTGTCAAATAAAAACGATTACAACAACATACACATTCCGTTTATAAGCTGATGTACGAGTATCATAAACAACTCATGCGCGTAAATCTTTAAATTAAACGAAACATGAAATGCATTTTTGTGTTGCTTATATAATCTCATTATTTTGATACTTCATATCAGGTCAACGTCCTCCCGCTAAAGAAAAAAAACCCGTAGGTAACTACATAATCATTTCGCGGATACGTGAGCAGACACCAGTTTCAGGCGGCCTGCCAACTTGTATGAAATCTCCACTGACACTCATTGTTATAAAACTTCAAAGGAGACGGCACAGGTCCACGTAAATTGGTCTTAAAAATTGGCGTGGTCGCCGCTCTTAAAATATTCCCGGTACATTATTAGCGTTATTAAGATGGCCTGCACACCCACTCGCGGACAAAACGTTCTGTAATATACAGTTTCACTACTCTCTTATTGTCTGCCCCAGTTACCGTCCACCTATGCGTCTAATTTGGGAACGCTGGAGAAGGCCTAATTTCAACTTTGGACGCTCCAACATCTAGAATGTCATGTTTATAATTGGCAGTCCATCGCGTGCTGTCTCGCCCTATTTCTTTTGTTTATAACTCGTTGACTGCAGTCGTGATTTCCTGATGTTTTGACTGTCTATTTCGGTGTTTTTATCTCGTTCGTATTGTTGCTTTACGCGTTTTTTTATTACGAGTATATTTTATTATTATGAAAATCTGTCTTGAATTTTAAAGCGACTAGATTTTTTATTTTTTATTTACTTTAGATGTTGTATTTTGATTTGTTGGTTGCGTATTGATAGATTGGTTTACTGGCGTCATAGCTGCTTCTAGCATTTTTATGCTTAAACTTTATTTTACTTTCATCAAATCTTCTTTCAGGTTGCCAACTGCGCTACCAACTGAATTAACTCTTAAAAACTGCTGGGTATCTAGTTATACTCTTTTCTTTTTATAGGTCCAAGCTGTCCAAATATTTCTCTATGTTCTCTTTTTATAGTAAATTCCGAGTCTCGAACAAGACACTGAAAGTATAGTGAAATAATATAATTTTAGCGAACAAAGCCACCTGTCTTCTATTAGCACGGTGGCTACTATTAACGCTTTATGCGATTTCGAAAGAGCGCATCAGAATAATGGCATCGTTATCTTTTATGGCTTTGTTAAACTCAGATCTGGTAGCGGTGGTGTGTGGTTTAATACGTGTACCTGATATTATATTTTGTTCATTCTAGTGGTAGTTAAGTTTCATGTTTTCATTCGGTATGTTTAGATTTGCAGCTCGTTTACGAACTTGACAATTTGTTGTCTCAATTAGTTTTCGGAAATACAAATTTAACTTTATTGGAAACCTTGTGTTACTATTGAAAATCTATCTTCTTTACCAACACAATAGTGGAAAGCATTATGCAAATCATTTTGAGGACTTTAACTTTTCGCTAAGAAACAAATGCTTGCAGATAAACCCGTAGCACCCACATTTCGCTATGAAGGTTAAAATTTCATGTATACTGGCAGATAAAATAAGAGATGATCATCTTTTATGATTGAAAAACCTTTCAGGTGCAATAAAGAAGTGAAAATGAAATTCAAAAGACTAGCAACACGTTATTTTTTCAAAAAATAGGGCAAGAGGCCAGCCGCCTACAAGACGAAAGTTCTAGCCAAATAAGTTTAGCGTGTTTTCTACATGTTCTAATTCAAGAGCTAGGAAAAAGCTTGACTACTGGAAAATTGAAAAAACGTGCAGTGTAGCACATACACTCGCGTAATTTCGGACAGCGTGAACGATTTCTAATTGGGACAGGCCATTTTCATGAATGGGTTGTTGTATTTTGTTGATGTAGGTAAAAGAGCTATTTCAGCATCATCATCATCATTGGCAACCTATTTCCACCAACTGCTGAGTTAGGCTTCCTCCCTTGAGCTGTTTATTCGTGGTTTATTGGTTTCTACTAGGTCACGGCTATTTTACAGTTGCTACACATGTGTGAGCACTATGTACCTACTATAAAGCCAACATTTACTAGGTTCTTCTTTCATTGACTTGAATGTGCCCAGGCGACTGAGAGTATGTCATGCTCACTCAAATGTCTCGCTGGTGGTGGCGTGTGTGTTGGATCATTAAGTTCCCTTCAAAATGGTTGAGCTGAATGGTGCTGATCCATACGTCATGTTCGTGAACGGGCGCCGCCAGTGGGGACTGGTCATCTCTTGGCTACCACGAATTAACATTTTTTTTGTTTTTTTTTGTTTTTGTCTTTTTTAATACGGACGCTTTTAGCGTGCACGTCTTTCTACTTCGTTCTCACATGTATAATTTCAACATGAATGATGTAACCATTTTTTTTTGTAATATGTTGATTTAAAAGAGTGTCCATGGAGTCTCTTGCCCATTCTTCTCCATAGGTACCTACTACGCTTTGGAATGGTCAACTAGCTGCATTTTTCTGACTGACTAACCCTTTGACAATTCAAAAGTGCGTGTAATTGGTTTATTAGAAATAAATGCTTTGAGTTTGAGTTTATACAAGTTATGGATTTCTGAATTAGTCTCCCACCAGTTCTTTCATTGGAATTTAAAAGTAACCCTTTCTGCAAATGTTGGTGAGTAGACCATGAGACAGACCGGGATGACAGTGATTTGCACAATTCAGAAAAACTACGCGAAAAGGTGGTTTGGTGGTGGCCAATTACGAAGATCTTGGTCAAAGAACTATGTCACAAACAAGTCATAAAAATGCGAAATAAAACCATCCGGATCTAATTCACTCAACAAACGCAAGTGAACATACAAAAATTGATTTTGATCAACATAACCCAGAATTTAGCACAGTAGCACACGTTTTCCGTCTCAGTTTATTATAAATTATCGTTCAGAAAGATTTATTGCCTGTTTCTTTTGATGACTATTACGTGGGATCGTTTTTAGAGGTTATTTTCCTAACCCTGTGCCATGAACCCCAATGAGAGGAGTAGAAGACGAATGTGGAACGAAAAGTGATGTGTTGTAAACAAATACCGGAATGGTGTTTCGTAAACAGTAGGATAATTGGGAGCGTTTAATTAGTTTCCGTTTCTTTTTTTATGTGTTTCCTTTTGGCGTGTGCTTGTTTTTGTTGCTTACGTATTTGGAAAATATGCGTTTTCTAGTAAACCTCTATAAATTAAACAGAAAAATTTATTTTCCTTACTGGTCGATTTTGAGGCGCGTCAACACACTCAGTAAACAATTGTAGGTTTGAGCATTGCAGTGTGTACAAGGCCCAAACCTACAATTATTTACTGAGTATGTCGAAAGTAAACAATTCTCACATAAGTTGTGCTCGCGCACAAATCTAAGTTTTCTGTTTAGGTCACAATCGATAAAATCTTTACATGTATACAGTGGATGATTCGCGTTGCATTTGCGCATGTTATACTTGCCACGTTGTTTATTTGATTAACTCGGCCCGCTGGAAACATTGCAGTGAGACTTATTATGACATTTTGAGTGTTGTTTTTTTTAACAGTGCTTTGAGCTTCTTTGCTATGTGAACGCTGCAATGCCTACAGCATATCTGATTTGTTGTGCAAAAAGTTAATCAAAACATTCACCGGTGTACGTTTAGTATTGTTCTTGTTCGGGTTCGGGAATAATGTGCTCTTATGAGACCCCATTCTCTTTCAGTAATTTTATCTAACTTCGACACGATGATATTTTATAATTAAACTAGCCCAGTACGACTAGTCTAGGCTCACCTAGAAGATTAAGTGTGCGTAAATTTGTCAAAATAATGTCTGTTAATTTTCTAATCGAATCGGGCAACTCTCTAGTTACTGCAGTTACATATAATAGGTTGGGGAAATTCGCATTTTTTAAGAAAATTCAAAACATTTTTTAATATAATTTATTTACATTTAACTAAAGTATGTAGGTACCATTTTGTTCGATAACTTTTTGCCATCTTCTAGGTAGGGACATGATCCCATTGCTATAGAAATTTTGGGACTTCTGATCAAAATACCGCGACAAGTGGTTTTGGCAGTCCTCTCGTGATGTTAACCTGAAACTGCCTAAAGAATTCTGAAGAGACCGAAACAGGTGGAAGTCTGAAGGTGCAAGATCAGGACTATACGGCGGATGCATTAACACCTCCCTGCCAAACTCTCTTAATTATTGCTGAGTGGCTAAAGATGTGTGAGGTCTAGCGTTATCATGATGAAAAACCACACGCCTTCTGTTGATTAATTCCGGCCGCTTTCTCTCGACTTCTTGCTTTAATCTCATCAGTTGTTCGCAGTAGAGTTCAGAATCGATGGTCCTGCCTGGTGGTAACAGCTCATAATGAATAATGCCCTTCCAATCCCACCACAGACACAGCATCACCTTGTTGCGAGTTAATCCGGGTTTCGCCACAGTCTGTGAAGCCTGACCACGACCTTTTTCGCACGTTCTTGTCGTACGTGATCCACTTTTCATCACCAGTTATCAGCTTCTTCAAAAATGGTTCGATTTCATTACGTCGTAATGAAGAATCACAAATGAGTACACGGTTCATTAGGTTTCTTTCAGTGAGCTCGTGAGGTACCCAAATATCGAGCTTTTTTGTGTACCCAGTTTTTTTCAAATGTGCCAAAACTATTTTGTGGTCAATTCCCAGTTCTTCAGCTACGTCGTAACTACCGATATGCCGATCTTGCTCCACTTTTTCAAAAATGGCACCCATTTTATCCGTAATAGGGCGACCAGAGCGACGTGCACCTTTGACATCAAAATTTCCGGATTGAAAACGCTTAAACCAAATTTGTGCTACTCTCACAGACACTGCAGTAGGTGCATAAACATCGCAATTTTTTTTCGCGGCTTGCGTTGCATTTTTACCTTTTTTGTAGTAAAATTTTAAAATGTATCGAATTTCTTCATTAGATTCACTCATCTTGACAGTACGAAAAACAAATGAAAATCACACATTTTCCTAATTTGAATTTGGAATTATGTTCTGTAAAATTTAAACTTTCAATGATACCAAAACCAGCCAGATACAAATAGTATAGCCAAAGAGATTTTTTTACAAGTTCATACATACTATAATGCAAAAAGACTTTTTCCCCAACCTAATATTTAACAAAGTTTTGGTATGGTGGTCAACTAAACGTCCGCAAATATTTTATCGGTTGAGCAACAAGTCCCAAACAACCTGATAATTATCAGAAGAAAATTCTATGGAATAAATAACTAGTTCTGGGCTGTATTTTAGTGACCATTAGAGATAGTGAAACTTTTGGATATTGGAAATATCTTTAGCATTATAAAGTAGTGCGGCCAATACACGAAGAAGCTGAAAGCAAGAAGCAAGAAGCTGGGCATCCTAAATAGGGTTAAGCGACACTTTACGCCTGGTCAGCAACTCTGCACAAAGCGCAAGTCCGATCCTGCATGGAGTATTGCAGTCACCTTTGGGGTGCCACAGCTAAATACTAACTTGCCGCGCTTGACTCGGTAAAACGCAGAGCTAAGAGACTCATTGGCGACATAAAACGGGTGGATGCCAAGCTTCATAGCTTGGCTCATCGTTGCAAGGTTGCCTGCTTGTTGGTCTTCTACAGAGTGTACTTCGGTGAGTGTTCCCAAGAACTTCATGACCCCATTCTACCGGCCCCCTTCTACCATCGGACATCTAGACGCACTGCAAGTTACCATCCCTACCTAGTTGCTATTCCACCAATTCGCTCTAAGCGCTTCCAAATATCTTTTATAATGGCGCATAGCAAAATAGTGGAACTCTCTACCTGCGTCTGTTTCTGCGACCGCATACAACCCAAATCTCTTCAAAGTGAGAGTGAACAGGCTTCTTCTGGATAAGCTCACTCCATCGTCGACTTTGTCTCTGTCATCTCTGACGTAGAGAATTTCAGCTAGTGCTCATAGGAACCGTCCAATGTAGGCATGGAGATAGTGGGTAACTTCACAGAATGTATTTGATTGTTATTATGACTGTGACATGACTTGGAGCAGTCAGCAACCTCATCAGTGTTCAGCATAAATTCAGCAAATGTTATAAAATTGTAGTAACAATCTTCAAAATGATCTCTTTGATTTAATTGTTTGCCTAATTCACTATCAGAAACTCTTTCTTCTATTTTAGTTGGAATGTAATTTAACGAAATTCAGAAAATAATGTAGTAGATCTTTGAATCCTAAACTTTAAATCAATGCGTTTTTGATTAGGAAAGTTATGATCACAATCTTTTAATGACTAAGTAATTATTAAATTTGGTAAGCCTGCCCTTAATAATACCATGCTTCCTAACTAAATCGCGAACTAAATCACTACTTTCTACACTAATTAGCAAATTCGTAGATATGTCACAGTATTTAGCAAAGTAATAGGCATTTTGGTGGTCAGTGATGAGTACTCACGGTTTTATAATCGTCAGCTCAATCACACACTGCACTGATGCTAGCAACATCACCAGTCCAGTAATTGACTGGAAATACGAAAAAAAAAACTAATATACATAACTAAAAGTAAATTCCGCAATCTTAACTCTTTTTTTACCATTTTTAGGGTTCCGTACCCAAAGGGTAAAACGGAACCCTATTACTAAGACTCCGCTGTCCGTCCGTCTGTCTGTCCGTTTGTCACCAGGCTGTATCTCATGAACCGTGATAGTTAGGCAGTGGAAATTTTCGCAGATGATGTATTTCTGTGGCCGCTATAACAACAAATACTAAAAAACAGAATAAAATAAATATTTAAGGGGGCTCCCATGCAACAAACGTGATTTTATTGTAATTTTTATAGATAATGGTACGGAACCCTTCGTGCGCGAGTCCGACTCGCACTTGGCCGATTTTTCATTCTATTCTTGTTTAAAAATTCACGTGAAAAAGCTTTAATTGGTGTACTATTATTATATTATGTACCTATTTACAAAATGTATTTCCAACAAGCTTGAAAAATGCTGTTTTAATCGTAAACCTGAATCTCAATAAAGTAAGTGCTGAAAACTCTGACTTTAGCCAAGATCAAAATTTTCCTTAACCTGGAAGTAGATACCTATAAGTAGGTACCTGTAAGTAGGTACCTAATATTTTTATATTTCCCTCAAAACAACAGAAATAGGGTAAAATATTATGATTGGCGTAAATGTCACAAGTGGATGGGCAGATCAGTTTTACAAAAAAAGGTACGTTAATAGTAGACATGATAAGTTGTCATACAAACAAGTGGACTAGACATTTGTATGTCTAGTGGAAACGGACAGACAGTTTGGACATTTCCGGATTCTTGACAATTTGAAAGTGCCTAAACACATTACTAATATTATTATTAGAAGTAAAAATGTGAGAACAGTGGCTCAACTAACAAATTCTTTGCATCAACGATTTTTTAGATAGACAATTGTGGAGGTTGTATTGATAACAACCGCCTGCAATTTATCACGGAACATTCAAGCAATGGAATACTAAAAAGAAAAACTGAATATTAAATTCACAAAATTAAACTTCAACCACCAAAAAAATCCATAAAACAAAGCTCTTGCGGCGTAAAGTAATATTTTTCGTTTGCGTTCAGATTGTGCTCGTTATTTCCTTCAAGCTTGAATTATTTGGGATAATATTTTATCCTGAGGGATTAACGAAAGTGGGATGCGTCTACACACTCCACACGATTTCAAAACTCTGCCTGTGATATATTGGTGCTTTTGTTTTAGTTGGCAAAATGTTATTCACGACTCCGGAGATATAATTCTTCCTTATTCTAATGCACAAAGCCTCTTTGTCTGTCTCTCCGTTAATAATTCGAGAACGGCTTAACCGAATGATGTGATTTTTATATTATCTAAATATATTTTCAACCGGCTAGGTTTTAGTATAAATTGGTCCACGCAAACGGTGCCTGGGGAAAAACTGTATCTTTCTGAACTCCACCAAAAAAAAGCTAAAAAGTGTATGCTAATTAATTTATTTAATTACTACTTTGACATTTAATTTTATTTAAAAAATGTGCTTGCTGAATTGTAATGATACGTAATCTCTAATGAATAATGATGATTTAATAAGTACCTATATAATTTCAATAATGTAATTTTGATGAGTATTATCACGGTTTATGCACCATCTCTTCCTACCAATTTGTACGCCACGTTATGCGGCTGAACATGTTAGAACTTTTCTGTATATCTTTTATTATCTTGCATGCAATATATCATATACACCATGTTTAAACAAATAAAATTTACTTACTTAATATTACAGAATAATATAACAATAGTAAACATTTTAGATATGTCAGTTTTAAATCAGTTACTAATTATTCAAGTTCATAAAAACAAAGGCTTAAAAAATCGTATCAATAAATCCAAGTTGTTAAACCGTCACAGAACACGCGTTTAAAATAAATAGATAAGTATAAAAAAGCTAAACTCGACCTAGTAACAGAGTTATTAAAACTAATTTTAGCAACGCGAAAGTAGCTGAGATTTAATTTGGAAGTGTAAAAAGAATCTTCCGATACCGGGAATCGAACCCGAGCCTCCTGGGTGAGAGCCAGGTATCCTAGCCACTAGACCATATCGGATCTTGAAGATGTGGTCGAATTTATGGATACTAATCAGCAAAGTTCTGGCAATAATATTATTTTATCTGTAACTGCCAGCTATCCATTTTTATCATTATTAAGATTTATGACAGTTATTAAGATAATTATAAAAACAGATGATAGTAATATTTTGTATTAAAGAACGCGTTTTTGGGTTATTACGAATCTTTTAATGTGTGTTTATGTTCTTAGTTAAAGCCCCTCGCCCACGGCGACTTTTTGTAGCGATGCTGTCGCGCGTTTTGTAAACGCGCTTCTGCATCGCTACTATCGCGCGTTAGTCGCGTTTGCAACGTGCGCCAGACACGATGCAATCGCGCGGCTGTGTCGATACACATGCGCGACAGCATCGCGATGCAGTAGCATCGCTACAAAAAGACGCCGTGGGCGAGGCCTCTTGGAATTGAAACGATTTTTTTTTTCGTCGGGTTAATTTTATCGCTCTAAACTTTTTGCTACTCATAATGTGCGCAAGACTCGGAGTAAAAAAGTGAGCAGGACGGCAACAGACAAGTCGATAGGTAGGTGAGCTACGCCTGTGAGTGCTCGCGTCGTCATCTACTCCGATTGCAACACAACAGTGTCCAATTATATGGACGGGTCAAGTTAGGCTGGCGGATACAAATAATGTACTAAATCCTCGATCGGTGACCAGTATACTGACCCCTACGCACCTCGCACCGGTGAAACCTGCTCATAAGTATTGGACGCCTGGTACTTCTACACCGTGTGAACCATCCAACATGCCTCTTCAGCGCTCCCCCCCGCCTACTACCCCCGCTCCCGCGCCCGCCCGTGAGCCTGGCTCCACGCTCTCTGAGGTACGTGCACCTGAGATATGTGAATCGGATACTGCATCTGAGAGAAGCGGTAGCAGAAATGTCAGTGTTAGACAGAAACGTAGACATGGCGATGATGACATTAAGGAACTCAAAGGGTTGATCTCTTCCTTATCATCTAAGGTAGACAAAAGCTTCCTTGAACTCAAGCAGAAAAATGAAGAGCTTAAAGAAAGTTTACAATTTATGTCAGATAAATATGACTTAATATTTAAAACACTTCAAAACCTGCAAGAAGATAAAGCAGAAGATAAGAAGACCATTCAGAAATTGGAAGAAAAGATTGAAGTTCTTGAGCGTAAAAGTAGGTCGGCTAGCTTTGAGATACGAAATGTACCAATCTGCTTGCGAGATAACAGGAAATTTGAGTCGAAGGAAGACGCCAGTTTGGTAGTGAAAACCTTGTCGAAGGCTGTCGAGGTGGATATTCAGGACTGTGACATAAAAGACATATATAGAATCCAAACCCACAAAGAAGGCAGTAAACCCATCATAGTTGAGCTGAACAGTGTCCTAAAAAAGGACAAAATAATGCAGGGGGTCAAGAATTTCAACAAAAAGCAATCAAATGATGAAAAATTAAATACTGGGCACCTCAGTATACCCGGACCTGTCAAACCTGTGTTTATATCAGAAGCCCTAACACCTAACGCGCAGAAACTATTCTATGCAGCTCGACAGTTTGCAAAGGAGAATGGTTACACGTACTGCTGGACTTCACGTGGTTCCATATTCCTGCGTAAAGCCGAAGGTGAGCCTCAAATTCGTATCGAATCCGCAACAAATCTCAAACTCTTAGCTAAAAACTGACTATCCTGTACAAACTACCTCAATGTCATGTCTCACAGTTTATTCATTAAACACTATTTCTATTCTAAGTATAGTACGAGTATTAGAGTAAATCTTCTTCTTGGTTCGCTGGTAACTTGTACGGTGTATCTAAATAGTATAGTTAGCCAATATTTAATAATTATTTGTTACTTATATCCAAAGTTTGTTCTTATAGAAGCTGTCTTACTCAGTATTTCATTGTGTTATAATATGGTTCACCTTGTAAACCACCGTAATTTATCTAATTTATCGTATAAAACTAAATTTGTTATTAATCACAACGCAACACAATTGCAGTTACATACACAAAATAATCAAACCAAATATTACCACAAACCCCTTGATATAAATAGACTAAACACACTAAATTCCAAATTCTACACTACAGTACTTACACAAATGATACTCTGCAGCACAAACATAAACTGGTCATTAACATTTAAAATTATAAATTCGATAAGGACAACTTAAATAAATTCATTGATTCTATAGAATCATTTAATATCTCACGGTCGTATGTGTGTTTGCCGGACCAATGTTCGAAGCATATAGAGGCTACCCAACCAACTTTGAACGTACTTCATGTTAACATCCGAAGCCTAAATCGCAACTTTGATGGCCTCAATGTCTTAATACATTCCATGGATGTTAGGTGTGATATAGTAGTCCTCTCTGAGTGCTGGTTGAGTAAAGTAACAGATATTCCTGTACTGACTGGCTTTACCTCAGCTAGATCCTCATTTGACAACCAAAATGATGGGGTGGTAGTTTATGTGAGTTCTGATGTGACTCATACGTTAGTTGAACCAGTTTTCCAGGACGCTAACTGTCTTATTTTGAGGCTAGGTCCAGATACAGCTATTGTTGCAATATACCGTTCACCCTCAGTCAGAAATATAGATAATTTTCTTAGCTCTTTAAACAATATTTTAGAGTCCCTGGCATCAATAACAACCGTAGTAGTGATTGGGGATTTAAATATAAATATTATACCAGATAATAAGGACCCAAACTCTGAAGAATATTTAAATACAATGGCTTTCCATGGACTCCTACCTGCCCACGTTCTCCCCACCCGCATTGAAAACTGCCTGGATCATGTCTTTTTAAAAACAGATAGACCCTCCATAACTTTGGTTCTGGACTCATTTTTTACTGATCATGCACCTATCCTGTTTTGCACTGAACGGAACCCTCTTAATGCTACAAAACCTAAAAGTATGATACGGCATTTAAACTTTCAAGGTATTATTAGCTGCTTAGAAAACTCCGATTTTTCAAGTGTCTTAACTAGCACAGATCCCAATGAAAGTGTGGAACAACTCACCTCCATTATATCAGACGCAATAAATCAGCACAGTACGCTAAAAAAAATCCCTAACCGGAAGCAGACTATTAAACCATGGATGACCACTGGCCTCCTGAGGTGCGTGCGAAATCGGGACCAACTCCATATTAAAGCAATGCAAAATCCTAAAGACCTTACTGCTAATCTAATATATTCTAGATACCGAAATTACTGTAATAATTTACTGAAGACTATTAAATGCAATTTTGACCAAAAAGAACTACTGAAGGCGAATGGTAACCCCAAAGCAACTTGGGACGTCATAAAAACTATCAGCTACAAGAACAGCTCACCCATAAGTAAATCGGGAGAACTCCTTAGTATGTGCAGCGATCCAAACTCCTCTGTCAATGCTTTAAATAAGTATTTTGCAAACGTTGGAGCGGATCTTGCTAGACAGGTAGCGCAGGGTCAGCGTGTAATTCACGCAAACTTTGAATTTGACAGCCTAATAAATCCTCAAGGTAACTCATTCGTATTACTTGAAACCAATTTCTCAGAAATAGAAAATATAATTATAGGATTAAAAAATAATTGTGCAGTAGGTCACGATGGAATACCAGCCTCAGTTATTAAGTCTGCCAGACATGTACTTATTCCAGTAATTACGCATATCTGTAATTTATGTATCCTGAAAGGTATTTTCCCCGACACTTTTAAGAAGGCATTAGTCACACCAGTATTTAAGGGTGGGGATGGTGACCGTGTCGAGAACTATAGGCCTATATCTGTACTCACCACACTGTCCAAAATTATGGAGAAGGTTTTGAACAAAAGATTGCTTAGCTATCTTGAATCCAACAACGTAATTGCGCCAAACCAATACGGTTTTAGGAGAGGCGTATCAACAGAGGATGCTGTTCTTGAACTGACAAGCCAAATTGTTAAGAATCTTGAGTCTAGGACTAAAACTATAGGAATATTTCTTGATCTAGCCAAGGCTTTCGACACGGTGTCTACTCCCATCCTTTTACGTGGTTTGGAAAGCTTGGGAATAAGAGACATCGCTCTAAACCTCTTCCGTGACTATCTCACAAACCGTAACCAACGAGTTAAGGTAGACAACTACATCAGTGACGATGTGAATCTAACCTTTGGCGTACCACAGGGTAGCGTGCTTGGTCCCACCCTTTTTCTTCTATTTGTAAACAGATTGTGTCAGCTGTCAATCCCAAACTGCAAGATACTCGTATATGCAGACGATACTGCACTTATCATAAGTGGAGAAACATGGGAATCTGCTCACCACGCAGCTGAGAATGCTCTTGGCATAGTGATGGATTGGCTTTCATTAAATTTACTTACGCTAAATGTCTCTAAAACCCACTATGTCCCTTTCTCAGCGAACTCTGCTACACAGCCTAGTATGCCCGACGTTAAAGCCCATAGTTGTCACCCTACACTGACTCCTTGTAGCTGCCCTACTATACATAGAAGCCCTTGTGTTAAATACTTGGGGGTGCACATCGATAACACATTGAGTTGGCAAAAGCATATCAGTGTGACAGTTACGCGTGTTCGTAAGATAATGTTTCCTATGAAAAAACTAAGAAGAGTAGTTGCCGACCAACTGTTAAAAACTATTTATTATGCCTTGGCTCAGTCACTTCTTACCTATTGCATATCTGTCTGGGGTGGTACACATAAAACGTATTTGCTTCGCCTTGAAAGGGCACAAAGAGCTGTCTTGAAAGTCATGCTTTACAAACCTTATCGGTACCCCACTACCCAGCTCTATAAAGACATATCTGTTCTCACTGTCCGACAGCTCTGTGCACTTAACATTACTTTACGTGTACACTCATCATTGACCTATGACCCAAGGTTACTGGAGCAAAAAAAACGACGTAAAGATCCTGTATGCCCACCTGTCACCACCAATACTGCTCTGGCGAGGCGAAGCTACCCGTGTCTTAGCAGCCACCTTTACAACGCTATAAACGAAACCTGCAACGTATATTCTTTACCTAGATTTAAATGTAAGACTGTAGTTGGTGATTTTCTCCAAAAGTTGACGTACGATGAGACTGAACAACTCTTTGCCAGGAAATGTTACTAACGCATCTAAGACCAGATTTAAATTGCTCCTTAAATCAATATTTTATACTGTGACATATTTTAAACTCACAACTACACACACGCACACACACACACCCACACATACAACCACACCACACACACCCACACATACATCTACACCACAAACACCCACCCACACCACACACACTTTGCTTACATAAATATTAATAAGTGTTAAGTACATAAATGTTTAACTAAGGTTTATGCTTACCAGAACTACTACAAAGTGCAGAAAATTGTAAATGAACTGTAAGAGGAAGGCGCCTGTGTCTGTAACACAGTTTATACTAGCACAGACACAGACGTTCACTCTGTCTCAAATAATGCGTAGCATTGTACTTCTTTTTTTTTTATGTTTGATTGAGATGGACGAATTGTATTTGGCTTTTGATAATAAAGATTTATTATTATTATTATTATTATTCGTTTATTTATTTATATACTTATTTATATACATTTTTAAATATTTTTATAAAAACATAGAAAAAACATTTAAAAATATAAAAAATAGTGGTCCGCCGGTATCGGGAGCAGGGTCCAAGCTACCGGTGGTTAGGGCTCCAGAGACAGGAACTTCCTCACGATGCGAGCCGTATCGAGGAGAACTGCCTTCTGGATCAGGCCCTTGACCCAACCGCCTAACGAAAGCCTCGAGAGATGTTGATCGAGGCTTTCGGCCATCAGGCCATTCGCCGATACGACAATCGGCACAATGACAGCCGAACTTACATTCCACATGTCAACAACCTCGTGTGCTAAGTTGAGATATTTAATTTGTTTCTCTTTCTCAGCTTTCACGAGGTTTTCGTCATGCGGAATGGTAATATCGATAATCATTGTGCGGCGCGCTAATCGATCTATCACCACTATATCAGGCTTATTGGCGACAATAGTCCTGTCAGTAATGATAGACCGATCCCAGTACAACGTAATATGGTCATTTTCGAGAACTGGGTCGGGCACATACTTGTAATACGGTACCTCAGAATCCACTAGTTTATATTTCAAAGCAAGTTGTTGGTGAATAATCCTGGCTACTTGATTATGCCTGTGCAAGTACTCGCCGTTAGCCAGACGAGAACAACCAGAGACAATGTGTCTGATGGACTCACCCGGACGATGGCATGCCCGACACACGTCAACCGTCCCGTCTTTCATAATATGTCTCCGGTAGTTATTCGTCAAGATAACTTCGTCCATAATTGCACAGACGAAACCTTCGGTTTCCCCGAAAAGGTCACCAAAACGTAGCCAGGATACGGACGCTAAGAAATCTACACCGGGCTCGTGAAGAGCCCGATAAAAGCGTCCGTGTAGCTCCTTGCTTTGCCATACCTCCTTGCGGTCATCGGTAGTAAGTACCACAGGTTTGCGCCAGTTCTCTTTAGCCATGGAGAGCGGGGTGAGGCCCATGTCCACTGCTACCACATCACGGTGCATACCCACTTCGGCTTTTAAAAAATATTCCCTGAGACTGCACACTTCGCGGTTGTGGAGGGTCTTTGCATTTAAAAAGCCTCGACCCCCGCACTTCCGCGGTATGTACAGTCTCATCACCGATGATCGTGGGTGATGCATCCGGTTTGCGGTCAGCAGTGTACGGACCCTCCTATCCAGGGCGTCGAGTTCGGTCTGAGTCCATTTGAGTACGCCGAAACAGTACATCAATACTGGCATGACCCAACCGTTGAACGCGCGAACCTTGTTTCCGCCTGAAAGAAGACTAATTAATACCTTCCTCAGGCGACCAAAGAATCGCTCCTTCAGCGATTGCTTCATGTCAGCAACATTGATGCCTAACGTTTCCGACATACCCAAATACTTATAGCTTTCGGATGAGGAGAGAGATCTAAGGTGTATGGAATCCGAAAGTTGAATTCCTTCGGATTCCATAATCTCACCTTGCTTTACATGCATGACTGCACATTTGTCCACACCAAATTCCATCCTGATGGCGCTACTGAAAGTTTCAGTTACCTTCAGTAGTTTCATCAGTTGCAATTTGTTGGGGGCAAAGAGTTTCAAGTCATCCATGTAGAGGAGGTGAGATATGAGCTGACCACCTCTCCTCAACCGATAACCTAGACCTGAATCCTCCAGTAGTGTACTTAGAGGATTCAGGGCTAAGCAGAACCAAAGTGGACTCAAACTGTCGCCCTGAAATATTCCCCGTTTAATCCATACAGGCTCATCATTCCCCTGGATCTGTCGACACCCTGGATAGCGAAGAACCGTCCTCCATTGCCTCATACACGACCCAAGGAAGGTGCGTAGAGTTGTATCTATCTTGTATAACTCCAGCACCCTCATGAGCCACGTATGTGGCACTGAGTCGTAGGCTTTCTTATAATCAATCCAGCATGTCGACAAATCCTTGCAGGATCGACGAACCTGTTGGCTAATGGCCATATCGATGAGGAGTAGCTCCTTAGTACCACGGGATCCGTTCCTACATCCATTTTGAAAGGCTGACATAATCGAGTTATTATCAATGTGCGTGTTAATTTTCGCTCTCAGAATGGATGTAAGAAGTTTATAGATCGTTGATAAACACGTAATCGGTCTATAATTCTTGGGATCCGTGGAACTACCGGACTTATGGAGCAGATGAGTAACACCTGTTGTTAGAAACTGCGGAAGCGACCCGGACTCTAAGGATGCTTGGAACTGAAATGCCAGGCAGGTGTGTGAACTAATTAGCCATTTCAACCAAAAGTTGTGCAATCCGTCCGGTCCCGGTGATTTCCAATTCGGTAACGGACGGACTGCTTTGGTGACGTCTAAAGGCGTAATCAGTACCGCTTCCATTTCTGGTACAGTTTCACACACCTGCTCGACATCCCGTATCCAGTCAGCCTCAACGTGACAGACGGGCACTGACCAGATGTTGCGCCAGAATGTAATCGTGGCGGCATCATCCGGGCGGCACTCATCTGTCACATTTTGTTCAGGTCGCTCCCAAGCTCTATATACCCATCTCTCATCGCTCTGGAACATGCGATTCTGTGTGTACCGATCAACCCGCCGCTTATACCGCCGAATACGGCTCGCCCATGCACAAACTTTCTGCTTCAGGAAGTCGATGCGCTCTGTGACACGGGACATGTATTCCTGAGGGCTGATTTCAGTCCCCGAGAATGCCCGCCTCACAAAGCGCATCACTCGTGGTCGTGTATTGCCCTCCCTGAAGCAGTATAGTTTGCCGATGAGTACCCTGGCCTCATCGATACGACGCTCGATCCTGCACTGCCAGGCTGGTACGGCAGGTTTTTGTCGAGTAGCCCCATCACAGTTTGGGAACTTGACGTTCGCTAAACGACATGCCGCAACAGCCGCGCAATACAGGATCGAATGTGTATCAACGAGATTCTCGCTGCTCTCAAACACATTCTTAAGATGCGAGTCCAGGGCACACACCAGCGCCCTATTTTTTTTGTGCATAGGCAGGCGTGGTAATCGAGGTCTAATTTCGGTCGGAGTGGATCTGTACTCACGGAATGCATCCTCCAGTGCGCTCCTCAATCGGGCGTTGCACTGGCTACTTACTGAAGCAACCCTATCATCTTCCAGTTCTACACCATGATTAGACCGCGGCTGTATTTCATCAATGGTCGATGCTTGTACCGCGGTTTGTGCCGGTCTCGAGGCGATATGGTTGCTCAGTTCTGAGCGCAGCCTATCAAGTGCAGCATCCTCCAACCTATGGCTGCGTTGGATGACCCGCACCTGATCCGACAGTCGTTGGGCCGAGACGTTGACGGTTGGTTCAAGTTCCTGAAACAGAGACAGCATCCTATCACGGTACGCAGTGAGGTTAGTTCCCCCCTCTGTAGACCTGTAATATGCGCGCATGACGTTCGCGTTCATAGACTGAGTCCATTTCATGCGCTGCACACAACCACCGGCAGCGGGGACCCGGCTCGGGGCCGGATGGCCCCTAAGTCCCAAGCTCTTCGGTGGCCGGCCTCTCCCCTGCCGACGTACAGGTGTTGGCGACGTCGGCGGAGAGAAATACTCGTCGCTCGAGCTCGACGCAACTACCGCTGCCGGTGTCGTCACAGCGCTCACGGTGGAGCTGGATACCGGCGGCGGCGAGGCGGAGCTGAGCGAAGAGTCCGGAGGTGATGGGCGTGCTCGTCTCGTAGCAGATCTCGTCAACATACTTTAATATTCATTAGTATTTTTTAGTTGTTGTTTGTTTTATCGGAGGTGGCATGACAGATGTCACCTCCGAATCGGTAGTTTTTGCTGGAAATATTTGAAATACTCGTTCATTTTACTTATTTTTTTAATATTTTAGTATTTATTTGGATTTTGCGATTGTCCGTATTCATATAAAATATATAAACTGTGTCTAAAACTAATAAAACTGTGAGAAAATTACTATGAATAAAAATTTTGTGACTTGTTGACGTTGGTGTTGCCTGCTATTATTATTATTATTTCCTTTATTCCATTATATACATATAAATTACATTTTTAAATATTAGAATATAAAAAATATAAAAACATTTAAAAATATAAAAAATAGTAACCCACCGGTATCGGGAACAGGGTCCAAGCTACCGGCGGTCAGGGCTCCAGAGAGAGGAACCTCCTAACAATGCGAGCCGTGTCAAGAAGTACCGCTTTCTGAATCAAGCCCTTGATCCAGCTGCCCAACGAGAGCCTCCTCAGGTGTTGGTCGAGGCTCTTGGCTATTAAGCCATTGGCTGTTACGACTATCGGCACAATGATCGCTGAGTCCACATCCCACATGTCGACAACCTCGCGAGCCAAGTCAAGATACTTGATTTGTTTATCTTTCTCGGCTTTCACGAGGTTCCCATCATGCGGGACCGTTATGTCAACAATCATTGCGCGCCGCTCTAATCGATCCACCACCACTATATCAGGCTTATTGGCAACAATAGTCCTGTCAGTGATGATGGATCGATCCCAGTACAATGTGATATGTCCATTTTCGAGAACTGGGTCGGGCACATACCTGTAGTACGGCACTTCCGATTCTACAAGGCTGTATTTCAGAGCAAGTTGCTGATGGATAATCCTGGCTACAAGGTTGTGTCTATGCAAGTACTCTTCGTTAGCTAGACGAGAACATCCGGAGATAATATGTCTGATGGACTCACCCGGACGATGGCATGCCCGACACACGTCAACCGTCCCGTCCTTCATAATATGTCTCCGGTAGTTATTCGTTAAGATAACTTCGTCCATAATTGCACAGACAAAACCTTCGGTTTCTCCAAAGAGGTCACCGAAACGCAGCCAGGCTACGGACGCTAGTTGGTCTACATCGGGCCCATGTAGAGCCCGAAAAAAGCGTCCGTGAAGCTCCTTACTCTGCCATACTTCCATGCGATCATTAGTGTCAAGCACTACTGGTTTGCGCCAGTTCTCTTTAGCTAAGGAGAGCGGGGTGAGGCCCTTGTCCACTGTGACCACATCTCGATGCATCCCCACGTCGGCTTCTAAGAAATATTCCCTGAGACTGCATATCTCGCGATTGTGGAGGGTCTTAGCATTTAAAAAGCCTCGACCTCCACACTTTCGCGGGATATACAGTCTCATTACCGATGATCGTGGGTGATGCATTCGATTTGCAGTCAGCAGTGTACGGACCTTCCTATCCAGGGCGTCGAGTTCGGTCTGAGTCCATTTGAGTATGCCGAAAGAGTACATCAAAACCGGCATGACCCAACCGTTAAAGGCGCGCACCTTGTTTCCACCTGATAAAAGACTATTAAATACTTTTTTCAGACGGCCAAAGAAGCGTTCCTTTAACGACTGCTTCATGTCAGTACCACTGATGCCCAACGCTTCCGACATACCCAAATACTTATAGGTTTCGGATGCGGAGAGGGCTCTAAGGTTTATGGAATCCGAGAGTTGGGTTCTGACGGATTCCACAATCTCCCCTCGCTTTACATGCATGACCGCACATTTGTCCACACCAAATTCCATCCTGATGGCGCTACTGAAAGTTTCAGTTACTTTCAGTAGCTCCATCAGTTGCAAATTGTTGGGGGCAAAGAGTTTTAGGTCATCCATGTAGAGGAGGTGAGATATAACCTGACCACCTCTCCTCAGCCGATTATTATTAATGTGTTTGTCCTATTACTTAATTAACCATTGAGCAATTAAAGGTCTCTATGATAGACCTTCCAACTTCTGAATCAACCACTAACCAAACCAACTAAAGCACGACACATTGCCGTATTCGGTTTTAGAACCCTATCTGCTCGTTTCTACAATTAATAATAGTTACGTATAGTCAACGTCGTAATTGCTTTATCACTTTTGACAACAATTTCCACTAAAGTTGAAACTACTGACGTGCCAGCGACGTTTAACCTTAGGGTGATAAAGCAGTAATGAGGTCAAATATACTTCTAAATCTTCTAGGGCAATGCTTGTAATTGATTTTCTGTTCCTAACTAATTTTTTAAATGCGAAAGTAAGTTGTCTTATTAGCGTGACAGCGTAACAAACAAACTTACAAACTTACTTTCGCATAGGTACTCATAATATTAGTTGAATTAGGTGCCTATCAGAAAATTAAGTTCTTCGCAAATAGTTTGACAGTTCCAATGAGTGATAACATAAGGTAACTTAAGCATTCTAAGGCCTGGATTAGTGTAGATAAAATACACATAAAACGTTGATAAAAAGCTCATTGAAGACAACATCCTAAATTCAAGTATACCAATCAGCAGTTCTGTACCCAATTAGGTCTCGAGGCAGCCACATTATTGCCTTCATCACATAAAACATTTGTTTACACTTTATTCGTCTCGCTCTACATTACAGTCGAGTGGGTGAGCAGTAACATTACTCCAATATGTTTCTCTTTACTGATATAAAAAATAATCAGTGTCCTGAAAAACTTTATTTTATAACCGACTTCAAAAAAAGGAGGACGTTATGCGTTCGGCAGATATTTTTTCAATATAATATTTATTTATTTAGTCAAGTACATAATGTATAGAAGCGGGATTTAATGCCTGGGGCAATTTCAACCAGCCAACGTTCTAATGTATTATATTATTAGAATCATCTCCTCAAGCCCTTTATTTTGATACCCCATATGGTCCTAGACTCCAATTGCGTAACACACTTTCAATCGCAATCCGAAAGATTTTAAAGGAAATTCCTAATTCATGGCTTCAAATATTTTGAAAATTCGTCTGCTCGACAACGGACTTAACGCAATGAATGTTGTTGTACTGCCAAAATAAAAGGCATTGCCATTGTAAATGTGTTATTACCCGGCTGGTTTAAATCCCACCATTTTGATTATATAATGGAAACAAAACCTACACTATATCCATCGCACGACTGTGTTAAAATCCGTCCAGCTTTAGGATGCTTCGACGGCGATGACGGTATAAATAATCCCATATGCAAAAATACAAAGATACTTAAATACCCGAGGAAAACTTAACCCTGTCTTTACTGTCGTGCTGTCGGGTAAAAAGACCAAATATTTTGATACTTACTAAGCTCATTGAAGACAGCACCCTAAATCCAAGTATACCAATCAGCGGTCTTGTACCTAATTAGGTCTCGAGGCAGCCACATTAGTGCTTTCATCACATAAAACATTCGTTTACACTTTATTCGTGTCGCTCCACATTACAGTCGAGTGGGTAACATTACTCCAATTTCTTTCTCTTCCCTGATATAAAAATTAATCAGTGTCCTGAATAACGTGCTTTTCCTGGATGTCTTTTTAATGGTTTCATACCTAAATGCCAAAAATTGAACCCTTTACAAAAATTCCAGGCCAAGCATGTGGTTGGTACCGATATCCCATATTTAAAAGATGATGGTGTCTCTAAGTGAGTTTTTTTATTCAAGTTAATAATTTGTGAGATATGGGATAAGTTCGGTTCCAACCCCAGAAATAACTTTGTTTTCATAGTATTTTCGAGAAATACTATGAAATACAAACATATTTTTGCGGTCGATCAAATTTAGACTGTGCATGCGTAAATATTTGTCATAACTACAGAACGCTTGACTGGCATTTGGCCGGTTTTTTTTTTATATCATAATATTTACTAAGGGCGCTTTAGTGAGTTTTCTTGAGATATTTAAACAGATCTGGAGCACTCTGCATAGCCATAGTCTCAGTGACAACCTTGCGAACTGGCTTATCTGTTTGCCATGCCATCAATCTAGTTTAAAATAGGCCAGTGTTATAAAAGACTTACTTAGTTCCTCTTTAAAAAAAAAGTAATTGTTGTATTTTGCTCTGAACTACTTTAAATATATTTTTATTAACATATTCTCTTCTTTAGTATCTACCCTTATTTCAGTCTGCTAAAAGATAAAATGGCTAGTTGAGTCAGAGTAACGTAGTTAAAAATGCGTATGCGCAGGGCGTTCTTTCATCATTCAACATGTACGTAATTTCATAATCCATCTGTCATAGTATTTAGATCACAAGTACTGCATCTTTTTACGTTACGTCATAGCGAGCTAGAAATAGTGCCGTTAACCGACTGCGCGGAGTTGTGTAAGACTCTGCATCATAACATTGCATCCGGTGCGTTTGAGCAGCCTTGTAACGTCGTAAACGGTGACGCCATTGACTATGGGTCGTTGGACTTTCAGGGTAACTGTTTGCTTGGATTTTGGAAAAAAATCCTTTGGAAATAATTATATCGGTTTGGTAGGTAGGAGTGGAGTAGAAACCACAGAAAATAGAAGTTTTCATCTGGGTCTTCTACTATGAGTGCAAGATACAAATTATTATAAAGATACAAATACAGCGTGTATCTATCAGAAAGTTGTGGTCATATTTAAGAGCGTGGTACTGATCATAAAACTGAATAACTTTCTCCAAGGGGCCAACATCGTAATCGCAATAAAATAATCAGCCGTTCAACATTTGGGTCGAGTAGGTATCGTATGTATGGGATAGTTAATAATGTTTTCATGATTACGATGTTGCTGCCATGTAGAAAGTTGCTAAAACACCTTAAATATGACCACACATATCTAACACACGCCGCAGGTATATGTCTTTAGTGGTTTATAAAAATATAATAAATTTATGTTAATCTTGAGTAAACATAAATCGTTAGCCACCTCTTTTTTTGTTATTTTAAGTCTAGCTTAAGCTAGGTTCAAAGAAATAAGTGCTATTACGATGATATATTCATTGTTATTACTCTATTTTTGCTAAAATATTCATTGAATTACACATCTTTTAGTCAAAATCCATTCTACAAAACATGTACGACCCACTAAAGTACACATCAAGACATTGATGCAAAAGTTATGATATAACGAGTTGGCGATATTCCACCGCTAAGATAAATTGGTGGATAACTAAAATAATTCCAAATGTAAAATTAGATTAGTACTTATAAATTCTTTTAAGTTTATTTTGTTTGAAGTAATTTGAAAGTATGATAATGGATTTTAATTCGTGGAAAATTTTATTAGGAAGGGTTTCCATGATTTTGGCTAGTCATATTAATACATAATAGGTAGGTACACTTTCTAGGACATGGCGTTCCATGTAAGCTTGCTTTAGTGTTTGTGTTTTTGTGCCGAATAAAGTTCCAACATCCTGTGTGTTGGAACTACTTTATGCATATTCATACATAGTTGCTACGTATACTATATAATATTATAAAAAGGTTCGTTTGTATGTAGGGGGTAATGTTCGAAACTACGCATCCGATTTCAAAAATTCTTTCACTGATTAAACAGCCTATATCGTTCTCACTGCCTTCTCTGTGAGAGGGACTAGGCCGTAATACACCACGCGGGCCCAGTGCGGGTTCAATTTTTGGTTCTAGGTCATGCCGGTTTCCTCACAATGTTTTCCTTCACTGTTTTGAGAGCAATTTACACAAAGTAAAGCACCCGTCAGTGTCGAACCTACGACCTACAACTCGGTAAGTCGTGGCCTTTACCACTGGGCGTCCACTGCCCCATAAGATAATTATTATGTTTTAAGATAAAACACGCTGACGAAGCTGCTGGCAGAAGTTTGATAAATACATTCAGCAAACTGTGCAGAGTATCGTCAAGTCCACTTTGTCTTGTATTGTTTTTGTTTATGAATGTAATAGATATTAGGTAGGTACCTAGGTACGTATATCTTTTTTTTATCTTTATTAGTTTATAGAGGGTTTGATCAGTATGAACATGTCACCCTCATAGGGGCATTCTATGTCTATCTACGCTTAATACCTAAATTTACAATTTTACGTATATCTTGCAGAGCAGTGTTTTTTACATTTTTACGATCGGCGTAAATGTCATCTCGGAGTCGGTAGTCACAACAGTGTTTTAGGTTTTACTGGTTTTTAATGAACCTTAACATTACGGAATGAGTTTAACGATGCTGCTTCGTTTAAAAAGAACTAGATAACGACAAAATAAAATAATCACAATAATTTTATTAATTAATAAAATGCAGTAATTATTGCTTGCAAACACTTTATTACGACTTGAACGAAATAATAAAACGGGCATAAAACATTTATTTTTATAATAAATTAATGTAAATTGCTTATTTTTCATAAACCTCCAACCATAGCTACAAGTAGAGCGTCCGAGAAATAGACAATATATCATTCGAATTAACTTTTTAAGAACTCGAACAAATGAGGCACAGATTCCTCCGATATGATCCGGGTGACATATTCATGCATTAGTTTCCTCGAATAAGGTTACCTACTTCGTTTTACCGCCATTTCTTCCAAGAATCGAGTTCAACCATTAGGAATACACAAGTAACAAATGTTCCGAATGATTATCTCAATAATCTCTTCAGAATAAAGAATGACTTGTAAAAATAAACCTACGATTTATAGATACGTAAAAGTAATAAAAATGAAGAGAAAAAAAAAACTGTTTCTCTTGAATTTCTGCCATGAAGTTCTCTTGTAATATTTGTGTGTCGTTGAACAAGATGTTGAAAGAAGTATTCTTGTCAGTCTTATCTGTTTAAACATTTAATAGCATTTAATCTAGTATTTTATGTAAGCGGCTATCAACTGTGTGGGCAACAGTTTTGTGATCATTTGTCTGAATCAGGAGAGATGCGTGATTTCCTCTGACTTCAACTGTCGGCTTTTCAACTCGTTTCCTAAGCTTGGTGAATTCGGCAAATTTCTTTCCTCATTTATTAATTGATACATTCCGTATATTCGTAGCCATCACATAAATATTATTCTATAACTACAGTAGTGTCAAATTATTGAGTAATTAACTAATACAACAGGCTCATATATCCATAGCGATTTTTTGCAATCGACGTCTTCTCAGTTCGTCAGTCGCAACCACATCTATCGTCGAAGCCGAATAACTTGGCTATTGGTTTATATGTATGCCTTGTGCCTCGAATGCACATGCTAGTGGCACGGATTATTGAGATGATGATTCCTGATCTTAGCCAATCTCTATAGCCTTAGCGGTCAATGTGCACATCAAGGGCTCTCGTTATTTGTCTGGCGACATCTCAACATAATTCAATTTTACCATTGAGTAGTCAATATTATCTGTTTATGATGGTACAAGCCGTTAGGTCGTGGGTTCAAACCCAAGCAGGCACTTTACTTTGTGTAAATTATTTCATCACCACTGCTCTCAAAACGGTGAAGGAAAACATCGTGAGGAAACCGGCATATCCTAGAACCAAAAATTCGAAGGCATGTGACTTCCGTCAACCCGCACTGGGCCCGCGTGGTAGATGGCATGGCCCACTCCCTCTCACAGAGAGGTGGCCTGTGTCCCAGCAGTGGGAACATTATAGGCTAATTAGGATTATGTTATTATGGTACAAGCCGTCAGCCTGATGGTATTTCCCATCGCCAAAAATGACTCAAACTCAACTCAAACTCAATGCATTTATTTCAAATAAACCAATTACAGGCAGTTTTGAACTGTCAAGGGGTCTATAGCAATGAAGCTAGTTACCCATTCCAAAGCGTAGTAGGTAGGTACCTATGGAGAAGAACGGGCAAGAAACTCCATGGACACTCTTTTAAATCAAAATATGGTTACAAAATATTGGTTACATCGTTCATGTTGAAATTATTCATGTGAGAACGATGCAGAACGTTACTACACTAACTTCTATACAAACTTTCGTCCCTTATTTAACCACTTTAGGGGAAGAATTTTCAAAAATCCTTGATTTGTGCTCATTTATGTTACAAAATAACTCTTGTGCAAAATTTCAAGCTTCTAAACCCAGCGGCTTAGGCTGTGCAATGTCTGTCAATGAGTGAAAAAAATATATATATTATGTAGATGTTTAAGGTCAACGACCATTCAGGTTGAGGATAATGAAAAAACCGTCACTTCACTGCCACTCAAACTAGCAGACAACATTCAATACCCCTGTGTCACGGTACAGTAACAATTTAGGCATAAACATTCACATTTTAGATAAAGACTTTGAATCTGGACTGTGCTAACGAACCACAGGGCAATGCTCGAGTGACGTCATCATCATATGAGATTGACAGGCGAAAAGCTTCCGGGAAAAGTTCAGCTGATATTTTCTTCTATTTTTATCTTTAATTTTCTTTCTTTGTTTAATTTTATGGCTTCATACTTCTGTGATATTTGAGACAATAATTTAGGTTGATTGGTGTCTAGATTGATCTAATGAAAGGCGTGATGGGAAAATAACGATGAAATTAAGACCTAATTTCTGGTGGTGGGCGAAACCTAATTAATGTATAGTATAGTCCTTCAGACCGTATTTCGGCCATGGCGGCCAATCTCAACGGAAACTAGCCTTCGGCGCGGGAGATATTATAGTGCACAAGTATGTGCGCAGACACAGGTGCACTCACTCTTCCCTCTCTTTCATAGTCCGATGGGACGTAATTAATGTATACCATGCTGACGTTTAAATACGTTGGGGAAGGTACCTACCTACTTGAGCAAGACTTTAGGCCATTTTATTCTCATCAGCCTACCCGGAGCCTATCGATCTCTGGGCTAGCTGTCTTACAAAACAATAACAAATCATGATTTCAATGTCACAAAAGATACTTCAAACGTGTCATTTTGATGATCATTTTGTTTGACAACATTTAATGGACCACTTAGGTACATGATTCAATTTGATTATTTCATCCAAATGTAGAGGAATAGGTAAAACACGTACCACCACCATCATTTGTGTGTGTGGGTGTGTGTGTGTGTGTGTGTCCATGTGTACCATTAGTGACCTTTTAGACGGGTAATAGTTTAGAGGACAGACGAATGTATGACGTGGGTAATGGTTATCGTTCTTTGAAGCGATACATAAGGAAGGCACATGTGTCTTCTGGCTATTACATTAATTTATTGAAAGGCCACGTTATAAATAGTTCAAAAGGAGTGGTACTAACTCGTGCCTATGTCAACCGTCGTTCCAGGTGCCGCCCTTCTGAGAATACATCTCGTTTTGAATTTATTGTTCCGTGTGGGTTGCCTGTGCTAGACGAACCTAAATATAACTTATATTCCTACGGGTGGAAAAGCTTATGTTCCAGATGACACGGAAAGAAATAAGTTTTAACACCTTTTTATGACGTCATTTGACACTAATTGCAGATCCTAGAATAATTTTATGTCGTCTTAGAACACAGTTTACAGACCCTAAAATAAGTTTTAATTATATTTCCAAGTGACACTACTCTTACATGTCTTATAGGTAACATAACTGAATCTGCCTCAATGAATCCATCAAATATTTTCCCCGCAATAAATCTGAATTTCTTACAGAATTAAATTGTCTGTGGTCTTTTCTTTTACACCTTATTTAATTCTCAGCACTCAATGTGTCTTATCCTGTTTCCAGATGGCTGGTCCGGGTGATAGAGGACGTGCAGGGCGGCGAGATGCGCACGCGCCAAGGGTACGTGCCCGCGGAGGTGTTGAAGGAGAAGCAGACCGCAGAGAGGGACCAGGATGCTATGGCTGCGAGACGACAGTGAGTAGACCGCTTTACTTTATCATACAAATAAATCATTGTAAATTTTAAGTAAGAAGATTGCGGACATCGACTTGTCGATATGAATTGGCTTAAAACGTAATCAATCAAATTCAAAATATTTTTGTTCACCTACATGGGCACTTATGAAACGTCAAAAGCTAGTTGCACTGTTCCAAATGGTCATTTCCTATGGAGAAGTGGCGGCAAGAAACCATTGATCGGTCACATCCAGCAGCCATGCAATGCACAATTTAAAAGGATGATCACAAACTCTTTACACCTGACGCAGAGTTAGTGAATATTTTACATACAGATCTTTCATCTTTATAGGGCAAGGGTCTTCTGCATTATGCTTGTTGTCTCAGCTCATTAAATCCTGCTAGGATTTTCTGAAACCAGCCAACATTAAATCTTAAGGCTGACCTACTTATCAGATACTTGATCAGACTTCCAGAAACCCGAAGCTAATTCCAAACATAATTAGCACTAAGCCCGCCTTTGTACAGTATATTTTTACTTGTGCATATTTTTTTAATAAATAAATTAGCTTAATAAGAAAGCTTTCAGCTCTCAGTTTACATTTCAAGTCATGCGCAGATCGTGACTTAATTTCGTAAAGTTTTCCGAAAATGTTTTCAATTGACGTAAGCACGACACCAAACATTTGTTCAACATGTTCATCATCAAAGGGAACCTGGACGTTTGAAAGGAGACCCACATTGGGTTTTATTGTCACTTTACTCACTGCATGAAACTGGATCGTCGACTTTCATGCCAATGTGTAAAGATTTTTATCGATGTTCTTAAGTCGTTGACCAGTGTGTCACTGTAAATCTTTGTGTTTATGATCGTTAGTATTTGGAGCACATTTGTTTTATTTTCATTTTACTACGTCTTAGTTAATTATCAACTATATTAATTAATTATTCCATGGTTGACCGTCATTGATGACCATTGCTTGTGCACCTTTGCTTCGTGCAAAAGGCTGATGATGTCTCTCTGTGTCATCACACACAAATAATAACTCCAACGTACACATTTCTTCCTGCTGAACAATATTCTAATATAATCAACCTTGTCGTCTCTTCTATTATTACTTATAGGTCAGTTTCACGGAAATTCCCCTTTTCATAGACCTTGCACTTGAGAAAAGCATATTTATAATATTAACAGCTGTAAAATGTCACTAAAGAAATTCACACCTGTGACATTGTTGCAATCTATTTTTGTGCCAGACTAGTAATAAGCAAGAACGTGAATGTCGTATCATTGAAAATGTTGAAAGTGTAATTGGATTTCGTTGCCTATTGTTTTTAGGAAATAGCATTCTCTGTCTTTGTAAAGGACATACTCAATAATTATACGGCAACAGCAAGTGCCCTGTTACCTCCTCAATGCCCAGTGGGACTAACGCCAACACACAAAGTAAACGTGACGTAATTTCGAATAATTATAAAATTGAAGAACTCGTTTTGCACATAATTTTATACCAAAATGCTATAATAATAATAATAAAGTCTTTATTGATAGTAACCATGAGACTCATACAATGTTAGTAACAATAAAATAAACTTAACAACTATGTTAGTGATACAGTTACAACAACAATTACACAAACATACACAACAAAATAATCACTGCTTCAGCATTCCAGCTGAGATACTGGAGTAACGACTTAAAATACTGCAGTCCAACCTGTCAGCAATAACTCCCAGGATGCTGTTGGAACTGGCTCGCACCCTGCGCACCAAGGATGCGCATCTTTTACGCATTAATGCATAAAAGCAATCAACACGCGATTCTGCAAACATCCCTGATGCGCTACAGAAGCGAGGCAGCCCCATCACCACTATGAAAGCATTATTATACTGCACGCGAAGGGCACTGTACGATCTCTGCGTAAAATGTACCCACAGGCCACAGGAGTAAAAAGAAGAACAGGAGGCTCCAAAAAGTGTTTTTTTAACCTCCGTAGTAGCACGCTTAAACCTGTGGGCAATCATATTCGCTCTGACCGACGGCGCCCTCCGCTCTCTCCCAATATCGTCATCGTCCTTAAGGCTAGTGGTCAAAACATGCCCAAGGTACTTGAAAGAGTGCAGTCTCGATAACGGTACACCATTCATAAATACTGGAGGTACCGTTTCTGGACATTTTCCTAGTATGATAGTTGTATTTTCGATTCCATTATCGTTCGAATTTCCATTGTGTTTATGTCGCATGATCGTGCTTAAGACCTCTGCGGTGCTATTCTGTTAAAATCTTACCGTGAAACCACAAGCGAAGTGAGCTGTCATTTCACTTGATGCTAGAGATTGACACTATTGACAGCTCACCTTCACGGTGAGATTTTTACAGAATATGTCGGCTGATCCCTGTTCGTTACAAGTGAGATCCACAATATCAATGCTGTTACCACCCCTACCATTTTTCAATTTCATGGAGTAGAGAGAATATGACAGATTTATATATATCCTAGTCAAATATGCTTATTAATAACTCAAGTGGCACTTTCCACTGAAATGGCAGATAAAGATAAATTTATTGTTTACCTACCTGTGTAGGTACATTTGTTGTTCTTTTAAACACAACATTTTTATGCTCAACAGTGTACTCATATCGGATTTACAACAGTTTTAAAAGAAATTATAAATTAAGTACATACAAACATATTTTTTTTCCCACAAAACTCACGCAGATTATAAAATACATGATCAATTGACAGTTTTATATTACATAACGTAGGTACTTTTACTTTAATCATATTATTAATAATAGGTAAATTAATGCCATATTTATGGTTTTAACTTTTGTCATAATTTCCGGTGCCACTTTCTCCATATACACGTGTTTCTCATTATCCACTTAACTACCAGACTTACTTCTTGGCGAGAAGCTCGTGAAATCCTATTAAATGCTTGTTAAACATTCTGAGTGGTCGTGAAACTGTGACAAATCCTGTAGGTAATAACACTCAAAATGTTTATTGTTTTTGGATGGATTTCGATGTTAAATTGGTACTTAAGGCGCTGTAGATGTATTTAGAAATATGTGCATAGTTTTTCAGTGTCGAAAGTGGATTTTGGGTGGTGATGGAAAATAAATTGTAGTGTTAACTTTGATGATAACAAAATGCATAAATCAGCATTTTCAAAACGAATCAACCTAACTGTAACAAAAAAATATCTTTATTTATAAAAAAAAGCCATCAGCACGCTAAAGAAGAAGAATGTTTTCATAAGGACCGTACTAAATAAACCTTTTTAACGACTAAATCTGGTATACCATCCCTTATTATAATCTGGTTCATATAATACTCAATACTCAGTTCTTTATTGCATTCCATATTAGTATGTATTACATAGATAGTGTAACAAGTAAAAGATCAATATGGACCCTGTCGGGCACAGCAAAATTAGGAGAGAGGGA
Organism: Griposia aprilina; assembly: GCA_916610205.1. Taxonomy (NCBI): domain Eukaryota; kingdom Metazoa; phylum Arthropoda; class Insecta; order Lepidoptera; family Noctuidae; genus Griposia; species Griposia aprilina. The sequence goes on from OU744284.1 coordinate 26,533,182, forward strand.
GCAGCAATTCGAGTAATTAAATATTATTATAAATAATTAGATGAGTTTAATTGGGTGTATAATAATCAATATATGAACCATAACCAAAAAAAAATAAAGTTCCATTATTTTATTACTAACATTGTAAGCTCACAATTTTAGTAACAAATATGGATGTAATCTTAGGATGAATCTGAAATAAATTATTTATTATTATTATAATATGGTTACAACATTTGATTAAAATTAAGCCTCAGTTGATGATACACACATATTCTACAACACCAAAAATTTAATTAAAACGCATCTCTCATGATTCCATAAAAGAAACCACACAAATCATAATCCGCATCATTAGCATCCTTCATTCTTATCCAAACATTGTGACGCCAATCAAAACGTCGTCAAGATACACAAACGTAACAAAATATGAATGTATCCCGCGGATATGACCATGTTATCCAGGACGACGCATTAAGTTATCATCAGCAATATAATTTGGCGGGAGCTCAGTGCTTCCCTTCCGTGTCAAGAAACTGTCTTCGAAAGCTTCGCTCATCTTTTGTTTTTAGATGTAAGGATTATGTTTCATTGTTTCAAGGATTCCATATTTAGATGCTTTGGCTTTTGTGTTTGGCATTGGAATTATTGGAAATGTATTCATGAAAGGTTCGTTGGTTTTGCTTTTATGGACCTTATTTTTAGATTATTGGAAAGCGGTAGTCTGATTCATTTGAATGTCCATATGCTGGATTGTTTTTTTGTGGTGTCATCGACTTAACACGCATTTCACTTTAAAGCGAAAGAAGATATCTACATTTTATAAAGTTACATATGTTTATTTGTATTGTCTTGATATGTGACATTTTATCAATAAATTTTCTGACTCAGTCATTGTTTTCTTCATAAATATTTCACCGGTAGCAACTCTGTGATCACTTGGACTATTGCCGACCCCTAACATTCTTTAGGCGATATTTTTATCTGATTAACGGTATCTGTTCGTCGAACATACCTGAGATATGTAATCAATAAATATATATCGAATCCGAGCCAAATTCTCACTCTTTATTTAATCAATCCTTAGTAAAATGGATGCTCTCCATATTCATGAAATTATTTTTACTGTAAATTCATAAAATATTATAAACGTTCCAATGTTATACGAGTACAGTCTGTTAAATTGAGAAATAAAATCAGTTGATAGTTTTGGCACAAGTGTAGCAAACATACACAACACCACTTAGGCACCTATATATCTTGATTTGCTTTCCACAACGCCCTCAGGCATATAACCTTCTCTATTTTCATTAAAATAGAGAAGATGATATACCTGAGGGCTGCCAATTCTAGGTAACCTCATTAGGTTACCTAAAATTGGCAGGCATCTTTTCATGAATCAAAACCTTCATCATTTCGACCATGTGTCTATAATTATATATATTCATTGTACAAGTATGCCACAAAAGCTCTTAAATTTTATTCTTTCAAACATAACAGCTTTCAATACCCATCAGCTTTATTACAATTCATTTCTACACCTACTATTAGAAACAAAACCCACAAGTGCGCAGTAAACAGATCATATAACATCTCGTTGTGGAAATGCACGTCGGTAACAAGCAATATATCAGAAACTTGTCCAATTATTCCCACTTGTCTTACCGAAGCATCATGTCAGAACAATATTGTTAGTTGTTTAGTCAAAACTGCCAACAGCTTGTCCAGGTAGATTTGGCAGGATTTACGACCTGCATTTGGTTGAGTAGTTGTAAATGTAGTGATAAGTTGGCTGTTTATATTTAGAAATATTTTGTACCATATGGCTTTGATTTTCTGTTTGCAAGCATAGCCTGGCAAGAATGCACTTTTGTCCTCATGGACTTGATTGGTATTAAGGTACTTGATTCTGGCTGATATAGGGACGTAGATGTTCATTTGTTCGGATTTTTTACGTTCCATGTAATATTAATTCAGGATTTTAATTCAGATTTCTTACAGTTTTAATGGCAATCATGTTATTTGATTTAAATAGGCTTTTATTTTTATATAGATTCTTCTATATTTTGTGAATGTGAGAACGTTGTAGGCCTAACTTGTAGACTGTAGATTTGTAGACCTTTATATATTTTGTTGAGTACCTGTTACTTGTTGATAGGCCTACACTGTCCTCCCATACCTATCAACTCTGTAATTTAAAACATTGTAAAAGCCCCTTATTTTTAAAAGTGTAACCGTGGAGGTTCGTGGCTGCTCTTCTCCATAGGAAACAACCAATCGGAACCGTGCATCTAGCTTCTGACGTTTCAAAGTGCCCATGTAGGTTTATGTGAAATAAAATAATTTGATTTGATTTACTGATTCAAACAATCAGGCTCGGCATACTTTATGGATTCCGTGTTGGTTCTGCATTTTCATCCCCGTTTGTACTTAGTTTTGTAAACACTTTTAAGGAAGAAAACAGGATTAGTCAACAAAAAGCGTCCGTACCTTGACATCCAGAAAATCACGACCTTCCAATCCTCGTGTTACCTCACTATTCACCATTATAAATGCTCCCACGCTCTCACCTCTTGGCAACTTTACCGCGCGCTCTCCCGCTGACTCAGGAGCTAGGAAAACACTCTCTAATTTATTATAATGTTTATCATCTGAACCCTCACTGTGACGTCGTAATCACATGAGTGCTGATCGAAATATGTGTCTATTGATCTTGAAAGCTTTGGTTGTTTCATTAGAGGCACCTACAGGAAGATATAATTATTTACTTATATTTTGCTCAAATTTATTGACATTATTATATTCGTATGGATAACTTTGAAACTTTATCTAAAAGTGTCTCCTGCTCTTAAGTTAATTTCCTTATGATGTTTAAGTTAATTTGTCAAATCTAATGGTCACTAAACCCGTCGTCAAAACACTTAATTATACACATCTAATAAAATAACATCGTTTAGTAATTTACAGTTTCCGCCCGAAAACTTAATCCTCGAAGATATTATGAGTTCGTTATGATTATGAGCCATATCAAATGGAGAACTAGAATTTCATTGCTACAAATTACTTCCGAGAGACCGGTGGTGGTCCAGTATTAACGACCCCGACTCAGTTTTTTTTTTTTATCACCACTGCTCTTAAAACGGTGAAGGACTAGCATGCCCTAGAACCAAAAATCAAAGATCCCAAGCCGCATAGGGTCTGTCTGGTGGATTACATCCCGCACCCTCCCACAGAGAGGAGACATGAGTCTAAGCATGAATCTCGTACAGGAATAACCTTATCTACTTACAAGCAACAGATGCCGTTACCAAATGACAGTCTTAAAGAAAATGTTACATCAATCCTAACAAAGATCTTTATCTCTAGGGCCGTGGTACGCGAGCTGGTTGAAACAGAAGAGGAGTTCGGTCGCGACATGCAGCAGGTGGTCTCCCGGTACATGAAGCCCACCGACAAGGCGACCACACCCAAGGCTGTGTTCGACAACCGAGAGCTACTGTTCTCTAACTTCAGGCAGATCTGCGAGTTTCATAATACGTAAGTATTGATACGGTAATTTTAAAGTAACTCATAATTATTATTATGATTGTTAGAAGAAAGCAGGTACACAGCATCAAGTAAAATGCCAACATCCTACACCTACACACTACACAATCATACCCTACACTTACACACTACACACACGCCTTCATAAGCATAAAAAAAAACAATTTTGTATTGATTTTCTTTATAAAAATTATAATTCTGTTTTCCATCATTAACTGTTAAATTTTCCAAATTTCTTTATAATTATTTAAATTTTTGTTGCTTTGGAGAATCACTGACTCCTAAGTCACAGGAACTTAGACCTAGTTTGGGAGTCGGAGTATTAAAATATTGACCTTTGTATTAAGCCTTTTATGTTTTTGTCATAAGTATACTGTTAAAGGCTTTTGGTGAAATAAATAATTTATTTATTTATTTTTCATAGTTTTCTGGTTTGCTGCATAAGCCGACCAACATTATTCCAAAATGTCCCTTTAATGGAGTGGAGAGCTATGTTTGGTAGTGGCCTGTCATGAACCAGACAAAATGAGTGGAATCAGATTAATTTAAGTAGGTACATTTACAGTTCAAATGTAGAGCACGGCACTTTTTTACCCAAAGCTTATGCAAACTATACGGTTAATTAGGTACATTACATTATACGCTAGAAAGTTGGGAAACAAATATTCTAGTCTAAATAGTTTCTTATTATTTGTTTATGATATTATTATCCAATTCTAACACTGTATTATGTTTCCAGGGTCCTGCTAGAAGGCATCAAATATTACGCCGGCGAACCGAAAATGCTCGGACGAGCACTATTGCGAATGGAGCGCGAATTCGACAAGCATGTTTGCTACTGCCGCGACGAGTCACGAGCACAGCATCTGCTGGCCAGCGACCCTGTGGTCAACAAGTATTTCCAGGTCAGAGAATTTCAATATTGTAGTTGTGGGCTCGTAAAAAATCCAGACATCGCAGACCAGTTTTGTTAAACGCTCTTTGAATTTAGTCGTTTTCTAAGAGTTCGATCAGGTTTAAGCTTATTGACTTTACTAGCGACACCTGTGTTTACTTAGTGATACTTGCAGGAAATCGCCAAATTATGCGCCATCTATCTTACACTTAAGATACTATGTTTACCCACAATCAGCGCCATCTATCATTCCGTTTTATAAGCAAGCCGGAAAATAGGCGCCATGTTGGATTTCCGTCTGGGTTATTTCGGAAAACATACATTAGAGGGCGGTTATAGTTTCATCAGATCGTCTACCAATCTAATAATATTTAAATTGATTCAGAACGTATTATCGTTACCTATTGACTTATCAATACCAAGTATCGATTCAAGATGGACGCAATGTCAACAAAGTAAACCGAACTATTTTCATTTCTCCAATGTTATCCGCTAATACGATCAGTTCCTAAATTATCTAAATTCCGACTCCTCCTAAACAATTGATCTGTCAGCCTCAGTGTTTGTCGGCGTGAGGATAGCCGGGCGCCGGCAGGCTCGAGAGTTAGGCAATCGGCCAAGAACTAGAATAGTTCGGATGCCACGTCGGGCCGCAGTATGAGAGCTGTCAATAGTTCGGATGCCACGTCGGGCCGCAGTATGAGAGCTGTCAATAGTTCGGATGCCACGTCGGGCCGCAGTATGAGAGCTGTCAATAGTTCGGATGCCACGTCGGGCCGCAGTATGAGAGCTGTCAATAGTTCGGATGCCACGTCGGGCCGCAGTATGAGAGCTGTCAATAGTTCGGATGCCACGTCGGGCCGCAGTATGAGAGCTGTCAATAGTTCGGATGCCACGTCGGGCCGCAGTATGAGAGCTGTCAATAGTTCGGATGCCACGTCGGGCCGCAGTATGAGAGCTGTCAATAGTTCGGATGCCACGTCGGGCCGCAGTATGAGAGCTGTCAATAGTTCGGATGCCACGTCGGGCCGCAGTATGAGAGCTGTCAATTCGTCCACTCATATCGAGGGCAATCACACTATTTCGCTTATAAACACGATAATATTAGAAGACTTTGGCTCGGAAAATGATAAATAGTTGGAATAAATCAGCTGACTACTTTGCGGTTGGTTGCGTAAGGTTTCCAAATAAACCTGCTTGAAATGTGGAAGTTTGGTTAATAGGAACAATTACTAATAATAATCTTTTATTTTTTCTGTTATTACTTAAAAAAGTAGTAACAATTGTGTGAAGTCCCTGACACTTGTGCTGGGTGGTTAACCTGTGTTACAAGAGCTAGTGCCCTCTCCCGGGAGGAAATACTATTGCAAACTTATGCAATAAGATTAACAAAGGAAATAAAATTAAAAAAAAAGACTAAAGTAATCAAAATAAAAATTTAATTGTACAAATGGTTAGAAGAAAGCCTGTAATGGTGATTGTTGTATTATGCGTGTGGGTGTGGGAGTGTGTGTGTGTGAGAGGGTGTGTGTGTTTGTGTTATGTGTAAATTGAATTGAATGTTCAGGAAAGGTTGATTGGGATTGCGAGTAAGGGTTACTCTGCCTCTCATAGGGTACAATTAGTGTTAAGAAAAAGTAATAACAATTTGCTCTGTTTCGTCGTAATTGAGGGACAGTAGCCATTGTTTAAGACTCAGCTTGACTTTATATAGGGTAAGTTGCTAACTACCAATTTCTTAGAACATTTTGTAATTTTATTAGCACGAATGGCCAGTGGATCACCTAGCTCGTCTTCTATGAGGTTTATTATTCGTCTTCAACTTTCGTATTGCCGTTAGTGTAGGGATACACTATTCTAAACCATCGTTGAACCTTTTGATATGGCCTATCGCGCACCATCCCGATCTCTGGGTTAATGCTGACAATTTTAGCAGTTCGCCTAAACTGCGTGTCAAAGGACCAATGCAAAAAATATGCATATTTGTAATGTGCATTTTGTTTGTGCTGAATAAACTATTTTTCTTTCTATACTTAATTCTTGTACAGATATCAAACTCAAACTATTTATTTCAATTAATCCATTTACAGGCACTTTTGAATTGTCAAGTAGTCGGTCAGCCAGAAATGTCCCCTGTGTGTGGAATGTGCCCTTTAAAGTGTCAGGCCATTGTAATTGGAAGCCCGCGCATGATGGGTAGGGTGCCGCTTAGCTCTCTTCCTCCTCTTATTTTTAATGGTACCATCATACCTATTACCCCTACGGTGAAAAATCTCGGTTTGCATCTAGACTCAACGCTTAGCTGGCAGCGCCAGGTTTCTAGTGTTAGTCAAAGGATCAACGGTACTCTGCGATCCCTGTATCGTTTGAGAAACTTTTTGCCCGCTAAGACGAAAACTATGCTTGTGCAGACTTTGATTTTCCCCATCATTGACTATGGTGACGTGTACTACTTTGACTTGAATGCGGTTTTGCTGGATAAGCTTGACAGACTACTCAACAATGGTATCCGATTCATATTCAACCTCAGGAAATATGACCATGTGTCGAGTTACAGGACTGAGCTCAAATGGATGTCCATCCGCCAAAGGAGAAGTTTGCGCACTTTGACCACACTTTTCTCGTTTCTCAACTCTCCCACCCCTCCCTCTTATCTTATGTCTCACTTTCAATATCTATGTTGTTCACACGTTAAGAATCTGCGTTCTTCCAACAAACTTCTCCTTCTCTGCCCTTCTTATACTTCTGATTTTATTCATTCTTCCTTTCATATTCAGTCCATTCTTCTCTGGAATGCGCTTCCTCTTGAAATCAGGACGGCTACCAGTCGGTATGCATTTAAGCGGAAATTGCGGATTTATTTTCAAAATAAATAGCGTAGAGTCATCTCAATTACCTCCTTCCCTTTTTGTGTATATATATAGTATATGTATAATGTAGATATATATTATAGTAAATATGTATGTATGTGTATTATAAGTTTATATTCTGTTTAGGTACTTGTATACCTATTTTATTTATAAATACTTATGTTATCTTTTTAATATTTTATTATTATTATTAGTAATGTCTGTTATATAGAGCACCTGCCATCTTATCTCTTCACCAACCTTGGTTGACTGGTAGAGAATGCCTAAGGCATTAAGTCCGCCTTTGTATACTATTGTGTGCGAGAAGTTTTAATAAATAAATAAATGTGAAGCTAGTTGCCCATTCCAAAACGTAGATCTCTATGGAGAAGAACGAGCAAAAAACTCCAAGGACACTCTTTTATATCAAAATAGTAGAATCTGCCAGATCCCTGTCAATCGTTACCTCAGTATTCACCCCATTTCTATCCATATCATCTTTCACAAAATCCATCCATTGCATCGTCTACGTAGACTTCCCTTTCTTTTATGGCTATCCACATTCATACTTATGTCATAACCCGAAATAACTGTTCTAAATGTCCATCGTGGAAAATGGAACCGAAAAGCGAAAAAACAAAAAAACGTTTAGGAACGTTATAAGCGGTGGAGGTGCGAAATGACAAGACTCAACAAACTACGTAACGATTACTTTCGTAAAATATGTTTTTAAAAACTTTAAAAATATTTTAAACTGTTAACATTTTGTGTTGTTTGAACCCAAAAGATTGGCAGTAAACTATATGACCTGATCAACAAAATAACTATACGAGTACAATATAGAGACGACAATAAATGAAAAGACTGGCATAGAAGTCTTTCGATGGGCGTTCAATGTATTCTCGGTATCGGCATGAAAAAAGATAAGTTAATTCATTTTTTCAATGTAATTCCCCATTACCTCAATGCATTTATTACATCTCGAAATTAACTTTTCAATACCGTGTAAAAAATAACATTCCTCTTTCTCTAAAAAATGCGCATTTATTGCCGCCTTGAGCTCTTCATTGTTACCCACGAAGGCCTTTTTTCAAATTAGGGAACAAATAATAATCACTTGGGGTTAGGTCCGGGCTATAGAGTGGGTAGTTAATTTCTTCGAAACTATAATCTCGCACAACAGCCTTGGAAACACGCGCCATGTGGACCGGGGCGTTGTCTTGATGAAGCAACACACCGGTGGTCAGTTTACCCCGTCTTTTTTCTTTAATTACTTCCCGTAAATTTCATAAAGTGGATGCGTAGGATGGTGCTTTTATATTTTCACGTTTTTTGTGTACTCAATCAGAAAAAAACTCTTTGAGTCCCAAAACACTGTGGCCATAATTATTTTTCCTGATGACGATGAGATGGACTCCTGCTTACTTTTGAGGTCAGAATGATGAACCCACGTTTCATCTCCAGTAACAATTCGATCGAAAATACTTGATGGAACTTCACCACAGAGATCTAAAAGTTCTCTACAGCACTCGATTCGCACTTGTTTTTGAGGCGCCGTGAGCATTCGCGGCAACCATCACACACTGACTTTTGAAAGGTAAAGAAGGTCATGAAGAATAGTGTTCACGGTACCAACGGCGAGGTGGGTCATCTCTGCTATCTATTTCATCTTTATTCGGGCATGTGCCAGTATAAGCTTTTCAACTTTTTCACTTTTTCTTCCGTAGAGGCAGTAACCGGGCCGCCCGAGCGAGCGTCGTCTTCAATAATCTCTCTGCCCTTTTAAACTCACTTGACCACTTTTGAACCGTAGATAACGAAGTTGCAGAATCTTGGTAAACAGCCACCACCTCTTCGTGAATAGTTTTTTGACTTTTGCCTTGTTTGGTAAGGAAATTAATAACAGTGCGGTGCTCGGTGTCGGTCAACATGGTCACGTTAGCCATTCCAGTCGTCGTTGACTAAGGATAACTAGCGAACTAATGATCACAACTACACTCTCTCAAAAATCTTAGAAAAAGTTATTAACATTAGATTGACAAAATTTCTTACAAAATTTGACATTCTAGCTAGTAACCAGTTTGGCTTCCGAAGTGGTAAAACCACTGATGACGCTGTATTGGAACTAACAGATACAATTGTTAATAATATTGATAATAAAAGAAAAACACTGGCTATCTTCTTAGATCTATCTAAAGCCTTCGACACTGTCTCTGTCCCCATAATACTCTCGAAGCTGGAAGATGCTGGTATACGCGGCAGTGCCCAGGATATCTTTAGAAGTTATCTGACAGGTCGTGGGCAGTACGTAAAAATTGATAATCACCTAAGCTGTAAGGAGATGGTAACCTTTGGGGTACCACAGGGCAGCGTGTTTGGGCCAAGCCTCTTCCTAATTTTTGTGAATGAGCTGTGTCACTTATATCTCCCTAACTGCAAAATACTAACTTACGCAGACGATACGGCTCTAATAATTCATGGCCGCGATTGGAAGGATACTTTTAAAAACGCCGAACTAGCCCTTAGTATTATCATGAAATGTTTAGCCACAAATCTTCTTACTTTGAATGTCAATAAAACTAAGTTCATCTGTTTTTCCTTAAATAAGTCAGGTCAACCCCTAACACCTATTGCCCTTCACGCTCACTCTTGTATAAACCCTAGTTTTGACTCGAACTGTGGCTGCCCTCAACTAGAAGGCTCCCAGACTACTAAATATCTTGGTGTTACAGTTGACTGTTACCTTAAATAGCATTAGCAAATTGGCTCTGTCGTGCCACGCCTGAGAAAACTTTTATATATTTTAAGAAACCTTAATCAGCATATATTATGCACTTGCTCAGTCAGTGTTAGGTTATTGTCTGACGGTCTGGGGTGGTGCGCACAGAACAACTATGTTGCGGATTGAAAGAGCTCAGAGAGCAGTTTTGAAGGTCCTTGCTAGGAAACCAATCCGCTTTCCTACGATATCACTTTACTCTCTCTGCCAGGTCCTGACGGCCAGACAGCTGTTCATTTCTCAAGCAGTACTCCGTAAGCATACCCAGCTGGATTATGAACCAGTTAAATCTAGCAGTAGACGCCGTTCTGATCGAGTTTGTGATGTAAAGCCTCGTACAACAGTTGCAACACGTCGCCATTTTACCTACATGAGCTCAAAAATATATAATAGAATAAATAAAAATATCTACATCTATTCTGTTACCAGAAATGAATGTAAGAAAAAACTCGACAATTTATTAAAATCACTTACTTATGATGCTACAGAAAAACTTGTGGAAATTTAACATCTCGGAAAACACACACACACCCTCACCTTCTCTTACTCAACATTAGGTACTCACACACAAAGCACTTATCTCAAAATGTATTAGTTTATAATTTTCATTTTTCTTTCTTTAAATATTTGTTAAAATACCTTGGTTAAGTATTAGTCTTGGAACAACCTACCCTCTCACTAGGAGCCGGGCGTTGCTAGCTGCGCCACAGTTTTAACTATTGCAGCTATCATCGTTTAACATTGTTTGTCTTTGAATGTATTTGTTTTTTGTTCCCAATAAACGATTATTATAACTATATGAAACTTTACCTTTATACCCTTGGATAATGTCATTAATTAATTAATTAGTCAAATTACCCTTATAACTAGTAAATCAGCCTCATACCGAGAATACATTGAACGCCCCTCGTATATAGGAGTATTTTAAGACAAACAAATAAAATCACAACATCGAATAAATAACTTATAAAAAATCAAACAAACTAAATACCTACTTACGAGTATTAATAATGGTCAACGACTGGGTTTTGCCGATCAGTTGGTTGATCGGCAAAACCCATAGTCGAGCTTTAGTGACTAAATTACTGGATATATTTGATTGAATTTTTTTACTCAGACTGGGAAAGTCACTAGATTTACGAAGTTTTGTATAAGCATAGGAACCTCAATTACCATCATTTCCGCTTAGATATTTTTCGTTCTCACATATCAAACTCAAATATCAAAGTCCCTCTACTGATTGAAAACAATTTAAACTTTTCAACAAATACATAATTTTAAATAAAATAAGCTTAATTCAGGCCAGTAAAGAATAATTTACGACAGCAGATGACACATTGGATATGAGGGAACGTATATCAAATGCCAAGAACTGACCCCGATGAAGACTATTACCTATTTACTGAAGGAGACGGAGCGTGATGTTTTAACAATTTTTTTTTTATAATATCGGACAGTTTTAGAAAAGTCCAAATATGATAAGAACTTTGTCGACTCATACTCCATTCAGGTCGCCATGACAACGCCCGCAAAAACGTCCTCCAAATGGTATTCTTAGTAGCAAGTGTGAGTGAATTTGGAGGTTTCTCGAATTTTTACCTCAGATATGAGTCCGGGATTTGTGTGACGTGTGCAGCGTTCCTTTCGGAACTCATGAAAGATTATGGGTGTAAGTGAGTCTGACTGACTGCGTGCTGGAGTAATCTGAAGGAAGTTCCAAAAATTTATTTATGTTAATTATTTTATTATTGTCGTGCATACAGGCAAATCCTTTTTTTGATAGTACTAAATGTAAGTAACCTTATATCGACGATAATGATAAAAAAACAATAAATGACTAGGTGGTTTAAAGGTATAACGGTTCCACAGGACGAGTAAATGATGGCTTCAATGTTTAAAAAAAATAAATTGACCATAACCAACCAACCAATTGACCATTGGTGTACTTACTTAGTACCAAAATCAACTTAACCTTTTTCTTCTTTTTCCAACCACAACATTTGTTTCTCATTCTTCAACCTCAGAAATACTGAACAATCTGAAATTACCACAATGTCCCAATCCGTCCTACAAATTACCCACAAGTCATACATTTTTAGGGTTATTACCAACAACTATGAAAATCGTACCGTTTAAAACAATATACTGTTTACGACGCTCGTTAAAGCAGACATGGCCAGTGTTGTTGTGCCAAATACGTAATTAGTGAGGTAAACTGCACTGTTTATAGAGGCTGGTGGATTTATGCCAAGTGTGGAACTGTGTTACCGTAGCTATGTCCTTCTTTGACTTTTTCTGGACGTTTTTAGAACGGTCTTGAGTTATGTAGGTATTTTTGATGGACTCTTTGACTAACATAAATTCGATTGAAATGGACACGTTTTATCAAGTAATGTTGGTATTTATAGAATCCATTTTTCACTAATTACAAATGAATGCATAAACATTGAGAATAAACGGAGAGCAGTGGTGGCCCAATCGTAACGGCCCCGACTTACGAGTCGTAGATCGTGGCTTCAAATCCAGGCAGGCGCTTTCCTTTATGTAAATAATTTTATCACCACTGCTCTCAAAACGGTGAAGAAAAACATCGTGAGGAAACCGGCAAGTCCTAGAACAAAAAAAAAATGAAAAAATGTGACATCTACCAACCCGCACTGGGCCCGCGTGATATATTACAGCCCACTCCCTCTCAAAGACACGAGACCTGTGTCCCAGCAGTGGGAACATTATAGGCTGATTAGGCTATATGCTATGAATAAACAGTGGTCCCATCTAAATGAATAGCGTCCTTCATTGCTTAAGCTTATTTGGATGAAGTATCCTCTCAAGGAATCGTCTACTCAACTGGCGCATCATCAGTTCATGGACAGTACGGTGAGCCGACTGCCTTATCAAGCTTTGTCAGTGATTCAGTGTTTGTTCCAGTCAATCTCGACAAGAATCCCAAATCCCTTTTAGAAAATTCTTGAGAGCGACTGTATCGGCCCACCTTAGTTTCAAGTCCACCACACCACAGCCCACGTCAAAATTTCTCTATAACCATCTATGGGCAAACGTTTCAATTGGCGGGCAGTATACTATCAGCTGACGTGTGTATTCTGCTGTCAACTCTTCCAATAAGTACTCTAACATGAACAGGATATGAGGGGGTGGCAAATACGTCACAATATATTTCTCCATTCCATTACTCTTATTTAATAGGGCACTCACAGTTAAATCAATACCACCATTTAATAGCTCCTAGCCGAAACATTTCAAATGCCCCACCTATGACTATTAAGTCAAAATAAGCAGCTTCGATATAAAATCCTACGCATCTCATATTCGTCATGATTGAGTCAAACCCAGAAATAATGTAACAGCGGTATTTATTCTCATGTGTCTGTGCTTCCTTTGTGCGATTTTTATGCCAGCCATAGTCATCAGTTACAGATGACGTATGATTCCCGGTTACTAATAGCACCAATTGGTTTTAAAAACAGATGATGCAAGATTCGATTAGAAAATTTCAAAAAGAAAATTGGTATCATCATCAATATCTGCTTCTTTATTTGTTCTAATGTTCAAGCAAAGTTCAATAAATTTTTGGGACTAAATTATGCCTTAAGTCATGCTGATGATCTAACCAAATAGTTAATAATATATATTTTTTAACTATTTTTTATAATATTCAAGTTCAGTTTCTTTCGATGGTAATTAAATTGAATGGATTCCGTTATGGACACGACATAAATTCAAGTCATTAAAGTTTAACCGACTTCTTACAGAACTATGACCAGCTGACCTTTTAAACAACAACTAATCCACAAGGTGTAGTGATGACACGAATGCATGACAATATCCAACTGGACAATTGGACATTCTTTGATTTCATTACCTGTGTTTCAGTTAGCCGAAAGTTGAAGTCTAGCCAAAGTAGACCACAGTTTTAATACTGACAGCGTCCAGAAGTCAGCTATCAATAATTCAGACATATTTAAGCACGTGATTATTCATAGTTTCTAATTCAGTGCACTTGCCTGCATTGCAAAGATGTCTAAACTACAAATAGATGGTTCCACTGCTTTCCGTGGGTGTTGGAGTAGACGACAATATTGTTACTGTTGTACTTAGGAAAACAGACAGCTACATCTGTACTCCCAGTCTAAATAATTATCATCGTACTGCTATCATTACGTGTAATTGAAAAGTCACTGCTCCCGGAATGATTGGCTCTAGAGATTTTTATAGAGTACAAAGTGGTTATTTCTTAAATTAGGGAATCGGCTCGCTCTTGTTGACGATCTCGCCTGATGGCTGCGATGGATGAGAACTATGATGCAATGGGCGGTCCATGAAATTATTAGAAGACGGTCATAAGAAAGCAAGCGGGACCGTGCCTGTTTGTTTACTCTTGATTTGAAGACTGACGGGTTATAGGTGGATAGAACAAAAAATTGCGTGTAATAAAAAAAAAGCAGCTGATGTACATACTACATAGATCTGAAAAACCAAAAATATATAAAGTTCAATCCCGCTTTGTCTACCGTTATCACATGAGTGTTATGGTTATAGCGGCAGTCTTCTGATAGAGGTTACCTCAGCTGTTTAGATGATAATATATAAATTGTTATCCCACGAAATTTTAAATATTCCAGAACGAGTGTTCTGGAATCGCTTTGCGTGGATCGTTCCCACGCAACGTATAGGGCCACAAAATAAAAACTATGTGTTAATATTTCAACCAATCCCAGTTTAATTTCAGTGAAAGGGTCAGTAACAGTTGTCCAAAACAAAACGTAGCTGATTTATATGTATCACAGTTTATAAACAGACTTCGACTTGGCATCTCAATCTCATTCGTGTCAATTCAATTAATTTGCTAGTCTGCTACCTACTGTTGTTGTTAACCTGCGGCAGTACATTATGCTCGCATGTTTTTCATTTTCATAACAAAGGGGACACTGCTAACACCGCCCACGGCTCGAAGTTGTCTTATCAAGGATGTTTCAAGGTTTGTTTGTCGACCTTGCGGCGAGAGCTGTCCCGTGTTCCCCGGTAGATAACACACCACGTCACCGGTGAAATGGCGTTATCCTCTAAAAATCATCGTGTGTGCGGGTGTTCTATGTTTAGCGGGCGGAGAGTACAGGGCCAGGAGAGGAGCAGTCGCTTGGAAGACGCGGACGCGACCACCTCGCTCGCTCCAGCGCATGTACGACCTTCGACCACTCGCCCGAGTGAAGTGTGTGACTGTGATTGTGTTCTCGTGATACCTTTACCAACCGCCTGGCGCTCAGGTACGACTTAACATCGCAATTAGCAATGGACGCTTTATAATTAGACTGGCTGTGGGCTGTGGCGAAAATATCGTGATTTTTTCCCCCTCGTTTCAATGTTACGGGTGTAGTGTTACCAGCAACGCGTCTGGTTTATTTCTAGTGCGGCGTGGGTGGATGAGTTTCGCGGCAATGTTATATTTTTCTGTGCGCAGCGCTGTGTGCACGGTGCAGACGCGAGCGGCGCGCGCGCAGGATCTGCGCTAAAGCCGCGCGAGATGACCTTGACCCAATTTTCACATATGTTTTTAGGGATTCGTGGATCTAATTATATCTTGGAGTTGTAACTCTAGCGATGCATATAAACGTATCTACGTAACTGACAACAAAACAATGTTACAGGCTACAGTTGTTACTGAACATGTTAAGTTTCTGACGTACCTATGTTCATCTTCTGTTTACGTCTATTAATCCATCTACAACGATGACTTAAAAATGATTTAAAAAAGAAAATATCAAAATAATCTTGTTGTTAGGCAAGCTTATTACTGCATAGTGTTGTGCAAAACACTATAACAAATGGTTATGAATCTAATGCTCTGTTACATGTTGTTTTGTTGTCTCTGGCTGGCTTCCATAAACATTGAATTTGGAAGACTAATCAGATCTTTCTGAACCACTTCATTGATTCATGTAATATCAATTAAAGTTCAATCCTCAAATAGATTTTTACTGAAAGCTTGAATGTTCAATTTCAAATGTTTTCTTTTCGCTTTCAAGTATAGTCTTCTGTCTTTCGTTAACTTAAGTTAATTTAACGCCAATTCTGTTAGGCATTTTCTCAGTTTTTCGATTAGTTTTACATCAAACATTGACAGCATATGTTGGTTCTTATAATATTTTTTTACCTAATGCAAAAAAAATCCTTGTAGCATTTACAATGCACAATGTTATATCACAGTTCTACAATCAATTTTAAGCAAATCTTGAATTTCTTTCAAAAAACATTTAAAGTGTCACCTCAGAGCCTCACACAATTCGTTTCACATCATTGTTATACTGACAGAATGTCTCAAATCAAAGGCTGTCGAGACGTTTGACAAAAAATACAATTTTCTTTTCAAATTCTTTCTTCTAAGCCTTGGAACGCAACTGTTATTTGTACATCGAGTGAAATAGTACGATTGTAAACTTTACGTCACTTACATACAGCGTATAATGGCTTGTCGTTAGATCAATGAACAGCCGCAAATGTAATACAGTCATTGCCCTAATTATTTACAGAGATTACAACATCTCGATTCTTACGCTAATCCTGCACAATTCATTTTTATTACACTTTCAAATATCAGTTGGATAGTTCCTTATGCTTGAGAGATTAGGAATAAATGCAACGAGGAATTGTTTTCAAAGTAAAGCCATGGTGGAAAATAAAGCTATAAGTAATTCAAAATGATCATTTACCAAGATACAGGCTATGTCTAGTATGGGACCCGCTGTTAACTACCTACTAGCTAACAACTAGCTTCATCTTTCTAACCGACCCGTTGACAATTCAAAAGTGCCTGTAATTGGTTTATTTGAAATAAATGCTTTGAGTTTGAGTTAAATCTGTGAAAACTCTTCTGTTAATTAGTATTTTATTTTGTTACTTGTTTGGTTAAGAACTGTGTTAGTTATTTTTTTTATTTTTTATTTGGAAACCTAGAAAGAAAAGAAGGAAAAATAAAGGCATATTGCAAAATGGGTAGGTATTTGAAATCTGGAGAAATTAATATCATTGCAACTTGCAACTGCAATCATTTTGCTAGGGAAGAGTTTGAAATACCATGCCACCTGCTACAACTGTTTATCAAGCGCTAATCCTGTGGAATGAGGATGCCGAATATATTTAATTTATTGACATTATTTCAATAATATCTTTGATAATTAAACTATCAGATGCTTAATCAGAGGAGCATTGAGATTATCACAAGCAGAGTGAGCCTATGCCCAGCAGAGTGTGTAGTCGCGTTGCGAGTGATAAAGATATTTATACAAAATAAACACCGCAAATTGTTCAACGGAAATTGGCCACGCAAATATTTATTTTTGAATCAATATTTCTGCTGAAATTCAATCAAATGAAACTGAAATGTTTTCCGTTCCAATCTTGCTTTCCGCTCTTGTTTTTTCAGTAACAATTATTGCAGCAGCAGCTTGCTTGCTATTAGCGAAACAGGGCAACGTTAGCTCAATATGTCAAGGTGCCCTAAATATATTCACGACTGGCGTATGTGCGCTACTTTGATTTATCGTCCGTTTCCATTTTACTTGAAATGATTAATTCTCAGTGAATTTTGACTGGGTATAGTTTTCTTTGTAATATGCGGGTCTGTTCTTTGTTTTGAAAATTTTAGAGTAGATAGAGGTATTCAGGCACAACGAAATCGAGGGTGTATGCAATAAAAGCAATGCAAAAAAATCTACTAACTCGATCTCGAAATAATTTGTGATGATAAATGATAAATGATTTTGTTTCTGTAAATAGGTTTGTACAAGACACTTTTACACGTCAATCATATTTTAAAAAATAGTTGAGGCCGGCGTTTCCTATCTGACTACTCTGAGAAGAAAGGCCGAAACAAACTCAGAGGTCACAGTCTCTTTTAAAGTCCAGACATAATCTTGGTCAGATCATGTGAAGACCATGTAGATTTGTATCTGAAATGGTCTTTTGAGGAAAAACCACACAGATTGAGTGGACCTGTCCAGTCAGTGCACGCATTTGTCAGTAATCGTGCAGCTCGACTCAGAACTTAAGGAGCTCAACATGACTTATGTTGTGTGGAGAACTCAAATAAGTTTGTTTTGTCTATAATGTTCAACATGTTTTTTCTCCAGCCGCAGAGATTCCTCTTTGCCACGAATTTTATTCTGGTTCTTCATATTCATAACATTTATAACGATTAAATCAAAAAGCTTTTCTTTGGCTTTCCTTGAATGAATGAATTACTCTCCGACATTGTTTTGTTTGAAAGTGCAATCTGTTTTATTTAGGAGCTCTTGTCTTGTTATCCAAATCCATGTGCTATTTTTATGCCTGCTCAATTTGCCGTTTTAAACTGCAGTATGCTCTTGCTCGTTGTCTCTGTCATCTCCGACCTAGACTAGACTCAAGAGCAATGCCATCCCAAATAAAAAAATTGCTCTTCTTTACCTCACACTTTTACGAAGACCTTCAAAACGACTTATAATGTTAATATTAATCTTTTATGCATTAGCATCTCTCCATGCTGTTGATCTTCACTTTCGTTATTGACGTCATGACCATCGCTGTTTCTATGAAATGTTTACTGGAAAGCTTTAGTGAAACTCAATTTATTTAGAACTAGCTTCTGCCTGTGGCTTCACCCGCGTGGATGTTGTTAATTATCCCTCAAGAACGTGCTACCGTCGGTACAGGCAGACAAAAAAAAAACGTTTCTTATTGTTATAAGTACCATATATACTTTCATTATGCATTTAGTAAAAAGCTGTTATTTTGGCATTACAAACAGACACTTCAACTTATTTATTTGTATAGATACATTTTCGATAACTTCAGTGACCTTAATGGCATCGTTATGAGTTTATTGAAATTGGCATTCATTTTGACGTCCTCCAAGAAATTGATTAGAAATATGAAATGCTTGCTAACGGCATAATTTGAACAAGCTCTCGTTTAATCATCATTATCATTCTATTCTTAATTTAATTTCAATTCCTCACGGTCCGCCCCATGACCATCACCAAAGTCCTGGACGGTGGCCACCAAAGGGTCTTTTCAGAGCCACTACAATCGGGATACCTAAATTCAATTCACATATGGTAGGTACGCGATGCAAGACTTTTTGCATATCTCTATGTCGTCAACGCAACAAGTGTCGACTATATAGGTTTAATTTATGAATGGGATAGGGGTTAACAGCTCATTTATTTGTAAAACAAATCGTATTCACCAGCTGTATATTCTCTACGTGAAAGCTTTGATCTGTCACAATGTTTTAACTTTCTACCACTTTATGAAAGCTAAAAAGCTCATAAACTGCAAAGTAAATGGTAAAACGGACGTAAAAGCAAGCGTCTAAGGACTGAACTAAATATTGTTTATACTGAGTGCAACTGAAGCGATTCCAGAATACCTACTTGAGGTAATTGATGACTCACAGGAATTGTATCTTGATCGCGTCTGCTACGCAGACACTACATTATAATGTGAAACAATGTGGTTTAAGTAATTTTGTTTTTGATAAGATCTTCTTCCACATTTTGCACTTTTATCTTGTTATCGTTCTCCATTTGTTTTTCTAAATGATAAATGATTTTATTTCTGTAAGTAGGTTTGTACAAACACTTTTACTCGTCAATCATATTTTTTTAAAGTATCGGAGGTCGTCGTTTCCTATCTGACTACTCTGAGAAGAAAGGTCGAAATAAATTCAGAGGTCACTCGCGAGGTTTCTCGCAATTATTTTCAGTAAAGTCCTATAGCATGTCCCAACTTCTACTGTATTAAAATTTCCAATTCCTCAAATTATTTAGCCTCTTATAATCCTATCCTATTAATCCTACTAATATTATAAATGTGAAAGTTTGTGAGGATGGATAGTTGGATGTTTGTTTGTTACTCTTTCACGCAAAAACTACTAAACGGATTTGGATGAAATTTGGAACACACATAGTTTATAACCGGGATTAACATGTAGGATACCTACTTTTTATCTCGGTAGTACGTTCTCGTGGGATAATATCCGAAATCCACGTGGGCGAAGCCGCGGGGCAAAGCTAGTTAGTTTAATAAATGAAAACGAAATTATTAATATGCAAAATTACTGTTTCACCTTTGCGATTGTACTTTGTTTTTATTAGTCATCATTTCAAATGAGAGTTGTTGTTATTACCAGCAATGCAATTGAGCCAGGTGATTTCAACAACCAAATTACCAATGAGCACTCGTTTAATACGTAGGCCGAACGTACGAATTATTGCACATTAAAGTAGTTCAATAAACCTAAATCTTGCAGCAATTGAAATATTTTACAAGTTAGCAACGAATAGTTTACCGGAGCGATAAAACTGCAACGGTGTCAATATTCTCGGGTAGATATTGCCTTTGTGTTGGTGCCAACATCGAGGAGCAATTAGTGTGACATCCGATGAATGTTTCGGACACGTGTCTATTTATTATGTACGTTCCATTTGATTAGTAAATAGTAATAGTAAATTAGACATGTGGTATGTTGAAATTAATAGAAAGAGAGATTTTTAACAGTTTAGACATTTATGTAAATCATAGAATCGGTGTGGCGTTTTGGTATCATTGGTTGTATCGGTATTGCAGTACTGTTTTTGTTCATCTGTGGAACAATGAGTTTTTCAAGGGATAGCTTCGTTTATCTCGGTCAGCTACTGTAGAATAGAGACTAGTGGTATTTTAATATGCTAACCTCTTTGTCAGTTTAATCTTACTCCCAACTTCTACAGCTACTGACCAAGTATAAACACAACTTCTTTTCATAACTTTAGAAAAATCAAAGACGCGACGGTACCTCTACCGCAACAAATTAATGAACCATAACTTTACTAATGATGGAAACTACATAAAGTATCTGCAATTTTATAACAATGCGTGAAACGTAGTAACAGTAAAGCTCGATGCTAACGCACTACGGTCACGTGGGCAAATTTTATAGCAAAATCATCAGAATCAAGTCGAGAACAGTCAACATGATGACCAGTAAGTCTACGACCCACAAAAATGTTATTAATGTTGTCCAAATGTCGTCACAAGGCCAATGGTGGGAACGTTTATAAATAAACTTTTATATTTAATTTTATCGTCCGCACGGGATTCATGGAGAAATGGAATGGTGATCTTAAAATACCGTGATCATCAATAACTTTATTGTTTTTTTTAATGTATCGTTTGGTTCAAATTGTTTAGTCAATACAAATCAAATCAATTCAAATCAAATCATTTATTTTTGCCAACATGGGTAGGGGAAATAGATGTTATACATGTTTTGATAATGTTCTCCATGCTCTGCCGTCACTTGGGCGTGCAAATTTTTACACATACATTAACAATTTACTTTCAAAATACCATGCTGAATAAAAATACATATTACAAGATTATTAAATTGGAACATTATTTTAACCATTTTATTTTTCAATGTCAAGAAGTATCTAGTAGTTATACTTCAGCAGCAATGGATAGATCTTTATTAGGATTGTTTTGATTTATAGTTTAATAGCTTACTTGAGTTAACTACTTAAAAGAGGAATAACAGTTAAAAAGCATCTAGGATTGGCTATATATTACCTAGTCATTTTATATTTCTTAATCTCCTGAATTTTATCAAAAGCACGGAAACAAATTCTCCACTTTCATTTTTAAGTCGTAATGTTTATTGGTAATCTCGAGAAAGATAGAAATATCCACATTGTCTCAATGTTATTAAAGTAATACGAGTTTTCCTATGTCTGGATCATCTCAACAAACAAGCTCTTTTGGCAGGCATCTTGATGTTTTTATTGTTCTCTGCCATGTCGCCAAAATGTGGCTTTTTAATAGCTCTAAAGAATTCTTTGTTTATTTATGGATTTTATTGTCTTTTGATGATATAATGAGGAGCAGTGTTGGCCCAGTGGTAACGACCAGGACTTATGAGTTGTAGGTCGTAGGTTCGAACCCAGACAGGCACTTTACTTTGTGTAAATAATTTCATCACAACTGCTCTCAAAACGGTGAAGGAAAACATCGTGAGGAAACCGGCATGTCATAGAACCAAAAATTCGAATACATGTGACATCTACCAACTCGCACTGGGCCCGTGTGGTGGATTGCGGCCCACTCCCTCTCACGGAGAGGGAGCCTGTGTCCCAGGAGTGGGAACATTATAGGCTGATTATGATGATATAATATTTTTATGTTTTAATTGATTTATTTCTTCTTAGGATTTAGCAGACAACCTCAGGGACGACAAAGGTATCGCTGAACATCTGAAGCTTCCAATTCAAAGAATCAACGACTACCAACTACTGCTTAAGGTTTGTGTACATAGTTACAAAATTAAATTAAATTTAGTTTGATTCAAACCTCCTCATCTGATATATGATGATATGTTCACTTAATTAATCAACAATAATTAATGTCAATATTTCAGTAATTTATAGTCCATTTTTAAGGGCGAGCTTAACACAAAGTTGAGTTTTCTCCCAGAAAACCTTTGAGTGATAAAGAGAGATCTTATCTTCCATTGTTTAACCCCTTCGATCAATTAACACTGCCTTATTATCTACATCTGGATAGACCTTTCCCAAGTTGCACCACCACGTCATCCCTTTATTTTTCTTTCTGACTTTGATGTTCTCATATGCAGGAACTAGTAAAATACTCCAAACGGTTAGGCGAAGACTGCACCGACCTCCAGAAAGCATTGGAACTCTTCCTCAGCGTTCCAAACCGAGCTACTGACAACAAGTTCATCGCTAGCATCGAAGGCTTCCGCGGGAACATCTACAAGCTTGGACGTCTGCTTACGCACGACTGGTTTACTGTCACCGACGCTGAAGGGAAGGCTCGAGAGAGATACGTCTTCCTCTTCAAGGCTAGAGTCCTCATCTGTAAAGTAAAGAGGGTCTCGGATGACCGCTCTGTTTTCGTGCTAAAGGATATTGTCAAGGTTAGTAACCTACCTACCTATTATTGTCTACTATCGCATGTTTACAAGTCACTATTTTTAGTTAGAAAATCATGTGTACTACATCGACTACCTATTTTGTAGCACAAATATTTTAGACAACGACTCCGATGTTTAACATAAAATTGATTTGTACTGCCCGCCACTAACGAAAGTTTTAACAGTCCATACATAAACCATTCCCAAGAAACGACCTACACATTCTAACTATATCTCCATTCATTACCAGTTCGCACGATCTTGAATACAACTCCAAAAATAGGTCAATTCGAAAAATAACTGTTTGGATATATTCCAAAACTACGTCTGGAATGTACGAGTATTATGTAGTTCCTTTATCATTGCGAATTAAACTTTCTACATTGTAAGTAAGAATTATATTTTATAAACACGTTGTTTCTACAAGACATTGACACCGTGTCATTGAAATAGCAGCTTCTGACGACATTGGCGTCGCTATTTTAGAGCAAGGCAAGCTCACGACATCTGAAATTTAATTTTCTACTACGTTGAAAATTTTTGATTGGCGTAATAAAACTGCTTATAATAAAGCAAATCAAATTCTCGTAAACAAGAGTGCGTATTAAGTAGATAAATAATTGACTTTCATGAATACTCTGGATTGATTCTATAATATTTTTTTATAAAACCATGCCCCGAATTTAGCTTGCCTCTCCTAGTTAAGTGCTGCGGAAACCAAATGTTTAATGTATGAAAAATAATCTACTATTTTAACGCTAAAAAGTCATAACTCGACACAACATCAGGGCTATTCTTTGATCTGTCAAAGGCATTTCATCTGGTTACACATGAAATTTTATTAAAAAAACTAGAGGCTATCGGTATTAGAGGTCTGCCACTCCAGTGGATATCATCGTACTTAACTAACAGACAACAGAGAGTCACTGTCACTAAACTTAATGAAAGTAGGGACATGACAGAATATTCATCTGAATATATAAGTATAAAACGCGGCGTCCCCCGGGGTAGCATATTGGGCCCTATCTTATTTCTACTCTATATAAACGACCTAGTTAATGTAACCAATCATAAATGCTTCCTTTTTGCCGA
Source organism: Griposia aprilina (assembly GCA_916610205.1). Lineage (NCBI taxonomy): Eukaryota > Metazoa > Arthropoda > Insecta > Lepidoptera > Noctuidae > Griposia > Griposia aprilina. The sequence continues at coordinate 26,557,286 of OU744284.1, forward strand.
TGACATTTCCATAATTGTCACTAGCGATTGAAAATATAAATCCATAGCGGGTCATGAAGCGGACATAAATAATACAATAGACAATATAATTAACTGGTTAAATTATAATAATTTATCTCTTAATAAATCAGTATATATACAATTTAATCAATCTTATAATAATACATTTAATTTTAAAATGGACATACCGAAAATTATACAAGTGACACAAACTAAGTTTTTACGAGTAGTAATTGACGAAACATTTGAACTGGAAAGCACAGGTTGATGCTGTATGCAATAAAATAAATAAATTTGTCTATGCTCTGAGACAAATAAAAAGTCACTAATATAAAAACGGCTGTGATGTCATACCGCGCATATGTTGAGTCCTCACTACGGTATGGACTTATAATATGGGGAAATAGTACTGACCACAATAGAGCATTTGTCGCCCAGAAAAAAAGTTTACGAGCTATAAACGAGATTCCATGTGACGAATCCTGTCAACCTATATTTAAAGAGCTTGGTTTGCTACCGTTTCCTTCATTATATTTATATGAAGCATGCATGTTCGTTCAAAAACACAAAGAACTATTTAAAACAGCGGAGGAAGTAAGCTCTCGAAGTAGGCGAGACCAATACAGACTTGTGCTGGGTGTACTGCCTCGATCAGCGAAATATAATAAAAACTCTCTGGTTATGTGTGTACGTCTCTATAATAAATTACCAAAAATGTTTAAAACGTTAAATTGTACGTTATTTAAAACCCAATTATATAAATGGCTTAATAATAATAATTTCTATGGTATTAATGAATTTTTTAATATGAAATCTATGTAATGTATTTCAATTTCATAATCCATTTTTAGTAAGTTTGCACGGTTTTGTTTTAAGCAAAACATGTTTGATCTATATTTTCTAATACCACTTTTTATACCATGTTTTATGCAAATAAAAAATATCTTATCTTATCTTATCTTAACACAATATGATTGAATGATTTTCAACTTCAAAACTTTGTAAATAAATTACCCAATTCTTATTTCCCAGCTACCGTTGGTTGAAATCAACGAGAACCCTGGCGAGCCGAACAAGTTCGAACTTTGCCAGAAGGACCCACCGCTCAGTGTTACTCTAACTGCCCATAAAGAGCAAACCAAGACCAATTGGCTCACTGAAATCAGAAAACACGCTAGTGACGCCGGTAAGACATGTTTTGTGCTATTTTGTGTTTCCTGATAACCTGGTCTATCATTGTAAAAGGGCTCATGTAGATGAATGCTTCTATAAAACAGTGAATCGTTCTCTTTTCAGTTGCTCTAGCTGAACACGCAGCTGACGACCTCCAGTTAGAACCCGAAACTGCCCCAGAAGAACCAGAAGAATTAGAAGACAAGAAGAAGAAGAGAGAGCATGCAGAAATTGTGCAAGAAGCAGTAGATACCAAAGAAAAACGCTCCCGGGTAGAAGAGACTGCGCAAGTAGCAACAACAGAGGCAGCTCAACTTAAAACTAAAAGAAAAGCGTCAATAGAAAGTGAGGTTGCGACTAAAATCTCCAAGTCTGAAGTAACCGAAGTTTCTTCAGTAAGCGAGGTACAAGACTCCGTTAAAGTCAGCTCAGTCAGTGCTGCTAAGAGTGAAGTCATCAGTGGTTCGGAAACTAAATCATCTGTGACTGTTGAAAGCTCTAAGGTCACTGAGAAGACCGCGTCTGCTTCTGAGCAAACCAGCCAAGTTACAGTAATAGCGGCTGCATCAGAAGTCAAGGTTGCGCAAGCGACATCCGTGCAATCAACACAACAGACATCTGTTCAAAGCACAACTGTTGAACAGTCGTCTCAAGATACAAAAGTACAGGCAAGCTCTCAGAAGACATCAGTCTCTGAACAGTCTGCAGTACAGGCGTCAGTAGAAAGTACAACACAAGTTGCTCAAAAAGCAACAACTGCTCAACTATCTAAAACTCAAGCAACTAGTGTAGAATCTAAGACACAAGAATCTACAGAAGTTAAGGCACAAGCTTCTGTTAAAGAAACAACAGTTCAAGAAACTGTTGTAGCGTCACAACAATCTGCTAATGTTCAAGAGATAACAACTCAACAATCAGAAGTAGAGGAAACTAAGAAAAAAGCCGTAGAGAAGGTCAGTTCAAGTGGCGCCGATTCTAAGGAACAAAGTGCTGGTAACGGTCAAACTGTAACCGCGGAGGAAGTTGTTGAAGACGAGATGTCTAGGTATAGCCGCAGTTCGCGGCTCTCTGGGGGTAAGATCATCATTTACTTAAAAAAACCAAAATATTATTCGTTTTTATGAAGTATCATCAACCGCAGTGGTAGCAACAGACAGCGCCTTTATGTCGTAGTATTTAGGGCGGTAGTGCAAGGGTTACCACCGATACCTATACGGTTGACTGTTCCTAGTTTAAATAACATAATTTTATTTAAGCTGAACCCCTGAGTTCGTTTTGCCATTACCTTCACAGAAGTAGTCACATTCAAAAGTTTGATGCTGAAGAGTTACATAAGATTCATTCACAGAATAAACAATAACATTTAATTTTTTACAGAGTACTCCAGTAGCAGCCGAAAATTATCAAGTGGCGGTCGCTACGAGTCGTCCTCTACCACCGATGGTAGTGGACTCACGTCTTCCTACTCGCGACGTGAAAGCGGATCACGTTTAGAATCCTCCAAATACGAGTCCGGAACCGGCATTGAGGGAACTGCATCCTCTCGTTATGAGTCCAAGTACTCATCGAAAACCGATGGAGGATCCAAATATGGAATTGAATCCAGCTATGAAAGTAAATCTGAAGCTGGATCTAAATATGGAATTGAATACGATGCCGCCAGCAAGATAGACAGCATTGCTTCCAAATACGGCATCGAATCTAACGTCGAGAGTAAATCTGAAAGATCTGATTATGCTGCCATTGAGGGTGACTCTGTGAGCAAAATCGACAGCATTGCTTCAAAGTACGCTTCGAAAAGAAATAGTATCAAATCTAGGTCTGCGGGTGGCGTTGAAGCCAGTCTAGAAGCCAAATATGAGAGTAAAACTGAAAGCTCTTCTTACGGACTCGAATCCGACTCTGTTAGCAAAATTGATAGCATCGCGTCTAAGTACGCTTCAAAGAGAAATAGCATTAAAGCAAGCATTGATGGTGATAAAGTCGAATCTATTTCTTCCAAGACGGAGAGTAGCTATGAGACCGTTAAGAACGGAGATTCCTCTTATGAGAGCAAGTATTCAGCTTCAAAGAAATCCATTGCCAACGGTTCAGTGAGCACTGGCTACGAAACAGCCAGGTCCATCTCCAAATCTGACTCTCAAGAAGGAAAACCAATATTCTCAAAAACCTTAGAAGGCCAGAACATTGAGCGTAAGTACTTGCACCCGTACGTAGAACACATCACATAGAAGTAGACACACTATTAGTGCTTGTACATAATGCTTTTAGTTAATTAACGTACACTACACATTAATTTAACAAAGCTTTAAAAATATTATTTCCTTTCTTTAAATGTAAGAGTTCGTACGGTTAACTTATTCATAAAAGAATAATAGTAATCTTGAATTATAATCGAAGAAAATCATTCCCACCTTAATTTTACCAAACATCGGTAACCAAATTACCAATTTGGTGAAAATAAGTTTCTCTTGTTCCACTTAAGAAGATCATAATCCTAGCAAGTCATCGAGGTAAACAAATCCGTACGAACTCCTCGTAACCATGCTCTGAATCCCCAGCTGGCGAGAACGCTATCTTCGAATGTCTTCTGAGTGATACCGCTGACGTCAAGCTTACATGGCTGAAGGATAACAAGCCCTTGGCCGATCGCCTCATGGACCGTTGCTCCATCTCCTATGAGAATGATGGCAGCTTCAAGCTGGAACTGAAACACTGCAGGGAGACTGATGCAGGAGTTTACTCAGCAATCGCTGAAAACCCAAAAGGAAATGCCCATTGTACCGCTCAGTTAGTCGTGCACGAGTGTGAGTGTTGTTTTCCTATTTATTTTCGGAGTTTGAGAGAAATAGTTGCATATGGTGGAAACCTGGAGCTAAGTCCATAGTAATGTTCAAATTACAAATTTGGTTTTTGAAATTGCGAAAACTATCTGAAATAATCTGTTTCTCGAAAACACATTAATGAATTCTGTTATATTTATTGCGGACATTTAATAAAAGCGGTTTTCCTCCATTTGTTACCAATTTTTCTCATATTCAATCGTCAATTTATAAACGAACACATTTTCACAATTGATTATGATTATTCAAATAATATTTTATTTATTTATTCTCTTGAAATTACTGTATGCATGCTCATCGCGATCACCGATTAAGACATTGTAAGGCGTATAACACGTAGTTTGAAATCTGATCAGTTTACTCTATTAAATAATTTTCCTGTATTTTGCACTTATCAGTATTGTTGTACACCTATTTACTTACATAATAAATAACATGAATAATATTAATCTTATTTCACAGTGGGTGTACTATAGTCGCGCCTCTGCCTAACCCTTCGGGGATTACAGGGTTGATGTTATGTTATGTTCACATTTGAGGCACGATTCCTGAATACATTTTAATAACTAATTGAAAGTTGAAATATTCAACCAAACGTCGCTTAGTGACATTCCAATTTGATAAGCAAAATCTTTGGCATGTTCTATTTATTATTAATTATTATTTTATATAGTCAATCCAATGAGAAAAAAAAACATTCTCGAAATTATTTCAACTGCCTCAAATCGTCTTACTTTTCCAAACATAATACTAATTTCGAATATTACGTACAAATTATAGTGACTCCTGAAGAACGCAAAGAGAGGAACGCTCTTAAGGCACCGTACTTCTTGGTGGCCTTGAAGGACACTGAAATTATGGAGAACACCTACTTGCGCTTCATGGTCCATGTCAAGGGCGACCCTAATCCTGATGTTAAGTTGTAAGTATTGATTAATTGGAAACTTCTTTGTGTTAACTCTTTTAGAAGAAGAACGTCATTATCGTGTCCAAAGATTTCAGTTCTTGTTATAACAATACAACTCTTCACTGCATTATAAAACTGAAGTTTCATGGTTAAAAACATATTTAGAAATTTGAATTGTGTTACTGATAGGGTATCAGTAACACAGTTGAAATGGCCTTTGTTTACCGAAATAATGTTTTATACGTTTTTGCTAGCACCCAATCAAAAGAAAATAGTAATATGAATAAAAATGACAGAAAATGAACGCACAGCTAATGGCATGGTACAAAATAACTAATCATTACTCTTCTGCCTATCCCCAGCTACCGCGACGACAAAGAGATCCTCACCACCTCGCAATCAGAGCGCGTGTCGATCATCCGCACGCGCGCGGACCGCGGCTGCTACGAGCTCGTCATCGCGGACGTACTGCCGGCTGACGCCGGCAAGTACTCGTGCAGAGCCATGAATATCTACGGGGATGTCACCTCGGAAGCTACTGTTACTGTTGTTGGTGAGTTTACCTAAATGACTAGGAAATAGCTAATACAACAGTTAAGTAAGTGTCGTAGATTTTGTTTAAGTCTCTGAATACTTAGATGATTAACAAAGCGTGCGAGTTGAATGCAATAAGTGGTAAACTGGTTTTGTTTTGACGTAACAACAATAAAGTACTTAGTTCTGAATTCAAATTATTATACAAGATATATCTAATAATTGATGGACATGGAAATTAGCATTCGTTTGCATTCGGGAATACGATGATTCCCGAGGGACATTAAGAAAATAGTTGTACTGTACCATAACCGATTCCATTTAGTGCATTCACAAGTTCAATTAAAATGTCAGCGAATCAAATCGGACAATTCAAATTGATGATACTAATATTTCAAAAGTTTATTTTCGATATAAATTACGCGAAAATTACTATTATAATCCCAATGAATTAGAAATGCTTTATGCAGTACCCATTGACTGTATATCTTACTCTAAAGATTTCATAAAATTATGTAATGCTCTGGAATTTTGCCATCCTCCTACTAAAATTAAATACACAAAGTAAACATTCTGTACGTAGTCATTAAACCGTCCCAATAATCAACAGTTTCAGCATAATTTAACATTATTGGCAATAAAAGCAACATCATTAATAATGTCGTAGGTATTATATGAAGAATTTGTGTGAAGGGCTTTAGATAAAATCGTATAATTTTTGTAAACAGTTGGACATCCTCCAGCGCTTGTTTACGGATCAGTGTGCTATTAATATCGTTTACTAGATTTAGACTGAACTTGTAATAGTTTTGGCTTGTTGTTGACTTAAATTATTCAAGACTCAGTAGGTCTGATTTTGCTGGTTTTATAGACGTTGGACTGATTATTATCAGTCATAAGCTTTTGTTTTGTATAGGTTTAGGTACTCTAGAAATTATGATACACAATTGTAACTACAATCTGATTGATCAATTCTTATAGTTAATTAAAGACATTTAAATATACTTAGTTACCATTGTGTAGATACGTTACGGGTTGTAGTAGTTAGCTCCGTACACCGATTTGTCATGAAGGTTTGTAAGTTCAGTTAGTATAGAGAAACACGTTCCACTAAGTAGTTAAGTTTATTCAAGTTAAGAGTACTGTACTGAGTCTGCTACTTGTATTGATAATGTTTTCTGCGATTGTGATTATTTAGAGAAATCCATAGTAAATTATCTGCCGTCTGATCACACGAGTAGTGGACAAACAGTATCCTTTAATTTTAAAGCACCATTGCAAAAAGTGCAAATACAATTTAGACCAATAACGACTGGCAAATTAAATAGATTCAATAGTACCCTTAATAATAAGTTAAATGTTCTGGGCCATAATATGAACGATGCAAATAAATTGTATCAGGAGTTCTTTTCAGTAGTGCACAAGGAATTCGATAAACTTTAAAAAAAGAAAACAAAAAATATTTGCCCTAACTTTATATTTAGTGACTGGGCAACTAGAGGTATTAGGATAAGCAGGGAAAGACTGTTCGAGCTGTATGGCCTTAAGTCTTACATTAACACTGAAACTTTCAACAAGTATGTTGCTAAATATTCCAAAACTTTTCGGAATACCTGCAAGATAGCTAAAGGCCTGTACATTAGCAACAAGATCAAATCCGCAGAAAATAAAATAAAAACATACGAAGGAAAAAAATACGAAGCACTGATTATACATTGGAGACTTCACGTGGTGCCATAAGCTCTAACTTAGAAGTGGCTCAAGAATTTGTAAACTTCTTTACCGATATACCATATAAAACGACGGAAGCTTTAAATTCCTCACCGGATGTCTCAATTAATTTATTAAGAGCGAACTTTCCAGGCTGCCTGGTTAAATTTAAATTTAAACATATCAACCCTATGATAGTTATAAAAGCTTTTCGGCAAATAAAAGTCAAATTGACCGAAGATCTATGGGGAATGTCAATCAAAGTTTGTACATCCATAATCGAGACTATAGCACCTTACCTAGTTTTGATATTTAATTTGTGTGTAGATCAAGGAGTCTTCCCAGATTTAATGAAATACAGTAAGGTTATACCACTTTTTAAATCTGGGGACAGCAAAGACACCAACAATTATAGACCAGTATCCGTGTTGCCGGTATTCAGCAAGGTTTTCGAAAAGGTAATGCTCAATCAGATGCTTAATCATTTTAATACCAACAAAATCTTACATGACCAGCAATATGGTTTCTCCAGAGGACGTTGTACGACTGACGCCGGTGTCACTTTATTAAAACACATATTTACAGCGTGGGAGGAGGCCCAGGATGCCATAAGAATCTTTTGTGACCTCTCCAAGGCATTTGACTGCGTTGAACACAAAACCTTGCTCTTAAAACTTGAGCATTACGGACTAGACAAACTTGCGCTTAGCTTAGTAGAATCTTATTTAAATGATAGACAGCAAAAAGTCCAAATAAATGGTGTTAATTCACGTGGTTTAAAAGTAAAAATAGGTGTTCCACAAGGCTCACTATTAGTTCCTTTCCTCTTTTTAGTATATATTAACGATCTACCCCAGTTATTAAAAAACCAACCACAAATGGTGTTATTTGCTGACGATACTTCCTTAATTTTTTAAATAAATTGACGTGCATCAAATCTTGACGACGTAAATAACGCCCTAGTGGAGGTACATGATTGGTTCACTGCTAATAATTTAGTATTAAATGGGAATAAAACTAAATGCATAAGATTTGCTTTACCGAATGTTAAAAGTAATGATTGTATAGTATTGAATAAAAAGAAACTAGAATTCGTCGATAAAACTGTTTTCCTGGGGATCACGCTCGACTCAAGGCTGCAATGGGGTCCTCATTTAACATCTTTTGCAGGACGGCTAAGTTCAGCAGCATATGCTGTGAGAAAAATCCGTCAATTTACTAATGTAGATACCGCGAGGCTAGTCTATTTCAGTTACTTTCATAGTATCATGTCTTACGGTATTTTACTATGGGGACGGGCTGCAGATATCGAGTCTATTTTTATTCTGCAGAAAAGAGCCATCAGAGCAATATATTGCCTCCGCAGGCGCGATTCTCTAAGGGAACTGTTTAAAGATATTAACATCATGACGGTACCTTGTCAATATATCTATGAAAACATCATGTACGTAAGATTTTTTTAAAATCTTTTCAGTAAAAGAGGTGCAAGACATAACTATATGACTAGAAATAGGGACCAATTAGTTCAACCAGGTTTCAGACTGGCTAAAGTAGACTCATCCTTCATGGGGTACTGTTTAAAATGTTACAATAAAATACCTCCCCACATACTCCAACTGAATGAAACAAAATTTAAATCTTGTATAAAACGCACACTATGCAGCCAAGCATATTATAAGTTGGGGGATTACATCGCTGACAAAGATGCTTGGCTCAACGCTGGTCCTGCTCCACAGGGGGGCATAAATTAATTGATTAGCATTCGAAAATATTGTTGGAGCTGCTGAAGATTGTAAAAACAACAACATCTTTGCAGTGTATGAATTCAATCTCTTAACAATGTATAATTGCATAGCACATGTGTGAGCACTATGTACCTACTATAAAGCCACCATTTAATAGGCTCATCTTTCATTGACTTGAATGTGCCCTGGCGGCTGAGAGTATGTCATGCTCACTCAAATGTCTCGCAGGTGGTGGCGTGTGTGTTGGATCATTAAGTTCCCTTCAAAATGGTTGAGCTGAATGGTGCTGATCCATACGTCATGTTCGTGAACGGGCGCCGTCAGTAGGGACTGGTCAACTCTTGGCTGCCACGGCTTATTTAAATTTAAATTTTTGAATTGTTTTTTTTTATCTTTTTATTACGGATACTTTAAACGTGCACGTCTTTCTACATCGTTCTCACATTTTTAATTTGAACATGAATGATGTAAACAATTTGTTTTTTGTAACTATATTATGTTGATTTAAAAGAGTGTCCATGGAGTTTCTTGCCCGTTCTTCTCTATAGGTACCTACTACGCTTTGGAATGGGCTACTAGCTTCATTTTTCTGACTGACTGACCCTTTGACAATTCAAAAGTGCCTGTAATTGGTTGGTTTATTTGAAATAAATGCTTGGAGTTGAGTTTGAGTTTGAGTAAGTAACAGTACTAGAGTGGAAGGCGGTTATTTCTCTTAGTTGTTGATCGCTACACAATTATAAGCTCACTATATTTAAATGCGTTAGTCATGATATTTTATTATGCTAAATTATGACGCGCATTGTTGGCCCAAAGTAAGTTACAGAGTAAGCAGAAAAATGTACGGTGATGAGACAATATAATTACATAATAATAGCTAAGTACAGGGTGGCCATGTAGTCACCTGCATCCGTCAAGGGGACGATTCTACCCGTCATTTTAAACAACTTTCGCTACCCACTCACCCATCCGAGCCTCGGACCTATATCCCGGTTGAAATATGACCTCCGTGCGCTATGCGACCTTAGCGATAAAAACGGTTATTGTGGACAAACTACAAAAGATATACTAATAGAAAAATATGTGTAGGATAGCTGAAACTTTGAAGAATGGACTTTCAACAGATATTTCCAATTTTAAATACGATAAAGAATGTTAAACTTGCAACAGTTCTGTTTTTTATTTATTTGAAAATGTAAATCCAATTCGAATTAAAATGCTTTGCGATTGTATCATTTTAAGACGTAGGTACAGCAACAAACTAGATTATTATACTGCTTAAAATTGAAATTGATATGTAAAACTCAATATTTCAATTTAGTCTATCATGTAGAAAAAATCGAATCAAATTCATAACTCATAAATTCTGAAAGAGCCTTTTGAAGAGTTTTTTGTGTTTGATGTTTTGTCTAATGAGCTAACATTACGGCAAAATAGCCGCTCGATAAGATTTCGTACAGCCGGGTTTCGGGACAATTTAGAAATAAAAGTAAGTATATTTACACCATTAAACCATTTTATACCGTTAAATAAATGCATTGAAAGCTGAAATAAATATGTCACCACAGCCAATGTGAAAACAAAACATCAAACACAAAAAAAAATTACGTCTTATAGATTTCCATCCGTACACGACCACTATAAGACCGTCCGCTAGGAGTTCATTACTCAATGCTACGTCTGTTGAACACAATCATTAATTAATTAATTAAGATTCTATAATGAATGCATTTTACTAAAAAGGGTGCAAGTAATCAGTAAAATAATATTGCTTTGTATATCAATAACTTTTTCAACAGAATATGCTAATTTGTATATGTTTTAAACTAAAGAATGAAGTCCATGCTCCAGTGCAAGCAGTAGACTTTTTTCAAATGGGAATTAAAACAACTTCCGAATTTCAATAGAAATGTTCTATTGAAATTCAGATATTCAATAGAACAGATCTGTTCCAAAATACAATAACACAATCGTTGTAGATTATTTTTATGTACAATAGTAGTAGAAATAAACAATATTAATAAAATATTTACGACATAATCTCTGAACATAATAACACTTGATCACACGCACTGTAACTCGACTCAAAAAAAATTTTTACTCGCTTTTGGCTAGAACGGTGATGCCATCTGTGATTTTTCTATTGTACTAGAATGTATTCATTAACTTGGTGTATAGATATTTGCGAATTTATGCCGTATTTCAACACAGTAAGGCATTTTTTTAAGTAGATTTTTTTGGTGAGGATACTACCCGGGAAGGTCGCCGGCACCTCTATTTTGGAGAGTATAATACCCGCGGACGGGTGAGTGGGAAACTCTTATCCGATTCGTGACAAAAATTATTAAATTCCTATATACCAGCAGACAGACTATTTCGATGCATGTATGAAATTTTGCTGTTTTTTTATATTTCTGGTATGAGTTTCATAGCGAAACTTGTTTAGAATGACGAGTAGAGATCCACTCCCTTGACGGATGCAGATGACTTAATCGCCACCCTGTATATTTAAATGTCATAAATTCATGTGTTCACATTTGTCTGTGGAATGGAGGCTTATACAAGCCCACATTTTCTTCAGTAACACCAAGCGATTACTATTCCAATTTTCCTAGGACACCCGTTTCTATACCTACATATTCCAAAAAGTTTTACAAACCTTCAGTTTTACCATCCATCAAATATTGGCCATCGGCAGATATTTTTTAGTTACAGCATCTAAAAAGTCTGATCATGACGTTTTCAGCCTGTATAAAATAGTATCTATTCGAACTCTTGATATATGTCATAATATGATATTATTTCACGATACAATATCTCTTATTCCTTCAGATGACAAGAACATTTTCGGCGAGCTCCTACCCGGGGGAGAAGGACTGCTGGCCAAGGGAGAGAAGGCTTCCTTCACTTGGAAGCGAGATGGAGAGGCTTTTGACCCAGAAGAGAGATTCAAGGTATTCCAACATCCTATTCTTCTTCATGCCAATTTATAAGCGATCTATTTATCGATCCTTTTGTTTAGCAAATAACAAAGCGCACCGTTATTCTCCAAAAGGTTAGGCAGAAGTGTACTACCGATGGCTGTTTTATGTAGATAAATTGAGCAGTCGCGGGACGCCTGGCAGATGTGAAACATCGAAACTATTTTGTATAGAAAATATCACGTCGCCATGGCATGCGTCGCCACGCCAGCAATCGGTTCTACCCCCGGCTATAGATGTTTCACATCAATAATCCCCGAATTTTCTTCTTCTATTTCTAATCGTCACAGTTTTTTTAAGATCGGCAGGTGCCGCTTTTTGTTGAAAATTCTGCTGCTCATAAAGTACATAGCTCAGTTCCTTGATTTTTCGTTATATTTTCTATAGGAGGCTGGCAATTCTTGCAATAATATCTTCCTTTTTCATCCAGGTGCTCCTGGGAGACGACGAGGACTCCTTGGCCCTGGTGTTCCAACATGTCAAGCCAGAAGACGCGGGCATCTACACCTGCGTCGCCAAGACCAGCACCGGCAACATCTCCTGCTCTGCTGAACTTACTGTTCAAGGTACCAATAGTTACATGTTATTTAAGAATCCAGAATTGCGATATTTATTGTAGAACATTCAACAGTTATCAATTAGATGTATATGAGAGAGGGCCAATGAATTGTAACGCACATGAAGTAAAAGCCAAAAAAATACTGAAACCATATTAAGGGAATGCGCTAAAGTAGCCCGCGAAATACAAATTGTATTACGCTTTTTGCAATTTGTAAGTCAGTGTCAGGTTGTATGTTGATCTAAATATGTTTCGCGGCCCAAACGAATATGGCTTTATATAATTACAATCAATTGATTCAGCAATACAACACCTCAAGTTAGAATTAACCTCAAATGTCAGGATTTCATGAAATAGTCGTTCAACAGGGTAATATGAACTTAGATGGTTGTACTGATATTTTTTATGATTATAATTCTATAAATGAACATTTGATTCGGCCGCGAATCATAATTAGTTCAACATACAACTTGATACAGACCAGCAAATTGCAAAAAAAAATCGCGGTGCAAACCGCGATTTTTTTCGCTGTGTTCAGGCGAAAGCGTCAGAGCAATCTGACGCTTTCACCTGAACACAGCGAATTGTTCTAACGTGTGTTAAAGACATAAATGATGCTCGTCTGCATACAAATGACATTCTCAAAATCTACATTCTCTTTAGGTGCCGTTCACGAGCTACACCGCGAGCCAGAAAAGCCGACCTTAGTAATAGAGCACCGCGAAGCCATCGTGTCAGCTGGCGGCTCGGCCATGTTGGAACTGACCTGCAAGGGCTTCCCCAAGCCTACTGTGGTCTTCAAACACAACGGACAGGAGGTTGAGGCCGATACTAGGCACAAGTGAGTTATACCGTGGAGCTTATTAAGCGACTCATATTTTGCCAGCTTATGTTCTTCCTATTGACAAAGATACTTGCCATTACTTGTCAGTTCATAATCTATAAAGAACTAGCAGATCTGGATTGGTTGTCACAAGGACATAACTATGAAGCGTGTCCTCGCAACTATTTTCCACCATTCCCATTAGCTATCATCGAATTTTTACCCAACTACGACCAAGCATTTTCGCTTCGCCGGTCAAATCATAACCCTCCAGAAGGAGGGTTATGATTTTGACCGGTATGTATGTTTATCTGTCCCCTCGTAACTACTTATCATAATTTGACAAATGAGGTATCTTTGGAAGCGTCTTGATCGTCCGCTGGTTTATAGGCAATGACGTCTCGAAAAATCCAACATGACAGCAAAAAGCAAAATGGAGCTGTTGAATAACCGCAAACCAAAGAATTGGGTTGATACCTACCCTCAATGATCCTGATGATGATTTATTATAATTTTCAGCTATTTACCATAATATTACCGTCTCTTTCCAGATTCCTCTACGAGGACGAAGAGACCATGTCCCTGGTAATCAAGAACGTGACCCAAGCAGACGCAGGCGACTACCACGTGACGGCTTCCAACGAGCTCGGCGAGGACACCACCACACTACACCTGGTGGTGAAGGCAGCTCCCAAGATCAAGAAGAAGATTGAGAACCAGACTTGTATGGTAAGTGACGCAAATATAACTCTTTCTTAAAAAATGTTACTTGTAAAAGGATTTTTAGTCCTTCTGTCTCCTACAATGTCAAAATATGCACAGTTCGCATTCTAACTCGCCCTTGGATCGCGCGTTCGCAATGCTGAATGCTCTACTGGCATCGACACAGGAGTGTGATTTGTTTGCCGCGAGATGGATAGACGTATGTCATAAACGTTTGAGATTCTGTGAGATGATGGACCAAAGACGAGTTTTTTTTTTGTCCCATTATTATTTGCTTGTCATTTGCTAGTTTTACTTATTTTGTTAGTTATTTTTGTGTATTACATCTAATTGTTATTCCTTCCTTATTGTAAATATGTCTGTTTTTTATTGAAATTCTAACTGTGCAATAACTTTGATTTGGGTCTGTTTGACTGTAATGTTGTGCATGTTTTTACCAAATAAATAAGTAAATAATAGGTACTTAGATCACTAATGCTAGTGGTGAATCTACTTGATAGTTAAATGGATAAATGGACCTTTTTAACATTTGACTTTAATTCTGAAGTATTTTAAAATATTTCATTAAATATCAGGCCTTGATAGATCTTTATAATATCATATTCAATACGACTACTAAACATAACTAAGTATTTTAAATGCTCAACACTCGGACACAATTTTTGAATAAAATAGAGCTCATATAGAAAAATAAGACAACAGAATTAACATTGGGACTACCCCGGATTTGAACCCAGTACCTCATGAAAAAGAAAGAAAGAAAAATTGTTTATTCTGCACAGAAAAGACAACGCAGCTCATGACAAAAAGGGTCTATTTTACAAAAAAGGATGCTTAAACATAATTCTGACAGTAATTATTGTTGCTTTCAAGCCTCCCTTGGTTTACATCAATTATTTTTATATTTTATAGTTCAAAACCTTTTATATTTTCAGGTGTCCTCGACCCACACAGTAACAATCGAGATCGAAGGCACCCCGGCCCCCGACGTGACGTTCTACAAGGACGGCAACGAGATCAAGAGCTCAGACCGCATCGTCATCGTCAAGGAATCGGACGAGATCTACAAGATTACCATCAAGGATACCAAGCTCACCGATACCGGGTCTTACTCTGTTGTTGCTAAGTAAGTTAAACAGATTGATATATTTGAGAACAATGCGTTCGTTCAACTGATTGCTAGATGTTTTTGATCATTTTTAGTGTTCCGCATCCAAAGGGTGCCAACAGAACCCTATTACTAAGGCTCTGCTGTCCATCCGTCCGTCCTTCCGTAATAGGTAGACAGTTGAAATTTTCGTTTCGACCAACAACGGATCATAGTAGGTCCAAGACAAAACACAGAGATAAAATGAAATTACTTTTACCATTTATTTACTTACCACATAATTTTGCTGCGAGGTTATTGATATTGATTTGTGTGATTCAGGGAGTAAACATTTACTTTGAAGATTTACTACTCATATTGTACATAAAAGCGTAGAGGCGGCCTTGCTTACAGCTTGTCTGAAAATACTGTCTTAACCTAATCAAAACGTTAGAAAGAAAGAAAATATATTTATGTAGCATAGACTAAAAGGCACACAACACAACATATACAAATAAAAAAGAAAACAAATAAAAAGTGTAAAGTGCATTGTGAGAAATTAGCAGGAAAGTGTGCCTCGCTACTGCGCCAAATAGGCCCAGTTCAGCAAAAATGCCAGGCAACTAGTGCTTGATGCTGGTTTTCAACTGGACCAGAGTAGTAAAGAGAGCGAGTAGGTAGTTAAAAAAAATCTGTCGCTACCTACACCTTAAACTGGCAGACATAGCATAAGACTTTAGGGCCACCTAAAATTGACTTGTGTTTGAAAAGATAGTGGTCAATAAGACGTTAATAAAAGTCTTGAATTTAATTTTCTAATTCCACTCTGTCTCTTTCAGAAACGAAGTGAACCAATGCTCGGACTTCTGGCAGTGGCACGTGACGTCACCTCCCAAGGTCCTGAAGAAGATGGGAGAGAGCAAGGTCTGCTCTGAGAAGGAGACAGTCACCTTCAAGGTGGAAACTGAGTCCGAACCTGCACCTACTGTGGCTTGGTATGAAAGAATTCATAATTTCCAAGCTTGAAGCTTGAGCGTAAATTACATTTAACCATGACATTTTTTAGGTCAATTGTCTTGATTCCCAAGACATGTAAAGTGTGAGCAACATGATGCATTTTTTTCTAAACTCCTCTTCGTATTAGTATTTTATATTTTTTATTAATAGTTTGTCATTTACTTCTTTCGCGACTAAGCGCTCTTCTATGTAAAACAAAATATTTGGCGATCTAGAATATGTGTGTGTACAGGTTCAAGAACAAGGTGGAGCTATCAGAGTCATCTACAGTGAAGATCTCGTCAGTGGGCGAGGCACATTCACTTGTTATCACGTCTGCTGCACGCGCAGACGCAGGGGAATACTCCTGTGAGGTGAGTCTTTTTCATTTCGTGTCAACATACCAACTAAAGGACATCAGTTATATCATACAAAAACATTGAATGCTGAAAAAAAAAAAAAAGTTCTGCATTTTTACAAAGAACACCAATGATTAGACGCCAGTCAACAACAACATCAACATGAGTCGATACTAAAACTTACTTTTGTAAAACTCTTTGTCTACAAAGTTGAAATTTGGAGTTTCACTGTAATATAAAAAAATCATGTTGTTATGCCGTAAGAATACAGTATTTTATTTTCTTTCATTTTTGGGTCCGTAATGTTTATTTATCGTGTTGTCATATTTCCAAGTTTTTACAACTGTCACCTCAACTGTCAACCTAGTCAGAGTTTAATCGAATGCGTAGCATCAAAATAATCTCTATCTGACATCTCTTTCATTTATATTACAAATCTATCTGTTCTCAGATCCGCAACATCCACGGCAGCACGTCGGACTCGTGCGCGCTGAACGTGCGCTCCGCTCCGCTGTTCACTCAGAAACTAAAGGATATCTCTGCCAGTGAAGGAGACGTTAATGTTGAGTTCACTGTCGCTGTTGAGGCCTTCCCTGAACCCACTGTTAAATGGTAAGAACATTTTATGACCACCTAGTACTGGCCAGCATAATATCACGTATCGCAACTCTTTTTTGCTGTTTGTCAAAGTGCGGAATAACCGCTACATAAAAAGAAAGAGAAGGAAGGAAAAATTGGTTTATTTGTAAAAAAAACAGGCAATTGTAAAAAATATAAATAAACTTAGAAGTATCTAATGATACTTAGTGACTATTGGTAGCAGTAGTTATGAATAAAATTTAAAGATCATAAACAAGCCGTAACCTCACTGTTTAAGCACACCGATTTGTAACCAAAAAGTTCGCAGATCAATTTCAAAGTCTATGAAAACGAAATTATACTCAATACTAACACGAACTTCCATGAATCTCTTTTCCACAGGTACCTCGGTGACGTAGAAATAACCGAGAAGAAGTCGGTGTTCACCCGCGTCGACAGCGGCAACACTCACAAGCTGATCCTCAAGGAGGTGTCCGCAGAGTACTCCGGCAACTACTCCTGCAAGGTGTCCAACGTGCTGGGAGAGGACTCTTGTTCCGCTACCTTCACTGTCAACAGTAAGTGATAAGGATTAAGTACTCTTTTATCACAGGCCTAATGAAGGCGCACTTTCTAAACTGGAGTCACTATAGAGCAAATAGTACTTTGTCTTGTTCATTTGTTATTCTCGGATATTATTGTCTGGCTTTACTAAATGAGAACTAGTTTGGCAAAAAATATTAACTTTTCAAGAAGCACAAATATATAGGGAGGACTTTTAAGATAGGGCTGTAAGGGCAGGTAACTTAACCGTTGTAGCTACAGGAAAACGGTCTTAGGAGACTGTCCTTATTTTCGAAGTAAAAACTTCTTTAGACGCGTTGAGTACTTTTTAGGTGAACAAAAATCATGGAACTCGTGTCATCGTCACCGAACGGTTTCCATGAGCTGTATGTATACTGTGTATATATGTGTACTTTTTGGGTGAACAAAAAGCGTGAAACTCGCGTCATCGTCACCACACGCTTCGACGTACAATTCACAAGTTTATTAGTTTTCACTTCTATCGGCAGTCCCCAAAGGCTGCCCCACCTTTTTTTTTAGAAATGTCGATCCCATTCACAGATTTATAAAAAAAAATACTTTCAGCAAGAAAATGGGCCATTTTAACAAAAAACTTTTGCCAATCGAGCCTGTTGCTTATAAGGATCAAACAACTCCGTAGGACCAACTGAGGTTTGAGTACTAGAACAGCCAGAAATCACAAAAACCTTTTCAAATACATTTCGCAGAAAATGAGACTCCCAACGTACTTTTTTATGATGGAAAGAACAATACATTCATTCAATGCGCCCAAGACTCAATTAGCTGAATATTTAATCGCTCATTACACCGTTCCTAAAATCAAAATGCATTGGATGGTAGTACCATAATTGATGCAGCGACAATTCTGACGAACTTCATATTTATCATTTATCTTGAGGAACATTTTTCTCATGTAAGTGACTTCATGTCTTTTTGAGAATAAATATATTTAAACCTAAACCTGTTATCGCTTTAAATTGGAACGGTGTTGAGGTTTCCATTCGCGACGTTTATTTAAAAACAAAAGAGTTTACTATAAAAAAAGAGGCTCGAAGTAAACTTTAAAGGATAGCACTAAGATTTAGAAGAAGCAGTAATATGCTGCTTCGATATAATATATCTTAGTGCCGTACAATCGTATTGCTTTGTTTTTATCTTGCAACCCGAACCCGGTAAAATTATGTTCCGGCACTGCTGAACAATGCTGTACCTATAGTGAACTCATCTTTTAATTGCATCCCACTTTTTAAACTTCATTTTTATTTTAATCCACCACTCTTATCGTTTACTCAACGCCAACAATTACTTCCAGGGAAGCCCCGATTCACCAAGAGCCTAATCGACATGACGGTGGACGCCGGGCAGACGCTGAAGCTCGACGTGGAGGTGGAGGGATGTCCTGAGCCCAGGGTCAAGTGGTACAAGGACGGGAAGGAGGTCACCACTGATGCCAGGATTAAGATCGAGAGAGATACCAAGAGGTGAGACAATAGACAATTGCCACCATCATAGGGGTCGGAAAGTCCATTGCTGGAATTAGGCTACTCCCAAACCAACGTCATCATGCATTAAGATATTTTTTTCACATAGTCCAATTCGTACTTTATTTTTATAGTTATTCATACAATAATCATTCATTTAGTAAAAATGCCTCATATAGTCATTATCATATTAATTTTAGTCATAATACTTAAAATCAGTGGAGTGGAGCAGTGGTGGCCCAGTGGTACCGGCCCCGACTTACGAGTTGTAGGTCGTGAGTTCGAACCCAGGCAGGCGCTTTACTTTGTGTAAATAATTTAATCACTACTGCTCTCAAAACGGTGAAGGGAAACATCGTGAGGAAACCGGCATGTCCTAGCACCAAAAATTCGAAGACATGTGACATCTACTAACCCGCACTGGGCCGGCGTGGTGGATTACAGCCAATTCCCTCTCAAAGAGAGGAGGCCTGAGTCCCAGCAGTTGGAACATTATAGGCTGATTATGCTATACTTAAAATAGAAGAAATAATCGTCACACCTTAATAAGCCAAAGATGCATAAATCCTTTCATCATTAAATAAACTTCTTATCCGTGAACGATTTAAGTGGAATGCGTTGGCATTTGTAATTTCTGATCATGATAAAAAAATAAGCTTGTTTTAAAGTAATTCCTTGAAGTCTTATTAATGCCTTACTTCAGATTGGAGAACTATCACCTCACAGTGACATTGGTGAAGGAAGAAGACGGCGGCAACTACGAAGTGAGAGCCGAAAACGAGTTTGGTAGTGTCTCTTCTAAGAGCACGGTCACCGTTCACAGTAAGTATTGGCAAGCACATCGATATCAATCTTATGTAAAAGGTATAGGGACCATTTTTGAAAATTATTGTCTGTGGACATATCACAAAATTCTGTATTAGAAAATTATCTTTGTGCACCAAAAAATAAGGTTGAAATTCATCGTTAACTTAGCCACTTCCGTACGACTTGATCACGAGTCAGAGTTCCAGTGAACACTACACAGAAATGACACAAACACACACACATACACTACAAAAATACATGGTAAGCCCACAAGAAACCCGTCGATATGAATCTGTCAAGAAACGACAGAATTGGCACTTCGATGGAAAACTTACGGGTAAAGTAGTTTGCATTAACGACGTAGTGATATTGAACCCTAGATTACTAGTACTACCATATTATCCGCACGTTAGTTTGTTTTTTTGGTGTCCCTAGATACCGACCATTAGGATATGGTAATTAAACATTGAAGCATTCAATAGACTGGAATGCTGACGTAGTCACTCACGAACATCGATGCACTTTGTCCTGCACAAACCTCTACTTACCATTTGTGACGTCTATAATTTAATACATTTGCCCATTTTAATAATTCATGTTTTATTGTTACCATTTTTTTCATTGTGTTCAATAGCGCGAGAGATTCATTCGACTTTGAATAAAGAAGCCATTGTTGAAAGTGAGGTTGATGAAGAAGGCAAAAAGACGAAGAAACCTGTTGAAGATGATGTGGATAAGGGGAAAAAGAAGTCTGGAAAGTTGGCCAAGGTGGAGTCTGTTGAGGAGAAGTCTATATGGGATGACGAAGAAGACGGCAAAGCAAAGAAATCAAGCGTTGATGAAGTAGACAAACCATCACCACGCACAGCTAAGAAATCAGTGACAGAGCCTGAGGTAGCCGAGGAAAAGTCCTTCTGGGATGACGCAGAAGATGACAAGAAACCCAAAAAAGTCTCAATCGAAGAAGTAGAAACAAAACCAGCCAAAGGAAAGAAATCCATCACTGAACCAGAGGTGGCAGAGGAGAAATCTTTCTGGGATGACGCCGACAATGGAAAGACTAAACAACCTATTGTAGAAGAACCAGAGACACCCATCAGTAACAAAGGCAGGAAATCTGTCACTGAACCGGAAGTGGCTGAAGAGAAATCATTCTGGGAAGACGATGACAAAGCAAGTAAACCAACCATAGAGGAAATTGATTCAACACCCTCTGATGCTGGAAAGAAATCCTTCTCTGAACCCGAGACGGCTGAAGACAAGTCTTTCTGGGACGAAAACCACAACGAGCAGAACAAGAAGCCTGTCATTGAAGAGGTTGTTACTAAAAAAGAAGCTGGAGAAAAGAGTGCAACCAAACCTGAGGTCATCGAAGAAGTGCCTATTCCTGAAGATCTCAAGTCCCCCAAACGTAAATCAGTTAAAAAACAACCCGTCGAAGAACCGTTAAGTGCTGAAACTGAAGGTATACACATTAAACGCTTCGACGCTTTCTCTTCAATTCAGCAAACAGCTTTTAGTACTATGCGAGAATTCCATGTTTTCGCGCACACTATGCATGCTTTTAACACCGTGTTTTTAACATCCCAAGTGTGATTTGTTATGTTTAGGCCGAGTTTTCGAAACTGTAACTACGTTCAAGACAGGAGACAACGGAGCTATTATAATGTCTAAAGTCAGCAGCACAAAGTCTCATGGAGCTATAGTCACAGGTCAGTATCCAGCTTCCTACCTTCTCTTCCCAGTCCTAACAACCATCGATCATCAACTAACTTTCCACCATTAAACGAGATTGCTTAAAAACTTCAAACTAAAGATATAACGCATTAGTTTCATCTATTCTAATCCAACCTTCTAAACCGTTGTATGACCTAAAATCAACATAATACTATTTTAACTGGTAGGTCCGGCCGAAACGCGCACTTTACACAAAATGACGTCAACATCACTTTATTATGATGACGATGACTTTTTCGGAGGCAGACGGTTGATACAACCA
This sequence comes from Griposia aprilina, assembly GCA_916610205.1. NCBI lineage: Eukaryota > Metazoa > Arthropoda > Insecta > Lepidoptera > Noctuidae > Griposia > Griposia aprilina. Next base: position 26,579,177 of record OU744284.1, read on the forward strand.
AACAAACCGCATACAACTTCTTTGGAAGTTGAAGAGATTGCTAGCCATAGTTATTTCTTAACGGAGATGGGCCATTATAGTATACCTGATCATGTGAGGAGAGGTACTTACGGCATCATTGAAGAGCCACAAACGGACTCAGATGCTGATACCGGATCCAGATGTGGGCGCCAAGGGGGGAACCGTACCGTTTCTATCATGTCAGTCTCGGAAGACGAGATGAGCTGGCAGAACGAACCACTCTCCAGAGAGATATCGATCGAGGACCTCTCAAAATCAATATTCGACATTGACGAAACGAGGAAAGTATTCAGTAAAGATTCGTATGTCCGCCAATCTTCTTTCAAAGAAGACTACATCATCGGCGAGGACGAAGAAGAATCTTTAATCGTAAAAGAAAAGTCGCAAAAGATATTCGAGAACGACATCACAGAAAAACTAATACACATTTCGAAGGAATTCGATGATAACGAGTACAAATCCGTCGATAAAAAAATAGATATGGTTAAAAATAGAATTATAGAAGAACTAGTATTAAGCCCCATTAAAAACTTTGATAATATTACGAAAGATGTAACAGAGACTACTGTTGAGAGAAAGAGAAAGAATGATGCTAAGTTATTTAAACTTGAAGAGGAGGTGGATGACGAGTTAGAAGCCCTTCTTAAACGAAGCCAGAGACAAAGGAGCATACTAGATGATATTCTAAATGTGGAAGATGAAAAAGGTAATTGTTAAATCAAAATATTAAAAACATGGGGAACGTTGTACGATGAAAGAGGCTGGCATTTGATGATGTAACGCTACGCAGTGTATGTCAGGGGAGAATAACATGAAAGTAAACGCTTTGAATCCGAAATCGGAAATTGCTGATGTTGACTCCATTCAATCTGTCATTTTCTTCTTTACTACAAACTAAACTGATTCTTTAATTTCTTCAAACTTCTCATCCTCTAAGAAAATGGCAGATTCTTTCCATATAATTGTCCTCTAAATGTCTGTCCACATTTGACTAATGCTGTCGTATGTTTGTTTTAGCACGCATGCGTAATAACATTCCCTTCTGGCATACTAATCTTTGGGGCCAGGTGCGGCAGAGGTACTAGTCCCTTCAAAACAATCATCACATCATCAAGGTAAGCGAAACATTTTTCAAATGTAGTGCGACGCTTGCATGGTACTTATGCTTTTAATATTATGGGCCTTATTTTATAAGCGAAACATCGTTTATTGGTAAGTATACAAACACTGAAGAACAACAACACATGAATATTTCTATGTCCTCCTAGATACGGGCAGCTGTAAGTATCCACATCTATGGCCGAGTAAAAACTTTTAACTGCTGTATATACTGCGACATTGAGCAACATTTTATGTAAATACACAAATCTTTTGTTAAAAGGGCTTCGTAAACTTCTAGGCGATGCGATTTCAATGAATTTTCGTACTATTTTTTTTCTGTATATATTATACGTTAAGATATAACATTCAATTTGTTCCTTATGTTTCACTGTTTTATCCTTGCACTTTATGGCCTACTGCTAAAGTTTGAATAAATCTTGTCGATTTAAGTATGTAAAGTCTTGCTTAGCATCTCAAATAGTATTTTCCTTTAAATGTAACTTCTCTCCGTAATTTCTGTGATTGTGAAAAATATTTTTTTTCGATTCGAACTATTTGTTACTTATACATAATCTTTCTGGAAACAAACAAATTGCTGTAACTTCGATCATTGTTAGCACACCACCTCTTCTTCATCCTGTTATTCTCCCAGCCTATCGCTATGCTGTTCTCTAGCTTTAAAATTATGTGGTCAGGCTTCATTCACAGCCCGACCAAAATGTACACAACCTATCTAACACAATGTCTCTAATCTTACAGCACCACCCGGAGTCAAAGGCAGCACTATGAAAGACGGTCATGCCTTCGAGTCCCTGCCTCTAGTTTACTCAGTAGAAGTTTCTGGAACCCCGAAGCCGACCATCCGTTGGCTCCACGACGGTAAAGAAGTCAAGCCATGTGGCAGAGTCCACATCACCAATGATGGAGACCTGTTCAAGCTGGAGATCGATAGCGTTAATATGAAGGATGCTGGTAAATGGCAGTGTGAGATCATTAATGATCTTGGAAAGCAAGTGCAGACTGCTATGCTTTCGGTTTCGCGTAAGTATTTCAACATAAAAAATAATCTTCTGTTTCTGAACCTCAAACAAGTATCTCTAGTCGGATTAGTAAATCTGCTGTCAAATTACATTTTGCTCATTGCGTCTGACATTTGACAACAGATGAATGTGTTTTTAGAAAGAAACAGGGTTATAACTTTTGAAAACCCAAAAATTATTAAATGCTTCTTTTTTAAATACAATTTTGCGAGTTTAAATGATAGTCCAGTTTATCCCTTTGACAAAACTATTATTGCCATTGTCAGTTTGTCAGAAATTCTTTCGCTGTACATCAATAAAGATCATATTTTTTAATCTTCCAACAGCCGAATCCGAGCTCCGCAAGCCCAAGTTCACAGCCCCCCTGGAAGCTCAGCGCGTTCTCCAGAAGGAACCAGTGACCATGCAAGCAGTCTGCACGGCCGACCCTCAACCCCATGTGTCCTGGCTGCTGAACGGAGTGGAACTGCAGCCCAGTGCTACTATTGTGACGTCGGCTGATGCCAAGGATCTGGACCATGGGTTAAAGGAGTGCACTTTTACTTTGTCCATTCCTACTGGTATGTTGTGTTTTAGATACTAATTGTTTCCGATTTTTTATAAGAAAAAGACTTAGTCCGACTTCGTTAACTGGTTCTCGTTTACACAAGATTGCTGCATTGAATTATTATTTGCTTAGGTTTAAATAATATAGTTTACTCCTGGTTAAAGCCAGAAACAGAAAAGGTGATGAGCGATTGGGTTTTTGTAAAACGATTCTTTTCACTTCTATTTGGATAGACATAAGTAAAATCGCTTTCGAAAAAAAAACCCCATACCAACCCTAAAAGTCCTTCATTAATTTATCTTCGGTTTGAAAAGCCATTTATGCGCATTGGCATTATCTTCTTAGAGATCTTCAACAAATGTAATTTTTTGTCTTTGTAACTTCTTGAAAATTGTAGCCACCTCCTCCGAAATACAATGCGTTACTTCATAATTTATTTATACCACATAAACACTCCTGTCGTCCCCAGGTCGCCACACCGACACCGGTGAATACACAATCCAGGCCAAGAACAAGTACGGCGTGGGCGAGAGCTCCGCGCGGCTGGACATCTTACTGCGGCCCGAGATCGAAGGCCTACATGACGTCACTGCCGTGCCCTTCGAGGAGACCACCTTCATCGCCAATGTTAGAGCTAATCCCATTGCTGAAGTCAAGTGGTGAGTATTTTGGAATCTTCTATCTGTAGAAAGTATTTTAAAACGCCATAAATAAAGACCAACTTTCTGTATAGTGGACCTCGCATTTGCTTAACATTTTCGACAACAATTTCCAATAAATTGAACTTTCCCTATTGTTGAAACTATATAATTATGTAACTGCTACACAAATAGACCTTGTCGTTTTATGACGCGAGCTCTGGGACGAACTATGCTTGTGCGTGAACTTTGGTTCTCTGCCGGATCAGAGAGACCTCTGATCCAGCAGAGAACCAAAGTTGTCGACATAGCTCCCAGAATAAGCAAGCTGAAGTGGCAGTGGGTTGGCCATATTAGCCGTAGAACCGATGACCGTTGGGGTAGACGTGTTTTTGAGTGGAGACCGCGAATCGGCAAATGTAAGGTAGGACGCCCTCAGTCTAGGTGGAGCGACGATCTACGCAGGGTGGCTGGTAGCAGTTGAATAAGAGTTGCCGAGTATAGAGCTAAATGGCGTGCGATTGGAGAGGCCTATGTCCAGCAGTGGACTGCTGTAGGCTGATGATGTTTTATGACGTACACGTGACATTCAACCTTATGGTGATACAGCAATTCGAGGTCGCCTGCATAAACAGATTGAAGCAACATGTTTTGTAATCTATTTGTAAGTCTCCCATTTATAATTTTACGTATAGGTACTCAACTGTGCCTATCACAAGTTAACAAATCTGATATGTGAATTGCCCACAGATACACATATTGGAGAATTTATATGGCTTTCAAAAACTTGGTAATAATTCAGTAATATTCAGTGCCCAAAAGTTGACTCAACTAACTGATGACGATGATTACAAAAAAAGAGGCGCGTAATTTAATAAGAATTTGGAACTGGGATTTATATCACTCTTTTTCAGGTATAAAGACGGCTACGCAATTCAACCATCCTCTCGCCACGAGATAGTGGAAGATCTGGCCACCGAGACATACAAGCTGACTGTGAAGAAGGTCGGCGTGGACGACGGCGGAGTGTACACACTCACAGCCAAGAACGAGGTTGGAGAGACCTCACAGCAGGCCAAGCTTAGTGTGCACAGTGAGTAGAAGTACTTGATGATGTTAAGATAGCCAAAGATGACTATACATAGATCAAAGAGCAGTAAAGAGTGGTAAAGTTTACAACCTACACTTGGGTGTTGTATTTCTAACTTTAATGTAGTTGGCATAAAGTTCAAAATTAAAAAACGGCTCGATGGTTAAGCCTTGTTTTGTAATAAGACGTTTGGAGCTCCGCAAAACCGACTATACAGTATCCTCTCATAGCAGTTCTATTCTTTTCAGCCGTTAGCTTTACACAATAAAACTATCCCAAACATTCCACCTTCGTTTTGTAAGTTAACGTGAAAGATAAATCTTTGCAAAATCATTCCATGGATAAGTGGTAAATTTGCCTAATATTGTCTCATTTACTTAACCTAATAAACCGTCTACACAGCTGGCGTACCCGTGTTCACAAAGCCCCTTCAGAAGCAAGCCGTGAAAGACTACGACGATGTGACGCTGAAGGTGCGCTGCGACGGCGTGCCCAAGCCCGACGTGCTGTGGTACCGCGATGGAGACGAGATCCTCAATGATGAGCGGCATAAAGTTACTACGGAGGTCGGCGGGCAGGTAGACAGTGAGCTCGAGATCAAACATTTTAACGCTAGCGATGCTGGCAAGGTAAGAATTTTTATTGAAATCTCTTTATTCCGTTTACCCAAAAGAAAATAGTGTTGTATTTTTTCTCATTTATCTAGTAAGCACACCTATTTCGTATTTAAGACCATAATTACCTTTTTTTATCCGGAATTGTTTTTGGTTTAAGTCAGAACCCATTATCATGATTTGATCATCCTTACGAAGACTAGAAAATAAGTTGGCCAAGCATAATTGAAATGGCAATGATAACTCATACAAGATAATATTTTATGATGTGACTTTCTTAGTTTTTAAACGTGTTGTATTCTTCTTCACTGTCACGAAAATTAAAACGACAAAATCTTATCACGCCTGTATGCACCGAAGGGTCATTATTTTTATTGAAGTTTTTACTCTTGATTGATTGTATTGTATTTCTAAGTGAACATTTTGAGGAACTTTTAATTTATGGTAGAATAAAGTCTTTATATTTTAACTTTATTAATCCACCGAAAGGGAGGCAGAAGTGTTCGCCAGATAGATCAATCTATTTCAGTTCACTATTTAAAGTAGACTCTCTCAAGGTGCGCTACTACTAAGTAGTAAAGTTGTGAGTAACATAATTATTAAAAATATGTTTTTTTTTTTGTTTTTTTCGGAGAAAGCAAACAATTACATATTAAGAATTACAAAAAGATAGGATACAGAAATGATACAAATGTGAAATCAACCATGTTTTCCACAGATACACAATGAGACAATATGGTAAATTTTAAGATTGGCGTTGTAAACAATAAAAAAGAGGAATATTAATAGTAAAGTTCCAACAAAACATAAAGCTGTCAATAGTGCCGCATAAGTGGAACAACAGTGTCACATTAATTTCTCAATTTGTTAAGTAACATGAGTCTAAACTTTCTATACGGTAAACCAAACAGGTTAACACTAATACACTTTTTGACTTCCTCACAGTACAAAGTCCGTGCCGTAAGCTTAGCCGGCGAGGCAGTGTGCGAAGCAGCCATTACACTGGAACAGAAGACGCCCGGCTTCACGCACAAGTTGGAGCGACAGAAAGATGTGGATGAGGGAGAACCGCTCGAACTGAAGGCCAAGCTTGATGGCAGCCCTATTCCGACTGCCAAGTGGTAAGAGATTTTAGGATTCTTATACTTGTACCACAAATCACTGAATGCGCTTAGTTGTAGAAAAGCCTTGGAACAAAATCATCACTTTTAATATTTTTCGTTTTCTTTCTCGGCCGTTAAAAGCCGAGAATGTTCATGCCAAGATACGTCAGGTTAACTATATCAATTCGAAATAAGATTATGTTGTTTACACAGTGTTAACTTTGAAAGGCGAGAAGATTCTGGCCTTTCGGGATGCGACTATAGAACAAAGTTCTTATATTTATTTTAGTTTTGATTTCTACCCTACAGGAGGAGTTATGATTACGCACAAAACTGGCATAATACTATTTTGCTTTTTATGTAAAAACATTGAGGAAACTTGTAGTTATGCATAATATTTTGATCGTTTATAAATCAAAATAAGTAGTTTTACATGTGGTTTCCTCCAGTGAGCATCAACGCTTAGGCCTGAATTTCTCCTACGCCGATGTCGGTCGCATACGGTTGGTAGCGTACGATCAGTCGCGTTCGTCAGCCAGAAATAAATAATAAAATACCGTACTGTCATACCGACGGCTCTGCGGTACAGTCGTCTGTCAAGCGTGGCATTTAGCTGATCGTCGGTAACAGACTGAGGGCGCTCGCACAATTCCATGCTCGTCAATCGACCGACGTATGCGGCGCTGACGATCGAGGCCGACGCACGCGATACGCGACGAATAGCAACGTACGCGCCCCTGACGTCAGTGTCGCAGTGTAGTGCTATATACATATAACACAATGTATATTCATACGCGCGACCGACATCAGCGCAGGAGGAATGCAGGCCTTATATTCTACCCTTTGTATTTTATCGAAAACTACGTACCTTCATAACCTTAAACCCCCGTACTTCGCAGGTTCAAAGACGGCGCCCCACTATCCCCAGACGACTCCCGCGTGTCGCAGAGCGCGCTGGCCGACGGCACGGTGAAGCTGTACATCGAGCACGTGACTCCTGCGGACTGCGGCGCCTACAAGCTGGTCATCTCCAACCCGCACGGAGACAGCTCTGCGCTGTGTGCTGTAGCTGTTAACCGTGAGTATTTTATACGAGTTGTAAGAAATAACTCATAGCCCTAAATGGGTACTCATCGCTATAAATAATTTTTATTTACCGTAATCTCGAAAAATAGTTGAGAAAATGTATGAAAGAGCTAATTTATTTCCTCGAAGGCTGATGGTTGAAGTAGAGGTGCACAGTATAAACGCATTTCGCCTAATGTATTGTAAAGTCCCATTTAATAAGGAGCGAGACTAGTGCAATAGAGCGGGCACAAATTTAAATTCCGAACTGTTACTGCTAATTTCCCAGCGGAATAACCCAATATCTGGCAAAATTCTGGGTCCTGAAATACTGGCTCTGGAGCCAGTGTCTCCCATTTTTCTGTAACCAATTTTTATGGCTGTAAAGAAATTCGCACGCGTGGTTTTCTGTGGTTTCTGCCTGCCCCCATGGGAAGAAGGCGTGAGTTTATGTATGTGTATGTGTAAAGAAATTTATTTATTAAAAAAAAAAACATTTTATTTCGACACATGAAGCAAATCCAGGACCAGACGCTATGCAGTCGCGGTTGCGATTACTAGACCAACAAAGCAGTCACATTTAAAATAACTTTCTTTTATATTCGTCGAAATGTGAAATAAAAACAGAACGTTTCTAAAGATCTGAAATCTTACATTTCAGATCTTTAGAAACGTTCTGTTTTTATTTTTCTTACAAAAACCCATCAGCTTCATAAAGATCTTTTCTGCAGCCACACCAAGGAAGCCGTCGTTCAGCCAGGAGCTGGAGGACGTGAAGGCCGTAGTAGGGCAGCCACTCAAACTGGAGGCCAGGGTCATGGCCTTCCCTGCACCAGAGATCAAGTGGTTCAAGGATGGTGAGTAGTCTATTAAGTACAAAGGAAATCCTAAATACCAAAGTATCCTATGCGATGATTACTACTGGAATGTTTCCAAATATTCTACTTCTGCTAGTGCACATACCAAAATATTGTCAACGTGATTCAATAAACTGTTTTCATTTGTTACCACGCTTTCGATAATGTTATACAAGTAAGGGTGAAGTTTCATATAAACTTCATTGACCGTATACTCCGATTGTCGCGTTCATATGAAACTTTTTGTTTCGGAAAACTGAAAGGCGCCTCTGTCGACGTGACCACTCGTACCTGTTCACTGAACGAAAAGTGGCATATATGATCGTGTCGAGCGTTTTTGGTTAGCACGCGGCCATATGCAGCACCTTTGCCGATGCTTCCTTTAGTAATGCACTGATTTTCTGACTAAACATCACTGAAACGTTCACTATACTCTGTGAAGTGAAGTGTGTTGTAGTAGTCACAAGACTGAACATTTTCTTCCGCCCGCAGGTCTCCCCGTCCGCCCATCGCAGGCTGTAAACTTCATCAACCAGCCGGGCGGCGTGATCGGGCTCAGCATCGACAGCTGCAAGCCTGAGGACGCAGGCGTCTACTCGCTGACCGTGGCCAACAAACTTGGAGAGGTACTTATTGCCTTTGGTTCATCAGCTTTTAGCTATCCAAAGCTGCACACTGACTTAAAAAAATACTTTAGTTATCATGCTTAATAAACGAAAACTCGTATCTATGAACATATACTCGGTATACAAATGGATTGCACTCAAACTACAAACTTTCTACAGCATCCGTCAATGAAGCTTGTTTTTCAAACCCTATTTTGTACTTGTAGTACACTAGTTATGAGCTTGATACAGAAACCAATGTCAATTTCGACGTTGTTCATCAGTTCTCGAAATTTAATGCTGTAGCGGCATCTACATCGCCACATGCGAACTACGCATCACACTGACGTCACGCAAAATCATGCACTGCGCAAGCAGAGTTTACCGCGTAATTAGCGTAATTATAATTATATAACGTCCCGACATCAATTGTCAAGTAGTTGCCCACCAGACACGACACCCGTCTGGTTGAAGGATTCTCCCTTTGCTATAGAGGATGAGTGAACTTAACACCCTGTTCCTCATACCTCTATAATGCTACGGAATTTGAGTGTTATGCGTCAAAAAATTAGAACTTCATTAAACACTTTTATTTGAATGTCTAACAAATCTAGATGTTTTGTAGCAAAAGATTGCAAGTATTTTATTACTTGATTTATCCATTTTTTTATTTGTGCTTCTTCCTAGGTCGGCTCTAAAGCGACGGTAGAGGTAGCGCAGAAGGAGCGCAAGCCAGCGTTCATCGCTGAACTACAGCCTACCAAGGTCATCGAAGGGTTCCCCGTCAAACTGGAAGTCAAGATCCTGGGACATCCACAACCTACTCTCAAATGGTAAGTTGCATAAATATACATTATATTTATATTACGAGTACATAGGATAGTCACAACGGTAAATAATCATTCTAATTTAAAAGGTATTGGCTAATTTTTCATCAAAACACTTATAAAATACTATCTGTCTTTACTATTAATATAATTTTAAATTATCTGTATAGTAAAATAAATAGAAAAAAAAAACAAACACAAACACAACAAACAAATTGCAGTCACATTTTAAGAAAGATTCTGCTGTTCTATCATGCCCAATATCATTTTAGTTCATGAATAAAAGTATAATGACTTCTCTGCGGCTCCTTCATCTTGTCCACCCATCTAAACCAATCTTAGATTTAGGAAAGAAGGAGATATGCCCGGTAGTTGAAAATGTATCGGAACTCGGTGTCTCCAGTTTGCCCCTACCACGCGCCACTACTACACGTGCAGTTCCGTAAAAGCAATACATACGAAGTGGCGCACACACTCGCAATTCATAAATCAGAACTCAATCAATTTTAAACCTATCTCATGAAGCACAGCGTGCATTCACCATGCACCGTACAACTTACACAAAAACATCGATCGCTATCGTTGTATTGTACAAAAGCCATTTATTTTACATATACGCTAGTGATTGACTAAATCGGAAAGTTATCGATTTTTCCATTTATTATTGTACTAAAAAGATATTGGGGTCCTGAAAATAAAATAAATAAAAAACAAGAAAATATCAAATTACAAATAAAAAAAATGTAGCTAAAAAAATATGAAGTAAATCAAAAGAATTAAACAATAAAATAAAACTGGTTACGTTGGTTTACGTTGTCATAGCGTATTGAAGCAGTAGGTATTTTGGAAGCGTTTTAACTCTTCCAAATGGGTTACAACGGTTGACCAATTGTAAAATAAACTGTAATATAATATATTCGTTGGGCAATCGACCTTGTTGTCGATTAGTAAGTGGATCTGCACAAGTACATCACTAACTCGCCGCAAGATTCAGCGGCCGTACAACGTGATGAATCTGCATGAATGAAGTATCGCTAAGTGATTTTTACATTGCTAGTCCAGTCACTTAGCGACATACTTAGGTAGTGGTTAAGGAGCAATGTAATTACTCCAAAAATAGTACAGTCGCTGCGATATTTCAAAACAAAAATAATGTAGTAAAAGCAAGAAATATTTTACGATTTGTTGTTTTTCATGATTTTAAAGACAAATATAGTAAAATACTTATGGGAAGTGATTCCATGATTTACAAAGTTTTTGTTTTGGCTTCGGTTGTTTCAAAAAACTACTGAATAACACAGCATTCTTATATTTTGTCACGATCACGGTCGAAAGCGGACTAGTTCGTGGAGACGGCTATTTGCCTGTGACATGAGCAGTTTGAACATGATGCGTGGACACAGACACGCCCCCTTGGCACTCCTGTTTTTAATATTTCTATGAAAGCAATGTATAATGAACAAAACTGTTCTCACCAGGACACACAACGGCAAGGAGATCGTCCCGGACGGCCAGCGCGTCAAGGTGGTGTCGCAGCCGGACGGCACGCACGCGCTGCTCATCGACAAGGCGAGCGCGCCCGACGCCGGCCGGTACGCCGTAGTCGCGCTCAACGAGAAGGGAGAGACGGCCAGCAATGCTGAGCTTACTGTAGCCAGTGAGTAGTGCGGATTGATTCATTTAGGATCACCATCAAAAGATATACACAATACATCTACTTAATGAAAATCTTAAATTCGTTCATTCACTGACAGACAACGCACGGCAATGACTAAGGAAGGATTTTTAGAAGTTTGTATTGAAGTTCGTCATTTTTAGAAGTTTAAATGGAAGTTCGTCAGTTTTGGAAGTTTTCATGAAAGTATGTCATTTTTGGAAGTTTGTATGGAAGTTCGAAATTTTTGGTAGTTTGTATGGAAGTTCGTAATTTTTTGAAGTTTGTATGAACGTATGTAATTTTTGGAAGTTTTTTTGGAAGTTCGAAATGTATGGTAGTTTGTATGGAAGTTCGTAATTTTTGGAAGTTTGTATGGAAGTTAGTCATTTTTGAAGATGGTAAATCCCATCGAGCATAGCATGTTACTTATACAGCATGTATCAGCAAAGTGTGGTCAGAATTAAGGCTGTGGTACACACCACCAAACTGAACAACTTTCTCCATGGGACTAACAACGTAATCGCGGAAAAAATAATCAGCTGTCCCCCATACATTTGGGTTGAATAGGTATTGAAGTTTTGAATGAGCACTGTAACTTAACAACTAAGCTAACAAAGTAAAAATATTAACTACCTAGTTTAAATGTTTTAATAAATTAAAATCTTTTTTGCAGACCATTTGATCCATAGAATAAAAAACAAACAATTTAAATAATAAGTTTAAAAATAAAATGGCACAATACACATACATACAGAAATTAAAACGAGAGAAAATCAAAAACAACAACATGAAGAGAGATCGAAACTTTTTGTTTTAACTTGGTAGACGTTAATTTTTAGAGGATATAAAAATGACCATTTTTTTTTTATCTTTGGAAATAACCAATTTGTTTAACCCGTTAGGCCGCACCGACGACTCCGCCCCACAAGAGCGCCCTCGCTTCATCCACGGCCTGCGTGACCTCACCGCTGAGGAGGGCCAGCCCCTCTCTGTGTCCGCACCCTTCGTCGGGAACCCCATCCCCGAGGTCACGTGGACCAAGGATGGCTTGCCCCTCACGCCCAATGAGAATATTCGGCTGACGTGTGATGGGAAGAGGGTTAGTACACTCAGTATTTAGTAATAACATTGTATTTAAATAAAGGCTCGAAAACAAATCAGGAAAAAGTTTTATTTATATTTTTAAAGTAAGGAAAGTGATTTTTGGGACATAATTTTATCGCTAAATCTAATGACGACATAAAATAAGATTACTATATTTACTTAAGAAATTATTCAAATACACTAGGAATTGTCCTTTAAAACCACCATTATTTTTCCGCCTTCTGTGTCCTTACTTGTAGAGGTATTGCATTGCTGGAGAGATAGACTTCGGACTGATTTTTCCAATGACAGATAAATAACTTTAATCCGTGCCATTAAATTGACGTCTGACAGATTTTGTATGGGAAATCTGTAAAAAACTCAAAATTATTCCTCTTATCTGGCATTGGAGAAATTAGCCCTTAATTATGTTCATGTCTGTCTAAGTCTTCTAAAAACATCCGTCTTTCTGTGATTCATCCAGGTGGGTCTCGAGATCAACTCGGTAGAACTCCCCGACGCGGGTGTATACTCCATCAAGCTAGTCAACCCTCTTGGTGAAGACTCTTCTGAAGGCAAAATCAACGTGCGCAAGGTGTACTCCGCACCCACCTTCTCGCAGAAGTTCACTGATTTGCAGCAGGTAAGCAATATATATATCTCCAAGATAAAATGGTTTTAACTACTTTCAACCAATTTGGCATTATTTTTGTTCTGTTAATATGTTTACCTTAATCGTCAAGTACTAATTCAAACTATAAGATACTTACGAGAGAAAAAAAAGTACGGTTACCCGTACGGCAAAAGTTTAATATACTGACCTACTTGTCTGACCTAATCTCTCCGACAAATTTAATACACTATATACACAATTTAATACAATTTAAAATTAAAATTAGAAGTTTTTATAAAAAACCTTTTCGCGCGATTCATATTAACATACTCCCCTGTATAGTCTAACCATTAAATAAAAAGAATTGTTATATATTATTGAAAAGTTAGCCTAAAATTCGGCGTAAATTCTCCTGGCTGACATATTTCATCGAAAAACATGGGGTCCCGGTAATTAGAAGCCCAGGAACATCTTGACAGATCTTGCGAGCATCGTCACAGAGTTTGCGACCATCGTAACAAGATCCGCGACTATCGCATCAGAACTCGCAATCATCATGACAGAGTTCGCGAACATAACTATATAAAATAAATAAATAAACATCGTGAATCGCTTCTTTATAATAGAATACCCTTATCAGTCGAGACACCGTCTATAAATCACTAAAAAATTGTTAGGTCACCATAAAACCGTTTCATCTTTCCAGCTACCAACATTCGACGCCAAATTCCCAGCCCGGGTATTCGGCATCCCGTTCCCGGACATCACGTGGTACAAGGACGGGTCCCCTCTACGTCACAGCGATAAGTACAACATCAAACGAGATGGCGACGCGTGCTGTCTGTATGTGCGCGACCTCACACTCGGCGACGCGGGCCACTACAAGTGTGTGGCGAGGAACCGCGAGGGCGAGGCTAGCTGCGAGGCTAGCCTGGAGGTCGTGGATAAGATGTGAGTATGCCATAGTGGCGTCACAGGTCCAAAGTTCCGGCTTACCATCTCCAGAGTTCAGTCGTCAATTATTGGTGACACTTGAACGTTGGATTCCACCACCTTCCGGCAAATCCGTTTATCATCGAGCTTTGTGTTGGGTACATATTTTACCCTCGTGGCCACGTCGAGCTCACTCCGGGGCGGACGAAAACATCCGCCGACCGTCACCATCCCTGGCGTCTGCAGCAGGCAATGTAATCTTACCTCATGACAAAAGCTCATAACAGACGCGATCCGCATCGGCTATAGGCGATGTGAGGCTTTGGAATCTGCAAAACATGGCTCAAAGCTTAATTGTTTGACTGCGGCCGGATAAAAAAAGTCGCCAAAACGCGATGCAGTATCGATGTAGTCACCAAATTTATCTTTAACGCTAAAATTATTGTATCTTCTATGGCCCAACTGAATTGAAATGGTTGTAGTCCCCACAAACTTCCTAAAAATCACCTAAAAACCATACTTATCTATTTTAATTTCTTCCAGTGCCCGCAAACAGAAGGTAGAACCTCCCGAGTTCCTGAAGAAGATCGGTGACATCGAGGTGTTCCGCGGCATGAGCGCCAAGTTCACCGCCTGCGCCACCGGCACACCCGAGCCCGACGTGGAGTGGTGAGCTAATATTATACTATTTAGTTCACACCCACGAACTTGTGTCTGCTAAAAGTATGAATCAGCTGTTATAGAGTCCTCAAACAGCAACTGCGTACTAAAAGGTGCTGTGTAGTGGTAGACCGGTGACTTGGTTAAGGTCGCGAAAAAACCACTGGTTGTTGTAACAATCCTTAGGGGAAGATCTTCTGATTTAGATTCAGATCTCAGAAATAAAAAAATAAAATACCTTTTTACAGGTTCCGCAATGACGAAAGGCTGTTCCCATGTGAGAGAATCCGCATGGACAAGGAGACCACTGGTCTTCTACGTCTTACCATCAGCGGAGTAGACCCCACTGATGTAGGCACCTACCGCTGCAGGATCTACAACCCGCACGGAGAGGCCACGTGCAGCGCGCAGCTTACTTATGACAGTGAGTATACAGTTAAACTAAAATAAGTATGCGCTTCGGTAATGTTCGTGTTTCTGGATTAGCACGAACATCGCGCCACAGACTAACCACCCAGAGAGACAAAGCTTCTAAGTTTTGCAATTGTAGTAGTACACCATTGCTGGTTCGCAGATCGTCACCTGTCACTCATAAGTTAAGAAAAGTTTTTTGGAATTGCATCGCCATATAGTGTCGACATCGCTGGGATCGAGATTCAAGACTGTATAGTACCTACTTGGGAAAAATAACCATATTTGATCATCAAATTACGGAAAACTTGGTATCCAAATGATGCCACGATCCATGCCAATGTAAAACGAAATTACAAACCAACAACGCGCATGTTCGCGAAATATGGAAGGAGTGCAGTGTTGTAGTAAAAAAAAAAACATATTATGTCGGAAATACGTTAAATTACTCGTTTGACTTTGACTAATCGGGACACCAGAGGGCCTAGACAAAGTAACATTCGATTAGCGATGACGCTAGTAGAAAAGCTAAAAAATGTATGGGGTTGACATAAGCTATCGAAATGTCACGTGATCATAGGTCAACGAATATAAATTAGCTAGACAATGTTAACATCATTCGATGCGATGAAAAGAATCGACAGCGTCGAACGATTACTTCCATAGAGATGTGTAGCAAAGTGGCACTTTTTGACAAGCGTTATCGCTATTTTTCGATTCGTATGATGGAAACATTAGTGAAAGCGATTGTAGAAATAGAATCGCTCCGAAGCGAATGTCATTTGTCTAGGCCCTCTGGGCCACCAGGTGGCGCTCGACAGAGTCTTTAACATAACGCTTGACCAGAGTAAAAGAAGAATTTCTTGTTGGCGGTTAAGCAGTGAATACGTTTAATAACTGTCACGCGTTCCGTATAGTTGTGACGTGTACCTACAGTGTGTGATTCGCTAGTGGGATTGATTTGACTGTAAATTATAATTTGATTTGAACTGCAAAAGGTATTTTGCATCCATTGCGCAATAACCAACACTTCCCATAATACGCCCACAATATTTAAAATATGGCTGGTAATAACGAGAGAGACATACCTTCTCCGTCATATATAAATATAAAAATTTCCTCACCAGCCCTGGAACCCCACACCAGCAAGCGCCCCATAGGCGACCAGTACTCGGACTTCGACAAGATGAAGAAGACTGGCATCCCCATGCCGCTAGCCGACAGACCCATCATCAGGAGCATGGCTGACAGGCATCTGACTCTGGGATGGAAGCCTTCCATTCCGCATGGACCGAGGTTCCCTGTCACCTATCAGGTAAGACATCCCCATGCCGCTAGTCGACAGACCAATCATCAGGATCATGGCTGACAAGCATCTGACCCTGGGGCGGAAGCCGTCCATCGCGCATGGACCGAGGTTCCCTGTCACCTATCAGGTTAAGTCTTGGACTAAGAGCTTCTTGTAAAATATTATACTTTGTTGTCAATGCTGAATTACCAACCAATGCAACAAGCTAAAGAGCTGATTAAATCTAATCATGAAAAACTTTATTGCACTTTTATTTTTGAACATGGTCTGTCACACTGCCGTATGGCTACATTTCTAGAACACAAAAGTCTCGTAACAGAAACACTAAAACGCGTTTTCAAAAATTTTCATACATAAAGGTACCTACTGCTTGTTTGGTGCATGTGAATTTTACGAAGAATCTCGTAGAAGGAATATGGTCTGTTCTTAATCAAACGTTCAATGTATTTTCTTTATTTTGTAATAGCGATTAAATTCTACCGATTTCCTATCTAGGTGGAGATGTGCGAAGTCCCGGACGGCGACTGGTTCACAGCCCGCACAGGGCTCCGCTCGTGCGTGTGCGACATCCGCAACTTGGAGCCCTTCCGCGACTACAAGTTCCGCATCCGCGTAGAAAACAAATATGGCGTCAGCGACCCTTCACCATTCGCCATCACACACAGATCGAAACTAGAACCTGATCCTCCGAAGTTCATCCCGTACTTAGACCCTGGTATCGATTTCAGACCAGAAACGTCGCCTTACTTCCCGAAAGACTTCGATATTGAACGTCCTCCACATGATGGCTATGCCCAAGCTCCTAAGTTCCTTCGCCAGGAGTATGACTCTCAGTATGGAGTCAAGGGTCACAATGTGAACCTGTTCTGGTTTGTCTATGGGTACCCTAAGCCGAAGATGACATACTTCTTCAATGATGAGCCTATTGATATTGGAGGGAGGTACGACTGGAGTTACACTAGGAATGGACAGGCTACGCTGTTTATTAATAAGTGAGTATTGATATATGTGAACAATTCATAATAATAATAACTTGCTTGAGCAAAAGTATCAAATTTCAATGAGCGTGGGAATTTGATACTGTTAAGGTCATGTTTTGGTCAATAGTTGTCATTATTTATCGATTTAGAAACAGAAAATTTAAATTTAAGGCCCGTCAATATAAGGCAAGACATTGTAGGTCGCAAAAAATTGCGCTGCACTGATTTATTGGGATGTTGTTATGATACGAGTAGTGTAAAACCAAGTTTGTGGCTTCGAAAGACCTGTGCTTACTGCGTGATGCTCGAAAAGCCTCGAAATTTTCGGACTTCTTTCAGTTTTTGACTTATAACTTCTTAAAGGTTGCATCCTACGTATAAGTCACTCAGTACATTTTTTATACAAAATGTAATTTTTCAAAAAAGTTCAAAATTATAGATTTAGCTGCCTTCCGAGCAGTGTATCGGCTAAAATACTCATCGTACGAGGAAAGACATACTCCTGCGACAGAAACACAACACAATGTAAATTATTAATAATTATAATAAATTACAACGAAATGGTAGGTATGTAATATTCGGATTATTTTTACGCAATTAGCAAGACGCTCGTGTTATTTTGGAAAGCCCAGCTTCGTCAGACGGGTCTTCTTGGGGGCTCCGAACACACCTTTGTTATCCGATCTAGTGGTAAAAAGTCGTCGAAATCGTCTTCTTCATCTGACTCAGCCATGGGTAAGGGAGGAAGTATTCAGACAGGTCTTCACCTGTCATAATACTTCCTCCCTTAGCCATGAAATACAGGGAAACCCCAGGGGAAGCCCTGTCAAACTTTTCAGAGATCAGAGTATTTCAGCCCTGCTCTCTAGCAGGAGCATATCCTTCCTCCGCACCCTTTTTGGCTAATGCATGATAGGATTTCAGCAGGGTTAGCCCTTGCTGGCTTCTTGTCAAACCTGGAGGTCTCTTCCTCTACCCCTAACCACTTCTGCACCTGGTGGTAGAGTCTTTAGAAATGTTGGGCTGCAGCCTCTTCGGTTGGGGTAGATGAGTGAGGTAAACTTTGGCGTTGGCAACAGATCGGACCAATATCCCGTAACGCAGAGCGTAGAGAGAGTCATCTTTTTCCCCACCATATAATGCCAGAAGACATTTGTTGCCAGCAGAAGCTATCTTCTCATGAGTGACGTCATGTTTGAGAAACGTGGTAGTCGCGTCGAGAAGTTCTGGCTGTTTTGAATGGACACCCAACGTCTTACCATGACCATCTATACCATGATATGGGTGACAGTTCTAAGTTGACAGTTATAATCACCTCTTAGAAGTTATAATACAAAAACGGAAAGTCCGAAAATTAAGGTTTTTCGAGCACCACGCAGTTAGCACAGGGATTTCTAAGCTGCAAACTTCGTTTTACACTATTGGTATCTATCCTAACAACATCCCAG
The DNA here is from genome assembly GCA_916610205.1 of Griposia aprilina. Classification (NCBI taxonomy): domain Eukaryota; kingdom Metazoa; phylum Arthropoda; class Insecta; order Lepidoptera; family Noctuidae; genus Griposia; species Griposia aprilina. The sequence goes on from OU744284.1 coordinate 26,597,779, forward strand.
GAAATCAGTACAGTGAATTTTTTGAGACCTAACGCGGTTTTTGGCCTAATTTGAGTCAATTTTGCAGTTACAATTACATCCCGAAATTTTTGCCACTTAGTTAACTAACAGTAGTTTTCTAAGTAAAAACGTTAACTACAAAATCATAAACAAATGTTCCTCCTTCCCAGGATGTTAGAACGCGACGCCGGCTGGTACGAGGCCGTGGCCACTAACGAGCACGGCCAGGCGCGCCAGCGAGTGCGCCTGGAGGTGGCGGAGTACCCCTCCTTCATACGCAGGCCCGAGGAGGTGGTGGTGCTGCAGAGGAAGACGGCCAGGATCGAGGCCAGAGTTACCGGCGTGCCGTATCCTGATATCAAGTGGTATAAGGACTGGCAGCCGCTTGCACCTAGTAGTAGGATCAAGGTGAGAAAGAAGGATGATAGTTATTCATTAATAAATCTCGATAAAAGAATTCATAAAAATGCGGATAGAAGTCTAATAAACTAACTATGCCATATAAAACATATTCTATGGCACTCGGCAATTAAATAGTGTAGCTTCCTATCAATGAAATAATATTTTGTAATCGGATCGGTATTTCAAATACTATCTCTTACAAACAAAGACATGATTCCACGTCTTTATGACATTAATTCTGATAAGAAGGATCAAAATCTCATTACTACTCGTAGTTTCTGATGTGAAACATCTATAGACACGGGTAAAACCGATTCCACGGCATGCGTCGCAACGCCAACAATCGGTTTTACCCGCAGCTATACGGTGATATGTTTCACATCTGCCAGACGTCCCGTGTTGTATGTCTTTACTGTTACGTTGCCGTACAATTAGTTGACTTATTTTATGAGAGGACTAAAATATCGATCGAGTACGAACGAGCGCCATACAATAAAGCACAATAAAATAGCGAACTATAATAAAATAGTAACGAAGAATTTTTATCCGTTTGTCTGTTTGTTAGGATGTATGTTCCGGATTGGCGCACAAACTGCTGAACGGATTTGGATAAAACTTGACACACAGACAGTTTATAACCTGGATTAAAACACAGGGTCCTTTTTTATCTCAGTAGTGCGTTCCCGTGGGATATTTTCCGACGTCCACACGGGCGTAGCCGCGGGCAATATCTAGTAGCCATTTAATCACCATGCAAGATGCTGACGTACCTACGGTTTAATAAAAAAATATCCCATCTAAGTCCATAATTTCGACATCTAAGTACACCACTGTCCCTGCTTTTCAACCTAGATCCAGTTCATCGAACCAGACACATGCCTGCTGATAATCCACGACGTAATCCTGAAAGACGAAGGATTATACTCCATCTCCGCGAGGAATGTAGCCGGAAGTGTCAGCACATCCGTCATGCTGCACGTGGAGGAGTCCGAGTATGAGTACTCCAACAGGTAATGTTTTTCTGTTTAGTGCTCATGTAGTGAGAGGTCCTCACCTCTTACTACACGAGCCCTTTGATGATAACTGGGCACAAATCCAAATTCCAGCTGCTACTGGAAACTACACAAAGGAAAATCCATTAACACGATGCAACTCGGGGATCGACCCTAAGACCGGTCAAGATAAATCGATAGTAATTTTATTATAACAACGATCGTAGGTAATATCGCGAGTGGTTGATCGACAAATAAATTCAATTCAAGACAATTGATGTTACGAATCAGGCGCAGAAGCACCAAAAGTTTCACCAGGTACCGCTATTATATCCTCTTATTTGATTTAGTTATATTTCTTGATGTCACAGAATCCGCGAGCATCCTCCTCGCGTAAAGCCGAGCACGAAGCCGTTCGGCGACTTCTACGACCTCGGCGACGAGCTGGGCCGAGGCGTGCAGGGCGTCGTGTACCACGCCGCTGAGAGACTTAACGGTGGGTCAACTAGGACTGTTTAGTTATTTGGCATAGAATTTTAGCAGAGGCGGACTTGATGCTTTTAAAAGAACCAGCCTGAAAAACCGCATAATTCGCTAAAAGGAACAGACGAGAGTGCTTAGAAAATTGATTGGTGATATAATGTCAATAGAAGTTGAGCAACGTTTAATCAATCAAGGCAATCAATCGCTAAGCAAATTGACGCCACATGTCAGTTACCGCGCGATTTGTAGCCATGTCATACTGTCAAAAATAACAGTTGATAATTGAATACACTGATAATTTAAGTTGAAGTTACGTCGAATCGGCTAAAGTAAGTAAAAATTCAAAAAAATACACCAACAAAAGAGTTCTAGTTCAAAATTGTGTTAATGTACAGTCGGTGGATCTCCGTCCATCGACCCTTAAACTACTTACAACTTTAAATAATTCCGTCACTTTTATTTCCATAGGCCGAAACTACGCCGCAAAGATAATGCACGGCCACTCAGACCTAAAACCTTTCATGAAGAACGAGTTAGACATCATGAATCTGCTGAACGACCGTCATCTCATCCGTCTTTACGATGCCTATGAGCATGAACACACCCTGGCTTTAGTCTTCGAACTGGCTGGCGGCGGGGAGCTGGTCAGGGACCGGCTGCTCAGGAGCCAGGGGTATACGGAGAGAGAGATCGCGGGGTATATCCGGCAGGTGTTGAGAGGGGTAAAATATATGCACGATAATAGTGTCGCGCATTTGGGGTTGACGGTGAGTTTTTTTTTCTTTTCTATATGCAATATGGATTTACACGCGAGCACTTGAGGCGGTTTGTGGCAAAAAAAGTCTGGTGTTTTTTTCACACCTTGTTCGCGTGACCGGCTAAAGATTTTGTTTGTGTGATCTTTGTCTTCTGCAAAGATTGTACTTGTCTGATCTCAGTATTTGAGACAGTATTTGTATGTTCAATTTAATGTTCCGATTTCGATATTCTAAAATCAATTAAATAGAATAGTTCTCTTATTCAGAAATCATAATTGGATCGGGTTTATTAAAAAAAAAATGTTGCTTGTTTGAAGAAGTGTTCAGTTTTCAAAGTCATTATGTCGACAATACAACTTACGGCCTTATTCAGCATCTCTGCACTTGTTTTTTTTATGCTTTATTATCAATTTATTTCAACTAGAAGCCCTTATCCCCCAGATTGGAGAACTCCTTCTCTCTCACGCCGGCAGCGACGAACTAAAACTCTGCGACTTCGGTCTCTCGCGCCGAATCCAATTCAACAAACACGCCTCTTTAGACTACGGCATGCCCGAGTACGTGGCGCCCGAGGTCGCGGGCGGGGAGGGCGTGTCGTTCGCAGCCGACATGTGGAGCATCGGCATCATCACGTACATCCTGCTCAGTGGGCACTCTCCCTTCCGAGGGGTCAATGACAGGGAAACCCTCACCAGGATCCGTGAAGGAAGATGGGAATGGCACGACGAAGAGTGGTGGTCACGACTCAGTACTGAAAGCCGGGACTTTATCTCCAAGTTGCTGGTCTTCAATTGGCATGACCGTATGGATGTGAATAGCGCTCTCTCTCATCCCTGGTTGGGATTGGCTGATAAGATCTATAGGGAAGAGTACCAGATTACTACTGATCGGTTGAGGAATTACTATAACTTGTATCGGTGAGCATATTTTTTTGAACATATTTTTCTTATAAGTTGACTAAGATACTTATCAAGACAATTAAGGTGGTATTCGGCCTCCGTGCTCCCTTACTGTCTCAGGTCTCTGTTCATTCTTTGAATAGTACCTAATTAATTACAAATCATGAAGTGCAAAATGTGAGTTTTATGTCATTGACATACATTTTAAATTACAATGATTGACCCGCGCTCTTGAATTGCATCAACTATACCTACCTACCATATCCGTTCCCGAAATAATTGCGGATGACGTCACGACTACCAGTTGTCTAATACACTTAATTGGCTTGTAGTTTTGAATTCGACACGTTTTAAAGTTAAGTTAGTGAAGGTAGGACATGCTTGAAGAATGTGCATTCATTGTATCAGGCCATACATGGCCAGCTGGACATATCAATGAAACGGCTACGATAGAATTTCTTTTTTTAAATATCCCCCTAAAAATAGCCCAATGCTGTCAAAGTTTTATAGATCCAAATCTCATGATGACATTTCTGGCCTCAAAAAATATATCGCAAACATTTTGCTTGTGTCGAGATTCCTTTCTTATCGCGTGGGCGATAGATGTACTACTAATTAATCTTGATGCAATTATAAAGGTAAATACTCATTAAGCATGTGTGGTTTGACTATGAATGATAGACTGAAGAAGGATGTGATAAGGCAACGGTGCGGTTTATAAGAAAATGTAGTTTTTTTTTTTTTTAAAGAGTATGCTAATATGGTTTGGTCATATTGAGAGGATGAATGAAGGGCGACTAACAAAAGGTATTTACAAGACAGATGTGAGTGGAAACGCCGGGAGGGGACGCCCTAGGAAGACATATAGTGACCTTATTGGTGATGTTCTTCAGAAAGGTAAGGTGGGTAGTACTCGCAACCGGCGTGCGTGTATGACCAGATGTATGAACGTAAACGAGGCAAAAGGAGTATGTATAAGGATCGTAGCATGAGGCGTTCTGTAGTATCTGCCTACCCCCATAGGAAGAAGGCGTGAGTTTATGTATGTATGTATGTATTCATTAAAAATGCGCGGCAAATGCGAGATATTGGTTTTGAACGCGCGGGTAGATTTTTGTACCTCTACCATGACAGTAACGTAAGCGACTACCGATAGCAGATGCTTTTTCGGCTATAACCAAAGGCTATTTTGACTTCAACTATGATGAACTACGACTACTGACCAACTACGCCGACCCCTCCCGACTATGATAATTATATATTTTTCATAAGCCTAGCTTCAACAACACCCATATTTCACGACGTTACTTTCACGGAATATTTTACGCATGGATCCCTGTCGCCGCGCGATCCACCATTAGTGCACACCCTAACTCAAGCCGGAAAATCACATTGATTCAATGCATTATGTCACGTAGATATATTTGGCACTGTCCTCAATCAATTACATCGAGCCAATAACTAAAATAAAATTGGCATCATCCCCCCGCTTGTCACAAACGTTGGTAAACATTTTTATCAATGACCATGCGATGTTACTCCCAACGCATTGGACATGACTTTGAGAGGAAGCCAAACAGTAGTATGTAACCTCTTGAAGGGAAATTAAGTGGACAAAAAAAACTTTATAAAGTTCAAAAAAGTGTGAAAACTTGTGTGGTACAATGAAGGCTATTAAAGGAGTGATTGATTGGATCAGGGACTGGACCAGCAATGCACAATGCCGGAATTGGTTCCGTCGCAAGCCGCTCAGCGGGGCCTACGAGCATCCCTCCAAGATGGTGTACCCGCCCGGAGAGACTTACACTCCTGAAGGTTAGTTCAGTGCTTTATATTTCCTGTTTCACCTTGATTCTGGTCTTCATCATCCTAGAGGCCAAACATAGTCATTTCTAACTTCAGATCCGTCTTATCTATCGCAAATTCGTACCATTTGCACGCATCCGGTTAGATTAATCTGGCGCAGATTTGTATGTTCAGATTCATTTGGTCCTATATGGTAGCATTTTGAACTAGGTACGCTCTTGCCAGTGCTGCAGCTTTCAGCATGCTATTGAGATAGAGAGAGTTCCTTGACCTCCTTACAAGTCGCAACCTTCACTTTCCCTCTTATCTGTGTGACGAGGATCTGTCTTTTTTGCTTATTTAATCGCGTTTAATATTTACGCCAATGGCATTTCTATTAACGGTGGGATTTTAAATCTTCTTTCAGTTTCAACCCCCGACTGAAAATAGAGGTTTATTTCGTCTGTCTGTGGGATTGTGGCTCATAAATGGATGGACTGATTTCAATTCAGGTTTTCTAGAACATACCCCTTTATTTTCTATTAAAACACCGAACTTCCAGGTATTTTCACAAATAATTAATGAATAATAAAGTCTTTAACTATGATGTAACTGTTCTACTCCCCAGCGACACCGGAGCGCCCTAGCCACGAGCGCGAGCCGGGCGAGCACGACATCAACTTCAAGCAGTGGGACCACCCCGACTGGGAGGTGTCCGCCAAGTCGGAAAGCCAGTATGTACCACATTATCACTTTTATTAATTGTTACGGAAATTGAGTTTTTTTAAACAGTAAAAGAAAAATAGCGTAAAAAAATATTGTTTGTAGTTGTTAAAAATATAAATCAATAGCACGATACATGCAGATTAGAATTTTTTAAGGTTGAGTTCAGATCTCGTAACCTGGTATAAGATTGACTTCAGTTTTTTTTATTTTTTTTTATTAACTCTTTTACAACATTTTTTTCAAGAAAATGCAAAAAGGAAAGTTGAAAACTGGTTTTTCCTAATACTGAGCTAAAAAATATCTTAACCAGGAGAGACTGAAGGATAAGGATCAGGTGGCGTTTCGTTTCTCCCACCACCATGAGAAAAAGACGTGTGTTTATATAGTGTGTACCTTAACAACCTATCTACTGAATACACCTTCTTTACAATATAACCGAACGTTTTCCTTCCCGCACAGCTACCAGAACGGTCCAGACACGTACCTCCTCCAGCTCCGCGACACGCAGTTCCCGGTGCGCCTGCGCGAGTACATGAAAGTAGCGTGTGACCGCTCGCCAGGGTACAGCCTCAACGTGTTCGACACATACGATCCCAGGGTACGTATGATACTCGTCTTAGGTACATATTTATTTTCAGCTGAGTAGCCGAATCCTGTTTGGGTTAACCGTAATTCAATTTTCCTGGAGAAAATTGCACTGGGTAATCAATCATGGCGGTATACCTAGTTCCAGGGACAGAATAACCTAAATGTCAAAAAAGCGACCAAGGAATCATCTGAAAAGGGTGGGTAACGTCCTTTTTTGCGCTCATTATCATCATCCCTTTGTTTTGTGTCATATTTTTTGATCTACGAACAAATAAAACAGTCTGCTTATTATGATATATAGGTATATGTTAGGAGACTTAAGGTTTGCAATAAATCATCACATCATCATCACTCTTAAAACAAAATGCTAATGCTAATTCCGTAACCTCCACAGACCCCCATAATCCGCGAGCGTCGTCGCTTCACGGACATCATGGACGAGGAGATCGACGACGAGCGTCGCGACAGGATCAACAATTACGGCTCCGAGTCCTACACCATCCGCCGCCTCAGGCACGAGCTGGGCACGCGCCTCGACTCCTACGCCGAGGCACAGGCCCTCATGGAGTCCAAGAAAGACGGACAGTTACCATTCTTCAGGGAAAAACCTCAGTTACTTCCAGTCAGGGAAGGAGAGAACGCTCAACTCTCCTGCTTCGCCGTAGGAGACCCTAAACCCACTATCACCTGGTTTAAAAACGACATGCCCATCGCTGAAGGACAACGCATTAAGATCATTGAAGACGAAGACGGCAGGTCTACTTTAAGCATGGAGCCTGCTAAGCATCACGATATCGGTTTCTACAAGGTCGTAGCCAGGAACAAAGTCGGACAAACAGTCGCTAGAACAAGGATTGTGGAAGCTACCACACCCGATGCTCCAGACAGCCCCACAGCTGCTGAAGTGTCCGATACTGAGGTGCTTCTGAGGTGGAAGCAGCCGAAATACGACGGTAACTCCACCGTGATCTGCTACAGCCTCCAATACAAGGCGGGAGACAGTGTGGAGTGGCGCGACGCCGCCAACAACATCGACCACGAGTTCTTCGTCGTCCGCAACCTGTCCCCGGACACCAGCTACCAGTTCCGACTGTCCTCCTGCAATAGGATCGGGTGGAGCGACAAAGGCATCCCCACACACTTAGTGAAAACTAAAACATCTGGAGGACCCAAAATAGAAGTCACTAAAGCCATGAGGCATCTTCAACAAATCACTGAATCTGGTCAAGAAGTCACGCTAGATGAGAACAGACCCAAGCTGGACTATTCTATTGAGGATAGACCAGTCGAATGGGTGTCCAATCAACAGTTCACTGAACGCTATAGCTTTGTTTCCGAACTATGGCGCGGAAAGTTCTCGATCGTCGTCAAAGGCATCGACAAGACGAACGACAACGTTGTCGTGTCGAAGATTCTGGAACAACGGCCGGACACTGAGGTACAGATTCAGAGGGAGTTTGAATGTTTGAGGAGGCTGAGGCACGAGAGGATATCTAACTTATTAGCTGCTTATCAAGGCCCTGGATCTTCCGTATCTGCTTTGATCTTAGAAAAACTCCAAGGTGCTGATATCCTGACCTACCTCTCCAGTCGTCACGACTACACAGAACAGATGGTAGCGACCATCGTCACTCAGATCCTGGACGGTCTGCAGTACCTCCACTGGCGAGGCTACTGCCATCTGGACCTGCAGCCTGACAACGTGGTGATGGCATCTGTCAGGTCCATCCAGGTCAAACTGGTGGACTTCGGCTCTGCACACAAAGTTACCAAATTGGGCACCAGTGTACCGCAAGTTGGTGACTTGGAATACAAAGGTGAGAGACAAACATTTTAATTTATTTTCTTTTCAGTTTTTTTCCGTTATAGGTACTCTCAAATGGTAAATTCAATATCGTTAGTTAAAACCTAATCCACACAAACAAAAACTTCATCGTGCCATCCATTTATTTTTTAGTTTTAATCTGCGTGCCGTACATTTTTTTGTACGTGATTATATTGTTCTTCTTGGCCCAGAACTGCGCCTTTGTAACGGATACTCCGTTGCAACATCAAATTGAACAATACAGACTTCAAATCACACTTCTTATATTATTAATGTAAGGTCTCTATCTGTGTTAACACGGCTTAACTTAAATCAATATTTAGAATTTGGAATAGAGAAAGCTTAATGCAGAAGTATCTTCCATAGCTTTCAGCTCCTACTATTTATGCACCACCTTAAAACTCTTCTTTTCCCTACCCACAGCACCAGAAATAATAAACGACGAGCCAGCGTTCCCTCAGACGGACATCTGGGGCGTGGGCGTGCTGACGTACATCATGTTGTCCGGCGTGTCGCCCTTCAGGGGGAGCGACGACCAGGAGACCAAGCAGAACATCTCCTTTGTCAGGTTCCGCTTCGAGCATCTCTATAAGGAGATTACACAGGTATGAACTACAATCTAGTATTATTCTTCCATCAACACACTGAGCAAAGTCAAATCATTTATTTCAACAAAGCCAATAAAGGCACTTTTCTATATCAACATTTACAAAGACTAAAATTAATAATCTATGTGTCCCTTCAAAAAAGGCAGTTTCGTATGTAGAAGAATGGACAAGAAACTCCAGAGTTACTCTTTTTTTTACAACGGGCAACCAGGCTATCCCTAGCAAGGAATAATCCGATCTACCAGGTCGACTGATAGATAAAAAAAATGCTAAAACATAATGAACTTTCCAGGAGGCCACTCGGTTCATAATGTTCCTCTTCAAGAAAGTTCCCCTCAAGAGACCGTTAGCAGAGGAGTGCTACGAGCACCGCTGGCTCACGCAGAGCGACTTCATGAACAAGAAGAGAGAGAGGGCGCGCTTCCTCGGCAACAGACTGAAGGTACCCCATAAGGCATTTTTTTTTTTTGATATGAAACATCTATAGCCGCGGGTAAAACCAATTGTTGGCGTGGCGACGCATGCCGTGGCGACGCGTCGCCATGATGTTTCACATCTGCCAGGTGTCCCATGAAGTCTCACGATTTTTTGGTGTGAAACATCTATAGCCGCGAGTAAAACCGATTGTTGGCGTGGCGACGCATGCCGTGGTGACTCGTCGCCACGCTATACGATGGTATGTTTCACATCTGCCGGGTGTCCCGTGACGTCTTAATTTTTTTTTTGACAGTCGCTGATGCAGTCGTTTTTTTGTGATCCAAAGCTTTGCATTAATAAGTCCTGGAGAACTGGAAGACTCCGAGGAAACATATACATACTTTATTCTTCTCGATATCAGCCAGTATTTCAGGGTTATACTTCTGAGCATGCGCCTCATTGGCCGATATTGTGAAACAACCTTCTTGACATATGCTCACTCCTGAAGTTTTACTAAAAACGTAGTTTTGTTTTTTTTATGTCTGGCCATCATTATGGTCAAGCATCCCTTGAATATCTGCTAGCCAGGAGATAAGTTGGGTAATATTAGCCTTGCTGTCGATTAGCAATATACAGGGTGGCTGGGACTTCGACGCGCAACCTATAACCATGAATTCAGCACATGATTCTGAACCCCCCTGTGATGAAATTATTCATCACCTTACAAAAAAAAAAATGCTGTTCCATACATTTTGACCGCGCAGGTATGGCACTTTTCCATAAATCGCAAACTTTTTATAAAAATTTCAACGCTGAGGATTCAATCATGTAGTAATGAATCCATGGTAACATGTTGCGCGATGTCACTGCCGCCCTGTATACAAGGATCTTTCGGCGCGAGGCCAAAATCAGAATCATTAGTGCAATTATTGTCTCACACAACAATTGCACTAATGTTTACCAACAGCGCCACCCTGTCAACGTCATTCGAGCGCCCAAAGATCCTTGTAGCAGTGTAGACTAAAGCGAACAATAACTTAACAGATAACCAATATACCTTCCTTCCGCAGGAGTTCTCGGACTCGTACCACGAGCGCAAGTCGCGCGAGGCGTCGCAGGCCGACACGGTGTCGGCCGCGTTCGGCGGCGCCCGGCAGCTCGCGCGCTCCAACAGCATTCAAGACGAACTACTTACCACCTTCTCCACACATTGAGCTACACGCACACTTGGGGTTTTAGACTTTAATGCTATAAGGATTGAGTCGGTATTACTGTGTAGATGAATGAGACTTGTTAGTTTCTTTCCTTTTATGACTATGGCACCCAAAGTGAGAATTTTCTTTTTTACTAAATAAAATGTCTTATTTCTCTTTTTTTTAAAGCCATATCAAACCATTTAACACATCATTAGGAATTAACTCAATTATAAACTTTATACTAACTCTAAAACGGTCAATTTTGAGTCCCATAGATTTTTTACTTTCAATGAATTTCATATTTAGTAATCTGGACTTCGATTTGACTGTAAGAGTTAACAGACTATCCAGTTTGGTTTTAACTAAAAATCCAAGTGTGTCCACAAAATACATTTTTCACAAAAATCATGTACATTTACATCATCCAATCGAAAATCTAGTCATAATGAATAAAATGTTACGACGGTTTTGTTACTGTTAAGCTATTTATTGTATACAAACTTTTACTATTTATTTATTAAATTATTTATACTAATTGGTAGTTGATGCTCCAGTATTAATTAAACTTAATAAAGAGCATTGATTTGATATCGTTGCATTTTTATTTAATTTCAGAAACACCAAAAAATATATATTGAATAAATAAATATCGAAAAACGGAAACGCAAATAGAAAGAAAAATGAAACATCTATCGAAATGTGGGTGAACTACTTGCATCTACCTACCCTTTCGAGAATTACAATATAGAAATTAGTCGAAAATATTAAACTTCACCCCAACAAAGGGACCAACATGGTGCAGGGTCGCCTAATGAACAAATGTTGGACTTACATCGGAAAGCCTGGTTTCAGAGCGACAAATTTATGTAACGCGAACTGAAGGTCACAGTCGAGGTCAATAAGGTCATCCATATATCCTTAGACAAAAATCCTAGGGGTGTTATACAAGAGGAGATGATAAATCATTATTTTTTACCTAGGACGTTTAGTTTTTGAGACATTTGCGGATAACACAAAAGTGTAATCGTAAAGTTACGGCGAGTTCAGAGTTACTTTACGACAACACTGTCACGATTACGCAGCTTTACCTTTTTACTTTTAATAAGGAAAATCACATGCAGTAGGTAAAATCAGCGGAGTAATGCGTAACACAGTCGCAATCCCAATCATTTTGACAATTCAACAACATTCATTGCGTTATTTATGTTGTTGAGCAGACGAATTTTTCAAACAAATGGAGCAATGATTTAGGAAATTACTTCAAAATCTTTCAGATTGTGATAGAAATTGGGGTACTGAACATACACGAGGTAAGCTTACGCCTCTTGTTGAGTTTGATAAAACTAAACGATAGATGATTGAAATGAACGACACACACACAGTGTTTTTCTTGGAGCAACAAGGTAGGTAACTGTAACCTCCATGAAACAGTAGGTATTTATAAACAATAATAGCTACTATAAATCATTGATAACTGAATAATCGCATGCAATAAAATAATTATGAATTCAAATAGAAATACCAATCAAATTACAGGTTTCATGATCATAGTAAAATTGATTTTATTTAAAAACCTATTCAGTGTACATGCACAAATTACATATAATTTTTAAATAGACGCGATTCACTCGCTATCAACTTTCTATGGTAAATATTTACTGGTGTATTTTTTGTGGTATTCCTTTATAGTACAAGGGTTCTAAATATATAATATTAGGAAGACTTGATTATACCGCATGTATCAGAAAGTTGTGGTCAAATTAAAGGGTAGGGGTGGGGGTTTACCATCAAACAACTTTCTCCATAGTACCAACAAAGTTATCGAGAAAAAAATATCAGCTGTCCGTCCCATACAAAACTTCAATACTCGACCCAAATGTATGGGTTGGCTGATTATTTTTCCGCGATTACGATGTTGGGCCCATGGAGAAGCTGTTCAGTTTGATGGTGTGTACTAGAGTTGCAACGGATAGTGATTTGGCCGATACCGGATATCCGGTTATCCGGCGAAAGCCGAAGCCGGATAGCCGGATATCCGGCCGATGAAAACGTCATGCATGCAGCAGTATCTACAGTGAGACTTTTTCCGAAGCTGGTTTGGTATATGAGAATAAAAGAAATCGCTTATAATCTTTAAAAATCGAAAACTATGTTTTCATGCATAACAATTTGCCTTTAGTAGATTTAAAATATTGATTATAATTAGCTACCGTAAGTGCTTACAGACCATAAATGTATTATATTTTTTAAATAAACAGGTTGATTTTCGAAATTAGTAGTATTATTTACAATGTATTACGAAAATAAGACTAAGTATCCGGCTAGCCGGATATCCAGCACAAGTATGCAATCCGTCCGTGCACCGAATACTAAAAAATGGATAGGCCGAATAGTAGCCGGATATCCGTTGCTACTCATTAAATTTGACCACACCTTTCTGATACATGTTGTATTTTAATCACTATCGGAAGATGATAAAGTCATAATGTAATATATTACTTCAAGTATCTAGTTGCCATAGATTTTGACGTACGATATGTGGTTCTGAAATTGTAGTTAGGAGTCTACTGAGATCGTGACAGAGAAAATACACAAGCATCTAAGAATATACAAAGTTAAAATCGAAGAACAATAAAATTAATCCCTGTTAGATCATATTCATCATAGATCTTTTGAGAACTTCCCATTTGCATCTTTCCTTGCCAGGATTATTATAAAATCGCCTAGAGCTTTCAAAATTATCTATCAGTCCCTAAAAAATACACCAGTTTCCAAAACAAATTCATAATATTATTATCACTGCTTTTTGGAGTATTTATTACAATAATATATGTACAAACTACGATTGGGAAATTCAGCACGGGAGATAGGATATAAGTTTTAATTTAATCAATTATATTTTTATTAGGCAGCTCAAAATCTAGAAAATTGTATTGCATTGTTGAGAGTCTTAATTTCTTCAACTCATTTTATACTATTTTGTACATTATACAAAAATTTCATAGAATATAATGATTTAAATACTTACATTATATAGTATTTCAGCTATATCTCACTATCATTGATTGATTTTTCATTAGTCAATAGTTACAAAATACTTCTAGAAATTGTCTAAATATTTTTTCTGTTATTATTTATATTTCTATGAACACTAATACTATTGCTTATTTGGTGTTACTACATTCTATAAAAAGGTGTCTTCATCGCATATGATATATTTTATGTGAAACTTTAAGCATATTTTTGAACTAACTTAAGCAACAAGAAATTGTCCAAAAAATATTAAAATCTGATTCCCTAAATACATTATATTATTAATGACAGGATTGAGAGTAATTGATTAAACAGTTAATCTTCTAAAATTACATTGGAAGCACTTAAAAGCAGCTATTCAATTACTTTTTGCAATGTTTCCCATGCTAAATTTCCCATGTGATAAAAACCGTTGCATCATATTTATAAAGTTTTCTAGCAATACAACAGTGTCTCGGTTATGCAAGTTTCATCTTTTGCCTTTAGCAATGTAGTCTTGCACTTTAGCCTGGAATTCCGTTTTGTTCTTGTTGTACATTTCTGCTGCTTCTATGTTTAATGGGTCTTCGAAATTTAAGAGATCCTGAAAGAATTAATAAGTTGTTTTAATCTTCACCATTTTTCCTGTTTATAGACATATATAAATGTTCAGGCTGTGATATAATAACCAGATATTACTCAGTTACTCATACCTAATTATTCAACAACAATTCTATCTGATTAAACAATGAAGATAATCAGATAACAATAGCAAGATGTTGTAATGTACTTAGATAAGTATTTTTATTGAGGAAAATGTTGTTAATTGCTTTTCATAGATCTGATATAATTAATTAATAAGTATTTACAGTAAGCACCTGTAATAGTGTAATAGGATTGATCAGTTGACTATCTGTTAGGTATAATATATAAAAAAAACAATAAAAATATATGTATAATATGCCACATGAATAATATGCCACCCTGTAGGCATCGAGGCGCAAACTGTAACCATGGATTCAGCACATGATTCTGAACCCCGCTGCATTGAAAATTTTCGTTGGTTATTAAAATACATATAAATGCTGTTCCTTTCATTGTAAACGCGTAGGTATTGCACTATTCTCTGAAACAGCAGTTATTTTTTTATAACTGTCCAAAATTTTCTATGTCCCCGCATTCAGAATAATGTGCTAAATTCATTCTTACAGTTTGCGCGTCGAGGAGGCTGCCACCTTGTATTTGTGAGGCGTTTGCCCATCAATGGGGCAATTTAGGTAGGATATTATAAATAACTTAAGCCAATTTTGTTTTCAGAGTAGTACTCACAGTAAATAAAGCATTTAGTCCCCACACAACGTCCTTCAATCTCCGAGTGGGTGCCCAGCCGTGCTCGTCAACTGAAGTCTGTCGTAGGAGTGATAGACATACATCACCATCCACATTGATATTTGGGTGCCACAACCTTGTTTGACATTTTACTCTTGGTGGCTGAAAAAAATATAAAAAATCATTAGGCATTTACACATGTAAAACTACTTAATTAAGCAAATTAGGTATTCCTTAGGTAATTAGAACTAGTTAGGAAATTAATTGGTAATAAGATTATAGAAAATATTTGAATTAAGATTGTTATTTACAATAAAGGCCGGTCCGAACTTTGTATAGACGACTGTGCAATAACATTTTTCGCAACCAAATGGTGACATGAGGCGAGTGTGAGTGAGGAAATGTGCGAACAATCAGAGAGCTTATATTCAGACCGGCTATGATTAATATGTAAAACCATCAACATTTATTTATTGATGACAAGTATAAAATGACTTCAAGAGTAAAACACAAAGAGGGAAAGTAAAGAGAAAGAGGCTGAAATATATAATGGACTTTATTGTGATGGCGACAGCAAAGACCTTCATAAACTTTTACTACATAAGGAATTGTAGAAAAGGTCTACAGTAAATATAAATGTAAAACAGAAATAGATGTTTGACATGGAATGGGAAAAAAAATCAATCACACTCACTACACACCCACACCCACACACCCTACTTTGCTGTCTAATTGTTCTTTTTTTTTGTTTTTTTTTTTTTTTTTTTATTGTCCATCCCAACATTATCATCTATTAGTAGATGTTTGTATTACTGTGACCTCACCGAGTAGTTTGGAGGCCTGGAGACCTGTAATACAGGTATTCCTAGTACAGGCTCCAGTCTCCACAACATCAATGTATTTTTGTAAACACTATTCTTCAACTAAATGAAAAGAAATTTAAAACATGCATTAAACGCACACTATGTAGACAAGCATAATAGTTGGATGATTATATTATAGATAAAAATGCTTGGCTTAACGCAATAGCCACTTGGGCTCACTATTTAAAATTTTAATGTTTGGAAGTGATGCAAGCCTTGAGGTTGGACTGGCAATGAACATGTCGAAGACCAAGCTAATGTCAAATACCACTAAATATAGGATCAGAGTGAATGGTGAAGAATTGCAAAATGTCCATGAATACATCTACTTGGGTCAGTTAGTCTCTTTCCAGTCCAGACAAGACAAGGAAGTCTTAAGACGTACCGAAAATGCCTGGAACAGCTACTAAACAAACAAGCTAGACTAAACAAACAACCAGTGGTTCACTCTAGCCCTGGATCGAAAGAGCTGGCTGTCATGGGAAAAGGCCTTTGCCCAGCAGTGGGATGATGCAGGCTAATTGTAGTAGTAGTAGTTTGGAAGAGATGCTTCCCTTTCATTTTTTCTGACATTACATACATAATGGTTATTTTTTATTATACAAGTTTTAATTTTTGAATTCTTCAATAGATATTAAAGATATTTTTTTTCATTTTGGTAGTAAAATTTTATTCATCTCTCAAATACATAGCAAACTATAGTTTTGTATAATTTCAAAAACATGTTTTCAGTTTTGTAGTTAAATGTGATTAACATGGATTTGTTTATTATGTCGTTAATATGTAAGTTGACTTGAATACATGGCAGTTGAGAGTATGTCATCCTCACTTAAATGTCTCACTGATGGTGGTGATCAACACGTCATGTTCGTGAAGGGGCGCCGTTGGTTGAGACTGGTCATCTCTGTTAAGAGATGACCAGTCTAAACAACATGGCAGTTATGCCATGGCTTATTTTTATCTTATATTTTGAAATGTATATTGAAATGTAAAATAAATAAATGATGAACATTTATTTATTTTTTAGTAAGTTCACCAAAAGAGATAAGTAACTAGGGTCGTCCAATAGAGTTCAAGTTTAGTAAGAAACTGATGGAAGTTTTGGAATAAAATTTAATTTGATAAATGAACTGTTTGTTTTCTATCAAATAAATTAATTTTTATTTGAAAACATCCATCAGTTTCTTACAAAACTTCAACTATATCCGACGGCCCTGGTTACTTATCACTTTTGGTGACCATACATTGTTCTCACATATAGAAGCAACAAGAATAATCTACCCAGGATTTTATATTATCTTGATTTAAAAAGTGTCCTTGGAGTTTCTTGCCAGTCCTTTTCCTTATAGATCTACGTTTGGAATGGGCAACTACTTTCAACTTTCTGACTAACTGACTTTGACATTTCAAGTGCCTGTAAATGGTTTAATTGAAATAAATGCTTTGAGATTATGTGGAGAAAATAAACATTTTTATGATTATTATTAATCAAATGATCACAGAACATGACAAAACAACTCACACATCATTACAGAAAAATGCTGTTCTATTTAAAGCTTAATGAACATGATGATATTAATTTGCGTGACACTATCAGTTATTTAGAAAGATATCTTTTAGACAGGTCTAGAATAATTTATGACCTTTTTGAAACTCTGAAATTCGGAGTCCAATAGATAAGGTTTTGTTGTTGCTCTCAATAATAAAATATTTTAAGTGTATTCCAGACTTGCTTACTGAAGACAAGTAATGTACATATGACAAATCAAAATTGAAGATTTTTTCTTATAAACAATGGGGTTTAAGTTAGAATTTTAATAGTGATCTGGTTGACACATTAGAACTAGTAATTGTGATTGATTTATATGCTATCTATAACACACAAATTATTGAAACAGATACTTACAGCCATATTATAGTCATCTGTTACAAAAACACTAAATTTGAACTTGCCTCCCTGCCAATACCCCTCATCAGGTGCAACAGTCAATATGAACTCACTCAACACGTTAGGGTCTTCGAAATGTACACTACACGTCGCAGGGAGGTTCTCATTCATCTCCTGCACTTCCTTTATCAACAATTTATCCCTCACTGATATTCTTCTCACCACCGACTCCTTGCTCGTCAACCCATTCGTCATATTCGTAGGCTCTGGGGCAGCTATAGGCTCCTTTTTCAATTTCCTATTAAGCGTAATCATTGTTTAAATCTATAAAGAACTTATTTTGAGAGAAACTCTAACATAGCAGAAGTAAAAAATAAATTAGAAATACGACTTTTTGCAGCAAAGCAAAACGCAAATTTTGTACGCATTTGTCAAAATTATGACAGCGCATTTTTTAATTTTCAGTGATTTATGGAAACTGCTACTTTGAATATTCACCTTTTAGCCAAAAAATGTGTACACATTTTACCTGTTGTCAGAACTAGACCCTGGAACGTGATTTTATTGTTTTAGTCCGTTCATTGCATCATCTGTGTAACACAGATGATGCAATGAACGGACTAAAACAGAACTGACAGACAACTTAATACCCTGTTATCAGTTAGCAGGGTATTAAGTTGTCTGTCAGTTCTGTCATTCTGTGCAATTGTCAAACAAAAACGATTAGTCAGGTCAGCTGCGAGTCGTGTAGTGTAAAATAAATAATTGCTTTAAATAGACTTTTAATTAATAAACAACGTTAAATTAGTGTATCGTGATGGCAGATATAACATGGCCCTGGCAGTACAACTTTCCTCCCTTTTTTACGTAAGTAAAACTTGATTATTTGTACTGTAATAAAAACTTCCTAATTTGGATCAGAAAACATGAAGTTATTAGGAAAATCTTGGAAGTATATAAACGAAGGGAACGCCCACATCGTGGTCCAAATATTAGACACTGATTACGTACTACGACTCATTAAAGAAGACGAGAAAACGGTGCATCAGAAGAATGTGTACGACTCTGTTAATTTCGTAAATTTGATCATGGTGCCTTTGCTGGAAAACAAATTCTATGGCTGCGAAGAAGCAATAGAAATACCCCAACATGATTTAGCAGAATTAAGCAAAATGCTGGTACCTTTTCGTCCAGCAAATAGAATATTCAAGTCAGTACTCAGTCAGATTGCCATAAAAGCCACAAACTTGTCTGTAGTCAGTCCTAAATGCGAAACCAACTATTGTATAGAGATCAAACCAAAGGAAGGTTTCATATCGTCTAGTCTTACGACATATTCCAAATGTTATTATTGTTTGAAACAATATTTAAAACTACAAACAGGAGCCATACCGGAGACCAGCCACTACTGTCCACTAGACTTATTTTCAGGAGACAAAGAGAGAATTAAACAGTCCCTGTTGAATATGATACACAATCCACAGAATAACTTCAAACTATTCAAAGATGGGACATTGATCTTTCATGAAAAATCATCTCTAAGTGACTTGGATTGTATAGTGAAAAATATGAACTATTTTAGTGACATAAACTTATTTTTGGATTTTATCATAGATATTTTATTGAATGATAAAAATGTGTCTTACATTAAACTAGAGAAATCTAAAAAAATGAATGTGAAAGATGTATCTAATCAATGTATAGAAAGCAATAATCTAAAATGCAATAATAATTCATTTCTTTCCAAGTTGTTGCAACTACAAAAACTATCAGAAACAAACACTTTTGACCTAAAAGATATCAAAAATGAATACACTGATTATGTTTCTAAATTAATAGAAGAACTAAAATCAAATAATTTAAATTTAAATATTCAAAAGGACAGAATCACCTTTCTCAAAACTGCAAATCCAATACATCTAGCCTTAATATCGGCCGTAGCAAAAGACTGTTCAATAATGATAAGTTTTTCAACTAATTATGTTGAAAATTTCCCATATGTTGAAGTAGGGGAATCCAAGATATTTTACAAACTGGCTCTGACTGACTTGGAACCAAAATCTCCTGCAACATTATCCAAAAGAAAGGATACAGAGAAGAAGTTGATAGAAATATATGAGAAGTACATTGAACCTTCTATAATTAAGGAAAGAGAATGTAAGTATTTAATCGAATCTGGAAGATATTTAATTATAATTAATGGTGTTATTGGTTATCATTTGTATACAATCTCCTGTCATTTTAAATATTTTTTTTACTACTACAGTATCACCATTTAGGCACAAAATCCATTGCCATCAAATGGTTTAATAAGGAGTTCAGACATATAAAAACAATTACAATAACTAGATTGGTATTTGTTACAGAATTCAACCGCATACAGAAACGAGAGCAAAGCAACTAGAAGCATGGGAGCAACTAATCACGGAATACTTGAAAACAACCAAACAATCAACCATAGACATAAGAGAATCACAGAATAGTCCACTATTTAATAACACAGAAATTAACAGAAAGTTGTCTCAGGAAGCCATTCTTACTATCTTGGAGGATATGGCAAAAACTGGCAGAGCAGCACCCATGGATAAAAGTAAAAATGTATGGGAGGTATACTGGCACTCATTGGATGAATGGGGCAACTTGGTGTACAACTGGGCTTGCAATAATGGAATGAATAACTCAGTTTGTACTCTGTTTGAACTGAGGGAAGGTGAAAATACTGTTGACCAAGGTGAGCCATTTTATTTTGTAGCTTGCATCATCATTCTCCTATTGGGGTCAGCACAATATGTATTGTTCTTCCACACTATTAGTCGTCACCCCCTTTCAAGCCATATCATCTTTCACACAAGTAATAATTTTATGGGCAGCGTATTTTCTGCTGTATCAATACTTTTGTCGCTTCTCATGGTAGTTGTAAGACGCAAGTAAAAAACTCTTTATTGATTGTGTAACGGGCTGGTGTCTGCAACGTCCAAGCGCGAATTTGGCGTACGACAACTATTTACCGTTTGACCATAATATACCCAACGTCTTTTCAAAATAGGGTTTATTTCAGTTAATTGCATCTTATAATAATAAAGCCGTTTATTTCCAAACTTGGGGTATATCGTTTTTGGCATAGGCCTCCTCGAACTGTCTCCCTTGTGATCTGTCCTTTGCTAGTCTGGTCCAGTATAGCCCCAGGGTTAGACGTATATCGTCTTCCCATCTTATTTTTGGGCTCCCCCGTTTTCTAGTCCCGTCTCTTGGGTACCACAGGGTCACTTGTTTGCTCCATTTGTTTATTGGCATCGAAGCATATTCTGTCCTGTCCAGCCTCATTTCAAATGGTCTATCATATACGATCCAATATATCCTTGACTTTGGTTTTTCTTCTTAGATCTGAGTTTCTGATTTTGTCCCTTAGACTCCCCTAGAATTGCTTCCTAACATGTTTCAATTGCATCTTATAACTCGTGGGTAAATAATAACAGTTGCATGGGTCGATCGAAGGTTAAGCTACGTTTGCCGCGGTTGGTTTGCGGATAGGTAACCATCCATAACATGGTCGCCGTGCCTCGGAAAGCACGCTAAGCCCTTGGTCCCGGTTGTCATTCGTAGTAGTAGGTAGTCAGAAGTCCGATAGTCTGACAACCAGTCTTATCGTTGCACACTGTAACTGGGTTGTGGAGGTCAGATAGACAGGTGCGCCACGTAAAATACTGGTATTCAGCTGCATCAGCGGGGTGATTACGTAACACACTAACAGTAGGAATGGGTTTCATTTTGACAGTTCAACAACATACATTGCGTTATTTACGTTGTTGACCCGACAAATTTTTCGAACCTAAGAAGCAATGGATTAGCAATAGGTTTCAAAATGATTCAGATTTTGATAGATAGTATGTTACATAATTAGGGTGCTGGTTAGTCTGGAAGCTGACCCCAAATATGGTTGGGAAGAGACTGGTCAGATTGAGATTGCATCTTATCGTAACTATGTTTTATTATTTTTCAGAGTTCCACGGCCTCGACATGAGTGTGTTACTGAAGGCTTTAAAGAATTTGGAACTGAAAGGTAGATGTGAACTGATGGAATTCGAAGATAGCCAAGGCGTTAAGTTTTTCTGAGACCACTGTGAGATAGCTAGCTCTGTTTCTACGTAATTATAATAAGTACACAATTTTTAATACAAATATGAAAGTGTTATAATAATGCATTTTGTTAAGTTATAAGCATTTTTTAATGTTGGAATATTATATATAATTCGTATTTTTAATATGTGGTTTAATTATGTCTAATTACATTTACAACTAGCTTCCGCCCGCGACTTCCGACCGCGAAGTCGTAAGACACCACAATATAATAAAATAACAGCCATATTTGTATTAAACTTACCTGTTTGCTACGTTTGTAGTTTTGGTCTCGGCAGCCAAAATATGAAGAGAGTCAGGACTGGTGACGCGGAAGTAAGCGACGCCGACGTACTGATGTCCGTGTCAGAAGCAGCTCGTCCTGAGTACTCCTGAGATCGACACCCGCAGCCTTCAGTAGCAATTTCTCATTGCTTGCGAAGTTTTGGTTTTTACTAAATTAATGAACGCCTGCGTGTACTACCTAATGGCACAAAATTGATACACTGACTAATGCATTCTTACAGATTATTCCTGACGAACAGCTATCACTAAAATAATATTATAACAGTAGATTATAACCACACGGAATTTCTCATTAACAATCACTATAGATATTTATTTTTATTATAACCAAAGATTACATTAGAGTCCTAAACTTAATGTTTTCCTTGTATAGTCGCCAGCAAGTCAAGCTACAAGAAATATGCTATGTACAGGGTGGATTTTTGAGATGGGGCAGCAAGGGCAGCTACCTTAACCGTTGTAGCTACAGGAAAACGGTCTTACAGAGACTTTCCTTAACTTTTTGAGAAATTTTGAATTGGATTAACAGATTTTGAAAAAAATGTACAGTCAGTAGGAAAATGGGCAATTTTCACAAAAACTTTTCTTTGTGCCCATCGATCATGTTTCATATACTTAAGCATCAAAAATCTCTATCGGACTAACTGAGGTTGAAGTACTAGAAAAGTCAGAAATCGCAAAAAACTTTTCCCATACATTTCGTAGGAAATGAGACTACAACTTACTTTTTTAGTATGGATAGACTAACCGCTACAATGAAGACTGGCCGAAAATAAACAAAAATAAATAAACTTCGAATGTCGAACGAATACGCGTCATAATTTAATTTGCTTTGAAAACAGAATCGAGATAGTTTGTTGCCTGGTTGCTTATGATTTCCGAAATTCTGTGACAAAAATGACCTCTGCAGATGAAGATGGCGCTTCGCCACACCAAAGCTGCTAAACACGTTCTAATTTGAACCGGCCATTCGGAAGGCAGTGGATAGGAACATATGGTCCTATCTATACCGTGGCCACCTTGTAGTCCTGGTCTCATGCCTCTTGATTTTACTATCTGGGGCTATTAAAAAAAAATACTTTAATAAAGAAATACGACAGTGTTCAGGAACTCAAAGATTCACTTACCACGATTCTCTATGGCATTCATCCTTTCACATTATCTGTTGCTACCCGCTCTGTAATAAAAAGAGTAAAACTATTCCTACATCAAAACGGCTACCATTTTGAGCACAAAAGTAAAAATTCTAGGTGAGTCCAAATGAGTAAAGTTTCAAGTTTATAATTTTATGATGAAAAATAATACCCAAAGTAGAAGTTATTATTTTTTATTGGTTTTTCGATTACACTTTTTTATTGCTGTCATTTATCGATGGTAAAACAGCAAGTCGTAGTCTCATTTCCTACGAAATGTATGTGAACAGTTTTTTGTGATTTCTGACTTTTCCAGTACTCAAACCTCAGTTGGTCCGATAGTTTTTTGATCCTTATATGAAACATGATCGATTGGCATAAAAAAGTTTTTGTGAGAACGACCAATTTTCCTGCTGACTGTACCTACATCTTTTTCAAAATCTGTGAATGCAAATCAAAATTTCTCAAAAAGTTAAGGAAAGTCTCCTAAGACCGTTTTCCTGTAGCTACAACGGTTAAGGTAGCTGCCTTGCTGCCCCATCTCAAAAATCCACTCTGTATACATACAGTGTAAACTCCATGTAACGTCACTCAATTTAACGACAAACTCCCTAAAGCGTCGAAATCACTCGACGTTGGTTGGTGTAGCTTGTCTTCTATACAATGATACACTCTATATAGCATTACAACCACTCTCAATAACGACAACAATTAAATAATAAAAAGTACTTTTTAAGTTGCCAAAATTAGTAAAAACTGCGCAGCTGTGTACGTTTTTTGTCGCTTTATTATCCTAGCCCGTAATAAACTCGGCTGTCGGCATCATACATACCGAACTTTCTAAGAAATCCGTTCTTGTTTACAAATTGGGATTGCATGCACGTGTAGTCTGTTGTTAGTAGGAGTCATGCACGTGTAGTCTGTTGTTAGTAGGAGTCATGCACGTGTAGTCTGTTGTTAGTAGGAGTCATGCACGTGTAGTCTGTTGTTAGTAGGAGTCATGCACGTGTAGTCTGTTGTTAGTAGGAGTCATGCACGTGTAGTCTGTTGTTAGTAGGAGTCATGCACGTGTAGTCTGTTGTTAGTAGGAGTCATGCACGTGTAGTCTGTTGTTAGTAGGAGTCATGCACGTGTAGTCTGTTGTTAGTAGGAGTCATGCACGTGTAGTCTGTTGTTAGTAGGAGTCATGCACGTGTAGTCTGTTGTTAGTAGGAGTCATGCACGTGTAGTCTGTTGTTAGTAGGAGTCATGCACGTGTAGTCTGTTGTTAGTAGGAGTCATGCACGTGTAGTCTGTTGTTAGTAGGAGTCATGCACGTGTAGTCTGTTGTTAGTAGGAGTCATGCACGTGTAGTCTGTTGTTAGTAGGAGTCATGCACGTGTAGTCTGTTGTTAGTAGGAGTCATGGATTATCTATACGTTATCATATTCTTAGTTGCTCACAAACTTTCAAACTGTAAACATGGCAAGCAAGTACGAGAAATTAATTCACTGTGTTTTGACGAAAAAGTTTTACTGATTTGCGCAATAGAGGCGGGAGAAGAAAAGTGCTGCTGGCAGACGCTTTGGATTTTGCTAATATGTACATACAGATTTTTCTTCTCTCCATTAAATGACAACTCTCTTTATCGTCAAAATATGCACAGTCCCTTGAGTGTCGCTATATAGAGTTTACACTGTATTTGTAATTTGCTCGACATTTCATGATTATCTTACTTTTTTTTTTTTTGAGCGGTATTAATTTTACGTGTAATGTCCACCATATTAAATATAGGAAGAATTTAAATAGCCTATGTCATCTGGACCATTAATACGAATCTATTGATATCTCATTCATCAAAATCGGTTTATAGCAGTTTAGGCGCTACGGTGAAAAATACGTAAATACAAACATACTTACTTACATACATAGACTGATAAAATCATAATCCGCCCTTTTGGCATTGCGTACTCGGGTAAAAAAAATATTCAATGCACAGTATTGATGGCGCTACTATTTTATTATAATTATGTAAGTATAAATGGATAGAGTCGAAGTTAGGCGATGGGCGGCAGAAAATATAAAAACATAAGTTTGGAATCCGTTAAAAGCACCCTTAATGAAATCCAGGTAAGGAATCCAAAACTAAAACTTACGGGAGGCAGTAGAACCAAAATAATAGACACATTGTTTTATTATTTTTATTTCAATCAATCCGTGTAAAATTGTACAGTTTCAAAATTGATGACCTACATTATATGATACACAAATTACATTAGAAAAAATTGTAAAAACTTTACAAATTGTATTTTTATAAAAATCTAATTACTATTGCATATTTTCATAGTTTTATTGTAGTTGATCCATTTTGGGAGTTTCGGATTCCATGTAGAAATCTGGGATCCATTATTGGAATTTGAAATCCGGAATCCATCGAATCCGTCTGGAATGACATTTTAGGCCAAATGCAGTTTATTGATTGTTTTTATTTTTAACCGACTTAAAAAAGGAGGAGGTCATATATAGTATGTTCGCGTGTAGGTATTTTTTTTTTATGTATGTTCATCGATATTTTCGTCAATTGTCGACCGATTTTGATCATTCTTTTTGCATTTCGTTGGAGAAGCTTGCGCGGCGGTCCCATACAAACTTTATTAACTTTGCTTGGGTAGTTTCCGATTAGCTTCGATAATACGTACCTATTTAATCCACTGTGTGTATCTTGATGATGTTATAATACTTCCTGTCACTGTTGATTACATTGCAAGTACCTAGTAGTATACGAATTGGTGTGGGGTAGGTACCATAACTAAAACGGTACCATAACTGAGACGGTGTCTTTACAAAGACACCGTCTCAGTTATATATAAAATGTAGTCTTTACAAGGACACTGTCTTTGGATCTGTATTTTAGTTTTTTTTTTTAATAGCCTGTGTGTTACTACCTACCTACAGCCTTATTTATATCCAGTACTAGCTTCTGCCCGCGACTTCGTCCGTGTGTAATTTCTGGTTCTCCCATCCCACCTCGTCGCATCGCATCGCCTGCCCGCGCTATTAGGTACTTCGTTTTCGCTTAGCACTTTCGCTTTACTTTTATTCTTTTTGCACGGCTTCTTAGGGTTCTAGTGTGATGTCAAATAGTTCCTCAAGAATGAAATGCAAAAATAATTTTCGAAATCCGACTGGTAGTTCCAGAGATTACCTCCTACATACAAACATACAAACCAAAAATGTTACCTCTTTTTAATACATATTAGTATAGAATTCATCCAGTAGGTATATACCTGATCTTTCAAGAATTAAAGGACTCTAAAGATTGGTTGTAATGTCTGGATCTTGGTGTGATGTTTGCAGAATAATACTTTTGAAAATTTTGTAAGAACTTTTGGGTCAGTTAGGCAGTCGCTCCATAAAAATACTGGTATTCAGCTGCATCCGGTTAGACATGAAGCCGATCTCAACGTACTTGGGGAATGGGCAGATTGTTTTAGTGAAAACTTTTAATCTAATACTTCTGGGCATAAGAGCGCGTACACGACTCCACTAGCGCCACTCCTTTAAAAAAAAAATATCTCGTGACTGAGAAGGAATTTTTAAAAACGGCTCAATAAGCGACCTCGGTAAGTGTGTCAAGATTTTTCTAATACCTTTTATAAACTTTCATATTGAGACACGAAGCAACAAATTACAAAAGCGGCCACATTCATTTAGATCGTATTTTGTCTTACTACACTTACCGAGGTCGCTTATTGAGCCGTTTTTCAAAATTCCTTCTCAGTCACGAGATAATACTTTTTTAAAGGAGTGGCGCTAGTGGACACGTGTGCACCCTCTTAACCTCTCATAATAGTTACAATACTCATACAATCCTTTAATTCAATAAAAGTACAGTCGCATACAGAATTATGTTACACATACACTTAATATTTAATTTAATTATTACTAGTAAACAATCAGTCTTCAACCAAAATACAATTTTAACAACTATTGATTTTGCATTAACAACGAATAAGTTAGAAACTATGTACAAGTGTACCTAAACCGTTAGTTTGATGATATTCAAAACGCTAAAAACAAAAATATTTTAAAAATTGTGCCTTCCCGAATTGTACTCTACTTAATTATACATACACACTACACTGGAGTACGTAGGCTTTGCAAAAATAACAAGTAGACCTACTTAATATTACGTTGTTTTTTTTTTCAGAAATTTTGTGTGGGTGGGTAGGGTCGGTACTCTGCATTACCTGACCCCTTTTTACAAAGAAGAGAGGTCGGGTTATGCAGGGCACAGGTTGTACTATCAATGTTGATAATCCTGAAAATAAATGAATTCCACGAGATACTTTCTGTAGGTCAACTACTTATAATTTCGCAAAACAATACGTAATCCATTTAATACTTAAATAGGTGTACCTACAGATCTACACACACCTTAAAATCTTAGTATAGGAGGACCTTACATCGGCGATATACTTATAATTATCTACAAACTATTACATCACAGATATTTTACAACAGAACTATTTATATTATTATTTTGGAATGTAAACAATCATTTCATTATATGTCTATTGTACCTATACTATCCACACAACTCATAATTAAAATCATAATTTTTAATCAACAAATTACATAAAATTGGAAATCTGCATTTTTAGCTAATTTTTTCAATTAGCTATGGTTCGAACTGTACCATTTCATCAAGTTCAAAATGTCCATACAGTCGCAGTTATGCCCCATAACTATGGCAAAATATTGATTGTTGACAACTGTCAACAATCAATATTTTGCTTACCTACATCATTAGACTCCCCAAAAGTAACATCTCAAACTTATGGCCTCATTATTAGCCTCTACAACTTTGCAGCCGGCCTCACTGCTAAAACCGTTATTGTAAACCAACTATCCTAAAAACATTAGGCTAGTCATGATCGCTGGCTTTATCCTGCATCCAGTATTAAACCGGAATCTTTGATAGCTAACTTACAAGTGATCACTACACTCTAAAGCAGCATTGCAGTATCCATTGCTGCCTCGTTCTATCGTCCCATTGGCTACATTAGTCACGTTGCCATTGGTCTTCTCCGCGCATACCACGAGGTCTACTGAGGGAACTATGGCGTTCCCGTTCTTGCTTCCCGGTGGGCGGTAGAACCACCACGCGAGGAAGAAGAAGAGAAGGGAACAGAGCTTGCCTACCAGTGCGATGCCTAGCATATACCTGGAAGAAAATATGACAAGATTATTTAGTGGCTCAAAGACAACAAATATAATTTAAAAAAACATGATCCATAGGGATTTCAAAAGTCAAATGGATAGCCTTGAAGAACTTGAAGGACTGTTTTTGTATCACTTTAAATAATGTGGTCCGGAAAATATGTATTTCGGCCATAATTTCGACTAACATCTTCTAGATAGGGAATGCCAAGAAATGGAAATAGTCGGTACTGAACTAAAGAAAGAGAAAGAAGAAATCTTCCATACTCGATCCTGGCCATAAAATATTCAAATGCATCACACATCCTTACCTGCTCATATTAATGTTATCATACTGCAGACAGGCGCCAGTCTTGTTGCATGACGTAGACCACAGCGAGCAGGACAGGTCGATGAGGAACCCAAATAGCAAGGGAGCCGGGATTGTGCCCAGCAGACGGACCTTGATCCACTGGATACCTAGCGCGAAAGAACGCTGGTCTTCGCGGACACATCTGTTGAGGATAGAGTAGGTAATGGATTAAGTAGAACACACATTAAACACTGAGGTCAGCCTGCATTTATCGGGAAGCAACAAGCACTTTGGGTTGGACGTGTCTTTAGAGAGTCGGTACCAGCGCAACTCTCTAAAGACACTGGAAAAATCACAATCTCTCTCAAAATCACTTTCGAGCTAAGTTTTTTTGGCCCGAAAGTCTTCCGGTTCCAGTCGTGGAAATTATTGCAGATTTGACTTAATACCAGCACCGCCTAGCTTAACTGAACATGGATAAGGCGCCGAGCTACTTTGGTTGTCATATATCCATCATAAATGTCACATTTGTGTCACTTGAACAATTACTAATACTCATTGGTAGAGTACCTATGAGTGTTAGTGATTGTGAAAGAAAGTCAAGTTCACTTTTCCTAATGAACATACCTCAAGGTAGCCGACAACGCAGGCATGGTAGCCAGGAACGTGAACAG
The DNA here is from genome assembly GCA_916610205.1 of Griposia aprilina. Classification (NCBI taxonomy): domain Eukaryota; kingdom Metazoa; phylum Arthropoda; class Insecta; order Lepidoptera; family Noctuidae; genus Griposia; species Griposia aprilina. The sequence goes on from OU744284.1 coordinate 26,627,273, forward strand.
CATCACTCCGAAAGACAAGCACACGAACACCCAGAGGAACGGACAGTCTGTTTTACAAATACTGTTGATGGCTTCGTACGAGATCGATGAGTTTGATACTGGGAAAATGAAAACCATATTTAATGTCTTTAGTTAGATTCCTAAATGAGAAAAATATTTGAGAGAATACAGGAATTGTGGAGAAGAATTTTTTATCTGGGGGCACGGCAGTGCCCCTGCCAAGACGAGCCAAGCGAAGGGGCACTACCTACCTTTTTTCGAAGTGTTTCGTCGTTTTTTTGAACCCTCATAGAGTTGGTTTCCGATGTACCAGATAGTTCATATTCTCAGGATATGATGTCAATAATATACTAACTAAACATACAAAGTCTCAATTGAATAGCTCTAATACTTTAGATTTTATTGATATATAAAATACACCGATTTCGTCACTGACACACTCACAGATACACTGACACACATGATCATCAAAATGTTTGGCTACTTCCTGAAGTGCTAGAAAGCTGAAATTTGGTATGTAATCTAAGTTTAGTATACAACCAACAAAAAAAATCATAAACTTATAAGTTTCACCCCCCATCCCCTAAAATGGGGGGGGGGTGGAAGTTTGTATGAGACTTCAAAATGTTAGAGTACTTCCTGAAGTGCGAGAAAGCCGAAATTTGGTATGTAAACAATGTTCAGTATACAAAAAAACACTACCGTGCCCCCAGATAGACTTTAAAAATAGAAGAAAAAAATAAACACTAAAAAGACTGCCTAGCAACTTACAAAACGAACTGAAATCCCACCAAAAACATTTCATGTAAAATGTTGCCAAGACGACCACATAAGGTTTGCCCTGTGAAAAAGATATCAGATCTCATGTAGAGCCAAGCTGATATGTAGAATTAGTGAAGTTAGGGTCGGTAGAGTTAGGCCGTGTAGATTCAAAAGCTTGGCTCTACGTGAGATCTGATATCTTTTTCACAGGGCAAACCTTATGTGGTCATCTTGGCAACATTTTGCATGAAATGTTTTTGGTGGGATCAGTATTTCTATTATGGCAAGAACTATAGTTTCACTTTCTTCAATGTCTAGGGATGAAGATGTTTGAAAAGAGTTTGAACCTGGCAGTACTAACTCCTGCGTGATTATTTTTTTTTAACTTTACTTAACACCGCTTGCTTGCACACGCAAGCAAGCGGTGTTAAGTAAAGTTAATTTACTCTTGATTTATTCTTGTCAGCTCTCCACCCCCGCCGGACGTTTCTGAACGTTTCTGGGCCCGGACCAAGCAGCCTTACCGAAAGAAAATAAAAATCTACTGCACCTATAAATCGCGGCATGAAGTGCCTGATGGAATAATCTACACCTTTCCGCTTTTTAGTACACATCTCATCACACACACCTCCATGAAGTTCATAAGTCGGCAGCGTCATATTCTCCGTGGTCATGACACAGGAGCACTGGTGGAACAGCTGCGCGGCCCCCGCCAGGGTCTGGCGCGTGCAGCCGGCGTGGCACGCGGAGTAGTACACCGCGCCGTCCGCGCCGCACACCGGCGCGTACGGCGCGCTGCTGCACGAGCAGGCTGTGTTGCACATCGCTGTTAGGCGGTCGGCGCTGGAGGGAGAGCAGTGGACTCAACGGACTGGTAAAGTAGAATGAGGACTTAATACTAGCCCTAGCGTAATTATTCAAAACCATTCGACATGTTGTCGAATCATTAATGACACATTCAACTACTAATTTGCCTTGCCCCCGACAGCAGTATAGCTGTCGAAAGAATGGCGGCCGTTTGTTTGATTTCAACTAATGAAGTTTTCGGGTTTTGAATTTATAATCAGCCTTTAGAGGACTCTTTTGATAACATTGATTGACATTCGACTCGGCACGGAAACGTATGGAACGGTTGTGAAAAGCTGTGCTGGTCGAAAAATACCCAATGAGTTTGTCATTGGATATATTCAATGCGGAAACGAAATAATGATAGTAATTAACTTTTCCCCGTGGGAACAAACCCATTACTTATCTAGTAACTATGTTTCGACAGGCATAACGTGTTAAATGTTTCCTTGGCGTCGTAAAAAAAAAGGTAGCGTCAACTATGTTATTAACACGTAAGCAAATCATTTACGAAGAGCAAGTCCTCAATTAGCTTAGCAGAATGTATAACGAATTAAGTACCTAAAGCATCGAATTTTAAATTTCACCTGATCTATGGTGACATAATTAGACAATCAGACTACAGAATAGGTCTTCCACTCACCCCGGCACCGCCGGACTATTGTACATGACGGTGACGCCCGCGAAGGGGTAGTCGTCACAAGTGAGCACAAAGCTGAAGGTGAAGGCGGCGGCGAGCAGCGTGGCGCCCACGCACAGCTTAATGATGCCGCCGCACGCCAGCTGCCAGCGCTTCACCAGCCAGCCGCCCAGGAACGTGCCGCCGCCTCCCGCCGGGACTGTGATCACTCCTGGGGCGGAAGGTAGTACGTAAACACTTATTCTCGAGCTCCAAGGACTCATTTTGGAGCTTCTTTAGAACAGGAATAAGTATAAGAGGTGATACATTCAACAACGTCTGTCTTTTTGTGTTTAGGAAAAAAATTGCTGTGAGCTTTACTAAGAAGTTTACTAAGATATACAGGGAGATATTAATATAGCCCTAATGGGCTAGATCCATAGACTGCTCTTTGAATTTGTGAAGTAAGCGTCTCATACGAATATTTACCTTATTTTTATAACGTTAATGTTCATATTCTTTTGACACGCTTACGCACATTTACGTATACGAATACGAACATTATTCACATAGGAATAAGGATATTTGTATGAATCACTTACTTAACAAAGCAGAGTCAAAGTGCTGTATGAAAATCCTAACTATTAGACGCCCAAGTTCCTGCTAGGTTTCGAAAGTAATTTCTCATGCTTATGAAAGCTCAAGCAAGTAAAGAAATTCCGTTCATACTGGACGAAAACAAACTGTACTTACCCAAAAGCAAAGCAGCTTCTGAAGCGTTGACAGCAAACTGATTCTCAATAAGCTTCGGCAAGAACGCAGCGAACCCAGAGATGAGCATGCCCTCACTGGCTCCAGCCAGGTTCAGGAACAGAAAGGTGGGATTCCGCAGTAGGGTTGCCGCGGCTTGAGGCAGCTCGTGTAAAGCGCTGAAGGCAGCAGACTTGGAGGCAGCGCCCTCGTGCGCTTCTGATACTTTCGATGCTCGGATTTCGGCTGCACCTGAATTATGGTGTTACATTTAATGAGATTGTAAGTTTACCATCTTGGGCTGTAAACAGACTGTTTTCCGTCGGCTCTCATTATTTGAAGGTTGTTGTGAACTCCTACTCCATAAATGCACATCAAAGACTGATAGTGACATCTCGAGGAAAGAAACAATACCACATGCTACGTCATACTAATCTCTCGACCGTGATTAGTTTTACTTAAAATATTATTCCCACACCCCTCGCCTTGAATGTTGTAATGAAGATGGGAAAATACATAATTTGCTCGATAGAACTAACGCATCGTTTTTCATTGTAAAACTCCACAACACAATCTATAAAACACCTGAGCTTTCACAAAACCTCATCGCTGCTGCTAAAAAGGTTTTAAAACCATCTTCATTATGTGATAAAAATGATTTATCCGGGTTAACAGTGATCTTTTCGTTGTGTTTTGTCACACAAACAAGACACACAAGATATGTGTTATTACACACAAGAGTAGGTACGTAGATACGTTGAACATGCTCTTGAGGCTATAGTTTTCCAATTTTGGACGACTATAGTATTAGTAGGGCACTTACCAGGCAGCTCATGTGGAAAAGCCATGAGTGGTATCGCCACGATGAGGCACAGAAGTGCAGACAGGATGAACCCTATCCACCACGCACCGATCCACACCGAGCTCACGGGAGTTACACCTAACCTGGACAGACAATAGCAGAGAATAATGTTAGAATTGGTTATTTTTACCCGACCACGGCAAAGCCAAAGGAGGGTTATGATTTTAACAGGCTATGTATTTACGTAGGTTCCCTCATAGTTCAAAAACTTCTCGTCGTATTTTGACAAACGAGGTGTCATTGGAAGCGTTATGTTGTTCCGCGGGCTATAGGCTATATGACGTCACATAAAATCTAACATGACGGCTTATAGCGGATGGAAAAGAGTTAGTTTTTTTTTTTGTATCAGTTTGGTATCTAATGAAAGATCTTAAAAAGTTCTTTCTGAAAACATATTGGTTATCAAAAATTATTTATACATACACCCCAAATAAGAATAAAACAATTATTTTTCACTCGTGACTATTTTTAATAACACTAAATAAATAGGATGGGTAGGTATTTAATGTTATTTAAAACAGTCAAGAGTCCGGCGGACCACCAGAGTCACACGTACACACGGCTACATATCAAGTTATACATTTCCAGTGTAAGTTGACCTCTCATTGTACGGAAATCCTATACTTACAATGCGAGATCAGCTTATACTGGAAATGCATAGCTTGATATGTAGCCGTGTGTACCTAATTATTACAGTTCACGCAAAACTATGAGCTCTCGAAAGTTGCACGCGAGTGGCTGCGCAGTATGTATAGTAGAGGTGTCCGGGTCAACTCTCTCACTCTCACTCAACTGTACCATGCGCGGTTTCGTTCTCGGGGCTATGTTCAGAGGGCTCTTATAGTTTTGCGCGAACTGTACTAAGTATAAATAAATCTCAGAACAATAACTAAAGCATAGAAGGAAGGCTAAAATAGAAATTCAGTAACTGCCTTTAGTCTCATTCTATCTTATGGCAAGAAAAAGGATGATAGAATGAGATCAATGATTCGCAATTTGTTTTAATTTTTTTGGTTTGTGACAAGATGATCTGTCATTTTGGTTATATTGGTTCTATTTCAACCCGGCCAAATTAGGTAGTACTTTGCTTCTGAGTGTGACAGTTCGGTCATTGAACAATTTGACTTGTTCGCGTGTTCATTGTTCATGAGTTTGTAGTAAACTCCCATGGTTACATGATATTTTTATAATAATTCTGTTGTTAGATTGCACGAATTATTTGTATAAATATACATAGTGAGTGTGCGGACTCTGTGGTATAATGTCTTGTGTGGTTGGGGGCTGCAAGTCCCATTCTGTACGAAAAGAAAATAACCAACAACTATTGACTTTCCATCGGTAAGTTTTTGTCAAATTATTTGTCTAATGCGAGCTGATAACCGATTAGAAATATAAAACAAGGTTTGCTGAATCACTTTGTAGTGGAAAGCAGTCGTAATAACTATTTCAGTAGAAGTTTTAGCGACTATTCGGAAATTTCTTTGAGGTTATCATAAATATGCATAGTGACGTAAATAATATTGTCGATACCTTTATTTTACAGATTTCATATAGACGATGTGAAAAAAAAAATGGGTAAATCGCATTGGTAGAAGAAATTGAACTCCAAAAAAAGCATAGTCTCATTTGCTCCAAGCATTTTACTTTGGATTCATTTATGTTTACAATGAAACTGCAAAATGGAGACGACTTCGATATTTAAAGATATTAATATCATGACGGTACTGTAGAGGTTGTCTACATGTGTCAACCTTATGTTTACTGGCTGGATAATTCCTTGATAAAATATATTTATATTCTAAAGAATACTACGTATCTTAAACTCTACGTCCCCCTTGTTATTATTAGATACACGTAGGACTCCCACAGTACCTTGTCAATATATCTATGAAAACATCATATACGTAAGGATCAATCTTTAAAAAAAAAACTAAATATCTATTTAGTAAAAGAGGTGAAAGACACAATCACTTCAACCAGGTTTCAGGCTGGCTAAACTAGACTCATCTTTCATGGAGTACTGTTTGAAATGTTACAATAAAATACCTCCCCATATACTTTAACTGACTAAAACGAAATTTAAATCTTTTATAAAACGCACCCTATGCAGCCAAGCATATTATAAGTTGGGGGATTACATCGCTAATAAAAATGCTTGGCTCAATTTGGTCCTGCTCCACAAGGGCGCTTAAACTAATTAAGTAGCATTTGAAACTACTGTTGAAGCTGCTGAAGATTGTAAAAAACTATGTTTGCATTGTATAAATTCAATCTCTCAGTATTGTATAATTGCATAGCACATGTGTGAGCGCTGTATGTACCTACTATAAAGTTACCATTTAATAGGTTCGTCTTTCATTGACTTGAATGTGCCCTTACAATATACGAAGCTAAAGCTATATCTGATTGGAAATTATTAATATAGGTCTGCACTTATGAACCTCAACTGATTCGATCTATTCTACTTAAAATGTCGTCCATTACATTTTAACCTTAGAGCTTAAGCTGTCTTGCCAGGGTCGCGAATTGTTCGAAAGAGTTACCATGGCCTTGGCGCACAGGAAACTGAAGGAACACGGGTGGGTTGTAGTCAGTAAGAGTCTGACACGGTCTTCCGCTCCGCCCAGAGCGGGAGAGGTCATTTGATGATTTCCATCCCAAAAAAAAAGAGCTTAAGCTGTAACAAATAGTCGAATTTTAAAATAGATTTAATTTACCCGTAAAATTTGTTGATTTATTGGAAGATTAATAATTTCCCTGTGCTCATTCATTCACGATTTTGCTTTAATTTATATATTTCAAGAAAGTTTAATATATCTCATCACCGACATTCATTTTGGAAATTAATGCATGTCATCGATAAATTTATCGACGTTGAAAGTGCGTGAGTCACATCATTAGTCAGAATAAAATTAGTGACAACCTACAAAATTTCGAAATGTCTTTTGTACGCGTGTCCTTCTCTAACATATCAGCAGCTTCCATAAGTCAAAGTGAACCAAATATATTGAGTTCAGTTGCTATTTTAGCCTTCCTTCTATGCTTTAATTATTATTCTGAGAAATAAATATCATAGATCCTACAGATAACGTGAGACTCCGGTTGTCTATGCGAAAACTGATGTTTTTCGTTACGATGTCTTGTTCATACCTATTTAGTGGGTATTTTTGTCGTAGTTGGGATTTATCTACAATGTTAATGTTGATAAATAAATAATATTTATTCCTGTAAATTGAATTGATTGAAAAACACTTTACACTTCAAAAATCAATTGTTTTAAAATTAGATAAGGGTGTATTTCCTATCCAACTACTGTGAGAATAAAGAACGAAACAAACTCAAAGGTCACAATCTCTTCTAAAGTAATCACTCGCAATTAACATAATCAAGAGGTTCAATTTCCAATAGCGTCTGAGCTGAGCAGAGATATAAAAATTCTGGTATCCACAATGGACCCAAGTACTTATTTAGGTATTTACTTCGTACCTACCCTATCTACTAGTGAAATGTACTGTGGATCATGGGAATGAGGGTGTGTGAAGGCATGGTGCAATACCTAGACATTGTTTCAAGTGAAGGTCAAGAGAAGATGCGTAAATAACGCACCCACATACCTACTCGATCAACGCAAACAGTGGCCTGCATAGCTTGGCCAATAACACCCAAATCTACAATAGAAACGGCTACACACGAATCGAGATAAAGGTACACGTGTCGCATCCCTAAAGCTATTTCACTATGCAGAAATGACGTCCCACGGGACTCATTTTCTAGCATATTAACTCCTATAAACGCCGTAGCTAATTTTCATTCCCATAGGCACACAAAGAAAATAACTCAACAGCTTAAAACCTGCCTCGAATCGCGTTAAAAGTCAAATAAAAACTCCATATTATCGCTTTCATACTCGTTTAACTCACGTTACCCTTTTTTGAATATGTCCCTAGACAAAAAACGAGCAACAGATCTGAAAACTCCGTTATTGCTATAATAACTTTTGTAGGCGCTATTTTCGCGAGGGCTATTAGGTGGGTAAACAGAGGGGTAAGTACCTATATCGTGTTGCGAAGTATACATTACTATGTAGCTATGCCCAATTGTTTTCTTATGCAAATCGGACGTTTACTCAACAATCTAACGTTGCTCTGCGGTACGCACCGGCAGACTTGAGTGGCCAGGTCTGGATTTCGGAATCGGTTTAAACATTAATTTGTTAATTCATAATCATTATTTAGGTGCACAGTTGCATTTGTTTTTGAAACCTAAATATTCTTATTCTGGTTGCTATTAAGAATATTTTTCTAATCATCTTGAATCCTTAGAAATAATCTAGGCACGGAGTTTTGATAATTAGCTCTGATAAATAATCTTTGAAAGCTAATAAACTCATAGGGAACCTTGTACTGTATTTGCGGCTGTTGCACCCCTTGCACCTCTGCACCCCCGGATCCGGCCCTGTACCCACACAACGAGAGGCTTCAAGTGGGCATGCTACTCTTAAAATGAATTAGAATAATAGAACCGCTCTCACTGCCTGCTTTTTGATTGAATTATAATTTTAATGTACTGTTCTCCGGCGTACCTATTAGAGCCATACGACTCGGTTTAAAAGATCTGAGTAAAAAAAATAAAAAATAATTACCACTATTAATTTATTACTTAACTAAGGTAGGTATGTAATAATACTAATAAAACGATTGGGTGTTCGTTAGGTTTATAGACATTTAAGAACATCATTGTGTTCACGTTCAACAACCCAAAACAAGGTAGCAACCATAGATATTATATTTCTATGGTAGCGACATAAGTAAAACGCAGGAATTAAACCAACTTGGCTGTAAACATTATTTTACGTCTTTTCATTACCTAATTACCTTTAGGTATAATCTTGCTTTTCTATAACGAAACATGAATACCTCATAGGGGCGTAATCAAATTAATCAAGTAATAATACCTTTTAAGGATTCAGTTAGATTATACATATTTTAATCAGTATACGAGAGAACTCATGAATTAAAAAGTAAAGCCATGGCAAGGAGGTCGTTCAAAACTCGTCCCGCGGAAAATCATATTTCGTTTCAGAAGCCATGAAAATATAAAATGGTGGAATTAATTTGGCTGAAAAGTTGCCTGAGCAGCGTACCTACGTGGCGTGGTTCACAATGAGATGAAAGCGAGAGGGCAAGTTGGCTGAATGAAGCCGTGTCGGTGCCGAGATGAAATATTAAAAAAATGTGAACAAGACGCGGCGTGCGGCGTGGAAAGCGCGGGAAACGCACAGTTGAGGTTATTGTCGTTTGCTTAGCAAAATAAAAAAGAATGTGGAATAGGTAGTCGATTGGTGCACTTGTAGGGCAACAGAATAGGTTCTGAGAATTTAAATAAGTTTATTTAATTTTAGCTTTTCCCCTCTTCCGTCATAGACAAAACGAAACATTGAGAAACGAAAGGTAACCTATCTTATATGTACAACAATATGGCAGCATTCTAACAGCTCCTTAAATATAGGCTTAGAATAATAACGTTATTCTAAGCATATAGGTCTTAAAAGTACCTACTTATTCGCCCAAAAGAATTGATCTAGGATTAATTAGTACTTACGTTTCTGAGTCTACACTGAGGAAGTCTGTGTAAATGGTGAGCATCTGACCTCCAATCACGTAGCCCATGGCTGGGCCAACCACCGCCATCGTGTAGTAAACACCTGGAAACAAGGAAACCAGTCAAAACAGGCACACTTACTAAGAAGTGGAGGCATGCGTTACATATGAACTAACAAAGATTTCCACAATTTTTATCGTCTCCCAGCATAGCATCATCATAAGCATAATCAATCAGCCTTTAACGTTCCCACTGCTGGGACACAGGCCTCCTCTTTGTGACAGGGAGTGGGCCGGCTATAATCCACCGGGGCCCAGTGAGCGTTGGTGAATGTCACATGGCTTCGATTTTTTTGTTCTAGGACATACCGGTTTCCACACGATGTTTTCCTTCGCCGTTTTTAGAGCAGTGGTGATGAAATAAATTACACAAAGTACAATACCTGCCTTCATGCATCTCCGATATCATCTCCCTAACTCATAAATAACGTGAAATTATTAAGGCCAAAGAGCCAGAGATGTCCAGCTCTTAAGTCATAGCCGGACACGGAAAAAAAATCCACTAAACAACGACTAAGAACACACTACAGTTTCCCTTCGCCATTAAAAACGAAAAAAGAAAACCACAGAAACAAAACCTCTATAGTCTCCATATTCTTAAAAAAAAAAAACAATTTAGCCTCTCACCTTCTCGATTGCACACAACACACACATCGATGCTTCCATACCTCCATTACACTTACAACACATTACGCTACGGACAAACACAAGAAAATAACCCGTGGAGTGTAAAAAGCATAGGTATCGCATTTCTTAGCGGGCGCCCTGTTTTCACAGTTAAAAGCTGCGCCTTAGAAGTGGTAAGGGGACGGACGTAGAGCATGATTTTTATAGCTTCAAATCGCTTTACAGGTGAATACCTAGGTGGCAAATATACGTGAGCTAAATCAAATTAACGAATGTACGATAGAAATACCTGCTACGACAAAAACTGACAACACAGTTTTTTTAGGTCATATGGTATAGCACCTTATAAATGTGTAAGGCCCATTACTTGTACTGCCAATCATCTAAACACGTTTCGTATCTGAACGAGTTTAAAATACAATTCTGTTTCTGTCAAAAGTTTAAAGATGACAGAGACAGAATGATGTTTAAAACTCGTTTAGCGCTAAACGTGTTTAGTGATTGGCGGTGCATATGAACCGTGAAAATGGACCTTTGATACAGCCTGTCATACAGGATGTCATACAGCAATCATTCTAAGGACTGCGAAGGAAACAGAAACAGTGTGGCAAAAGAAGTCCAGTGCAGAACAGTCCAGAATATGTAACTAAAATGCTAGTGAAGATCCAAATACGAATCGGGGATAACGACTTTAATTTTATTCCGAATTCTCAAACTTTTCCGCTGGTCTACGTAACCCTATCATAATCCTTTCAAAGTAACACAACTAACCAACGATCGCTGCAAAAGCATTTTTTTACTCGACTGCAGTTCTCCAGACGAAACCTTCCCTTTACGAATCAAAGCCCCCAACATCTCGTCCCAACTTCCCAGGTCTCCTTGTGTGCCCAATCCTAACCCTCGATATCTCCAGTGGGGCACACATCGCGCCATCCAACGGCACTCTGAATACGTTTCCTTGCCCTCGGAGACTCTCCAGAGGGAAGAGAGTGGAGAATCGACCGCCAGATTCATTCCGTCTGTTTGTTATACGAGATTGGAACGAAAAATTACTTTTTTTCAAGTGGTAAATGGTTTAAGATTGAAAATTTTTGAAGGGTAGATAAAAACTCTTGAAGTCTTGACACTTACAAATGATGATAACGCTTTATTTATAAGATAGATACTTGAGAAGTCCTTAAGCAATAAGGGTCTCTCTCTCTCTCTCTAAACAAACAAGGAGATAAGGTAAAACAAAAAAAAAACTTCTATTTCTTTGTCTGTGAATTCGTCAGATTTCTTCTCATTTCTGTGATTTTAAATGCGAAATCCATTTTTGAACTTCCGGCATGGCTATTACCATCAAATATCTTACGCGGTAGCACGTACCTACCTTATCTTACCGAAGGCAAAGCTACAAACGATCACAATTGTGCCTAAGTAACACAACTTGAGACCGATAAGTAAGAACTAGGATTAAATTAATTAGAGCGCAAACACCTTTAACCGTAAAAATCAAAACATAACAAGCAAACTGTATTACAATGAAAGTTTTTTAGCCAAAATCCTAGTATCTATCTATCGATGAGCAACACCAACATCCCATGACATCTGAACAAACATCCCATCGCACCATCACTTAACAGAATCCCATTAAAGATGAAGTGTCTGGCAAATAATCGCAGCTTCCAAAAGCCTATCGAGTGCAATTAATAGAGCCCGACCACGGAAATGCATTAATACGTTTCCGACGCATGTGTACTTGGATAGTGGGATGAGGTCTCGACGGTTGCGACTTGCGACTTGCGACAAGCGGAGCGGAGCAACTCAAAGCTCACACATCGCACATTTTGAACGGCTGATGGAAGTTAAAATGTGGATGTTTTATGTTAAGTTAACACGCTGGCTGCCATAAGCATCACCGGTGGGATCAGAAGCTCATTTTTCAGGGTATTGTTTTGCGGATTTCTATGTTGATGTTTCGTTTGTTTTATTTTTTATGTTTTTTAACAGTGTGTTTGGTTTATTTTGTTACCTAGGTACTTCCTCAAATGTTTTTTCGTCAAAAGTTATCTGTTTTTTTTTATTATTTTCTCAGACAGAAGGACTTTTAATTTCAATAAAATCATTTTATATCTGAATAGCAGGTATTTTATTCAAGAATACTGTGAATGTGTCAACTGAGGGTAGTGTTTAGAACTGAGTATAGCAGTGTGAACTAGTGTGTTACGTTAAAAGGTTACAAGCTCTGTGGTGTCACCGGGGATGCTCATGGCACCTCAGATATAGAGCGATGCTTTGAGCATCACCAGTGGGATCAGTAAATTTGTATGGGTCGTGGGAACAATACTGTAGGTGTAGTATGGTGGGCAGCCAACGTGTTAAAATCTGCGTCCCCTTAACAACATAGAAGTTGTCTGCGATTTCATTCATGCAACAAACACCAACCCCAAACACCAATTGACCCACTCAAGCATTGGGTCTTGCCGTTTAGGTTGTGTTTTGTCTGTCAGTTAAATATAATTTATGCATCTGCAAAGTTCTGTCTTAAATAGATGTTGGACTCTCTTAGAATGTGTTAAGCTCTTGTTTCTTGATTGTCCCCAAGTCATCCCGCTAACCGCTTGGTTCACGCTTCCGCTACTGATGTGACCCATTCCTTATGTGGGTTGTAGACAATGAGCTGTATAGGTAAATAAATTTATTTTCTCATGAGATATAAAGTATGTTTTGATGGTTCTGTTACAAGAAATTAAAAATAATTCTCCACTGTAATTAGATAATTAAGAGATAATTACCTATTGTTGTGATTGGGGAGAAGATAAAATAGAAACAGAAGGTTCAAGATAATCTGGCATACATGACCTTACCTGAATTATGTAAACCTTTTTTGTTTTTTTGTACAGTGAGATTTCCTCGGTAGGTATTGCATCTTACTGCTAGTAGACCTACCTATAGAGGGTGGGTAAAAAATCGTGGATCAAACGAAACAGGGTGATAGTTGGGATTATTTGCAGTGATAAACATCTGTGTGCCAGAGCCCTAACTTGATCTCCTTAAAAGTTTATTGTTTATTGTTTTTTTTTTAAGAAAACTCCAAAATTTGTAATAAATAGGCAATTGAGAGTAAAATGGGTACCTATTTTAAAATAATAAATGGTGTTTAGTTGCTTCTAGGAAATGTATCATCACTACACAAGTGCTTTTATGACAGTGGGTGCCATGATTTATGAGTATTGGCACTTTTTTCAATATCTTTCAAGTGTCACGAAAAATTATTTGTAACTTTAGAACCTTAATGTAAAAAAAATTACTACCAAAAATGACCCTGTAGTTAAAAGAAACTTGCCTACTTAATGACGATTTTTTACTGCAAATAACCCTAACTATCGCCCTGTTTCATTTGACCCACGATTTTTTACCCAAGAAATTCAAACAGGCATAAAATATGCACCCAAGTCCCGAAAATGGTCATCCCGACCAAAACCTGTCAGTTCTCAAACAAATAGCTAATCACTTAACCCTAACATAACTCGATAAGCTCCATAAAACTAAAACAATTTTACTCAACACTAAACTTCCAAGCAGTGGGGTCCATTCGACCCATACGTTTGTTATAACGCGATTATAATAATATCGGCGAGTGCTTACTTGTGTTTATTGCTGGCAACCCCGCGAAGTGTGTGAGGGTTAATAACTTTGAATATAGAGCCGTTTAGAAAGCTTTTGTTATAATATTATTTTCATGGGACACGTGAAAGGATATCGTTCGTGAAATAGTATGTTTCCTAACTTCTCAATATGTAATCGATTCAATCCTTTGCACTTACTAAAAAGTGTTATGGGTTATCCGAGGACTGCTATTGAGGGACTTACGAAAATGTTCCCCTGTATAGGTACCTACTTATATTCAACTGCAAATACCTACTGCAATATGAAACGTCTAACGGTTTTTCACGATTTTATTTTGGTTTTCCTTTCCGCCCTTGGTACGCAATGACTTAGGTACTTAGTGTCTAAATTTTGTACAAACATATATAACATAATTGAATAAGCTTCCCTTCTGAAGACTTTCAACCATCGCCTCGCCTGTACGTACGCCCATAGTACCTAGATATAGGTATAGCAGCTACGCTATAGCACCATAGTAAAATTACAACTTAAGAGGGATGCGCCAAGGTAGCCCGCGAAATTTAAATTTTCTTACGTTTTTTGCAATTTGCAGGTCAGTATGCCCTGCCTGCTGGACCTGCAAATATGATTTGATTTGATATGATTCGCGGCCGTACCAAATATTTATTTATAGAATTATAATCATAAAAATCATCAATACATCTGTCTAAGTACATAATACCCTATTATTGAACGACGATTTTATGAAATCTTGACATTTGAGGCCAATTCTAACTTAAGGAGTTGTATTGCTGATTCAAATGATTACTCGTATAATTCTATAAAGCCATATTTTTACGGCCTCGAATCATGTTTTAATCAACATACAACCTGACACTGACCTGAAAATTGCAAAAAACGTATGTGTTTTGAATTTCGCGGGATACCTGAGCGCATCCCCCTTAAAGAAACTTTCATCGAGGTCTACCACATATTTTCCCGTTACCACTTAGTTGAATGGCATACCAAAGTTACGGTTTCAAATGACGACGGTTCACCGAGAAATTGATATCATTAGCTATGGTTGGTTTCATACAGCCTTGTTATAATGTGGCCAGTTACTTTTCTCATGAGAAATATATGCTATCGTTCCAATTCGTATGTAATTTAATGCTAGCTAACACTAAATCCGAGAACTCAGTTTAGTCATGGTATACCTCTACCTAAATACGTTCTTTGTATCATTTGGATTATCTTTAAGGTTCCGTACCCAAACGGCAAAGGGTGCCAACGGGACCCTATTCTTAAGGCTCTGCTGTTCGTCTGACACAGGGCTGTATCCTTTGAACCGTAATAGGTAGACCATATATATTTCTACTAGCTTCTGCCTGCGAATTCGCCCGTTTGGATGTTGGAAATTATCCCACGGGAACGTGCCACCAGGAAAAAAAGTAACCTATGTCCTTCCCCAGGATGCCATCTATCTTCTTGTCTTTATCGAAATCGATTCAGTAGTTTAGGCGTGAAAAGGTAACATACAGACTGTCGCGGCGTGCCGGTATGCGCAAGCCTTTACCGTCAAGCCGTCTCCGTGCTGTGTGTGGAAGTTTTTCGAAACAGGGGGTCCTCTGAGTAATTTCTACTTACCCAAATAAACAGAAGACATCTTCTTGGACACGTTCTCGTCGATGTACGTGACGCCGAGCGTGAAGAGGGGCGTGGCGCCCGCGCCATGCAGCAGCTGCGCGAACACAAACACTGCAACTGCCCACGCGCCGCCTTCTGAAGACACGTTGCCGTCGCAACTGTCTGTCAACTGAAAATGAACATGGTTTTAGGGAACATAGACCAAAATCTTCATAAATAGTGTTCTTAGGGGATGGGGCGAACAGGGTTCGTCTTTATAAGACTGCCCATTGTGTCAAGCTTACTCAAATGTCTACATTAATCTATCTGCCTCAACTGCCTGCCTCAATGGTGTAGTGGTCGCTAAAGCTACTACTGAGCATGAAGTCCTGT
Source organism: Griposia aprilina (assembly GCA_916610205.1). NCBI lineage: Eukaryota > Metazoa > Arthropoda > Insecta > Lepidoptera > Noctuidae > Griposia > Griposia aprilina. The sequence goes on from OU744284.1 coordinate 26,643,009, forward strand.
GTTCAATTCCGGGGTCGGGAAAAGTGATATTTGTTTTTCCATCTGGAATTTCTCAGTAGCAGCCCATAGTCTGGATTTGTGCCCGGTTGATGACGATAGACTGTGCCAATATGGGTGTGCAGGCAGACGCCTATACGCCCATATTTCGCCAGTAATACCATAGGTACCTCTAAATCAAAATCAAAACTCATTTATTCAAATTAGGCTGAGAATCAGCAGTTTTCGAATGTTAAAATTACATAAGGCAGTCCCCCAAAACGCTCACAGTTCACCACTTCCTATTGCTTTAGCTGGGGAGAAGAAGTGGCGCAACCAAGTCCCCAACAGCACAACTGTGTCTGCCTAACCCTTCGGGAAATACATGCATAATGTTATGTTATGCTATCTATCTATCTATCTATCTATTATCAGCTAACACCCTGAGATTAAAGTTGGTTTTGAATTTCTAGGTACAATAATGATGATATTTGGCATCCTGTAATAAAGCGTAATTCTAAAACGGCTGTTTTATCTAGAGTAGTTTTGTGGTTAGATACCTTACGAAACGTTCAAATCACAAGTAATTTCATAGAATTCCCTAATTAAATACATAATCTCATAAAAGACGTATTCGATTGTAGCGGTATCTACACCGCCACATGCGAGCTACACGTCACACTGACGTCACGCAAATCAGCAATCGCATCGCGCAAGCAGAGTTTACCGCGCGACTAGCATAATAATATATACAACGTCCCGACATCAACCGTCGGGCAGTTGCCCACCAGGGTCCAGGCCATGGTACGGAGCGAGAGGGAATGGGAGGAGGTCACCCAACGGCGTAACTATACCATCTGAGCCCGTGGCAAATTCATTGGATGGGGCCCAGTAAAAATCGTCACGTTTTAATTTAATTTTAATAAATCACTGAAGTAGTTACCCAACGGTATTACTGTGTGCATTTTAGTTAAATATATAACAAATTTAATTTTGCAAAAGTATAGGTATTGCATATTTATAATAAAATAACAATATAAATATACATATTAATTAATAAATTCTTTTCTCCGAGCTTTCTGTTCCACAAAATTATCAAGAACATCATCAAAGTTTAAGATTGGGCCATAGAATTTTCAATAGGTAAGTTGCGTAGCCTTTCTTGTCCCATAGAGCTCCTTAATTGATTTTAAACTAAGTATATAAAATTTATAATTCTTACAAAAAATTGTTAAAAATGTTAGGTTACTCCTGAGCTCGCAGGCTCTCGGGCCGGGGGCTTCTCGGGCCGGGGGCCCCGTCTGACTGAGGGCCCGTGGCATTTTGCCAACCCTGCCACCCTATAGTTAAGCCACTGCCGTCACCTCCTACGAAGCAGTAATGCTCGATAAGGAGGAGGCGGAGCACTTGAGGGAGAGACAATTGCAGCGCCATCACGCCCCTAGTCACCGCAGGAGACGCCCTGGGTGTCGGGAGTCGATAGCCGATTCCCGGCCACCGTAGGCCCGGGCTTGTGGACGGTGAGCAATATGCAGCTCGCCGTCCGGTAAGGACCAGGCCCGGGTCGACGGCGCGTCGTGTTCCACGCGCGCCTCAAAGAGATTTCAGCACCATTGACCTGGTCCGATAGGGCCGATGCCTGCCGGAGTCGCGGGTTGTTCGAATGAGTTACCTTGGCCCTGGCGCACAGGCAACTGAAGGAACACGGGTGGGTTTTAGTCAGTAAGAGTCTGACACGCCCTCCTGCTCCGCCCAGAGCGGGAGAAATCTTTTGATCAATTCCCAACCAAAAAAAATAAAAAGCTAAGCTTACACTGGAAATGTATAGCTTAATATGTAGTCGTGCGTACATTGATAACAGTATATTTCAGAAGGTATGACATTATTTGAAAGTTCCTAAGAATTTAGTGTAGGTAGGTATAAAAGGGTGACCATAAATAACTCTCAAGTATATTATTAAACAAAAGTTTTATTTGATCAAAGAACCGAAAAGAAAAATAAAATTAAGATTAATTTCAATCATGCCGAAAATTTATAAATGAAATATTTCGATTACACAATCCTTCTAAATTGCTACTGGTGATGTCTCATATCTTGTCTTACCAGACAGTTAACTTGTCTCTTATCCTCTCTCTGAGCAGTCATGTCATGAGCTGCACAAATAGTCTTGTGAGATCGATTTTGACATCCGAATCTTCATGTACATATTGTTATTATATGTTTTACAACTTATAATAACAAAATATATGTATAATCTGAATAAGAACTTAGCCTATTTACAAAGTACTAAAATGTAATAAAACAAAGCTAGAACTGCAGTGACACTGCAGTGGAAAAGGGACACAGTGGATCTCTGGGTAACGACGCAGCCGATGAACTAGTTAAAAGAGCATCCAGCGAGTCAGTCTGTGGACATAGGTAATAGTATATATGAGTACCATGGCAGTTCATTTAGTCCCTCCAAGATGTTATGATTGCAGACTATAGAGCCCATAGCAGTTGTCACCCTGCCATCAATACTTGATGTTGATTAAAGCCATTGCATCCTTCATTCAGACTTTTTTTTTTTTACAAATCCATTGTTAGGCCGACTCAGGCAGCTACTCCAGTAAAATCATTACTGCAGTTGTCAGTATTACTATCAATTATTTCCATCCCATCCTTCACTTAACCCTATTCAATTACTGCTTGTGATTTGTAACGGTGAACCCACTATGGCATTGACTTTAATTTATGTATCATAATTTGTAACTCTGCTTGAGTTATCAGCAATAATAGGTAACAATTACTGCTATTCCATCCTTTACGTCTTAGCCCTCTTTAATTTCTGCTTGTGAATTCCAATAGTACCTATAGGTACCATGGCAATTCCTTAAGTTTAGTTCCGTCCAAGATATCTTGATTGCAGACGTTGCAGCATAAGATCAGCGGCTGCTAAAGAATATATCCTTCCATCAATGCATAAGCCATTCCATCCTCCATTTAAAAGCCAGAAATTGATCACAATGGAGAAGTCTCAAACTAAAATATAGGAAGAGTATACTGGACCAGGCTAAGGCCCACCCGCTGCTGTAAAGCCGATGATGGTGATGATCCTTAATTCAGCCTTCTTTAATTTTAGCTTGGACTTCTAAGTTTTTTTAACACGTTAATATGTAAACATTCATTAAACCTGCGTACTGAGATTCAATAGAACGAAAGAAATAGAAAATTACACGATTCCCCATTTTGTCGTTTTCTTTCAAACAGATATAATTTCAAATGTTATGTCAAATAATTGTCTCAGTTGGCCTATAGCCATATAGTATTGAAAATAAAAAATTGAAAATTTATTGTAAAACTGAGTACAGCGCTACTAGGTTATTTTAGCGCGTGGCTAAAATCGGAACTAATGTCACCACCTTGTGTGGTCAGTGTGTCGTCGTAAGGGTTTGGCAATACAATTTTATTTATACTCGTATTATACATTTTCACAAATGTCACAAATGTTTGCCAACAATATCCTTGTAGCACTCTAGAAATAACGCAATGCTTATTTCATAAAGCTTAAACAAGCCAATTCTCTTCCAGCATGCTGCTATTCTAAGCTTGTTCCCAACGAGTCACACCTCAACGGGTAACAGTGTGACTCGTTGGGAATGTTTTGGATAATAATTCCCAACGAGTCACAGTTACTGTTACACTGTTACTCGTTGGGATGATCCCACCTTGATTTAGGGTATCAATACATCTATCGCCACGAAATATTTTCGTTCTCAGATAAACAAAAATTGTTCCCAGGTATTTGGTACAACTTGGGGCACCCCGACTCGGACAGGTTAGGTTAGAAGGGGACGGCGGGGTCTGAAAGACCCCGCCGTCCCCTTCGTGGTTATTTTTTTTTAAACCGCCCAGAAGTAGGAGTCCCGCGAAGCGGGACTCCGTCGGCTATTGTGGAACTGATTTTGCATTGTTTGGTGACTACATTTTGGTGACAGATCTACTATTTTGAGGACAAACCCTATTATTTAAGAAACACAAAACTAATTAAATTGGTGATAGCTTAAATGATACCCTAAATCAAGGTGGGATCATCCCAACGAGTAACAGTGTAACAGTAACTGTGACTCGTTGGGAATTATTATCCAAAACATTCCCAACGAGTCACACTGTTACCCGTTGAGGTGTGACTCGTTGGGAACAAGCGCTATTCTATCATTAATATTTTATCTAATTATACCTATACACGGTGACATTTGAATCATAGTTTTGCTAGAACAAACGTTGTTCAGACCATGGTCTACTACCATTCTATAGCATCAAATATGTTATTAAAACAAACTAAACTAGGCGTTCTCAAATTAGTCCTAGGTTACTCAAACGTGTTCAAACATTAACCGTAACATCAAAGTACTCATCGCGGTAGCGATATGATATCCTTATAGGGTTATGAGGAGTCCACCTCATCTAGTTTAAAACATATGATTGACGTGTAAAAGTGTTTGTACAAACCTACTAGAAATAAAACCATTTATCATTTATCCACGTGGACTACAAGGATGTCCGACCAATGCAGGCCGAAATGCAAATAAATCACTAGCCAATGACATGCAATCGCGCGAAGTACCGCTACGCCCATTTCTTTTGTTGACTGCCGCGGGCCGTCTGAGCCGCCCGGGCGGTAGCCAGTCTACGGAAATCTCTCGAGCGAGCGAGGCATTGCATCCGATGTATTTACGTCAAAGGCACGCAGCGCGCGTTTTTGTGAAAATGAGTTCTAACTTTTAACTATTCGAATGTGGAGTGGTTGGATATGGTGCGTTTATGCAATTACTGGTGACAATCTGGCGGAAGATAGGCGCATGTACAGTCGCCAGCAGGTCAAGCTACACGAAACTGTCAAATTTCTCCAAACGATTTTAAACCTCAAAATGTTGATAGTTAAGTTCAAAATTTAATGAGAAAATCTGACAGTTTGTGTCTCAACATACAACAATGATGAACAACAATGATCATTTAGTGGCACTGCGCAGGGGAAGGATCTTGAATCCGCAGATTCCCACACCTGCTACAATACTGGCAGGTACACAGCGGCTACTGGATCACGGCTAATAGGGAACATTACGCAAAACTCTGCGTAGGGGGCGACAATAGCGCAAACCGTAAACAAACCGCCATGATGCATTATGTCATATTTATTAATAAGAAATAATTTGTGAAAAGGTGTTAAATTCATGTGTTCATGCAAATCGCAAGTCGATGGCAAAAAACGTAAATACAAAACCAAAGACACCGGCTTCCGAAATTAAACTTATTTTTCACTTTTTTGTGTTTTTTCTTACTTATAAGCCAGCCAATGCTGGCTTATAAGGTTTCAGGCCACGTTCTTCGAGTCTCCTTCTAACAGTTCGAGCGCAAACAGTCAGTCCATAAAAGTCTCAAAGCTGTTCTTTGACCTGTACTGAGGTCAGGTGACGATTACGTAGGCTGGTGGTAAAGATAAACCGATCTTCTCGTGATATAGTGACACGGTTTTGTGGTCCTCCTGGATGGTGCACGAAACCGCCAGTCTCCAGGTATCAAAGGTTAATTTTTTGAACGGCAGAATGACTTGCAGGAAGTCGTGCACTTACGCTACGCTGACTAAGCCAAGACTGAAGAAGTACAGCTTGCGCTGATACTGCAGGTGCGGTATCCATTATTTGAACGACTTAAAGGATTAAAAAATAAAGAATAGTAGTTTATGAAACTGTTTCATAATGAGGGGTATTAAAACACGAGCGTGAGTTTAAAAACCTTGCCTACGGGTCGCTTTTATATACGAGTAGGTATAGTATCACACGAGTGTTCTAATGCCTGTTTATGTGCAGTTTCATAATTATACTACTTTATCTACTCTCATACATTGGGATTGAACCTACTAAAAAAAATATCAAAGTTTCCCACGAACTTCAGTACAACAAAACGTATGAATGGCGCCAAAACCTAGCACATCACCGCGCATGCGTTATAGCGGCCGCTGCCACAAATGCTGTCAAAACTTTTCTGTATTGCTTTGCTTAAAAAATGACGCAACCCACATGCGAGACATTAGAAAAAAAAATTGATGGAAACTCCTGGGTCATATTTAACTTCTTGGATTTGCCCTGCATCGTGTTAGTAAAAAAAATGTTATATAGCATAAATTGTTATAAAAAAGTGATATAATAAGATTCTATTTTTAAATTTCAGTATTGTGTTTATAAAGTAAACTGGTTTTAAATAAAACAATTTCGATACTCTTTTTATGCAAAACAAAACAAATAACGAAATACCTAAGGTATTGACTTCTAAAGATGCTACCTATTTGTTGCTTCCATGTTGCTTCTTTATGAGCGACCAAACTCCGATTTTCTTCTCTTTTTCAAATTTAGAACAATAGTGAAATGATGGTCAGTAAGTCAGTTTCAAACCTGCATAAAAACTTTAGCTCGATTTCGGAGTCCGGGAGTGTATTTTGTTTGGTAACACTTTACATTCGTTAAAAGCCGCCGTTGGATTTTATGTGACGTCCTAAAGCCTAAAGCCCGCAGAATAACATGACGCTTCCAGCGATACCTCGTTTGTCAAAATGTAAATATGTTCCTTGGTCAAAATACAACGAGTAGTTTGGGAGTAGGGCTGTTGGAATTGTTGGATTGCCACGTCGTGCCTGTCTGCGGGAGCCCATAAGAGAGTACAGATGAACTAAACATAGCCTGTTAAAATTTTATTATAAATCTCAATGAAAACAAACTTTAATCATGTTAAAGCACTCATAGCGGCCTACCCGTTGTTCAGACGACATTTTCAGGCAGATATGGATGGATGGTGATTCAATCCGATTAATCACAGAGATCGGTCGCATTGTGTGACGAAGGCCGCATATTGTCGACCGCCTGGCTGAATGCACCGCGCAGCCGCGCCTGTGCCCGTGCCCACATTCAAGTTCATTCATTCAAATTTAGGTTCCATAGACAAGAGACTAAAGTTTGCGTTGAACGGTGAACGTAAAATTGAGTGAACATTTGAGCAGCAAAGTTTGGATTGGAAATGGACTGAGAATAGTACGTTAGGTACCAATTTAGTTTTGTGATGTTAATTAATTTGAAGTTTAGATCTAGTGAGTTTTGTTGGTCTCTATTAATTCAAGTAGTTCGGGTTACAGACCCTTTATTAACTTAAACTTTACCATAAGCTTCGTTGTTGTTCTTAGATCAGCCATTCACAAGAGTCATGGGCATGAAAATTCACAGCAGATTTAGCTTAGCTTTCAGGAATCTGCATAGCTATTCACAACCGTTCGATACGCTTCCGTGCCGATTCGAACATCAATAAGTGCTATCAAGGGGCTCCTCTAAAGGCCGTTGACAAATCCTAAACCCGAAAATGTTGTTAATATAATTAATCAAATAGACGACAGAGCAGTGGTGGCCCAGTGGTATCGGCACCGACTTACGAGTTGTAGGTCGTGGGTTCGAACCCAGGCAGACGCTTTACTTTGTGTAAATAATTTCATCACCACTGCTCTCAAAACGGTGAAGGAAAACATCGTGAGGAAACCGGCATGTCCTAGAACCAAAAATTCGAGGACATGTGACATCTACCAACCCACACTGGGCACGCGTCGTAGATTACAGCCCATTCCCTCTCAAAGAGAGGAGGCCTGTGTCCCAGCAGTGGGAACATTATAGGCTGATTATGATTATGATGAAATAGACGACCGCCACTCTTCCAACAGCTATTTGGTTGCCGGGGCCAGGTAAATATGTAGGTAGGTAATTAAAATGTGTCATTTTAGATACGATAGCCTGTCGAATGGTTGTGAATAGCTATGCGGGAATTATTATAATAGGCATTTCGAAATCTTCGAAAGAAGTGGCTGACTTTCTTTTGTGTTTTGAATATTTTTTAACCGAATTCAAAAAAGGAGGAGGTTCTCAATTCGACTGTAAGTTTTTTTTGATATGTGTGTGTGTTGTTGTGTGTGAACTCTGAACTTTTTTCTAGGTGAACCGATTTGAATGATTCTTTTTTTATTTGATAGCTGGTGCTTCACAAGTGGTACCATTTAAATTTGATCAAAAATAATAAATAGGTAAGTACCTTTCTGCGAAGATACGAATAGATCCACAATTAAAATGAGACAACGACAAAAACATGGTAGGTACCTATTTTTATGTTCTCATGCGAGCAATTGCCGTTTACAAGCAACAATCCAACTCACCGTTCGATTAGGCGTACAAAGATCAGCAGCCTCATTGCCAGCTATCTTATAGTTAGGCACCAGGAAGTGAGGCAGCGCGAACAGCAGGGAGCCAGTCCCCATGAGGAGTACTCCCAGACCTAGCCAGCGAGGCTTTGAGGACCCGGCGCGGCCCCCGAGGTACGTCACCGGGGCTAGGCACGCGAAGGAAGCCATGTCGTAACTGAAACAATGAACAAGTTCTGCTATAATAAAAGTCTCATGTGATAGGATCATAATGTACCACATTCTGATACATGACTATGATTATTATAGGACGGGCCTCTGTCATTTTTTTATTGAATATATCCCACAGAGGCAATTAGGTACATGAAACTATACAAGAATCTAAACAATTACTAGTGTGTGCCTCTAATTCTAGGAGCCCACATCGTTTACATTATAATTTAGGTACTTCCAATAAACCTCTTTTTGCAACCCGGGGAGCAAACCCAGGAGCTCAGGCTCAGATTTCCCACTTGCGATTGCAACCATTAGGTACACCAATAGCGTCCATTATACATAGAATCGCAGGTTGCGAAAAATACGCTGAGCTTATTATGAAAAGATGCGCTGGGATTCGAGGGAGGGTATTCTCATTCACGTGGAATAGGTATGACAGCAGGATAACTCACCCTCCAGCGATGACCCCCGTCTGCATGGACCTCAGACCGAACCTCTTCTCAATGGTGGTGATCACCACATTCACGAAACCATTCACCACCATACCTGGTGACAAATAAACATACTAAATGAAATATACCTACAACATATAAACACATGTTTACTAACTAAATGAACAAAGTTGCAGATTGAGGGTTCTCAAAAGGGTATTTTTTCTGAATAAAAACACATTTAAATAATGTAAGAAACAAAAAATTACACAGACATTGTTAAAATAACAATAATAATATGTACAAGTATATAAAATAGGAAGGGAAATAATTATAGGGGATCATTTGTTGAATTAAATATTATGTTTAATTTAATTTAGTGACGATGAAAAAATCTTGTTATGTCATAAAAGAGGATGCATAATTTTCTCAGAGTTATTGATATTTTGAAAAATGAAACATACCTAGCATAACGTAACAATGCAATGAGTAGGTATCATTTATTTAATTTACATTCCTAATAAGTTTTCAGTGCACGTGAAAAAACCGTTCCGAACATTGTAAATTACGTCACTAGTAACAATCAAGGAAATATGTTTCACTTGGTCGACTAGAATGGAGAAGAAAATTGCTATATGTATCAGATGATCTCAGTGAAAATAAGCAATATGGAGAATGTAAGCTTCTGCCTTCCTACCCCCATGGGAAAAAAGGCTGCACGTGTTTATGTGTGTATCATAGATATAAGAATGTCTATGGTATGTATCGTATATTGTTGGTATATTATATCTACTTGTTGTATCGATGAAAAGTTTACTTCTACAAATTCTATGGTTAATTCAGATTGATTTAACAATTAATTTTCAAATTAAAATCAACTATAATTTTATGTGCTTATCCAAATCAAAACAATTTTCTGTTACCAATACCGATTATCAAAAATAGTCGTACAGAAATAACCGGCCGAGCTAGCCGGCCGTCACGTCGATTAAAGTTTCATAACGTTCCGGTTCGTATCCGGCGCCGGACGGTGACGGACGGCCGGCGGACGGTCCGTATTAACCGGAATAGACACACGTCGTTTTCCATTATGTTCCTACTTGTTTTATTAGGCCAATCTAGATTTTGATTCAGTTTATTTGGATTCAGTCGTCGCGTGTCGGTCTGAAGTTAAATATAGGCAAATTCTTCTAAATGTCTGCATTTGAATAAACGTGTTTTGGTTTATTCAAAATTAAAATGAAATGTACATAAATAACAACTTATACCTAATAAATTAATAAAATATAATATCAGAACCTAACTAAAACTATTTAACAAAGTAAAATAAATCTATATGGGCCAAATTCACCATAATGGGTTTGTTCTAAATGTCCTGTTATGCCATTTGACGGATTATCTCACTACGAAAAATTGTCCGTCAAAATGCTTATCATGGCATTTAGTACCTAACAGCAGAGATTCGTGAAATCGGTGCTAATTCACGTACACATCTAACTCAGTTAATTACAGATAAGTACCGAAAGCATTAGAGACGACCAATAATAATATTATTTTTCTTTATAATATTATAATCAGTAAAGTAAGTACCTCCTTTTTACATTTCTACATCAAAAGTTCAAAACACCACAGCAATTATTGAAATCAGCCTTGAAAATGCTGAAAATTTTACATTTGACGTGAAAGATAAAAATCTATAATTATGGCTTTTCCTTATCCAGACTACCATCTGTTGAATACTGAAAAGTGCCCACAGGTACTTACCTACAAGCCATTATAACTTCATCAAATAATATGTAGGTACGACGGCCTTAGACAATTTTATATACCTAACAAAATGAAAAAAAACTGGTGAATTCTGGGTCAATGTAGCGTGTAATGATTTCCTGTAATTTGATATAAGTCCACATCTAAGTATTATTGCCCGGTGCTCTGTTTTCAGTAAATTGTATAACTTTCCGATTTTTCGATGGGCGGTAAAGATATCGTGTGCTACATTGAAAGTTATGCTATCAATGTCAAACGCATTGGGTACAATTTAGAATATTCTGGAGTTAGCAAAAGTAGATTTACCTAAGTTTGTTTTGTTTCAGTACCTTGAACATTTGTTTGAAACTAATTACAAAACCACCACAGGAACAATATTATGGGTACCTTAACAGAGGGTTATTTCCAACAAATATAAAATCGTTGATCAATATACCTTTTAGGTTCATTAAATTTTCGTAGAAGTAATCTGTCAGCGTACCAGGGAATTGAATGGTTCAGCGTAATAAATAATAATTTACACAAAATAATTGTGATTTAATAAAATGTTTGTATCGTGTAACTGTGATTAGGGCTTGAAAATTTAGCGCAAGCAATATTGTTACTTAAGTCATTTTATTGAACAGACTGTAGGTTATTTAATCAGAATTAAAATGGAACGTACATAATAAATACCAAAATAATTAATAAATGTTTAAAAAGTCGTCTCAAAGTCGTGAATTTAGGTTTCAAATTGTAGAAAAAGACGAAGCTTTTCTTGTTAAGTAGGTAGGTATATTCCATTTGAAATATCTTCGAAAGAAGGAAAGTGTATAAAATCTGTCCTCCACGTCAATCAAATCGGTATTTAGGTGTTTAAAGCGTCCGTGTTGAAACAAATAGTCTATTGAATATTAATGGGTATTTGTAATTGCACCAAAATTAATTGAATAATCAAGTATAAAAATTTTAGGTTAATATCATGGAAATATTTACTCCATTCAATAGTAATAAATTAGAGGTACCTAAACTTCATATAATTCGCTCATCCCCTAAGTTATTAACAATGTTCACAGAATTTTCCCAACATTTTCTTCTAAATTTCCTTAAAAATGTCGTTTACTTACCAAGAGTGTTAGGTAATAAAATTTATTATAACGCTAAATCGCGGAGGGTAAGCACAAACAGAGGGAACAAAACTTTTATTAGATGCGTCACTTTCATGCAACGTCACGTGCGAAGCCGAAAATATTGTCTAGGGCGGCGATACACCGAGATTATTAATATTTGACCCTATAATGTGGCATTAGGGAAGTACTTTAAGGCACATAAAATTAATAATGGTGAGGAAAAGTGTGAAAAGACGCAGTTTTAAATAATCGTTTCTATAGGTTGTAGGTACAGTGATGACGATGAGGGATACCTAATGATGACGATTATCTACTATAAACAAATATTTATTTATTATTCGAGACACCCCACTGTGTAGTGTGGGATCCAAATCGATATACCTATACATATATTAAGTAGGTACGTATATCGGCTCCAAATAAATGCAAAAATTCTAAACCAAACTACTTTTTATATTGTCAAGTTCATTCCCTACCAAATGATCTATTAAACTTGACTTTCCTGTTATTAATTACTTAATAGGCAAAACGTGCCAAGACATCAAATTAAAGTTTTCTAACAAAAAACGAGTTTTATCATTAATTCTCGAAACTAATTAATTAGATATTCAATAAAAGAAAGACAGTAAAACAAACCAATTAGAAACCAGTTTACATGTAAATTATTTACTACTGGATATAGAAGTAGTTAGAATTTGCATTAAATTATACGAGCTGAGGTGAACGACATTATCACATGATTACTGTTGAAGAATTACGTACTATCGTGAAACTAAATGACTGGAAATTACCGTTATTTATATTAGAAATGCAAATGTTTCATTTACGTAGGTACCTATTTCGCATTCATTTTAAGTGGTTTTGGATTTTAAAGTACGCAAAAGGAAAAAAAGTAGACGCCTTTTACAATATAGAAACGTTTAGGTCCATATTGAAATAGAACCTCACTCAAAACTCAAGCATTACTAAAAACTATAGTTTAAAGCCATTTGATTGGTTGAAATTAATTTTAGGTAGGTAATGCTTGAGTCTTGATTGAGGCTCTGTAATACGGACCTTAGTTGTCTTCTTGGACGCTGTGTGGAGTATCTATATCAGACAGCCCCGCTTGAGTATTCACGACAAAATCTAGGTATTCAAAATTCACTATCAAAAGAAACCCGCATTTTGGTTGATCTCAAAGAAGGTAAAGTAGAGAACTCAAAGTTAGAAAAACAGTTGAAAACAAAGCAAGCAAAACAAAATTTATGTCACTCTTTCTGTGTATTTTTTTTAAAATAATGTAACAAGATGTTGCTCTAGTTAGAAAGTTCAGTGTGCACCCAATTTTATCCATTTTACAAAGTTTCTCAAATGAATGCCTCCCAAGCTAACACCAGTCTGCCTACCCGCTGAGCCATCTAGTTGGCGTGATTAATAGGTTCCATTGAGGAGATGAGAAGCGCAGAATCATCCTAACTGGCCTGAATAGAGGATTTTAATTAAACGAGAGCTTTTAGACGATTTATGTTTAAGTATGGAACATTTTCAATAGAAGATGAACAATCTAAGGTATAAGTGCTAGGGTAGCAAAGTGTTGCTATTGTTCCCATTAATTAAGAAAACCTCGGCATAATTATTATAATCCTAAATCTTTGTTTATGTCGACTTCTTACAACACGCACTAGTTAATATAATGCACAATCTTTAATAGAGAAAGCTGTCCGAGGTAGGAGGTTACAGATCATCCGGCTCTCTTAAATAGGACATGTTCTTGTTACAAAATGTATTACAGGTAGGTTTACGTAGGTAGGTTATTACCGAATTGTGGACGTCAAAATCAAATCATTTATTTCAAATAGGCACATAAAAGGCACTTTTGAACGTCAAAATTTACAAAAAAATAGAATTGATTCTAGTTGCCCCACTGACCTCTATTATACAAGTGTATATTAGAGGTCAGTGAGTTGCCCCCTTCCACAAGGTAGTTTCGTATGGAGAAGAACGTAACGCAACGTACGACGTAACGTTCGTTAAAAATTTCTTAGGTCTAAAAGAGTGTCATGATTCATGAAAGCTAAATATTTTATTTCGAAGATCCCTCTTGCTTTGGTCAATACATCTTTTCATGATATGATTTTAAAAAACTGCAAAAGTAGGTATGTTACGAAGGCTCATTTTCACAACTGTTTCTTTCAAGTAGAGGCAGAGGACAGAGGTGTGTAAAGACAGCGCCATATGTTCAAACATACAGTTCAATAACTTTGCTCAATGTCATTTGTAGATTGGTTTTTGTAGATTTGATGAACATTGTACTCAACTGTTTTTACATTGGTTTAAAGCGATCATTTTTGCACAAGAATTAAATTATTTATTTTGCACAGGAATAAAAAACCCACAGTTTAATTGAACTTCGCTTGGCTGCTAAACAAATATTTCATACTCAAAACACCCACCTCGCACCAGCACCCTAGTTGAGTAACTCTATCAATCACAATCCGAATAATTTGAACGATATTGCTAATCCATTGCTTCATATGTTCGAAAAAACTGTCTGCTCAACAACGTTAATCACGAAATTAATGTTGTTGAACTGTCAAAATGAAAGCCACCCCGCAGCATCAAGCCCCACCCAATGTTAATTAATTAGGTATCGTTACTTATATAAATATTAGGTCTTTACCTATGAAATTGCCGTTCTGCAGTACTGGCCATTTCAAATCAAAATAATTTTTGTTTGGCTAAGAATTCTAATTTCAAATTAATTTTATTTTAAAAACTTGGATTTTTTTTTCTAAAAGTAGTCATTTCTTTATTGATTAGTGTTACATTTTCATCGCATTTCAATCTTTTTCGTCATCATGGATACGTTAAAAATTCGAGTAATTATGGAATATGAGTACCGTCGTGGCAGCAACGCGGCACAAGCGGCACGCAACATCAACGACGTTTACGGAGCTAACACTACAAACCAACGCACCACCTGTTATTGGTTTGCTCGCTTCCGTTCTGGAAATTTCGACCTGAAAAATGAACCTCGCGGTCGTCCGAAGACTTTGGTCGACAATGACGAATTAAAGGCGATTGTGGAAGCTGATGATACACAATCTACGGCTGAATTAGCAGCAGCTTTCGACGTTAGCGTCAAAACAATATTGGTCCATTTGCGTCAAATTGGCAAGGTAAAAAAGCTTGACAAATGGGTGCCCCACGAACTCAATGATCGCCAGCGCGAAGTACGCGTCGAGACGTGCCTTGCACTGCTCAACAGACACACAAATGAAGGAATTTTGAACCGCATTGTTACCTGCGATGAAAAATGGATTCTGTTTGATAACCGTAAGCGCTCAGCAAGTTGGTTGGATCCTGGTTCAGCACCTAAACAATGCCCTAAACGAAAACTTACCCCTAGAAAAGTGATGGTCACTGTTTGGTGGTCTAGCGCCGGTGTGATTCATCACAGCTTCTTACCAAACGGGGTGAGCATTACTGCAGATGTGTACTGTGAAGAACTGAACACAATGATGGAGAAGCTGGCGCATCTCCAACCAGCATTGGTCAATCGCTCGTCTCCGCTGCTCCTGCACGACAACGCGCGACCTCATACTGCACAGCAGACGGTCTCCAAGTTGCAAGAACTGGGGTTGGAAGCTCTCCGTCATCCGCCCTACTCACCAGACCTTGCGCCTACAGACTACTACTTTTTCCAGAATTTGGATAACTTCTTGGCGGGAAAAAAATTTAATACCCGAGAGGCAGTACAAAATGCCTTTGAAGAATTTGTTGCCTCCCGTCCAGCTGATTTCTTTAAGAAGGGCATCAATAAACTGCCACTGCGATGGCAAAGATGCATTGATTGCATGGGTGATTACTTCGATTAATACAAATAAAAAATTCATGAAAAAAATTCGTTTAAATTTTTTCATACAAAACGGCAATTTCATAGGTAAAGACCTATTATCTAACTAACACTACATAACTTTTTCTTAGAAAAAGTTGTAGCAATAACAGTATTGCTACAACTTTTGGAGACGTATTTCCGATAGTTAGAAGCCTAGCTTCCACCATCTTCTTATAACTACATTAAAAGAGAAAATTCCATTATTATGAACTAAACAAAAAAAAACCCTTTATTCAGACCATTTAAACTTATGCTACTAAAATAAAATTAATGTTAAGTTGTAATTAAATCGAAAATAATAAAATATTTTTATTGACACCGGCTTTTTAGGTCTGTGTGCCCATTGGCAAAGGCCTCCTCCATTTCCTTCCACTTATTCCTATCGACTGCTATTCGAGTCCATAGTTTTCCTCCTGTGGTTTCCAGCTCGTCACTCCAGCGTTTTCTCTGCCTTCCTCTTTGTCGTTTACCATTTCTCGGGTACCAGACTGTTACCTTTTTACTCCATTTGTCTGTGCCTCTGAGGGTGTGGCCAGCCCGTTTACCAGAACTAAACTAAACCTTAGTAAATAAGCTACAAGCTCTCATCCTTGCATAACAATCGATTACCGAACTCGTCCGATCATTCGAGAGCTCATATCGATTACATTGTGCAGTCCACTCCAATATCAAAATGCATCTTTTCAACGTCGAGTAATCCTCTGTAATCGGATTATGAAGGATGACATGCGTGGTCTGCCCGAGGGTAGGAATCATGCGAATTTATTGTAAAATGTATGAAAACTGAATGAATTAGTTCCCAAGACCCCTCGGAAGTGCCTCAGAAGTGACTCGGAAAGCACTTTAAGCCGTTGATCCCGGCTGTCATTCGTGGATATTTGACAGTAATTACAGGTCGTCAGAAGCCCGAAAGTCTGACAACCAGTCTTACCAAGGGCTATTGTAATTACCCAATAGCTGGGTTATGGAGGTCAGATAGGCAGTCGCTTCAAGTAAAAAGGAAAAAAAAATGCTGCTTGCATTTTGCTAATGCCAAATGCATGCAGCAGCCATATGCCCAGCCTTTGGAAAATGATGGGCAAATGATGATGGAAGCCAGTAATTTTATTAAAATTAGAGCGACAGAAAATTGATATAAAGTTTATGAACGGTAGTGCAGAAGCGAGTTTCAAGTTAAAGAAATGAAAGATCTCTAAGACTCTTTTAGTGGTCAATATTTTAAAACTAGATGGTGCCGACACTTCTAGGCTGACTGATCCCTGAGAAGAAATGCCGAAACAAACTCAGAGGTCATGGTCTCTTTTGAAGTCCAAACATTATATTTTTAAGAAATTATGGAGACTGCACGAATGTGGAATACAGACAGCCTAGCCGCCTCTACAAAAATAAGAAAATTCCATTATTCATGTACAGTCGCCAGCACATCAAGTTGCAACAAACGTCAGATTTTCTCATTCGATTTTGAACTTAACTATCGACATTTTAAGGTTTAAAATCGTTTGGAGTAATTTGTCAGTTTCATGTAGCTTGACCTGCTGGCGACTGTACATAAGATATTTGATATTATTTTTGTAGACCATTAGTCAAAAGTGGCCTAACCACCACTGACACACTTAACACGTGGTAACAATTTAGTTAATCAATAGCCATTAATAACAAAAAGCATTACATCACACCTTTCCACCGGCTATTTCAAGTTATCACCAGAGAGCAGAGTCGCAGGGAACCGATAGTTAAAGTAATCTATACAGATACTAAAAGCGTAGCATAACCAGCGGGGTAATTGCTTAACACACTAACAGTAGGAACGGCTTCCATTTTGACAGTTCAACAACATTCATTGCGTTATTTACGTTGTTGAGCAGACAAAGTTCTCGAACATGTTCACAACAATGGATTAGCAATATCCTTCAAAATGATTCAGATTTTGATTGATATTTGATATTGATTATAATATTATAGAGATATGATATTATGATATTGATATAGATTGATTGATATCTTGTACTAAAATGACGGCTTCATTGGTAATGGTCGGTGAATCGCTCTCTTCTACATTAAGCTAGAGTACATCATTAAATCCACCATCACACGTTATCAAACGCTGATGATTGCGCAAGAACAGTAACAGTTGCAGGAAATGTGTCATTATGGTGTGCTGGCCAGTTTAACCCGTTATTACTGATGTGCGTTGCATACTTGCATATCTACATACTCGATAGCAGACGCCTATGATCTATGGTGTTTTTTGCACTCGCTGCTATTACTACTATTTTGCAAGTAACTAAGGCTGAATATGTTTGTAACAATAATTATCTTCATCTTAAATTCCCCGACAGACAATGCACAGCCAAAACGCTAGGAATAGCTCTAGAAGCGTGAAACTTTGTATAAGAGTTCCTTTTATAACGAAGGTGGCACTAAGGCAGGTTGTTGAAAATTCATCCCCCGAAGGGGCTAAATAGGTGATGAATGTTTGTATTATGGAAAATCGTTTTTTTTCTGATAGGTAGGTAATCCCATCGGACGCATGGTTTGTTTCATAATAACTATGTTAGTACCTACACCTTACTCCTGCAATACATATATTTAAAAAAAAATGGTGTGAGTTGGTTTGGCACTCACGAAAATGGATGTGTAAACATGTGAGCTCGCATCAGTTTGCTCACATAGACACGGGTCTTACGCTGACGTCATCTGACGCTCGAAGTCTTACGCTAACGCGTCTGACGCTCGAAGTCCCAGCTAGCCCCTACCGTAGACCGAGCGCTAAGATGTTTACACATCAAAACTTTATTTCAAAAAAGTGTTAGCATTGTTACAGACAACATACCTACAATAGTATATCATAAACATAGGTCCCCTGACTCCCAAACTAGGTTTATACGTGTGACTTGGGAGTCAGTGTACCTCCATTATAAAATTCATTACGCATTTCGTTACGTGTGTCCTATGTTAATTATTATTGTATATATTATAAGTACGAGTATAATTATGTTTTATGTACGAGTATGTATGTACATATCGCACCTTCATTACGAAACTGTTATTAAACAAAAAAACTAAATTTTACAGGAGAAATAATTTACGCTGTTTGCATTATTATTTATCTCTGAATAAAAAGGTGATGAACACATAAGAGATATTCCTGAGATTATTTGTTAAATTATTGATTTCTTTTTAAGGTGTGTAGTCATATAATTTAATATTTTCAATTTCGTAAAAATTACGTTTAGTAACGGTTTCGAAATAAAGGTGCGATTATGTATTTATTGTATATGTAAATGGTACACTACTGACTACCTGCATTATTATCTCTCCTTCTCCACAATTTCTACATTTATATCTATAATTTTTATGGTGTACATAATAAAGAGTATTCTATGCAATTCTTATTTTTTTTATAATTATTAGAGTTCCTGCTTGCAGCAGTAGTTCGCGCAAAAGCAGTCCAGCCTGCTCGCGATACACCGCAGTGTAATGTTGGGGCTAGCTTGCACCCGGTAAAACAAGAAGGCGCATCTTTTCCGCATCGCGTAGCATTTTGTGTAGCACGTGCGTATGCGTAGCAATCCGTAGCATTGAGTCAAAATGCTACGCCAGTGCTACGCGAAATATGTAGCGCATTACCTTCCTTAATGAAGCTGGTTATTGTAACTCTATTTTATGAATGGCCATAATATGGACTCAAAACTCTATAACTTAAGATACGCTCGTGGGTACCTACAGCATTTCTGTGGTGTAATTAGAAACCAAGCAGGCAGAACGATACGTTAGCGAACCTGCATTTAAACTCTAAAGCCATTAAAAATTAACAAAACCTCTCAACCTCGACTAAGAGTTCTTTTTAATTCTTTATCATTTCACCTTTTACTGGGGCCTGTGATTTCAAACCACCCATACATTTTCAAATACCACCATCCACTTCACCTCAAGGGAAGCATATAATAACACACATTAATACTAATACTAGGAATTACAAAGAAAAGTCGCAAAGTACAGTAATATGTCCGTTTGGAATCCAAACTAATGTTGGGTATTACCGGGACTCGGCGGAAATCCCGGAAAACAATGGGACTGTCCCGCAGAGGCCCCAGACGGCGCGTGATGTATATCCGCGATGGCCGAAGGATTTGCTAGTCTTCTTTATAATTGGAACTATAAAGTATGATTGCTTAGGTGGCTTACCTAATAGGAATATGAGCTATAATTAATGCTAATGAATAATGAGTCTACCGGCTCGGGTACATACAGTACAACTATTTTCTTAATGTCCCTCGGCAAACTTCGTGTTTCGTCAGTCGTCGGATTTCTAACAGTAAATTACATTAAGTTAAAAGAGTATTAACAACTCTATATACTTCCAAGTCGATTGAGAGCGTCCGGTCTGCACCAAGTGCAAAGGCAACTAGTAGAAATCCGATGACTGACGAAACGCGAACTTTTCCGAGAGATATTAAAAAAATTGTTGTACTTTACATAATTATTTATCAGAAGCGAGGAAGCCAGAAAGTTGGACAACCAGTTTTACCAAGGGGTATCGTATTACCCAGTCACTGGGTTGTGGTCTTGTGGAGGTCAGATAGGCAGTTGCTCCTTGTAAAATACTGGCATTCCAGCTGCATCCAGTTAAGTTGCAGGCTGTCACTAACTTAGCTGCGACAAAGCATGGCAATTGATGATTGTTGATGGATGAAGGAAGCAAATCTGCCCAAAATAATATCAATAGGTACTGAAAAGTTCATCATAAATTGTAAAATTAAACTGAAGGTATACAAAATTTGACACCACTGAAAGCCCTGCAAAAAAGTATTCAAGCTGTACCTAATAACGCGTACACAAACTTCCTTCCCGAGTGACATATTTACCAACGCATAATTTTACCCAGTTTTACTTTTACTTTACCCCACCCGTCCCCAAGTTTACCCCGCATTATTCAGGAGTGAAGCAAACTTGAAATTAGTTTGAAAATGATGTACTCTGTAATAGAGTTCCTGACGATGTTTTGATGCAAGTCGTTTAGAATTTTTACGCTTGAGTAAGTGTAAAAGTTTTTCTTGCAAGTGGAGTCACTGGTTTATTTTTTGGGATGAGATGCTTAGAAAATAGAAGAGCTGGGAAGAAATGAGAAACTGGTAATCCATTCTAAACCTGCCCTGCTAATATTATAAATGTGAAAGTTTGTGAGGATGGATGGATGTTTGTTACTATTTCACGTAAAAACTCCTTAACGAATTTTGATGCAATTTGGCACACATAGGATACTTTTTATGCCACAGTACATTCCGGTGGGATAATTTTCGACCTCCAAGTTGCCGAAGCCGCGGGCCAAAGCTAGTATTATAAATGCGAAAATAACTCTGTGTGTCTGTAACCTTTTCACGCCTTATCGGCTGAACGGATTTGGATGAAATTTGACAAAGGTCACATCATCAGTTATCCTGAGTTAGGACATAGGATACTTTTTATCCCGGTAGTATTCACCGAGGCATATTTTACGACCACAAAAATTAAAAGCTAATTAGGTATACGTTATCTAGTTTAAATTGGACAATCACGCTGTTTGGTCTGAAAAGTTCCTGAAAAGTAAAATTTTCAGGAGCTTTTCAGACCAAAAAGCGTGATTGTTTTCTTTGTTTGCATCACACTCTCTCCATCATCTGCGTTTAGCTGAATTTGGCATTCTAGCATTGATGGCTTTTACATAGTCAAGTCGTAGACTATACTGTATTCTTACAATTTCATATTTCATTACTTTTATATCGAATAATTTTATTTTTTTCCACTAAATACGTTTACCGGCTGAATAAAATGATGAAAGCTTCGGAACTACTGAGGTCGTTGTCACTCAATTCAGAAAGCTCTATTTATATACAACAACGACCTCTCCCCTATTAACAAGAATACTAAAAAGAAGTAAGTTAATCAGAACAAGTTATGAAGTAAGTTCACGGTTGAAGTGTCTTACTTCAGCGTGCACGGCCAGTGAGCACGGTGAGCACGGTGAGCATAGCACATGAGCACGCCCCGATCGAGACGCTATTAATGCTCACGAGCTAATTTACCTGGCACTGGAGGCCGTTAAACTAGCGGGAGAACTCGTATTTATTAATGAAGGCGGTCTCGGAGTGATTAGAAGAAAGACAGGCTGAAAAAACGAACTGTATTTTATTGGTTCCAAACTGTCAGAATTACCTTTCCAATGTCAGGTAAGCCGTATTGTACGTCGCATACTGGCCACATTAAGTCAGAACATAAATAATGGCGAATTCCAACTTAACTAAAGGCAGTTGCCAATGGAAATGGTATAAAAACGCGTGCTCTTTGCAATTTCTATTTGAAGGTAAAATTTTAGATTTCATTAATTATGCTCTAATGACACGTGCAGAAATAACACACATGAGTTCAAAATTATTCAGATCAGCATAGAATCGTTAATAGGTACTGATGGCAAGAGATATTCATGTTGATCACAAAACTTCTAACTTCTTAGCCCAGAGCCCCGCTTATTTCATAGCCTTAACCGACATGTTTATAATCAGTCTTGCGGGAGTGTCATTAATTGCGGTAGTAAATAACATGTAATTAGCTTCAAAGGATCAAGATCATTCACTTGCCTAATTAACACGATTGTATTATGATATTAGTACTACGTGGGGCTCGTGGCTATATAATAACAGCCGCTAGGTTGGATCGAAGGTTAAGCTGCGCTTGCCGCGGTCGGTTCGTGAATGGGTGATCATCCATTACATATTGAGAGCCTTAGGTCCCGGCTGTCATTCGTAGATCTTTGACAGAAATTACGGGTAGTCGGAAGCCCAAAAGTCTGGCACCAATCTTACCCAGCGGTGTTATCCACAGTGACTGGGTTATGGAGGTCAGATAGGCAGTCGCTCCATGTAAAATACTGGCCTTCAGTTACATCCGGTTAGTCTGGAAGCCGACCCCACAATAGTTGTGAAAATACTAGTCAGATTGATTCTCAATCATAATACGAGTATTAATATCAAGTCGCAGTTGTTCTGGCCCTTTTGTGACGAAACATCGTCGTGATTTCTTTCAAAATATCTTCGTGACTTCTTTCAAAACATTGGATGTTTATGTTTGGGACGTGAGCTTTTGATTAATCAATTGTTTTTTGTAGGTTACCTTGCCTAGAACGTGTTTTTTTTTGTGTGAAGAGGCGTCTTGCTGGTTTGAAGACACACTTTTTATATCAGATTGTCGAGGCATAGATCAGATTGAATTAGATATAGAAAGAACCTCATGTAGTCACGTCCAATGTATGTCTATTTCCAATTAAAACTACTGTAGCTATTGTGGCCAATGATACCCGTGCTCAGGTTTGTCGCATTCCATCCAAAACCCTTTTCGTTTCTTCCTTACCAGGGTGAATCGTTTGACTATTTCTGCTCTAAGGCCTGTCTGCAAAGAAACTAGTCTTTACTCTAAATAGTTTTGAAAATCCTTTACAAAATGGCGCGGACCTTAGCACATTAAATTATACCACGTATACTACGAGTAGACGGTATACAAAATTTGAATAGAATCCATTACATTTTGTTACACTTATCTAGACAAAATGTATGGAACAGCTGATTATTTGTGGATGGATTTCATTCAAATTTTGTATACCGTCTAAGTATACCATGTAGTATACGTGGTATAATTTAATTTGATAACCTAATCGCCACTCTGTATATTGTATATCATTCTAAGTCCTATCATAAAGTCCTTACAGTAAATCAAGACCACACAAAAAGTACAAAAGCTCCTGTTATGAGTTATGACAAATTGTATATTGCAATGAATAGCCTCACAATCTGTGGCCGTTCGCCGGCTATCCCGATAGCCTGGACAGCCTGTAGCCCGTAGTACGATACCGCACAATATTAGCTGCCAGCGCCGCTCGCGTGTGTCGGACACTTTTAAACTGTTTGTGTCGCCAACTCGATACACTCCATCGAGTGCGGTTGAGTTGAGGTCACACTGGGTACTGCAATATAAGAACAGTAGTCGTGGTGTTCTTCTCAAAATTGACGTTTTGGATAACCTGACTGGTAGGTAACTTATTTATTATGATTGTTAAACAATCTTTTTCCCCTAATCTGGTGAGTGACTATAATTACGAGTATGTTGTATGTATAACCTTTTCTTGGAAGGAAATGTCTGTTGTGCTTTAGCTATTTTGGTGAAATGATTTGCACCATGATTGTTTAAGTATTATGGGACAATTCGATGTCACAGCTGTGTTGATAAGTCTAGTGCAGGTAAGCTTTAAATTAATCCCCAGTTTCTGAACGTAGACTTAAAATGCGATTGGGATAGTTTATTTCTTAGCTTTTATGAATCCATCTACTGGTTTTGATATTATAAATGTTACACTACCGAGTACAACAACAAACTAAAACTGGTTTTGAAAGTCAATAAAACACTGTTTCCTCCCGGTGTAGCCCCTGTGCTCACGGTTCGCTGGTCTCATACAAACACAGCCGTCTTGTAGCCTCGTATGTTAGTATTAGGTTCAAACACATTTGTGAATAATGCTATTAGTTGTCGACCCTTCAGCACCTTTTGACCTTGGCGTGGTGTGATTTGTGGTGCCAATCTTTATGGTCTGCTGTGCCATCGCGTCATCGTAGAAAAGGGGCTTACTACAAACTTTAATTAAGTGCTATGGAATAATTAATTAAATGGTCACGAACTTCTTTTTTCGGAAGCAGATGTCTCGTAGATGACTTGTAAAACCAAGATTATTTAAACTAAACTATACCATAAAAAGTCGCTAAATTTTGAAACTAGTTTCGGCAGGTCACAGGTCGTATACCTAGTGCTAGTCCAAATCGCATAAATAGAAGTTGTGCAGTTGGTGAACTTCAGACTTTTTTCAGGAAGTCTGTATAGCTAACACAGGTGAATAAACACTATTTTTCTGTATACCTTAATTCCGAATAATATACTTATTCACACCTGAACAAGCACGAGCACGAAACTCCCCCTATACAACTCGCAACTCACGTTCACACAGCCCAATGAACCCAATCATACCGATGAGTACTCGACTCATACGCAGCACTTTATTAGACTAAATCAGAAAGCACGGTTATTGGATCTTCCAATATCCAGCTATGTGTAGTACGGGGTTTATTACTTTGCGAAGAAGTTGGATTTGTTTACCTGCATGTTATATCGTCAAGTTATAAGTACTCACCCTTCTTTTAGGCTGAAAGATTCACGACGAAAAGTTGTTACGGATTATTATGGACTAACAACTCGCCCCTGCTCCGCACGGTTTTTACGACTTGATAAAACATCGAGATTCTTTATTATGTTTAGTTTCATAATTATTCATGTATTACAGACATACTAAACCTTGTGGAATAATTTCTCTAAAATATGGTTTGAAAACCGCATCAAACTCCATTGTCTAGTTTTGAAGAACTGAGCGGTCCCACAGACAGACACGAAAAGCGAGTTTAATTTATAACATTATGTATATGTCGGAGACTGTCATTAGTATGGACACTAAACGAAGTGCAGCACGAGTTCCGGGAGATGGCAGCACCGTCGCGATGACGTGCATACTCGGCTAACTTCGTGCTATGACAGAGCCTGGCTGATGGAGGAACGGTGAAGGGACGAGTAGACACTTACCATTCTGCCTTCGAGGAGATCCGCACCTCCACCCTAGGAACTGTAGCGCGTTCCGTATTGTTGTGACGTGTACCTACAGTGTGTGATTCGCTAGTGTGATTAATTTGTTCCTAAATTATAATTTGATTTGAACTGTAAACTGTTTTTCTATTGCGCAATAACCAACACTGCCCATAGTACATCCACATTAGTTAAAACATGGCTGATAATAACGAGAGAGACGTACAAATAAAAAAACACCATCATCATCGTCATCTAAATATATACTTTATAGATAATATAGGTATAGATTACGAATTGTTTTAATTAGTGTGTCTCGTTTGTCTACGGATCGCAAGCGTGATCCCGGGTCAAACAGTGTTATTAGAGGTCGCTTAATCCAAAAGGAATTAATTTCAAAGGCATTCTTGGATTCCGAATTTTATTTAGCCTGCACCCTAATTACGTAACATGCTATCAATCAGAATCTGAACCATTTTTAAGGATATCGCTAATCCATTGCTTCATTATGTTCGAAAAATTTATCTGCTCTTTAACTGTCAGAATGAAAGCCATTCCTACTGTCAGTGTGTTATGCAATTACCCTGCTAGTTACTGCAAATTAGCTCGCCGTCTCTTAAATTGCTGGCGAAATTCGGCAGAACTAGGGGAAAACAGACGTGATATTATTTATGTATAAATTAGTCTCGTTATAGGTGTTAAATTTCGCTTTTTACAGATGACAATAACAAATAGCATTCCTCAGTGATCTGTAGATAGTAATTAGCCGTTATTCAGCAATGACAGCAAAGCACTTTTACATAAGCATCTAGCATTAATCATGTTCATGGAAGTGATATAGGGAGGAACACCAGTTGGTAGCATTTCGCACATGAGTATCAATATAGTCATAATTAAAAAATTTGCAACTCAAAGATTTTTTTCCGTAGATGACTTAAGTACAATTATGACTGTTTGTGCCACAAACAGTCATAATTGTACTTAAGTCATCTAGTCACCAGTAGATAACACTAAAGGTATTTCTACGGTACATTTCCTCCTTTTCACGTACATGTTAATAAGTCTCATCCTAATTAATTGTTGTTTCAGTGACCACTCAGAGTTTTCCAATGTGCTGCACGTCATTCCGTGTTATCATTTTTCAAATCTTTAAAACGCAATATCACGAAACAGCGTTTATTGAGATGTGTTGAAAATCACGTGCATTGACCTATACAAAAAGGTTCCCTTTTTGTTCGATCCCAAATTAGGTATACTCTGTTTCTACAACATGACTTGTTCTTGTGCTCGTGCCTGTTTGTCTATACAACCTGAAGTTATTAGTAATACTTTGTATTATTATTGTGTTTTGTTTTCCGAAAATTATTTATAAGGACCTTGTATTACCAAATTGCATTCAATCACTACCTACATTGCCGAACTTCTCGAAAGTTAGCTGAACGCTGAGTTTTCGGCTCATAGCTACAAGTTGTGCTAAGTTGGGCTAAGTTGCGCGCTACATTAGCCGCTAACACCTGTCGCTTGACAAATTGCTCGGTTTAACTTACACTCAACTTGACGCAACTTATGCTGTTAGCACACAACTTTATATTAAGTGCATATTTCGGATGCTTGGTGGAGGCAATTTTGTATTTTTTTTTTTATCATCTTCATTCTTTCCTGAAAATTCAGTGGTGAAGTTCTTTTAGATTTGTTTCAAGACTGATATGTTTTCCAATAAACTATTTAAAATGGTTTGCTTTCAGTACAGCTAGTTACTGATTGATTTTAAAAAAATATTCATTCTGCCAGGGCCAACGACGCACAAATTGTTACTTGTATGAAATAGCTTGTTGTTTTTATAATAGATGAAAAATGTCTACACTAGGGGTTCTAGAATCACATGCTGAATCCATGGTAACAGTTTGTGCGCCGATGTCCCTTTTTTATTATTATGCTTTCGGGGGGAATTTTTTAAAAGGTATCCGACCTCCAGGGAGCGAGTTCGGGGTGTGTGGGATTTTTACCTCACTAGAACCACTCCGGTGATCACCATCAGCACATAGAGGGGTCCCGGTTCCTCTCAAAAGACCAATTCCTGAACCCCCCCCCCCCCTGTGCAACGCCTGTAAAGCACATCCTTGGGGCGTCGATGTCGCTGCCACCTTGTAAAGTGCCAAGGTAGACAGTCAATAGAGGCAACCATTAAGTAGAGTTGTTCGAAATTTTCAATTTGATCATTAATGCTACCTGAATTTCAGCTGCCCAAGATCGTAGGGTTTTTGTTAACACCAAAGGAAGCTGCCAATTGTCGTAATATCTATTCATAAAAACCTCTAGACTTGAGTTGGCCTGATCCATGTTTTATGACGGTCATGGAACTAGAAGTTAAGAACAAATTACCAACTCACCTACGGAACACCCGTGTCAAAACTTACAACAAAATGATTAATTCCACAATACATTATCAGAACCTACCTACCTATGACTTGCGTCCACAATTTCATCAAACTCCCAACATGGTTGAATAATGCAAGTTATTAATCATAACTTTGACGCGAACATTTACACGCGCTAATTACTTGGCACCTTACTTAGATACCTTTGCCCGAATTAATTAAAAAAGTTGTGATGTACCCTGTCGCGTCATGTTTAAGGGATTATGTGAATTTTTACGATCTTACCAAGTTTAATTTGAAACAAGTTAGCCGGGCTCACCGGGTTTTTTGGGGCCTTAATTGAGTTTTTGAGTTTTCGTTTTTGATATTTAACTGACTTTTTTGGGTTCAGAAGTGACGTGTTATGATTATGATTAATTGTGTTTGGGACTTTAATTTGATTGCCAAAAGTCTTCTTGTGAGTAGGTTTTATTTTCTTATTTAATTAAGTAGGTATGTAGGTAGCCTACTTAAATGTATCAAAATGGAATGGACTACTTTATCACTGTAGTTTTTACATCAACAAAAAACAAGCGTCTAATTTTGTACCTAACTATTGGTTAGAAAAAAACTCTTCCATATTTTTCTCAGATGCACTTTCAACAACAAAGCTGAAGCCAACCAGTCTATCTACAATCAAATCCAAGAAAAACAAAAGAAATCTAGACAAAACTTTCTCGAGACTGGCTTTAACATGAAGTTGTTCTAAGTTGGTTTCACCCAACTAGGGTTACCATTTCCCTGCCAGGGTCGCGGGTTTGTCCGAAAGGATTACCGTGGCCCTGGCGCACAGACACCTGAAGGAACACGGATGGGTTTTAGTCAGTAATAGTCTGACACGCCGTCCCGCTCCGCCCAGAGCGCGAGAAGTTACTTGACGAATTCCCAAAAAAAAAGGGTTACCATTTCGAAAGGTAGGGTTCGGACCAACTACCTTAATTGCGGTTCTTGTATTAAAAGTTAAAACCTCACAATCTCATTTCAAGTTCAAAGTCAATACTTAAATGTTTTTTATACTAAGAGTACAAATATTGATAACTTATGTTTTGTTAGTACTCATGACTTGGCAGCCTTTTGCAAGCATTTGGACTCAATTCCAGGCAAACCCTATCAATTTTCTATTAACAAAATCTTTATTTTAAATTTTTCCAAAGCAAAGTCCGGACGGTAGACTACAAAACCGGCCATGTCCGGACAATTCCGGTTGGATGGTGAGCTCTACGTCTAAGTTCGTACGACAACAGGTGTGCAGCGTGGCTCATTTAACTTTAGACATTTTTATAGCTTCCTAGTTTTGAACATTAGCTTAGCAGAGGAGAAAAGATCTATATTTATTGCTTTTGTTTATTAAGAGGAGTTTGTAAGTGTTATTTATTAGTTATAATTAGCTATTTGCTTGTTGTTTCTTTGTGTGCGCTACCAGGTGTAGTTTAAAAAAAGAACATAGCTTTTATTATGGTTATATATCGTTTTGTGTATTTTATACCCAGAAAAATAAAGTTCTACAAAAAAAGGTAGAGAAATGTAAAAAAAAAATATGCCATTTTCTTAATTTTTTTATTTAAAGAAATAATGAGCCATTTTCTAACATTATTTTATTACTTACTTTTAATATATTTATTTTAAGTACACAGTTTGACAACACAGGATGTTAGTCACAATTATTTGAATTTACTTTTTCAACTTTATTTACTTACTGGACCAGCGTAAGCAACCAAACATGCAAATGTATGTGATTGTTGTTTATGTGATTATTGTAGGTAACTACAATAATCACAAACAGCAGCTATGAATAACGTAAAACATTATAAGTTGCTCCCCCAATAGGGTGCGGCCACAAATCATGGGTTTATAAAATTTACGCGGTGAGCCCCGAACGCATTTGAGGGTGCGTTTACATTGGTAGAGTAGGGTAGGTTGTCTAGTATTAAACTGCACTTAAAGTTTTTCCACATCCAGTGTCTTGGGCATACAGACCTGTAGCAAAAAAATTGTAACCCTTCCTTTTGGTTTTGCCGTAGTCGGGTAAAAAAGAGGACATTTTCATTGCGTAAATCATACTACATGCATAGGTTCGAAAACTAATATGAGTTACGCAATAAGACAATGTATGACTGCCACTGCCAGCATACTTAGCATCGTCACGTTTGCACTGCATTTTAAATAGTAACACGTGTGGAACTATGGCGATAGGTCCAAGTTGCCGTCCTAGGATCTTTACAATGGTCAGTTCTTCTACTTATCTTACGACCTACGCATTATTGCACAGTTCCCACTAACCCAGATTACATAATTTAGAAGAATATTTAGGCTAGATCCAAATAATATCACTTTTTGTACTAGTGAGTGACCCAATGTAAACGCTCCCTAACACATAGATATATCAATGTAGGGGGAGGGTGCGTTGTTGCATTCACTTAATAAGATTACTTTGTGCAATGGTTTCATAGTGAGGTAGAAATTATTAAGGCTCCCGCAGATAGGCGCGACGCGACTTTTGTAGATCAATTTCCATGAGTTTTCATAGAAATTGGTCTACTAGAGTCGCGTCGCGCTACCGCGTCGCGCCTGTTTGCGGAAGCATTTACTACAATATTATAATTTTTAATGAAGACAAATTATAGCTTATGTTGAAATTAATGTCTAATAATTATGTTTGCCTCAGATATTATCTAATTAAGCTTTATACATAAAAGCCACAAAAGCCGGACAAACAAACTTATATAGAGTGTAAATAAAGTAAACGTTTAACTTTATTAGTGATGTTCTTCAGAAGGGTCAGGTGGGTAGTACTCGCAACCGGCTTGCGTTTATGACCAGCTGATCTATTCTGTAAAATTCTCACCGTTAAATCGCATGTGAAGTGAGCTTGAAGTGAACTGTCATCCCATGTTAGGGATCATGTCATGCTAGACATTGACAGTTCACTTGAAACTCACTTCACCTATATTTTCACAGAAAAGATCGGCAGATGTCTGAACGTAAACGAAGCAAAAGAAGTATGTGAGGATCGTAGCAGGTCGCGTTCTGTAGTTTCCTTACCCATGGGAAGAAGGCGTGAGTTTATATATATAAGTATACATATATGTATGTATGTTTGTATGTATATTTTTCTTTTCTCTTTAAAGAATCAAAAATCTTCAGCTTTGGAAACTGGCATTAGCGACAGAGACGATAACGCACTGCAAAGCTGAGCATTTTAAAAACTTGATGAGCCAGGCTTATTTCCTATCGTGTGCTATGGCCAGGCACAACAGTAAATATTCCATCCACAAGCAAACATCATCAAAAAAGCTACGTATTATAACAAAAGCGGTAGTGTACACCTGTTGGCGATACTGGCGCGCCATAACTCCTCGCGCACACCGCCACGCAAAACTTAATGCAGATTTATGGGGAACAAAGTTTTTTACAAGGATTCGGTTTTGCTAGATGTGGTGACAGTGGACCGCTGAAGAAGTGAAGACATCCGAACCAGAATGAGGACGAAGACGAAAATGAGACAGAGAGGCACAGGAATGAGTGATAAAATAACCTAACTTTGATAAACTGCATTGAAATATGTTCATCCGTTTAGTACACTCGAGAGCAATGAATCCGGGTCACTTAAAGAATCCTAAAAATCTCGGAAACTAAAAATGCTAGGTTAATGCAATAAATTGTATTTAATAGAATATGTAATACTCCTTAAATGAAGGTATTAAAACTTCTTAGTTATTGTAAAGTTATATCATAAAAAAATCAAATTTGAAAAAGGGCCACTTTCGAAGATGGAACTACGAAATTACAGCATTTGGTTTTGCTTTTGTTTGTAATCTGTCATTTATGTGGGTACATAAACCATGTTGATAGTGCTCTATATTCATTATTCAAGCTGAAATTATGTCGCTTACGCCTGAAGAATGCACCAGAATACTTACAATGCTGGAAACCGGCCGGAGTCAGCACGATACAGCCAGGACTGTCGGTGTGTCGCTGTCAACAGTACAAAGAGTTCTCCGACGTTACGAAGAAACTGGTTCTAACCTACGCAGACCAGGAACGGGCAGAACCAGGTGTACCACAGCACGAGAAGACCGATACTTGGTGAACACCATGCTTCGAAATCGCTTTCTCACAGGAACTGAACTCACAAATCAGTTTCGACGCCTCGGAGGAAGTAACCCAAGTGCATGGACAGCAAGACGTCGGCTTGCTGAATCTAACTTAAAACCCCTTAGACCTGCAAACGGCCCTAAACTGGAGCGTGGGCATCGTATTTCAAGACTAAGATATGCCCAGAGCCACGTAAATTGGAGTATTGAAGATTGGTCAAAAGTTATGTTCTCCGACGAATCAAAATTTATGCTCTACAAGCACGATGGAAGACACAGAGTGTATCGAAGACCAGGGGAAAGATTCAAGCAAGCATGCATCGAAGAAAAAGTAGCCTACGGTGGTGGGTCTGTACTTGTGTGGGCCGGAATTTCTTCTGAAAGTCGCACAGAGCTGGTGATCATAGAAAACGGCTCTTTAACTAGCGTAAGATATGTGGAAGAAATCCTCAATGATCACGTTGGTCCATTTATGGTCAATTTAGGTGAGGATGCTATATTTATGCATGACAATGCCCGACCTCATACAGGTAGGATTGTGAATGACTACCTTCAAGAGATGAACATTACTCGTATGGAGTGGCCAGCGCGCAGCCCGGATATCAACCCGATCGAGCATGCTTGGGACGAGCTAGGCAGATGCGTAAAACAACGAAACCCTCCCCCAATCACGCTTCGTGAGCTCAAAATTGCTCTCACAGAGGAATGGGAGAATATTCCCCAAAATCGTATAAGGAACTTGGTGTACAGCATGCCAAACCGCGTAAACGCAGTAATGGAAGCACGAGGAGGCAATACGAAGTATTAAAATTCAAGAAAATCGTAATAAAGTTCAAAAATTTCATGTTTCCTATTTTTGTTTTAAGGAGAGATCAGCAGTTTTTTTCTTTATGTAATTTTGTGTTAATAAAATGTATGGTGACTCATATTTTTTTTACTTTCATTTAAGGAGTATTACATTGTCTATTAAATACAATTTATTGCATTAACCTATCATTTTTAGTTTCCGAGATTTTTAACATTCTTTAAGTGACCCGGATTCATTGCTCTCGAGTGTAGCTACGCTGCTACAAACCCAAATGTCTGTAGAGTACAAACGTAGAACTTCCCATCTAAGATTAGTTAATATAAAATGACTGAAATGTAATATACAAAATTTATGTATTTTATTTAACCATTTATGTACACAGATATAAACAGACAAGAAGAAAGTACCGAAAAATCCGTACAAAGGTGATGAAAATTATAATTATTTAATTTCTATTTCAAACGAAACTCATTTTCGGTGAATCAGATACACTTATAAAAAAAGCTCTGCTCCCAAAAAATAATCCATACAAGTGATCAGTTAAAACCATAGCAGATCCAGTGACACTACAGCCATGGTGCATGGCGGGATGGTGTCGTGTTCCACCACGTAATGGCTTTTGAATGCCGCCATGACCGACCACTGTTGCTTTTGTCTATACCAACTTTTTACCCAGTATAATGTGCTATATTTTATTTCACGTATGCTCAGTGTTTGTGCAGTGAGCAGGACATATTATACGGACTGGGGACTTGTGGGAGTATTTTTGAGAGTGTTTTTTTTTTCTGATTATCGTGATGGCCGCGCCTCTCATACACGAGGTTGTGGGTTCAAATCCGAACATGTGACTTTTTGAATTCATATATTGTACTTTCACGGTCTTACAAAACAAGGTTTTTCTTTAAACATAGTTTAAACTATCGAGCCTGTTTTTGAAATAAGAACCTAACAGTAATCGAAATACAGTTCCTTACACAGCTGACAACTTAGTCCGGTCTTAGGTTGTCAATTTTATATCAAGAACTTTACTAAAGTCGGCATAAAGTTCGAAATACAAAAATTGGCTCGAAGGCTTAGGCTCGGGCTAAAGTTAGATCGTGTTTTGTAATAAAAAAGGATTGTGTGGTTTTATGAAACCACGGTAAAAGTGAAACTTTTTTTCACATTATACTTATAGACATTTAACTAAAAACCTCCTTCCTTTCTAAGATCTATAATAAATTACCTAACGGCATAAAAGACATGCCAATAGTTAAATTTAAAACAACTCTACAGAAATTTTTAACCGAAAAATGTTATTACAGAGTAGACGAATTTTTAAACGAGAAATAATTATAAAACTAAAAACCTTACTGTAATAGTTCCTAATTATATTTTAAATTTATTGTACTAATATTATCTAAGCATGTGAATCTAGTTATTAAGTTCTCAACAAAAAACATTTGTATGCCAATGAAGCAAAACATAGAGCTACTATTATTTTTTATTTTAATACCATCTATGTTAAACCTATGTTTACAAATGAATAAATGATTATGATTATGATTATGATTATGATTATGATTTCACTTTATCCCTACTCCGCGGCCGACCGTCACGCGACATGCAACACACAGACGAAAAAGTTTGAGACGATGTAATAAAAGCTTCACTTTAAAAATGTCAGAGTTTATCTTGGACATTACATCGGTAAAGGAAAGACATTGCTAGGAAAGCTGGACTTATATGTTAATATAAGTCTGAAATCGCCAACCCGTCTTGAGCAAGCGTGGTGATCAATGCTCGTGCCTTCTGTGTATGAGAAGAGGGCTTTGCCCTGCTGTAGGACAATAATAGGCTGGTATTATAATTTTCTCGTGCCCGATTTTTCCCACGGAATCTATGGACAATATTTTTGGTTCTTATGCAAATAATTCGTCAAACTTAACGTATTTTTGTCTTAAATTGGTAAACCGCGGTTTCTGAATGCCTATCAGGAATTATATGTGGTCACATCTCACGTGAATTTATGTGATTAGCTGTGATTGTTTCCGTCAACCAACCACAGCAGTTGACAATGACATGAAAAAATTGTATAGCTAATACATTGTTATAATATCGCAGCATTATGCTGAGATAGGAGCCTTTTGGTGTCGCACAGGTCTTTTTTTTTTGTTGTTTTAGTTTTGGCACTTTGAAAAAATAATAATTTTGTTTGGTTTAAATATTTCTCTTTTTAGGTAGGTACTGTTTCTATTTCCTGTGCGTGTCATGTTGGATGCACCGGCTACAGTCAAAAGATGCCTTCCATAGCATTTTGCACTATAAACTACTTATTGGGAATTATTTAACTAATTCTCTAAAAGCTTATTAAACTTCTAATGATGTACACTTTTCTAAATTAAAAATTATTTATTTATTTTCTCAGACAACATGATCCATTTTTAACCGACTTCACAAAAAGGAGGAGGTTCTCAATTCGTCTGTATGTTATTTTTTTTTTTTTTTTTTTTATGTGTGTTAGCTCATAACTTTTTTCTGGGTGAACCGATTTGGATGATTCTTTTTTTATTTGATAGGTGGTGCTTCACATGTGGTCCCATTTAAATTTGATCAAGGTCTGACCAGTAGTTTTTGAGTTATCTTTAATATTGCATATTTTTTCCACTTAGTTTATATGGATGATGTGTTAATAATTTCCTGTCACTGTTATTTACACACCAAGTAGTGGTATAAGAATTTGTGTGGGGTAGGTACCGCAACTAAAAAGTGAAAAATAAAAACTTTTTTACAAAAAAACAACCGACTTCCAAAAAAAACAGTAAAAGACGTGAAAAATAACTTTAATTTCGGAAGTCGGTGACCAAAAACGAAAATACAAAACCAGACACCGACTTCCGAAATTAAAGTTATTTTTCACGTCTTTTAGTGTTTTTTTTGGAAGTCGGTTGTTTTTTTGTAAAAAAGTTTTGTAAGTAAAAATAGCGAATAAACCTGTACTACTCGTAGTTCACACATAAACGCATAGTGTTAAAGAACGGACAGTCATACCTGTCCGCAATTATTGAACTTTTTAACTTTCTAGCCTTTTCTCACAGTTGGTCGCAGTAAGTAAGCTAGGGCACCCCGATCAAATTTGTTAGGTTAGTTTAGGACTGTGACCAACGAAGCCACGAACGCTACCTCTTTATATATATCCAACTTGTACAATTCAAATGTAATGGCGGCAGTGAAGTGCGCTACTCGCTGCGCAGTACCCCGCCCCTCACCCCCGCTGACATCTGAATTGGTTACTGCGCAGCGCCTCGCCTCATATTCCGAGCCGCCATTAAGTTTGAATCGTACTATACTTGGCTCTTTAGTATTTGTAATATGTCTAGGGACACAGGCAAGTCATTCTTAATTACAAAATAAAACAAGACCGAAACTATTGTCTTATATTACAAATTACTTAATGTTTTTGTATTTTAAAGTTGGTATTATTGATCGAAGATTTTAAAGTAAATACCCTAAAAAGTCTTCCTACCTAATCCTGTACTTAATCTTCTACCCTAAAAAGTCTTTGTATTTTAAAGTAGATACCCTACAAACATACTTATGTGAAAAGTTCCTGAAAATTAATCCTGTGTAAAAAAAACTGTTTTTTGCATTCCGAAAAATAATATTTTAAACAATCGCCGCCGCCTTTATAAACACAAATGAAGGCAAAGGAGGAAAAATATAATGCATCCCCATTTGTAACGTTTAAGAAGCCGAGGCTGAAGCAACAATATTAACACTTTGCAGGTATTTCCGCGAGGCTTTTAACCTTTTTTCTGCGAAATGACTATACAGTGTTTTCGCATGGTATTATAGGTGCAAGTCATAAGAGACAGCGAGGAACGCTATTTTGTGAGAGACTTATACGAAGAGTGAAGAGGTCAAGCCACTCTTCTCGCTATCGGTATTTTGGCTACAACACTAATTCTTTCGAATGTTACTCACATTAATCTCCACCGTTTCTGCCGTAGATGGTCATTTTAACTAACGCTGAGAGGACCTAATCCTACATTTTAATATTTAAAATATTAATTTAAAATAAAAATATTATTATTTGAGTTACAGATTCTACAAAGTAAATGGCAGTCAAGAGTGCTTGCTAAGTCTAGAATGCTGTAGACTTGACAATTTAAGTCTCTGGAATCAGGAATGATAAATGACAATCAACATTCAGGGAAACCTAATCTTTGCGATGCCCGTTCCCAGTCACAAGTCGCTACATCTCATAACTTGGGACCTCCAGTTAATTTTGTGGGCGAATCGCCGTGTAAATCTAGTTATCTGGCCCCGGTGGGCCGAGTTGCTGTTTTTTATATTAATTAATGTATTTTATTATTTCATTAACCCTTTTTCCTTATTTGTTTGGGGTTAACAAAGGCTTCCTGTGGAACTTAAGTGTTTTTGTTGGAAGTCGACGGACTGGGTAATGCGATTATGCTTTCGTGTTATGCTCTGTATTCTATAATTTGTTGTTTTTTCTGTATTTTGCGGGTGATGTGTTATTTTTAGTATTTATTATGTTTCCACGGTAAACAAACTAACGAAGAAAATTCTACAGTGAAGTTGTTGTATGATAATGATAACACTATCCGCTTATCTCTGACAAACAACACACAGCCTACACCGCTGGGTCTACTAGCTAGTA
Organism: Griposia aprilina; assembly: GCA_916610205.1. Lineage (NCBI taxonomy): Eukaryota > Metazoa > Arthropoda > Insecta > Lepidoptera > Noctuidae > Griposia > Griposia aprilina. Next base: position 26,680,233 of record OU744284.1, read on the forward strand.
GCATGACATTTTGCACAATAGTTCCTTATACAACGAAGTTGAGCACTAAGGAAGTGTTTATGAAAATTCATCTCCTAAATAATTAGGGGTTACATACCTAGGGGATAAAATTTCCTATGAAACTGGGAAATACCGTCTGACACCCGGCTCGTGGTCCTGTGAATGTGATATTCATAGTTTCAGGACATCCTAGTTCTGCATACGTTTGACATTATGCCCAACGACGTCACATCCACTTCCGATTCAAACAACCAGTGCATAACCGATAATACCATAAAACAATAGTAAAATGGTGTTGTGTTGTAACAATTTCACCTTGAGCTACAAGCGACAAGGTGAAATTGTAGCAAATATAGCTAGGGCTGCCGTGACTATCGAACGATTATATGCATAATAACTATTGCGTCTTAGGATACCGCAAGGTTTATGAAAAAATGTGAGCTTAATATTCAAAATAACTTATTATATAATTATACCAGTCTTTAGTGTAGTTGTCAAACTACAGGGCAAGGTAGTTGATATTATGGTCTGTTCAAATCCTTGTTTCCAAATGACGTTTCTTTCCACTTAAATTAAATAAATATCAACTTTACATACTTATGCATAGAATAAGTAAATAGAACAAAAAAAAAAGTTTTTCGCAAACTGAACTGAACACTGATATGTGGTTATTAAAGTATTTTTTCCAAAAACACATATTTGTTTACATTTCTGGAAACTAGATTGTGAACGCAAGTTAATACAGGGAACTGTCCATAGATACATAGTTCGTGCCGATCCAAGAGAAGTGTGCCTACAGAGCAGTGTGCCTACAGAGAAGGGATGAACAATGATAACCACGCTTGGTGGGGTTGGGTGTTGAAGAACTCTAATGTTTCAACCATAAGTCAGTGTATGTAAATATAAAACAATAAATAACATTTCAACGCATTCTGTGTGACTCATAATTTCATTCAATATTGAAAGCACTGTAGCGAACGATCGATATGTGATGAACATTTTGGTTTTTTCTCGTGCTGAAATACCTCTGTTGTCGAAATACGATGAGTATTTTAAGAGTTATGACTTTATTATGGAACAAATGAGCATACATACTGAGCCTGTTAAAATCATAACCCTCCTTTGGCTTTGCCGTAGTCGGGTAGAAATAGCAGTTTATTTTTTACCTGTTCGTATTTCTAAAGTAGCTCCTTTTTCTTGAGTTTTGTACTTCTTAAGTCGTATTTGCGACCTTTTAGCACATTATCCTTGTTTCAATTAAATCTCCCCTTCACTTTCTAAACTTGAACATAATTATAACATCTACCTACCTAGCTATTTTCAGGTGCTACAAAGTTCATGCCTGAACTGAGTAAATTATAATTGGCAAATTGCGTTCACACTCCTAATGAAATTAAGTTCTAATACATTTGGTAATCGCTTACTAGCAGCATGTAACCCATTCCACTCAATTAGACCCACGTGGCGACCAGGCACGGGGATGTTTAATTAATTTAATTATCGCTTCATAATGGACTTGCCCGGCTCATAGGCAACCCCTATTACTGTATAGGATAATATCATAATTGCATCCATAAGGGGAACTGCTCTTCCCCAAATTGTAATGTCTTCAGCTGCCCCTATATAGCACTGCACCGGCGGGAATCGTCAATTTTTTTAAGTAAGTAACATTACGGTTATGTTTTATATTTAAGCCCGTACCTACCATAGATATGTTAAGTAAGGTATTTAAAGTAAAGGTGCTGGTGACACCACCCACTTAGGGGAATTTAAAAATGTAAGTTGGCAACCCAACACACCTTTTATGATTGTTTCAAGAAGAACATCCATTATAATTATTACCCGGTAAGTATAAATATACACGGTGGCAGGGAGATCGACGCGCAACCTGTTACCATGGATTCAGTGGGTCTATACATGATTCTGGAATATGGACCCCCCTGTAGGTACTTTTCTATGAAACAGCTGTTATTTGTTTGATTACCGACAAAATATTTCTACCCTAGGGTATTCATAATCATGTGCTGAATTCCTGGTTACAGCTTGCGCGTCGAAGTGATGCCACTCTGTATAAATGTTTTATTTCGGCTACACCGTGTACAAGTTGTAGGTACCTACACGTCACTTGTTGTGTTCTATACCAAAAACGCTCTCAATACTGATAAAACTATAGCTACTTTAGCAGCTAAAGTATTAGTTATGAAAAATTCGTCAATTCGTCATAAATTTACCTAATGTCTTCTCCTCTTTTGTTTTCACAAGGGTGAAGCAGACAAAACGCCAGGTGTTGCAATCTCGTGCATCGTGATACTCCCTTTAGTCCACAAGAACAATATAAAAGATTTTCCTACGGATTTTCCTACCACTGTTTGTTCTAGAAACGATCTTATACCGGCACAGTTTCATGTCGGAAGCCAATTTCATATGGAAAGTGTGTGATCCGCGATCGTAGTGATCGTACGGGTAGCACAGTTTCTCACACTCACAATATGCGTATGCTTTCTAGCAGTGAATACTGTCTCTAGATCATTGGTTATGCTCATTTGCATAGATTAATATCTGATTGGTTATGTGGAGGTGTCGTGCGTGGCCAATGTTATAGTTTTTAAATAAATATGTAGGTAGGTATGTACGTACATACTTGGAATGAACCAAGTAGGTACACATATATTGCCACCACTTCTGCTTAACCCTTCGGGGATACAGGCGTTATGTTATGTTATAATTGGGATGATAATATTAAACTTTCGTGACTGACAACGCACAGCCTAAATACTTACTAATACTACTACGAGTACCAAAGACACAACTGTTTTATGAAACTTGGCAGACAATAATGTTCCTCAAAGTAAAGAGTGTCAGGTGCACTAAGTAGAGTGTGTGAGGTGCACTAAGTAGAGTGTGTGAGGTGCACTAAGTAGTGGGTGTCAGGTGCACTAAGTAGTGGGTGTCAGGTGCACTAAGTAGAGTGTGTAAGGTGCACTAAGTAGTGGGTGTCAGGTGCACTAAGTAGAGTGTGTGAGGTGCACTAAGTAGTGGGTGTCAGGTGCACTAAGTAGTGAGTGTCAGGTGCACTAAGTAGTGGGTGTCAGGTGCACTAAGTAGATTGTGTGAGGTGCACTAAGTAGAGGGTGTCAGGTGCACTAAGTAGTGGGTATCAGTTGCACTAAGTAGTGGGTGTCAGGTGCACTAAGTAGTGGGTGTCAGGTGCACTAAGTAGTGGGTGTCAGGTGCACTAAGTAGAGTGTGTGAGGTGCACTAAGTAGTGGGTGTCAGGTGCACTAAGTAGAGTGTGTGAGGTGCACTAAGTAGAGTGTGTGAGGTGCACTAAGTAGTGGGTATCAGGTGCACTAAGTAGAGGGTGTCAGGTGCACTAAGTAGTGGGTGTCAGGTGCACTAAGTAGAGGGTGTCAGGTGCACTAAGTAGTGGGTGTCAGGTGCACTAAGTAGAATGTGTGAGGTGCACTAAGTAGTGGGTGTCAGGTGCACTAAGTAGAGTGTGTGAGGTGCACTAAGTAGAGTGTGTGAGGTGCACTAAGTAGTGGGTATCAGGTGCACTAAGTACAGGGTGTCAGGTGCACTAAGTAGAGGGTGTTAGGTGCACTAAGTAGAGGGTGTCAGGTGCACTAAGTAGAGGGTGTCAGGAGCACTAAGTAGAGGGTGTCAGGTGCACTAATTAGAGGGTGTCAGGTGCACTAAGTAGAGGGTGTCAGGTGCACTAAGTAGAGTGTGTGAGGTGCACTAAGTAGAGTGTGTGAGGTGCACTAAGTAGTGGGTATCAGGTGCACTAAGTACAGGGTGTCAGGTGCACTAAGTAGAGGGTGTCAGGTGCACTAAGTAGAGGGTGTTAGGTGCACTAAGTAGAGGGTGTCAGGTGCACTAAGTAGAGGGTGTCAGGAGCACTAAGTAGAGGGTGTCAGGTGCACTAATTAGAGGGTGTCAGGTGCACTAAGTAGAGGGTGTCAGGTGCACTAAGTAGAGGGTGTCAGGTGCACTAAGTAGTGGGTGTCAGGTGCACTAAGTAGAGTGTGTGAGGTGCACTAAGTACAGGGTGTCAGGTGCACTAAGTAGAGGGTGTCAGGTGCACTAAGTAGAGGGTGTCAGGTGCACTAAGTACAGGGTGTCAGGTGCACTAATTAGAGGGTGTCAGGTGCACTAAGTAGAGGGTGTCAGGTGCACTAAGTAGAGGGTGTCAGGAGCACTAAGTAGAGGGTGTCAGGTGCACTAATTAGAGGGTGTCAGGTGCACTAAGTAGAGGGTGTCAGGTGCACTAAGTAGAGTGTGTGAGGTGCACTAAGTAGAGTGTGTGAGGTGCACTAAGTAGTGGGTATCAGGTGCACTAAGTACAGGGTGTCAGGTGCACTAAGTAGAGGGTGTCAGGTGCACTAAGTAGAGGGTGTTAGGTGCACTAAGTAGAGGGTGTCAGGTGCACTAAGTAGAGGGTGTCAGGAGCACTAAGTAGAGGGTGTCAGGTGCACTAATTAGAGGGTGTCAGGTGCACTAAGTAGAGGGTGTCAGGTGCACTAAGTAGAGGGTGTCAGGTGCACTAAGTAGTGGGTGTCAGGTGCACTAAGTAGAGTGTGTGAGGTGCACTAAGTACAGGGTGTCAGGTGCACTAAGTAGAGGGTGTCAGGTGCACTAAGTAGAGGGTGTCAGGTGCACTAAGTACAGGGTGTCAGGTGCACTAATTAGAGGGTGTCAGGTGCACTAAGTAGAGGGTGTCAGGTGCACTAAGTAGAGGGTGTCAGGAGCACAAAGTAGAGGGTGTCAGGTGCACTAAGTAGAGGGTGTCAGGTGCACTAAGTAGAGGGTGTCAGGTGCACTAAGTAGAGGGTGTCAGGTGTACTAAGTAGAGGGTGTCAGGTGCACTACGTAGGGGGTGTCAGGTGCATTTCTTATGAAATTTCGTTTATAAAGGTACGAAGTTAAAAGCAGCTAAGAAGTAGGTCAAATAGCATTCAAAAAAGTAACTGCGTAGTGTGAAAGTGGTTCTAATTTCCCTTATCGTTGACATACCATAACATCACGCCTTGGATTCCCCGAAGGGTTAGGCAGAGGTGTATCTATGGTACACCCACATTTCGCCATCCATGTAAAAGGGGGCCTACTGAGAATGTCCAGATGGATAAACCCAATAACTGTTTTGACTTTGCCCGACCCGGGAATCGAACCTTGGACCTCATGCTCAGCAGGAGCGCCCTCGACCACTAGACCAATGAGACATTCCATAAACTCACTGCGCAATCTAAAAGTTGTAGTAATTGCTCTTATCAATGATTCATTCTTAAAACAAGCTCATGTGTATTTAACTTAAATACATCACAACTAATTAATAATTATACTTGATTGAAACAAAAGATTGATCACAGACGGCTCGTGTAGAGCATTCTAAATTAATTATTATTGTGTTGTTGGTTTTCATTTGGAATACTGATGCTCTTGCGCAGCACCAGTAGAGCTTCGTCTAAGCCACCATGCAGCATCGTGATCAAGTTTAACAAGAAGTATGGAGGTCGGTAATATTTTGTACACTAAACTTTTTTATTTGGTCGCAATATATTAGCACATTCTAGAAGATATAAGCTAAATAAGGCCATACCATAACTGGCCAAAAAGTTGTGTCACTTCCTCAATGTAAACTACCGTAGCGTATCGTAAACAATATTTCCTAAAAAAAAACAATTAAATACGGTTTAAAAACTGGTAGTGCCACATTAAAAAACGACCTTCACATCAGCTCAATACTGAGAAAAATACGAATAGCTTATATGACTCACCCTGTATAGCTCCCGCCCAGCATAGCCAGAAGAGCGCCCACTTGGCAGTGCGAAACCGCTGCAGCCACAAGGGGCGGAACATGCCCCAGCCACACTTGAGCGACTGCTCCTCATCGTGGGCTGTTCTCTTGGGAGATGCTGGTGCAGCTTCTGTCGTGGCCTGGTGAAAACAGAAAAATGGTTCATTAGTACTGGGTCTTTTGCTGATTTTGACATCAGTCGAGCGAGACGTTTGATTTTTCTGGAAATTATGAAAACTTTAAAATCTCAGAACGCTATTCTTATCATTGTTTTGCGTGTAAAAGTGTGTAACCTACTGTTTCATACAGCGTTAAGTGCTTACGAGAAACCCTGAGTTCTGCTGATCGTTTTCACACTCCGGCCAGTGCAACCACTAAACAATACACTTCTTCGTGAGAAGTAATTACATTAAAAGAGTGTCCATGGAGTTTTTTGCTCGTTCTTCGCGATAGAGATCTACATTTTGGAATTGGCAACTAGCTTCTACTTTCTGCCTAACTGACGGAGTCTTTGACAATTCAAAAGTGCTTGTGGAATGCTATGACTTTGATAAAATACTTTAGCGAGACCCTCGTTCCTATACTAGTCTAGCTTTTTCCGCACAAAGTTGGTGTTGGCTTCTAGTCAAACCGGATGGAGCTGAATAGGTACCAGTATTTTACATGAAGCGACTGCCTAGCTGACCTCCATAACCCAGTTACAGCGAGACCCACAATAATCTTTCTAATTGACATAACATCTCCTTAAAAGATTAAATTCCTAATAAAACCATCACAGACCGGAACATCTATCAATGAAATAAAGATTTAGTGCAAGCATTAAATAAATTATTCAGTAATTGAGACAGAAGTTAAGAAATAGGAGACAGTGGGCGTTTCCGATTTAACGGATTTGAAGCATACCAAGAGTTATGTGCTGGTATTAATAAAAGTGATTTATTGGGTAACTAAATAAAATAATTGAATGAAGTAGATTTAAGATAAACAGTGCAGTTATTATTTATCTAATTCTAGCTATGTGCTAGCCATCTCTAATGAATGAAACGTGTAAAGTTATTGATTTTGCTTATCAAGTTCGTTTTGTCTTCTTGACGAAAATGATCAAATTAGTGACATAGAACTCACAATTATTACCATTTTTTGCATCATTTAGGGCCCGTTGTTTGATACATAGTTAAACATGACCATTAGTCAATTTAACAATTAGTCACTTGACAATAGTCAATAGCTGTCAAAGTTTAACTACTCTGTCTGCGCATGATTAACGTTCATAGCAAATTGTCAATTTTTTAACTATAGTTAGCTTAACCATTTGTCAAACAACATATTTCTGTCATTTTTAACAAATTGTTAGTTTAACTAACGCATTTTAACTATTAGTATGTTTGACTACTGATCAAACAGCGCCGGGCCCTTAGTCGTGAAAACTTAAGTTTGTTTTCCCAGGACAGCGGTTCTATCATAAAATAACGGACATGATTAAAATCTGTAATTTTCACCAGATTTTGACAGGTGTCAAAAAACGCTCTGTATTTGGACAGCCGTTAAATAAAATAAAAAATAAGAATCATTTAATTCACACCAATAGTCCATTTGGGTTAGTATACAAACAACTTATAAACTAATGTTAGTACTTAAATTCTACTTATTTCTTAAACCAGAAGATAATTACAATTTTATTGTTACACACTACATGCACTCAGCGGCGTGTACGCGTATCCAATGTCCCAGCAGGCTTAGCACAAGCACCGTCTTGTCGATGGAAGAATAGACAAAAATGACGTTTCGTGAAGACAGTACGACGGCAGCAAAGTAGAAAGAGTTAACTGCACTTTTTACGAATTTCAGTAATTTATTCACGTTTATCTTTTATTTTGCTTATATCTCGAAAATGGTGTGTCCTATCGCAAAAATAATGAAAATTTCGATACCGTTTATGAAAGCCTTAAACCCCTAAAACTCAACATGTAGGTAATCATTTTTCACATTTTCCATACAAAAAGTGAAAAATTCCTTTTTTCTATTCCATTTTTATACTTTGTGGCCGTCGAGTAAAAAGTTTTCTACTGTCTTTAGCATGGCGATTAATAAATCAAATTGTCTTCACTACCTTAGACAACTGTCTTCTGAAATAGTCTACATTAAAAAGGACCTAGACAACGATCGGCAGAAATGAAAGAAAAAATGACAGATTTTAGAAGGATTTACGGTGCGATGTCAAAAATGGAGAAACGAAATGTCACTTTGTATGGGAATAGCCGTGTCTTTTCTTCGAAGAGAATAGATAGCGTCATGCCCGCAGCATCGGGCTGTCCCACCTGTCCGCTATAACCTGCAGAATGCTGTTGGAGCTGGCGCTTCCGGTGCGTGATAGATGCGCAGCGCTTACGTATGAGTGCAGGAAATCCATCTGTTCCCGCCTCCGCAAACATGCCCGAAGCACTGCAGTAGCGCGGCAACCCCATCAGCACCCTGAATGCAATATTGTACTGTTCGCGTAGAGCGTTGTATGCCCTCTGCGTGCAGTCAAACCACAAACTGCATGAAAAAAAAAATCGCTGTAAATAGCGAATGTATGTAATATAAGACCGGTCACCGCTTTCTTAGGAAACCTAAGCTTTAGCAAACAGCCAGCCAGTTTCGCATTTCAAAATACATAATGTCATGTTGTCTAGTGAATTTCGCTACTAATAAATTCTAGTAGGTCGTAGAAGTTGCAGTTGTGCTAACTGGGGCAAAGCACAATCGTGTCTATAACCTTTAACACATGTATCACGAACCTTTGACCTGGATGTCGTAATGCCGTGCCTTTTCATCAAAACCTACCATTAATTTATTTTTTGAAGTCTAAACAGTTCTGCATGATACAATTTATCGCTCGTACATTACATGCAATGACTTGGTTACTTGGTTTTGTGCTTTTAAACTTCAGTTTGAAGCTTAGCTTACGCCAGACTATGCGTGGATGCTCTTGTTGTCATAATAAACGTGAAAATCCACTGTGGGCATAAAAATAGGGTCATTGAAACTGTTTTCCTTATAGCAAAGGTTGTAAGGAAAGCAGTCTTACTTTTGGTAGATTTAATCTAAGCTTCTAGTACGAGTATACAGCTGATGCAGCTGAATATCAGTATTCATTTTACATGTAGAGACTGCCGTTTTACCTACGCAATCCATCCAAATAAAAGGCATGACTGATAATACTAAGGTTACAGCGGTCATTCGCCAGCATCTCGGGTTTCTAACTGCCACAGATATTCGTATGACAACTGGGACCACAGATACACAAACACATACGTGAGTCATGGTGTAAAAAATGGTCACTCCTCTCATGGAGTAATTTTGACAAGCGTATCAAATAGTACTTATCGTTAACTAGCATTTAGCTACGAACCCGTACAGTTCAAGTGTTAAAACTAAAAACAACTAAGTAAATCACAAAGACTAAAACGGGACGCAGTGGGCGTTTCCGACTTATAAAACCGAGTTCAGTTTGAATCATACCTCCGCTGATACGACAAAGTAATTTATTAAATTAGATAATTTTGCCCAAGTTCATTGCAAGGCGATGACTCCTCTTGTATTGGATGCCAACGGTTTAGTTGATGCAGCAAATTGATTACTGTTTAATTCATCAGACCGATCGCCATCAGTTTAACAACTTGTGGACGCTTTCGTAAAACTTTTTAAAAGTGTCTGCAATGAAATTCAGAATGAGACTGGGTGGAGCAATGTCTTGTAAACAATCTTGGTCTGGATTTTTTACCATTAGGTATACTTATATTTCGTAAAGTTCTATGGTTAGTTTAGTTTGGTTCTCCCAGGATATATCCATCTCATATTTTCATCTCTCATGTCAACAACTCATGTCATGGCTTCTAATGACATTATATCAATAACACAAGCCGTGCGCCCGAAGGGATTTCACATCGGCAAAGATCACGAACTTCCATACCAATTTATATCACTCATTTAACCCCTATAGGGGATGAATTTTCAATAATCCTTCCTTCGTGCTCACTTTCCTTATCTTAGGAACTTTTATAAGCCATAGGTACTTCAATTCAGCAAAGCTTGCACCCGTACTTTGAATCCAAATGTAATTTTCCATTGTCTATTAAAGCTGAAATGCAATTTTTTTACTTGCTTATAGAATTTTAATATTGGACGAGTTAGATTCTGAACGATGTCGTGTGAAGAGACCAAAAATTGCATTGAGAAGGCCATACTAAATTCTGTGTACTTAATCTTGTAGTATATATTAGTGTTAGTTACTAAATGTAGTGTATTGTGGTAATTAAAATAGTTTTTTGCAAAAACTGTCTTTTTTATATGGCATTCGAGGTCCTCCTTGAAACCGAACGAAACGACAGTCACGACAAATATGGCTTTCATCTCACATCACAAAGAGCATGCCAACATCATGCAATATCGTTTTAATTCAAGTCTAAAGTCGAATCTATTGCAGAGCAAAATCTCTTCTCCCTATTAGTCCGTCACGTATGTCCCATGAATGGCAGTAAATGGGTCCATACAGGCCACACAATGGGCTCGTAGACCAACAATATGTCACAACAGCTTGTATCCTGTGCTTTGTGTTCAAGTACTTAATACTTCGCCACCACTGCTGCCAGGGTACTTCTGCAGCTATTGGCTGAAGAATGGGCTCGAATTGAATGTGTATCGTTGGTTTTAATAAGGAAGTTTCATGAGTATTGTTGGTTGCTTGGTGTTAAATCAAGGAGTTGCTATGGAAGATTTGCTTGGCAAAAAGTTCTATCATTTTCTACAGCTTCTAGAGAAAACTAAAGTCCATCGCCTGGTCTAGTGGTTTTTATGAAGTTCCAGGTTATGGGTAGGTATAATGAGGATGTATTATTATCATTCCAACTCTTGTCGTGATAAATCAAAGTTCTTCCTAGCCAAATAACCCCAATTAATAAGCCATAAAAATAACCTAATCACATGTCAAGTTGACAGCTAAATTATACCATGGTCCAGCCTTTCAAGGCTAGGTCGTTACCGTTAGGTATCAAGGTCTAAGTTCGAAACACCCTGGGTAGGCTACACTAAGTTGTCGGTAGAATACCTTATTAATTTTAGATTAGCAATTGTGGTTCAGTTCAACGGTTTTGATTGTGATTAATGGATTGAAAAATAGTTACATAGATTTTTAGAATAATTGTTAGTAAGCGCATTACTTGAGAACGGCTGGACGGATTTGATTTATTTGGTTTTAAAATGTTAGTTTTAGTCAGAATTAGGTGTTTATTGAAAGAAAATTTGGATCAGTTTCTCGGAAAGTTTTCAAATTCGGGAAAATGTGAACGTCCGTATGAATTATTGTTTGGACAGGACAAGAACTAGGTTAGCTAGAATAAAATAAATTACGATTCTGATTAATTTCTGGGATTGAAGATAAGGTGAAGGTTAATTTTTTGGCACGAGAGCGTATATCCGGAACTTCTTGAAGACTGTGTTTTTTTGTAAAATATCCATGGTATCTATAGTAATATTATACTTACAGAGGTAAGATTTGTTTGTAAGTTTGTATGTGGATGTAATCTCTGGAACTAGGTACGAATATGAAAAATATGAAAAATTATTTTTGCATTTGATAGCCCAATTCTTGAGGAGGGCTATAGGCTATTTCACATCACGCTAGGACCCTTAGGAGCCGAGCAAAATGAAAAAAAACCAGAAAGTACGCTAAGCGAAAACGAAGTATTAGCGCGAGTAAGCGATGCGACGCGACAGACGGGGTGGGGGGAAACAAGAAATATCACGCGGACGAAGTTGCGGGCAGAAGCTAGTCTTGAATAAGTATAACAAAACATAATACGAGGATACTTAATTAACCTATGCCTACAAATATGATTAAAATCTACATTTACACACGGTGTAGAGCACCATAATAATCCATTTAATTACAGTGTTTAAGATAAAGGAGATAACGTAAATCATTTGTTATTAACGTTAGCACTTTGTTTCGGGTTGGCGAAATATATTCACAATCTTTGTTTCAAAAGAGGGCGACGTTCAGCATTGACTTTTACAACACGAGTAGGTACACTGTTACAGCACGTGTAGGTACAGTGTTACAGCACGTGTAGGTACACTGTTACAGCACGTGTAGGTACAGTGTTACAGCACGTGTAGGTACACTGTTACAGCACATGTAGGTACACTGTTACAGCACGTGCAGGTACACTGTTACAGCACGTGCAGGTACACTGTTACAGCACGTGTAGGTACACTGTTACAGCACGAGAAGTACACTGTTTAAAGGATCTTTTGGCGCACGAATGACGTCGACAGGGGGGCGCTATCGGTAATGGTAAAATGTATCGAAAATACAAGATGGCGGTATTCGTTCTGATTGTGCTCACGCGCCAATAGAACCTTGTGGCCCTGCAAAGTGACATTTCTTTTCTTCATTTTTGACATCGCGCCGTAGAAATCTTTCTAAAATCTGTTATTTCGTCTTTCTTTTCTTCTGTTTTTACGGTGGCCATACTACGCGTGCAGGTGGATAAAATACATACGGAGGAATTAGCATTAGAAGGCGTTCAAAATCTAGTAGCAATGTCACCTCCTCGACAAGCAATGTCAAAAACATACAAAACAATTAAGTAAGTAAATTAGAGATATTTTTGACAGACTGAGACTCAGAAATGCGAAAGTTGATAAAAATACGGGATCCCCTCAGACCTAAACAGATTGCATGTGTTGTCACTTTGTATTGAGGAAAGATGGAACAAACATCTTAAGGTAGGTATATCTAAGTTGTACATTTCAACGCCATTTCATGAATTTCGTCATCGTCACCTAGATGATTTTGTAATTAACCTTTAATATTTAGTATGGAATGTTTGCAAACTTTATTTGAGTAATTGCTGAACTGCGACTTTGATTACTCCATCTTTTATGACTATCTGGGCAAACTCAGATTAATTTCGTAGCTTAATCATCACTAAGGCCAATACGTAGTTCTGAAATATTTGGAAGAATCTTTGTTCAGCGTCTCAGCCTGATAATTATTGCAGAGTGACGAATTAATATTGCAATGTGACTTTTTCTAGTAGTGTTTTGTCCAATTCTGGTCTAGATCGGGTTCATTTGTAGGAGGACATCGTTCGAAGTTTTTTACCAACCAATTTGGGTAGGCGCAAATTGTGCTTTCATATCGAATCGAAGTGTAGGAGGTAACTCATCTTAATCAAATACCTATTTCTAAATATAAGTAACTAAGCTTTAATTATTTTTTTTATGTAGTAGTGGGAGAACGAGATGGAGATATAAAGTAATGAAGAGTATTACTGACTACCTAACTACTGCCCGCGACTTCCGCGTGGACTTCAGATTAGGGTCCAGAGAGAAATGAAAAATGTGTGAGTAATAAAAAAAATATTAACCATGCAAAAAAATATATAATAATAATATCGGGATAAAAAGTCTCTTAATGTGTTTATACAGGTTACAAACTATCTGTGTGCCTAAGTTTATCCAAATCCGTTTAGCTGTTTTTACCAACATCCAAACATCCAAACTTTCACATATTTATTATAATATAAGTAGGATAACAAGTACATGCCACCGTTTCAGACACAAATCTACATGGTCTTCACATGATCTGACCAAGATTATGTCTGGACTTTAAAAGAGACTGTGACCTCTGAGTTTGTTTTAGCCTTTCTTCTCAGAGTAGTCAGATAGTAAACGCCGACCTCATCTAGTTTTTAAAATATGATTGACGTGTAAAAGTGTGTGTACAAACCTATTTACAGAAATAAAATCATTTATCATAACAATTAAAAAGAAATAGTTAACCTACAGCATCGTTGTTGGTATCTAAGATTAGGTGATTTTTCTAGATTATAATCTGATCTAGCATAAATATAAAGTAAGCAAATACAAATAAAAAAAGCACCAAGAATAAAATCATGAATGTTATGTAAATAGGAAACGGCATGTTATTTATTGGTATATGAGTAGGTAACATCTAGGTTGGGGGCAAAGATCCGCACGCAACGGAAAATATTGTTACAGGTATCCATATTTTATGAGGGAACTTCAACATTAATTCATTGTTTTTTTCTTGAATCATGACACATACTTTTTTAATAAGATCAACACACTTGAATTTGTCTTAATACGTATCTACAATTTATTATTTAATTAAAGGTAAGGTAAGGTCCGTGAACTTTAACCATAAAATCATCCTTTTTCCTCTTTGTTTTTAATTTCTTGTGACATGCATGATAAAAATTAATATTCGATGTCCAAGAGCGGAAATTACGGACTTCAAAAAAATAATCTCGTTTAGTAAAACTAACTTTAAAAAAACTCACTGATATATCTCATTTTAAATTTTTCACTTCCAAAAAATCTCAACTTAATATAAAAAATTATATCAATTTCTCAATTACCATCTTGAAACAATAACCGTTTTCCACTTTCACTTCTTATTTCAAACCATTCCGTGTTCAAATTCAAAGTTCGTTCGCGTTCGTGAGTTTTCGTAAAAGTTTCGTGATACGGAGCGACGCGCGATCGCTATGGGCGGGCGGGACGACCCCACGGAGGCAACTGAGGGCTACACCGGCACACCACCGGTTATAAACAGGGAATGTAGTATATGCTAGGTTTTGAGAAGCAGGAAGAATTTGTTGTCATATGTGGGAAGTGCAAATTTTTTTATGATGTGAGGTGAAGGAAAGGCTTTCTGATGTCTGAATTTGTTAGGCATAGAGACACGATGAAATTGTTTTTACTTAAATATTAATGTGTCGTTTGTTCAAGTTTCGGGGATTTCCACCAAGTTGAATTGTCTACACAATTAATAACATTTTTGGTAACATTGTATTTATTGATCATTGTACTTTAGATTCAGAATTGCAATGGGGAGCCTATATTAGAGCTCTTTCAGGTAGATTTCAGTTATAGGTAGATAAGTTCAGCTGCATATGCAGTATGAAAAATAAGGCAGTTCACTGATATAGCCCCAGCTCGATTAGCAAATTACTTATTTCCACAGTATTATGTTTTATGGCGTTCTGTTATGGGGATCGGCAGCTGACGTAAAATCAAGTTTCATGTTACAAAACAAGGTAATCCGCGCGATCTGTAAAATAGGTCCTTGCGAGTCTCTTAGAAGCAAATTCAAAGAAAATTATATACCAACTCTGCCTTCTCTTTACATCTTAGAAAGTATTTTGTACGTTCGCAAAACTTAGGACTTTTCAAAATAAGAAGCGATTTACATATTATAAATACACACGTAGTAAAGATAAAATTGTATGTACCCAAATTTAGATTAACTAAAACTAGAAAGTCGTTTCTCATTTAAAGAGTATCGGCTTTTTGTTGCCAAAGTCGGTTACAGAACTTAGCGATGCAAACTTCAAAACCAACATCAAACGTGTCAAACCTAAATTAATTCAATCATGCTGAACACACTTATCATACCTACGACATATTACCAATTTCCTACATTAACTTTTAAGCTGTCTCCTTTAATATCGAACGCAAGTATAGACTAACGAATTAATTTAACCTCCTTGTGTTTGGAGAGCACTCTACTTTTTAATCTGTACTCCGCCGTAGTACTGCGCACGTGCGAACTTGACGTGACTTTAATTTGAATTTGGAACATAATGAAATTCGCGCCATATTTATGGCTTTAGAAGGGAAATTGAGAATGGCTGGAGAGGTACTTACTTCTCTACACGTCTTCTCTAAATTAAGTACTTTAAGAATTTTAATATTCTAAAAAGAATTATTTATTATTATTTCATGGATAAAGTAATGAAGGAATCCTTAATACTTAGGTAATATTGCTTGCAACAGTGACAAAATGACGATGCCCAACCCGGCGTTGATTATTTAGAGACGAAATATTAAAAACTATTAAATAAGTGTAGTGTGTACGATTCTAAATTGACGGCTCATTAGAAGATCTTGACGTAACGGCTCAAAATAAAGAAATTTCTAAGAAAAAACAGGTAAGTCAGTTGGACACAAGACCATCTGCCTATTAGAGTAAGTCACTGCTGGACCTGTCAGCCCTGATAGGCCTGTCATAATGCACGCCACGGTGCTTGATCTTCGGCAGCATTTTTTCTTAAGGACAGAATAAATAATAATAATAATGATATGGCATTTTGGACAACGTGGTTGACGTTTTGGAAAAACAAGATGCGTAGTTTTTTTTCAGTCACAGACTTAGTAGAAAATTTGCTATCAAATAAAGGTACGACAACTCTGTCTAACCCGCCAGGGGAAACAGACGTGATATTCTTATAATACATTTATACTGATATATTTACCTGTGATCGGGTCTGGCTGTCATCTTCCCTTCTGCCAGTCCTCAGGTCTATGGTGTGGAAGCCATCGTCAGCGCCCTCGAACGCCTTGTTCACACACCCCCCTGTGTTGTCCGTCGACATGGTATTCTGAGGGTAATGACACGATGACATTAATACTTTGTCCATACATATGATAGCTCATCAATAGTTCAGTGATGGAAATAGATGATAAAGAAATCGGTCTAACATTTGACACAGTGACGCTTTCGTTAAAAGGTGCTCCATTATTTTTGCCTTTCGGATGATTATTTAAATGTAGACTTTACTTGGTACTACACAGTACCAAGTATGTATGATTACGGATGTTTATCTTAATTAATGTTATTTAATACTTTAATCACGCAAATGTAGAGGCGAACTAAATGCCATAGGCATTTCCTACCAGCCAACCTTTGGGTGATGCAGAGAAAAACAATGATAAGTACTATAATGAAAATCGAGGGATAAATATTTTTAAATATATAGATACGCAAAAACCTATTACAGCTATAAATATATTATGTATAACTTATTATAAGCACAACTAAACGAATATACAAAAAAAATAAGACAAGTAATTGTATTGTACGTTGCATAGAGCTTTCGTGATGCATTAGTGTAGTAAAATACGTCTGACGAACACTGGTCAGAGCCGTAACCTTACCACCTTTCTGATTCGCTATATTTATTTTTAGCACCACGTGGGGTATTCTCATAAGATTTAAGTGTCAATACGTAAGGAAAAGCTCCCCAAAGTTGAGCTTTTCCAGGCCCGATCGTTATCAAGAAACCTTTTTCAATTCTACTATTTCCTTACACCGCAGCTTTTTATAAAAACCTCACATACCTACAAACAATTTTTTTAACAGTCCATTCTCACACTGATTTGACCCCAATATGGAAACCTTAATTTATAATCACCGCATCACATGTCCGAACATCAACAATACGAGAATCTACAATGAAGGACTCCATAAAAAGTGTCATATACCCACAGGCCACAATACAACAATGGCGGCGGCATGGGAATCGACACATTCCATGAGAGACATGATCAGGGCTGCTTATTACTGCTTGTCTATTCTGTAAAAATCTCACCGTGAAAGCTTAGGTGAAGTCAATAGCGTCAATCACTGGCATCAGTGGAATGTCAGCACACTTCACCTAAGTTTTTACGGTGAGATTTTAACAGAGTAAAACGGCGGGTTACCATGTGAAAATTAATGGATGACAATGCTGGTAAACTTAAGGTCGCTTGGATTAAGCCTCGAATATCTATGGTTAAAGTCGTTTTATTCTCATCGAGGTAAAAAAAAAAAATTGGTGATAAAACAATCTTGGCAACCAAAGCAGCCTTTTTGTTAAAATAATATTTTTAATAAACAGACGGGTAGTTAATAAGTTATTATAGTCGATAAATCAAAGTGCTATTGCTTTGCCATTGCGACTGCGAGTGAGTTACGAAATAAGGACGCAGGTTGGGCGCTAAAACAAGCTATCAAAAGTATCAACCAAGATTATAAGATTGGGTATTGTTTTTATTTTTAAGTATTTTTTGTTTGTTTGCTTTTTTATTTATAGATTAAATGTATTTGAGTAGTTAGTAAGTCTCGAGAATGAATCCTTTTTTTAGATACTTTTATTACACACGTTCAGTTTTATTAAGTAGCTGTACCTAATCAGTTATAAAGATATAGACGGCTACATCATATTTATTTCTGTAGATTAATAAACTCAAACTCAAAGCATTTATTTCAATTAAACCATTTACAGGCACTTTTGAATTGTCAAAGAGTCGGTCAGTTAGTCAGAAAATTGAAGCTAGTTGCCCATTCCAAAACGTAGATCTCTATGGAGAAGAACGGACAAGAAACTCCAAGGGCACTCTTTTTAAATCAAGATATTACAAAATGTCGTCTGAATAAGCAAAAACGTAAATAAAAACAATGCAATTCGCGGCGAAGATTGTAGCTAATTTAGAGCGGAGTTAACAAGCAAACCGTTGAGAGTGAAATCTATCTAGAAAAACAAATGAAATCGTTTCCTCATTGATCGGATATTTGCGATGATAATATCCGCGGCACACTTTCTATATACTATCCGCGGAACAGAGTTGCGGTAAATATAAATTGGCTTGTTTAGTTCATTAGTAACCATACTAACTAGCCATCTATCTGCATGGATTTGAAATAAAGTAATAGGGCATTCTGTTTTAGACATAGCAACATCAGCATTTCTCTTCACCATGGAGGAACGTGGGACTTTCAAGGCTATGTTTTCATCATTGATTTCCCAAGGCGTTTTCTGTTAGTTAGTCAGTCAATCCGTAGGGACTGGTCATCCCTTAGCTGCCACGGCTTATTTTAATTTAATTTAATATTTGAATTGTTTTTGTCTTTTTATTACAGACGCTTTTAACGTTCTGCATCGTTCTCACATGCATAATTTCAACATGAATGATGTAAGCAACATTTTGTAACTATATTTTGATTTAAAAGAGTGGCCATGGAGTTTCGTGTTCATTCTTCTCCATAGGTACCTACTACGCTTTGGAGTGGGCAACTATAGCTTCATCTTTCTGACTGACCGACACCCCTTGACAGATCAAAAGTGCCTGTAATTGGTTTATTAGAAATAAATGCTCTGAGTTCGCGCAACTGTTTAAAAAGATTATATTATGTGAGTTTTTTTTAAACAGACATAGTTTACGGTGGAGATAACAAAAACTGCTTAGATACTAGTGTATTCAAGGAGTTTTTTTACCTACCTACATATACTGACAGTCAGAATGCTGCCAACGCGCGCCGGGCCGCCAAGCGTGCTAAGCTAATATTTCTCATTACAATATAAAACTAACTCCCTTTCGCATTAATTGCGTCGATCAATAAAAGAGACATTGATCACAGTGCAGCAGTGTTGCCAGCCCTACCGCCACTTCCGAATGGGTGCGCACGCGCCGGGCGCACGCCTTTCTACGCGTGACGTCACACCGATCCGGTTCTGTGTCACTGCACAAGCACAACACACCTGTTACTGGCTGTTACACTGTTGTAGTCGTCTGTTACCTGCGTTATGTAAGCTGACAGCTCACTTTGGGCCCAAATGCGAGGCATTTTAGCTAGTGGTTTGTTTTGATCATAGTTTTTGAACAGGTTCTAAATTGTAAGGCATTATGGCAATGATGTTTTGGGTAAACTTTAAATTAACAAATATTTAATCATCTTTGTTCTTTATTTGGTCACAGGGTATGTTGAACAAAGAAGAAATGAGAGAAGTTTTACCTACTTTTAAATCCAGCCCTCGGAACGGCAAAAAACACGTTTTGGCTATGTTGACTTATATTTTAATAACATTAGCTCCGATGGCAGCAAATCTAGTTTTCTTCACTCAAATGGGGACGAAGTATTTATTTAGGAATAGCTCTTGCTGTGCAAAGATTAGCATGGCAGGAAGGTGACTAGTTCAACACGATTAAAAGACGTACGCCTTGGCGTGCTCGGCGTAATTTGGCTTGTCTTCTATGTCAAAAGGTTCAACACTGATCATGATCGTCTCATATCTCATCTCACCACCGGAAGTCGAACCCTAAACCAGATAACAGACCAGACTGATCTCCAACTCGCATCCTGTCAACCAGAACCGTGTCACTGAACACAAAAGCCGGCTACCAACGATTTGCTATCGTTTTCCGCAAATGCAGGCTTGACCTGCAGCGATGCGTGACATCGATTCTCTCCACTCAGCTAAACGTTATTGTACTTATCGTCTGTTATTCACGCTTTCTGTATGTGGGATCAAGTCGCATATCGATTGAAGTGGAAAAAAGACAGGAATACTAGAGACTTTTCAAATATGCGTACATTTTTCTCGTCTAAAAATACATCAATCAAAATCATCAACTACTTAGGAGATGAAAGCCCGCCGCGTTTGGGTTTTATCTAATCATACAAAAATAATTTTTGCAAAAAAAAAAACATATTTGTCAATTAGAAATAATTTACGTGGTTTTTATAACAGAATTTAATCATATTATAAAATGATCATTATTCAATGCTTGCTCGCCAAACCACGATTACACCGATTCTCCGAAACTACTATATATTTTCTTAAACTTAAACATAAAAAACATCATAAAAACATACATTTTTACATAAATTAGCAATACAATACATACATTACTAACTACGCAAGGCAGGTGTACACAAGAGCGGGTTTTACATGCCTCTGTGTGACCTATGCATATTCATGGTGTGCTCAAGTCGGTAAAAAATAACGTTGTAATATTATGTTGTTTTTATTTAAGCTGGCAACTTTTTATAATGTCAAAAGGCTTCGGTACAGAGAAACTCATTACATGCTGCTACTTGGGTTACGGAAAAGCAATTTTAGTATTAATTTTAGTGCCGAAACAACAGGGTTAGGTAAGGTAACATGTATAATAATAATTGCGCCATAAGTTTTATATTCTAGTATTTGAAATTGTTATTTATTTGCGTTTCATTTAATAAAGGAGTGTCCTGAAACTTCAAAGACTGTCTTCCACCCTCCCCAGAAAGAAATCACAAAAAAAAACTGAAAAATTGCGCTCTTATGTCCTAACTCTGGTAATCAGTTTCGCAGTTCAATAATCTATCAGATTTTTTAACTACGTAAACAACAGCCTTGGGACTTAAACATAACTGGGAAAATTTGGGTGTACTATATGTATACCCCTGCCCAACCCTTCGGGAAAACAAAGCCTGATGTTTTGTGTTATGTTAAACATTCTGCCTAACTGAAAGCGACGGCGAATGTCATACAGAATAAGACTGCGCAAACAATGACACGTATTTCCTTAATTATTTTATGCCAATTAATTTACAACAATATCTTCAACGTCTTTAGTTCAATGTCGTCGACTTTTATTAAAGTGATAAGACGAGCCAGGGAACTCATTAAAACAATCACTTTATGACTTCGTAAATAGTTGAGTATTAATTAAAGATTATAAAAATAATAATAGTTCGGGGAAAAAGTTATTTCGTATTTTATAAAGTTGTAGTAAAAATCTCTTTGGCTGGATGACATTAAAAAAAAAAAAAAAAGTAAAAACGATATCCCGCCATTTTTTCAATTGTTTTTCTGTCCGCCAAAATCAGTGAATGTAACGGAATTTATCGAAGACATTTTTATTACAAAAAAGGGAAAACGGCGACACAAACCGCGAAAAAAATATGTGACGTTTATGGACTTGAAGCAACTTTTTGCTACTCAGTAAGAGTACCTAGCACAAAGTTGGGTCAACCGTTGTCAGTCCGGGAATTTTGATGTCAAAGATGCAGCTCGTTCTGGTCGCCCTGTTACGGATAAAGTGGATGACATTGAAAAAGTGGAGCAAAGTCATATTAGTAGTTACAACATAGCTGAAGAGTTAGGGGTTGACCACAAAACAGTTTTGACCCATTAGAAAAGTCTGGGTATACAAAAAATCTCGATATTTGGGTGCCACACTATATCAACGCAATGTATAGATAAAATTGTCAAAATGAAAGCGAGTAGTGTATAATTGGGGGTTCTGGATCACTTGCTCTCGCTTTCGCTCGAGCGCATGATCCAGAACTCCCCAATCATACATTACTATCGTGATGTGCGATATAGTTCATAATATTGATTGAGTATTGTGTTTCATTCACAGTGGAGCGCTTGATACAGGATCTCCAATTTTTTTAATGGTCCGAGCGGTTGTCGTGTGTATTCATAAACAGGCATGGTATCGAACTGTTATAGCGAAGCAAAATTATCGCGTGAACTTAAAAATAATAAACAACAATATCATGTTCGATCGCCGCGCAGCGCTGCATTGAAACGATGTAGCGCATATTTTTTTGTATTGATGGATACAAAAACCATATTGAGAGGTCAGCTGTTACTGGAAATTGTAACTTAATGTGTAGCCGTGTGTAAAAGTAACTGTATTATGGAGATAGAGTAATTGATTATAATATAAAAGAACGTAAAAGAAAAAAGTCATAAAAGCCAAAACCAAACCGGAACAAATACTCATTTGTTCCGTGCGGGAATCGAACCCGCAACACTTTGGCACATTAATTGAAACATCTATTTTAAACCTACTATTTACATTGTGATGTAGCTAGTCGAGCTCTTAACCAATGCGCCAAACGTGTCGTCAGTGATGAGATAAAATATGTATTCAGTATTAAAGTACACAGGTACATTCGTGATATCGACATGTTTCGACTTGATTCTGCCGCCAAGCACATAGTTGTAATATTATGAAGGAAATTAAACCTTAAAGACATGAATCTATATACCTTATATAAGAGAATCTGTTTTGTATCTAGATCGTAGAGAGCCTTTGACTGCGACACAGTAAATACAAGTTTTTTGTATTTGGCTGTTTTCGCTACCCTGAGATTCAATCACAATGTCGGTAAGTAATAGTTATAACATATTAAATTATTATTATTGTTTTTTATTAATTATTATAATGTAGGCATTGTATGTAATCATACTCAAAACACAATTTATTTCTGTTTTCAGGACAATGAGGATCTTTTTAATTTTATCCCAAACAAGCAGCTCAAAGAATCTGTTACATCACGACTCAATTTGAAGAGAAAAAATGACGCGACAGGTCCTCCACAGAAACTTGAACGACAGCAAAACTACTCGTACATCAAAACCAGGGCGCCAAATACATCTTCAAGGACATGCATGATCAAAATTGAGATATACGAGTGTGATAATTTACCAGAAAAATCTTGCAAGTGCAGTGCAAATAAGTGTGTGCAATTTATAACTGAAAATGTTGTCACAAGTGATATATACTTAGATTTAGAAAACATTATTAGTAAAATTCGTGAGAATATATAATTGAAATTATTTTATATATTTATTAAGTATAGAGAGAGAGATATTCAATGTAATCATTATGTTAGTACCAACGTTTGTGTTTGTTTTTTATAATTAGCATAATAAAATAGCATTTAATAATATACTTAAATAGTACAACTAATATTGTTGATTGTATCGCATAAAAACAAAAAACAAAAAAAAACTTATTATTTCATACACATTGATGTTAGATTAGGTAAGGAATCTGTTATTTCTTAGAAGATTAATTAGGTACTCTTTTAATGAATATATTTAAAAATAAAAATTCTGTTTGTTTTCATTTTCCAATATCAATTTTCATTTCAATAAAAAATAAAAATAAAACAACTCGTAATAAGGTATTACAGAATTAGGTCGGGTGAATAATGAATGTTGGCAAATGAAACAAACAGAATATTAATTTTAAAATATATTCATTAAAAGAGTAATTAATCTTTTAAGAAATATCAGGTTCCTTACCAAATAGTAAGGAAAAAAGGTGCTTATTATAATTATACACATTGATGTTAGATTAGGTAAAGAATCTGTTATTTATTAGAAGATTAATTACTCCTTTTATGAATATATTTAAAAATTAAAATTCTGTTTGTTTCATTTCCCAACATTCAATCACCCAGCCTAATTCTGTAATATCTTATTACGAGTTCTATAACAAAAACACACTTAGAAATCCATTGCCACCTCTTTCCATTTACATTAAAATGAGCAGGATAGCTATAGCTAACACAGCCTTTACGACTTGAGAGTTTAAAGAATAAGGCGACATTTCTGTGTACATGACAAATAACTACCAGAGATCTCATTTTATTGGTTTCTTATAAGTTTGTATGTATTCCGACAGAGTTAATTGACACCTCATTCCTTTCACGATTGTCGTCTCCAGTCGCCTCCAAAAACTCTAATAAGGATAAAGTGCTGTGAAAACACTTTCCATAACTAGAGTATTCGGAAGCATTCACATTGCGACTTCAGTACGAGAAATGAATAAAATAAAATCTACTCTAGGTTCTCAAGTGATAGAGATGAAATTCTAATAACAAATATTATTTTAATTAATTTTTCGGAGTAATTATTGTTAGAAACTAACATATGACTAAGGCTTTAGGATTTAGGTCTATAAAAAGCATGTGAGAGAATTCCTTTACATTTTGTCATTGTTGTGCTGAAGTGCATTTCACTGAACAGTGAGTTTAAATTTGTTTGTGGTTGTTCACAAGTGTTGCAGAAACAGAGTATGTGAGTATTATATTTTATTTAATAAATATTTTTTCTTCGATCCTAGGACTGTAATAGTTAATTGTTTTACCACTGAAATTACTCAATTAAGTTTAGATCATATAATAGTTATTTCAAAACTATTGTACTTGTACTGCATTTGTAGTTTCATATTAATATTAATATTTTTACAAACGTTTAATAATTATTAACGTTTTATTTTTACAAACGTTTAATAATTATTAACGTTTTATTTTTACAAACGTTTATTTAATAATAATTCTTGCTTCGTTGTTCTAGCATGCAATAAAAATAAGGCCTAGGTTTGATTCTTAGGTCATTTAAAGTTTTTTTTTCCTGATAAGTACTGTAAATATATTATTCCCTATTCGATGAGATTTCAAAACGTAAGAACGTAAAAACGTAAAAAGTAAGGGGGAGGGACTAACAGCACACCTCTGCCTAACCCTTTGATGAATACGGGTGCTGTTGTTTCATGTTACTAATGTTGGTAATAAAAATATTTATTGCATTTTAATAATGTTTTCAGGGCTCAGTCGATGAATAATCCTTTTTGGGTTGAAGAAGAGGACTCCACACCTTCAACGTCTGGACCAACAAAAGAAAAAAACAAGCGGCAGATCAAAAAAAAAACAGCTGTGAAGAGAGATAAGAAAGTGTCTCAGAAGAAGAAGGCTTTGCTTTCTAAAATCCTTTCGCTTCAGAACCAGAGTCTGATAGCGACGGGCCGGCAGTTGTTACAACACCAGCTCCAAAAAGAAAACGGAATACCAACGCTTCAGACTGTGAGGTAAGACATTTTTTTCAAACATGTTAAATTCCCATTTCATTTAAAACCATTCCAGTGTTTTACAGCGTGTGATTTTCTCCATCAAAATTATACTTATTTGTGGACACAAGTGTTTAAATAGACCTTTTCTAATAGATAATAGATTATAGTTATGGTAACGGTAGATTCAAGAACGTGGAAGTCTGGAGTTTATCTATTATATTTTTTTTACATATCTATTTTTTTTTTACTTATCTATTTTTTAATTACTCGCCCTCACGCATTATTATTTTTAATTAAAACTAGTCATCTTATGTATTTCAGGATGAATCGTCTCGACCGCTGATCCGTGCTACCACTCTGAAGAACTGCTTCACTCAGCGGGTGGCTGATGGTTATACCTTCCAATCAAACCCGGACAGGGTTGGAAAGTATTATTTTGAATTAAGAGTTTATAACACGGGTGAAGTGGAAAAACTTACTCCAAATGAACGTTGGAAACAGTCTCTTGTAGCATTAAAATTATCAATAGAATAGAGAATATTTATTTGATTTATAATAATTATTTTACATGTACTTTTTCAGAGTTTCGATGTAAAATCGAAATTGAAACTTGAGATATTAAAAAACCCGAATTAAGAAATTCTGAAATTAAGAACAGAGAAATAAAAAACGGAGAAATTAAGAACTGAGAAATTAAAAACTGAGAAATTATGAACTGAGAAATTAAAAACTTAGAAATTTTAAATATGAGAATTTACCAACTTTTAAATAAAAATTGGATGACTGAGATAAAAAAAAACATTTAGTAAAAATAGCTTTTTATAAAATTTAAAATAAGTGTAATGAACATGTTTTTTTTTTTGTAAAGACTAATATTTATGTTTCAAAGTTATCAGCACACAGTAGAACAAATATTCATATATCTAATCGATTGCTCTGCTCAGAATGATGTAAAATCGAAATTGAAACTTGAGAAATTAAAAAAACCGAAATAAGAAATTCTGAAATTAAGAACTGAGAAATAAAAAACTGAGAAATTAAGAACTGAGAAATTAAAAACTGAGAAATTAAGAACTGAGAAATTATGAACTGAGAAATTAAAAACTTAGAAATTTTAAATATGAGAATTTACCAACTTTTAAATAAAAAATGGATTACTGAGATAAAAAAAAACATTTAGTAAAAATAGCTTTTTATAAAATTTAAAATAAGTATAATGAACATGTTTTTTTTTTGTAAATACTGTAATTATTATGTTTTCAAAATTATCAGCACACAGTAGAACAAATATTCATATATCTAATCGATTGCTCTGCTCCGAATTCGAAAATATTCAAATTATTGCTATTGCTTTTAGAAATAGAATCATAAGTATAAAGTGAATCCACTTAAATCTAGTGAAGTAACAATAACTCCAGAAACGTTTTTATTTCAAATTTCAAAGTCAGTATGTGATATTATCAATCTTATGATTCAAAAACATAAAGCAATTAAAGTCAATTTTGAATTATTTGTGTCATACATTTTGCCAAAAAATAATGAAAGCTCTATGAAATCTTTCAACACCAAATATGAGATAGCAGTTCCGAATACAAATGTTTATAACATGTATTTTAAATGCTCTGAAAAATTATTATTTAGAGTTTGAACTTGCCGAATCTGGTTGGGCTATTAATTCTATAAACCATTTGGAAATAAACATAAACAAGTGCAATCCTTTAAGAGCTGGGACATACTTAGAATTGCCTACGGTTATAAAAAACACAAAGTCATGTTTGAATATACACAACAATGCCAATCATTGTTTTTTGTGGTGTATTATTGCCCAGATGTTTCCAAAAAGATTGAATGCTAATAGAACGCAATCGTACCCACACTATACGTTGCTTTTAAAAATAAGTGATATGTCTTTTCCGCCATGTTTCGATGATATTAAAATATTTTAGAAAAATAATCCTTGTATAAGTGTGAATGTTTATGGTCTTGAAGCTAATAATCATGTAACTGGTCCTTTATTTTTTGACACGTGAACGAAAGCTTATACATGTCAATTTGTTGTACATAACTAAAGATGATAAAGTCCATTTTTGTTTAATGTTATAAGATCTAAAAATCATCAAGTTTTTACACAAAAATTGAATAAACTCATACTTAATAGTGATGACGATAAAAGGCAGAGAACTGAAGGTTGTTTCAACACTTTGCCTTGGGGGGCATTATAGTTCAATACTTTAATACTTGTCGGATTACTGTATTCGTTCTACTGTGCTAAAACTATAGTTTAAGTTAAAAAAGCTAATTACAAATGATTTAAATGTGTAAAAAGTATGTAATCGAATAAAAAAATGTAATAAATGAATGTTACTATAATCAATAAATGAATAATCGATATTTATTTTCTTTTCTTTTCCTTTTCCGAAAGATTTTCCCTCTTATAAACACTGTGTATAGATTATGTCATGGTTAATGTTAATATTTTTTTTTATGTCTATTAGCTTGTCATAACTATATGCAGTGTTTATTATTAAGAGGTATCATACAGGATCAAATTAAATTAGCTAGAGAAACTCCTCAGATGTGATGGGTATCGATACCTAAACATGATAAAACAAAAGAAAACAGATTTTCTCAACTCATACTTCAAGTACCAGCACAACCAGCGGTCGAGGACCCCAAATAAAAAATAAAAAAATATCTTCTTTTTTTTGTTTTTATATCGATGTGTTTAGATATCGATACCCATCACGTCTGTGGAGTTTCTCGTTCGTTAGCTAATTTAATTTGACCCCTGTATACTAACTTATTAGGTGAATAATAAAAAAAAACATTATGTAGAATCAATTTTAATTTTATTGTTTCGCCTTCAATTAAATAAACTCGACCAATAATAATAACTAATAAACAATAACTTATAAACTGCATTTAAGGTCTGCATGTGGGTGAACTTAATTTTTTAACTATTTTACCGACGAGATATTCTGCTTCATCCATAATTTCATCGTAATTGTCCTTGACTAAATACTGAACATTCACACAAGCACAATCACTATCACTGCGATCAACACGATTTATTAAATTATTGTCATTTAAATCACAAATAGATATTTTTATTAAATGGTGTGCTTTTCCTGGATCCTTGCGAATTACGTAAGATGTAGACGGTGTATCCAATAGCTTGGGCAGGGTAATTTTAGAAGTTAATTTCAACTTCTTGTTTTTTCTTTTTATTGGACTTTCTTGAGTATCCTTGACTTTATCCTGCTGATTTTCCTGGAACTCAGTTTGTTCAACATTGTCCCCAGTAAATTCTTGAGTAAAATAGAATGACTTAATAACATCATCAACAATATCAAGGCCTTCCATTTTCTGAAAAAAAAAAAAAAAAAAGATAAAATTAATTTCCATTTTCTTTTATATTTAATTAACATTATTTTTATTATTAGACTTGACAAATTTATTAGTTACTTACAATCTTAAATAGATGAATGGACGATTAAAGATAATTTAATAATAATTTTAAAAAAACTCGTCCACTACGAACACTGTGACGGACACTGTCGCTGTGTAACTCAGTCGAGGACACGACTCTTAATAACGACCCAGGTCCAAACCCGTTGCTAGAATACTGTGCTCGCAAGTCACATATTCATATATAAAGGATAGTAAGTAATGAAAATAAATAATAGGCAAGATGAAGTTGATCAAACAACCCATATCCTTGAACGTGAATAATATCAATTTCAATGACTCAGCTCGTCAGATTAGACATAGTGCTTTATTGCCTAATACAATTCGCTGCATAATATGTGGACCCTCGAACTGTGGTAAAACAAACGTTATGATCAGTTTACTGCTGCATGAAAATGGGCTTAAATTTAAAAATCTTTATCTTTACTCGAAAACTACTTTCCAGCCAAAATATCGGTTTTTAAGTGAAGTATTAAGAAGAGTACCTCAGATACAGTTCAATGAGTTCAATGACGACAAAGATGTTATAGCTCCGAATGAAGCTTTAACAAATTCTGTATTTATTTTTGATGATGTTATGTGTGAAAAGCAAATAAACATTCGTAATTATTTCTCTATGGGAAGACATAAGCAAATTGACTGCTTTTATTTATCACAAACCTACTCAAAAATTCCGAAACAGTTGCTACGTGATAATGCTAATTTTCTTATAATATTTAAACAAGATGATGTGAACTTAAAGCATATCTATGAAGAACATGTAAATTCTGATCTGCTGTGGAATCAGTTTAAAGAAGTTTGTAAAACTGTTTGGAGTAACCCTTATAATTTTCTACTTATTAATAAAGAGTCGGCATTAAATAATGGGAGGTACAGACAGAATTTTGATATTTTTTTAAACTTTGAATGAAGGTACATACTTATAAATGAATTACATACATAAATGCTGTTAGTATTATTCCTTGTTTAGCTGAATACAGTTGTTATTTATTGTAAGATGGACAAAAATATTAAAATGGAATTAGTGAAGTCTGTCGACTCCATAAAGAATAAAATAAAACAAATGAAAAATCAGGAACATACAATGAACTTGTCGCTTGATAAAATGCTAAAACCTGTCACAAATCCTCTAAAAACTCTTGTTGAATCTAATAGATGTGCAGAAAAAATAAAAATAAATGAAAATCCAACTTTAAATAATTCTGAAGGAATCGAATTCGATGAAAAGAATACTAGCTCATCTACAAAGCTCAATGACTGTTACGATCCAAAACTAAATTCTACCCAATTCGTCAAACAAAATGCTAAAAAGGAATCGATAGATAATTTAGAAATGTCATTAGAGGATGATGATATCTTTGGTATTTATGACGGTGTTAGTATACCGTTTGGAATTAGAAGTGAAAATAAAACTCTATTGATGGGTAATTCAGCAGTATCATTTTCTAAAATTGATAGTTTGAATAACGATACAATCGTTTTAATTAAAATCGGTGACAAAGCTTACAATTTAACAGTTGGTCTAAAAGAACTTTTACTCCGAAGAAAACCCGATTTAAAGTTAATATCGAGCGAAGATAAACTTGTCTATAAGGATATGTTACACTATACAAATGCACATAAAAGAGATTTTAATCCTAAAGGTCAAATAAGAGGTGACAAAGGTACAAAATATTGTAAAATAATAAAACCTCTATTTTCCGAATTGTCAAACGATGTTATACATGCTCACACTAAACTTGGAGGAAAATTACCAACGTTAAAAAAATACAAAAACAACACCGACTTGGTATATTGGGATGATCCTAACGAATTAGTCGAGAGATTGAAACTATTAGTAGCTTCAAGAGATGCTGGCAATACAAACCATGATAATGAAATTTTATCGATAATTGAAGAATTAAAAGAAGCTGACATAATTAAAGAATAAATAGTCGTAATAATATGCTTTACATTCAGTATTGTACATGGATTCAAGACAAATGTACTGAATTCTGACCATGAGCAAAGCCGATGTGGTAAACGAAATTTATAAAAATGCAAGGGTAAACTTTCCCCGAAGACATGTTATTATGAAAGATATAGACGACCTGTGGCAAGCAGATTTAATTGATATGCAATCAATTTCAAAAGAAAATAAAAATTACAGATTTATTCTTACCGTTATCGATACATTTTCGAAATATGCTTGGGCCTTTCCTCTGAGAAGTAAAACCAAAGATGATGTATGTAACTCATTCAAAGTTTTGTTGGCTACAGGGCGTGTTTCAAAAAACCTCCAAACAGATAATGGAACAGAATTTTATAATAATAAATTTCAAAAGCTTATGAAATCTAATCATATTAACCACTATTCAACCTTTTCAACAAAAAAGGCTTCAATAGTTGAAAGATTTATCAGAACTTTGAAATCTAAACTGTATAAGGAATTCAGTTTAAAAGGCAGCTATAATTGGGTAGATAGTACCCTTAATGATGTTATATATAAATACAATCACACTTACCATCGGACAATTCATGAAATTCCTGCTAATGTGGATAACATGAATAAAAAACGTATATTAGAAAGGTATTTAAGGTCGGTAAAAAATGAAAGAATAAAAAGCAAGTATAAAGTGGGTGATTATGTACGTATCAGTAAATACAAAGGAACATTTGAAAAAGGATATACCCCCAACTGGTCGACAGAAATATTTAAAATTCGAAAAATACAAAATACAACTCCTATTACCTACTTAATTGAAGATACAATCAGAGGTCAACCTATTTTAGGAGCATTTTACTTACAAGAGCTTCAAAAGACAAAATATCCTAATGTATATCTAGTCGAGAAAGTTCTTAGAAGAAAAGGAAACAGGGTTTTAGTAAAATGGTTAGGTTTATCTTCTGCTGAAAACAGTTGGATTGATAAATCGAATGTAGTAATATAAATAAAAATAACTTTACTAACCGTATAAGTATTTATTAAAGTGTTCAATCCAGATTCATTAGTCTTATGATGTGTATTGGAGAGAGTAGTCTTCTCAATTGGCTTATAAACAATTTACCATTTGAATTACACTTACCAGGATACAATTATTGTGGTCCTGGTACAAAATTAATTAAAAGGCTTACACGTGGAGACGAAGGTATTAATAAATTAGACGAATATTGCAAAGAACACGACATTGCCTATCTCAAATCATCAAACTTAAAGAATCGTCACAGAGCTGATTTAATTTTGTTGAAAATGGTAAAAGAGCG
This sequence comes from Griposia aprilina, assembly GCA_916610205.1. NCBI lineage: Eukaryota > Metazoa > Arthropoda > Insecta > Lepidoptera > Noctuidae > Griposia > Griposia aprilina. Next base: position 26,711,989 of record OU744284.1, read on the forward strand.
AGCAGTTGCCTCGGATGCAAGTGTAAGCGAGAAAATCGCAGCACGCTTAGTAAGCAAGACAATGTCTACAAAAATTAAAACTGGTTCCGGCCTAAAAAAAAATAGAAAAAAGTGCTTTCAAAAACTTACACCTGGAAAAGGGTTAAAAAACAAATTTAAAAATGTTATCACTAAAACGAAAAGACACATGAAAAAACTAAAACCAAAATGCAAAAAAGTGGCAATAGAATTAGCTATGGCCGCAGCCAGAGAATTAGCTGATGATTCATCCATAAAACTTCCTCGTGTTATTCCTATACCAAAAACTGGTGGTGTATTACCTTTGATTCCTATTTTTGCTGGATTATCAGCAGTGGGAGCAATAGCAGGCGGTGCAGCAGGTATTACCAAAACCATAAATGAATTCAAGATGGCTAAAAAGCTGTTGGTTGAATCGAAGAGACACAATGAAAAAATGGAAGCTCTCTGCATTGGGAAAGGACTACACCTTAAACCACATAAAAACGGGCTTGGAATTTATGTATCGAATGAAAAAAACTAAGATATCGGCTACCCAAACGAGCCCTAACTAACTTCGACATTTTGAAGTATGGAACTAATATTCCATATTTTAGAGGAGTCTTTATGAGAGATGAACTTCCTAAATACCCGTTTAAAAAAGAATGTGGAGTTATTAATTTAGATAGTTCAAAAGATCCTGGCTCTCATTGGGTAGCCTATGCAAAATACAATGATTATATTGAGTACTTTGACAGTTACGGAAATCTTAAGCCTCCAAAAGAATTTATAAAATACGGAGGTACTAAAGTCCACTATAATTATGAAAATATACAACGCGATCATCCTTTCAATTGCGGACATCTCTGTTTAATTTTTCTAAGGAATTTTTGGAGTAGTCTAGGGATAAAATAAACAGGATCTTCTGAAACAGTCCAGTATGCAAGCATGTCTACCACAGTTACCATCTCTGGAAATAAATCTGATTTGGTGTCATACTTTCAACCTCCACTGCATTTATCCGATCAATACGAGTGCGGTTTGTTATACTTTTCAGTGTTAAATTCAAGATCAAATGTGTCCATCAATAGCAGCAGTCTATCTGTAATCAGAATTGAATGTGATCTTGTACACAGTTCGTACTGCAACGGACTACCAACTCATTTTATTCATGAATTTGTATTTGATACTGCTCCGGGTCATCAGTGCATAGAAATACCACGAAACGTTATTTACTTTCGAGTGAACAAAAATATAATTTCATCTATATCTGTTAGAATTGTTGATCAATTTGGTTATTGTATTAACTTTGGTGACGAATTCAATATTCAACTACGTCTTCATTTAAGAAAAACAAAATGATACTATATTATAAAAACACTCCTGTGAAAATAAAACGTATTATTCCTTCAACGACCACTAAGGTGAATAGACGTAAGAAAAAAGTTAAGAAATTGACTGAAGCAAATAAAGGTTTTCTTAGAGCCCTAGGTTTTAAAGTATGAATATACTCCAGATTACTGAATTACCGCACTTCGATAGTTCGATCGAAAGTTATGAAATCCATTCATATAATCCCTACAATAACAGCTTTAGAGAAAACGATGAAATCAGAATCCCCATACATCAGCAAGACATATACGTGCTACCATCAGCCAGTTCAATTTACATCGAAGGCCAAGCAAAGCTGTTCGGTAAAGATGGGAATCCGATCAAGAAAACTGTTACGTTCACTAATAACCCTGTTATGTCTTTGTTTCAAGACATCAGGTACGAAATGAATGGTATTGAAATAGATCGTATAAAAAATTCTGGAATAACGTCAACAATAAAATCATACATCTCATTAAATGAAGCTGAAAATAAAGTTGCTGCGTTATGGGGTTGGAATTTAAACGGATTCCAAAGTGATGGGCATTTTAGTTTAGTGATACCGCTAAATAAGATTTTAGGGTTTGCAGAGGATTACAATAAAATCGTTATAAATTGTAAACATGAACTTATATTGAATAGAAGTAACTCTAACTTAAACAGCGTTATTCTTACTGATGATGTTGCTCATTTTCAAATAGATATACAAAGAGTTCAATGGAGGGTGCCACACATAAAAGTGTCAGATCGAGAACGATTAACACTTTTAAAGCATTTAGAAAGAGATAAACCCATTCAGATGGCTTTTAGAAATTGGGATTTATATGAATATCCTTTATTACCTAAAACCACAAAACATTCTTGGTCAGTTAAGACTGCTTCACAATTGGAAAAGCCTAGATATGTAATTTTTTGCTTACAAACTAACAGAAAAAATAATAAAACTAAAGACATATCTCTATTCGATCATTGCGAGGTGACAAACGTTACGCTCTTCTTAAATTCTCAATATTATCCTTATGAGCCTTTGGGTTTAAAGTTTTCTGACAACAAATACAGTATATTATATGAAATGTATGTGAAATTTCGTCAGTCGTATTACAACTGTCCAGTAGACCCGTTGCTCGATCTAAAGGACTTCAAAGAAAAAGCTCCCCTGTTTATCTTAGACTGCTCAAGGCAAAACGATAGTCTAAAATCAGGTCCAGTAGACGTACGCATAGAAATTGAATGTTCAACGCCAATACCAGATAAGACTACTGCATATTGTTTGATTATAAACGATCGACTTGTGGAATACAAACCTCTCAGCAACATTGTGCGCAGGTTATCATGATTGCTATTGTGGATATTCAAGGCTTTAAAACAGAAACAAATGAATTTATAATAAAAGAAATCGCTATATTATATAATAAAACATTACAAGTGTTTTTATTTAAGCCACCATTTCCATTTGAAAAATTAACGAAACAAGAAAAAAAACAAGTTAGTTGGATTGAACGTAACAGAAAGATATATTGGTGTGAAGGATTTATTCCATATTCCAATTACCAGAATTTTATTGCTGATATTTTAAGAGATAAATGTGTCTATGTTAAAGGTTCAGAAAAAGTCTTGTGGTTAAAAAATATATTAGAAAACAGTAATAGTAACATATTTAATTTAGAAGATAAAGGTTGTTCTAGTTTGTTAAGTCTGCACCATCAATATAAATATTCTCAAGATTTGTATAGTTGTATTTATCATGACTCTGTATGTGCTTTAAAAAATGTATTGTGTTTAAATAAATGGTGCTATGATAATAAAATTATAAAATAAACTTTTTTTTTGTTTAATTTCTTTATTTTTGGTAAACCGTTTCCTATCCCTCCCAATCTCTTCAACGTCGTCAAATCGTTATAAGCTGCTGACTGTAACTAGACGATGTCATTATGCAGTTATCTGTAAAACGGAGAAGCATGTCTCATAATAAATACAAACCTCGATATGACATGTATAATACTTATAAAATGCGTCAATTTTCATTTAACTATTACTGGGCAACGGCTGATTCAAAGAAAATATTAGTGATGGAAATGGCTGACGCTGGATTCTTTTACTGTGGCAATAGTATAAATGATAAAGCAGCATGTTTTTCATGTGGAGGTGTTATAGAAGATTGGGAGATTTATGACGATCCTTGGATGCAACATGCTATAAATTTTCCTCAATGTTTTTATTTGAACGCTGTGAAAGGAAGAGAGTATATATTTAATACACGTATCTGCATCGCAGCATTAGACTCCTAGCATTGCAGTGTAATAGATAGATCTTAAGTATATAACTAAGTAATAAATAACACAAATATTTACTGCACCACGAGAGATACAATTATTGATATTACCTATCTACATCATGTTTCACTCAGAGAAATTTGATTTGGAAGGCACTTCTAAACTTATTTTCAAGAATACTAGGGGTGAGATAATATATATTCAAGATATGCACCCTAGAAAAAAGAAATCGAACTCAGGTGAATTAAAACATCAGGATAGTGATATAACCCGAAAAGAAGATTTATTTTACCAGAAGTTGGAAGATTCAGAGAAATCTAACTTGAAAAATACTCACTACCTTATACTAAAAAGCGAACCTGGTGAGGATCTTCGCAAATTCGTTAAAGTTAGCAACAAATATACTGATCATGAAAAATCGATTGTTAGTTCGTCAAAGACCAGTGGGAGTAAGTAGTATATCGACAGCAACTGCAGATCTATTCCATCAGGAGAGTGATACAGCACATGAGTTAGTTTTACACAAATTATAAACGTAACTCAGATTCATAAAAACCTCAGGTCAGCGATTCAAGAAAGAAGATTTCATTACTTATTACTTTAAGTACACATCGCACCGCTGATTGGGGTGTTCTGCATAACGCGCTCGAGCGAAGCGTGTGCAACTCAATCAATATTATGAACTATATCGCAGATCACGATATTAGTGTATGATTGGGGAGTTCTGGATCATGCGCTCGAGCGAAGCGAGGGCAAGTGATCCAGAACCCCCAATTATACACTACTAAAGCGATTATGAGTGCGAGCACGTTACGCAATTAGCGGGGTAATTACGTAACACACATAAAATGGCAATCGATCGCAATAATATGTCTTTAATTTTGACATTCATTGCTTTATAGGTCTGGACAATTCGTCTGATCAACAATGTAAATAACGCAATTAACGTAGCTAAACTGCCAAAATAAAAGGCATTTGCCATCGATTGCCATTATAATGTGTTACGCAATTACCTCGCATGTTGCAGGTTTAAGAAAAGTAAAGGATGATTTCCACCAAACGGCTCGAATCGCATTGGATCGGAAAGGATACGAACGGATGCGGCAAGAGCCGATCGCGTCCGGTAGGATGTCGAAGCATGGGATGGGCTCCGATACCATCGCTTGCGAACGGTACGAATGAAACTATTTGAGTTTCATTCGTACCGTGTTGACGTGTTCTAATTCGGATTAATGTGTGATCGGATAAGACGACAGGCGTACGGAGCCGATCGCGCGTCGCAGCATACTTTCGGCTACGATCGCGTGTCGCGGAAGACGCCTGCGGTCAAGCTGCTGTGCGCGGCTTGATAATATAGGCTTTAAACACTGTGTTCACAATTTAATATCGTTTAAAGATCGTAAAATCCGTTCCGATCCAACACGATGGGAGCCCTTTGGTGGAAATCATCCTTAAAGGATCTGCGCCATCGAAGTTTAAACGTCAATGACCAGATGGCCACCTTGCGACTACTTGGAATCGTGCCCATTTCCTATCCGATCGAATAACATGAATGCATTGGAATCTGGTTACTTAAACATTATCAATCGAGATGTGTAATAAGCACGTTTACATACCGATAAGAGAATTCATTGCCTATGCAATAATAATTATATATTGACTTTTAACAAGTCGAGATTATGAAACTGTGCTACGTCTTTCCTTTAATTTGAATCAGGGCAGTCAGCCCTGACTACCACCTTGCTAACTGGATTATCAAAATCAAAAGTCATTTATTCAAACTAGGCTGGAAATCAGTACTCGTTGAACGTAAAACTTACATAAGACAGTCCCTCTAAACGTGCGCCCTTCACCACTTCCTAGTGATTTAGCGGAAGAAGTGACGCAACAAACTCCCAATATATTTTACAACTCAGATCAGAAACGAGAACCGTCCTACCAATACAAGAAGAAACCTTTAAGGCAGATTTTCTGAACTTTATTTTAGAAAATCTATGCCATTACAGTTAAACGAATGATCCAATATGGAACAAACACCCCAACAAAGGTTAAAATTGAAATTATTTTCATCCTCTAGTTATAGATAACCGATCATACACGTACATCTAATTAGTACCTATCTCTGTTATCTTAAGTAATGTTTGAGCACCTTGTAGACGTACTTTACCTACACCTAGCATTATTCCTACTTCACAAAACGAAGAAGACAAATAGATAATTGTCACCTTTAGTATGCATTTCTATAAACGCTTAATATATTACTAGATGCAAGTAAGTTGCTATAATTTGTAAAAAAAATCAGCATCTAGTAAGGTAGGAAGTCAAACCTAACCTAATGGCTATAATAATAATAATTAAGATGAGTTTATCATTAATAACTGCTATTTATTTATAATTATGCCATACCTCCACGTCTCTGAAATAGCTTCCTGCAAAAATGAAAATCTAATATTAATATCCATCTATTATACCTATTAATAATAATCTTCCGCGTTTGCCTTGCGTAAGCGCAGCACACGCCTCCAAGATAGCGAACGTGAGTTTTTTTATAACAACTATAACTGGCACAGAATATTTAATTAGTACTTATTTACTTTTACTTAAAACTTCACCTTTCTGTTTTCTCTGTCTGTTTGTTATTCTGGACACGAACTTCATTAAAGTTGTGTTCAACTGTCATACAAATTATGGTTTAGAAAACTTTTGGATTCTGTTTTGAATTAAGATGCAACTGGTCGTAAAGGTACACGATGTTACTCTGATGAAGGGAATTCATTATTCTGCTGGCCATCAAACAAAATATGGCCAAATAGGGCAACATCGACCCATCTCAAACACGGTGTAAGCGTAAGTCCCAAACACGATAATAAGTGAAAATTTGCTTGCTTCTGCATCATTATGAAGGCCATTTTGTTGGAACTGACAAAGCCTCGGTTCAGTTCTTTTAAAAGCAATTCAATGAGTGTTAACTTCAAATTATTGGGGCTATCAAGAGAGACATCCGAAACTCTGATTTTACTATTATGCAGCTAACCTACCACCCATAGTAGTCTTGTGAAACTACAGCTGAACACACATTCCACATTCTTGTAACAAAATTGCAAAAGTTGAAACAGTTTAAAACAAAACACGGTGTTGTTGCAATGTGTTGCAACGTGACTTTACACCGTTTATATAATTACTTCAACAGCAAATAAATAAAGATTAGGATGTATATATGTATATCTACACTAGTACATTAGTGATAATATCATCGTTAATGTCTAGTACAGTTTATTTTAGAGATCACGTTTTGAATAGAGTCGTGTCAGCCATTTTTATTAAGAGTGAATGGATATAGAAATTAATCTTGAGCTAGAAAATTAAAGTAAAAACATAAAAATACGTGTCACTATCATTTATTATTAAATTTTATTAAACATTCGAATTAATTTAAGAGACAAATCAATGAGAAAGAAGGTCGTGGAAATCTTTTCGGTGGGAAACCTAAAAGAAATTCTCCTTCAATTATAGTTTTCTGCATTGACCCTTTTGCCAAGCTTGGTGACACTGAACTTATCCCTTTTCTTCTTCTTTAGCAATCGACATGGTCTGTACAGAAATATTCATCCAGTCGTGCTCGCAAATTTATCGAACGTTCAGAACTGTTACGAACTCCACCACGATAACTAGTCATCCGTAAAAATCTCACTGTGAACACTTAGGTGAAGTGAACTGACATTCATTACAGGAGAAATTCCTAGTGTGGGACAACGTTTTTAAAAAAACCCTGCTTATGTCATGAAGTATACGTATACCATACATTAATAGCTGACTACAAAAGGTTTCTGTTTTGACGACACGTTGGAAAGGCAAATCAAGGCTGCAAATTATTGCAAGTTGTGATGTTCACGACACGATTGTGAAGGCAATATGGACATTATGGTATTGTCTGTGAGAGCATGTATTAAAAATCGTGAACCAGAGATCATCATCATCATTTTAGCCCGGAATCACCCACTGCTGGGTATAGGCGTTCCCTTTCTTCTGCCATACTTTCATCCAGAGAGATGAATATTTTCAATGTTGTCTTTTACTTTTGACTGTCTCATATTTTTTTATATCTAATGGCTAACATTACGCCTCTCTTAATATAAATTCAGCCATGCTGATTACTGTAACCAGTTTGAAAATATGTGGCTAGAGCAGTTAAGAGCGTTGAATATTAAACTAATGCCAGGAATGTCTTACCTCTTGATTATGTCAAAAGAACTCTTATTATTTCGTAACTCAATCGCAATGACTTTCATTTTCACTTTAATTGAATGCAATTAGTTCACCAACATTATTACATTATATAAGTTTTTATCACATAGTGTTATGAAAACTGTTCAAAATAAGTTCGATGGATATTTTATTTAAGTAAGTACACAGGTCACTGTCTTATGCAATTTCTTGGAGATCCAACTTTGAACATTCGGCATCTTTTCCGGATCGAGCAACATGGAGCAGCTTTTGCGGTTGTGGTTTAAAGCTTTGTAGCAAAGATAAAGTAATTTTATGTTTCTATTAAACAGCAAGGGTCGAATTAGATGAAGAAGATGGCTTTTTAGCACCATGCAGAGATGCCCTGGCTGCACCAAACCTAATTAATTCATTCATTCCAATGCAGTCCAGTGTGGAGGCTACTTTAGTGCCCTCTGGACATTATAATATAGACATGTATTACAACTACAATCCATTTCATTTAACAGGCCTTTCCTTTCCTTCATTTGACAATTCAACAATGATAATTGCGTTTTGTACGTTGTCGAGCATTCGAGATTTTCAAACATAAGAAACAACTGATTAAAAATCCCTTTCAAAATTAAAAGGATTGTGATTGAGTTACACAACTGGCGATCTGTAATTAATATAACATAACATTACATCTGTATTCCCCGAAGGGTCAGGCAGAGGTGAACCTACCTATAGTTCACCTACATTTCGCCAGTTATGTTAGAATCCCATGTAATAGGGGACGAGCCTGTTGCCATCACCCGGGCACAAATCCAGACTCTGGGCTGCTACTGAGAAATTCCAAATAGAAAACCCAAAAACCCTTTGCCTGAGTCTGGAATTGAACCCAGGACCACAAGCTCAGATAGCGCATCGACCATTAGACCAACGAGGCGGTAAAAAAAAAAACATAATCACACAGTTCAATATATGAGGCTGTATCGAATGGTATCTAGTTTAGTAGAATGCCTTGGCCCTTGATCCAATCACCGCCCTGACTTATTAAAACAGCTTTAGCAAATTAATTGCTTCGTATGACAACGCTCTTAAACTTACTATAACGGGTGTAAAAAGACATTTAACGAAGCCGAGAGTCACTTGTACTCCCTTTGAATGTAATATTTTTTTTGTACGGGACCATACCTGGGAACCTTCTAGTTACGGAGATATTGAAGGTCAAAATTCCAACTTTAACTGACGTTTTTTTACGGAAACAAGTTTATAATGTTATAACAGAACTTTAAATACCTCCACGAACCCTGTACGGCTGCATGAACCCATAAGCACAATGTTTTGCGTGTGTTACATTGCGCACTACCGCAAACAGAAAATTTTCACACCAAAAATAAAAGTCGTTTCCCAGCAAAATTTCTTGTTCAATGTTACTTAGTTTGATGTACAGAATGTGAAGTTGACGGCTATGTGATGGGTCTTTTTACAGCTTGTATCATGGTACTGATCAAATGACAGGTGTGTTACTGCCAGCAAAGTTACTTAGCCGTAACTCAATATTTCTTGGCTTGACTTGTAGGTAAATAAGTCGGGCTGTAGTTCGTTTAGTAACCAAGTTATCTAAACTGAGTGATTTAAAGTTAGATACATTTAAGTTTACAGCTGTCTGTGAAGTAGAGCAGAGCCGGTACCAAGCCAGCAAGGTATGGCAATTTTTCGTCCTTGTTATGAATAAAATCTCAATTACCAAATTAATTAAACTTTTCTCCAAGAAGCTCTTCTCACTTACATTTTCTTTACCACTCCAGCCAATCACAGTTCACAATTCCATTTTAGAACTCACAAAAAGCTTAAAAGGTACCACTTCACTTGCACTTAAAGCACTGTTGCGTCGGAACGGCCGGCGATTACTAAACGTAACACGACTGTGACGTAACACAAAAAAAAGAAAGTAAAAGTTATCGTGCGCGGGATTCGCGATGCGAATTTTGAATTTGGAAGCGTTTGTGACGTGCGCGCGCTCACCTGGCGCACGGCAGACTGCGCGCGCACCGGAGTGTTGCCAGCCTTAGAATCGTTAACTTCCATTGAAAGATTTTCTAATCTCTATAATTAACTCTGCAAATAATCATATTAATTGAAGTATTTTATGACATAATTGTTCTAAAATGCTAACGTTTCAGAAAATACTGTGACTCGTAGATTATAATTTTATATCTAGGTTCAACTATGTGGTTGAATAATCTAAGAAAATTCTTAGACAAACATATTTTATTGTTCCAAAGTCCTCATTTGTGTGGACGTGTTATCTACAATCCTTAAAAAATTTAAACTTTTAAATTATCTCTAATTCTCTAGTTGTCCCTCTACCTACCAAGAAACATACATAGCTTTATTTTACATACCAACCCAACCACATAATCATTTAAAACAAAACACTATGCAGCCAAGGGCCCTGCGATTGGCTGTGATAAATCATTCAACCAATCACAGCCGTTTACGCGCGCTTGACATAGATATATTTGTCAATAGAGATAGGAATAGATTAAAAATAATAATTGACAATATATTCATATCCTAGTCACATTAATATTGCAACACATTTCGTTCGAGAAACTGGCCATAGAGCAATCGCCCACTTCCCAAAAAGTCAAAAATACCCACAAATTGTGGTAAAATTACTCCTGACATTAGAATCTTGCGTTAACGCTAGGTAGTGTTTCCCAAGCCAGTAGCCAGCGGTCAAGGACCTACCATCCAGCCTAGCTGACCGGACGCCATGTTCGTAGGGTTACCAAAGGGAAATAATAGGTGGTGGTGCCACGCTCCACCACCCAGAAATGGTGGAATAGTGTGAGTTAATTAATTCTGTTCGATAGAGCTTGACTTGTGACGTTGTAATGTTGGGTTGATAGGGATAGTTTAATAATCTATGTTCTATTAATTTTTATCGTTGTTCCGGACTTCCAAGTTACATGATTGTTTAAGTTTTATTTGTTGAATTCCAGTTTTAATAAAAAAATACATAAGTACGACGTTCAAAAGTGCCTTTTAATATAAATACTTGAAATATATTATTAGACTTTGAGTTTTGTACTTAGTGTAGGTAATTACAACAAAATCACAAGCCTAGAACATAAAAAGAGTTTTACAAAAAATATGTCACTCGTGAAAACCGTGTCCAACCACATTTTCCACGCATTTCTAAGCCACAACCACATCCAAAACCACAGATTACCCAAAACCCTTTTAAAACAACATACTCTTAAGTAAGAAACACAATGTCATTGTACGACAGAAATCATTAACAGTTTAAACGCCTGCCTACTTGGTAATATGACACTAATATTCTAAAATTAATGATGATAATATTTCAAACTGTTTTGCATAATTACTAAGTATTGACGTCATTATCAAACCACCCATCTTAATGCTTAGCACCTGACTGCTTAATGACAGTCATTACATTAACTTTTAAACAGAGAAATATCTAAATCTAAAAAAATCTAATATCTAAAATTAAATATAAAATCTTAGCCTTAAAGAAATATGCATTAATTACTACAAGTTTCAACACACAATAAATTATAAGCAATAGAATATTAATGTAAGAACTAACTAATTGCTTTTTGGAGCATTGCATAGAAATTGCAAAGCGCAGGTAAATGTCCGTAGGATGCCATAAAATAACACGAAGCAATCAAGAGAAATTAAGTTGTTATCCGTTTAACTTATAATTACCACCAAGCTAATCGCTTAAAACGTAATACGTGAAAAATTAACATTATGAGTTGGGATAATTGAGTGGATCTTGACAAATGTAAATGAGCACTTTTGTCAAGCACCCTGGTCGAAGAAAGACAAGCTTGAAATCAGCTTAGCAAACGCTGATCTATTCTAAATAATGCAGTAATAAACAGGAATAATTGTTGAGTCTCATTTCGAGAGTCTATGAAAACTTATGATTTTGGAAACAAACGTTTTTGCCATTACTTTGACACACCTTCTAACTTTCGATTTAGAAAGATTAATCTACATTCTATCCATAATCTATCCGACTCCTCTTAATCCTATCTCTACCCATTTTTTGTTCAATAAAAATTACCGTATTGTTAACAAATCATTTGAACTCTGTTTAGTATGTGTGTAGTAATACTAACATCGAGGTGGCATACTAAATTTGTGAACGTGATCATATTTACGATGCAATTCAGATTCGATTTCATTTTCGGCTTCAAACTTGTGCACGTAGTTCCAATTTCCCAACTATTTTAAGTCTTTCTGATTTATTCTAAGGCCTAATACTTTCTGTTTCTACTAGAACATCGTGTAATCAATGCATTCAACTTTGAAAGTCATTCACCTATGCAAAATAGATCTCCAAAAAAAAACAATTTACATAACCACATGTCGTTTTCACTAAATAAAATAGATATTTAAAAAGAAATGTAATATATGTACGAGTATATATGTCTGGTGTTCTTATTTATAAAAAGTTCACGCATCATCGTTGGATGTCAAGTTCTCATCGCTTTAGATCCGGTTCTGTTCCTGCGTCGAGCGAAACTGGTTGTTTCGCGGCGAGCACCGGAAATTGCTCAACAATGAGCTAGCCTGAGAAATGAGAAGCCTTCGCTGCACTCGCGCTTTTATTTAATTGTTTTAGAATTGGTTATAAATTATACCAGTGTACCATGTGTGTATATTCTTTAGGTATGTGTTTGAATATGTTTGCCTTACTGCCTCGTTGGTTTCGGGGTAGTAAATCGTAGTTGGTCTACAGAGCGTGGGGATTTGAGATCGTTCTTCTTGGGCCCCAATTCTGAATGGTATCTAATTATTATTCCCCCCGTAATCTTACCACAATCTTAACAGTTTCGTTCATTGTATCATAGAGAATACGTTATTAGCAGATGTCGTGGTTACAAGGAATTGATGTGATTTCGAAGTAAGGAATCGTTAAGTGGTCTTAGTGAATTAGGGCGACGTAAAATAGAGCTGCAATTTGCAAAAAACTAAAGAAAATTTGAATTTTGCGGGCTACAACTGAAGATTCACCTTAATATTTAGGGATCGATAGTTTGCGACAGCGTCGCTATCTAGTCGAGACTGCCGGCCCTGGTTGGGTGAAGTGTTGGGTAATGCATATTTTGTACATTAGGCTTTTTTCATTACTAGCCCGTAGCGTCTAGTGCGAGTGTGCTCTTGAACAGAGTATGCCCCAACAGCAAGAGTGTCTCAAATATCCGTTTACCTGCACCCTTGACGATCTGAACAACGCCTCTGATGCCTACTGGGCCCAAACAGTATAAGCAGCATAGATGTACCGACGAAACTAAAAGAAGAAGAAGCCCGTAGTGTGCATTACTGTTCAGTAGATAACAATTTAGGCTCACCTCCATGTCTTGGACTATGCCTTGGACTTACTTTTCTGGAAAAATGTGATAGTCTTTCACCTCTGCAGCCCCCTTTCAGAAAACACATGCGTGGTGTACCTAATATAACGGTGTAAGTAGGTGATGTTACTGCCTAATTCCGTCATGTTCGTGAACGGGCGCCGTCAGTAGGGACTGGTCATTTCTTAGCTGCCACGGCTTATATTAACTTAATTTAATATTTGAATTGTTTTTGTCTTTTTATTACGGACGCTTTTAACGTTCTACATCGTTCTCACATGCATAATTTCAACATGAATGGTGTAACCAATATTGTGTAACTATATTTTGATTTAAAAGAGTGTCTATGGAGTTTCTTGCCCGTTCTTCTCCATAGGTACCCCCTACGCTTTGGAATGGGCAACTAGCTTCATCTTTCTGACTGACCAACCCCTTGACAATTCAACAGTGCCAGTAATTGGTTTATTTGAAGTTGAGTTTGCTTTTCAAGATTTCCTTTTCCAACCTTAACCCGTAAAGAAAAACATCCACAAACATCAGCGAACATTCTCGAATGTTAGACAAATATGTGCCATGACATGAAAGCGGTTCATCTCTCCATCTCGCAGCCTTTTCATACCTTTGTGTAGTTCGTATATGGGGCACCTGGCTTTTGTTCCCAAGCTGGCTAATATACCGTGCTGTGTGCGTCTGTCAATGTGAGGGTATTTTGAAATGATTTGTTGGTTATTGTAGGGTAGAATAACGTGAGTAAGTGGAAGTGGATTGTTTGTTTAGGTTTTAGAGAATTTGAAATTCTGTACCCTAATTACGTAACACACTATCACTATCTGAATCATTTTGAAGCCTATGGCTAACCCATTTTCTCATATGTTCGAAAAAATTGTCTTCTCAACAACGTATGTAACGCAATTAATGTTGTTGAACTGCCAAAATGAAAGCTATTCCTACTGTTAGTGTGTAACGCAATTACCCTGCTGGTTTAAAGTTGGTGGTTCCAATTTGTAAAGTTGTTTTCTAAGTTTTAGATTGTAGTTTTAGGCTTCAACGGCTCTGGGGTCGCGGATTGTTCGAAAGAGTTACCGTGGCCCTGGCGCACAGGCAACTGAAGGAACACGGGTGGGTTTTAGTCAGTAAGAGTCTGACACGCCCTTCCGCTCCGCCCAGAGCGGGAGAGGTCATTTAATTATTTCCCACACAAAAAAAAAAGGCTTCAACGGCTCTATAAATGATCTAAATAGATAGCTAAATCGATCAAATCAGCATAAATTGCAGTTCACTGTTTTCGTAACCCTCCCCCATGTGGGTCTACCCTTTATACTTAGCAGAACTTTTTATGTCATAATATTATTTTGCATAACAGTGGTAGCATAAACTTCATTTCGCAGAAAATCGTTTGGCAAACACTCATTTGTCATACATTCAAAACTCATAATTTTTTTAAGTCAGAATCATCATTAGGTCGTATTTCGTATCCATAATAATTAAAAAGTAGAACCATCATATCGCAGAAAGTTCACAGTCAGAATCGTCTTTTGGCACACATTCCATATGGATAGTCATTAAAAGGTAGAACTATCATATCTCAGAAAGTTTACAGTTAGAACCAGCATACATTTCATATCCGTAATAATTGAAAGAAAACACACAGAAATACACACACACACACACAGAAAAATACACACAAATTACATGGAAATTCACTTTGTTGCTTAGAAATTAATAATCATTCAGATTACACTGAAACTGGGTTTATGAAGGCAACAGGAGCTAATTTAAGATTAGTTCAACGTAAATTGTCCATGTATTTCGTTTAATTCATTATTTAATTATCTTTCTGCATGCATTATCTTATCACTCAATAAAACAGTTGATTGTGAACATATGTGGTTTTTATCTCCCTGTAAGATGCATGAAATCATGCAAACAAGCATACACCATGCATGCAGCAAGCATGTAGCATGCAGCATGCAAGCAAGCATGCAACATGCAGCAGGCATGGTTTCTGTCACGGCTCCAGCGCTTTGGGTCTGCGGTGGCGGCGCTCCCACGCGAGCTTATCGTCGCAGTTGGTTTTAAAGCTCACCACCGAAGCCTCAGCCGCAGCGGCGAGCGTTAAAACCACCTGCTCCTCAACTCGCGGGCCGCCTCAAACCTCCGCGCCTCCGCGGGCTTAAATTATACTCTAGGACAGTCTAGGGGTTGGGCAGACATGACTACTTACGTGGAGTCGGTTTTGCAGCGATTCGATTCTGTTACTAACTTTTGTAGCATATTAAATTGACTATATACGACATTATTTTAATTTTAATTTGAGGTTAAAAATGCTATTTTATAGAAATGGCAATATGGCTAATAAAATTCTGCCATTTTCCTTCATAGTATGCCAAGTGAATTTTAACTTTGCCAAAGGTAATTATGCCAAATAAAATTCTGTAATCTTAAAAGTATGCCATTGTAAATTCGGACATATAAACATTTGGCCAAACAGTAATTATATTAGATATTTTTATGTCTTAAAAATATTTGTTTATAGAAGATTGTGCCAAATAACTTTCGTAGCATCAAGATTCGGCCTAATAGAGGGAACCCCTCCCATGTCACCGTATGTGACAATATCATTAGGTACTCAATACGGAATGGACTTCCTCCGTATAGTTCAATGGATGATTCTATTTCTATCACAGTTGAACCTGGGTGCAGCCAAGTTTGTACTCATGTACTATAGTGACTGTGGACTGCAGGCTGAATTGTCATATGAAATTATTCTCTCCAAGAATCATTTTCGGAAGACCTATAAAGACCTCCAGTTTAACACGAACTCTACAACACCTGGTAGGTACCTACTTAATAATAGAAAATTGGCAAAAGTAGAGTTTTTCTATCAAACAATGTTTTATTTTCAATACAATCATTAAGCTGCTGGCGCCACCGACAATACTGACATCATCCAATTAGATATAGTGTGGGTAGTAGGTAATTAATTTTATTTAGCTTTTAATAATTATGGGAGAGACATACGTAAAAGGTGTATAATTGATTTTCTTCTGAACACAGAACGATGAACTTCATTCACGATTCTACGTTACCGTATAACAAGGCTATTCAGCCAATGTGTAAGTAACACACTTCTAATTAAAATATATACAGTTTCAAAACTTCGCCCTTCCCGATACGATTTAATTTTCCCAATAATTGGATGTTGACCAACCTGACGGGTGTGAATTTCACAAGTTTGTAACTGAAACGGCTGAAACTGACTGACTGACCGGCGGTTGAGCAACATGCTGGCGAGGAACACGGGTATATTGCGATGTCGCAAAATAACGATGACGATCGATCGTCAGTTATTTATCGCCTTGGTAAGTAATAAATAGCCCGTAGGTATAACTAAATTAACAAGAGTATATAGGTACTATAGGTTATATACCTACTGAATTATCAAAAGTTTGAATGTCGAGAAAGGTAGGAAAGGGAGTCAAGTACTCAATACTTTATTTGTAATCCACAATGTGTACTTTTATGTACAATCACCAAAAGAGAGAAGTAACCAGGGTCGTCAGATATAGTAGAAGTTTAGCAAGAAACTGATGGATGTTTTCGAACGAAATTTAATTTGATAAATGCACTGTATGTTTTAAATTAATTTAATTCAATTTTATTCTAAAACGTGTATTGGTTTCTTAGTAAACTTCAAATTTATCCGACAACCCTGGATACTTATCACTTTTGGTGACCGTACTTTGATTTGGTACATACAAGATATAAACCTACCAAGAACCTCGACCAACATTAAAAAAGTGTCTTATTTATAAGACAGTTTGTTCAACTGGCTTGATACAAAAAGTGTTTGATACATACATAAGTTGTAGATTTCTTTCACTGCAGAACACAGTTTCTTAGTTATACATAACTTACTTATATAAGTTGTATGTATTACATTAATCAATCAGCGAAAATTGCAGAGTTATTTTCAAAACAAATAGCGTAGAGTCATCTGAACACCTCTCACCCTTGAATATATATATATATATTATCAGAATATATTATAGTGAATATGTATGTATGTGTATTATAAGTTTATAACCTTAAGTTTATGTACAGGTGTACATATTTTATTTATAATTTATTGTGATATATTTTGGATAGTTTTTTTTTATCATTGTTCCTCTTAACCAAAGCACCCACAATCTAATCTCTGCACCACCCTTGTTTGACTGGTACAGAATGCCGAAGGCATTAAGTCCGCCTTTGTACCTTTTATGTCTGCCAAAAGTTTAAATACTTAAATAGATAAATCAGCACCCTAATTACGAAACACACTATCTATTGCAATCTGAATCATTTTGAAGCCTATTGCTAATTCATTGCTTCATAAGTTCGAAAAATGTATCTGCTAAACAACGTACATAACGCAATGAATGTTGTTGAACTGTCAAAATGAAACCCATTCCTACTGTTAATGTGTTACGTAATCACCCCGCAGGTCAGGCTGAGGCTGAGTTCTATTCCATGCTACCGTAGGTATAGGTAATAATATGAGTTATTTTACTGAGAAAATAACGTAACTTACCGACTATATGTAATATTGTGTAGTATACATAGTTGCACAATTATATCATGACTCTTATTCTATACTAATAAGAATGACTATCGATTAATTTCGATGATGAGACACTATACTGTATTTTTCCATAACATAAAGGCAACTCGATTTGAAGTATTAAAAAAATATCTGATTCCAGAAGTTCGATATCTGTGTGGTTTCAAACGAATCCATTACTTTCCATAATTAGCTATAACCTTACAACTTTATTTCCCTCTCATTACCTACCCCAAAACATGAACCCTTTTTAAATCAACCTGCCTTGACCCTATGACCTCAATCCCTCAATCCACTTTGTTTTTTCAATAAAAAAAAGTTCATCCCGGTAGCCATGGTAACGCACTATTGACAAAATTCTGACAGTTTTCAATTTTACTCCGAATAAAAAGAATCGCAATAAAATGGTTTTGTGAACGCTTTCCTTGATTACATCATGAAGTTATTAAAATTCCACCTGCGTTACTACCCCCCGGGTATCACATTGGAATATTTGCAAAAGGGTCTCATAAAAAAACAAGAAATAGATTTATTGGATCTGAACTCGGAGTAAGTTTCTTCTAAGGATTTTTGTCTTATATTTAATTGAATTTCTAACTACGAGTATGTGAAATAGCTGATTGTGTTTGTACCTACTAGTTGAATCTTGGACAATCAGGTGGGATTCCCGTCTTTCTTCAAAATTCCTTCGGAATATGTGTCAGATTTTTATCTGACTCAATGTGGGTACCTACTTACCTGTACAAAACGTCTACTGCCAAACGTGGGCGACCCAATGACCTGTAAATTATTCACGTAACTACAGAAATTCAGATAAAGTGCAGGGCCCTAATTCTGTATGTTAGGTAACTACTATTTCCCGCGTAATCTTACCACGTCAATATCGTGTCTTATAGAAATTGTTTTCGTTTATTGTATCTTAGAGAATACTTATTAGCAGATCTCGTGGTTAGATAAGGAATAGTCGTGGTTTCGAAGTAAGGAATCGTTAAGTGGTCATAATCAATTAGGGCCCAGTTGCAGTTCTGTCTCAATCAAAACAACGCTCTTCGTTCTCCACCGCTGCTGGCAGATTCGCTCGCGTCAAATTCGCCATAAGCTAACAAAGTTAAAATATTAATAATGGTTAAAATGTTCAAAAATAAATTGAATCAATTTTGGTGAAGGAAAATATTAATACATTTTTTAAAACATATAACTAAATAGAGAAAGAGAGAGAGAGTTTAATTAAATTTAAATTAAATTAATAAATCTATCAAGCATTTCTTACATATATTTAGACAGACACGCATATTTCTAAATTCGTAGTTTTAGCTAACATATTGCCTACAAAGTTTTGGCATACCCGGCGTAATCACCGAGGTTAGCTTTTGACCCAGGGATGTTAAATTAATTGTAAATGTTATGCTGAAGTCTGGGGATCCGAGTCGGAATTGTAATCTCAGATTCTCAGAATTTCATTGCAATCTAATAATCAATATTTTGTGAAGGATGATGCAGTCCAGTATCTTCCTACGACTGACTAGTGTATTTGTCGCAGATGGATTGTTAAATCCGCTGTTTTACATAAACGCTAGCTGTTTTACAATACAGCTCCGTTATGTAAAACAGCAGAATAAAGTTCAGCTGGATTGCCATTGCATGACATTTAACAAAACTACTACCCATGTTTTAACGTAACGCAGAATGGCTTATCTGCAATAATCACAATAAGCGTTTGTTGTGGCTTCTAATGCCGAATTGGTGGCAGTAACTAAGCTAGGGCACCCTAACCAATTGGTTTAGGTTAGAACTGTGACCAACCGCGCACTAGCCAAGCGAGGGGTGCCGCGGGAGTGGCCGGCGAGCACTACTTCCAAGTTGGTCGCGGTTACTTGGCTATTTTTTTTGTATTTTAGGACTGACTTTCATAAAACTCTGAAAATTTTATATTAAAATTGTCCTTAAAATCACTGTTTTTACTTGATTTGGGATAATTTTCACTCATATTACTTACTCGTTATATTTATTTCTATCTCGTACTCCATTGTTGTTATGAGTATGACACACAATGCCACGAGCGACAAATTTTAGAAATAAAATCAACATTCTAACGTTTCACTTCACGCTGTTTTACATATCCTCTTATCGTTGACTCGCTGCATTGATAAATGCAAAACGTTTATGCAACTCGACGTTCAGTAATTATGGAAAATCGCTAAACGCCGTTCAGCTGTTTTACATGACGGAGCTGTTTCGTTAAACAGCTAGCGGTTATTTATAACAGCGGATTCGACAATCTATCTGCGATATCATATCCATATGATAGTGTTTCAACCTGTCAGTGCAGTGTAGCTATGGTTTAGCCAAGTATGTGATCTCCGTAGCACAGAATATGGTAAAGGGACCGCTTTTGGAAACTTATCGCTTTGAGTAAACCTCGTAATGCGGATTCCATATCACTATACAATATTCTAAGATTGGACGGACTGAATGTTGAAAAGCTTTATTTTTGTAACGGGTCTTTTTATATTCCTACTATTTCGCAACACAGATTCCAGTACCTTAAAAGATCTTGAGACAATATTCAGGCTGTTGTGAATTTAACGTGCACGTCTTTCTACATCGTTCTCACACGTATAATTTCAACATGAATTATGTAACCAATTTTTTTTGTAACTATATGTTGATTTAAAAGAGTGTCCATGGAGTTTCTTGCTTTTTCTTCTCCATAGGTACCTACGCTTTGGAATGGGCAACTAGCTTCATTTTTCTGACTGACTGACCCCTTGACAATTCAAAAGTTCCTTTAATTAGTTTATTTGAAATAAATGCTTTGCACGACTGGCTGTTCACAATGGTGTGCTGGTGCCTACACTTATGTATGGAAGTGAGTGTTGGGTGTGGCAAAAGAAGCATGAAAGTAGAATAAATGCTGTGGAAATGCGATCCTTACGGAGCATGTGTGGTGTGACTATGAATGATAGACTGAAGAATGATGTGATAGGGCAACGGTGCGGTTTAAAAGAAGATGTAGTGACAAAAATTGAAAAGTGTATGCCAAGATGGTTTGGTCATGTTGAGAGGATGAATGAAGGGCGATTAACAAAAGGTATATACAAGGCAGATGTGAGTGGCACGCCCTAGGAAGACATATAGTAACCTTATTGGTGATGTTCTTCAGAAAGGTCAGGTGCGTAGTACTCACAACCGGTGTGCGTGTATGACCAGATGTATGAACGTAAACAAGGCATAAGGGGTATGTAAGGATCGTAGCAGGTGGCGTTCTGTAGTTTCTGCCTACCCCCATGGGAAGGTGTGAGTTTAGGTATGTGTATGTGTATGAAATGCTTTGAGTTTGAATTTAGCGCTTTATCGAGTTGAACTCCCAGTTCGCGAATTTCGCTCAGTTTCTTAACTTCAAATCCCGCATAAAACTACAGCGTGCAGCTGGTGCCGACAGAATGACGCTGTTGCTATAAATCCTCTCAAGCTACAGTTTCCTAAGACTGCGGTGGCCCCCACACGGCATCCGCAATTTATCGTCGAATGACGTCACTGAAACGTTGTAGGTATATGGAAGTCGGTGACTTTTCCTGGAGAGCGTTTTTAAACAGCGTAAAGTCATACCCGTGTGCCAACATTCGGCCGTTATGTAGCGCCCACTGCTGTCTTAAGAAACCCCAGCTGTAGTAGGAAGCAACTAAAGCTCTGCTTATGAAGGAAGAGACATCGGCCTCGAAACAGCTGAAAATCGATATAAAAACCGAAAGATTCCTTATAAAAAAAATGGTTTATTATTTGTAACAAATGAATACCTTAACACCTTGGTAGTGATTGGGGCCCTGGTCTTTCATCCTAGCATATTCTTAGCCACTTTTTTCTCACATCTTGTCTGGGTGGCAGGGACATCGATGCACAACTTATTATCTGTATTATTACCATGTACTCAGTACATCATTCTTCTTCATTACTAAAAATTTAATTCCCTGCGTTGAAATACATAGCAAGTTATTTAAAAAAAAAAAAACTCTGCCATACAGTTTGACGTATTGCACTTTTCTATAAAACAGCAGATTTTTTTTGGAACGAAGTTCCGTATCCCGCGGTCCGGACTTGGCACATGGCGGCTAGGCGAAAAAAAGTGTAAGAGTTTACCGTCACGAGCTTCGGTCACGACCCTTTCTTTAGTGTAGACGGTTATCCATAGCGCGTATGCTATTGGCTGTGCCCAGTCACAGGTGCGCGCTTATTGGTTCAATGCAGCCAGTAAGTTCGCACCGGCTGCGCAGGTATGGTTTGTTTTTTTTTTTGTTTTGTTCTTATTTTATTTTTTTTGTTATGTGAATAAATTATTTTTAACACATTTTTTTATTATATAACAAGTCTCTTATTTTTTTATAGCCAATTGATTTAATACAAATGTACTAATAAAAAAGAGAATTAACTAAACAAGACGCAATTTTGGCGCCTCATGCGTGTGTGCGATTGAGAGTGACGCACTACATATACTTTTACTGGTATCTTCCAACAGGTCAGACATCAAAGCGATAGCTCTCAACCTGTACCAAAAACATCCCCTCATCACCGAAGATGTCAGGGGACAGCTGGAGCAATGCCTCGACATCTTGAAGAAGAGGATCGAGCACGAAGGCCCCACGGGCAAGAGATTCTACATCTACAAGACCTTGATGACGCATGTCCTGCCTCTCACCAATGTTGCCTTCGATAAAACTGGGAACAGGCAAGTGGTTGTAAAAGAACTAATATCTCCCTATTTTGGAAGTCTTTTGATTTCGCCACATTGTCGTCATCAGCACGCTTGGGAAATGGATATGTGACCGTTTTTTAAATTACAAAGAAAAGCTTTGCTTGCCTCTTGCAATAATTTTTTTGTCGATTTTACACTTTTAGACGGAAATCGACTTCGTAAGTAATTTGTCATCATAGAAAAGCATGAAATTAAACATTGTTGGTATAAAAAAGCAAACTGAGATGGCTAGAAGATCGTAGCAAATTCAACGTTGAACAAATTATTACACGTCTCATAAGCGAAGCGCGTGAGGTAGTGCTCTCAATACTCAATAATTTATTTGCATTCCACAATGTATACTTCGGTGGTAACTTAAAATTTTATGTGATCATTATGGACCCCGTCGGGCACAGCAAAAATTTAAGAGAGAGGAGGCTTTCAAAACTTAGCGTATCACTTAAAGTTGTTAACAGTCTTCTAAAGTAAATATAATAATATAAACTTATTATAATTAACTATACTAAACTTATTTAGATATGTTAGCACTTATATTTTCTCGTTTAAATAATCATTTATACAATAATAGCATTTTCTTATCAAAAAATTGTAAGAATGAGTAAACTAGGAATGGGTTACATTTTGACAGCTCAACAACATTCATTGCGTTATTTACATTGTTGAGCAGACAATTTTTTCGACCAAAATATTATGAAGAAATGGATCAGGCTTCAAAATGATTCAGATTGTGATAGATCTGTTACGTAATTAGGGTGCTGAACTCAACTGACATCTTATATTATTACGACAGCAACGGTTTTTCATCAGCCTGCCATTTTTCCCAACTATGTGGGGGTCGGCTTCCAGGTTAACTGGATGCAGCTGAATACCAGAATTTGACATGGAGCGGCTTTCACAACCTACTTACTGGGTAGTGCGTAACACAATACCCTCTACAGCAACGGTTGCTCTGTTTTACATACAAAAAAAAGTAATATCCTAGAATTTTTGCTCAGTGGCATGTACAGAATGCATAGACTTTAGCTTGGCAGTACCGAGGTCTATTTACACCCTGTATTCTGTCAACAGATGTCTATCCGGGAGTTACGACCGGACCTGCAAGGTGTGGGACGTGGAGTCCGGGAACGAGATGCAGACGCTTTCTGGACATCAGAACGTTGTGTACTCCGTCGGCTTCAACTTCCCAGCATGGTGAGTGCTCTCTGAGCTACAATTGAATAATAATTGCATTACAAAATCGTAACATCTAGCGTCATGTATTTGGTACTAAATATCTTTAAAAAGCCTACCACAATAATAAGGGAGAAATATTACAACACTTTGTAGCTACTAGACTATTCAAGAATCATCATTTACGACAGTCTACGAAATAAAAACTCAATAGCGTAAAGTTTACATCAACACTCTATAGATGGCAGTACCGAAAAGAACTTTTATAACGTAATGTTTACGTGGACAAGCGATAGATGGCAGCATAGGAAAAATTTGATCTCGCTTTGGTTTCGTTACCGCGATTTGTACAATACAACAGTAGCAGGATTGTGTTCTTGTCGAGATGAATGAAGGGATCCAGATGTTTCTTGAAAAAAAGTTGATTGGGCACTATTCCGGTCATCTTCTTTCTATAATCATTATAGAATAATATATCATGCATTATGTATACTTAGTATATTAATTCGAGCCGTATTACCGCAGTCGGTATTGTGTGCATACTTATCTGTCATTTTAGAAAACTAAACTTCAGCCGCCGATAGAATGCATTTGACACGGTTTTACCTGCTTTACTATTAGATATTATTAGGCAAACCTTACGGGTAATTCCCGTATTTTAATAACATTCTAGTTTGTCATAATACCTCTAATTCTAACCTAAATAATTGATTAATTTTTGATATTGGTTGTCGCTGAGATCAGAGATGAGATTTTGAACGATTTTAATTACGGAAATTAGCCTTCATGTGAATGAGGGGCTCGTGGCTAAGTAATATCACCGCACGGGTCGATCGATCAGGTTAAGCTATACGCTACCCGGCAAAGCACGTTAAGGCGTTGATTTCGGCTGTCATTCGTGGATCTTTGACAGTAGTTACGATCGTCAGAAGCCCGAAAGTCTGACAACTAGTCTCACCAAGGGGTATCGAATTACCTAGCAACTGGGTTCTGGAGGTCAGATAGGCAGTCGCTACATGTAAAATACTGGTATTCAGCTGCATCCGGTTATTTATTTATTTATTTACTAACATGTAAAACACTGGTTAGTAGGCATGCATTAAAATTTCATGACACAGTATTCAGACATGCACCCTGTTAGGGCACTGCAATTTGTTTTGTATCAATTTATTAAATTATGTACTTATAATATTGATTCTAATTATTACATTTTATTACATTATTAGTATAATGTAATAAAATGTAATAATTAATAATAACATTAATCAGTAATTTATTACATTTTATTTTAAAATACATCATTATTATCAATTAGTTCATTCTTTTTGCCTTAAAGGTACATAGTTGCTTATTATTTAACATTTACGTCAAGCATATTATTACTAGGTCGATCGTTTCACAATTTGTAACTTTTAAATTCCTCAGCGGTATAGTAGCCTTTCTTTATTAACAGAGATTTTAACTGTTTCGAGAAAATTGAGTCATTTGGTAGGGATTTTAAAGTTTCCGGTAGCTTATTAAATATGTTAGCTAGTCTTGAGTGTGGGCTTTTCCCGATAACTTTTAAGTTTGTGATGGGTAGTATTAATCTATTCTTATTACGTCGGTTATAGTTTTCATTTAGCTCGATGTTAGATTTGAAGAGGTGCCTATTTTTCCTAACGAATATGCAACTTTGTAGTATATATATTGCTGGTAGTGTAAGAATTTGTTGTTTAATAAAGTGTGGCCTGCAACTCTCTCGTTGATCTATGTTTATTAGTATTCTGATGCATTTCTTTTGTTGAATGAAGAGGTCCAAAAAGTCAGTACTTTCTCCCCACAGAATGATACCATAATTTAGCCAGGAATAGGCGTACGCATAATAGGCGGATAAGGCGGTTTTATAATCTGTGTTGCATTTCAATATGCCTAGCGCATAAATAAATTGGGACATTTTTGCTCTTGTACTTTCTTTAAGTTTCTTCCAATTTAGGTTTGAGTCTAATGTTAGGCCTAAAAGTGTAAATTCGTTTATTTCTTCTAATTTTAATTTTTGCGTTAGATAACATCCAGTTAAATCAATTCCAAAGCACAATAACAAATTAAATAAAATGTTTGTATCACGAGAATGAAACAGGGGGAAGACGAAAGGATGATGGGGAAAGATCGAAATAGTTACTAAAATCGTTCAAATGATTAGCAGACGTTGTTCGTGATCACTAGTCTATAGTTTGAAGTGCTCTAAAAACTCAGAACTGCCTGTAGTGTCAAAATACCTTTAGTTAACAAAGATATAACGATTTGTTATATTTTGATATTTCAATCTTACCCCACTGGGGGAAGATTGACATAGAGGTTCTCAAACTTTCCACTTCAATTGTTTAAGGTTATACTGAAAATAAAACATCACTATCAATCAAATACATCCTTTAATTTTACTTTATTCTAATACGGTACCGAGATATTACAAAACAAGAGTTTTCTTCTTTTAACAAATAAAAGTGACACAAAGATAAAATATTTCAAGATTATATACCTAATTATCCAAGAAACATCTTAGAAAAAAAATTGCTTCATGCCAATAACAAAAACATAAAAAGAATCTTAAAATGTAAAAAGAAATAACAAATCACTGTTACATTAATTTGGCATATTTAGGAACTCTAATGTCCTTAAAGATTCAATTTGAATCTTTATTACATTACATCTAATTCTTAACATAAAAATCTTGACGTCGGCACGGATTCCCCAGGGTGTCTAGTTCTTTCACACTACGACGTAGAAAAATACATCTTAGTAGGTAAACCGATCGACGACTGTATTATAGAGATCAAATATTGAGCATGATTGAATTATGACTATGTAGGGACGTAAATAGTACAAAATCAGAAGTCGAAAAAAGTAACAAAAAGTAAGGTAAGTATTCTAAACAATTGTTAAAAGTAAGCGTTGTTCAAAAACATCACGATGAAAACGCAATGAAAATTACACCAAATACCTCACTGAATATTGTATTTTTTGAGATCAGCTTCAAACTTGATTTGGCCACGACGAGAAATTACAGGTTCGGGGAGTATACAAACAATATCTTCTTTGTGTCTTATGGCGCTAATATCTTCCACAATCGGATATGTGAAAGAGGTAACCGTATCAACTGATATTGTTTGTTTAACTTTTCTTACATATTTTACCACAGGTATTTGGTTTTCAAATGACAAAATTGTCCCAACAAAATGTTTGACATTTTTTTTTGTTGCAAACTGCACTAACTACGAGCCAATCATCTTTTTTCAACTTGTTTGAATTCTCACAAAATATTATTTCGCTTAATCCCAAGGGTATGTTTGCACATGGTTTAATGTTTTCTTGATCTTCATCTTGTTCTTTTAAACAACTTTCTATAAACTCATCCATATTGTTATAATCAGAGTCGTCAGTTTCAATAATCTCAACTACCATTTCGTTTTCAGAGCTTTCTGTGTCACTAGACAATAACTGTTTCCTTTTTCTTAGTACATTTTTAGGTGTTTTCTTTTGCTGCTGATTTTTTTTAACTTCACATTTCTTAGAATATTGCTTTTTTTCTATTTTACTACTGTCATTAATTATTCCCATCTTTTCTTTTACGACTTTATTTTGTTTCAGCGTTTTTTTCTTTGGTATTTACTATCTTTGTCTGAAGTATATTTTGTGTTGTTTTTTCATTCAATTTTTTTTTCATAGTTTCTGTGATCACTTCCGCTCCTAAAGCTACACGCCTTTTTTTGATCTTCGTGTCAAGTCGAGGGGTTTGTTTGACTGTATCGAGAAGAAGTTCTTCAAAACTGACTATCTCATTAGAAATTATATTAATTTTCGAGTTTTGTCTCTGCAAAGTAGTTTTGGATTCTATTCCATTTTCGTTTATAAAATTAATCGATGTCAGACATGTGGGCAATTCTTCTTCGTGGTTTGCTATGAATTTTTGAGCCTCTTCTTGGTACTTCGACACATCAGCTAACAATTGAACACTTTCTAAGTCCTCAACTAAAGAAGTATTTTCAAAATAGAATAATATGTTATCATGCATTAGGACATTGATAGCATTAATGCAAAGTTCTTTTAAAGGTGCTGGAGTTTGCGTTGACTGAACCTGTAACTGGTGTGAAAACTGTGAATCTACATGTAGTGGTAGAGAATACTGTGTATCATCTATTGGCGGATACTGAGACTGTCGCTGTGAAGACTGAAAATTGCTTTTTTGCGCTTCTTCCCAACGCTTGTATGCTCTTGGGTCGTACTTATCAATTGAAACTACCTCAGAATTGAATGGGTATATTCCTGCTTTTTTAAAGCCGTTCGTTATTATTTCATCTTTGGTATCGTTCCAGATTTCAGCAAAAAGCTCAGAAAATACCTTCTTAGGTACTTTTACACCTGTATTTTGTCTTTGCCACGCGACTAATTTAGCGTCCCATCTATTTTTAAAGGACTTGAATACAGCCACATCCAAGGGTTGTAAAATATGCGATGTGTGAGGCGGTAATTTTAATATCGTGATATTGTTTCGTATAGCTAATTCAACTACGTTCAGATCAACGTGGCTGCCATGTCCATCGTAAACAAGTAGGACTGGTCTTTCTTTTCCAAGGGCAGGAATGAACACTTTTTCTATGTAATTATAAAATATTTGAGTGTCCATCCATCTTCTTTGGCTCGCAGCATAAGACAGCTCAAAATCATATCTACCCTCAGTTTTAGCTATCCATGAATCCCACACATATTTCCCTTTAAATATAATTAAAGGACTTATTTTCTTAGCATTCGCACTAACGGCCGTTAAAACGGTGATATTTTCTTTGCCAGTACCATGTGTAGTTCGAGAGGATGGGGCCCCCTTCTTTCCAACTACTTTAGTCTTGGAAGGGTCTAAGCATACTGACGTCTCATCTAGGTTCCATATTAAATGTGGCCGCTGTTCCAAATTTAATTCCTTTAATGTTGATTCCAAAAGCTTGAAGTATTCGTTTATAATAAAGGGATCCGTGTTTTTTTTTCTAGAATGTTCAAGAGACTGAGCTTTTTTGAGAGAAAGTCCGTGACGTCTACGAAAGTTTGTGAACCAATCTGGTCCTGGAACGTTGTCTTTAAAAGGGGTATATATGTTATTCAATCGAACATAGCGTTCCACTAGTAACGTTTGAGTGACGTTTTGACGTTTGTACTGGTGGGACCATTGTCTGATTTTTTACGGAAATAAAATAAAATAGTGACGATACAGTGTCTGAAAGGTTTTTAATTAGGTGTATAACAACATAACACAAAATATACAGTGTAGTGAGGTTTCGTGAGTGCTCCTATAGTCTAAAATCTTGCTTAGACAAATACCAAAATCACCAAACCATATTTAAATACCCTTAATTTTTTAAAATAAATTCGCGACGATTAACTGCCAAAACTTGGTGATTTGTAACTGTCAACGTCTATATTGACAACGTCAGACTAATAACGTAAACAAACTTTGTGTATCCACTGGGGAGGTTCATTGAGCTTAGAGCAAGTCCTGTTATAAGAATGCCGGTGAAATGCGGTGGCTGTGGCAAATTTTTGTCAGCAATTGACACAGCTAGGTGTACAAAATGTAGCGCCGCTTATCACCGAGTGTGTGTCGGCCTTGCTACAAAGGGCCCCGTAGTCTCCGCCTGGCATTGCCCTGAGTGCAGGAAAAATGTCCGTAGGGACAATAAGGCCGATACGCCAGTACGAGGTTGTGTGGCAGATGTACAGTCTGAGGAACTGGTGTCCATGTCAGTGACAAAGCCACCAGCTGTGGAGACGATGGCACCCGCGACGCCTTCAGCGGCAACAGCGTTGGCGCATCCGACGACGCCTCTGTCAAGTGCTGCACCGTTGTCGCCCCAGACAAAAGCTGCACCGCAGTCGCCTGTGGTGGTAGAGGCGCTCATGCGGGTATTAACGCCTCCCCCGATCGTAACTGTGGCTGTCGACAACACCGCTACGAAGATGATTCCCGAGTTCCCGCCGGACGTAGGCTCCGCTTTAAAACTAGTAGTGGAGGAGCTACGCACCTTGCGGTTTGAGGTCATGGAGCTTCGGAAAGACGTAGCGGAATTGAAGGCGTCTAACGACTCGTGTCACGTCCGTATGGATGGAATTGAGTCTAGATTGGATGCGCTTGAAATGCGTCACGATGCCGGATGCGCACTGACAACAAATTTAAGTGCGGTGGAGAGTGTAGTCCAACAGCTCAAGAGGGACCTCAATGACAGGGATCAAGAGCTGATGGCAAACGATCTGGTAATAGCTAATGTACCTGAGTCGCAAGTGGAAAATCCGACACACCTGTTCCAGCAAATTGCCACAAAGCTAGGAGTCGCTTTGGAGGACCGTGACATCGTGTGCGCAGAGCGAGTCGGCGGCAGACATATAAAAGCGACAAGCCCCACAGCGACAACGTTGCCCCGCCCTCGTGCTATCATGGTGCGCCTCGCTCGACGTGACCAGCGTGACGCCGTATTGAACGGTGCCCGCGTGCGACGTGAAGCTACAACTGAGAATCTCG
The DNA here is from genome assembly GCA_916610205.1 of Griposia aprilina. Lineage (NCBI taxonomy): Eukaryota > Metazoa > Arthropoda > Insecta > Lepidoptera > Noctuidae > Griposia > Griposia aprilina. Next base: position 26,742,302 of record OU744284.1, read on the forward strand.
GAGTCCCTGGGAAACCTGTGCGCTTCTTTGTTAATGAGAGGCTGACTAAGCAGAACCAGCAGTTATTTCGTCAAACAAGGGCAGCTGCGGGGATTCATGGATGGCGATTTGTATGGACGAAGCGTGGTCGCATCTTGGTCCGGCAAAAGCCTGGAGACTCCACTCATAGGATTGCATCTGAGGAAGATATACAACAGTTTATTGGACCATATACGGACACTAACATATAAGCCTTTGTTCGATGCTGCGCATTTTTTCTCTCTAGTTAATAGTTTTTTAGATTATAATTGGTTATCAAACATGGTGTCTGTGTGTCGTATCTGTTGTGATCTGGGGAGGTGGGAATATGAAAGTGAGTACTGCAATAATACGAGGAACATAGATACATACATAATTACACATATTATCATTTACACACTTACAACACTATTTAAAAAAAAAAGATATTTATTATTTTCAATTCATAATGATTGTAACACACTTATTTATTTGCTACCAGAATTAAAACTTATGTACAAAAATTACTTACTCAAAAGATATAAACAAGAATATACGTATAGAATACTATCATTACTATATAAATACATCTCTACAGCCACTACTCTTTACATAACATGACCAGGTCAAAAAAAATAAAGTTTGGTTTGCTCAATGCCGGCTCTCTGGCAACTAACCAGGATGAGTTTCTGATTGCCATGTCACAACACTCAGTGGATATAATGGCAATCAACGAAACGTGGTTGAGACCTGGGGAGGAGGGGCGCGCGCCTAAAGTTCCGGGATATAGGTTGAAGCACGTGCCGCGTCCTGCGGCTATACGCGGGGGGCGAGGCGGAGGAGTAGCGTTTTATATCAAAACGGGAGTAAGGGCGCGTGTACGGCCGCACTCAGAGCAGTCTGATGTAGAACAAATGTGGTTAAACCTAACTATGAATGGTCGAAAGTTGCTGATTGGCACTGCATACAGGCCACCCTGGTTTGAGCTCTCAAAATTTCTGGATGGAATAACTGACAGTATTAGCGCATTGGCACCTTATGATCACTTGGTATTACTGGGGGATTTCAACGTTAATTTACTGGATACAAACAACACAAAAACTAAAGATATGATGGAATTCCTAAATTATACTAACCTAAATCAGGTAGTACAGTCACCAACTCATTTTGTAGGAGATAGTAGTACTCTCATAGACGTGATCTGTACCGATGTTGGGGTACGTAGTGTGGTAGTCAGTCATATCAGTGAACTTGGTCATCATTCGTTTATTGTATGTGATACAGTCATCAAGAAGGTAAATAACAAACCAAGGCTGGTTGTATATCGGCCTCTAAGGGATATATTGATGGATTACTTTGTGATAGATCTGAAATTAATGTCATGGTTTGAAATAAGCTCACTGCCAGATGTTAATAGCATGATTCAACATTTTAATGTCTGTATCACCCAATTGTTTGACTTGCATGCCCCTGTAAGGAGTAAGATTTTTGGAGACCGTCCCACACCATGGATAACAGACAATATCAAATTAATGATTAAGCTGCGAGATGAGGCAAAAAATAATTATCATAAGGACAAACTAGATACTACAAAAAAATATTATTTGGATTTAAAAAAACAAGCTATTATAGCACTAGGACAGGAGAAGAAGGTATATTTTGATGGGCACATTAATAGTCAGATAAAAAATCCAAAAAAGCTTTGGAAAAATCTTAAATCAGATGTATTTGCTGAACATAGTGAGGGTATGCTTCCCGGACAATTTAATGACCCAGATGAAATTAACAAGGCATTTCTGAATGTACCAGGACAGTCCGTACTACCCACATTGCAGCTTTCATACTTTGATGCAAATAGATTTGGTGAATCTAAATTTGAGCTACGAAATGTCAATGAGGATGAAGTTTCCAAAATTATTAAAAGTTTAGGGTCTAATGCTAAAGGGATTGATGGAGTGAGTCTAGATATGATAATACTAACGTTACCTACTACCCTTGAGGCTATCACCACAATAGTAAATAAGTCAATAGATACCTTCACTTTCCCTGACTTATGGAAGTGCGCTGTTGTGCGTCCTTTACCCAAAACCAGCAACCCTAGTACGTTTAAAGAACTACGTCCTGTTAGCATTTTACCTTGCTTATCGAAAGTATTAGAGAGGGTAGCATACAATCAAATGTTGGAATATTTAGAAGCAAATAATATGCTCCCTGACCTTCAATCTGGTTTTAGGAAAGGACGTGGGACGGCCACAGCCCTTTCTGACGTAGTGGGGAATATCTTAGAGGCACGGGACAGAGGGGAGGGAACAATCCTTGCTCTTCTTGATTTTTCGCGGGCCTTCGATGCAATAAACACCACACTGTTACTTTCCAAGCTGGCGTATTACGGTTTTACAACAGAAACAATACAGTGGTTCGCTAGCTACTTGCAAAATAGGTTACAGCTCGTTGAAATCCAGACTGAGGATGGATCAAGGATGTCATCCCCCCCTCGTCAGGTGACACGTGGTGTGCCCCAGGGATCGATTTTAGGGCCCCTTCTGTATATCCTTTACAGTGCAGACATTATTAAGTCATTCCAGCATTGCAGGTATCACATGTACGCAGATGATATCCAACTGTATATAACTTTTAAACCAGCTGATACATTGGTTGCGTTGGTTGCAGTTTGGCCGCGTATCGATGCGGACGTGTTGCTGACGCTTATATTAGTGTAAACCGAGCAGCGCGGCGCAAGCCGTCGCTCGTAATTATTTTGTCGTCATGAGTAGTCAACTAGTGGCGAATGAATTGCTGGCGTTCCTGCAACAGAAACTGGACGTGATGGACGAGGTGTCCGCAATCCAGATCTGTTCAACCAACTTCAGCGAGGAAGATATAGCTGCATCCAAGCTACTACTGTACAGGTCGGTAAACAAAGCTGACCAGATGGTGTCCCGCCGGCGTGACGGGACTAAGAAAAGCCTGCAGGATATCATCACGCTGTTGAAACAGACCGACCCTGACGACGTGCCGACATTTGTGGCGAAGGACTTAAACAAGCTTCCCCCCGTCACATTCGACCACGTCGACGTAACAAGCCTATTGAAAGATATCGTTTTTCTTAAGGCCAGCCTCGCGGATGTGCAGAAGAGATTGGATGCATCCCAAAACACCGTTGCTGATTTGCGTAATGAATTAACAGAGTTGCGTAAAACTGTAGCGGTATCTGGGTCACCATCGAGTGCATCTAATATCAACACGCGTCGTGGAGCGTGCCTCAATTTATCGGGGGCAAGTTTCGCGTCAGCGGTTATGTCTTCGTCGTCGCCGAACAATGCTGAGTGTGCAGAGCGTGCGCCATGCGCGCCCCGCAACCCTGCACTCGCCCTTGCGGCTGCTCCTCGTGTCGCCGCTCGAGTTACCGAACCCGCTGACACAATGTCTGTGTCTAAAGCGCCTGTGAGAGTTACCGAACTCGCCAACGCTCCCGCGAAGAAGCCCATGCCTGAAAGGGCATCGAACCGGGCTGATGATGATGGTTTTGTGACGGTGCAGAGGATGAAGCGCCGACAAAGAACCAACAAGAACCGCTGCGGCACAGCTCCTATCAAGCCCGACATACCTGTTCGAGCCGCCCAGCCGAACACTCCCGTGTATATTTCCCGCCTACACTATACCACTAAGGCCGAGGACATCGTGGAGTACGTATGCCAAAGGACCAAGTACAGGCCGAGAGTGCAGTTGCTTGAATCGCGCCGCAACGTCAACTTCAAGGCGTTTGTGGTGCGAGTACCTACTTGCTACCTGCACCTCGTCATGGCAGAGGACTTTTGGCCGCAAGGTGTAATGTTCCGTCGCTTCCGCGGACAAGTGCCACACGATCGCACAAAGACAGTGCTCGAGTGAAGTGTGTTTTACTAACTTAGTTTTAAGTTTATATACTAACACACTTTGTACTATTATGATATATATGTTAGTCTGTAAGGTATTTATCTATGGGCCAAAGTAGCCTGAAAATAAAGGATTTATTATTATTATTATTATTATTGGAGGCAGTAGAAAAAATCAATGACGATCTAGAAAGAGTGGTGGGTTGGTCGGATAATAACTCACTGGTATTAAACCCGCTGAAATCGAAATTTATGGTTTTGGGAAGTAGGAAAATAATCAGCGCAATACTGTCAGCCAAGCCAGAAGTTGTTATCAAGGGGGAAAAAATAGATAGGGTAGATATAGCATGCAACCTTGGTTTAACCATGGATGGGGAATTGCGATTTGAGAAGCACATCAGTAACTCCATGAGGAATTGTTTTTATAGGTTGAAACTCCTTTATTCAATTAGAGACTACCTGAGTGTTGATCTACGTAAGCAATTAGTGGATAGCCTAATTTTATCAAGACTTAACTACTGTGATACAGTGTATGGCCCATGCCTGTTAGCTAGAACAGAGAAGTTGATACAACGCATACAAAATGCATGTACACGGTTCTGTGTAAAGATACCTCGTAGAAGTCATGTAACTCCTTATATAAATGAAAATAATATTTTGAAAATGGCTGCTAGGAGAAAGTTACATATGGCTAGTTTACTGTTCGGAGTAGTCACTACACAAAAACCACACTATCTATTTGAGAAGTTGAGTTGGAGACAGAGCGAATACGAACCACGTTTCTCTACCAAGCCTCTTTGTATATCATTACATAGGACCGTAGCATTCCGAGGGAGCTTCAGATACGCCGCCACGCACTGTTGGAATAACCTTCCTCCACCAGTAAGAGTCCTGAGAACAAAAAAGCATTTTTTGAGTATTTTAAGGAAATATTTCATGCAGATACAGCAGTCCACATGATTTTAAAACTAGATCTGGTAACAATAGATGCTCTTTTTGTACTTACCTCAAGGATCACGGCCTACGGGCAATGGATATGGCTATCCAACAGTGCGAGTGGCTTCTGTCTGATTCCTTCCTGGTTAGGTCCGGCCTGTGTCAGTATCACAGGAGGAATTGGAGTCCTCAATTATCTGGGTAGTGTTTACTATGTGTCTTTCTGAAGCTGTATTATCTAGGTGGGACAAAGGGTAAGATATACATTAGTGTCAGAAGGATTAAAAATTTTATTTAATGTAGGGCTGGGTTTCTTTCTCAATTTTGTAATTGTTTATTTTTGTCAATACTTAATGCAATTGCTAATATCTATAGTAATACTTACCGTTAAGATCAGGAGGCTTGGAGGGCAGTTTGGTTTGGCACTCCTTTGGTATGTCGATGGATCTTGCTCCTTGGTCAATCGAAGGATCTATGATTCATTCGGCCCACTAAAATAATATTACAGGATCCATAAAAACACTATCAAGCTGTACTAATGGGCTAATTTACCGGTTTGACCGAAAAAGCATGGTTGTCGTGTGCCAACGCCATGCTTCAATGATTGCCGTAGTATGCAAATGGCGGCCATCGCAATTCCCATGGTGCAAAAAATTATGTTGTACCAATGAGGACTAAATTACATAATTATTGAGTATTGTTACTGTATCGAAATTATAGTTAGAAAAATAGTATTTATAGGAAAACACACCACACTTTATCTAAACAACAGCTAGAGATAATGCTTAGTTTTTTTTTTTTTTTTTATTCTGATATGTTTTATGTATTTATTAAAAGTTACACATAATACAGATATTTAAACATATATATATATTTATCTAGAAGTACAAACCATGTTCAGCTAGAATCGTACTTAGTTCTGTAGAAAATAATACTTTCCAGATTTAATATATCACGCAGGAGGACGTCATTACGTCATTCGAGAGGTGGTTGCTGAAAATCAGCGCTGTTGACGATAGGTTCGTCCGAAGTCACAGCATTTTGCTGAGCAACGACCTGTTCTTGCACAGATGCGACGCACGGCTAAATTGTTCATAATATTGTTGTTTTTTAGTTACAAAAGTAGTCATTTTTTCACTCTGCTATCGGCATTTTGTTTTTGTTTTCATCGTTTGTTTGTTGTCATTTGCGAGTGTCGTAACACAGAGCAAATTATGTAACCTTGCAGAGCAAAATGTATTGTCTTTGGTTCCTGGCCATGGACAAAATTTTAAACCTCTTAATTTTTGGGTACGAGGCTTTTGGCTACATTCTATGTTTGTATTTTTATTAATGTATTTTTTTTTTTGTAATGTGCGTTTTGTTTGTGCAGAATAAACTATTTTTCTTTCTTTTCTTTCTTTTTAGTAAAATTACTTCTTTTCTGGATAGCCCAAAACCCCATTTTTCCAAAACTTTTAAACCATTTGCTAATCTCATTTCTGTTTCATGAGCAAAGACAGGAGGGCGACCCAGTGTATCACTTTTAACACCTGTTTTTTTATTGAAACGATTGTGAAGCGTGGCAATAGGTATATCATAATATTTAGCCGCGCCGTATAGTGTCAATTCCTTCCTTTTTACTCTCTCTATGGCGTTAGCAACATCGTCATGAGTGTAGGAAGTTGCGCGTAGAGATTTCCGGACGTAGTTACGTGGCATGGTGATTCTGAATTGAGAAAATGCAATTATTGAATAGTCATTCGGTAGTCCTAATAAGTGAGTCCTAGGTATTTATAATAATAATATTTGTACCTCTAAATATAAATGGCCGAAATAGTCTCTCTGACAGTTAATTACTGTGCATCCGTTTTTTTTTTTATAATGGCTGAAACAAAACAATTATTTTAATCTATGTAAATATTTCAAAGACGTATTGTATGTAAGTATGTAATCACTAATCACATAAGCACAAAACTAATTGATTCAAACATTGCACAAACGATATTCTTTAAGAAATATAAACGATAAAAGATCATGAAATCATAAAAGGTAGGTAACTATTATTTTATTTTGTATAGGTACATATCGTATCTTGAACAGTTTGAGAACATCTGACTATTAGTATGACTTTTGGAAACGGGGTAAGATCGAAACTTTTATATGTTCTTCTTACCCCGTCAAAAAATGGTGGGTAAAGACGGAAAATTGAATTAGATCCTAAAATACGAAAAATAGCCATATTTGGATGTAGTAAAACAACTAAGAATTAAAAACAATGAGCAGATATTCCAATAAAACATTCGTACCCACCACGTAAGTAAAGTTACAGGACACGGGGTAAGATTAAAAAACTCGATTAACTTACGTAAAAGTCACTGCGCAGACATTTGCACTTTTCACACATCCATTCACTCAAAGCGGCAAACGCTGACTGAGATGTGCGACGTAACAAAATGGCGGTCTTAACAATGTTGCCATCACTGCAAAAACTGCACTAAATCTGGCGTTATGGACAACTTTTTGTGTTACCCCGTTTTTCATCTTCCCCCCACTCACCCTAATGTATTTAGATTTATTGGGGTTCTTTGGTAAGTTCTAAATTGACATATTTTCGTTTTGGATAAGTTTATTTCTAAGTTATGTTCGTTTAGCCACTGTTCAGTTTCTGTGAAAGTTTTTAAAATAGCTAAATGGTCGACATTCGCGGGCGTTTTAAATAATAATGAAACATCGTCAGCGACCAAAATACACGACGAACTTATCTTTTTTGGCAAGTCATTTACGTATAATAAAAATAAGGTACATCCTAAAACACTTCCTTGGGGTATTGAATTATTAATGGTAGCCATGTCTGATCCTATGCTGTACATTTCCTAGCTTGGAAGCCGACCCCAACGTAGTTGGGAGAAGGCTGATGATGGTGATGAGCCTTCGTGTGAATACCATAGAAGGTAGTGTAGCGAAATACAAATGAAAATTCACCACTTTTAACACGAATAATAATTTATTAATAGGTACCTAAAAAAAAAACCGCATCAAAATTAAATAAGCTAAAACAAATACCATTGAAACAGTTGCGTTGCGGAACAGGTAATTTGACCTAAATGAAAAGAGATTACGAGAAAACTTAAGGTACATCGGATATTAAATCTTTGTTACGCATTTGGTTTCCAAACCAGGGAATCGATTGCAATCTGTTTTAGGGTTTTAGGTTCGTGACCACAAAAGTACGTTAACTTGCAAATGAATATTATCATATAAAGATGGACCTAAGTTATCCCGATAGAAACAGTCCTGGTTAAAGATAAACTAGTATAAAAATGGGTCAATGGGTCGTCTTAGGGGCGGATGTTAACCCTGAAAGTATTAATAACTATAATAGTTACGTGTGATAGTTTAAATAACAAGTCGATCCAGACGAACTGCAACCTCATAGCTAGCGTAGCAAGCTTCGATAGAATCTCAGAATATATACATATCTCAGATATACATATCTCAGATGATACGACGATCAGGTGTGTCGCGGACCAAAACGGAGTTGCCGGTCCCGAACTCCAAGGATTCTATGCGGCTGGTAAAAGGGACCCAAAAGCACGCAAGCCTCGTGGATAGTCCGTTTTCCGGAAAAAAAAAAGTCTGGAATCAGCCTTGCCAGCCATAACTTGGTAGACTGCGGATAACATAACGCTTGAAACTTGATTAGGAATTAAGGTGTGAAGTAGTAAATTTACTTGGCTCAAATTAAAATTAACAGTAGAAAACGCATAAAAATCGACTGGATTCAATTCATATTTTTCAGCAACAGCAATTTCTTTGTTACGTCTGAAACAAAGGGTAAAATTAAAAAAGAATAAAAAGTTATGACCAGTTATACGAACTAGAAAAAATTGGTTGAAACCGGAGAGGTCACGCTGCAATAGGTAATAGGTTATTGGCTGACATGAAATGATTTAAAGCTTACTTGTCAATCACGGTAATCAAGTTCTTCAGGGTCCAATTAAATAAACTAGCGGAACTCCACAGACGTGACGGTTATCGATATCTAAACACTATAACACAAGAAAAACAACGAAATTCTGAACTCATACTTCCACTAACAAAACTACAGGAGAAAGCTAATTTATTTTACATAGTATTCCCACAGCAACCGCGTTCTGACCGGTTCTTTTGACAAGTCAGCAAGGATCTGGGACCCAGAGACAGCTGAATGCCTGGCCACACTGTTGGGGCACCGCGGGGAGGTGGTGGCTTGTCAGTTCAGTGCTAAGGGAGACATGGCCGCTACTGGATCCATGGATCATACTGCTAAGCTGTTTGATGTTCACACTGGTAAATTCCTCCTTGTATCTTTTGGGTTGATCTGCTGGTCGAAATAAGAACATTCTTAGTAAGAAATTAATGTACTTTAAAATGCTTGATTACCTATGGCATGTTTTTGTGCCATATTGTCTGTCTGGACATAGGATCTCCTTGAACCTAAAATAGTCATAAAGTTTGCAGCAAAAGGATGTAATCATGAGCTCCTCATGGTCATTATTGCAACCTTACCTGCGTTTGCATAATATCTTGTTTCTTTTTTAAACAAAAAAACCAAGCCAACGCTATCACTCCTCACAAAAATTAAATAACTCAAAGGTTTTGCTAATTTTCAGGAAGTGAGATCCACACTTACACCGGCCACACTGCCGAGGTAATCGCATTACAGTTTGACCCCAACGAGGGTCAGAGGCTGATCACTGGCTCCTTCGACGGCACCATTTCTTTATGGGACACCAGAGCTGAGGAGTAAGATCAATTATTAATAACCTTACAAAGTTGCTGAAAATTACTTTCAAGTTTTGTAGATGGCGTGATGATACCATTTACAATAGGATCTGAAGGGATTTCGAAGATTGTAATTAATTTATTTATTTAAATAGGTCTACCAACAACTGCTTACACTTTTAAAATCTTTAAAAAAAAAACATGCATTTAAAACTATAGATATTACATAAACGTAAACACCAACAAGGGAAATGACTGGTGCACCTAGCTGCTTATAGTGCATAGCAACCTGCTTACTATCTCCCACAGTGTCAACAAAAACACGGAAAGGTTCATGGACATAAAGTTACCACAGTATTCATGCGATCTATAGACAAGTAAAAAATTCTTTGGGGATTGACAGAAAAAATATTTTATTTGGACAAAGTTCGAAGCGCCTATAGTAAATATGTGAGCAATGTACCGCTGACAACACGTTGCTCTATTAAATGGTCCAGGTAGTTTAATTTTTTTTTTTAAACCTGCGTCTTGTTTCCTCCTCCTGCTTTTTCTTTATCTTCTTTGTTTTTCCTTTCCTCCTTCTTGTTTCCTTTTTATACTACACAATCTTATGTTTCCTTATCCAGTCGTGTATCAGTGCTCCGAGGCCACGAAGGCGAGATATCCAACGTGCAGTTCAACTGGGACAGTTCTCTCGTGGGCTCGTCTTCTTTGGACGGCAGTGCCAAGCTGTGGGACGCAAGGCAGAGCTCCTGTCTGGCTACCGTATCGGGACATACTGATGAGGTAAACTGGCCATCAGGGTGTTTATAGCCCACCTGAAAAGGCAAAAAACAATAATAATGTAGAGTCATCAGAAGAGTTTGATGGGAATGAAGGCAGGAAATTATCATACATAATACTCAAGTAAGATTATATTGATGCCAATAACTGAATTTCTCGGCACTACGTATATATTGCTTTTTCTATGATTAGACCTTTTAAAACTGCTTCATTATCGCCCTTACTACAAACTGCCACTCTGTCTGAATTCATTAAAATCAGTAGCTTAGCTAACGTGTAACTAAGAACCAAACAGAAATAAGGCTGATCGGGAGATTTACTTTCACATATAAAATCATGCTGCTATTTCCACTCCAAGGTGTTAGACATCTGCTTCGACTGGGCTGGCCAGCGCATGGCGACGGCCTCCAGCGACTGCTCCGCGAGGATCTACGACGTCAAGTCGGACTTCAAGGAGCTGGCCGTCATGAAGGGACACCGCGGCGAGGTGTCCAAGGTTTGATATTCTATCCTACTATTATTATCCATACTAATCTATGTAAAACAAAGTCCCTCCGCCGCGTCTGTCAGTCTGTCTGAACGCGATAAACTCAAAAAAACAGTCGGATTGCAAAAAAAATTTTTGCATTTGATAGCCCAATGCTTGAGGAAGGTTATAGGTTATTTAACATCACGGTACGACCCTTAGGAGCCGTGCAAAAAGAAACAAGTCAGAAAGAACACTAGGAGAAAACGAATTACCTAATAGCGCGGGTCGGCGGGTCGTTTTAGTATCTAGATTGTGGTGTCTTTGGACTTCCACGCGAACCAAATCGCTGGCAGAAGCTAATATAATATAAAATTAACGTCGCTTTTCGTGTCGAGGCTCCCGCGAACAGACGCGACGCGACTCTAGTCGTCTAGTCTAGTAGTGGTGTAGTCTAGTCTCAATTTCTATGAAAACTTCATGGTAATTGTTCTACAAGAGTCGCGCCGCGCCTGTTTACGGGAGTCTTCAGTCTGTATGACCGCGTTGTCTTTTAAACTACGACACAGATTTCGATGCGGTTTTCACCATCATTTAGAGAAAGTGTATGCAGTATTAAACTTACATAATTATAATAATATATTAACGGTGTTTTGTCAAGTCTTAAAAACCATGCGAAGCAGGGGCGCTCTAGTAATCTATATAAATAAATGAGACGTAATAACAGCAGCACAGATCATACGAGGTCGGTCTGTACATGGGTGGATGACCATCACTTACATAACGAGACCTCTCCGTGCCATGGAAGGCACGTTTAGCCGTGGCTATCATTCGTAGATCTTTGACAGTCATTACGGGTAGTCAGAAGCCTGAAAGTATGACAACTAGCATTGCCAAGGGACCGCTCCATGTAAAACGCTGGTAATCAACTGCACCCGGCAGGAATAGAAGCCGAAAAAAAAAAAAAAAGTTTGTCCAAAAGTTAGGCAAATGATGAAAGTGTGTTTGGTTCTTCCTCCTTTTACGTAACAACGGCGCAACTAACTCTTTAAAGTTTTTACTCGTAGGTCACGTCTACTCTAATTTTAGTTGATGTCATAGTTGACGCATTGGTTGTACGATCTGCTTTTGCGCAACCAATAATAGCCAACAAAGGAACGGGTGTTTTTGTATATGAGATATGCAATTTAACTATCCAGTCACGATACACTAGGAAATCGTAGTAATATTTGAATAAAACTAAGTTATTTGTAAAACATAGGTATAGGCATAGTTTGTGCCATTTTGGAGCTACGATGCCGCAAACAGACACTCAGATACACACGTTAAACTTATATATAGGTAACACCCCTGTTTTCCGTCGGAGGTAAAAATGATTAAATGAGTCCTACCCACTATTAAATTTCAATTATAAAATTAGAATATAATTATTATTAGTATTTGAGTACCTACCTAACTGTACTAACGCATGAATGCAAATAAAATTGTATTAAGTACAATTCAGAGTCAATTTCATTTCAATTCAAGTTGTCAAATTAAAAGTCAAATCAAAGTATTAATATAAAGTATTAAACTTTATGTCAATATTATATTATAATTATTGAGATATGTCATTAATGTAGATCAATAACATCTTTCAAGCAGTAGGTACTTACCCCGTTATTTGTTTTTTTTTTTACTTTTGCAATTGCATATATATTTTATTTCATAAGGTATTTTTTAGATACTGCCGGAGCATCACCAAATACGATTCTCTTCAAGGGCGGATTCAGGGGGAGGGGGCACAGGGACACGTGCCCTCCCCCCCCCCCCCCCAAACGGTTTAAGTGAAATTTAATCGAATCGTTTAGATGGACTGGCTTGAATGCATATCCATCATGACATTTCTTCAATGATAAACGCTGAAGAAGTCACTACTAAATATATCTTCAGCAGCTTTGGCATAAGTACCTACTATGGTTCAAAGTGGTGCAGTCAGTTCGTACTCAGGCACTGAGGTCTGCTATGCTAACAGTGCACCGGCCTAGAGTCGGCGAGAGGATTTTAGGATAACATATAATACTAAAAATATGCGCGGTCTGAGCGGCCTCGCGCGTCCAAAGATTAAACAGCTTTCCTCAAGTCATGAAATATATTTAGCTAATACCGTGAATTATCAAAAGACAAACTAAACAAACCGATTCGAGGTGGGGTGCTATAATCATTGAGCTCGCTTCGCTCGCTCTTGCACCCCAGGGTCTCATAATTCTTAAACTTTACTAGGTACCTATGTCTACAAAGTTACTCTTATTTTTGTATCTATGGTCAAAAAAAAAACAATCCTATCCGAGGCGGGGTGCTAAAATTGTATTTTTGTTTGTAGTTATTCCTAAATGTTATTGAAAAAGGATAAATCTTACATAAGTAAGAGAAGTTTACATTTCACAAGGCATTATTCATGAATATATTGAGCACGTATCGGTGTTTTCTTTACTACACATAGTTTTTTTGAATAAATACCGTATTTTTTTTCTATGGCTCACACTAAACATACGCCCAACTTGTCTAAGGCTGCAGGTTGGGTTCGGATTGAAATGGTCCAAAACTCGTTGTTCAAAAGAGGATGGAGCGTGACGCGGAGCAATTCCTTCATGAGTGTTTGGAACTATGTGCTGATTTTCCTTGATCCTTTGGACAGCTCCCAGGATTGTCCGGACGCTAGTAGCAAACGCGAGTTGCGCCGTATCTCTCACGATAAATATTTAGAGTTAACGCTGAATTTTGGCGGCATTCGCTATACAATTAAACAATGTCTGTATTCTCTGCAGCACTGTAAAAATGCTGTTGTCTTGGCATTTTTTACAAAAAACACACGCGTACTCACAAAAGTCAAGTAGTGTCAAATTCACCGTACAAAATTAATACAAATAAACTTAAAAACACAATTTTGACAGACACAAAATCAAGTAGCTAATAAGTACCCATATTAGGCTTTTTTTTTTACTTATGCTATTTTTTATTAATTAACTTGCTAAAATCACATGAGGAAATGCGCGCAAGCAGCGAAAGGGCCCCACACACTCTATCCCGGAAGATTCGCGGTGAGCTCATCATGAAGCGGAACTTCCAAAATGGCGAAAAAATAAAAGTCATAAATAGGGCAAACGGCGCAAGTAGCGTTTCTCGATACTTTTTTACACTAAGGGCGAATTTCACCAGTCTTATACCTAGAATAAGTTTTATCCTGATTACCGATTTTAAATATTAGGCAAATAAGTAGAAAACGTAACAGCAGCGACGTGATAATAGTTTGCACTGCGTGGCAACGTCGCTTTTCAATGTTCAAGGCTCAGACCAATAAAAGTTCAAGGATTCAAGTTCATTGAATCATTGACCTTAGTGATCCAATTCTACAGTGTTCAAATTTGCTTAAATTTAAAACTCTACCTACTTTTTGACATAATTACTGGACCGATTTTGTTATGTTTTTGTATATCGTTAGCAAAGGTGATAACGAGTACCTATGTGGTTTCATTTATTGCATAATGTGGTATGCATACTGTATAGTGACCTTTTCCGGAAAGCATAAACGATATAATAACAAAAAGTCATCTTAAAAAAATTATAAGACTAATTTGTATCTTTGGATTTATACATATGCAAGTGATTTTGAATTTGGATAAACTACATGCTAAAATATCTTGTTTTTTAGTTTTCCAGAATTTCAGCGTACAGATTTTATTGATGAAACCTGAAAGAACTAAATCCATTATTTCCGCTTTGCGTTCTTTTCGGAAAGTGTGTAAAGTTGTCGATGCAAGAGTTACTACTCGTACTCTTGGTCGGTTCATACTTAGTTCTAATGTTCTTTTGTTTCTTTTGAGTACATCGATATTGAAGTCTCCAGTATTGGAAGTGAACGAATTTTTCGTAATGTATCCTCCAGTCTTTTATAAAAAAAACACGTTATAGTTTTTAGGTATTCCATATACGCAGACAATAATAATATTATGAGGTATCAGTTCTTTACCACAGCACTCGAAAACCGGGCACTGGTGCCGATTCTCTTGTACACCGAACTAAACTAACTAAACTATCACTAAAATTCCTTACTTTTGGCTATGAGAATCTTAGAGCTATTCTGCAATAAAATATCTCTAAATTTAAAAATCAGTTTGATGCAACTAAAATTTAATTTGACAATCGCGACTCCACACGGTACCTACTTGTTTACCCTACCACGTGATTTTTTTTTAGAGCCGGAGGCGTGCATGGGTAGCAGCCTCGGCGTGTTGTATATGGAATTTTATACTTTTTGTACGGAAAATATTTAAAAAAGAAATACCTTCGTGTAGAGTTATATGGGTTTAAGGGTTTCATAAAGGGGGTCGAAATTTTCATTATTTTTGCGATAGGACACACCGTTTGCGAGATATAAGCAAAATTTTTAAAAAAAAAACAGTACTGTTTTTGCCCCTGAAGTCGAGGTGTTGTGGTGAATCTTAGTTCATGACAACTAATTTTATTCCACACCTTTTTAATCGCGATTAAAAATAGCCAGATTTAGTTAAGACAACCAAAATTTTAGGTTAAAAACGTCAAATTCAGAATAGCAAAATTGCCATTTTCAATAAACTAATTATTCAGTACCATCTTAGTGCTGTCAAACTAAAATATAGTTAAGTTGTGTCACTTTAGTCTATTTCAGAATGAGAAATCGTCTTTTGACAGGACTAAACAAAATTTTAGTGATTTTTAGTCTAGTTTAGAGAATTTTGTGACAAGAGAATCGGCACCATTGACTGTTTTGCTACATCCGTTAATTCTCTACAATCTAATCCTATTCGAACACACATTCAACACTTGTAACAACACTTGTAACTTTGTAACAATTTTCACACCAATGGACACATCTCAGCTGAAAACAGTCTTAGCTCTATACACGTTTTAGATACAAATAGCTAATTCTAACCTCTATAGGAAATTTATAGAAAAAATGGTACATATTATCTATATTAGATAAAAAACGACACAAACTGAAATGAGTCGGTATGTCACAACTCTCCTAGTACCGAGGTAGGTTGTGACAAAGGTGGAGGTAAGTTGTGAGTGTTGTGACACTGGTGGGTTTTGAGATGTAAAGGAAATAATATAATTTGAACGGACTCATAAATGTAAATAAGCAACATTAATCAAAAATCTACTTAAGGCTTGTAATAATGCCAATAACCTTGAGCATCTGGGCGGAGCTAACGACCCCTCTCCGCGCCACTCCGCTACCCGCATGCAACAGAAAACGTGCGGCGCGGCCCGCGCGCCGCCACGCGTTGCCTCGCCTAGTCTCGTCACAGAGTAACGAAATAACAGAAGGTCAAGTCATCATAAAAGTTAAATTATTTTATATGTGAACCGCATATAAAGTAGTCCAATTTTGTTTTTATTTATTATTTATTGACGGGGATGTACTTTTCGGGCTATGATTACGAATAAAATTGTTAAAAGCTTTCGAGGCCGTGAGTAAAAGCTTTACCTTTAGTATCAGCCTGGCTTGCAACATGAGGTAAACAACTTGATGTATCTTTTTAACTAAAATTAATGGCTAAATGGGCTGCTAAGCGCAAAACTCAAGAATGCCTGGACCAATTCAGTTATTTTTTTTAATATTAAAATAATCTTCAAGTTCCTCGACAGACCTTACAAGATGCTTGTGAGAACGTAGTTTTTGAGTGCCCAAATCATCTTGTTCCTAAAATGAATGCAGTTCTACATAATTTACAAGTAAAATAAATAAAAAATGTTCATAATTTGTAAAAAAAAGTAATTACTGACATTCACATCCAAATCAACTGAATCACGTTCTACTTCTCTGGTAGAACTAACTGATTCACTGAGTATGGGTAGTGAATTTTTTATTTGATTTAACTCAACAAAACATTCCTAAAAAAAAAAATATGATTAGTTAAATATTATTGCCCCGCTTTAGCCCGCATGTATAATAATGAAAGTGATAATTATAATAAAAACATGATTGCCATTTTTTTTTCTTATTGTATCTAGTTTGTGCCACCAGCGGATTGCGATAGGCTGATTTAATTGATTGATTGATATCACCCCCGATAGAAGTCGAATAAAAAGTATTCGACATTAAACCTACTGGATATAGCCGATCTGCCAACTGAGCTATTCATGATCCTACTAGTATTATGAAAAGTATCATAAAGTTCAACCGTTCTGTATTGGGGGTAGATGTTACTACCGTCAGAAACGGTTCACTTTTGTACTAAAATCTGCATACATTTCACGTCTGTTAGCAAAATCGACGATAACCGCCATTCTTACGACAAAAGTAAAAAAAAACGCAACACACAGTAATACATATTTAATATCTATTCGTATTCAGTATTTAGAATACTTTCTCTCCAGGTGAGGTTAAAAAATTCCACCCTGTATAAATATAATTGAAAATAATTACGCCAGTAATCAATAAACTAACAAATTATTAGCAAGTACCTAACCTATAATCTTCCTACCTACTTAACCTATAATCATAATTAATACCTACTTTAGGAGCATTTTCAGTTTTGGCAAAGTTTTCGTCTGTAGTTGTATCTACTCGTAAACTAGACCTAAAAAAGAATAAAATATGTCACAAATAATCGTAACGAATCAGAATTACTTAGGTACCGAAAAGTAAAATTTGTAATATAGGCTGAAAGTCATTGCGTGGACGTGGACCTTCTGTGATCGTTCACTACTATATGACACAGAAGCGTTATACTTACGACTTTGTTTGAATGAGGTAGGTATTTTATAAACAATACGCGACGCGAATCGCGTTCGACTCAAAGGCACCGCTCGTCGCGCGACGAGCGGCGCCTTTGTGTCGCGCTGTCTCATCGCGCCTGTCTGCGGGAGCCTTCATACAACCGCGCTATGATAGGTACACTACTACAAGCATGAGGCGCGTCCACTGGCGGCTTCGTCCGTGCGAAGAGACACCGCACCCTAATTACGTAACACACTATCTATCACCATCTGAATAATTTTCAAGCATATTGCTATTCCATTGCTTCATTTGTTCGAAAAATGTGACTGCTCAACAACGTAAATAACGCAATGAATGTTGTTGAACTGTCAAAATGAAACTCATTCCTACTATTAGTGTGTTACGTAACTACCCCGCAGGTTCATATTGGCTCAGCCAGTTGCCACGTTCAGGCGAAGCGCACACACGCGGCTTGCTTGTAGTAGTGTACCTATCACAGCGCGGTTGTATGAAGCTTACCGTCTGTCCGTTTACTCTGTGCTATCTACTTCTAAGAAAGATAAGTAAAGCTATAGTGTGTAATGAAAATGTAGATAAAACTTTAAATTTACTTTGATAAATGTATACCCTTTTGTTTGTAATATTTTTTTAGACCCCCTTTTGTTCGTTTCTGCTTATTCCCCATGTTTTAAAAACTAATAAAACTGTACAATTAATATAACTATAAAACACTACTTATTTACAAGAATCAGAAAAAACCTACTCCACTATTTACAAAATTCAATTTCTGAAGTAATATTTTACGATTTTATTTCGTAATGCTGAGCTCTCGCAACGCGACATACATCCACCTAGCTACACGATGCGCCCCGCACTGAATTTATGGACGAGTGCGGGGGTGATGTAGACGCAGTCCTTAATCGGACGCCTTTTTAATTTATTATAATAAAAATAACACATATTTTAAAAAAGTAACAAAACCAAATTATTTTCCTTTGTATTGCAAAGCAGTAGATATTTTTTTTAATACTCTTTTGATCAAAAATTAAGGAGTAAAATGGTTTCAAAACCATTATTTGGAGGTGATTTGGTGTTTTTTTTTTAAATTATTTGATACCGATATGAAAATTATGGCTAAACCAAATTACGTATTATATCATGTAGATTACTGATAAAAAAATTCAGATGTAATTTCTCTGTAAATGCCGACGAAAAGTCGCTTCAACTGCATGCTTTTTTCAAGCTTTTTTCGAGAGAGCAGCCTTAAATAAACTTTATAGCGTGCAGCAGAATGTAACCGTTATCATAGCCATCCATAGTGCTTACCCGGCCGCCCGTCAGAAGATGCGCAGGCGTACTCCACTCCAGTAATTTGTCATTGTAATCGTCAGTCAAGTACGTTACGAGGGCGGCACTGAAAATTTCGGGAATCAAGGAAGTGACACAACATTACTATTTAAAAATATATTTATTGCTTTTCGAAGTATTCTCCGCGAAATTTGACACATTTTTCCATACGATGGAACCAATCATTGAAGCAACCATTCCATTCGGAAGTTGGGGTCTTCAAAATGGCCGTTTTGTAGGCGTCCACAGCTTCTTCAGGTGATGAAAATCTCTGTCCACGCAATTTATTCTTTATTTTAGGGAAAGTATAGAAATCATTAGGGCTTAGGTCGGGGCTGTACGGCGGCTGGTCTAATAATTCTATGTTTTCTTGCTCTAAAAACTCTTTTGTTCTGTGCGCGGTGTGAGAACTCGCATTGTCGTGATGGAGGATGATGCGGCGGTTGCAGTTCTCTTTACGGAGTTCAGAAACGACCTGTGGCAAACAAATGCTAGCATACCATTCTGCATTAACCGTTCTTTGTCCCTCAACAGAAATAGTCGTAACATGGCCGGTTTTGGAGACAAACGTGGCCACCATTTTTTTGCAACACTCCGTGATCGAACAATTTTTGTTGGCTTTAACTCATTTTCGAACACCCAAACTCGTAACTGCTTTTTTGTTTCGGGTTCGTACGCGTATATCCAGGATTCGTCACCTGATACGATGTTGTATACAGCATTTGAGGATCCTGCGTGGAATCTTTCGAGAGTTCTGACGCACCAAGTAACGCGAGCCGCTTTTTGCTCTTCACAGAGCGAATGCGGTATCCATCGGGAAAACAACTTTTTTACACCTAATTGTTCATGCAAGATTATTTGTATTTGACTCATGCCAATGTCTAAAGTTGCCTGAATTTCGCGGTATGTCACATGTCGATCTTCCTCAATCAGCTTACGCACAGCATCAACGTTTTCTTGGGTGACTGCAGTTTTTGGACGACCTTGCCAGGGATCATCACTGAGCTTGACACGTCCACGTTGAAATTCAGCAAACCAGCGATAAATTGTGGTTTTGGATGGGGCTTCATCACCAAATGCAGAAATCATACGGTCAACACACTGTTTTTGTGTTAAACCACTTCGAAAGTCATAATAAATCATCGCTCTTGATTTTTTTCGAGTCAATTCCATTTTCTCAACGACTAAACAAGTTTGACAAAACCTTGTGACAAGACCGAGAATCTTTTTTTAAATAAATAAATGGTATTCGATTTTTAAAACCAAGGAGTTTTCAATTAAAAAGATTTTAATATGACAGGAACAGTGGAAATATTCCATTCCTGATACTTTTAGTGCAGCCCTCGTACCAACCAGCGAGCAAATGTGCGCGCGCTTTAACTCAAAGGTTCTGTTGTTTTTTTTTTATTTGTGTGATCAGCGGGCCTATTACGAACTTTAAAAAAACTAGGCAACTAGTTCACTGCCTGCGGGTTAATTGCGTAACACACTAACAGTAGGAATGGCTTTCATTTTGACAGTTCAACAACATTCATTGCGTTATTTACGTTGTTGTGCAGACAAATTTTTCGAACATATTAAGCAATGGATTAGCAATATCCTTCAAAATGATTCAGATTGTGACTGATAGTGTGTTACGTAAATAGGGTGCTCGTTAAATTTCGTATTATGACATTCCTAATCCTGACCGACTTCACGCTGGGTAGTTTGTCTATGGCTGGTTTGTAATTCTCTGCCGTAACATTCAGAAACACAATTAAATATTTATCAGTAGGTTACCTACGGTTTTATTATATCACGTATTTTATGATAAAAATAATAGATAGTTTTCTGTTTGTAAATTGTAACGCGAGATTAAGTTTCCGAACGTACTCCACTTGATGTTCAGCGAGCGGGGACTTCCGAAATCGACCACTTCAATGGAAGTATTGTTTCACTAACTTTCACTACTTATCGTATTGCTTGTTTAAACTTCCATTCGTAAGATTTTCGGAGTACCTCTAAACAAAGATATGGCGTAAGTGTTATTGAGTGGTTTTTAATTAATATTCAGTTTTTAATATGATTTAATATTAATACAATTGTAATTATTATAGTTCAGTGGATGAGAGTTCTCGCCCTTGTCGGCGCGTAACTTATGTTCAGCTAGGAACATTGTGGGAGTTTTTACATTCCGAACACATTAAATTGATCATGAAGTCGTCATCTTTTGTTCCTTGATTTACTATTTTGATGCGAAAAATCTCTCTAAATAACACTCGAATAATTTCCTCAAATAAACCCAAAACAATTCAATAAAAGCTCTTCTGAAGCAGCGTAAATTGAATGGATTGTGAGGTCAGTTTTAATAAGACAAGAAATGTCAAACGAACGTTCGTAATACGGTATTGCCAGGCAATATTCGGGCAGAAGTCGGCCAGGGTGTCACGTGATCGCTGACTGGCTTGTTTGACGAGTTCATAATACGATTTTGAGAATTGCAAGGCAGTTCTGTTTACGCCGTAAACTGCCTGTAAATAAGAGTTCATAATAGGCCGCCTGGGCCCCAATTCTGTATGGTAATTATTATTCCCCACGTAATCTTACTACGTCAATATCGTGTCTTGTCGAAACGGTTTCGTTTATTGTATCATAGAGAATACGTTATTAGCAGATGTCGTGGATAGATAAGGAATTGACGTGGTTTCGAAGTAAGGAATCGTTAAGTGGTCATAGTGAAATAGTGCCCTGAGTGATTTTAAACTCATAAGCACCTGCATTTCTCTTACACCCGTTCCCCGTCTATAACTTTCAATATCAAAAATCATCTACAAAAAAAACACATTATTTCAATACTCTAATAACTTGAATCACACATTGGTATGAAATTGAGACAATTTGTTTGTTTCCTTCGAAGACATGCCTCTATCTGTCTTCCGGACATTTATTTCATTGCATTCTGACACAATAAAACAACTACCCATGCAAAAACTCACCAAAACGCATTTAGAAATCTTACGAAGCATTAAAATAGGGAGAGTTGTTACAGCTTGTCACAACCCTCCAAAGCGCAAAATATCATGCTTGGTTCAGAATAATGTCACATAACCGCTGGTCTAAGTAAATGTTTATGTAAACAGGTTTGCTTCAGTCCAGCAGGCGGGTGCTTGCTAACCGCATCGGCTGACAGGAGTTCCAGAGTATGGAACACTAGCACTGGGAACTGCATTCAGGTATATTTCATTGGATAATCAGCCTATAACGTTCCCACAGACTTTCGCTGGGACACAGGCTTCCTATCTGTAAGTGTAAGAGGGAGTGGTAATCCACTTCGCGGGCCTAGTGGGGGTTGGTAGATGTCACATGTCTTCGAATTTTTGGTTCTAGGATATTTTTTCTGGTTTCCTTGCGATATTTCCTTCACCATTTTAAGGGCCATCCGATTCGTTTTCGATTCGTTTCGAAGACATGTGACATCTACCAACCCGCAGTGGGCCCGCGTGGTGGATTACAGCCCATTCCCTCTCAATGAGAGGAGGCCTGAGTCCCAGCAGTGGGAACATTATAGGCTGATTATGCATGCCAATTCGTTCTGCGGTCTAGATATAAGTTAACTGTAACCTACGCGGACGTTGAAGGCACCCATTACAACCATTTCATCACCCACAAAAAGGTTACATCCTTGAGAAGTAATTGTGTCAATTTGTCGTTGTTGTGTCGTAGTTTTCTTCAACCCACGTAATAAAACAGTTACACTAACACTGAAAGGTGATTCAGCTTCATTGCAGGACTGTCCACCAGCCACCTGAGTTTTGAACAAAGTTAAAAATGTTATTTCATTGTTATTTAAATGTCAAGAAGTCGGTCAGTTAGCCAAAAAGTCAAAGCTATTTGCCCGTTGAATTCTGATAATTATACTATGTAGACATTTATATAAACCAACATTTCAAAGTCCTACCACTCTTCCATTCGTATAAATCTATAACCCTCCTTACAGGTCCTTTCAGGCCACCAAGGAGAGATCTTCTCCTGTGCTTTCTCCTACGCAGGAGATGCGATCATAACAGCATCCAAGGACAATACCTGCAGGATCTGGAGGTGATTGGACTGGTGGATGTAGTCCATCCTTTCAGGAAATAACACAGAACTTCTCCTTTAGAACAAAGACTTTAATAGCAGGACTCTTGTAGGCTGATGAAAATAGTTGACTAGTCTCTACTGCACTACTGGTTATACTGTGACCTCGAGCTGGCCTACCATATTACGGAGTTCCAATAGAATAAGAAGCCATTATATACTGGTTTTGTTACAACTGAAATGCGGCCAACTGTACAGTTGTTTTGCCAGAATAAGAGGATGCTTCTCTACAATGACATCTTTTGATCTGAAACACTTAAGTATCTAGATACTAAGTATCTAGATACCTAAGTCTGGCAAAAAAATGTTGAATCAATAATGACTTAATGTTAATTAGTTAGTTATCATTTCATATTTCTTAAACTTTTAGAAGCCTTTTTGTACCTGCTCCAAATCTTGTCACATTTTTTATTTGTTATTAATCTTTATCATCAACTAGTAAGTATTTTACCAGATGGAAGTCAATAGACAGACAAACTCCAGCTTTTAATGGACCATCATACTTGGCCTCTCTTTGCCTAGCCATAACTTAAACCGTTATTTGGGTTCGGCTCTCCACGTCATTCTTCGCAGGACATGATTAAATATTGGCCTTTGCTATTGCATTCCTGCCCGATTAGAATACGATAATGATGTGTAAACACAATATTTATATGCACACTAGCTGTTGCCCGCGACTTCGTCTGCAATCCAGGGTGAAAAGTAGTCTATGTCTTTCTCCAGGTCATGGTCTATCCCAGTGCCAAATTTTATCCAAATCCGTTCATTCGTTCTAGCGTGAAAGCTTAACAAACAAACAAACTTACTTTCGCATTTATAATAATATACTAGCTTTACCCAAGCCCGGCTTCGCACAGGTAGTAGGTACTAAGTTTCTAACACTTACTCTACCTACCCACCCTACCTACCCCGCCTACCCTACCTACCTACCCTACCTACCTACCATTCCTACCTGCCCTACCTACCTACCTTACCTACCTACTAAACCTACCCTACCTACCTAATAAACCTACCCTACCTACCTACCCTTCATACCTACCTACCTACCGTACCTACCCTACCTACCCAACCTACCTACCCTACCTACCTACCCTTCCTACCTGCCCTACCTACCTACCTTACCTACCCTACCTGCCTAATAAACCTACCCTACCTACCTAGCTAATCCACCCCAGTAAAGGGGTGAATAAAACAAAAACAAACAAATCGGTCATCAAGCCGTTTCTGAGTTTTAGCGAGACTAAAGGCTCCCGCAATCAGGCGCGACGCGACAGCCCGACACAAAGGCGCCGCCCGTCGCGCGGCACGCGGTGCCTTTGTGTCACGCTGTCGCGTCGCGCCACTGTGTACGAGCCTTAACGAACAGCACTTTATTTTTAGATTAGTTAGGATTAAGATAATCTATTCCTCAAAGGCCTTTGTGATCCACGAGAGAGGAAGAACAATGTAATAAATAACAAATGACGTTTGACTCATAAAATGAAGTCACAGGCTGAGTCACAGGACGGGGACAGCTCGGTACTTGCGCAGTGGGTCGAGGGAATCAAGGACGGATCGTTAAGTGAATCAATGAAGACGGGAAGCTGTAAGATGCAATTGAAAGCTGTCTCCCTAGATTTCGTTCGTACTTTTCGACCAATAAAATAAGGCAAATAGGTGGAATGTGGCCCATCTAACTGTTTAGCATAGTCCCACATTGCAGAACCTCTTAATACCGGTAAAATCAGTCAAATATTTCCTTATGACAGGTGTTGTAACTAATTTGCTCGGCTGGATACAAACTGCAACCTGCGTACCTACCTAAATTATCTTCAGATTTAGATAACCGACTAAACATTTCTACGCTAGGGGGTCTAGAATCATGTGTTTAATTCATGGTTTGCGCGTTTCGATGTCACTGCCAACCTGTATATTTTCTCACTGAACATCCTAAACTATTTTGCCATAAACAAAAAAATTAAAGTATATTCAACGTCATTTCTGCTAAATAGGTAAATTAAAGTCAGCAACGAAACTCGACTGACACTTCAGTTTTTTTAAATAATAAATTTTTGACCTCACGATTTTCACTCCAGATTTTTAAATAAATATATAAAAAAGTACAGTAGTTAAAACATATTTGAACAGCTTTTACATGAAATAAATAAAAATTATGCTTTTTGCTGAAAAGTAGTGTATAATGGATCAATATCGAGTCAATTTAGATGGTATGTATAAGTAACAGGGTTAATCGATTTTCGTTGCCGACCATACATGTACAGACATGTAGATTTTCGATATACAATTAATTTATTGATAGAAACATGCACTTGCCTTCCTATCTCAATAAATCTTTAAATAATGATCTCATTAATTTAACTTAGTTATAACTAAATAATAATCATGTTTCTAATGTTAACTAGGTTACTATACAAACAATTACTATTTATCTTTGTTGTTAATTAAATTGAAATCAAATGTTTAACTACTTATTATGTTTTCTTACATTATTTATTATATTAGCCTAACTTTAATCAGCTGTTAATTACTTACATTAAATTTGTACCTACTGATATAATGTGTGTTACTTGATGTACCTTTTAATAACTATTTTATAACCTTCTCGCCTTTGCTTTTGGAGGAAATAAAAGGTTATCGCTATATTCAAACCAGGTAAACTGTAACGACCCTAAAACTTTTCCTTACATCCCTCCTATGTCATACCTACAAACCGTACGAGAGATTGCTGCTAGCTCGTCTCACAAACCTCGTAGACCCAAAACTTATTCCTTAACAAGCTGGATTTAGACCAGGCAGGTCTAGTTGTGGCCAGGTCTTTAATCTTACACAACATATTATCGAGGATGGGTTAAAAACCAGGAAAGTGACGGGCGCAATATATTTGTAGACTTGTCGCCAGCCTTATGACACCGTAAACCGTTAATATTCTGCGCTTGTTGTGGAAGGTTACCAACTTATCAGAGGATCCAATGTTTACTCGAATTCTTGGAGAACTCCTCAGTAACCGTCGATTTCAAGTAAATCTTCTTGATGATTAAAGTAGGTGGCTAACCCAAAATAACGATTTGCCTCAGGGTAGTGTATTGGTCCCTCTGTTGTTTAGTCTGTTCAACATCTACACTAATGATCAACCGGTGAGCCCAAATATAACCCGCTTTCTATACGCACACGACCTGGCATTAACTTGTCAAGCCACTGACTTTGAGGAAATTGAAGCCAACCTTTCAGCCGCGCTCTCAGATCTCAGCCATTATTATGCTGACAACGCCCTGAAACGAAATAACTCAAAAACGCAGTCATGCGCCTTCTACCTTCAGAACAGACAAGCGGGTCGAATACTCAATATATCATGGCAAGGGATTCCAATTACCCACAGTACTTACCCAAAGTATGTCGACATCACTTTGGATAGGTCTCATAACTACAGGAGAAACTGCCAAAATGTCAAATAAAGTGCATACCAGTAATAACTTACTCTGTCGCCTAACTTCCATCAGATGGGGGGGCATCTACTCAAGTCCTGCGAACAACTGAAATGGCACTGTGTTTCTCCGCAAGTGAATATGCCTGTCTAGTATGGAGCCGATCTGTCAACGCTAAGTTAGTGGATACAGCTCTAAATGAGACAGCCGGATTATTACTGGTTGCTTAGAACCGATCCCGTTGCGAATGCTGTATCCACTGACTAGCATCGCGCCTCCAGAATTTCGCAGAACTATATCCAGCCGCACCGAGAACGCAAAGCTACAGGTGACCCACACCACCCAATGCACAACTTTGATCCAGTGCCGTAGAGGCTTAAAAGCGACAAAAAATCTTGGGTACGTGAGCCCAGCCGATGGCAACCCAAAGGAAGATGTGATATTTTGTAAGAACTGCTTAAATCTTCTGATTTCTTTATTAAACCATTAGAGAGCCTCCCATCCGGGCACAAGTTACCGTGGCCTACTTGGAAAACCTTAAATAGAATTTGTACCAAAATAGGCCGCAGCAAGGAAAACTTCCACAAGTGGGGGGGGGGGGGGTTCACTGGCGGCTCAGACCTCCGGTGTGTATGCAGTGTCTCTCCACATATAAAGGCTCACCTCCCATCTTGCGTCGCATGCCCTATTACCTACAAACGTGAGGACCTAATGGGTACGTCAGCAAACGGTTTTCGCGTTGCTGAATTTAGGCCCAAACAAATTTAAAAGAATAACGTGTATCAGGGTGTTTTTATCAGGGGAGGATTTTACTGCGTGGCTTGATTAACTCGAGTGGGGGAGGGGGGAAGGAAGAGGGGATACAGTTTATATGAAAAATCTTATTCCTTTGGTTAATAATAAAGCACTTATTGTTTTTTAAGCAGCACCTCAGAGGATTTGAAGTATTCTATAGGGTGTCAAAGAATCGGTAAGTAGGGTGCAAACGGAACCCTATTACTAAACCTCCGCTGTTAGTCCGTCTGTCTGTCAGCGGGCTGTACCTCATGATCCGTTATAATAATAATAATAATAATATAGCAACACCACCGTGTCAACAAAACGTCTCATTTTCAATATTTTTATTTAAAACAAGGAATGTGATTCTGACCCATTTTTACCATAGTTTTTCTTTATAAATCAAAACCTTATCATCTACATCATCGATACACCAAAGAAGAGACCATAATAATCAAAAATGAAATAAAATAAATCAAAAACTACCGATTTGGAGGTGACATGACAGTTGTCACCTCCAAATAACAATGAAAAAAATATTAAGAAAATGAAATGATGTTGACAAGATCTGCTAAAAGACGAGCACACCCACCACCTCCGGACTCTTCGCTCAGCTCCGCCTCGCCGCCGCCGGTATCCAGCCCCACTGTGAGCGCTGTGACGACACCGGCCGCGGTAGTTGCGTCGAGCTCGAGCGACGAGTATTTTTCCCCGCCCACGACGCCACCACCTGTTCGTCGACGTGGAGGACACCGGCCGCCGGACGGTTTAGGACCTCGAGGCCCACCGGCCTCTGATAGGGTCCCAGCTCCCGGCGGAAGTGTGCAGCGCATGAGATGGACGCGATCCATCAACGAAAACGTCATGCGCTCATACTATGGGGCTACAGAGGGGGGAAACAATCTGACCGCGTACCGTGTTCGGATGCTCTCTCTTTTTCAGGTGCTTGAGCCAGCTGTCAACGTGTCAGCACAACGACTGTCGGATCAGGTGCGGGTCATCCAACGTAATCATATGTTGGATGACACTGTACTTGATCGCCTGCGAAATGAAATGCAGAGTAGTCATGTCATCGCCCCCCCGTCGCAGACTGTGGTAGTACTACCACAGTCTAACACAAGTCAAGCAGACGAGGAGAGTGATGATAGGGCTACAAACGTAAGTACCCAGTGCAATGATGAATTGAGGAGTGCTTTGGAGGATGCGATTCGAGAATATCGGTTCATATCGCCCGAACTTAGACCACGGTTACCTCGTTTACCCATGCATAACAAAAATAGGGTGCTGGTGGCGGCACTGGATGCGCAGTTGTCAAATTATTTTGATGACTGCGTAGACCTCACCGATACACATTCGATCCTGTACTGCGCGGCTGTAGCGGCATGTCGTGTAGCTCACATCAAATTTGCTAATGATTCTAGACCTACACGACCGAAACCAGCCGTACCAGCTTGGCAGTGCAGAATTGAGCGCCGTATTGGTGGGGCCAGAGCACTCATCGGCAAACTAATCTGCTTCAGGGAGGGCAATACTCGCCCTAGAGTGATGCGCTTTGTGAGACGCGCGTTCGCAGGGACTAATATCAGCCCTCAGGACTACATGTCCTGTGTCACAGAGCGCATCGACTTCCTGAAGCAGAAAGTGTATGCATGGGCGAACCGTATTCGTCGGTATAAGCGGCGAGTGGAGCGATACCCTCAGAATCGCACCTTCCAGCGCGATGAAAGGTGGGTTTATAGGGGTTGGGAGCGACCGGATCAAGGTGTGGCTGACACGTGCCTGCCGGATGATGATGCCATGTGTTCTTTCTGGCGCAATATCTGGTCGGTGCCTGTCAGTCACACCGAAGGTGATTGGGGTCGGGAAGTCGAGCGAGCCTGCGATCCAATACCAGAAATGGGGGCTATTTCCATCTGTCCCCAAGATGTAACTCGTGCAGTCCGTCCGCTGCCTAATTGGAAGTCTCCAGGGCCGGACGGACTGCAGAACTTCTGGATCAAATAGTTTGGAAGCTCGCACGCTCGCTTGGCGGCTCAGTACCAGGTTGCTATAGAATCTGGTTCGCTACCCCACTTCCTAACAACAGGAGTTACCCACCTGCTCCATAAATCAGGTAGTACTGCGGAACCCAAAAATTATAGGCCGATCACGTGTTTACCGACGGTCTATAAAGTTCTTACATCCATTTTGAGAGCTAAAATTAACAAACATATAGACACCAACTCCATCATGTCTCCTTCTCAAAATGGATGTAGGAACGGGTCCCGTGGTACTAAGGAGCTACTCCTCATTGATATGGCCATTAGCCAACAGGTTCGTCGTTCCCGAAAGGATCTGTCGACATGTTGGATAGATTACAAGAAGGCGTATGACTCGGTGCCACATACATGGCTTGTGAGGGTGCTGGAGTTGTATAAAGTAGATGCAACTCTGCGCACCTTCCTGAAGTCATGTATGGGGCAATGGAGAACGATCCTTCACTATCCAGGATGTCGAAATATCCAGAGAGATAACGAACCCATAAGGATCGAGCGAGGCATATTTCAGGGTGATAGTTTGAGTCCGCTTTGGTTCTGCTTAGCCTTGAATCCTCTAAGCACACTGTTGGAGGATTCAGGTCTAGGCTATCGGCTGAGGAGAGGTGGTCAGGTTATATCTCACCTCCTCTACATGGATGACCTAAAACTCTTTGCCCCCAACAATTTGCAACTGATGGAGCTACTGAAAGTAACTGAAACTTTCAGTAGCGCCATCAGGATGGAATTTGGTGTGGACAAATGTGCGGTCATGCGTGTAAAGCGAGGGGAGATTGTGGAATCCGTCGGAACCCAACTCTCGTATTCCATAAACCTTAGAGCCCTCTCCGCATCCGACACCTATAAGTATTTGGGTATGTCGGAAGCGTTGGGCATCAATGGTACTGACATGAAGCAGTCGTTAAAGGAGCGCTTCTTTGGCCGCCTGAAAAAAGTATTTAATAGTCTTTTATCAGGCGGAAACAAGGTGCGCGCCTTTAACGGTTGGGTCATGCCGGTTTTGATGTACTCTTTCGGCATACTCAAATGGACTCAGACCGAACTCGACGCCCTGGATAGGAAGGTCCGTACACTGCTGACTGCAAATCGAATGCATCACCCACGATCATCGGTAATGAGACTGTATATCCCGCGAAAGTGTGGAGGTCGAGGCTTTTTAAATGCTAAGACCCTCCACAATCGCGAGATATGCAGTCTTAGGGAATATTTCTTAGAAGCCGACGTGGGGATGCATACGGATGTGGTCAAAGTGGACAAGGGCCTCACCCCGCTCTCCTTAGCTAAAGAGAACTGGCGCAAACCAGTAGTGCTTGACACTAATGATCGCATGGAAGTATGGCAGAGTAAGGAGCTTCACGGACGCTTTTTTCGGGCCCTACATGGGCCCGATGTAGACCAACTAGCGTCCGTAGCCTGGCTGCGTTTCGGTGACCTCTTTGGAGAAACCGAAGGTTTTGTCTGTGCAATTATGGACGAAGTTATCTTAACGAATAACTACCGGAGACATATTATGAAGGACGGGACGGTTGACGTGTGTCGGGCATGCCATCGTCCGGGTGAGTCCATCAGACATATTATCTCCGGATGTTCTCGTCTAGCTAACGAAGAGTACTTGCATAGACACAACCTTGTAGCCAGGATTATCCATCAGCAACTTGCTCTGAAATACAGCCTTGTAGAATCGGAAGTGCCGTACTACAGGTATGTGCCCGACCCAGTTCTCGAAAATGGACATATCACATTGTATTGGGATCGATCCATCATCACTGACAGGACTATTGTTGCCAATAAGCCTGATATAGTGGTGGTGGATCGATTAGAGCGGCGCGCAATGATTGTTGACATAACGGTTCCGCATGACGGGAACCTCGTGAAAGCCGAGAAAGATAAACAAATCAAGTATCTAGACTTGGCTCGCGAGGTTGTCGACATGTGGGATGTGGACTCAGCGATCATTGTGCCGATAGTCGTGACAGCCAATGGCTTAATAGCCAAGAGCCTCGACCAACACCTGAGGAGGCTCTCGTTAGGCAGCTGGATCAAGGGCTTGATTCAGAAAGCGGTACTTCTGGACACGGCTCGCATTGTTAGGAGGTTCCTCTCTCTGGAGCCCTGACCGCCGGTAGCTTGGACCCTGTTCCCGATACCG
Organism: Griposia aprilina; assembly: GCA_916610205.1. Lineage (NCBI taxonomy): Eukaryota > Metazoa > Arthropoda > Insecta > Lepidoptera > Noctuidae > Griposia > Griposia aprilina. The sequence goes on from OU744284.1 coordinate 26,773,697, forward strand.
GTGGGCTACTATTTTTTGTATTTTTAAATGTTTTTATAATTTTTTATATTCTAATATTTAAAAATATAATTTATATGTATATAGTGAAATAAAGGAAATAATAATAATAAGCAGGCAACACCAACGTCAACAAGTCACAACATTTTTATTCATAGTAATTTTCTCACAGTTTTATTACTTTTAGACACAGTTTATATATTTTATGTGAATACGGACAATCGCAAAATCCAAATAAATACCAAAATATTTATAAGAAAGTAAAATGAACGAGGATTTCAAACATTTCCATCAAAAACTGCCGATTCGGAGGTGACATCTGTCATGCCACCAAACAACAACAAACAAAACAAACAACAACAAAAATACCAATGAATATTAAATTATGTTGACGAGATCTGCTACGAGACGAGCACGCCCATCACCTCCGGACTCTTCGCTCAGCTCCGCCTCGCCGCCGCCGGTATCCAGCCCCACCGTGAGCGCTGTGACGACACCGGCAGCGGTAGTTGCGTCGAGCTCGAGCGACGAGTATTTCTCTCCGCCGACGTCGCCAACACCTGTACGTCGGCAGGGGAGAGGCCGGCCACCGAAGAGCTTGGGACTTAGGGGCCATCCGGCCCCGAGCCGGGTCCCCGCTGCCGGTGGTTGTGTGCAGCGCATGAAATGGACTCAGTCTATGAACGAGAACGTCATGCGCGCATATTACAGGTCTACAGAGGGGGGAACTAACCTCACTGCGTACCGTGATAGGATGCTGTCTCTGTTTCAGGAACTGCAACCAACCGTCAACGTCTCGACCCAACGACTGTCGGATCAGGTGCGGGTCATCCAACGCAGCCATAGGTTGGACGATGCTGCACTTGATAGGCTGCGCTCAGAACTGAGCAACCATATCGTCTCGAGACCGGCACAAACCGCGGTACAAGTATCGACCATTGATGAAATACAGCCGCGGTCTAATCATGGTGTAGAACTGGAAGATGATAGGGTTGCTTCAGTAAGTAGCCAGTGCAACGCCCGATTGAGGAGCGCACTGGAGGATGCATTCCGTGAGTACAGATCGACTCCGACCGAAATTAGACCCCGATTACCACGCCTGCCTATGCACAAAAAAAAATAGGGCACTGGTGTGTGCCCTGGACTCGCATCTTAAGAATGTGTTTGAGAGCAGCGAGAATCTCGTTGATACACATTCGATCCTGTATTGCGCGGCTGTTGCGGCATGTCGTTTAGCGAACGTCAAGTTGCCAAACTGTGACGGGGCTACTCGACCAAAACCTGCCGTACCAGCCTGGCAGTGTAGGATCGAGCGTCGTATCGATGAGGCCAGGGTACTCATCGGCAAAGTATACGGCTTCAGGGAGGGCAATACACGACCACGAGTGATGCGCTTTGTGAGGCGGGCATTCTCGGGGACTGAAATCAGCCCTCAGGAATACATGTCCCGTGTCACAGAGCGCATCAACTTCCTGAAGCAGAAAGTTTGTGCGGTACACACAGAATCGCATGTTCCAGACCGATGAGAGATGGGTAGATAGAGCTTGGGAGCAACCTGAACAAAATGTGACAGATGAGTGCCGCCCGGATGATGCCGCCACGATTACATTCTGGCGCAACATCTGGTCAGTGCCCGTCTGTCACGTTGAGGCTGACTGGATACGGGATGTCGAACGGGTGTGTGAAACTGTACCAGAAATGGAAGCGGTACTGATTACGCCATTAGACGTCACCAAAGCAGTCCGTCCGTTACCGAATTGGAAATCACCGGGACCGGACGGATTGCACAACTTTTGGTTGAAATGGCTAATTAGTTCACACACCTGCCTGGCATCTCAGTTCCAAGCATCTTTAGAGTCTGGGTCGCTTCCGCAGTTTCTGACAACAGGCGTTACTCATCTGCTCCATAAGCCAGGTAGTTCCACGGATTCCAAGAATTATAGACCGATTACGTGTTTGTCAACGATCTATAAACTTCTTACATCCATTTTGAGAGCGAAAATTAACACGCACATTGATAATAACTCGATTATGTCAGCCTCTCAAAATGGATGTAGGAACGGATCCCGTGGTACTAAGGAGCTACTCCTCATCGATATGGCCATTAGCCAACAGGTTCGTCGATCCTGCAAGGATTTGTCGACATGCTGGATAGATTATAAGAAGGCCTACGACTCAGTACCACATACGTGGCTCATGAGGGTGCTGGAGTTGTACAAGATAGATACAACTCTATGCACCTTCCTTTGGTCGTGTATGGGGCAATGGAGGACAGTTCTTCGCTATCCAGGGTGTCAACAGATCCAGGGGAATGATGAGCCTGTATGGATTAAACGGGGAATATTTCAGGGCGACAGTTTGAGTCCACTTTGGTTCTGCTTAGCCCTGAATCCTCTAAGTACACTACTGGAGGATTCAGGTCTAGGTTATCGGTTGAGGAGAGGTGGTCAGGTCATATCTCACCTCCTCTACATGGATGACTTGAAACTCTTTGCCCCCAACAAATTGCAACTGATGAAACTACTGAAGGTAACTGAAACTTTCAGTAGCGCCATCAGGATGGAATTTGGTGTGGACAAATGTGCAGTCATGCATGTAAAGCAAGGTGAAATTATGGAATCCGAAGGAATTCAACTTTCGGATTCCATACACCTTAGACCCCTCTCCTCATCCGAAAGCTATAAGTATTTGGGTATGTCGGAAACGTTAGGCATCAATGTTGCTGACATGAAGCAATCGCTGAAGGAGCGATTCTTTGGTCGCCTGAGGAAGGTATTAATTAGTCTTCTTTCAGGCGGAAACAAGGTTCGCGCCTTCAACGGTTGGGTCATGCCAGTATTGATGTAGTCTTTCGGCATACTCAAATGGACTCAGACCGAACTCGACGCCCCGGATAGGAGGGTCCGTACACTGCTGACCGCAAACCGGATGCATCAGCCACGATCATCGGTGATGAGACTGTACATACCGCGGAAGTGCGGGGGTCGAGGCTTTTTAAATGCAAAGACCCTCCACAACCGCGAAGTGTGCAGTCTCAGGGAATATTTTTTAAAAGCCGAAGTGGGTATGCACCGTGATGTGGTAGCAGTGGACAAGGGCCTCAGCCCGCTCTCCATGGCTATAGAGAACTGGCGCAAACCTGTGGTACTTACTACCGATGACCGCAAGGAGGTATGGCAAAGCAAGGAGCTACACGGACGCTTTTATCGGGCTCTTCAGGAGCCCGGTGTAGATTTCTTAGCGTCCGTATCCTGGCTACGTTTTGGTGACCTTTTCGGGGAAACCGAAGATTTCGTCTGTGCAATTATGGACGAAGTTATCTTGACGAATAACTACCGGAGACATATTATAAAAGACGGGACGGTTGACGTGTGTTGGGCATGCCATCGTCCGGGTGAGTCCATCAGACACATTGTCTCTGGTTGTTCTCGTCTGGCTAACGGCGAGTACTTGCACAGGCATAATCAAGTAGCCAGGATTATTCACCAACAACTTGCTTTGAAATATAAACTAGTGGATTCTGAGGTACCGTATTACAAGTATGTGCCTGACCCAGTTCTCGAAAATGACCATATTACTTTGTACTGGGATCGGTCTATCGGATATATACTGGTGATAGATCGATTAGCGCGCCGCACAATGATTATCGATATTACCATTCCGCATGACGAGAACCTCGTGAAAGCTGAGAAAGAGAAACAAATTAAATATCTCGACTTAGCACACGAGGTTGTTGACATGTGGAATGTGAGCTCGGCTGTCATTGTGCCGATTGTGAAAGCCTCGATCAACATCTCTCGAGGCTTTCGTTAGGCGGTTGGGTCAAGGGCCTGATCCAGAAGGCAGTTCGCCTCGATACGGCTCGCATCGTGAGGAGGTTCTTGTCTCTGGAGCCCTAACCACCAGTGGCTTGAACCCTGCTCCCGATACCGGCGGACCACTATTTTTATATTTTTAAATGCTTTTTTCTGTTTTTATAAAAATATTTAAAAATGTATATAAATAAGTATGTAAATAAATACACGAATAATAATAATATCATTTATTTGCTAAAAACATGGTATAAAAGATGGTAATGTTAATAATGTGAATAGACATGTTTTGCTTTATAGATATATGCGTGCAAATTTTACATGCATAATGATAAAATCAGTCATCATGGGATTTTATGTTCCAGGAACTCCTTAATACTGTAAAAACTATTAGCTGATAGCCATTTGTACAATTTAATTTTAAACAATCTTGTATTTAATGTTTTTTAATTCATTTGAAACCTGGACATAGATAAACATGCAGCTTTTATTATATTTCGCAAGCCTTGGGAGGACATCTAACACGAGCCTGTAGGGGTCGCGCCTGCTGCGAGAATTTACATCGCTTGCTTTCGCAAACAATTCCCTATGCCTCCGAACAAATAAACAGATTTCATAAATATAAAGGGATGGCAGCGGTAACAAATCAAGTTTCTTAAATACCGGCCTGCAAGATTCGTCGGATTTAAGCCCACCTAATGCTCTAATGCATCTTTTTTATGCGACAAATGCTCTATTTTGATCAGTGCTGTTACCCCACATAACTAAGCCATAGCGTAGTATTGATTCAACATATGCATGATATGTTGTTAAAGACGTTTTAATGTTTGTTATGTTTCTAATCTGTTTCAATGCATATACAAACTTATTAAATCGTTTGGATACAGTATCAACATGTGCTTTCCAGTTGATGTCTTGGTCCAAGGTTACGCCTAGAAATTTAGTTTGCGTTGCTTCGTGAATTCTATTTACAGTCATTTTAATATTGGGTTTTGCATTATTTGATTTATTAAATTGTATGTATACGGACTTTTTTAGATTTATAGATAAGTTATTTTTATTTAGCCATTCAATTAGTCTTTCAATCACATTATTAATTTCAGTCTCGTGGTCATTAATTGTATTGTTTTTTTTTCATCTGATGACAAAATAATAGAGATGTCATCAGTGAATAGTATAAATTTATGATTAGTTCACAGAGTGTGTATTTCTATTGCCCCTTTAACAAAAAATAATAAAAATCAAATAAAGTTAAAAATTAAAGGGGGTCCCAATATAAGAAACGTGTTTTTTTTTATATGTAGTGTAACACTGTTTATTTGAAAAATATTATTCCACTGATCTATTAACTACCTACCTACTTAAAAAATTGGCCCGAATACTTATTTATCTAAATCTATCTATATATACTAATAATAAAGCTGAAATTTTGTTTTTTGTTTGATTGAACGCGCTAATCTCTGCTTCTACAAGTCGGATTTCAAGTCGCATTTAGTAGCTTTATTCTTAAAGAAGGCTGTAGGTTAACATCACGCTAGGACCCTTAGGAGCTTGCAAAAAGAAACAAGTCCGAAAGAACGCTAAGCGAAAACGAAGTAAATTACGGGCAGGCGATGCGATGCGATGCGACCACCCCAGTCGGGGGAACAAGAAATTTTACACGGACGAAATCGCGAACAGAAGAATAGTTACATTATATAAAATCTCGTGTCACAGTGTTTGTTATCGAACTCCTCCGAAACAGCTTGACCTATTTTTCAAAAAAATTATGTGTATATTTGGTAGGTCTGAGAATGAGTCGTAAAGTATATCTCATACCGCTGCGGGTGAAACCGCGGGGCGCAGCTAGTAACTTATAAGGCTAAATTATTTTCTTATTTTTCAGTTCACACAGTTTCACATACACACACACACACATTTAATCTATTTTTAACTGACTTCAAAACACAAGAGGAGGTTATCAATTCGGATGTTTTTTTTTAATGTATTTATTGTTCGAGCATAACTCCGTCATCATAATACACGGATTTGCATAATAATTTTTTTGTTTGAAAGGTTATACTCTCGAGGTGGTCCCATTGTCACCAAGTTAGAATATGATGAAGGGATCCCATGGACATCGAGGGAAATCCTCAAATTTTATAGGCGTACCTATAGTGATTTGGGTATTTTTATAGTAACTCGTGCAATTGCTCTCGGAAAGCACCATTCGGTGAAGTGAAACTGATGATGAAGACCAGAGATGTCCACCAGAACTACTCAATAATAAGTATTTCACGGGTTGCGATTTGCGATTCGATTAAGTACTTTAATATGGTTGCTTAGCAATTTATGCTCGTCACAATGCATATGGTGAAATGGAGCTGATGGTGGCTTCAGCATCAGCTCCAGTTCTTTTGGTTCTTACCAGGAGAACTCCTCAACAATTAACGTCCTTGGATCGGCAAAAAGTTTTTTTTTTCTTTAAGAGGTTATGAGCAGTTGGTATTAGGCTATTGTAACTTAGATGAATGAATAACTCACTCACTAAAAAGTGAAAAATACAAAAATAAACTAGCGACTTCAAAAAAAACAATACAAAGTGAAAAATAACTTTAATTTCGGAAGTCGGTGGCAAAAAACTAAAATACAGATCCAAAGACACCGGCTTCCGAAATTAAAGTAATTTTTCACTTTATAGTGTTTCTTTTTTAAAGCCGTTGCATTTTTTTTATAAAAAAGTTTTTTTTTTTTCATTAAAATTATAATTCATACGCTCACACTTGACCACTATCTCAACTGATGGTAAACGATAAGCCTGCACCAAAACATTCATGTCATCATTCATAACATTTATATAAAATAATACTTACGTTAATCTATTATTCTTATCATTCTCATATCATTAATACACATTTATATTTTAATATTAACAATGTCGAATAAAAATATTACCATTTATTACCAAAATTGCAGGGCTATTCGCACAAAATTACACCAGTTACTCACGAATATCGTCATGAATACATACGATATAATTATCTTAACTGAAACCTGGCTAACTCCTGACATTTATGACAGTGAGTTCATAGATCAGCGTTATAGTATGTACCGTTGTGACCGTGATCGCACTGCTACTAATAAACAGGATGGTGGAGGTGTACTGATGCTGTTTTACGCACGTTAAAGCCTTCTGATTTAGGTCTATCATTAAATCAGTATAGTGATCTTTCACACACTCACATTGAACATATTATGGTTGAGTTGCCTAGTACTGTCAACAATAAAAGACACATTGTGAGTGCTGCTTACATACCACCTAAGACTTCTACTTTAGCGTATGACAAGCACTTTGAATTGCTACAAGAAGTGTTAAGCCATTCTACTGTTGATAGTTTCTTTGTTATAGGAGACTATAATCTACCGGAAGCTAATTGGCTAGTATCCTCTGCAACAGATATCTCGAACACTTCAACTTCATATTCTGGAGGACCCTCGGCTTGCGCAAATTTAAATATCTTGATTTCAGTCCTGGGTGCTTTTCAGTTTAACAATATAGTGAATGACAAAGGTAAAATTCTTGACCTAGTCATTTCCAATAACCCCTGTAATGTTTCACATATCTCAACTACATTACTTCCGATTGACACCTACTATCCTGTCCTGATGTGTGAAACCTGTTTCAACGTCAAAATCACCCCAATGACTAAAACTCTTCTCCACAAATATTGTTTGCATAGGGCTAACTTTGACAATATTAATCAGAACATACAGCAACTTAACTAGTCTGAACTGCTATGCCCTATGACATCTGAAGAGGCTCTGGCTAGATTCTACACTGAGATAAATAATATTATTAAACAAGACACTCCATTGGCCCGACCTAGAGCTATCCCATATGGTTTTCTCGTACTCTCATAACTGTTTGTAGAAAAAAACAAAAGGCATGGATTAAATGGAAAAGTATAATAACATTTCTGACTATGAATCATTTTCAAAATATAGAAAACAGTGTAAGGATACATGTCTTAGGTGTTTCGGTTCGTACATCAGTTCTGTAGAGTACAGTCTAAGTAAAAATATAAAACACTTCTGGACCTGTTTCTAATCGTAAAGATAAACCTGGAATCCCATATAAGCTTGTTTTCAAAAATGCTGAAACAAATGATCCAGGCATGGTATGTAATATGTTTTCTGACTTTTTTTACTCGGTATGTGAACCGACATCTCCTTCGCTGCCTCAATGGAAGCCTCCGCAGGACAACAATGCACTACACGATGTCTCTATTTGCGACCATTGTTTTAGTGAAGAGAACATATTAAATGAACTTAAATCCCTAGATCCAGCGAAAGGCCCAGGTCCTGATGGACTTTCACCTTACTTCCTTAGGAATACTTCGACTTCCATCTGCAAGTCTCTATTTATTATTTATAATAAATGTATATCCGAGCGAGTTGTACCTAAACTTTGGAAGCATGCGTATATTGTGCCCGTTCACAAAAGTGGATCCAAACGCAACGTGGAACACTATCGTCCCATTTCCATCCTGTCTGCCTTGTCCAAACTATTTGAAAGGTTAGTCCATAACGAAATTTATCCTGTACTCCACAATATCATAATTCAACAACAGCACGGTTTCGTTAAACAGCGGTCGACCAATACTAATTTATTATTATTTTCTAGCTTTTTGTTTGATTGTGTTGACAGCCGTGTACAAGTGGATGCAGTATATACAGACTTCTGTAAGGCTTTTGACAAGGTAGACCATGAAATACTACTAAATAAAATAGCGTTCAACGGAATCCGTGGCAATCTTCTGAGGTGGTTTACCTCTTATATTACCAATCGCAGTCAGAGGGTTGTCATCAATGGTCATCAATCTAACATCGCACAGATGACCTCTGGTGTGCCTCAAGGCTCTATTCTTGGTCCTCTTTTGTTTATATGGTATATTAATGACATCAGCCAATGCTTTCGCAATACCAAGTTTTTACTATATGCCGATGACTTCGAGGTATATAGAGCCATTTGACAAACAAATGATTGCCTTCTGCTGCAACAAGATTTGGACCGACTATCCTGTTATTGCCAGGAAAATAAGTTGCAACTAAGTTTACCCAAATGTAACTTCATAAATTTCACAAAAAATTTAACTAAAATAAACTATACATACACGTTGTGCAACGCCCCCCTGCTTAAAGTGGACTTTATTCGTGATCTCGGTGTTCTTCTTGATTTCAAGCTTTGCTTGGACCTACACATAGGAAAGATTGTTAATAAAGCGTATCAACTTTACGGATTTGTAATGCGATCAACAGTCGATTTTAAAAAGCCTTCTTCCTATATCTGCCTGTATAAGTCTCTTGTACGCTCTCAACTGGAGTATGCCGTGTCCGTCTGGAGTCCATACTACAAAAAGTATGTTGAAATGATTGAGTGTGTTCAATACAAATTCCTGCGTACCATGCATTTTAGATGTCATGGATATTATTTGCCTTACCAAGATTTGCTTGTAAAGTATAAGCTCGCAACACTTGAAAATAGACGAAAGTACTTAGAAGCTATGAATCTATATAATATTGTTAGAAATAAATTTGACTGCATTGAACTGTCCAATATGTTATGCTATGCGGTTCCTAGGACAGTCCACAAGCGTAAGGTGCGCGCTGGCAGATTATTTTCGGTAGGCGCTTGTACTCGCAAGTCCAACTCTGGCTTGCGTTCGCCTGTTCGCAGAATGGTCGATTCCTACAATAGGACTTTCGAACATATAGATATTTTTGCATGTGCTCCCTATAAGTTCAAAAATCTTATACATAAACAGCTCTCTTGAATATTTTTTTCTATATTTATCTTTTCGTATCATTTCTTTCATAAATACTATTTATATCTTAAACACGGTAGTTAATAAGTTAATAAAAAAAAAACCTTTAATTTTAATTTGTTTGTTAACCTAGCGATTATTATTTTATTATTTTTATCCCATATTTAATCTGTGAACAGCGTTGTGGGCTGCAATATTGTATATTTGTTTTGTGTATTCCATATCTCATGTTTTATATTGTAGCAGTTTGTTGTTCCTTCTCAATAAAATAAAAATTATTATAATACATAATATATGTTATACCTACCCACAAACCACAATTAAATAAAATGTTAGTGTTTTCCTCGTAGATAAGCTGAACCAAGTCCCTAAAAGTTGCGTAACAAGAATGATATTAATATAATAGATATCATTGCGTAACACACTAACAATCAGCAACTGAATAATTTTGAAGGATATTGCTAATCCATTAATTACTCGCCAAGTTCGAAAAATTTGGTCTGCTCAACAACGTAAATCAAAATTACGAATTTCAATGGATGTTGTTGAACTGTCAAAATGAAAGCCTTTCCTACTGTTAGTGTGTAAGTAATTATCCCGCTGATAAGGGTTAGTTTTGACAAAACACTCATGGTACACTCAACCATACGTCCGTGGTAACATTTTAGCAATGCCAGCGTCTATTTCAAACATTAAAGGTTTTCGTAGTTTAAGTGTAATAAATAAGACTGACGAGCGGTTGACCGTACCTAATCGTAATCACCTAATGTACTCGGAGCACCTAGTGGTATGTTATGTAGCAGTTAGGTACATCCTGCCGGCTGCCGAGACACAGGGGTCAAATGAACTCAGATAATAACGATATGGTCTATATGCGTGCAAAAGTGTTACGAAAAAATATTTTTCAGCCAGAAACTAAACTGTTGTTAAAAGCAGATAACCTACACAGATGTAGGTTAATAGCAGCTTGGTAAATACTAAAATCTGTAAATATCTGAAGTAAAATATTTCTGGTTTGCGAGTGACAAGCACATTCTTCTACGAAATTATATTTTCTGCTGCATTTCTTATATTATAATAACCGGGGTTTTATTAAATATAATAAAACCCTGGTTATTATAATATAAGAAATATTCAAAAAATAAAAATATTTTAAAAAAGAAACTGCATGACATGTTAGTGGACCAATGCTACTACTTACTCTGTAAAAGATTTTTTGAGACAAATCACTTGCACAATATAGTTTACCTCAACCATGTCGCGTAGGTACAGTAAATGTAAAGATAGGTACTATTCAATATTTATTATTGTATTTTCTTGACATTTAATGTATAATTTAATAGAGCAGTTTACTTCTGACATTTATTGGATTTTGTGTACTTTGACTTATTTAAATTCATTTTAATCTCAATTAATAGGAGACTGTTATTGTACCTATGCCTAGGCGGCGGAACATAGTTGATCCTATTTTAACCTATAAGAAAATTGTATGTATTATGTACCTATGATCCACAATATAGAATATGAATATGAATATGACATTGTTGCTAGACAAATTACAATAATTACTTAATTAAGTTTAATAGGTACTGTTTCTAGCAAACATATCTACCTATAATCCAAAATTGTTGTTATCACAGCTGCAACAGACATTCAATACCTACGTAATGAGAAAACTGGTAGGAAAGTATTTAATTTTTTTTTACAAAAAAAAAACAACCATCTTCCAAAAAAACACTATTTACATAGTGAAAAATAACTTTAATTTCGGAAGTCGGTAAAAAAGTTTTATTTTTCACTATTTAGGTGTGGTACCTACCCCACACAAATTCGTATACCTACCACTACTTGCTATGTAAAAAACAGGAAGTTATTATAACATCATCACTACCTATACTACTAAGTGGAAAAAATACGTATTATTGAAGCTAACTGAAAAACTACCAAAGCAAAGTTAATAAAAATAATTATGCGTACACCCCTGAGGCATACCCTATCCATTAAAAAATAATTTTCGAAATCGATCCACAATTGCCGGATATATCGCATAACAAACATCAGTACAAAAAAAATACAGACGAATTGAGAACCTCCTCCTTTTTGAAGTCGGTTAAAAAATAAATAAAATGACGCATGACAACAGTAATTAGTGGTACTATGTAGATATAAACGTTGAAATAGATTAGGTAGGTACATACAGAAATTACTTACAGTGCTGAGTAGGTGGTAGGTACGCTACCTACCTAGTAACTCGCATTACCTCGTTCTAAGCTTTAGTCTAAACAATCGCATAATCAATACCTATTTGCATAACTCATCAGAAAAACACATAATATAAGTACCTAATGCTACGGCTACATTGTCGCGATAACGCGAACTACACTTCGCGCGCTCTCTCTCGCACACAGCTCGACGTCTCGCTGTACAACAGAGAGCGCGCGAAGTGTAGTTCACGTTATCGCGGCAATGTAGCCGTAGCATAATTAAAAACACAAACACAACTGCACGACTTTTCTCGCCAACTGTACCTACATCACATTGCTTAACCGAGTAAACGCTTCGCCGCGAGTGAGATCACTCATACTCATTATCACATCGGAAACCAAACGGAATGGACGTGGTTTTATAATTCAAGTAATTCATTATGTTACGAATCATATTTTATACCCTAGTGACGCTAACTCTAGTGCGAGCAGACTACAAGTTCGAAACAAAATGGTTTCGAGTACCCCTCGACCATTTCGGATTCCAGAGGAATGAAACATTTCAAATAAAGTATCTGGAGAATGAAGATAACTGGGATCAAGGAGGTGGTCCTATCTTCTTTTATACAGGGAATGAGGTAAGTTTTGCAAATATCCTCATGCGTGTAGCATGTGCTCGCGTTTTCTGTAGTTTTTCAACAGATTGTGAGAACTTTTCATACCTACTCTAAATGTGTAATATTTGAGTGTATAATGTGATAAACGTACCTACCTACGTATTGTTTATCGATTTACATTATTATTGTTTACAATTTGTTAAACATCGTTACAGTAATAAATAGCTGTGATTATTGTGATTAACAGAGAAAACGGTACTTAGATGTAACAGATATACTGGAATACTCTACAAATAGGTTACTTACTGAACAAATAACTATTTGCTGGGGACTTTCATAGTGCGTGTTCCCTGCTAATTGTACCTATTAGGTACAAGTAGTAAACAATCGTTTAAAAAAGCCATGTTCTAACTTCCATCTTTGATCAAGGAATATAACTTTTAAGTTATATGTGTTGCAAACTGATAAATTAAGTTACTTATTAATAAATAAATATAATTGTAATCACCTACTTGGGTACCTACTTGTATTAATAACCATTTATTTTAATTTGTTATCATTTAATTGTGATGTTGTGCTGTCTTTTGTGTGCACTGAATAAATGGCTTATCAATGTATATAAATATATTTTAGAGTATCAATAATTATTTACTTAATTCTATAAAGGAAGGTTATCTAGTAGGTACCTACTACATAGTATTTTAGCGTCAAATGTAACCATATCACTACGAATATTCTGATATCGGGAATCTGTTTACATTTTAGTAAAATAGGACGTAAGATCAGTCACTGATGTGATTCCTTTGACCCCTTATAAAAAGTGCTGTACGCTCGAGTGGTAAACAATGCTCCATTAATCTCAGGTTCGATGCCCGGCAAAAAATGTACAGCTAACTGTGAAGTTCTTTGTTTTCAAGGCTTTTTTAAACTGCCGTTTATAATCTGTGAATATGGCTATAAAGTAATGAATTTATTTATGACCTAAGATGAGATTAATAGGATCGACTAAAACATAAACATAATTTTTTATGTATATCCCTAGCAATAAATACTATTTATTACTTACTATTAATAAATACGATTTCCCCATTCGTGCATTCATAGAATGATCAATTGATCACAGAACATCTGCACTTATTTAAATGGAAAATTGTCGCTTCGTTAAACCATCCATAATACAGACATAATAAACTGACCTCGGAGTACCAAAATATTTATATTCTTATCAGATATGGTCTGATCTAAAAACAGGCAAATCATTGCGCCTTTTATGTGGTAGGTAAAAGCTTTTGCCCGCGGCTTCGCCCGCGTGGAGGTCGGAAATTATCCCACGGGAATGAACTACCGGGATAAAAAGTATCCTACATGTTAATCCAGGTTATAAACTACCTGTGTTCCAAATTTCATCCAAATCTGTTCAGTAGTTTTTGCGTGAAAGAGTAACAAACAAACATCCATCCATCCATCCATCATTACAAACTTTCACATTTAAATATTAGTAGGATAGGATAGGATATTTATTTTTTCGTGAAGCATGGCATACCTAATCAAAATCTAGGTACCTACAATTATTCAGCGCATAGCTTCTGCCCGCGTGAATATTTTTGTTTCCGACCCCCCACGTCGCATCGCATCGCATCGCCCGCCCACGCTATTACTTCGTTCGCGCTTAGCGTTCTTTCTGACTATATTTCTTTTTCGTAGCGTGGTCCAATACCTAAAGAAACCTACCATCCTATACCTTCCTTAAGAATTAGGTTATCAAATGCAAATATATTTCTTCAAATCCGACTGTTGATTCCAAAGATTAGCGCGTTCAAACAAACAAACTCTTTTAGATTTATTATTATTGTAGTGTTAGTATAATTATTATACTTAGATTAATCATAAATAATAGTTGTTATTAATTTACCGTAATTAATTAGTCATCCATCAATCAATAAAAACATGAAAGAAAGTCACCGTCATAGATACTTACATAAAGAAAAACAATGTAATTAAAGTAAATAACTCGTTGCTAAGTTTTATCCACAATAGGTATTTGTTTACCTACATAACATTCATAACACGGATTCAAGTTACAGTATATTGCATTATTAAACTTTATGTTAATAGCCTGTTATAAGAAGTAGTTTATTATACTTACCTTTAACTGTCAACCTAACTACTTTGATTGGATATTCAATTTAGGTGTCGTGTCAAATTTCTCCTGTGAAGCAGTTGAAAGAAAACATATGCACCTACCTAATAAAGAATTATTTATATGTTGTGTGAAAAATCGCCAGTACGAAGTACCTATAAATAAGACTGAAGAACAGATATGTTTTTAATTCTTTCTCCAGCACAGCAAAATAACCGCAACAGTCCTTCCTCCCTAAGCTATTTCTAGCGATTGAAACTCGTCTCACTATCTCGTCTACATTTATCACTCAGCGCAGCACAAGCTTTGCTTACCTAACTTTAGGTACCTCCATATTATATGTCGGTCATTAGTTTGGACACTAAACAAAGCGCAGCACGAGTTCTGGGAGGTGGCAGCACCGTCGCGATGACGTGCATACTCGGCTAACTTCGTGCTATGACAGAGCCTGGCTGATGGAGGAGCGCTGATGGGACGAGTAAAAGAAAGAAAGAAAGAAAGAAAAATAGTTTTATTTGTCACAGAAACACGTGCATACAAAAAAAAAAATTAGCTCAGGTAACAATTTAATAAAAAGAAACAAACAAACTAGATCTTTAATCACGAGCACAAAACAGAAATAGTCGACAGCTGCACGTCATGACTGTGACAAGAAGGCTTCCACTCAGCATGATGCTGTGCTATAGGGGACCCACAGCACGGCGCTGGTTTCAGTGGTTTCAGTGGTAGTGGTAGTAGACACTTACCATTCTACCTTCGAGGAGATCAGTACCTACCTCCACCATAGGAACTGTCACACGTTCCATATAGTTGTGTCGTGTACCTACAGTTTGAGATTCGCGTGTGTGATTAATTTGATTGTGAATTATAATTTGATTTTAACTGTAAACGGTTTTTCTATTGCGCAATAACCAAAATTACCCAAAGTACGCTCACAGTAGTTAAAATATAACTGATAATAACGAGAGACACATTACCTACACATTACCTTCTCCGTCATATATTTTATTGATTTTTCTTTAAATTTTCAGGGCCAAATAGAAGTATTTGCCAAGCACACTGGCTTTATGTGGGAGATCGCAGAAGAATTCAGAGCGAAACTTGTGTTTGCTGAGCATCGGTTTGTGCACATTGTAATTTGATAAAAATCATTTTATTACCTCCCCTCCCCTCACCTCCATGGTTATCGAGAAGTTTATAACAAACCGCCAGAATGTTTTTTCCAGATTACTTACTTACAGGCGGAAAATATTATTTTCTTTATTAGCATATTAGGGACATGCAGGAGGAATATCAACTCATTAAGCCCATTTCTCCTTCTAACTTGTATACAGGGTGTCAGGGGCAACCATGCGGAAACGCCTCTACCATGAACTCGGTACATGATCTCTAGTTTGCGCGTTGATGTCCCTAACACGGTGTATATTAGGTATTGTATATTAAATTGGAACAACTTAGATCTAGACATTACGCCACGCAATCTGACTTCTCTGTCCTCATCATTCACGTAAATATCGAAATATTACAGATACTATGGAGCGTCAATGCCTTTCGGCAACAAGTCCCTGGACAATGATCACATCGGGTACCTGTCATCGGCGCAAGCGCTGGCCGACTACGCAGAACTTATCAACTACCTCCAGGGCAACACCATCAAGCCTACATATCCCATCATAGCATTTGGAGGTGAGTTGCAAGCCACACCAAGCACTAAGCACCAGCACCAGCACCAGTTGCATTGTATGACACCAAGAAGTTTTAGGGGAGACCGTGGATTTAGACCGGCTGGCGCGGATGAATGAGTACAAATGATATCAAAATCGAAAACAGTAATTGACACGATGTAAGGGCATCGTAACGAAAACTTTTACTATAGGTTTTTAATTTTCTGGGGATTCTTTCTAGAAGCTCCAGAAAATTATCTGATCGTGTAGGTAGGCCTTGTAGACTGTAGATTGATTCAACATTTTCTATTTTTAACCGACTTCAAAAAAGAGGAGGTTATCACTTCGGATGTTTGTATTTTTATTTATTTTTATGTAGGTATGTTTGGGCATAAACGGATTTGCAAAATTCCTTTTTTATTTGAAAGGGTATACTCTCGAGGTGGTCCCATTGTCACCAAGTCAGTATCTCATGAAGGGATCTCATGGAAGCCGAGGGAAATCCTCAAATTTTACAGGCAGACCTATAGCGATTTGGGTATTTTTTATAGTAAATCGTGCATTTGCTCTCGTAAAGCACCATTCAGTGAAGTGGAACTGATGATTAAGACCAGAGGTGGCCACCGGAAGTACTCAATAATAAGTATTTCACGGGTTGCGATTCGATTACTTTATTATGGTTGCTAAGCAATTTATGCTCGTCACAATGCATATGGTGCAGTTCTTTTGGTTCTTACCAGGAGAGCTCCCCGCATCGGGAAAAGGAATATTTTGTAAAAGGTGATGAGCAGTTGACATTTTTAGGCTATTGTAAATATTGTAACAGATACATTTATAAGTGACTCACTAAAAAGTGAAAAATAAAAAACTTTTTTACAAAAAAAGAACAACCAACTTCAAAAAAAAAACTACAAAATGAAAAATAACTTTAATTTCGGAAGTCGGTGGCCAAATAACTACAATACAGATCCAATGACACCGACTTCCGAAATTAAAGTTATTTTTCACTTTGTAGTTTTTTTTTTTAATTGGTTGTTATTTTTTTGTAAAAATTTTTGTTAAGAACCTGGTACTTGCTGCCTACACTATCCTCCCATAACTATTAACACTGTAATTTGGAAAATATTGTTAGAGAATCATGGAGTTTCTTGCCGACTCTCCTCCATTGGAAACGACGCGTTGGAACCGTGCACCTATCTCCTGGTTTAAATGTGAAATAAAAAAAAACAATTTTGCAAAAAAACATTGCACTTTTCTACAGAACAGCAGATTTATTTTCAAGTCGAAGTAAATTATCAACGTTTTCGGTCTAGAACCTTCTGAACCCAAGGTAAAAGTTTTAGTTAGGATAGTCCCTTACTTAGGATAGTCCCTACACAACGTAAACATGTGGTGCCGTTGCAGCATGCCTATTAAGAGAACAAATGATGATTGTATGAAAACAATTTAGCTAAGCGTTCGCGTTGGTCAGTTTAGTGTACCTATTCAATTCTATTATTCAAAGATAATATTGGAAAAATAACAATAAGCTCATTATAACATTAGGTTTAATTTGATTATTCGAAACAAAACTATGTACTTTATTTCGATTCTGGCACAATCTAAAATTCGACAAATTGAATTGACATCTAACTAGTCAATTCAATTTGGGTATATCGGCTAGGTCGAAATGGTTCGTCACCATACAATTATTTAAGACCGTAATCGTCCAATGCTGAATAGGTAAGGACCTCAAATTCCCTTTGAACAACCAACCCAGTAATGTACAGAATAAAAGTTTTTTTAAGATGCATTAGTAATAGCAGTTTGTTGAATAAATAAAAATAAGACAACACTGCAACTAGCCTTCCCTAACCTCCTGCAGCAAAAATAATCGGCACCCGCATTGAGCGGTGCCATCATTGCCATCGGCAACTAGTACTGCGGTACTTTATACCTTCATTGCTTTCTTCCTCCAGGCTCCTACGGCGGTATGCTAGCAGCCTACTTCCGCATGAAGTACCCTCACATCGTCAACGGTGCCATCGCGGCCTCCGCCCCCGTGCACATGTTCTCCGGCATGGCTCCCTGCGGGGTCTTCAACAGGCTTGTGACTTCCAGCTTCAGGATTGTTGACACCAACTGTTCTACCAACATCAGGGAATCGTGGAGCGTTATTAAGTAAGTAGTTACAGCTCTTCCAATGAATACCACAACCATACTATAAAGTATACCTACCTTACCAGTTGCAAGAGGGTTCATGAGCCGCAGAGCCATGTCTACGTCAGTTTATGCTGTTTGCCCAAAACGGTGTTTTCCGTATGAAGAATAAAATGAGGGCCAATGGATTGACAAATTAATGATTAATAATTACAATGAGTTTATGTTTAATACCGCGCGAACAGTAGGCAATTCAAAAAGATACCGTGTCCAGACACCCATGAATATTGCGGTCAAGATCTTCATGAAACAGTTATCTCTTAAGCAGATGCATAAAAATTGACCTGCTGAACATACGCCAAAAAAAACATATTTACAGCATTAGCAACCACAAAAATTCATTATATTTCATTTTTCATTTTAGAAACTACTCCTCAACCGCCAATGGCTCAGAGTTCCTGCATAAAGCCTTCAACCTCTGTACACCTATCAAGAACTCCACAGACCTGAATGTGCTGCTAGAATTCCTTCAGTCCATGTACTCTACGCTGGCCATGGTGAACTATCCGTTTTCCTCAGACTTCCTGATGCCGCTTCCTGCAGAACCCGTGAGGGTAGTCTGCCAGTACCTTAATGAGACTTTGTCTGGTGATAAACTATTACAGGTGGGTACTACTCTCAAGTTTCAAATAAAGTAAACTCCCTAAGTTCATGAAACCATACAAGCTCTAATGAAAAAACCTTGATTACAGGCTATAGGAAAAGTAATAGATATATTTTCAAATTACGACAAGAAAAATAAGTGCGTAGATTATCAGCAAGGGGATAACTACGGCAACCTAGACGCTAGTGGATGGGATTATCAGGTAACTACCATAATTCAAACAAAAAACAAAAGTATTTCCAGAACCGTCCAGACTAAAACCTATTTTTTTCTTTCAAAGGCCTGCACAGAGATGGTGATGCCGATGTGTTCCAACGGCAAGAATGACATGTTTCAGCCAGACCCTTGGAACTTCACGACCTTCGCTGAGGAATGTCACAAGAAGTACAACGTGTACCCTCGAGAAAATATGGCTAGACTGGAGTATGGGGGCAACAGGCTCCAGGCAGCTTCGAATATTGTATTCAGTAATGGACTTCGCGATCCGTGGACAGGAGGTAAAGTTATACTCTGCTATACCTACACTAGTCTCTAGACATGGGCCTCTGACCTAATGGACCCTAATCACCAGTCCTGTTGAAAGAAACTGACCTTAGAATATCTAGGGCAAGGCATACAATATCTAAAAATCGTACCCTCTGGACAACGAGGAGTGATGGCGAGTTATTTGAATCCCTTATCTGCCATTTTATAAATCAATTTTTGAAGCGAATATATCTGTAGGCGCACTTTTCGCTCTTTCTGAACAGATAACGAAACTGAACCGTTACGCAGGTCACGCTCGGGTCGGTGACGCTGAATCGGGTATATTCGGCTTCAGTCGGAATCGGGTATACCGCAACGCATAAGTTTTCAATTCTATCCTGTTTTGATATTATTATTTTATTTTTCGACAGGTGGTATCCTCGATAGTTTGAGTGACACGGTGAAAGCAGTGGTGATAATAGATGCTGCCCATCACCTGGACCTGATGCCCAGCAACCCCAGTGACCCCGAGCCGGTGAAGATAGCCCGCAACATCCATAAACATCACATCAGCAAGTGGATTACGCAGTTTAGGGAACAGATGGCTACTACGCGTAGAACTTGACTATTGTGATTTTGACTGATAAGCATAAATATAGTATTGTTAAATTATTCCGTTTTATTATTTGCTATTTTGGAATAGAGAGCTTAGTAAATACAAATAGATCCTGTAGTCTTCCCTCTCCCATACCCAACCCATGCTGAAGGGAAAGACATGAGCTCTGCTCGAAAAGCTGAGTCAAGAGTTATTGCGGAAGTGGTTATGGATTTAAAAATTGGATCACTCCCACAGTATAGATCTATTTGCACTCTCTATCTATATCTCATGTAGTGTTGTTACCTACATGATGGTATAAAATCATAAAAATATTGAGGCGCTATGTGCTGCCTTACAATTACAAGTTACAAGACGTACAAATATTAGGTACTTACACAGTTGGTAATAGGTCACAGAGTACATTTTATAAGGTACCTATACAGATAGTAGGTATAGACAGCTTAGGTAATTATACAAATAACGCTAAGTAACCGTCCTAAATAAAATTACGCCGTTCCGCAGTGTGGTGGAGACGTATGCGTGGTACCTATGCTGTGAGAAAGGTGCTGCGATTGGCGACCTTGCTTAGATAGTGTAAAGCATAGCAATATTTATTCAGTGTTTTTATTAATATTCCCATCGTGAATGTGTCGTGTGTTCCATGTCATGTGATGATCTAACCAAAGCCCTAGAAATTCTGTCTCGTCTATTTTAGCAATCTTATTATTCGCTTATTAATCTTATTGTTTGTCGGTTAAAATTCATGATGTGGATTTCAATAAAGTTTATAGGATTATTTCCACCAAACGACCAATACAAATAACGACACAACACGACAAATACAACCTTTAAACGATATTAAATCGTGTATGTATTTAAAGTCTGTATTACCAAGTCGCGCACTGCAGATTGACCGCGGGCGTCTTCCGTGACACACGATCGTAGCCGAAAGTATGCCGCGACGCGCGATCGGCTCCATTCGCCTGTCGTCGTATCTTTCTTTTACTCTTCTGTGTTGTAAGCTCAGAACAATAACTAAAGCATAGAAGGAAGGCTAAAATAAAAATTCAGTAACTGCCTTTAGTCTCATTCTATCTTATGCGAAGAAAAAGGATGTTAGAATGAGATAAATGATTCACACTTTGTTTTACTTTTTTGGGCTTGACACAAGATGACTTGTCATTTGGTTCTATTGGTTCTATTTCAACCCGGCCAAATTCGGTAGTACTTTGCTTCGGAGTGTGACAGTACGATCATTGAACAATTTGACTTGTTCGCGTGTTCATTGTTCATGAGTTTGCAGTAAACTCCCATGGTTACATGATATTTTTATAATAATTCTGTTGTTAGATTAAACGAATTCTTTGTATAAATATATATAGTGAGTGTGTGGACTCTGTGGCATAATGTCTTGTGTGGTTGGAGGCTTTTGGAGGCTGCAAGTCCCATTCATAGCGAAAAGAAAATAACGAACAACTGTTGACTTGCCATCGGTAAGTTTTTGTCAAATTATTTGTCGAAGCGAGCTGATAACCGAATATAAATATAAAACAAGTTTTGCTGAATCACTTTGTAGCGGGTAGCAAACGTAATAACTATTTCAGTAGAAGTTTTAGCGACTATTCGGAAATTACTTTGGGGTTATTATAAATATACATAGTGACGTAAATAATGTTGTCGATACTTTTATTTTACAGATTTCCTAAAGACGATGTGAAATAAAATGAATGGGTAAATCGCATTGGTAGAAGAAATTGGACTCCAAAGAAGCATAGTTACATTTGCTCCAAGCATTTTACTTTGGATTCATTTATGATTAATGAAACTGCAAAATGGCGACGACTTAGAGAAGATGCGTTTCCTACAATACACCAGTCTACAGCATTTTTGCGCACGGGTTATACATACCTACCTTATTTTTATTGCTATTATATCTTGAAATAAGAATAAGAACAAAAAATAGTTCTGAATTTGCTTTTATGTGTAAAAAATTGAAAATTTCAAATCAATGAAAATACATATAAAATGGACATAGACATGATTTATTAAAAGATACCGAACTTCCATTTATGATTCATTCTTACAATAGAAGTTTAAAAATAGAGACCAAATGTTTAAAAATGAACAGTACTTTTCCTGTCATATTCAGTAGAAGTTTCTCTTATTAAACCCCAAATATAGGTCCCCATCGTGCTTTCAGTATACTGGCCTTGGTAACGTCTCTCAAATTCCATTATATCTTGATGGAAGTGTTCCCCTTGTTCTTCCGAATAAGCCCCCATACTATCTTTAAATTTATCCAAATGAGAATGTAATATGTGCATCTTTAGAGACATTCTACATCCGATGATGGAAAAAATGTCAGTGATCAGCTCGTTATGATTTTCATGGAGCCCATTTTTTGACTTGATTTTTAACAGGCAGATGGAAGTAAGCTTGATATGCCTTGTACTACAAGGGTCGATATTGGGTCCTTTCCTATTTTTAGTATACATTAATGATTTACCACATTTGTTAAAAACCCAACCACAAATGGTGTTCATTAATTTCAACGCAGGGTGGTTCAGAATCATGTATTAAATATGTAGCAGGTTGTGCGTCGATGTCCCTGCGACCCTGTATAATGTAATAAATTATTTGACTTGGCTTCATCATGTGGTTTATCATCGTGGTCCATGAACGTCTTATTATACTTTTTTTTAAATAATGAGTAGCTATTGTAAACAATATCAAAGCTATAACTGATTGGGCATTATTATTGTAAATACAAACATAATTTTATACCCACTACATATAATAACTTGTTATTTTTTTAAATTTTCAGACTTACAAGTTAATGTAGTTCTGCACTTATGAACTTCGACTGTAACTACCTGTTCTACATAAAATGTCGTCCATTACATTTTAACCTTAGAGCTTAAGCTGTAACAAATAGTCGATTTTAAAAATAAATTTACTTTTCCCGTAAAATCTGTTGATTTATTTGAAGATTAACAACTCCCTGTGCTCATTGTTCATGATTTTTGCTAAAATTTATATATTTCAAGAAATGTTAATATATCCCATCACAGACATTCATTTTGGCAATAAATGCATGTCATCGATAAATTTATCGACGTTGAAAGTGCGTGAGTCACATCATTATTCAGAATAAAAGTAGTGACAACCTACAAAATTACGAAATGTCTTTTGTATGCGTGTCCTTCTCTAACATATCAGCAGCCTCCTTATGTCAAAATTAACCAAATATATTGAATTCTGTTGCTATTTTAGCCTTCCTTCTATGCTTTAGTTATTATTCTGAGGTTGTAAGATTATTTTCTTCTTCTTCTAATGCAATAGCCAACAATACTACTTCAACATCAACCATTTTCAAAAATTAGAACACGTCGACACGGTAGGAATGAAACTATTTTCAGTATAGTCTATAGTAGGTACTCTGTGCTATTTGACTAGGCGCAGAAACGGATACGGTCGCAAGCGACGGTACGTAGCCGATCGTAAACGTCGACATCCTGCCGGACGCGATCGGCTGTCGCCGCATCTGAGGGCCTATACAAAGTAACATTCGATTAGCGATGACGCTAGTAGAAAAGTTAAAATGTATGGGGTTGACATAAGCTATCGAAATGTCACGTGATCATAGGTCAACGAATAGAAATTAGCTAGACAATGTTAAAAACATTCGATTATAAAATGAATCGACAGCGTCGAAAGATTAGGTACTTCCACAGAGATGCATAGCCAAGGGACACTTTTTGACGAGCGTTATCGCTAGTTTTTGGAATCATTAGCGAAAGCGATAGCGATTGTAGAAATAGAATCGCTCCGAAGCGAATGCCATTTGTCTAGGCCCTCTGTTCGTATCCTTTCCGATCCGATGCGATGCGAGCCTTTTGGTAGAAATCATCCTTTAGAATGGAAATATTTGGTTTTATGATTGAAATATCTTGTTTTTGTTTAACTTTACCTATTTTATTATTGATATTATCATACCTAAATTTGGTTAGCTTTATTTAAATTTAAAAAAAAATTGTATGCTGTTTTATTTCATGGATTCAGTGATTCATTCGAATGAATATCCATATGGATAAAAAATTCGATGGTACCGCTTCTCTTACCGGGCGAGTACTAGCATTTGTTTTTTTTTTTTTTAGTTAACCTTTTTTGTTCAGAATATTGCGCTTATGGTTTTAGGAGCTTTTAACGAGACTATGGGCTTTCCTAGAAGAGCGAAATTACTCTGTGCTACAAAGCATCATTATGAATAATACTGGCTCTGTGCCACACGCCGCCGTTCAACGCAGCTCAAACAATGAGATAGGAAAGCTAGCTCAACGCTCAATGGCGCGGCAGGCACGCCATGGCAGCAGTGACGGCTGTCATGAAAAATAGGGCATCGGGATTTAGCTTTACGGTGTCAAAAAGCTTTCTATATGAAAACCCACCAACTTTCATAAATAACGTTTCTGGTGGCCACCGCTCTTTTAGGTAACCGTAGCTTTATTCCCCAATCGAATAAAATAAAGCCGCCACACTATTCTGCTAAAATAAAGTTTCTGGACTAGGCAGAGTTACATAAGCCACACCATTGCATTAAAAAAAAATAAACGATGGCATTGGCATTAGCTTGGCAATGACAGATGACAGTTGCTTGCTTGTTTAGTTTTGAGGCTATGTTATTATTGTTTTGCGATGGCGGACGAAAGCGATATTTGCTTACAAGAAGCTACGATGGGTACTACGTGTAAATATTGCAACGAACCTGAGAACAAACAGGAGCGGCCAGGCCTTATTTGCGAGAACTGCATCTGTTTCGTACATCTCAGCTGCCTCCGAAGGTCTGGTACTCCTGGCGACTTTGCTTGCGATGTTTTCTTTGATTTTACCTGCGAAGACTGCTCCCCGAGTAATAAGGAGATCTTCACGAGGAACAGATTTCCCTGGTAAGCATAATATCAATATTATTGAGCCCATTTTATTGAATAAAACAGAGCTGAACAAAATTATTTCTTGTTCTATTTACATTGAGTATTTAAGGTGCAAAGTGATTCCGTATAGTTATTCAATGAACCAAACCATTCGCAGCAGTAGCAGACTATAAATAATAAATAAATTAGTTTATTTATTTTCTCTCACAATGATTTTGTTGAACTTAACAGTTTTGAACTTTATAAATTCACATTGTGAGAGCTGGTGCCTGAAGTAGGTTTTAGAAAAAAAAACCTGTTTTACAGGTCACCAGGCTCCACTTATTGGCATCAAAAATAAGCAGGCAGGTAACATGTACTTTGTAACTAAATTCTAAAAAGGAGGTTATACGTTCAACTGTATGTATGCTTTTTTTTTATGTATGTTTACTGATTTCTCCGGCAATTGGGGACCGATTTTAGAAATTCTTTTTTTGTTTGAAAGTGTATGCTTTCGAGGTGGTCCCATTGTCACCAAGTTAGAATCTGATGAAGGGATCCCATGGAAATCGAGGGAAATACTCAAATTTTATAGGCACATATATAGCGATTTGGGCATTTTTTATAGTAACTCGTGCATTTGCTCTTGGAAAGCACCATTTGGTGAAGTGGAACTGATAGTGAAGACCAGAGGTGGCCACCGGAACTTCTCAATAAGTATTTCACGGGTTGCGATTCAATTTTAATATGGTTGCTAAGCAATTTATTCTCATCGCAATGCATATGGTGAAATGTTGGCTTCACCATTAGCTCCAGTGGTTTTGGTTCTTAACAGGAGAACTCCTCATCTACTAAACAATTTAAAAGAAAAATAAAACCTTAAATGTAAAGAAAGAAATTAAATAACAAAAGCAGTCACAGGGTGTGTGGTGAATGTGTAGGTGAATGGTGGTTAATGTGAAGGTGAATGGTGATGCGTGTGTATGTGAATGGTGGTGAATGTGTAAGTTAAATTATTTGAGTGCATATTTTCTGTGTCCTCATAAGAAAGACTTTTCAGAAACACAGTGACTTTTTTCTTACAACTGGGTTTGTGTAGTGAATATAATAGGTCTTTACCTATGAAATTGCCGTTTTGTATGAAAAAATTTAAACGAATTTTTTTCATGAATTTTTTATTTGTATTAATCGAAGTAATCACCCATGCAATCAATGCATCTTTGCCATCGCAGTGGCAGTTTATTGATGCCCTTCTTAAAGAAATCAGCTGGACGGGAGGCAACAAATTCTTCAAAGGCATTTTGTACTGCCTCTCGGGTATTAAATTTTTTTCCCGCCAAGAAGTTATCCAAATTCTGGAAAAAGTAGTAGTCTGTAGGCGCAAGGTCTGGTGAGTAGGGCGGATGACGGAG
Organism: Griposia aprilina; assembly: GCA_916610205.1. Taxonomy (NCBI): domain Eukaryota; kingdom Metazoa; phylum Arthropoda; class Insecta; order Lepidoptera; family Noctuidae; genus Griposia; species Griposia aprilina. Next base: position 26,800,123 of record OU744284.1, read on the forward strand.
AGCTTCCAACCCCAGTTCTTGCAACTTGGAGACCGTCTGCTGTGCAGTATGAGGTCGCGCGTTGTCGTGCAGGAGCAGCGGAGACGAGCGATTGACCAATGCTGGTTGGAGATGCGCCAGCTTCTCCATCATTGTGTTCAGTTCTTCACAGTACACATCTGCAGTAATGCTCACCCCGTTTGGTAAGAAGCTGTGATGAATCACACCGGCGCTAGACCACCAAACAGTGACCATCACTTTTCTAGGGGTAAGTTTTCGTTTAGGGCATTGTTTAGGTGCTGAACCAGGATCCAACCAACTTGCTGAGCGCTTACGGTTATCAAACAGAATCCATTTTTCATCGCAGGTAACAATGCGGTTCAAAATTCCTTCATTTGTGTGTCTGTTGAGCAGTGCAAGGCACGTCTCGACGCGTACTTCGCGCTGGCGATCATTGAGTTCGTGGGGCACCCATTTGTCAAGCTTTTTTACCTTGCCAATTTGACGCAAATGGACCAATATTGTTTTGACGCTAACGTCGAAAGCTGCTGCTAATTCAGCCGTAGATTGTGTATCATCAGCTTCCACAATCGCCTTTAATTCGTCATTGTCGACCAAAGTCTTCGGACGACCGCGAGGTTCATTTTTCAGGTCGAAATTTCCAGAACGGAAGCGAGCAAACCAATAACAGGTGGTGCGTTGGTTTGTAGTGTTAGCTCCGTAAACGTCGTTGATGTTGCGTGCCGCTTGTGCCGCGTTGCTGCCACGACGGTACTCATATTCCATAATTACTCGAATTTTTAACGTATCCATGATGACGAAAAAGATTGAAATGCGATGAAAATGTAACACTAATCAATAAAGAAATGACTACTTTTAGAAAAAAAAATCCATGTTTTTAAAATAAAATTAATTTGAAATTAGAATTCTTAGCCAAACAAAAATTATTTTGATTTGAAATGGCCAGTACTGCAGAACGGCAATTTCATAGGTAAAGACCTAATATTAGGTTGGGGATAAAGTCTTTTCGCATTATAGTATGTATGAACTTGTAATAAAATCTCTTTGGCTATACTATTTGTATCTGGCTGGTTTTGGTATCATTGAAAGTTTAAATTTTAAAGAACATAATTCCAACAACAAATTAGGAAAATGTGTGATTTTCATTTGTTTTTCGTACTGTCAAGATGAGTGAATCTAATGAAGAAATTCGATACATTTTAAAATTTTACTACAAAAAAGGTAAAAACGCAACGCAAGCCGCGAAAAAAATTTGCGATGTTTATGGACCTAGTGCAGTGTCTGTGAGAGTAGCACAAATTTGGTTTAAGCGTTTTCAATCCAGAAATTTTGATGTCAAAGATGCACGTCGCTCTGGTCGCCCTATTACGGATAAAATGGATGCCATTTTTGAAAAAGTGGAGCAAGGTCGGCTATCAGTAGGGATATCAGTAGTTACGACGTAGCTGAAGAACTGGGAATTGACCACAAAACAGTTTTGGCACATTTGAAAAAAACTGGGTACACAAAAAAGCTCGATATTTGGGTACCTCACGAGCTCACTAAAAGAAACCTAATGAACCGTGTACTCATTTGTGCTTCTTTATTACGACGTAATGAAACCGAATCATTTTTGAAGAAGCTGATAACTAGTGATGAAAAGTGGATCACGTATGACAAGAACGTGCGAAAAAGGTCGTGGTCAAAGGCCGGTCAGGCTTCACAGACTGTGGCGAAACCCGGGATAACTCGCAACAAGGTGATGCTGAGTGTGTGGTGGGATTGGAAGGGCATTATTCATTATGAGCTGTTACCACCAGGCAGGACCATCGATTTTGAACTCTACTGCGAACAACTGATGAGATTAAAGCAAGAAGTTGAGAGAAAGCGGCCGGAATTAATCAACAGAAGGTGTGTGGTTTTTCATCATGATAACGCTAGACCTCACACATCTTTAGCCACTCAGCAAAAATTAAGAGAGTTTGGCTGGGAGGGTTTAATGCCGTATAGTCCTGACCTTGCACCTTCAGATTTCCACCTGTTTCGGTCTCTTCAGAATTCTTTAGGCAGTGTCAGGATAACATCACGAGAGAACTGCCAAAACCACTTGTCGCGGTATTTTGATCAGAAGTCCCAAAATTTCTATAGCAATGGGATCATGTCCCTACCTACAAGATGGCAAAAAGTTATTGAACAAAATGGTACCTACATACTTTAGTTAAATTTAAATAAACTATATTAAAAAATGTTTTGAATTTTCTTAAAAAATGCGAAGAAACTTTTTCGCCAACCTATTATATTAAGGGTCCCACGAATATCGCTTGCAACTCACAATTCGAAACAAGTGCAAAATTCGTTGAATATCGCTATCTCTGTTTGACAAAACAAGGCGTGCGGCGAGCGGGGGACAGACGCGGTGCGCAGCCATGTGTGTGTGAGTGATAGCTCTTATTAGCTGTACTTACTATTCATTCATAACATCTCGAGTCGAAGATATTTATATTTATTAGTAAAAGTTTATTAATAAATATAAAAAAATAAAAATAAAGGAAACAATGAACATAGGTAGGTACCTATACCCTAAGTCATCAATTCAGATAATTTATGTAAACAAATGTGATAACAGATCAAAAAAATATCGTCTTAATGGTAATTCACATAAAATGGTGGAAAACAAGGTTAGATTTGCTTTTAAGTTCTGATTTTTAAAATAATAATTAAAAAATTATTATACCGTGTTAATTTTTATAAGTTTTCGGTTTTAAACAAAGTTATTAAAAAAAGAAAATTTTGTGGTATAAAATATTTTATGATACTGGTAACACTACCGGAGTTCCCAACATTCTCAAATTTCGTTTGACATAATTACAAAGTCGCGTCTTTTCACAACATTCGTTTTCTTTTCCCGGATAATACTATTCGCTGCGTCTTTGTTAATTGTGCTTTATTATCATCGTGTTAACTGTTTCATCTTGTTGTTAGTTGTTATATTTCCTTGTTTTAACTTGGACTTAAAAGGGCTGATTATGATGATAATAAGCCGCGACTCCGACACAGAACAAACACTGTTCGGCTACGATATTTTGTTTGCATAGCTCGTATAAATAGTTAACTGTAATGAAAAGATAGAAAAATTTAATATTAAATTGTTTTGTACCACTGTCCTGTCATTTTGACAATGACATTTCTTTGTTTACTTAAATTATCTGAATTGATGACTTAGGGTATAAGTACCTATGTTCAATGGTTCCTTTATTTTTGTCAACTACTTTATAGAATCGTTAGTGAATGTACAGACTAGTAATGCATTTTTTGGAAATTTCTTTACTATGCCGATATCTCAACATATTAGGATAAATTCTCGATATCTAGGCCTTGTAGAGAAAATCTAGCAGATCAGATACGTGATACCTAATCCTATACATTGATATCGCACGTGGCCTTTTTTTTTTTTTTGAGAAATCATCAAATGACCTCTCCCGCTCTGGGCGGAGGGGACGGGCGTGTCCGACTCTTACTGACTAAAACCCACCCGTGTTCCTTCAGTTGCCTGTGTGCGAGGGCCACGGTAACTCTTTCGAACAATCAGCGACCCCGGCAGGCATCTGCCCTATCGGACCCCGTCAATGATGCTGACATATCTTTGAGGCGGGCGTGGAACACGACGCGCCGTCGACCCGGGCCTGGTCCTTACCGGACGGCGAGCTGCCCATTGCTCACCGTCCACAAACCCGCGCCTACGGTGTCCGGGAGTCGGCAATCGACTCCCGACGCTCAGGGTGTCTCCTCCTACGGCGACTAGGGGCGTGAGGGTGCAACGATTGCCTCACCCTCACGCGCTCCGCCTCCTCCTTCGCGAGCATTACTGCTTCGCAGAAGGAGATGACGGCTTCCCATTCCCTCTCGCTCCGTACCATGGCCTGTACCAGGGCCGGACGCTAGAGATCGCCGCCGCCGATCGCCACCACAAGGACACGGCGGTGCTCCGCCCAAGCTGGGCAGACCTCCACCGTATGCTCCACCGTGTCCTCCGGTCGATCCACACAATGCCAACACCCGGGCGTTTCCTCCCGCCTTATCCAAAACAGGAACCTCCCGAAACAGCCATGTCCGGTGAGGACCTGCGTCAGGTGGAAGGTGAGGACGCCGTGGCGCCTCACAAGTCACTCCTCAAAGAGGGGACTTACCGCCGCAATTGTGGCGTGGCGTACGCGCGTGGCCTGGCGGGCAAATCGACTGACCAACGGCGCTAGAGTTGTCAGACGCACGTCGCGTAAATACTTACCTATAAAATTGTTGGGTTATTTATTATTATTGTCTTTATTTATTCTAAGCCTGTGTATTATGTTTATTTATTTCCTTTAGGATGGTGTCGACATTAAAAAAGTAAGGCTTCTTCTGTGTTATTTCTGTATTCCTTATAAGAAACTTCAAATATTGTTATTACTTACTGAATAATGAATACAAGTCAAATAATAAAAGTGTTATGCAAAGTCGGTAGGTATTAGTAAAAGACAAAATATTCCAATCATTTATATTTATCACGTAAATGTACATAACTGGAATATTTGTCTTTTTTATTGTCCGTAAATTCATATCGTTCTGAGCTAAGAATAATAATAAAAAAACAAGGATTTTTTAAATAAACATTTATTTAGTTGTGTCCTTACTTCATAGATTTTTATATATTCATATTTTCTTTTAAATATGTATCGAAACGTGATAAACACTTATACTTATACTTACTGTGAGATACATCCCAACGTTCGGAGTCCATGTCGGCGAAGCAACCAAACCACCAATTCGTAAATAAATTTCCAAGTCCGTAAACAAAACAATGGTCGTAAGAATATAGGTTACTCGATACCAATTATTCAAAAGCAAAATCTAAATCCAAGTTCATAGCACAGGTCAATAGGGAGTGTCAGAAAAATATAACAATACAATTTGCAAACAACAATAATTATGCACGCACGCACAGCACAGCTGATAGCACAGAGTATATAATTATGTTCTGTGGCAGCGTAAGCCAATGTACGCCACAGTATACGTATACTATTATCAGAACATTTGAACTACCGTCATTTGCGTAAACGTATCTTTGTAATATAGACATTCTGTGGCTTATATTGGAGCATGATGGGCCAACGTGTAGATGGTAAATTGTGACACTGACAACAAACACCCCGCCCGCGCCTCGCGTGCCCGCGTTGCGCTAGAAGAGTGCAGCGATACACACAGAAGCTAACGTGCGTGAGCAATACGATCACACACACATTGATATTTCCTTGACGCGAGATGGCACTACTAGCTATCGCAAAACTATGATGAATTTGAATGTGTTCCGTAATACCTAAAATGATGAATGAAAATTTAATGTTTTACGATTTCTTTGTCGATGGTTTGTAACTTGATAATGTAAGCTATGTTTCTGCAGAAACAATATTACAAATATTGTTGGTTATAATACGGAAAAAACCATATGAAAACATGTCATTTACGCTGTAAAAATATGCGAAATGCAATTCACTCAAACTTCATGTTAGATAAGTTTAAAAAAAATAAAAAAGATGTAGGAACCTAGATAAATACTGTCTAAATCCGAATATCAGCATAATATGGTGGAAATATGCTGAAATTGTAAATAATATAGGAATTACGTTTGTATAGACAATTTACTCGTCGTCACGCTCTTAAGACCCTTGTTCATGGCATTATATAGACAATCCCCCAGGTAACAGAAAAACTTGTGAGATTGAGGTAAATGGTAAAACTTTGTATTGCATACAGTACCCTTTTCGTCGTTTATCTTTCAATAGACCCGAATCATAAGCTAGCTGCGAGTGAGTGGATCATAAACTATCAGTCAGTGCGTCGTCTTAGGAGATCACTACTGGCAAAAATAATTTATTTATTTGCACTATCATTATTGTGTCCTCTTTCGTTTACGAATGTGTCCAACTAACATAATTTAATTTTGTACATGCAGTTTCTGACATAGTCCACTGCTAAATAAAGGCTTTAAATGACTCCACATTTAATAGGGTAATGACCCTAATAAAAGTGGCTTAGTTTTTACATAGCTCACAAAATACAGTATTAATTAGTTTGGAAACTACCATTTCAAAATTGTATCTCTATTTTTAATTTGTAGGGTGAACGTAATTCACTTGACACTCCACCATCTGAACATCCAGTCATACGGCATCAGCAACCATGGCTATTTCCACTACAAGACGCACATCTGCTCTTTCATTGACCGTTATTGGCAGTCATTATTTGGTGCACAAACGTAAGTACTTAAACTAATTCTTATTTCAATTGCAATAATTTTTCACAAATTTTCCTGACTTTAGTCCAAAGTGATGGACATGGACACGGAATCGGGGAGTATGGTAGAAAAAAGAGAAAACCTACACCCAGCAGAGGGTGATTCCAAGCTGAAATGATGATGATGGCCAAGCAACTATAAGAGCCTGTAAATACGGCGCTCTGTCAAGCCAAAGGCCATAGCAAATGCAGATCTACTGAGCAGCCATTGAGAAGTCAAAATGCTCAACAGTAACAGACTAAGGAGAGGAGGTTCCTGAACACTTGTTCATTTAAGTCTTGGTACTTTTATGTTTCTTTGCTCTATTCCTAAAAGAGTAGTCTGGAGATAAATGCAATTTACGTGAACCGACATCTTAATTTTTTTTTTTATTAATTCTAATATCGTTCTCTTTATTACAGCAAACAAAAGAAGAACTGGGTGGGTACAATAGCAGGAGTACTGTCAGTGTACAACAAGCTGTTCTTCAAGTCAGGCTCAGCAGTTCTCGGAGAGACGGGCTGGTGGAAACTACTGCACAACTTCTCACCTGCAGTTGCTGCTCATATTAGTAAGATATTATTCTCATGTACAATTGCATAATCAGCATAGTTATAATGCTCTCACTGTTGGGAATCAGGCGTCCTCACTGTGAGAAAGAGAATAAACATGAATTAAGTTGCAATGAAAATACCTTTATAAACAACACCCTAGTTAACATAATACAACATCTTTCAATGTTTTATAAATGTGCTCTGTTAGCAATATTGATTTAATTTTATTTGAAAGTGTAGCCACACGGCGTCACAAAAATACGTGCCAAAAGTTCGGCATACTTGCAATTCTGCTATTATACTTACGCGACGCAATTTCGGCCAAATATGTTGCAAGTAATTGAAAAATTGCATAATGTCAGAGACGCTGGAACAGTTAGACCAGCCAGCAGCAGTTAGTTGGCCTAAATGGAGCCTCTCGGCGGGTTGGCCTCGGCATGAATTTGGACAAGACGACATTCTTGTACAATTCGCACGTCTTGCCGAGACCAATCTGCATCGAAGGGTCGCTTCTCGAAGTTATGAAGGAGTATGTCTACTTATGGGAATTCATCCAGCTCGGTAGACACAACTTTGAGAAAGAAACCGACAGAAGGATCGAGTTGGGTTGGGCAGGCGTTGGGGAAACTTCGCCAAGTCTTATCGTCACCAATCCCGCAAAAGACTAAGGTCTTCAACCAGTGCATCCTGCCCGTTATAACATACGGTGCCGAAACGTGGACACTGACAGTGGGGCTGGTCCACAAATTTAAGGTCGCTCAGCGCGCTATGCTCGGAGTTTCTTTGAAGGATAGAATCAGAAACGAAATTATCCGGAGAAGAACCGGAGTTACCGACATAGCTTGCAGAGTATGACAGCTGAAATATAATATAAAATAATAACAGTGGGCTGGCCATGTTTGTCGAATGACCGATACCTGGTGGAGCAGACGAGTCCCGGAGTGAAGACCGCGTATGGTAAGCGTCGCTCTATCATCGCTGGGATGCGTCGTGAGAACCATCCCAGCGATGATAGAGCGACGACCTCTAGAAGGTGTCCAGCAGCGGACTGCGATAGGCTGAGTTAATTGAATTGTAAAACCCTTCCAGGCGCAATCACACCGACCTTCCGAACGCGTATTTTGTCGTAGATTTTTCCTTATACATATTTGCAGGTGGAATCGCCAACCGTAATGATAAAATTTTGATGTTTCAGTACAAGAAATCGCAAGAGACAAGCCCAAAGTTCGACCACGAAATCAGCTGTCTATTGACAAAAACCTCTTTCTGGCTAAAGTTACTGAAATGGGTATGTATTATACAAACAAAATTATAAAACACTAACGACCAGACCCTGCTTTGCAAGTATTTACGACTTGATAAAACATCGAACTTTAGAAAGAAAAGTAGGGAAGACCGGGGTTAGCTCTAACAAATTCTGTATTTTGGTTTATATTTTCTAACATAATAGACTTTTCGACATTGCTTTCGATTAATAGCATACGTTAGTTATTCACAGACATTTTCAGAATTAGATGCATTTTTATAGAAAAAGTCAGTTGTTAATACTTACCCCGTATCGGAGGTAAGTTTTAACAGGGTTGAGGTAAGTGCTAACGCAAGGGGCAAGATGTAACATCGGACATTTTCAATTAAATAATTCCAAGAAAATACCATTTTTATTCGTAAATATCTTTAATCAAATCAACTTATGTTCTATCAAATTAGCCTATTTTCCACCACAGATACAAAATGTAAGTTGCACTATCTATTCCGTTAAGGCTGCTGCAATATATTGCATCTCCATACAAACTGAATTTCTTAAAAATGAAATGGCGGGTAGTAATGAAACTTTACATGCGTGACCAAGACACATTTTGTCAAGATGTTAAATTACGAACATTTTGAAAAAACACTTATGTAGCTAATTTAGAGGGCTTTTTAGTTTGTATGAAGACTCAGAATGTTAGAGCAGCCTTAAGTGCTAATTAACAATAATAAAACAACTTTTGTCTTGTCAAGTAACTAAAATTTTAACAAAATAAGCTAATCAGTCTCATATTATTAGTCTTAAGGTGAATACGCAGCTCAGCCCGGCAAATTCAAATTTTCTTTGGTTTATGGCAAGTTCCAGCTCTGTTTCACGTTGTATGTTGATCAAAATGCGATTCGCGACAGTAGGAATGATATATTTACTGAATAATAATCATCAATTTCATATCAATCGTCAAAGCACTGACTGGACAGGTCCACTCATTCTGTGTGGTTTTTCCTCAAAAGACCATTTCAGACATAAATCTACATGGTCTTCACATGATCTGACCAAGATTATGTCTGGACTTTAAAAGAGACTGTGACCTCTGAGTTTGTTTCGGCCTTTCTTCTCAGAGTAGTCAGATAGGAAACGCCGACCTCATCTAGTTTTAAAAATATGATTGACCTGTAAAAGTGTTTGTATAAGCCTACTTACAGAAATAAAATCATTTATCATTAAAGGAATTTTCATATGAAACATTTTTAAGTGGCACAAATTTCCAAAGTGACGTAGTATAAACACTGTATCCAATCAAATCCAGTTATGTCTTATTTATAGAGTTCGCCACAAACTAAACAGAAACAGTAGTCTTCTTCTTCTGTAGCACTATCCTCTTGCAATATTTTCTACTTCACCTTTTCTGCTTCTACCCTTCCAGTTTTTTTCTCCTTTTCCCTCTGCCTTTGCCTTTATCCTTACTCTTCATTTCTTCTTGACTAGTTTTCTCCTTTTTTGATAACTGTAATTTAGTTTCCTCTTCTAAGGCCAGTTTCTCAGGTGAATCAGTAAGAATAGTGGAGTTTCATAAACATTTTCGTTTGGATTCAACACGTGGTGGAGCTTTTGGAAGCGATCTTACATATTCTCGGTTGAAATTTCTTTATATTGATGGTCCTGCTACTTCTGGGCGTGGTTCTTGCCACATTTGCTATATAACCTCCGATACACTTATGTCATTATCAGGCATATCATTTACAATTTCTGTGATGATTGAGGGCTCTAAATTAACGACAAGTCTTCCGTATTAGCTGAATCACTGGGCTGAACTGCCTCGTGGTTTGGTGTCTGAACTGCCTCTTGCTGAACTGATTCAGGTCGAACTGCTTTTAAATCGTTATGCATGTAAAGAATGGGGCGATCTGTAACATAAGTTGGCGCAAAATCGCAGTCTTGGAACACCTTCATTGCACGGCCAAATAACAGATTTCTTGAATGAGTTGGTTATATTGTTCTGAATAAATGCCAAAGGAAATGCTTGCTTCACAATTCCAGGGAGATCGTGGATCGTTCCAGCAATGCGATTATGTTTTGGCTTGTTGACTACTTCCAGATTCACATGAGAATGAATTTGAGAATGATTGTCTAACAACAGCAAAACTGGATCATTTTGTGACGGTTTGACAAGTTTTATGAAGTAGTCTTGAATTTTTTTAAATCGTTTTTACCCGTCCATCCGGAACGGTTGCCTGCACCTGTAGCTCCGGGCGGCCCATTTCGAACAAACAAATCTATATTTGATTCGAAGAAAAATTAACTTGCAAGGTATAAAATTACCAATTGCGTTTTCCGCTGCCCCAATTGTTACCAACGTGCCCGTTTCGGCAGCTCCTGTTTGGCTCCTCGTTGGCCTACGTCCTTCTTCGATTTCTAAACCGTCGTAAAAAATGTCGTTTTCTTGTCGGCTGTAGACGACGGTGGCGTGTCTTGCACGTTTTCGTTTGTCGGCTATATCCGACCGTGGCGTTCAAAAGGTTAATATGTTAATATTTACCCCGGTCAATTTGTTACTTTTAGCCCCAATGTCACTTTTTTACTAAATTAATCACATATAATCAATCAATAGGAATAATAACAAACGCATAGCACAGTAATATTATCAATAAAATTAAGCTTCATTCTGGGCAATACTATATTTGATTGAGTAAATGACTACGTCTTGAGTCAAATAATTGCAAACCACGAAAAGTTCGTTTACCTGTCAATCCGGGCTCGCTGTGCACAACTTCCACAAGAGGCGATTGGTCACGGACTGACGACGACGAGTCGTGAGTTGTGACACGTTTGGCGGCGTAAATAGTGCCGAAAATAGTAAATAGTACCGAGTATCATGATTGTAACGCTTACCGTTTAGGTGGAATATTCAAGTTAATTCTTACCCCCGTTAGAACCAGCCCCGGTCTCCTATAATAGGTTTATTTGCCACAGAAACATATTCGTATAAAAAATAAGTAAGTAAGTTAACTAAAGTAAAAAAAAAACAAAACAGAATCTTTGTTATATGTAAGTTTATTATTAATGTATGATACCCACACATAAACCTTCCGCAATACATTATCTAAATGATGGTGAAAAAAGCTGCTAAATCCGTTACGTAGTTTAAAAAAAACAGTAGTTTAGTTGATCTCAGCAGTTGCACAGACACGAAAAGCGACTATTATTTTTAGAATAATATGTATACCTATAATAACATTAATAACTATAAATTGTAATTGTTTAAAAAGTTAACCCTATAAAATACTGGTCTTTCAGGATACAAAGAGTTAATCAACAATGAGGGTAGTTCCTTTACTGTGGGGTCTGATCCAGTGCCCTGCAAGAAGAGGAGAGTGGATTCTGATGAGCTCAGTGGCGTGTCCAGTACATCATTTTATGACCAGCTGGATTCAGATAGCAGGTAGGAAATAAAGCCTCACTTTTGGCATAGATTAGGCCTTCTTATTTAGTCTCACCTCATTGGACTTTAATTTTCCACTTCAATACGAAAATATTATTAGGCTATACTAACATAAACTTCTAAACTAATAGATACATAATATTATAAATAGGTAACATAACGTTGTTTATTTATAAGATGTAATCACTGGAAGTACTGCACAAATATTTTTTTATTAAATTACTAGTAAAATAATGTTTATTATCAAACATCAGCGAAATATTTGCCAGCAATTGGGGATGTTGTTTGAGCAGTGGTGGCCCAGTGGAATCGGCCCCGACTTACAAGATGTAGGTCGTGGGTTCGAACCCAGGCAGGCACTTTACTTTGTGTAAATAATTTCATCACCACTGCTCTCAAAACGGTGACGGAAAAAATTGTTAGGAAACCGGCATGTCCTAGAACAAAAAAAATCGAAGACATGTGACATCCACCAATCCGCACTGGGCCCGCGTGGTAGATTACAGCCCATTCCCTCTCAAAGTGAGGAGGCCTGAGTCCCAGCAGTGGGAACATTATAGGCTGATTATGTGGGGATGTTGCGTACTTTCTGAGTCCAACCCCTGAAAACTACAAATGAATCAGATGAAACTATGCAAAGTGCGCACTTAAAGACCTCAAAGATTAATTGATTACTTTCTATTAAATTATATCCAGCAATGTATTTTGCAAATTTTCCATATCCAGGAATGAAATGGGTGACGAGAGCACATTCGACGACTCTCTTAACATGTTGACACATAAAGACTCGTATTCAGACATGGAGTTCCGAGGTTTCGACTTCACGCCTTCCAGTCGCATCATGCCCGTGCAAGTACGTTACACAACTATATTCCGAAAACCACATACTGCATACAAACTACTTCTGCAAACTTTTCGCAAAGCTTGTGCCAACTATGCCAAGAAGGATGCTTAGACAGCAAAAAGATGATAATTAGTACCATTACTCAAATAATATTCACCGCGTGTCCTAACTAAAGCGATCGGTCGCGCGAATACGCGTTCGTCGCATTCATATGCCACTCATTTGTTCAGAAAACCGGAAGGCACCCTCTGTAAGCGCGACGACATTCAGTTTCACCGAACACAGCGGACGCGACAGTCACGTGTTAGAGTGACGATCGATTTGGTTAGGACACGGCCTCAACAAGCAGGTGGATGCTGCATTCTGTACACCAAATAAAAACGTGTTACTCATCTTTTATTTGAGACCAGCCTACCCACTACCCGTTTTCAATATATGAGCTTCCTAACTCTAGGATTAGTCATGAAAACTGTGCATAAAATAAGTCATCTTCTTCTCGCTTATAGAGTGACTCCTCAAGCATCCACTCATTCCAACAATCAATGCTATACTACGACTCAGACTCCCGCAGCGGATCAGAACACGACACCAGAAAACTGACCTTCGACAGACCCAAGAAACAAGTCATAGAGGAAAAACCAATTAGAAGAGAATCCCTCTTTTCCACCGAATTGAACTCCGTAGACAGACCCTGGGAGGATCCTCTCCCGAAGCCGCAGCAGGATCTAGTAGAAATGTCTCAGTATGAAGAGATACAGCTTCTGAAGAAAGTCGAGGGGTTGATCCCGAAGGTCCGGGATCCTAATAAAAAGGCTTACTTGAGCAGGCTCAGGGCTAAGTTGGCGTTGAGGCGGCTGAAGAGGCACAAGCATCTGCCTTTATTTGATTTGGACAAGTGAGCTTGAGATTTGATTTTATTTTACTTTATTCGCACATATATAACAGTTAATCAGTTACACATTACAATTTAAGTGTGGCGAAATAAATTATACCATAAAGATGCCCCTGTTTGATTTATCCATTCCAACTTAATTTTGTATTGGATTGTTTTTAACATCCTACTGTTTTTTTTTAAGTTATTTTTTGTGGGCGGCTCCTGCTTCCAACGTTAGTGTAGTTGTTACAAATTACGAGCGCGAGTTATGAGACTTTTATGACATTGAAATAAGGATTACATTACAATGATTGAAAAGCGATCGTGAAGTGCAACAACTATACTTGATATTTTGGTCCTTTAGATTTCATACACTGAAAGTTAACCTATAATTATTACCCAATTCGTTTCATTTTTCAGAGAAGTAAAAATGCTTGGTGGCTATATGACTGACGATTCAAAGATCGTAATTAATGCAGAAAGAGTTCTGGATCGGTTCCAGAGATCGGTAAGTTTATATTATGCAAGATAATTTATCCTTTCAACATTTTTATATAATGGCGTAGATACGGTACGCTCTAGCTTCGCAATCACTAAACCTGGGCTCGGTGCACAACTACATGCAATGAAACTCACACATCTATGATCACAGTTTGATACTTACAGTCTGTTACCGATAGACAGGGACAGAAATAGGACCCGACACCAGGGCCGGATTTAGGGGAGGGGCATCCGGGGCTACAGTCCCGAGGCCTCCACAAAAGACGGGACCCCACAATAGACATCGGAAAAAAAATCTTTCTGATTCCGACGAGTAAACACGAGTAGCCATTTTTTTTCGCTGTTTTACTTTTACAAACATGATTATATTATTCTTAAATAAGAAAAAAAAACGATTCGAAATGTTTTTTGATTTCAGATAATTCTCGTTTTCGATTATATAAATATTATGTCTATTAAATGGTAAAATAATGTACTTGGTTTCATAATAAATTCTTTATAGAAAAACTCGTGTGAAAAAAAATGATCATCATTTTATTTGGAAAATAATTTGGGAGGGGGGGGGTCCACTCCTTTGTTGCCCCAAGGCCTCCAGACCTCAAAATCCGGCCCTACCCACTGTTTTGTATTATCTATCTCACTCTCACAAAAATGGTGAAACAAACAATAAATTAAATTATAATTTAAAACAAACTAACATTTTTGGCTGCAGCTACTTACGCGTGAAAAGTAATCCCGTGTCTTATTTTTGTTGCTTATAGTGATTAGAACACTTATTAAATACAAATGAAGGCATCTTCATGCGTAATTAATTCTATACAAAAAAAAAAAAATGAACTGTATCGACATGCGCTGTTTAGACGATGGTCCTCGTGTGACTGAGTGCAACTGTGTCTATGGACCTAGTTCAGGAGGACCGCGCGCTGTATTCAAGTGCCGTATCTACAGCTGGGTTATATCAATGTGTTACAAAGTATTCCTTTATTGCGTTCCATAATGTATAAAAGATGTTACAAAAAGGCATAGAGCAAATATTAAATAAATAAAATTTGTTTATTTCAACCAACAAGACTCATATATATAAACAGATACACTAAGAATACAGACACGATAACAAACACAGACAAAAACAAACACTCACAAAGTAAGAATATGTCTACTGCAGCATTGCTGGATATAAAGGCAATCCAGTCTGTTGGCGGTCATGGCCAGGACGGTGTTGGCGCTGCCCCGCACTCTGCGCACCAGAGACGCGCACCGCTTGCGCATCGTCGCGTGAAAGCAATCGGATCGGAATCGGATATTGGAATGGGCAACTAGCTTAATTTTTCTGACTGACCGACCCGACCCCTTGACAATTCAAAAGTGCCTGTAATTGGTTTATTTGAATTAAATACTTTGAATTTATAAATTATTATCAAACATAAACAGTTTTTTTTTTTAAACTTTCTAATTCTTGTTATGTATATTTGTTGTATTTATTCGTTCATGTTTTCTTCAGTCTAAAAACATGAATATTTTCATTAATTTCAGTACCTCATAGACAATCTATGCGGGACCATAGCGAGTACCAACTACGGTACTCTCCTGCTATCGAACATAGAGCCGACGCCCTTCCGGTCCCTGTACTCTGGGGCCACACTGAAGCCCTACATACGAAGGGACGGCGACTCCGCCCCAACGTGGCTGAAACTCACTGATGAACTGCTGAGGAAGACTAACAGGTGATTACAAAACATCATTCGATCATTGGCTATTTAAAGGAATCGTTTTATTACCCGAATACCGCATGTCTGGTGAGGGGTAGAAGAAGGCGTATTGCTAGTAACTCAACATCATCATCCACAGCTGGAATTTCCCCACTGCTGGGCATAGGCCTGTTTTCTTGTACCACGGCCAATCCCCATACGCCTGTAATCCCCGAAGGTTTCAGAGGTGTACCTATTGTAGGTACCCATGTTACACTACTACTAACTACTTATTACCATAAGTAACTTTATTGATTGACTAAGCTGGTGACTTGTACCATAATGTAGCTACAACACAGGCTCACTAAAGTTAAGGCTCCTATCTGAGTCTCACTATAAGTATAGCTTGACTCACTTTTGCGAAATGCCGCGCACATACTTAAGGTTGCACTTGTCAATATTTTTTCCATACAAATTTCGGGATGGTATTACTCCACTGTTTGACATTTTATTTCCAAAGTTAAACATGATATCGTTTTGTCTCATTATTAATTTTGTCTGTGCGGGAACAGAATAGTAAAATAAAAAGCCATTAAAAAGTTATGAGCCAACAAAGATTCGTTTTTCTTGCTAATAATTTTAACGCAATTTTGGGCATAAATAAGTACCTAATAAAAGAACTGTACAATCTCCAAAACAAGGTCGGCACCGACAAACCTCAATAATTATTGAAAAGTTCAATAAACTTCATTTGTAATTGATTTTTGCAGTGGTCTTTTCATAAAACTCGATTTTCCAAAATACTATGAAGTAAAATAACGGAGTTGTTTGTGTGCAAACTAGACGTTGTGCATGTAGACTAGCGTCTAACTGCTCATGATTGATACTATCCCTGTCGGACACGATGCCAGGTGACACAGCGTGCTTTTTGGCCACGCCCACCAGTGAGTTCGAGCCCGCGACTAGTTCAACCTTAAATAAAACATTCGTGATAAACACAGCAGCCAAACTCCTGCTCCGAACACTTTCTTAACCGCGCTACAGCTTCAGTGCGTATGTCTCGCCCTAATTTGCTTCTATTCGAAGTATTTCTATATGAGCGATGCTTGAATCTCAGTAATCTATATGCATTTGAATATAGTAAGTATATTTGTTGCGCAGACACATAAAAGACTACGAGCCTCCTCCCCGTGCGACCATAGACTACTCGTACGTGAGACCGCAACACATCGCCGCCGTCAACAATCTTTGCGCACAGTTCTTCTGGCCCGGGATTGATTGTAAGTAATTTATAACGTCTATGACAATCGAAGTGGCCTTTAGTTACATATTCATATGTAGTTAAAATTGAGCGCTTCTTATTCTAGTGTGAGTTCACCTAAAAAGACAAAACTGATCAATTGAGTCAAGTTCTGACTAGTCTCTACGCCATCTGCCTACGATAGCGATGCAACGATGCGATGGCCTGATCTTTTTTTTTCAGGATTAATTTTACTTTAAAGAAAAAATACCTTTAAGTCAAAAAGTCCGGACAAAATACGGACGAGGGACCAAAATGCCGAACAAATCCGGACGAATGGTAACCCCACAGACCTTTTCCAAAATTCTCTATGGTATCTCTTGAATAAGGCGGCCCCTAACAAAGCTAAATCCTCTCCAACAGTGACGGAAGCCCTCCAATACCCTGAGTTCAGCTGTGTGGTGACATACAAGCGGCTGGTGATAGGCTGCGCCTTCCTCGTGCCGGACGTGGGACACAACGAGGCCTACATCTCCTTCGTGCTCACGCGGCCCGAGTGGAGGAACGCGAAGATCGCCACTTTCATGCTTTATCATTTGTTACAGGTACGAAATTTATTAAGATTAGTCTTTTACGTAAAGTGCTTCCTACGCTGCACGCACTTTTTAAGAATACAAATTCGAACTTATTTACTACATAATAAGGTATACGCGCTGCGCAGTACGGCGCATCTCAGGGTTCTTCGACACGCGTTTGTGCTTGCACTGAAACTGCTTGCTTGCTTTGCCTTTACGTGTAGAAAATAAGTTCGATATGTGTTGCTATCTTAAAAAGTGCGCGCAGCGTCGCGTTACGTCACGTCTCGGTGTGTACTTACCCATAAACCTGCACTACACTACTCGAGAAATTGATCAAAATTAAGCGAATACGAAAGTGTAGAAGGGCACTTCAGTTCGCTTCCTGCAACCTCGGCTGGCCTCGGGCGACTTCCGATCGTTGTCGGCTTTTGCATGATTGTATAGTCATGTACTTCGGACTTCAGTCAATGTCGACCAGTACTTCGTCGAAGCAACTTCGCGAGTAGTGTAGTGTAGATATTAGCCTAAAGCCACTACGTTAAGCGCCATGTCCATGGGCGAGAGAATCCCGCCTAACCCCGCGTCTTAACCAAAAGCGATCGACGCGATCGTATGAACATTGACGTACAGACGCGACTTGTTTGATCGCGCGACTGTCATTTTCATGTAAAAGAGCGCAACGATCGCTTTTGTTTAGGACGCGGCCAAAGGCACCACATATAACAGGTAAAGTTGTACAATCTGAATGTGTTTGCAAATTGCAGGGTCACAGCCTACCCGAACACGAGAATTATGAAAAAGTTTCTACAATATTATGCTGTTATCAAGATTCAAGTTACTTATTTTATAATAAACTATGTTTTATTTTACAGACTTCTACAGGCAAGGATGTCACACTGCATGTATCACCAACAAATTCTGCCATATTTCTGTATCAGAAGTTTGGTTTTAAAGTGAGTATCATATCATGTCAACTGCCCCACAAGTTCACAAGTATAAGATAAGCATAGCAACATAGTGATCATCATGAAAAAAAAGTGTTCTAAAAAAAGTTTTACTTATTTATTTACTGTGGTTTAGATATAAACCCTTCATACAACAAGTAATCATAAATCTTCCTGGTTTTGTTCACATCTATTTTCACTATCCTCCTTGCATCTAGCAAACGGAGGAAGCCCATTTTACTGTTCTGTGTAATCAATTGCTGCTTAATTTCTAAGTAATTCTCTGGCACCAGTCTTAGGTTAGAACATAGAACCTTCTCAGCTTCTGTAAGCCTGTTGAACCCTGGCAGGTCGACTATTTCTAGAGGCATTGATGTTCTCTTGTACTTCAGTAACTGATTGTTCTTTCCGAACATCATTGTGTTCTTCACAGGGGACTGACTCTCATACTTCTTTGCCATAACAGTTGCAGCATGCTTCTGCTCCTTGACAACTAGCTCATTCTCCTTCTTCAACTGTTTGTACAACTTTGCTGCATATAATGTTTTGATGCCATTCCTCCGGTACTCTGACAGTCTTGATATTCTCTGCATTAGTTCATTTTCTAAGCTGATTGACTCCATAAATGCATCAAATTGTATACCAGTCATGAACTGCATGAACGACAGCATCCTCTCACACTTCTGTCTTGTAAGTGTCTTGTCATATTTCTGAAGCCAGGATATTAATTTGTTTGACATTATTAAACCATGATTCTGTATGATCTTGTATCTCCTTCGCCTCTCTCTTAGCCTGGTATTCAATGAGCTGACTAATGACACCTTTAGTGAGTCCATACAGTCATCATCATCCTCATCGTCATCATCAGAGTAACTGTCTTCTATGTTGAAAATGTTTTCCGCATTATGATCATAACTGAGTTCAAACTCTGCCCTGTAAGCGTTGTACCCGGCCAGATGTTGATCTGCATTGTTGTTCCTTGGTGGGTTAGTGCATACTTCTGTACTGTATAGATAAGGTATCAGTGGTTTTGGAAACAAAGATTGTTCTGTCTCGGGCAACAGCTCCAATTCTTTGTACTGCACATTTTCTATGTAATACTTTTTGTAATGCTCCTGGCATTCGAGTTTAGAACGTGTGTGGACACTCTTAGATATTTCTTCCCAGTTTCCAAAGCCGTATGTCGATAATGCAGAGAGCAGCTTGCATTCTTCTTTAGCCGACCAGTTGCAGTTGTCGAACAAAGGGAAGTCATTCCGTCGTACAGCATATTTGTGATCGTTCTTGTGAGCACCCACTTCCTGGCCGGAGGCAAAGCATGCGGTGCACAGATTAGCCTCACATTCAACACATTCTATGAAAGGTTCGTGGGCTATCTCGCCGCACGAGTCACATTTACTTTGTAATGTTATATCGTTTGACATTGTTTCCAGGTCGAGGAGTTAATACAGGACTTCTACGAAAAGTACTACGACATGGATTTCAAAGGCTGTCGACACGCGTTGTTTCTAAGACTTGTTAGATAAATAAAAGTGACAATTAACGGGCTCCTTTTATTTATAAATAATACGAATCCAGAAAAAAAAACATAAATCCATTGACATTGATTTGACAGAATGACAGCTGACACAATGAAAGCAAGGCTGCATTCCGAATTACGTCATAATCACTCAATAATTTGCGTTCCGATTTAGATATCACGATTATGACAGCGGAGCGCTGTCAACAATTCGGAACGCCCGTGAACGCGCTCACAATACTCGCGCAACCTCAACCCCAAACGTTACACATGAAATCTCGATTGTATATATTTTTTTAAATAGGAGTTCATCGCATTGGCACTTCTGTTTTGTTGGTTGGCTCTATCGAATCTGATGTAACTGGGATTTTCAGTTTGAGAACGACGATTAATACAGTAAACAAGAGGATGGCAAAGTGCTTACATTAGCGTATTTATAATGCTCCTGGCAAAGATTTATTCCGAAGAAAAATACCACGAATTAAAATTTACATAGATGCAACAATAATACAATCAAATATAATGCGCATGAGTTTAAAAACCATTTCAGGTATGCTGTTACGTCTTGGTCAGTGGGTAGTCTTAGGGGCGGAGTAGTAGGAGTTGAAGTATACGCTTAGGGGCACTATGAGTAGCAAAGAAAACAAAAAAAAATGTTGAAATAAAATTTATTGGGACTATACTTAGTAACATTAAAAAAACTATTTATTTTTTCTATCTATCTATCAATTTTAATAGATTCTAATAGAAACCATTTGGGTTCTGAGAAGCATGACCCTACGACGCATGTAGGCGTAGTCTACGGAGCCCGTTACGAGGGGCTCATTAAAAAAAAAATACCACTAATGGGTTAGCGGGGTCTTTGATCGCTCGCTTCGCTCGCTCACTAGACCGCTCCATTCCCTTCGAACCTAACCTGTCCAAGTCGGGGTGCCCCTCAAACTAAGTTAAAAAAAAATATTTAAAGGCTCTGAAACTGTGCGTCGCGCGTCGTAGTACCATGTATCTCAATAGCCAAATGGTTACTATTGATAAGGTTAACCCGATACTGCAAAAAATTGTGTAAAAAATATACACAAAAAATATCTAAGTCCACGCTCCATAGCTCCCGCCGCCCGCCCCTAGGGCTACACTCCAACCTACGTGTTGGATTTTACAACACAATTTCGAAAATGCCACGTTAGTCTAAAGTTACGATGCCACTCTGTCATTTTTGACAGCGCTCACGCTCACGGTGATATTCATTTAAGGCATGGTCGGCGTTATCGTAAGATAGCGCATGTCATGGCATCATCATTGATTCACGGGACATCGTTCTCGCGCTCACCCTAATTCGGAACGGATATAAGCAAGCTCAAATCGATTACAGCCCAATGAGGGTTTTCTGAACCGACGTTCTGGTAGCAGCACTGAGACGTCTATAGTTCCCTATGAACTTAACGTCGGGAAAGTATTCCCGAGTAGTATTTTTTTGGAAACTTCTGTTGGGGAGTACGCCAACAGAAGTTTTGGCGCAAGTATAATGGGCATCGCCTCCGCTCTTCCTGTAGAGCTTCTTCTAGCATTAAAAAAGCAGCCATAGTTTCGAATTTGGGCTAAACTTTAACTTTCGACGGCAGCACGATAATTATTTTGATGTCGTATCAAATGACAGAGACTTGCGACAGAAAAACTATATAAAATAACATTAATTACAGGTATTTTCTATCATATTGAAATTCAAGACTGTGTGTGTGTTACTGCGAAACATCAATAAACCATCATTAATGATCAATGCCATCCATCAAGTTGTATGTAGCCACTTTGTAGCAAGTCAACGAGAACAAACTTAAGAGCTGCAGACGCAAAACATCTAGAAAACTCATAGAGAACGAATTGCTCTCCCTAACCAATCAGAACGTGTTACTCTGTGGGAACGTGATAAAATGACGTGAGCTCCATTTGCTTTCTTGTATTTTGAACAGTGAAATTTATATTCATCTCTTTTTGACATAGACGCAACCGCTTTACATTTTTTATATTTTGTCCCGTTTCCGCAGAGGTTGAAGGCCCTAGAACGTTCTAGACGTTTTAATGTATATATTTTGGCGCAACGAAGGCGCAGCGTTTCATTCAAACGTGAAGTTGCTACTGTAAGGTGTTTAGAAGTGTTGTGTGTGAATATTTCCAAAAAATCGCTTATTTTAACTATTTGGACTATACTTGGAGCTTTTAGTGACTAGGTAAGGGTTCTATAATATCTAACCTTATTTCCAAAACGCTATTTGAGTTGATTGCGTTTGTATTTATTTAAAAAATCTAAATTTTATGTTGCGCGTATCATCGCTCCACATATCCAAAAATGGTGTCAGGCGTTAAGGCTAACGGGAATTGTTTTTGTTCTAGGATAAGGATTCGCAATGGGTAAAGATTACTACAAAATATTAGGATTATCGAAAGGTGCGTCTGATGACGACATAAAAAAATCATACCGTAAGCTGGCACTGAAGTACCATCCGGACAAGAATAAAGCAGCTGGTGCCGAGGAGAGGTTCAAGGAGGTGGCCGAGGCTTACGAAGTGCTGTCAGACAAGAAGAAACGTGAGATCTACGATGCCCACGGTGAGGAGGGACTCAAGGGAGGAATGGGATCACACAATGGACCTGGTGGTGGCCAGTCGTTCTCGTACACGTTCCACGGTGACCCGAGGGCGACGTTCGCGCAGTTCTTCGGCTCGGCCAGCCCCTTCCAAGCGTTCTTCGACCTGAACGGTGGCTCGGGAGGCACCACTATGTTCTTCGACCGCGACATGGACGTGGACATGGACCCGTTCGCCAACATGGGCATGGGCACGGCGAGGCCCGGCGGCCCCGGCGGCGCCTTCCGCAGCCACAGCTTCAACTTCCACGGATCCCCGAGCCGGAAGGAGAAGACCCAGGACCCGCCGATCGAACACGACTTGTATGTTTCCCTGGAGGACATCGCGCGTGGGTGTGTCAAGAAGATGAAGATATCGCGGCGTGTGTTGCAGCCTGACGGCACTTCCAAGAAGGAGGACAAGGTTCTGACTATCCATGTGAAACCGGGCTGGAAGGCTGGCACCAAGATTACGTTCCAGAAGGAGGGTGATCAGGGCCGCAACAAGATCCCAGCAGACATCGTGTTCATCATCAGAGACAAGCCTAATCCACTGTTCAAGAGGGAAGGCAGTGACATCAGATATGCAGCCAAGGTTTCACTTAAACAGGTAAGCATCAGTGACTTGTTAGTTTATTGACATTGATTATAAATTGTTATGCATGTCTGTTGTTTACTAACTTGTGATAAACATACAATGCATTATGCCAACACTGTATTCTAGAATAGTCTAGTAATTCAGATGAGTAAATACGTTTCTAACTTACATATTTATAATGAGCTTTTCAAAGCTCACTGTGCCCATTCAGTAGTGCAAATAATTGCAATTAATTAATGGTTATGCAATTCTAGTTATAGTCCTCCATTTCACTTTTTAATGGAATTATTATTCTCATATCAAAGAGATAAACATAGCTCTTCAAACAATAACTGTCCCCTATAAAACATGACTCACTGTGACATCACAATAACCATGTTGTTTGTTTGTTGCAGGCTCTTTGTGGCACCATCATCGAAGTACCTACCATGTCTGGAGAGAAACTGACAGTCAACCTACAGGCTGAGGTTGTGAAGCCACACACAGTGAAGAGGTTCCCAGGATATGGGCTACCATTACCCAAGGAGCCAACGCGGAAAGGAGACTTACTTGTTGCGTTTGACATCAAATTCCCCGACCGCCTCTCATCAGGAGTAAAGGAGATTCTCATGGACACTCTACCCAATTAATAACAGACTGGATTTCTCATTTATGTGGATTTCAGTGTATAATGAAGTTTGTTGTGACAGAAATTACTTGTTCCACATCTTGGGGTCTGAGAAAGTCATACTGAAAAGGCCTTTGGTATGACTTTGTTGGACACAAAATAGAAAAATTGGATAGTGCTGGTGTTAATTATATAGTTTTGATGCACAATTTCAACTCATAGATCTTTGTGATGGGAGTGCATTTTAGTGAACCAGTCATGTATTTCCTCACTGTTTGTTTGTTCTGGTAATAAAGGCTTTTATTCACAACAGGAACACATAAGTTCTGTCAGAATAGCTTAATTTATATACTCGAAACTAGTGAGTAGGGACTTACTCATTATGTTGCCTAATTACGTTGCTGATTGTAATTGTTTCCTGAATGACTCGCTAAAATTGTTTGTTTGGGTGGACTCCATGCGTTTTAGTATGGAGAGCTAAGTGAGACTGACATGTGTTTATTTGTATTTAATGCTGATTAAGTTGTAAATATTTTCTATTGTAAATACTTTGATGATGGCAGTGATTGTAAGTTTTAGGTTTCAATGGAAACTTGGAATTGGCAATTGCAATGGATGTTTATGAAATGTAGTATGTAACTGTGGGGATCAGATATCATACTATTTTTCTGAATAAATGGACACTCGAGTTGTATTAGTTTTGTAGTGACATTGGAAGTGACATTTGACTTATCACTTATAATTGCTGTTAAAACTGACTAATAAACAAAATACTACTTTATTTGTTTTGTTTGATTTAAAACTCGGTAGATGTTGAAGGTGTTATGTAATGAAGTAAATGTCAAGTTTATGATAGCTCACGTGCTGCTGTGCTTACAGCACGGAGCTCACGTGTAACATTCGCTCACACACAACACACTAATGGTCGTAAGATCACCTAATCCCATCGCATTTCCTTGCACAGACTCGTGTCTCACCTACACTATCTGATTAATATTCATTCATAGAGAAATACTTCTGAATGAACAATAATGAGGCTACATCACATCAACTCTTTGTATCAAGATGAATCGGCATCGCAACTAGTTATGTCTGCTGGGTGAGTAAACTGGTGCTGAAGTGATGAAGATGGTTCCAACGTTGCGTTGGACGCCATGCATCAGGAAAAGATCAGGTTACTTCCTAGCTTTCCTACAGCTTGTCTTGCTGACGTATGCACGCTGATTGATAGTGCTCAAAACATCTAGAATCTAGATAGGTACTTAAGTGTTCGCCAAAATTGGAGGCTGTTTGTCTGGAACTACACACCTGTGCCAAATATGCTGAAATAAATACGAATTATTTAAGATTCCTCAATGTTTCTACGAAAATTATTTAAAATCTGATTTGATAGACGGGAAAGTGTCGTTATTGGGCTTTTACATACGTTTTTCTTTGTGTATTAACAGCTGCGATGCGGCAATCTGTTGACATGGCCACCACAGTGGACCTTGAGATCGGATGTGGCCACGCAACCAGCGACACGCCGCGCCGCCGGTGTCGTCATGATGTGCGCTAAAGTTCACACTAACTGTTAGGTTAGACTCTACTTTCTTATTACCTACCTACCTAGCTGAAAGTATATTTGACTAAACATATATTTTCTCACCAATATAATGAAAAGAACTTGCTTTGCATAACAACCGGCCGCTGCACATAATTATTTTATCATTCTTGAATGAAACAGAACAGCGGCGGTCTGCCTACTACCTTTCTGAAACCCGCACGCTCAAAACGAACAGGAAAAATAATAATACGGTAACTATTTACATACATTCTATTTCGAATCGATCAAAATAGTCCCTTTTCCGCTTAGTCGACGGTTCTTTTCATGACCGCACGACATGCGGAGGCCGAGGTCTGACGTCACCGGGTAAAAATACGCACGGCGGCGCCCCGCCCGCGCTCTCTCACGCTGCACGCTGGAGAAATGCACATACAACGTGATTACTGCTGATTCCCTGCGATTATCACTACGTAGGTAGGTACGTATCTCAAGCATAACGACCGGAAGACAAGCCCACTTGATCTTTCATGCAGTGCGTAAGCAATTTTTATCGGAAATCTGTTATTAAGTTTGACGCTGGCTTTGTTAATGTCAATGGTTTTAACGAGGTAGGTAAACTTAAATGCTATCCTGTCGATCGATGTCGGTACTTTTGGTCTTGTAAAAATCGCAATCCCCGTCTCCAAACCAAAATAACCGAATTCTCTCAGAAGGTCGTTAGTCAAATAACATTAATCCTGTAAATTATTTCACGTGCTCAGACGTCCACATCCACGCCTACAAGAGTTTATTTAAAGTGTAAGAAGAAATATTAATGGAGAAGTTGAGAGCACTCTTGGAAGATAAATCGGCTAATGATTTGATTGGATCAAAAACAGCACAGGCTGGGTAAGGTGGGTTTTTATCTGATCAATATCCAAATGCAAAAGGCGCCTCATTCGCAGCACAGTACCTATCTAAATAATGACCATTCAGAGCCAGATGAGCTGATAGCCAGATGAGCTAATGTGGCTCCTTCTTCTTGCATATGTCAATGAGCTCCTTGAGAGTCCTTATAATAGGTAAGCAGAAATAAAAAATACTCGTAAGCCTCAGAAAAAATTGGCCATAAAAAGTTATCGTGATAAAATACCATTTGCATCTTTTCTCCCTCATAAGTCAGTGTGAGCAACAGAATAATCCCCACTAATTGCTCACGTGCAGCAGGCTTAGCACGAGCACCCTTTTGTCGACAGAAGAATAGACATACATGACGTTCCGTGAAGTCAGTACGACGGCAGCAAAGTCGAAAG
Organism: Griposia aprilina; assembly: GCA_916610205.1. Classification (NCBI taxonomy): domain Eukaryota; kingdom Metazoa; phylum Arthropoda; class Insecta; order Lepidoptera; family Noctuidae; genus Griposia; species Griposia aprilina. The sequence goes on from OU744284.1 coordinate 26,826,502, forward strand.
AGTCAACTGCACTTTTTACGAAATTCAGTAATTTATTCACGTTTTTCTTTTATTTTGCTTATATCTCGAAAATGGTGTGTCCTATCGCAAAAATAATGAAAATTGCGACCCCCTTTATAGAACTCTTAAACCCCTAAAACTAAACATCTAGGTAATCATTTTTCACATTTTCCAGACAAAAAGTGAAAAAAACATTTTTCTATTCCATTTTTATACTTTGTGGCCGCCGAGTGAAAAGTTTTCTACTGTCTGTAACATGGCGATTACAAAATCAAATTGTCTTCACTTCCTTGGACTACTGTCAGTAGTTAGTGTGATTTTGACAGTTTGGGATAGAAAACTTTCTTCTGAAATAGTCTACATAAAAGGACCTAGACAACGCTCGGTAGAAACGAAAGACAAAATGACAGATTGTAGAAACATTTTTACGGTGCGATGTCAAAAATGAAGAAACGAAATGTCACTTTGTATAGAAGTAGCTATGTCTGTTCTTCCGAGAAATAGAAAGGGTCATGCTAAGCCTGCTGGAGGTAGAATATCATAGAAAATTGTAACAAGAAGAAAGTGTTTAATGCCATGGACTCATTTTCCATAGACTGCATGATATATGTAGGAGTTAGGCATTCGAGAGTGGATGTTACTTTTACTTTGTCATTACTCATTACCTACAAACGAATACAACAAAGTAGGTACCTACGAATCTATCTTTTGTATCATGTTACAATCTATTGCTCAACCAAAAGATTTCGCAACTGTATGTAAATCATTGGCCGTTGACGCCGCTACTGGTGAAAATATTACGTAGCTAGAACATGAGATTTGTGGGATACTTAAATGCAGTAAAAATATTCAACTGAAAGCTAAAAGCCGAAAACGACAATGCCAAGAAAATTATCCAGAAATACATTGAGGTCGGCTCGTCATTTATTGTTTATTTTCGGTGAGAATTCGATTTGATGCCGTTGACATGATCGTAGACACCTGACAGACCATGCCAAAGGTTAACGATCTCGATCAAACACACCGAACGAGAGGAAACTGTAAACATTAAAACTAGTACACTATCTAGAATAAGTTGCGATGATCAGGAATGTTGAATTGGCTCCAATAAATAACTTACCTTTGCCGATTTATGCATGTTTACTCATTAAAAAGTAAAAAAAACTTTTTTATTAGCATTAACTTGGCATGCAGCCAATGTGCGACAACTATTCTGCTTAGCTAGATTTTGTAAGAAATGTAAACAGTGAGTTCTGAAACCGGCCTTCAGGGCTAGTCAGCGGATCTAAAGACCTTGTAAGTTTTATGTGTATAAGAATTAAAATATAATTAGCACTTCAGTGTACCTAGGTTTTAAAAGTCTAGTTTAGAACATAACAGTCCACCGCCTTTTAGCTATGTCAGATATTTGGTTGCTATTCTAGAGCAGACAAAACCAGAAACTTTGTAGCTGAAAATGTTATTCGAGGTCAAACAAATGTTTATTTTCTATGATTGAATTCGCGGTCATCCCGTTCCGTATCCTCTTTCAGCTTTGTTGATATGCTAAACTATTTTTATGAGTTATAAATTGAACAGATAGCCCCAGCTATTATTTGAGTTCTCGCATGTGTAAGAAATCAATTTATTGTTTGATTCCCGCATGCGCATCACCCACTCGTGTTTTCCTGATCATTACTCCGAACAGCTAATGGTTTATATTTAAGAAATAATCTATTGATTTTTAACTGTAGTTCGTCCTTAGTCACGGATTCATTCATGGTGCTAGAAACTGCGTTAGAAATAACAGGAAGTTATCAGTTGTATGTTCGTTATTCAAATATTTATGGAACGGTTCATGTTTTTTTTTTTTTTTGTCGCTGGGAAATGCTTTATGCATTCCCACTCGTGGGGGGACGAGACGGGATATGTGGGACTCCTGTCGGAATGACAGTATACCCACTAAAACTCAGCGGTGTTCCCACATCGCCGTGATGGGGAGGCCATGGGAATCCGGCTCAGCCTTTGCATCCACAACCAACCCAACCCAATCCAACCCCCAATGACCCAATCCATAATGTTACCAGTTATTTTATTTTTGTCGTTTCTGAAAGAAATTAAAACTAAAGTTAGTCTTTAACGTAATGTTATTCGTATTTTCTGAATGATATTTGGAAATAAATTCGCTTGCGCTGCATATCTAATTAAAATAATTTATATTATAATGATCTATATGTACCTACTAAATAATTTACAGTACCTACCTAGGTATTCCTGCTTTATTAAATTTAATACGCTTCTAGGTATTCAGTTTAGTGCGCCAACTTATTGCCTCGTAAATCCTTTTTAGGTACCTACTTAGGATATCTATAGGTATACACATACATACAAATAACTAAAATTGAAGTGTCTGTTTGTATTATCAAAATATTAGCTTTTTACTAGAACTAGCCTTTTTAGAAAATATATAGCTACGGTACCTACTTATGAAAAAAAAAAAACAGTTTTTATGTTTTTTGTCTGTAAGTATGTTTGTTTGATAATCTCTGGAACGGCTGGACCAATTTTGACGAGACTTTCACTAGCACTACTGGCAGATAGCTGATGTTATAATGAATAATTAAGGATACTCTAATTTTAGAAAAATAATTAGAATTTCGCGCAAAAAAAAAAAAACCCCACGAAATTTCCGACATCCACGCGTGCGAAGCCGCGGGCAGAAGCTAGTGGTAAGTAAATTGTATAGATTTTCAGGCTTAGAAGAAACAATGAAATTGAAGAGTCGGTTATGTTTGATATTTGGTTTAAACAAACAGCAAAAATTGTAGTCATGTAATCGTTTATTATTGATTCGAATACACTCTAGGTTTTATAAAGACGTCAACCGATACCTATTTAATGTGAATGATTGAACTTATTATCACAAAACATACTACCTGCCATGGAAAGAGGTGCAGATTTGAGAAGAGAATGTTGCCAAGCAAGAGCAAGAAAATTGTTACACGCGCGTAGAAGGTGGAAGTGGAACCAATTAGAACCGTCGAGACTTCCATAAATCATTCCATATCAGTACGGAAAGTTCGAGACACTACTACCATAATTCATTGTTTGTCCATTATCGTAATTTTCACTAGGTATAAAAAATCATACGTCGTCGTGTAAAGAACACATTATTTTTTATTGCAATTAATTGCAAATGGTCTTATTGTATTTGCATTAAAGTTTATTTTCATTTGTCGAACCTTGATAACGGTACATCGTTGATCGTAGCGGCATCGGCAGGCAGAGCTCCGCACAACCACAGTGGAACACTGTCGAGAAATGTCGAGAATACACGAAGCTGCCCGAACTTGTTCCGAGCATTCTAGACTATTAACTGGTGAATGGGTTGCTAGCTTCCTGTTCAGATTACCACTTCCCCACAAAAAAATTAAAAAAGTAATAAGACGTAAACTACTTTTATTTTGTAGTTACTTAATTTTGATTTATCGCGTTTTCGTTTTCATAGGAAAACACGATAAAATAACAAAGTAAATAGCTACCTACTTGTGTGTGTACTTGTGTGTGTTTTGTGTAAAATACCTAATAAACATGTAATCAATGCAAATAAAACATTTATATTTATTTGAAAGGAAATACCTAGTACTCGTATGTAAAACCATAATTGGACGTAGTTTAGCAGAAAGGACTCAACCCACAAAAAGTAATTTTTGAGTTATCGAGGTTTTAAGTTTAGGTGTGTATTGCTGCAATGATGTTACACTTGGAATATTTTGGTTGGAGACAATTTTGTTATATTAAATATAGACCTGCTTCTTTCAAGTTGAATTTATTAAAAACTGCTTGGGTAGTTTGGGTTATTACACTGGTTTGTAGAAAAATACCCGTCTTTATGTGGGTTGGTTCGCATCATTAAAAAAACAACCTTATCTTTGTAGTATCACGGATCTTTTTTGCTGAGTGAAAGAACAAACTTATAGGACCTCTTTGGCATACATAACTCATTTTTGACCATAGTGTGGGTTGAGTCCTTTCTGCTAAACTACGTCCAATTACGGTTGCTACCAACAGTACAGCAAATTTGAAAAGAAAAAACAAGCCGAGATTTTCCACATGAGAACAATGTTTAACGACACGTGTTTGCACAACGGAGCGATAAGCGATCAACTTGAAAGTTTTAGAACTTTCCCGAACAGTCTGGTAACCGTCTGGAAGTGACCACACAGTGCAATAGCACAGACACGTGCGCTGGAACGGAATGGCACGTGTTTGAGAAACGTGACCGATGACCTGCGCTATGCGAGCAACGCTTTCGCGCCAACCTCCATTTAGTCCGACCAAATTAAAAATACCCTCCCTGCAAACAATTTATAGTAAAGTGATGAGTTTTGCTTTGTCAAAGTTATTTCATAATTAACTAAGTTGATTCGGTACACGGGTGTGATCCAAATATCATTGTCCTTATCGTCGTGTGACGTGTTTTTCACAATAGACTTGAATAGTGATAATAAACGAAATCATTACCTACCTCATTCTTCTAGGGATTTATTTTATTGCTACAATATTGCCGTCAACTGGACGCGTAGGCAAACGAAGTTATTTGGCAAGTTTGTTTACAGAAGGAAGTAGGTAGGTATTTATTATTTTAATGTTATGTAGGTAGGCTAGGCCGTTAGCAGGTCATTCTAAAGTGATTGTCTGTTCGAATTTTGTTTTGCAAACTCTTGTTTATTGCCTAGTGTTGTTTTGTTGTAACCTGTGCGTTAATCCGTAGGTATTCATTTGTAAAAGTTTACATAATATTATTTAATTGATTAAATGGTTAAGATATTAGTATTCTAGATAGAAGTAGGTACCTTACATAACTAATTATTGTGCGCTCTAATGCGTTAACAATTTAAAGTTATCTCAACCTAATTTTTAAATAATTAAAAAAACAGTTAAATATTATAATACCGTATATAATAATAATGACCTGTATTTACATTTAAATAGCAGTGTTTTTCAGTAGGTAAATATTTAATAAATATATGTTTAGACTCATGATTTTTCTGCGTGCATAACTCATTTTTAGCGCATTGGCTTTGCACATTACGGACATTTGCCAAAACGCATCATAATATGTCGTAGTTCATCCCGCCGAAGCGCCAAGCTTTGGCAACTGCTATTTTTACATGCATAAACAAAATAGTAATCTTTATTTAAAACAAAAATAAAATGCTAAGTTAAGTAGCTGTAGGTTTTATCTGCAATACGGCCATTGTTATGATAAGTAATATCTCACGTGCTTCAGATAATGTGGAATATTCTGGATCCCCGATTTATTGCAGTCTTTACAAGCAGTTATTTAGGGCTGTCGATGAATGTCTAGGGTTCGTGAAATACCTATCGCAACCAAATGCAACACTCCGTATTCGCAAGAGTTGAGAAAGGGTACGATATTAGGTACAAGGAGGATGAATCAACAACAGTAAGATTAATCAAACTCTAAATAGGTACCAAGTGTAATGACAGTTTTGAGTCTATTCTACTTCATGAGACTCTTTTTAAAAGGATCTGTAAAGGTCAACAGGTTCTGCACAAAATCAGATATAGCATGCAAAAAATCTACCTATTCTTTGCCTTTTACGTGCAAACTCATATTGAATGTCACGTTCATAATCATAATGTATGGTGTGTGTGCCTAATCCGCAGTTTTTCATTTGAACTTATTTATACAAAAAGTTATTATATTTTTATTTGCTTGGCAGCCATGTCAGGTTATTGTGTGTAAGAAATCAATGGAGAAGAAGGGCCTGTTTTCATAAAAAAACTACTTATAAGTTTGCACACGCCTAATGCCCGTGAACACGCGTGTTGTGATCTTCTTGTGTCTGTAGAACCAATATTTATTTATGGATAGGTATACAAAACTACCCATTAGAGGCTAAACCTAGAATAGCCTGGTGATTATGATGACGCTTTATTCCCCCAATTTCGTACATAAGTAAAAAAAAGGAGTATGGACAGGGAATCACCGTTATAATCATTAACACAATGCGAGTTTAAAATTTAATCGATACATAGATTCATAAGGTAATCAAAAAATATTTCATGGCAACACTAAAGAAATGTCACTTTCACCCTTCTTTATTGGCTGTTAAAAGATTGCTTTTGTACCTAGGCACTATCTTTTTACTGCCAATAATCACATTTTCTTCGAAAATCCTTAGGAATCGCTTTTTGTACTTAAGTTTTCTTTTTCGTCAACCCTGGAAATAAAAACATAACACTCAACTTCTTATCTTACGCGTTAACTTCTGACATTGATGATTAGCTTCTTTAATATTTTACTAAGCCGCTCGTTAATTTGTTTATTTTGTAGGTACCTACCTATACCTATGCACTTATTTTTGTGTCCATAAGTGGTGTTCTGACATGATAGATGGACGGCGATAAGCAAAACTTGAAAAGATGCTAGCACCTGAGACGCACTTGAGGTTGTTATGGTTTGTAGGTACCTACTTACAACTATAAGTTGTTTTAGTCGAGCGATTACCATTGCCATGAGTACAATCTATAAGGACGCAAAAAAAAACTTCTGTAAAATGTTAACCAGAAGTTGTGATTGATCCTAATCCTCGAGCTAGTTATTACCTTCCATCCATTGTCGAAGGTGGACCCACAGAGTACATTATTGGACCATATGGCGGTCCTGCTAAGAAAAAACTTCGGTAACTACTTAAGCGTACCGAATACCAAAATTTTAGTACCGTTAAAGAGTATCAAGTTACCGTAATAATGCAGCAGAATGTGTACAGGCAGTTACTGTGCCCAGTCCGTGGTCAGCTGTCAACATAATCAAAGTGCACCCGTTCCAGTAACCAGGGTTTTATCCTACAACCAGGTAGTAGGGAAGCAGTTGTATCAGAGCGCGGAAGTAAGGTAGACATTTCGATAAAAATAGATAGGTAATTTATTATTTCATACTTCCCGCGCGTTATCTTTACGTAGGTACCTATCAAGAATTTACTAACATTGATTCGATCGATTAGCTAATACTTTATACACACTCCGAGGTCCCGAGGTCATACGAATTAATTTTCAGGTCTAATCTAACATGGACTTGAATTCGTTGGTTCCATAAAAAACGCTCAATAACCTAGGTACAGTCAACCGTACATCACTGGTAACACATGCATTACAAAAACCGGCCTTACTGCTACGACTTAGAGGCGTTGTCAATGACAAACTGTTGGTTGACTGTACCTACCTAGGTATTTTCCCTAGGATTCACCACTGAATGAGATTACATAAGCACTGGAAAAGATACTACGATAGTAACATTCTCGAAAGCGCCACTTACAAGGAAATACTTTTCAATGGAAGTGCTAATACCTATTGCTAAAAATAGCGTTGACATCTCTAACAGAGGACAGGCAGCGCCATCTATGATACTAAATGATAACAACACATACGATTTATTGATTCATTGAATGTCAAGCATTCCATTGACGTTAATGCGTGTAGGTACCAAATTTTATCCCAAATAACGGAATAAAGGTGTTTTGGAATTTTCTGTAAATGGGGTTATTCGTTCACATTAGCACATAGTTACTGGCATTGCTAAGTACATAACTAATAGCGTGAAGTGAACAAACAAATATAATAAATAGTCTACAATTTAAAGATCTAGCCAAGGATTCTGTCTGTCAATAAAAGTCATGAATATATCTGGCACGTTGCTTGAGGTGTCCATCAGTCGATTAATAATAATGAAAGGCGTAAACATATCTTTCATGAACAAAAAAATAAGTTATGTCCATAGCTCGATGTTGCTTTCTCCGATACATTGCCGCTAGTTTTTCATCAGGAGTTATTTCCAAGAAGCTGAGTTGCCCTTGAACGTACGCGTGGCGTCGCGAATGACAACAGAATAAATAAACGGCTTCATTAATACAATAATACATCGATGGCGTCCGTATGTGGGAAGTAATGACATAATGGCGTCTAGGGCATGTGCCAATCATTCTGTTTGTCTAGTTTTATTGCTGACTGAGAAGAGAACATGAAGCGTTAATTAATGCAGATATAAATGGTTAAATGTTTGGGTAAATAATAAGCTATATTGTTATGTGGAATAGAGGTACTGAGCTGAGGTGGTGGGTGGAGAAGCATCCAGAATTGATATGGATTCATATTTAAGATTGGTTTTTTATTCCAGACGTTACACAATAATAGATCATACATAAACCTACGGTTATTTCTAACAAGCCATTATAGTAACACTAGCGACCAGCCCCTGTTTCGCACAGTTTTAACTACCTACTTTTATTTTAATATTAATGAATATTCATGAATAAAGAAAGATTATTATTATTACTTGAGAGAATATCGAGATTTTTTTATTATTATGTTGGTTTAATATCAATAGATTGTTCAAATAAACCTTTCGGAATAAATTCTCTAATTGATGGTGATAACTGCATCAAAATCCGTTGAGTAGGTACTTTAGAAGAACACGCGGTCACACATACAGACAGACACGGTTAGCGACTTTAATTTATAATATCTATTGACATAGATATAAAAGATATATAGATAGATAATGAAACCCATGAAATGATTCAGGCCCTCCATGGTGTTCTTCATCGAAGGTTGTTAACCTATCGCCCACTGCATGCCCACTGACACCATAACAGTTGACTGCTTGACATTTTCACCTTGCGCCGAATGAGACGAGAATGGTTCACACACGTTTTCCTTCAATGTGTCGGGAAAATCCATTCCGGAATCGAACCAAATACCGTACGCCAGTGACCCTTATGATTATAAACACAGATAACGGAAAATGATCGTGATGGAAAATTTACATTAACCGATGCCATGCTAATTAAATCTGGCGTGCGGAAAAATTAATGGTGTGTAAAATTGTTCTCCATTTTGTAATGTTTACCTCCCTTGGCAGCTTCTGCTCGCGACTTTGCCTGCGTGAAATTTCTTGCCCCCCCGACCCACCGCGTCGCATCGCATCGCCCACCCGCGCTTTTACTTTGTTTTCGCTTAGCGTTATTTCTGACTTTTTTTCTATTTGCTCGGGTCCTAACGGCTCGGATACACCTAATCCGTCATCGGCCGAACTATACTCGTACGTCGTCTGCCAAACTATAATAGGCCGGTTGAACCAAACATAATTAAGTAAAAGAAAGTGCGTACATTACTTCAACAGACATCGTACGATGACGTCCGATAACTGGGTGTACGTACGCACTCACTTTCTTTTCCATTATGTTTGATTTGAACGCCTGAGTTGGGCCGACGAGTAGGTACGAGCATTATGTAGTTCGCCCGATGACTGAAAATGGATAAGGTGTACGCGTCGCGTAAGGGTCGTAGCGTGATGTTAAATAGCCTATAACCTTCCTCAAGAATTGGGCTATCAAATGCAAAAATAATTATTCAAATCCTACAGGTAGTTTCAGAGATTAGCGAGTTCAAACAAACTCTTCAGCTTTATTTTATTGTATGTATGTATGTATGTATAATATCGATTGCAATAGAAGTTTTAAACAAAGTCAAAAGCTCATCTTATATGTTTAGACACATCGTCATGTTAGTCTAAAGAACTGTCAAACATTTGGGATGAAGTCTTCATTATTAGAATGACCTCAATTTGAGTTCCTACACCGTCCACGTGCTTCATACACAGATTAATAACGTTGCGTTGTGCGTTGATTAGCTGACTTATGGGATAAGGAAATGTAGTGGACTGAACAAGATGGGATTTTTGTGAATGTAGGTAACTGCGCAAGCCACGAAAGTCATCACTTTCAGATAAATCATCTTGCTTTCCAGGAAGGAAGTGATTGACTTGTCAGTAAACACTTAACATGACTCAGTTCAAAAATTATAAAAAAGCGGATAGTTATCTTTGTTGTACGAGTAACCTTTATATGTAAATTGGTACCAAATATATCTAACACGCTTCGAAAATAGCTTAAATAGTGATAAAAGAGTGAAATGAAAGAACTTGTAACAAAAATAACTTTTCCACGCCCGTATTGCAACGTCACGGCTACATTGGGCAGCGATTTACTATATGAGGATGTGTGCCAATAATGCCATAGCATTCTGCAGAATGAGCAGTGTTTTCGCACCATGTGCCAATTTTTCTAACAAAGAAAGAGTATACGTCGCTATGACGTGCCTTAGACTACGTAACAAGAGGTATGGCTGGTTTTTCTTCAGCAACTACAACAAATATTGATTTAGTTCAGTTCTGAAAATATGTCATGTACATGCCCCGGCGCAGCGATGCTAACCTCGCACGCTCGCTGCGCGCCTTACCGTGAGCGTTGAGATAGACTGCATAAAGATTGCTAGGGTTTACATAATGTAAAAGCTTACCTGAAATATATACATTATTTACATTAGTACATTATTTCTGAATATTATCTACGTAATAGTTTTTCCTAAAATGCGGGTAAACAATAGTCTTCAGAATTTCAACTATCGACAACTCAAGATGTATCTAATTTTGTTATCTTTCAAGTTGAATGTTAAAACTAGCTTCAAAAATACCTCAGTCATATTATAAAGTGTAATCGTCTTTTTCCGCAAAGTAACGCCTGATTCCATAACTTGTCTTTTTACAAAGATGCCAATTACCTACAAAAAAAGAAGAGCTCACTCTATTTAAGTAAGTATGTGGTTTTGACGGTATGTAAAGTTTCGATAGTAGGGCACTTAAAGTAGCTTTAAATAAAGCTGATGTGTCACTTATTAGGCCTTCTAACATAAGGTCGTTGGTCATGCATTACGTTATCTAGGTCTTGTTAACTCTAGCAGATGTTCGTCATTTGTAACATGTGTCCGTTGAGGACGAATGCACAATGTGACTGAACTAACTATGAGCATCTGGGATCCTAATTGCGAAACACACTTTCAATCACAATTTGAATAATTTTGATGGATATTGTTAATCCATTGTTTCAATTATGTTCGAAAAATGTATCTGCTCGACAACGTAAATAACGCAATTAATGTTGTTGAACATGTTGTCAAAATGAAAGCCATTGCTACTGTTAGTGACTTGCGCAATTACCCCGCTGGGATCCTATTGTTTCATATCGTTGAATAAACAGTTAGATTTATGCATCAACAACCGTGATATTGAGACTGGGGTGGTGAATTCAATCTAATCATGACATTTAGGTAAGTATAACATCACCAACAAAGTAGACCTTATAAGTTAGATGCCTACTTGATCTAAGAAAAGATGGAGTGTTAGTAACAAGACATCTTAATATTCTTCCTATTTTGTCAGCAACTTAGATTGTTAACAACACAACATTGTGTACCACCCAGTGTTGTTTGAATCAAGTCTAGAGTCTACATGCATCTCCACGCGGTAATAAAACGAACATCTGCTGTTTATTATTCAACGCAGATTAAAGTCACCATCTATTGTTAGAAACAGTAGTTTTCTACCACCAACTCTATTTGCACATCACATAATAAATAATGGGAAATCACCATACGATGCATAACAGGTAGCTACTTCCATGACTTCCACGTAGCTAATATAGGACATACTGGAGGAAAACCAACATTTAAATTATGTGAGGAAATCCACGTTACCTGCAGACCTTAACGAGAAACACAATCAGACTTCAAGTAAACCATTACTAATAGTATTCCGAGTACAGGTAAAGGGTAAAGTGAGGCATAAATTAAAACAAAGCGGTCACCGCTAATTTGACAGAGTTAATAATCGCTAAACATTAAGGAAAGAAAGGCACTTGTGAGGCCGACGACATTGTCTTTCCTTACTAAACCTGCCTTGAAAGCTGTAAAGGAGGTGATGCCAGAATGATTGCTCGTAACTCACTGGATATTAGCCAATTATGCGCCAAAGACAGGTGAACTCAAGGTCCTGAGAAACGCACAGGACACGCTAACAAGTCCTGCCTGACATCAGCCGGCCTTCATAATTACAAAACCACACTTCTTACCATCGCCAAAACTTTAATCACACGTCATTGAGGTAAGGAAACCATAATGACGTTTGATTAAAGTTCAGGATGGTGTGGCAAGTGAGTAGTTTAGCTGTAAATGTAAGTTTGCCGACAAGCTCAAAGTTGGTTGAGGCCGCAAGGCTATCGTCCTCCTACAGTCACCCATATAACAATGCTAATAGTTTGTGACTCACTTTCGAATAGTGATGTGAAGTTTCCAAGATTGCAAGGATTTTGGTGTCTGCAGGACAATGGAAAATATTGCATCTGGGTATATTTCCTTGAAAATAAAAACACTTAGGACGAATTCCAACAAAATTTTATACCTAAAATAAGTCTTGTCCTGAGAATATATTTTGAATTTTTGACAGTTTTTCCATATTAGAACTGACAGACGTCAATTTTATTCCAGGGATGAAAGATAACTGACTTTGGTAAGATCAGCCCTAAGTGTCTCTTTTTAATGGCCCTTTGGGTGATGGAGAAGACGTTCAAGAAGATGAGCAGCCTTCCTTGTTTGCTTATACTTATGTACTTACTTAGGTACCTACTGTAATCGTCAATTCAGAAAATGAGTTCAATGCAATTATTTGCAAAATAGTAATCTTCGTTTTCGATAGAATTATGTGTGTTTGTGGTGCTTCCAGTTTCGATTTTTTTGGGGAAAACTGGTAAAGAAAAATGAGATCATAATCAATAGGTGCGTCGTCGTTTTTCTGTTGCGGTAACGGTTTTCCTCACATCCTGTTTGACGTAGGAGACATAGTTGACTAAACACCTGTTTCCAAGAATTAAGAGATTTCATTTTGAATTGAAAATACTGTGTCATCCCAAACAAAACTTCAACCATTTGCACTCATAACGGAATCATTCATTCTTCATGCTTCCATTATTACAGAATCACTTCCCAATTTCAGGGATAATCATGTCGTAGACACAATTTCCCCTGTACGAGTAGCATGACCACCATAGAAACGGGTTTTCTCGACGGAAGAATAGACAAAATGACAGATTGTAGAAAAAAATCTTTAGAAATCTGTGACATGAGTATTTACTTGTAAAGTATTATGTTATTTTAATTATTGTGAATGTGACGACTATGTGGAGAATTAATTTTAATCATGATCTGGCAGTTTGAGTAATTTATGCGGCTTACCCAAATGTCCTTTCTTTGGTATTGTTGAGTTGCACGATTGCACTGACTAATGCGTGCACTGACTGGACAGGTCCACTCAATCTGTGTGTTTCTTTCCTCAAAAGATCACTTCAGATACCAATCTACATGGTCTTCACATGATCTGACCAAGATTATGTCTGGACTTTTAAAGAGACTGTGACCTCTGAGTTTGTTTCGGCCTTTCTTCTCAGAGTAGTCAGATATGAAACGCTGACCTCATCTAGTTTAAAAAATATGATTGACGTGTAAAAGTGTTTGGACAAACCTACTTACAGAAATAAATCACTTATCATTTATTTATCATCATTTAAATGATAATCTCTTTTCTAATTTATCAACAATCTGTCATTTTGTCTATTCTGCCGTCGACAAAACACGTTTCTACGGTGGTCATGCTACACGTGTTGAAGTTTGAAAGTTGGTAAGACAAAAAAAAACTGTACTTTGACGAGAATTACGTATATATTTATTCGTAACGGACCCAGATTCTTGTATTAATATTTCCTAGTGCATCACTAAACCTAATCGTACTGAGATGGTAACCGACGTATTTTACATACCTTACTATTTTTTTACCAGTAACACAGTGGGAGGTTATGGATTTCCTCTCGGTAACCACATTCATTTGCTTAATTTGTTATGATTCCGAAGTTATAATGGGCGTGATTGTGATCAAATCTATGTTGTTATTCCTTAGATAGTGGGATACAGATCATGTTTGTTTTTACTTTAATTTCATTGGTTTAGAAAGTTGATTTCTCCCGTCTGAATTTGTTTTTGCAAGTCTGGAATCGAACATCATTGAATAAGATGCAATCGCAATGCTCTGTTAATTGGCTATTAGGAACTATGTAGTAGATGTAGCTGCTACGTCCTGTAGCAGTTGTGACCTATATTTTAATCGTAGGTACCCGATAAGGACGATGAGTCGTCTGCCATCATGCTCCTATCCTGTATAGATAATTTATTAACTTCACCGTAGGCTTGTGTATTGCAATCCTGTGTTTTATTAATTAATTTAGCTGCAGCGCGCAATTTCGTCCGCGTGAAATTTCTTGTCCCCTGACCCACACCGTCGCATCGCGTCACCTGCCCGCGGTTTATCTTCGTTTTTGCTTAGCGTTCTTTTTGACTTTTTTTATTTTTGCTTGGCTCCTTACGGTTATAGCGTAATGTTAAATAGCCTATAGACTTCCTTAAGAATTGGTCTATCAAATTCAAAAATAATTTTTCAAATCCGACCCTTAGTTCCAGAGATTACCTTCTACATACAAACAAACACATACCTCTTTATAATATTAATATTTTTGGTAAACAAATTTTGTTTCTTAGCTCTTTGGGTAGTTTAAGCTACATTAACGGGCCCAAGCCAAGTCAATGTAGCGTGTGTGGTGATCACGTAGAGTTAATGTTAAGAGGAGTAATTTAATTTTCCTCCATTTGCATGAACTTCCTAACTATTCTGCAGGTATTTAAAATTGCGGCTTTTTGGTGTGTTATTTAAATTGAGTCTTTCAGATCTATTAGTTTAAGGCTATGGTGTAGGTGATTGGATATAACACCCGTCGTGGAGACCACAATGGGTATTGTTTTTTGTAAATTGTATGTGACTATTAATACTTACTATTATAATGAGGTATGTGATACTTATTATTATTATATTAATATTAGTATAGTAGAAATCCCGTAAAAACACCATTTAAAGTTTTTCCTGATTTTTCCAATTTTCTGGGCAATTCCAAGTTTTCTTTTCCTAAAAACTATAAATGGACAAGGACAGCAAACATTTGAGGGGGAAGCGCCAAGTTGCCCGCGAAAAAAAATTTCTTACTTACGTTTTTTGCAACCACACAACCAATAGGATTTTACGAACTTAGAGGGTTGTATTGATGATTTTAATGATTATAATTCTGTAAATACATACCTACTTGTTACGGTCGCGAATCATATTTTGTTCAACATACTACCTGACACTGACCTGCAAATTGCAAAAAACGTAAGAAAAGTATTTTTCGCGGGCAACCTGGCGCTTCCTCTTTAAAAAAGAAAATTTTAACCAAATTGGTCCAGTCGTTCTCACATGATGCGCTTACCAACGAACAGCATTTCCTTTTTGACAGTACATTAATTATTGAATCAATTTTTGATTCTTATTGCATTGGGGTTTCATCGTCCTGAGGTTTTCCATAGCTTCGTAATGACGATGTTAAAATCTGCGAATGGTGCACAGAATGTGTCAAAGAGTCATAGTTCAATGTTTTACATAGTAGGTGGTGCCATCTGTTGTAATGAACGTAAACTGTTGAGGAACAGAACATACACGCATCAAAGTGTCTAACTATGGAACAAGATATTTAAAAATATATATTTTATTGCCCTATTGACATTAAAGAAAAATGTCTACATAGACATTGTAGATGTATGTAGATGTACATGTGTAGATCGACGAAGTAGGTACTCTTTGTTTTTGCTTATGAAAATACTTAAAGACATTTCACGATTTTTGCTTAGGAA
Organism: Griposia aprilina; assembly: GCA_916610205.1. Taxonomy (NCBI): domain Eukaryota; kingdom Metazoa; phylum Arthropoda; class Insecta; order Lepidoptera; family Noctuidae; genus Griposia; species Griposia aprilina. The sequence continues at coordinate 26,842,168 of OU744284.1, forward strand.
TGCTGGATTTTTCACCTTAGTTAATCCTGATTGCTGACAGCTATAAAGAAAAGTTTATATAGGTTTTTATTGCGTAAAATAAACAATTAGTAGTCTGTATTTCCGCCGTAAACGCGTTTAGCAGAGTCGCAGCGGTTCAGCATACTCATTATGAGTTCATCCAAATCTTGTTGCGGAATGGCCGCCCACGTCCGTTGTAACAGGTGAAAAAGATTGTCTGGTGTGTGTACGGCATCCATATTTGGCAGAGCTCTTCTTTTAAGCATATCCCTTGCGTGCTCAATGAGATTCATGTCTGGCAATTGAGCAGGCCGTATATTAGCTGTGGCAAGTGTATTTGCAACGACTCTGGCAGTGTGTGGACGTGCAGCAGAAATGAAGCAGCAAATTGAGTCCGCAAAGGAATGACAACATCTGATAGGTACAACCGTTTCAGCGTAAATCTGCGCATTGAGATGGCCTCTGATTCAAATCAGTTCGGTTGTTCCGTCGATCCAAATACCCGCCCATATCATGATTGTTCCACCACTGTATGCATGTACTTCCTGGTATGATTTTAAATGTTCTTGGCGTCCAGAGGTCCTTCAATACCGTGTACGTTTAGTATCTGGCCTCATACCAAGACAAGATTCGTCAGAAAGACACAAAACGCCTCTCTTCTTCTGCCCAATTTCTTTGTTTACGAGCCCCATTGTAAACGGGCTCATCGATTGCGGGGCTCAATAGGTGGTACACGAAGCGGCCTTCGGGAATGAAGATTGACTTCATGCAAGAGATTTCTTATGGTTTGATCGCTCATTACATCCCTGAAGAGCTATAAAGCCTCGTATCCAACATTATCACGGTCATGGTACGATTTCGTCGAGCAGTAATTTGTAAGTAACGATAGGTGGTGACGCGAGCTCGTCCTCCATGTCGCTCTGCCACGCTGCCAGTGATACGGTAACATATCCATAGTCGACTTAATAACACTTTGTGTAGTGCCCAGAGTGATTACTAGAGCACGTTGCCAAGAACCAGCTTTCAACATTCCCACGGATCAGCTCAAATGACATCTCCTCTCCATAATAACGTTCTTTTGTATTGATTCCACTCAGAAGTATGGCAAAATTTTACTGATTTGGTCTCAAACCCATTGTAGGATTATAAAGGAATACGACTTGACCGAACATTTCCATCTTTTGACCGAAATTCAAAAACTATTCCTTTTTCAAATGACGAAATTTACTAAAAACTATCCTTATGAGTTACAAAAAATATAATTAAAATACCTGATTTTTTGTAACTAGCAAAAAACCATGCTTGATCCCTGACACTTTTGATGTGTGTATAATGGCACAGCTTCAAGAGTCTAAGCAAGTGGGTACTTAGAACCTAAGCTTACAAAACCCCGTCAAAAAATAATATTCAGTTACTGGAATACATCGTATCATTACGCCTGTATTCCCGAAGGATTAGGCAGAGGCCCCCACATTTCGCCAGTTATGTTTAAGTCCATGTAATAAGGGGAGAGTTCTGCAATACTACATGAAAAAAAAAGATTCTGTGACGTAACATAGAATCAAAATATATTATACAGGGTTATTTTTCAAAGACCAGCCAAATTTAAGGGTGTGGTATAGACCATCAGACTGAACAATTTTCTCCTTGGGACCAATATCGTAATCGCGAAAAAAAAATCAGCGGTCCTATACATTTGGGTCGAGTAGGTATTGAAGTTTTGTATGGGACAGTTGATAAATTTTTCGCGATGATGATATTGGTCCCATGGAGAGAGTTGTTCAGTTTGATGGTCTGTACCACATCCTTAAATTTGGCTGGTCTTTGAAAACTAACCCTGTATATTAAATATATAGTTCAGGTAAATAAGACCAACATTAATTGATTGAAATGATTTTAATTACAGTGGATGTACCCAACAGCCAATATATAATGTGTACTTATAGTATTTGCCTTATCATTGCCTTATCATAAACTTACAATCAAAGCTTATGAACACACTTAAAATTAATTATTTGAATAAACTAATTAGTAATTAACATGGCAGAAGTAGACTATATTTGTAATCATATTGATGTAGGTAAGTACCTAAATAATATTAAACATATTCAATTATCTACAGCTATTAATACTCTTTTAACATTAAATGCAAAAAAAATCGTAACAGGTAATTGATGAAGTTTTAGTCAACGCAAAAAACCTTACATGTTCGTGTGTTTGATACTTAGTTCAGAATTAAAATAAAGTAGGTAAGTAGAAAATAATAATTATTGTAATCTGTACGGTGCGGTGGTTGATGTCCAGCAGTGAAGGTATCCCAGTGGTGATGATGATTAAAATGACAATAGACAAGTCTTTTAATTGACAACCAACTGTTATGGAGCCAGGCCCTTGCCCCACCGCCACGCCGCCGCGCCGACGAGAAAGCGACTAGCTATGGACTATTATCTCGCTCAAGAAACGTACAATATATTTAGGTCCCGTCTCAGTAAAATAATAGCACAGTGCCGGCGAGAACTCTCTGTTCACTAGTTAATCGCAGCGACACAAAGAAAAAACTCGGTCAAGGACGTCTGATTGGCGGTCAGAACACTCGATGCTCGTTGCTCGTCAAATCGTTTCTAGTTTGTTAGCTCTATTCACTTATCGCTTATCGTCGGCGGTGGCTAGGTACCTAAGAGCCTAAGGTCCTACGCCAACTGGCGGCACGGCACGGCAAGGAATTTTTATGTAACGAATAGAAATATAACATAATAATATGACAATAAAATTGAAATTTCAATGATAATGCCTAAGGATGTAGCGGCATGCCACGGCATTGTTCGTCAGTCTGCGCAGGTCGTGATGCCGCAGGATCCCCGGCCGTGCCGTGCCGCCAGTGGCCGCGATCCCTAAACGAGGCAAAATGGTTATTCAAATTCCCGAATGAATCCAGCTGGTTAAGGAAACCCAACTTCTCAAGCAAAGTGACGACCTATCGAAATTAAGCTAAACGATATTTTTCAAATACGTTCAATGAAAACGGCTCAGTTACAGCTAACTATGAACTTATACCACAAAGCACAATGACAAAAATGAGTGTATTTTCTTTATCACGAACATTTTATTTTTTAAATAATGCACACATCTTGTTGACTGACACTGATTCCAAAGGTGGCAGACCTCACGAGTGCTGGGTTGTGGAATACAAATCACCGATCAATATTTATTTATTCAGTTAAGTGAATTGACTCACAGTTATTCCTTCGAACATCTCTTTTAAAAGGTTTTACTGTTGACTGTTGAGCAAATGTTTGCACAGATAAGTAAGGTAATTTGTTCGGGTATATTCTTTGTTCTTATTGGCTGGATATTTTTCTTAGCTTAAGTAGTCTTAATTATTGTTTATTATTTTTAAAACAACACTAGTTATATTATCTGCTTATACTAAAGTATTTCATCCATAGTTTCTTATATTTTATTTTTGCGTCTCTCAATTTTACAGAAGGACTTATATTATTTAGTATTGCTTATAGGCTAATAACTTACGGATACTATTAATACATAGGTTGCAAATGCAATACAATGTTACCCTAATATTAATCTAGGCAAGGATCAGAGTATTATTAAATTGATAAGTATAAAACACTAAAATTACCAAACCACCGCAGGCGCAGAGCCAATAGAAATTATTTTACTTTATAAGCTAACACACCAAACCCCGTTTAAAACCAAATAACATATTTTTATTTTAAAAAAGACTATAGTTTTTTTATCGATTCAAAGTACCTACTTGTAATTACTTCTTTTAGAATCTGTGAATCTCTGTTGATTTATTTTATAAATGTACAACTAATATAAGTTTGCTAGTTTGAACCTCATCCGGCTTTTGACGTAGGCAATGACTCAAAATGATAGCTACAACATTTTAATCCTGACCAACTTAAGTATTCCATAAAGTTTTTAAGCATCTCAGGGCTCTCAAGCACTTAAATATTTAAATAACTAGGTAAATAATTTTATCACTGTAATTTTTTATAAGTCCACAATAAACATATTTAGGAATACCCCAGGGCGTATCTTAGGACTAACACTTCCGGTGCACTTTTCAACATTTTTATTAAGGTTTACAATCAGAGACGAATCGCAATAATCTTGTTAAAGCTGAGTCAGGTTCAAACCTCCACTTATTGCCTGCCTACCTATGCCGTACACGTCCGTTAATATGGCACATTGAAAGCTTAGAAATGTTCTGTTCTTGTAAAATGTCGTCTTTTGACTCACAGTACCGCTATGTGATTATCTCTTTCTAAATCTCGATGTTCCATATTATCGCCTTGTGTCTGTATGGGACTAGCTATCACTACATTACCTTGTCATCAGTCATTAGGCCTTCCCCTTGTTGTACCAGAGCTTGAAGTTGGGTTGCGGCAGCTCTTTGCAGTCCACCAGTGGGTTGGTGGCACTGACGGGTTCCATGGCCCTGGGCTGTGCCTGGTCCAGCAGGTCTTCGTTTGCGCAGATAACTCCGGCCAAGGTGGTCTTGCGGATTTCTGTTAGTTGTTCTGTGGGAGAAAATTATATTGTTAGCGAACAAATTGACATTTTGTTAGAAGATATGTGTGCTTCTTTTGGAGTGACACTTCAGGATTGACAAGTAAATGTTTTACTATAAATCTTAGCAAAAATTGAGTTGGTCTTATATTCAAGTTCTTTACATAAGATATTATTTTCGAGATAGCAGCTTTAGAACCTGTAAACGTTACGGAATCCTATTATTATGTATGTGCTATGATCATAAACAGATAGTTCAGAAAAATGAGTTTATTATATCTCACCCAAAGTAAATGCGATGGTAGGATCCGAGGATTCATACCAGAACCGGTCGCCGACCTTGGCCCTCAGGAACTGGTCGGCGATGACGCAGCTGAGGGTGGGACCCAGCAGACGACCCTTAGGTTCCTCGGCTAAAGCGCCTGAGTATAGGTCTATGTCGTCCACGGAACTGGAACAGTTAAAGGTTACATTAATTTATAGATTTTAGGGTGATGAATTGCTGAGCATTTCAAATCGCTTTGGATTGACTCAAACTATTCTCAAAGATGGCCTACGACTGGACGTGGTATAAGATGATAGTTAATAGGAGACGCTGATTGAAAAATTTGGAAATCTCTGGTAGCACTACTACTGTTCATGTCAATTATTTCAGATTTGGCTTAGTATAAAGTAGCCAGATCATAAAAGGCCAATTAGCGTTGCATGACCACCGTAGACACGGCAGAAATAAAAAACAAATTGATTGATTGATTGTAGAAAGATTTATGCGATTTTATATTAAGAAAAGAAAGAGATTACGATTAGTATTTTTTGTAGAGTAGAGATAGAAGGGTCATGCTACGCGTGCAGAAAGAGAAACAGGAGAAGAAGAATGATGAAGGCCAGAATGATAGTATAGCTACAGAAAACTAGGGATTTAAATGAATTTAAGCGCAAAACAGAACCTCACTCCATCTTCAACTTACTTATAAATGTTATAAATTCTACTAAGCGAGGAGTCATCAAACATCTGTTCGAGATCAGTAAAGTTCCTCGGTCGGGACAGTCCGCAGTGTTCCCTCCACTGTGGGTACGATGGAAGGCCATGGTCCCTTCCGCGTTGGATGTTGAGGGAGACCAGGTCCAGGCCGCAGGTTCTTGGCATCGTGATGTTTGTCGCTGAAGAGCTGTTGGCGTCAATCGGCTTCTCGAAAAGGTGGTTGCTTAGCTGGAAATGGAGGATATGTATTTTAGTATAACGCCGTTTAGGAAACTATGGTTTTATTTGACGTTCACTCATTCGATACATTCGATACATTGTATTTCAAAATTTAATATATGTAGTTTAATTTAATTTTCCTTCTGTTCCGATTTTAACTACCTACCTCTAGATTTAGCTCAATAATTATGATTTAGAAAACTGAAGTGTTAATCGACTTTTCTCGCTGACTGCACCATTCAATGCAAGTTTAGAAATGCAAATGAGATGACACGAGATCACCAACAAAGTCAATGTAAGTTTTTTTTTTGGTAATACTAACAGGTTATGGGCCTTCGATACCTGATAATAAACTTTTTTTTTTAATAAACTAAGTAGGTATATAGTTTTTAATAATCAATGTCGATTAAAGATTTTTTACCTCGGTAGTGACATGCGGGTCCACAGTATGCACGAGGGTGTCCATGGCGGAGGCGACGGCATCCATGGGTCCCTTCCGAGTGTACAGAGTGAACGGGTTGAACAGCATCTGATGTAAGTGCGTGTACTGTATCGTGCCTGTGCTCTTGTCTGTGCTGTGCATTAGACCCTGGAAGAGGTTTAATTAATTAAAATTAAACGGAGAGGTCCATCACTGGAATGAAACTAGAACAGAATAATGCAGAGCAGGATCTGCAATACGGTGGGGATGGCAAGAAGACGCTTTGCTTGATGATCATAATTATATGATAGCTAAAAGAACAAATAAAGTAAACAAAAAACGAAATGAAGACGGAGCAAGTAGAAAGAGAAAATAACAGATTTTTAAAGAAAACAACGTTTCAACGCTTTCGCGAAGCCATGTATGGTATTTTATAATCCCTTGAATATCTGAGACCAAAAGAAAGTAACAACCTCAACAAGGAACATCGCGGGCCAGTAATTATTATAAAAACCATAATTCAAGTCAATCTTACCGGTAACAAGGTGTGTGCGAATCTAAACGCAGCGGAAGCGAAGTGGTTGGCGATAGACGGGTCCACGCTCGGGTCGTACACGTCCGCGTAGCCTTCCTGATGCACCGTCAGGTTCAGGGCCCACATCACGTCCGTACCTGAGAAATACAATCATGTCCAATGTTCATATCATCTATATTTAAGTCAGTACTTAGATACCTACGGAAATGAATGAATTTCCTAATATTGGAGTATGTCGGGCTTTAGAAGTCTGTTGTATCACCCAACTCAGGAGACTTAGCTAGTAAGTCCGAGCCTGTATGTTTTTTTTTAAGTTTAAAATCATGCCAGTTTAATATTGAAGAATGCATAATTTTGGTACATTTTAGAGCATGTGTTGCATTCATAATTTGCATCCAAGCTTCGACAATCTCGTTTATACCTTCTTCAAATTCTGTACCTTCATGGATAGTAGCTAATACCGTGATAAAATGATTGGCCAGTCCGATGTGGATGGTTTTTCACAATGATTTTAGAATTCGGGCTTACCAAGTATACTGGGCAGGAACTCTGAGTAAGTGATGTGCTGCATCTGCGCCCCCACAACCCTCCGCGCCTCCTGGTACAGCGTGTCGTCGTCCCACAGCGGGTTGTACCGGCGCAGCTCGCCCGCCACGCGGTTGTGTTGGCGCGCCCAGATCAAGTGCATTGTGGTTAGGTGCAGATTCTCGTTGGCACGGTCGTCACCTAAAGGAATACGGAATATGATTAATAAATGCTGCTGCAGCATTTTGGTTTACATTGGCATCATTCTGGAGGCTTTTTACAAAAGTCAAGGTTTAAAAAAATTGCTTAGAAACCCAAAATGAAATCTCCTTTAGGTTCGGATAACCCATCAGTCTGGGCATTGACTGAAATCATAGGTGGCTTAATTCAAAAAATGGGAATAGACCAATAGCCACATCGCCTGTTAATTTGCCAAAGTTCAATGATTATGAATTGATCTCTTCTTATCATATCGGTTGGTTGAGGTCGGGATACCAATATGATAATCTATAATGTGTAATTCGCATTTGGAGATAATGCAATGTCCTTACGTTAACATACCTGACTCGAAGCAGTACCGTCCCTTGGCGTTCATCTCGGCGGTATTACAGCTGTCATTAGGATCAGTGGAAGGCGGCAGCAGTTGCGTGGTGCCTATCTCCAGCATGCGAAGCTTTCCGCCCACGAAGGAGCGCAGGGAAGCACTGCGCGTGCCGCCGGACCCATACACCGTGGACGCGTCGATGAAGGCGGTGGCCTGGTTCAACTGCTCGCGAGGACCTGCAACGAGAACAGTTCAATTGTTAACATAGTTTGTTTTGTAAGACTTTTGGGATGTTTAAGAAAATCTTTCCGGTGACACCAGTCAACGATAAAGTAATGGTTCTTGCAGGAGGAAGTTTAGTAAAAATATCATCAAGCCGAAAAAAGAACGGACAAATTATACAACAATAAATTGTATCATGAGTAGTAGGTATATGGCGTTCTGTACCCCCTTGGGAAAAATAACAAAAAAACTGAACATATGTGTAAAACATAATCAGTTTACCATGAACAGCGACCTCGATTTGATTAGCGAGTGGTCGCGGTGTTTTGGACTGCAAATTAATCCTAAGAAATCCCAGGCCATGATTATCGGCAGCAGGTATATGCAGAATAGGCTCGTTGTTGCGTCGCTGTCTCCACTCTGTCTGAATGGAGTTCAGATTGAATACGCACATACGGTTAAAAACTTGGGGGTGACCATGGATTTCTACTTATCGTAAACTGCCCATGTTGCTTAAGTCAGTCGCAAAGTGCGCTACACGTTTCATTCGTTGAAATGTCTCCAGACCTTCTAGCCTTTGAACACCGAAATCTCTCGTGCTCAAACTCTCATTCAGCCCATTATAGATTACGCCGATGCCTGTTATTTGGATACCACCGAGGAGCTTTAAAATAAACTTTAGCGTTTGCAAAATATCAGATATTTTGCAAACGCTAAAGTTTATTTTAGTTAAAAACAAAACGAATAAAATTCAGTATTCGTTTTGTTTTTAACCTTAAAAGTATGATCACGTTTCCAACTTTCGCAAGATACTCAAGTGGCTCCCCATTTGACTTCGCAGGAACTCTCGGATATTGTGTTTGCTATTCAACCTCCTTCACAATCCTAAAACGGCATCCTATCTACGGGAGCGTTTTTCCTCCGCCCGTCCTTCAGATATGCCTTACTTGTCGCCGCATCTTAGAAACCTACTTAAGTCCCCTCCCCGTTCCACCGACTTCTACTTCTACTCCTTCAATGTGCATGCGATGCGGTTGTGGAATTCACTTCCGCCTGACATTAGGGACTGCCAAAGTGTAGCAGTTTTTAAAAGAAGAGTGAATGAACACTATCTTTCCACTTCGTCATAGTTGCGTATGTACTTATTATTTTTATTACATTTTAATTAATAATATTCTAGTGATATTTATTTTAGAAGTATGTATGTACCTATGTATGTTTATATGTATGTAAGTATATTGTCATATTATTTGTTTTATTTAATAAGTGTTTCTTTTTTTGATTTTATGTATTTTATTTTCTCTTTTACTGTTACACACGCTGCCTTTTCTTTAGAAATAAGCATCAACTTTGTACCTACTTATTTGACTGTTCTTTTCTTCTTGCCTGTTTATAATCGATGTGATAACGTCTTATAAATCGAAGAACGCCGGCTGCACGCACGAAAAAGCATGACTCATTGTCACGGTCCACCTGAGCCGAACGTGCAAGCGAGAGCGCGGAACAAGCGATAGGGATGCATGATCGGCTTAAGCGTTCGGCTTGTGACGCATCTATCTCTCTTCCACTCCTTATGACGCTATCACGTAAAATTATCGTCCGTAAACCGACTTTACAGACAAGATAACCATTTTTTTTGTTCATAATACTCTACATAATATAAAACAGTCGCTTTTTGTGTCTGTACTTTTTATCTTGTAAACTACGCAACGGATTTATGCAGTTTTCATCGATAGACAGAGTAAAACAAGAGGAAGGTTTATATGTACAATACATGCATATTATAGTAGAGAAAAGCCGAGAATTTCAAGGATTTGTAATGTGATGTCGTAAAAACCATATTATTGTGCGCTTACAGTGCAAACGCTGGGTAAACCTTACGAGACAGATCATAATAATGTACTACGGAATTGTGTTACTTAAAAAGATCTACAAAAAGTCCGCGATGGTATATGACTATCTCCTAAGGATGACCCACAGTAACTATTTTAATGTTTCACATATTACAAAAAATGGGTTATTTACGTAGCTATTTTAAACAATACAGTATTAATCCTTATCCAATAAAATACGTTAGGTACGTTGTGCACTTAATGTAGATCAAAATTGCCCATAACAGCATATCATTAAAAAAAATTGTGATTTCTAACAATGGGGGTCGATATAGACCACTTAGGGTATCACATAATTATAAGGTTCAGACAGCACAGCAGCAGCACGTAAAAACAGCTGTATAAATTGTATATACAATAGTATAATGTACTATTATATTATTAGTATAGTCTAATCATAATAATAATATTATTAATCACTCCACACTAACACCACATTAGTATCTACATTACACCCGTGCGTAGCCGGGGGCGGGTTGCTAGTAAATAATAAAACATAAACTCAACGTACCAAAATGGCAGGTAGGAGCCGGCGCAGACCTGACGAACTCCATGCAGGTGATGTTATAGTCCTGGTAGAAGGGATCGTCTTTATCCAGGCGCACCGGGAAGCACTCCGGGTGCGGGGTCTGCGACAGGTCGCAGCAGGACAGGGCGGTGCCGTTCTGACCTGGAGGGAGTAGGTGAGAGAGACATGTAAGGATTAATAATAACCACTTTGAATTTTAGCAGTCTATCTTCTGAACCACCAACTTTCCCAGAAACGTATGGTAGATGTGTCAATATAACAAGGTTTTCGTTTACAATGAACCTGAAACTCGCCCTTTCTCACTTCCTTAAACCTTAAACCATTGAGCACTTTTTGGGTGAACAAAAATCATGGAACTCGTGTCATCGTCACCGAACGCTTTCCATGAGCTGTATGTATACTGTGTATATATGTGTACTTTTTGGGTGTCCATAAAGCGTGAAAGTCGCGTCTTCGCCACTGCAAGCTTCGACGATACAATTCACAAGTTACTCAGTTTTCACTTCTATTGGCAGTCCCTAAAGACTGTACCGCATTTTTTTTTATCAAGAGGGCGATGTTATAACAAATTCTGACAATATGTAACTAACAAATTGGATTGTATGATCAACTTTTTGTAGATTTCATTCCATTGATGTCTATATTCCACAATGTTCATATATGGTTTCGTTAAAGAAGAAATTTTGGTTACGACCCAGATTTGCCTTTTAAAAATATCCAACCTTCCTGCTGTTCCCCGCTGTTCCACTTGAAGACATACCTTTACTAAGCGCAGTGGCAGTGATGTCGTGGTCTAGGAACTGTCCCCACACCGCCAACATGACGGTGAAGGTGGAGTCGTGCGCGTAGCTCGGGCGATGTACTGTGACGCTGACGTCACGCGCGCTGGGTAGGTTGGCTCCATCTACACCCGTGCGGGGAGAGCTGATGCCTGGGATAAAGAAATGAGATTTAAGTTTATAGACATTAGTAATTGAAACTGTTTCTGCTTCGGTAACTGATTTGTACAGGAACTGTGTACATCGTTTAATTACCAAAGCAGAAACAGTTTCTTTCGCGTATACAGGGTGGCGTCGACGCGCAAACTGAAACCATGAAGTCAGCACATGATTCTAGAATAGAATAGAATACTCTTCATTATGTACAAGATAAAAATTACGGATATACATGTAGATATTAGACCCCCTAGCGTAAAAATTTTTCGTCGATTATCAAAAACAAAACGCTGTTTTCTAGAAAAGTTCAAACCTACGCGGTCAAAATTTATGAAACAGTTTTTTTATTTTTAATAACTGACGAAAGTCCAGAATCATGTACTGAATCCATGGTAACACGTTGTGCGTCGAAGTTCCTGCCACCGTGTGTACAAGAAGCTACAAGTTCTATATATAAGTGACTTGTAGTGACTACTGCCAACTGCTTTGTTCAGTTGGTGGATTACCCCATCATACACACAGGGAAGACTTACATGAAATAGTAAATAATTATGAGCTAAGTGACATACCACAAGCCATGGCAGATAAAGAATTAAAAAATTGTAAAGTTGAGCCTGTTGAGAATTATCGAAAATAAAACAAAAAAAATGGTCTTTTGCTAGCAGAACTGCCACCATCATTAAAACAAACTATCACTTACCATCACCATAGTCAGCCGGCAGCACCCTTCTGAACGGAGTCTTCGAGACTCCATATCGCAGCGGGTACTTCAGGTTGTTACAGGTGCCGTCCATTGACCTGTACTTGGACGGCTGGCATGGTGGGGGGTTGTCCAGACAGTACGGTTGCTCAGGGAATGAATCGTTGAGACGGGGACCCTGACCCGACCCACCTGGTCTCAGGGATATTTCCGTGCTGGAAAGAATAGAACAGGTTTGATGACATTGTGGTTATGGAACAGAAGTAAGTGGGAAGTATTACTCAAAATCTTCGTACCATGCCTGCCTGTGAATAAAGGTACCCCAGATACTTAACTAATTTTAAATATGAAGCACCAACTAGTCAAACTAAAATGGAGACTTCTTCCAGTCTGAACTACAAATCCGGTTCCAGTCCAAAACCAAACTTAATATTATAAATTCGAAAGTAACTCTCTCTGTCGTGTGTGTGTGTGTGTTGTCTGTCTGTCTGTATGTTACTTTTTCACGCCTAAACCACTGAATGAATTTCGATAAAATTTGGCAAGGAGATAGATGGCATCCTGGGGAAGGACATATGTTACTTTTTGGTATGGAAAACCCAGCATTTCTCAAGTGAAATTAAAATGTATGCTTTTGGTAAGAAATAAATGTTTAATATATGTTTCAGCGTTTTTGTAAAATTATCCCCAAAGGGGGTGAAACAGGGGATGATTTTAAAATTAACGTGTGATATTGTTTCTTTTTTGTGTACTTCTTTTCAAAATGTTTAATAGATTTTAAATATACTCATAGTCCGTATCTTGAAGTCCAGGGGTCAGGGGGGTTGTTGGAGTCCTTGGTTCCGTTACCTTTTCATGCCGTAACGACTAAACATATTTAGTTGAAAGGGATACGGTTAGCCCATGACCTGGGTTAGGACATAGGATACTATGAATCCCGGTAGTACGTTCCTGCTGAATAATTTTCGATCCTTACGCGAGCGAAGCCACGGGGAAAAGCTAGTTATACCTATATATTACACGAGAAGCTAAAATGCAATAGCAATATGTTCCAATTATGTTATTGACATCAAACTCGAAATAATAAGGCGTTGTTTTCTGTGAAGAGACAAACTTTTTAGTTTGCATCCGATCTAAATTAAATGCAGGAAAATAAAATGATGATTCATCTTCGCATGATACCTTTTTTATGAAAATATAATACCCAAGGAAGTAATATTGCTTACACAATATGAAAACCGGCTGGAAACTGATATTTTCCTACAGCGCAAGTCAAATGAAGTGTGAATAGTGTCACACATTCTAGTCAGCCGATATCTAAGTACGCAACTTTTTAGTTTTCTCATATGGATAGAAATAGGATTTGCTGACGACTCAGACAATATATTCGGACACAGTGTCCGAATCCGAATTTTTTTCACTGATGATTCAGATAAAAAACTTCCTGTTGAAATGTTCTCCTAATTCTCAGATCATTCTAAGTACCATCCAACTCCTACTAAGTAATTTGGTCGATATATTTTGGCAGAGTTCGGTAACCCGTGGCCACTGAGGCGTCGCGGTGAAGCCAAACCAACGCGAGGATAGTGTTACGTGGTTTTATACCAACATAGATCAAGTATCATATTACCAAGACTGGTATTCGTCATAATACCTTTGGCATACGATATTTTTGCCTATAATATTAATGCAATGAAACTGAGAGTATTTTGGGTAGGTTGACGTGTAAAAGTGACACATTTTCGATAACTGGTGTTTTTTACTTGATTTAATGTGCGTTCTTTCCTTCCGGGATTTGAGATGTTCTGGGAACTTAAGGAAGCCAGAATAATTTAATGTTTTGCATCTATATGAGATAAAAAGCTGAGAAGTAATCGAGTAACCCTGCACTACACTGACACTATCAATTCAATCGGATTTTGGGAATATAATAAGATCGTGGCTTGCAGGGACAAAGAACTTTAACGTTTCAAATTACTTAACGACAGTCTTAGCAAGAGAAGTGACGAAAAGCCAATTATAAGGGAATGTAGGGATATTGGCAGTTGAGTACAACTGAACAAAGCCACAAACATAAAGGATATTAATTGGACACAGACTAGAACCATCGACAAGATAATGCTAATACAAAAACAATTACAAGAACCTCTAAGATCGACTCAATGATTGCATCAAGATCAATAGCTATAGCTATACAATTTATTCCTCCTGATGATACATTAAACTTTTGCTTTTGGTACCTCCATGTACAATAACTTAAAGTAACATAACAAACAAGCACTAAACTGATCTATCTTTCTGGATTTTTCCTTCTATTTAGCCCTCTCCTCTCCTAACTCTCTCATATACCATTTTACTGTTATATAGTCAGTCTCCATGTTCTCAATGCACATTTATAATCTGATAGTACTAGAATGAGCACGCAACACGCGCGGGATTTTACATGCATCGGTGCAGCGGCGGCGGGACGCCAATTGAACGAATGTAGGTGACCGGAAGACAAGCCAGCAATTGAAGACTGACCGATGAATCTATTGAAGTTGATGGATTTATTAGAACGATTATGTAATGTAAATAAGGCATTATGAGTTGAGGAGGTAGAAAAGAAAACATCGAATATGAGTATTATGGCCGTTTGTAGTGATCAGAGAATCCAGTCATAGAAAAGTCAGATTCATTAGTGGTAGACGGTAAAGGGAAGATGATTTAAAATAAAATAAGAGTGAGAATATCTTCCAATCGTAATTCACACGCTATTGACAAAGTTGTCTATTGATTTATCAAGAACATTACCTAAACCACTCAGATAGAACATTGTGACCAAATTCACAGAGATATCTAATGTCGGAATTTGATCTGGATCGGTTAAGCTTTTTTGAAGTATTCATCTAGGAAACAAAGACGTTAACTCAGCTCTTGAATTGCGCCGCTATACAATTAAAGCGACGCTTAGCTGATACTAAGATATTCTGGTTTTGTTAGATAAACCTATTTATTGATCTGATAGTGTAGTACTTAGCAGAAATACAGGAAACTCGTAGACATTTTGGTGAACGCATATTACCAAATCTTGTGGCAGACTTTAAAGATTTTGCGTGGAAAATATCTCAAAAACTTAATGCGAATTTTGCGTTGTTATTTATACGTATGTAATCTAATATTTTCTACTGCGTACAAGAATTGCTAATGATAACCATATCCTAAAGATAATTAAGGCGAAGCACGAATGAAGAGGAGTTTTTTCGGAATCGGGAAATGACGGCGCAGAAAATACATGTTTGTGATCGAAAAAGATTGGCATTTTTCTAATAGCGATAGCATTATAATATATAAAACTATAGGTTTGGTACCTATCTGAGGGAAACTGAGGGAGATAGCGTTACTTTATGTGAGAATTATTGGGATGATAGATCTGTAGCTTCAATGGACAATTAATAAGTATACAAACGAGTGCACCAAGGTATTGGTTGCCCTGCCGAGATTTTACTCAACATAAATAGTGGTATTTAGTGCTTACCCATTCATGAGAGCCTTGGTTGCCATTTCAGCTGTATAAGCGGCATCAGCTAACGGCTTCACGTCAGCTGAAGTGGCAGCAGCCCTCTGTGCTCTGTTCGCTGGAGTATCCGTATCCAGAGGTCTTCTCTTCAATTCGACGTTCGTCAGCTCTTTTAAGGCAGCCTTGCCTTCTAGCAGTGCTGATGCAATTTGTGCCTTACTTGGGTTGGCGGTTGCCCATGCGGCGGCTGGTTGTGCTAAGGACAGATGGGTGTTTGTGAGAAAAGTCTGAAAGTCTGACTACAGAAGATTTTATTTCAGCAAAGGAACCAAGTAAACCAAAAGACTGGACCAATATTAGGACAAACATCTTCTTTTCGTTTCGACAGTTCTTAAGTGCGTGGGTAACTACGAGTTATTTTGTTTGGGCTAAGTGGCCACATAATATAGCGGCACGCGTAGCATTCGTGAGATCGTCTAGATTGCAGATAATATATATATGTTTTGGGGATGTCATAATAATTAATATAATGAGTTTACATTTTCTAAAAACACATTAAAATTTAGCAAAAGTGTGTAAATGGTGTTTTAATAAAAGCATTGTTATGTAACACGAGT
Source organism: Griposia aprilina (assembly GCA_916610205.1). NCBI lineage: Eukaryota > Metazoa > Arthropoda > Insecta > Lepidoptera > Noctuidae > Griposia > Griposia aprilina. The sequence goes on from OU744284.1 coordinate 26,858,321, forward strand.
AGGTTAAAACTATATAAGCTTATTAGACTATGGTTAAAATATTCTCTGCGTAGGCACCTAATGGACTATATTTTCACTGCAAATTATACAAATTGATTCAATGACGATTGAATTGTTTTTTTTATTAAAGTTGAATTAATTTCACATAGATAAAAGAATTCTCTGTATTTAACCCTGGTCTTGAAGTCATTAAGGAGTTGCCATAACTTTAAATTCGTTGACTATTCGTAACTTGGAACAAGTTCAGCGGGCGGCATAAATTTTATGATTCTTATAAATCGATAAAATTAAGTAAAAAATCCAATAGATTATGTTAAAAATAGAGCTAAGTATCTGACTTATGATAAGGATAAGGATATGATTTTGTACGTGTTGCGTACCAATTTAAAAGTTCGCGTGACTTTCTTGTACCAGTTGAGAGTCTATTAGAAAATACTTAAGATAACACGGTCATGAATCAGTAAATGTAAATCTATTACATTTATTGATTCAGGAAAGTGTTATCTAGCAAGATGTGTGACAAGCTTCAGCCCATAAAAACTTGTATTACATGTCAAGGCTGGTGCCTAAAATAAAGTCCCGCCTCTTACTTCGCAAAACATCACACAGCGAGGACTAGGACATCACCACCTCAATAGAACTAGTGGATCTGTGAGCTGTACACTTTGAAACAAAATCCTTAAAACAAAAAGCGCGCGCAAAGAGCGCGAAATGGCTGAAATATGTTTTTTTATGTTTTCAACCCCATATCTCCGCCATTTAGAAAAAAAACGAAAATATGAATCGACAAAAAAAATAAAAATTATCGAACCTGCTTACAAAATTTCACGAGAATCGGGTGAGAAATGCGACCTGCAGAGGGGAACAGCTGGACATCCGGACATACGAAAGCATTTTTGCCGAAGCTGAAACGGAGACGCTTCGCGCTCGCTCGGTCAAATAAAATGTCATTCATTATCTCTTCACAAATGGTTGCCTTTAGAAATTAACATAGTTTTTGGCTTACTTAGACTATATTCCACCATTGTAAGAGACTTAGTGTCCCATGTAGGTTTTATTATGTATGTATGTACACCTTGCTCTTGATCTCGGGCTCAAACAAGATCTCCGAGGTTTGGATCCGAGGTATCTTATATGTACACCTTATAAATTAGTAGTTGTTAGAATAAGAATGCCATAAATTAATTCTTAAAAGCCTAATTAAGTTCTATTCGGACGTCTATGACGTCAATCCATTCACGATTACACGCACATTTACCATAATATACCAATACCGATTATAAGGAAGTAGATGTGTTCTTGGTTTCATGGCCGTAGATACTGACCAATATAATACTGTTACATGGAAAAGTTGTGGAACACCTGTGGCCTTAAGCAGGTCACGTTGGGGATGATCATAATCTCTGTGTACAAATAATCCTACACCTGCCGATCTATATTCTGTAAAAATCTCACGATGACAACTTAGGTGAAGTGAGCTAGTAATAGTGTCAATCCCTAGAATCCCTCTTCACTTACAAAATCTCAATATTCACTCATTTGTTTCTATGTGGGGCCCACCCCGCCTCACCTACTATAGCTTTTCATCACTTTTCTGTTAGTTTGTTTAAGATAACCTACATAGATTAGACCACAATAAATTATTATGAAATAAATATTTGTTTAAACAAATAAAATTATCATTTTTACCGGCCTGAGTTTATTATTGTGCGTTTTCATTGTCATTCTATCCATAATTTTATTATTTCGTCAAAAATATGCTAATGACGTCAAACTCGTTTGAAAATGAATATAGTGCGGAAATTGTCTCTAAGGCTAAACATATAATTATTATACTAATCACTTACGTGCAACTAATAGACTTGGTATTGGTCTTTTAGTTTTGAAGATTGTAACAGTATATTCTTATTACAGTGTTATTCAGATAAAGACGTAAAACTGGTCCGCGCAAAATGTATCGAGAAACAGGTGCGGAAAAAAGATCCTGTTGTTTTAAAAAAAAATGTCTATTCAAGCCCAAGTTTTCAGGAAATATTGTTCGGAAAAGTCACCCGAGAAATAGTTTTTCGACATTCATTGACAATTTCTAACATTGCTACATTAAAATGTTTACTGATATTTATACATAATTAGTGTCGCACATCGACCCGAAAACTTTAACCATGTATTCAGCACATGATTCTAAAAGCGTTAAAATATTTTTTCAATTATGAATGAAAAAAAAATGCTATTCCATACATTTTACCGCGTAGGCGCACTTTTATTTTTTCGATTGATCAAAAAAGGTTTATCTAGTACCAGATATTTTGGATAATACAATAAAATCAGTGGCTAAAATAGATTAAGCTGATTCAAGAAGTTAACAGTAGATTTTATAGAGGAAACCGCTTAATTTCAAAGTATAGACTAATAGAGCATGCGTGTTGCATGCATAACTTAGTAAGATTAGAAGATTATTTTATAAAGATTATTATTATAAAATAAAACAAAATCTATTTTGATTTTGCCTTCTTCTACCTCAATTTGTAGCAATAAAATCGAAAGAAATAATTAAAATTAGCGGGATAGTTGCGTAACACACATAAAGTGGCAATCGATCGCAATTTTGACAGTTCATTGTGTTATTTACGTTGAAATTTTCAAACCTTTGAACCAATGGGTGTCTAAATGGAAAGCATTTCGATGGATTGCCTTTTATGTGTATTACGCAATCAGCCCACTGCATAGCCTAGCTCAAACGTCGCAAAAAAAAATAGCACCTTTTTTCCGCGAAACGTAATGTGAATATTTATGGATTTACCTTCTAAAGGCCACTTCAGATCCAGCAGCGGCAGCAAGGCGGGCGGCATTGCCATCAAGGTCACATTCCCAGTAAAACCAGGCGGTGGTTTCATGCCAGGGGACATCTTCAACATTGTCAGGTTGTTCGCTGGCAGGGGCAGGGCAGGCGGGTTCGGTTCTGTTGAGTTGTCTTCATCCGGGTCTAGGCTCAGGTTGTAGGAAATTGCCACTAGCAGAACTACTACTAGGACCGCCCTAGAGGAAGAAATTGGTTTGTTAATGATACCGCTTTGTAATATATTATACGCAAGAAACTTTATCGCAAATCAGATTCCCCAAAAAAATCTGATTAATTTCGGTAGTGTTATTGAGAGCTCGAATGCTCTCGAATAATACCTACGTTATTAACATAATATTGTTGTGTTCGTCAGCTCATCCATATTTAAAAGAGTTCTAATTTAAATATCAATGCCACTTTTTAAGGTGCTTCTTTCTAGATTCATTATTGTCTTCTTTGTTTATTTTTCAGTGAAATGTCCGCAGATACGTCATCCTGCAAGTAGTGTATTGGCGTGTCCGAACTTTGTTGGGCGCAGCTATTGGCAATTGGCAGTGTTGATAATTTTTATATTTAGGGCCTATAAAGGCAAACCTGCAAATAGTATTGATGCAGATGCAGTCTCTTTTATAAGCGCCCCTCCAAGCCCGGTTCAACCGTGTTGATCATCAGCTGCATCTAAATCTGGACAGGTGATGGTACTTACATGATAAACACACAGATGGCGCACTGCATGTGGTGCAGTCGCTTTTGGTAGCGGCGCGCCAGGCTCGACTCGAACACATACGTGGGCTGCACCAGCGGCGTGCGCTCACTGGTCGAAGACGCCTGCATCTTCACCTGGACACAAACACACCATTTAATATTGATCTATTATCATTTGTCATCACGGCTGTGGGAAGAGGCGGAGTCTTGTAGCCAAAACTCAAATATCAAAGCTCTGGTCACGTTTGTCTAGACTGTAGTCTAGACTACGATGAAATAGGTATTTCTTCACTAAACGTCCATGCACTACATATTGTAGTCTTAGCGATAAATCACCATCAACAACAATTATGTCATCAAAAGTAGATTGATGGAATTTATGCAGAGTTCCTTGTCACCGAACATATACCACACCACGATATTGACATTGTGCTTGTAATCATTTTATCTGTGTTATTTATTAAACACGTGTTATCTTCTTGCACACTTGCATGCATATGGATTAAAGTGTTTTATCTAATTATTTGAAGAGGGACATCTAGTAGGCGACTAGGTGTAGTGGCGTACCTTCAATGCCTCGGAAGCGGGTGCTATGGTCGGACTCTGGAGTGGTGAAGGCTGATCGGATCAAAATAATTATTTTCTTCTCCAATAAAAGCCGTAGAAGAAGCGTCAAAAACAAAGCACTACTACATTTACCTTTGGGTGAAAATACCTCTATTCTTCGAATAGATATTAGGCTCTCTTGAAACAAGTGCCTTTGTATACCTTCTCCGAGTTTATAAACAAACTATCGTGATACTAGGTAATATTACACTTCACGGAACTTTAATTTTGGCCTCGTCTCTAGCGTTTGACACTGTTCGTGGTCACAAGCAGACTGGTGCAGTGATATCACTGCGATCGAAGAAGTCCCTAATAAAATGTACTTCTGATTGATTTTATCTATCATATAGTTAGTAATCTATGTAATGAGCCATTTTTAAATTGGCTCATTAGTTTGAATTATGCAAGTGATGGCCAAAAAATTAATTTCGTAAGTAGGCTTAGCTTTTTGGAAATTAAAAATTCATTTTTAAGTTTCCTTAATGGCATAAAAAACGTCGGAAATATTTAAATATCATTTGTTAATCACTTTAGGGTTTTTTGCTGGGAATTAATTTTTGTTTCTTAGAAGTAAGTAGTTTATTAGCTAGTGCTATGTGATTGATCTCATCGACTCAACGGTCCTATTGACGAGGGAATTTCTGCATGATGAAGCGACGTTTTTAACCGACTTCAAAAAGGAGGAGGTTATCAATTCGGATGTTTTTTTTTTTATGTATGTTTGGGCATAACTCCATCATATATAGACGGATTTTCAGAATTCTTTTTTTTTGTTTGAAAGGGTATACTCTCGAGGTGGTCCCATTGTCACCAAGTCAGAATCTGATGAAGGGATCCCATGGAAATCGAGGGAAATCTTAAAATTTTACAGACACGCCTATAGCGATTTGGGTTTTTTTTATATAGTAACTCGTGCATTTGTTTTCGGAAAGCACCATTCGGTAAAGTGGAACTGATGATGACGACCAGAGGCCACCGGAACCACTCAATTATAAGTATTTCATGAGTTACGATTCGATTACTTTAATATGGTTGCTAAGCAATTTATGCTCGTCACAATGAATATGGTGAAATGGTGCTGATGGTGGCTTTACCATCAGCTTCAGTTCTTTTGGTTCTTACCAGGAGAACTCAACCTCCTCAACAATTAACGTCCCTGCATCGGGAAAAGGAATATTTTGTAAAAGGTGATGAGTAGTTGATATTAGGCTATTGTAACTTAGATAAATTAATAGCTGACTCACTAAAAAGTGAAAAATAAAAATCTTTTTTACAAAAAAAAAAACAACGGTCTTCAAAAAAAAAACACTACAAAGTGAAAAATAACTTTAATTTCGGAAGTCGGTGGCAAATAAAATACAGATCCAAAGACACCGACTTCCGAAATTAAAGTTATTTTTCACTTTGTAGTGTTTTTTTTTATTGAAGTCGGTTGTTTTTTTTTTGTAAAAAGATTTTTTGTATTTATGATTATGATTACTCCCTGATCCCCAATTATTACGATAGTGAATAATAATAATCAGCCTGTATTGTCCCACTGCTTCCCAAGGACCTCCCTTTGCTTTCTCCCCTCAACTTGATCCTGAGCCAATATGGACCAAACCAGTCACTTAGAGGATAAATCTTACGCAGTAATACGTATTGCCATTAAACGTGAATGCGAAGTCCAGTCTTTTGGGGACATTACGTTGCATTGCAATGCAGAAAGTTCGATGCATTTTTAAAGGCTGCAGTTTTAAAGTTAAAATGTAAATTGTGTTACTACCTGTAATCCATGTCCATTTGATATATAACCGATAGATGTGGATTACTTGCTGAAAGCTATGTATCCTAATAAAAACTGTTGATAACAATTACTAAGCTTTAATAAGGCTCACGCCATGCAGAAAGCCGTTAAATCGATGACTTGGGACATTGCACTCAAGGTGGAACCTTGATACACCTTACGCCATACGCTATCAAAAGTTTCCATGTTGTGACATGTGCCTTTTATATCGCACTAGCTACAGCCCGCGACTTCGTCCGCGTGAAATTTTCTTGTTTTAATATAAAATATATCCTATGACACTCAGCAATACTGTAGCTTCCCATAATGAAAGAATTTTCGGAATCGGCTCAGTAGTTCCGAAGATTACCCCCTACATACAAACCCACAAAACTTCATTATAATATTACTAGCTTTTGCCTGCGGCTTCGCCCGCGTGGATGTCGGAATTTATCCCACGGGAACGTACTACCGGGATAAAAGTATCCTATGTGTTAATCCAGGTTATAAACTATCTGTGTTCCAAATTCCATCCAAATCCGTTCTGTAGTTTTTGTGTGAAAGAGTAATAAACATCCATCCATCCATCCATTCATCCATCCTCACGTAGGAAGGATATTAGTAGGATAGGATATTAGTATAGATTGTAATAAGTTTGAGACTAGTTTTATTCAGTAGATCAGTTAGAAATGGCCGGTAGATATTTGTAAACATATCCTCAAAGAATTCTTTGGTTACAAACTTGAGCGGCATAGAAATAGCTTTACGTACTTGTACAGGTTGGTACTGTAGAGGTTGTCTGCATGTGTCAACTTTATGTTGACAGGCTGGATATATTATATTATCGTTTGTTTGCTTCGAACAGTCAAGCAAGTTTAAAATAAGCTTCGAAAGGAAAAGTGGTGGTAGTTTGTTTAAGAAGTAGCAGGCAGAGCTAAGACCTGCCGGTGTATAATTCCTTGATATTAATATAATTACATTCTAAAGAATACTACGTGTTTTACCTCTACGGTCCCCCAGTTATTATTAGATACACGTAGCATTCCCACAGTACCTACGCTACGTCTCATTTATTCGAGGATTAGATTTTTAATTACTACTTAAGTTACATTTATGTGGCATAGTAGGCAGGGCGGCAACGAGACATGGACGCCCATACTGAAACCATGAATTGCACATGATTCTAGACCCCCCCCCTAGCGTAGAAATATTTCGAAAGTTATAAAAAAAATACAATACCTCCGCGGTCAAAATGTAAGAAACAGCTATTTCTTTTTTTAATAACCGTCGAAGACATTCGACCCAGGGGCGTCCAGAATCATGTATTGAATCCATGGTAACAGGTTGCACGTCGATGTGCCTGCCAGCCTGAATTAATCTTATTAGATTTACAAAACAACACAACAAACAGTGCAGTGCAGTGTTTGTCATCGAAGTCCTCCGAAACGGCTTGACCGATTTTTATGATTTTTTTGCATATTTTTGGTAGGTCTGAGAATAGGTCGTAAAGTATATTTCATACCGCTGCGGATGAAACCGCGGGGCGCAGCTAGTTGTACTATAAAATTGTGACGTACTGTAAGTGACAGGCATTGTTAATTCTTAATACAGGTTATTCTATAACCTAGCTAGGAGAACCAGCACTTCACCCAGTTAATAGGCAACTATTGACTAACAATAAAGGTATTTTAATTGCCACAAATAATTAATATCCAAAACCGGTTTATTACACCATATTTTTCCAAGGTGTTCTATTAATCGTCTCTACTTGTCTAATATTGTTACCTAATAGAGATGCCCGCGATGATGTTGCAAAGCATTTTTATACACAATTTAAAAAGATAGATAGGTTGGCCTACAGTTCCTACGGTCTGCTAAAATCCAAATCTGTAGCTAGTTAGCTACCAACTGAAGATGAACCAATCAAATTAATAGAGTACTAGCTTCTGATCGCGACTTCGTCCGCGTGAAATTTCTTGTCACCCCGACCCACCCCATCGCATCGCATCACCTGCCCGCGCACACTCACAACACACACACACACTTTGTACACTTCGTAACTTGGGAGTTAAGAGCAGTGTCAGCAATGATACACGAGTCGAGTTACGTAGAAGAATGTATTTAAAAATCAATTAGCACGGTTTATATACACAAAAACTAATTAATAATAATAATGGGTCAGTCCACTTTTCTATAAACAGTTCGGACTTGACCGTGTCTTAATGAGGGGGCGTCAACCTAATACAAAGGAATAGTGTCGGCCATCTTGCGCGCGCGCCGCTCGGACAAAGGATGACGACGTGGAGGCGTGGTCTAATTCCTTATCTTTGCCGATCACCTCATGTGACGTAGGCAGTCGTGTGATCGCTGTGCTGCGTTGAGTCGTGTGCGAGTACTTGCCTACTCGCTACACTATCACTTCGTTTTCGCTTAGTGTCCTTTCTAGTCTTCTTAATAGTCCAATTCTTGAGGAGGGCTATATCCCTCTTCAAGAATTGGACTATGAAATGAAAAAAAGATTTTTTCAAATCCGACCGGTAGTTCTAGAGATTACCCACTACATACAAACTTGCAGACAACCAAAGATGTTTGATTTTGGGCTACCACTATGTACACTACATAGATAAATAGGAAAAAAATAGGAAAATTTCATAAAAAATACTAACAAATTAATTTTAAGAAGAGTACAGGCGTACAAAAATGATCATTTGGGAAGATTTTTAATATAATAACCCTAATTTTAGGTTAGCCATGACTAGTTGTGTATGACATGACTAATTAGTTGTGTATGACATGACTTTTTGTCCCGGTAGCACGTTTCCGTGGGGTAATTTCCGACCTCCACGCGAGCGAAGCCGCGGGCAACAGCTAGTTTGTATAGATACACGGATTAAATGGCAGGGTGTGAGTTGCGCATAGTGATGTAGCGGCAGTATTATTATAGTATACTAGCTGCGCCCCGCGGTTTCACCCGCATGAGTCTCGATCCCGTGGGAGCGGTATGAAATATACTTTACGACCTATTCTCATACCTACCAAACATACATAAAAAAATTCATAAAAAACAGTCGAGCCGTTTCGGAGGAGTGCGACCACAAACACCGTGACACGAGATTTTTTTTAATTAAGATTATAATAGTATAGTACCTACCATCTACATGTAATTTTCATTCTTATGATTGGTACATAATAAAATTATAACGCATTACATTCTATAAAAACTAGAATCTTGGTGGACTATTTTAATAAAGTAACTAACGAATCTAAGTAATAAAATTGGTTGTTTATCTGAGGCCCTTGTTGGTGACTTCGGATCATGGATGCTCCAAGCAAATGGACAACGGATATTGCCTATTTCCATGGCCATTAGGTACCATCATGTGTCAGTGTGAGTTATCTCTACACAAGGCGACCCGTAAGGGACACTTAACTACTGACCCGATAGTTCTTGGTCGAAAATATTTATGTGACACAAGGAGTTTCTTGCCGCTTCTTTTCCATAGAAAACAACTGAATGGGAACTGTGCACCCAGCTTCTGACGTTTCCTAAGTGCCCATGCAGGTTTATGTAAAACAATGAATTTCAATTTAAATAAATATAAATTAATTGATTAGCATTCGAAAATATTATTGGAGCTGCTGAAGATTGTAAAAACTATCTTTGCATTATATACATTCAATCTCTTAGTATTGTATAATTGAATAGCACATGTGTGAGCACTATGTACCAAAGTCACCATTTACTAGGTTCGTCTTTCATTGACTTGAATGTGCCCTGGCGGCTGACAGTATGACATGCTCACTCAAATGTCTCGCTGGTGTCGGCGTGTGTGTCGGATCATTAAGTTCCCTTCAAAATGGTTAAGCTGAATGGTGCTGATCCATACGTCATGTTCGTGAAAGGGCGCCATCAGTAGGGACTGGTCATCTCTTGGCTGCCACAGCATATTTTAATTAAAATTATTGAATTGTTTTTTTTTTGTTTTCATCTTTTTTATTACGGACGCTTTTAACGTGCACGTCTTTCTACATCGTTCTCACATGTATAATTTCAACATGAATGATATAACCAATTTTTTATTGTAACTACATATACTTGTATGTTGATTAAAAAGAGCGTCCATGGAGTTTCTTGCCCGTTCTTCTGCATAGGTACCTACTACGCTTTGGAATGGGCAACTAGCTTCATTTTTCTGACTGACTGACCCGTTGACAATTCAAAAGTGCCTGTAATTGCTTTATTTGAAAAAAATGCTTTGTGTTTGACTTTGCCAAGATGGCTGCGGACCGCATACTCACGATCCGTAATAAACTTAAACTAAACTTTCCATTGATAATAATGATACGATACTGGTGGATGCAGGCAGTTGTCACTTGCGCATTGCCTTGTAAATTCATTACCTAACTATACTTCAACTCAACCCATTTAGATGTTGCAAATTCTACTTTTCTAAAGTATAATATATAAGTATATATATATAATATATATACTAAGGTTTTAAGAGTTCGTGTTCTCAATCCTATATTAAAAATAAAACACAAAAGGTTGTCGTGAATGGTCATCAGTCTGATGCAGTGCATATAACCTCGGGTCTTCCACAAGGTTCAATCTCGGGACCACTATTGTTTATTTTATATATTAACGACATAGACGAATGTTTTAAAAATACTATGTTTCTTGTATACTCTGATGATCTAAAAGCTTATAGGTCTATATAGACTTTAGAGGATTGTCCACTGTTCCAACAAGATTTGGACGGTCTCACTGACTAAACAATAAACTATACCTCAACTAACTAACTATTAACTATACTTGGAGAGACTTCTCCAAGTGCAATTGTATCAATTTCACAAAGAATAAAATAGTTATTAACTTTAAATACTTATTACACGACACAACACTCAGTAATGTATCTACTGTGAGAGATCTTGGTGTGTTTATTGATGATAAGTTGTCCCTAAACCAACATGTGGAAAAAATTGTAAATAAAGCATTTAAGATGTATGGTTTCGTTATGAGATCGTCCACTGAGTTCAAGCGGATCTCCACATACCTTTACCTATAAATGGCCCTTTTACGATCACAATTAGAATATGCCGTCTCTATCTGGAACCCGTTTTACCAGAAAAACATAGACGAGATTGAAAAAGTCCCGCGGAAGTTTCTACGAGCCATTACGGATGCCACAAAACATGTTTGTCGTACTCACAATAATTACTAGAGGCAGGTCAACTTAGAATCTAGACGAAAGTATCTAGAGGCTTCTGTACTGTATGATATTGTTCATCGGGATTTTGATTGTATCGATCTCACGAGCAAACTATGTTATGTAGTACCACGCACTGTTTACATACGTAGTATCCGTGCAGGTACCCTATCTGCTGTCAATACCTGTCGAAATAATTCTGGTTTGCGCTGCCCTATCCGTCGAATGGTTGAATCTTATAATTGTAATTTTTTGTATGCTCAAAATCCAAATGTAAATGTAATGTTATGAAAATTATTATAAACCACTAATGTTATTAGGATTGTAAGCTAGTCTATATTTTATTATTTATTTGTTTTTAGTGTTAATTATTACTCTGTTGCCAAGCAATCAATTGGAGTTTCTATTTTTCATGATGTAATTAATTATCATTAATGTGATGTAATTGTTTATTTCCTATCTAGTGGGACTCATTATTGTATTTTATTTTGTTAATATGCGGATAATGTAGTGGGCTGCAATATTGTTAAGGTTTTACATTATCGTTTCTCTGTTCCAACACATATTGTAGCTGTTTTTTGTCCCTGAATAAAATAAAATTAAATAAAAATATCGCCTTGTTGGTTTGGCATGTGTGTTTTGAATATTTACATAATCCAAGCGCTTGATAATCCCAATTAGACCCAACCGGTTAGTTACTTAGTTATGCGTGCGGTCTTATAACCAGTTCAATATACTATTATTCACCTTCCTATCCGCGTAACATAAATTTAAATCAGTAGGTGAACGATAAAGGTATTTTCGGCTTCAAGGTTTTTTCACTTCTTCCATGATGTCTCTATGTTCTATACTTATAGTAGGTTTGTTCACCTTACACCTCTCATGTTGAAATTATTTATCCTTGTGATACCTAGTACGAGAGCGCTACGCACCCTCTCACAGAAAGGAGGCCTGCTGTGTCCCTGAACTACGAGAATATTATCTTGGTAGATTCACGTGCATAGAGATGTAAATTGAAAATAAACCAAATGTTTATTTTCACAATCTTGAAAAAAAAAATGAAAAAAAATTGGCACCGTCGTTTTTTTTCTACATTTGATCTTTTTTTCAGAAATAGTGTAATACATTAAATAAAATGGATTAAAACTAAATACGATTGTTTTATTTTGAATTCAAGTCAAATTATGTTTAAATGGGTACTTATTTAGTCTGAACGGTCAAAACTGAAAGGGCCTCGGGCCTTCGACCGTAAACAAAAATCGTCTACGTTCCAAAGGACCGGTGATAAAATATTGTAAACAAATTCAATGTCTTAAACTACATTCGGGTGCAAAAGTTAAAAAGTTGTTATATTTAACAAAATAAAAATGTTATTTCTTTATTAACCAATATAAATCTAATATCAGCTCATTTTTAACGATAATCATCTTAATATATTTTTATATTCGTCATTTTGAAAAAAAACCTTGTCCAGAAAAAAACTGTTTGCTCTCATGTTTTTTTTTTCACCGTTTTTTTTATCTTAGAAAAAAAAACGTTTTTTTACAACTCTACACGTGCAACGAATAACGCAAAAGTAAATATGGACACCTTCTTCGATTGGCTTCAATCACAACATACACATTACTGTTAGATACTAGATTGGGTCCTACCTACAAAAATATTGAGATTTTATTTTTTTACACATTATTCTGAATCTATTAACAGGCCTTTGGTTCAATATTAAGCTACATCACTTTAAGCTCGTGACCACGAACAGCACTTGAACGGTATCAATGCTTTAGGGATGATATAAATTAGATCGGGCCGTGCCCGAGGCGTACGATGTGCGTGGCCCAGACGGGACACGGATCATGCACTGTGTAATATAAACTGCTTCATACATAATGTATGTAACCCCGTCCAGGCCACGTACACGGTAAGAACCGGGCACGGCCCAGTCTAATATAAATCATCCCTTATTGGTCTGTCTAGATAGCTGAAGACTCATCAATTAGGTAGGTAGGTCCTCAGTATAATCGATATTATAGAACGAACGAGATTCGAACATTGTTGATAATGAAAGCCTAACTCCTGTTTAAAAATAGTTACTAATATGATTGAGTGGGTTGGCCATGTCATCGCACGAATGCATCGGAAGAGATGGGCATAGATCGTCACTCACTGGACGCCTGAGGGACCACGGCAAAGTTGGTGTGACGATCTGATAATGTTTGCAGGGCCAACATGACCAGAGATGGCACAAAACATGGAGGGAAGGAAGGTAAAAAGGGAGGTCTTTGCCCAGCAGTGGGACCACTACTACTACTAGAATCAATTCTATTTTTTGTAAATTTTGACGTTCAAAAGTGCCTTTTATGTGCTTATTTGAAATAAATGATTTGACTTGACTTACTTACTTTCCGAGATCTGGCTGATGATGGTCTGTGGGAACTGAGGTAGGTACTACACTTTAATGGCTATAGTTTTTAATATATTTGTTTACAACTTCCAGATTCGTTCAACAATTGTTCTATGTCTACTACTAAATCCTAGGATTTTTATTTTGTGAATTCCCGGTGTGGTCCCTCAGTTCACATGTAGGTACATAATTATTAGATTGGGCTTCAAAGCCTTTATTGCGGCCTTGCGCTTAGGATATTGCTTATACGCCGACCCTTATCAAGGTTGCTATGAAACATTTAAGTAGTTACTGGGTTAGGACAATATGTTGTGCAAAAACTAATGACTGAGATTCAGAATGTCTACAAAGAAACAAGATTCTCAGTTTTCTGCGACAAGAATGAAAGAAAACAAAATAGTGATGGGTACATTACGTGGTAAATGTGGTAATCGCACCGAGAAGTGTCCTTTGAAAGACGACAAGTTATGCAAGAAGGAACAGCTAGGTTACCATGATAGTTGGCTCAGGCGCGGGCCGAGGGGCTGGGGTCTTGACCCTCCTCCAAAATCATTCAAGCTGTTGAGAGCCTGAATGAGTTACTTGTCGTACTAACTTAAAACTGTACTTGAGACACAGAGACTTCCAGTCATGGGGACTGCGGCCGCCTGCCTACAGAAGTGAAAACTTAAATGAATTTCCCTTACCAAAAATTCGCCCAACGCGCTTTAAGTTTTCTTCAAATAGCCTGTTATAAATATATTTAGAACCTAGGATACAAGAGCGAGCGAAGCAAACTCGGGAATTTGAAAACCCCGCTCGTATGTATGGTCCGAAAGGCTAAGGTTAGGGCCAGATTCCAAAAGCTAAACTGCTGTAAAACGAGTTTAAGCTTTTCTTCATAATTTGACAAAGTAAGTTTCTTTCTGTATAGTGGTAAAAAAAAACAGAACTTATTCAAAAAGTTTTAGGCTCGCTTCGCACGCTCTTGCATTCTACTTTGTCTTGATTCTTGAGCTTTTCTTCTTATGTCGACAAAGCAACTAATTCCTAGTTCTTTTGGAGTGATCAAAAGAAAATATTATAACCTACCTATCCGACACTTCGACACCGACACTTCGCTCGGTCTTGCATACTACATTGGCATAGTTCCTTGGGCTTTCTGTTTAAGTTGACAATGTAATATGTTACTCCTATTTCTGTTTGAAAAAATCAAACAAAACCTAACCTAACCCAGGCGGGTTGTTAAAATTTTCGAGCTAGCTTCGCTTGCTCTTCTCACCTTACATAATCTACTGTTCCAATGCCTACTATTTATCAAAAAGTACTACGACCAATTTACCAGCATTATTAAGTACTCCCCCCCCATGTAAAAGCTGCGTCCCTGAAGAGCATACGTAATGTGGAGCTGAAGATGTACATAACATCATGCCTTTAATCCCCGAAGGGTTAGCCAGAGCTGTACCTACATATAGTACACCCACATTTCACCAGTTATAAGGGGCGTACCTCCCTAAAAATATTCCTTGGCACCTATGGTGACCGCCCCCAAAATCGTCGGCTCGATCTAAACAGCGGCAGTTGTGCAGTGCGCTGGAACGATAACAGTGTAGTGACTTTATCCAGTGAACACGGCGTGGAGCAGAGACGAACTGCAAGGAGATACTCAGCTGCCCAAAACCAAAGAGTAAATGTGCCACAACCCAACGTTGCAAATACAATTGTTTTATAGTAGGGGTTGATCGGTTGGATGCAAATATCGGTACCTATCGAATAGCAATGAGGGGCAAAAAGTGGTATATTTCCCTTACTTTTCTGCGGGGTAGTAGGAATGGCTTTCATTTTGACAGTTCAACAACATTCATTGCCTACAACATAATAATTTTAGTTAAATAACTTTTTTATTACATTGTTCATAAGTATTTTTTTATTAAGTATATCTTTTTTTTGTTAGATTAATTTTTCATATTAATTTCTCCATTTAAATAAATGAAACTGTTTTGCCTTACTTGGGAAGAGACTGGACCCCACGACACAGAGAATCCTAGTATGGGGTCCAGGGTATTTGTAAAAAATAGCAACTAAGTAAGGGTCCTATGTAATCTGTTACTAGTTTTTATTGTTTAAATATTGTACTGATTTTGTTTTCTGAACTGAATAAAGTTTTATTATTATTTATTATTGCGTTATTTACGTTTTCGAGCAGCCACATTTTTCGAACAGGTGAAGCAACGGATTAGCAATAGGCTTCCAAATGATTCAGATTGTGATAGATAGTGTGTTACGGAATTAGTGTGCTGGTTGGTATAAGTTGCGGTAAAAAGTCCTACCCTGCTAGCTCGCAATTTCTCTAAGATACGCTGGAGTTTCGACGTAGCATCACATGACTAAAAAACCGAGGTAGCATTGCCCGAACCTTACTTCAAAAGTATGGCAATGATAAGCAGCGTTCGAGACCTAACAAATGAGTATTCACGAATGTATCTACATCAGTACGAAAGCATAACGTTGAGCACATGATCGGCAGGGCACCTAGTAGACTGCGATGTGTCTATTGCAAAAGCATAACAGTCACTTTTTGTCAATAATGTGAAGTCAATTTACATTCTAAATGTTTCTCTGCATTTCATTCTTAATTTTTTACTATAGTTTCGTGTGAAATAAAATAATAATAAATAAACTCATTATAACATATTTGTTTTAATTAGGTACCTCTAACGAATGTAGAACATTTGCCCGTTTTCAAATACCTCTAAAATACCTATTAGACATTTTTTTTTACTGAAGCTAGTCAATACTAATTTATTATCAACCTAAACCTGAGCATGTTTTGTCTTCTGAAAATAACCAAAATCAGATTCCCAAAATAGTTCTGGGCATTTAGTTAAGGCAAACAGGGGCGACGCGACGACGCGACGCGACGGTGCGACCCGATTCTGGTAGAACAATTTCCACAACGTTTTCATAAAATTTGTTCAACTGGAGTCGCGTCGCGCCTGTCTGCGGGAGCCTTTAGGGGTTAACACTTGTTTTGCAGTTCTATTGTGTGTAGCAGCAATTGAAAAATATTTTGTCAGGATTTTTAAATAATATTGTCCAATTAATTAAAGTTCCTACTTAATTTCCATGAAAGCTCGCAAAGAGCTTTAGTAAAATAAAACCTAAATTGGTGAGTAACTTACTTGAATTCACACTTCCTCTTAAAACAAAAAACAGAAACACAATTCACTGCATTATTTTTAATAAATAGTCAAATAAAAAAAACAGCATACACTTTTTAAAACTAACAAAAGAATAGATAAAAATTGGAATCAATTCTTATTTTATTCAAACCGCGCACACTGGCCTGCACCCGCGCAGCCAACAGTATTGCATAGCACTGAGTAATATAGAGCCTTCACAAAACCCAGCTGATGTTAATTAACGCTATCAATTTGATCTGTGGCTTTGTAGGTACGGCTTTTCTATTCTGTCGGGTTATAGGGCCCTTTTTATATAAGGTGTTCTGTAACTATAATAGGCGTAATATTATTAAATTATGAGTAACATCCCTTACAATATTTTCTTTGTTGTATGTAGATAATTGGCTCAAAATATTTTTATTGGATAAATAATAATTAATATTGCCTATTTAAGTAAAACTCGTAAAATTTGCGAATTTAAGTTATTAAATAAATCCCAAGTTCATAAATTCCTAGCTTTCAGATAAGTAGTTAGGTAGCTACTTATTTATATACCTACGTTCCTAAAAAATAGTGACAGGTTTTAATTTTTTAATGAATGCACAATATTTTGAAATAAGATTTATACATACGTAGAGTTTCTTGATAAGCTCGATGCAATGTGGCTGTCATTTAGAACCATAACTTGGCCCCAATTCTGTATGGTAAATATTATTCCCCGCTTAATTCCCCGCGCGTCAATATCGTGTCTTGTACAAACGGTTTCGTTCTTTGTATCATAGAGAATACGTTATTAGCAGATTCGTGGTTAGAAGGAATTGATGTGGTTTCCAAGTAAGGAATTGTGAACTGGTCATAGGGAATTAGGGCCCCTGGCCTGTAATAATTTTCATAACTTATCTTACTAATCAATTAGTATTGGATTTAGGTTCTTTTTCTTCCTTCACACGTTTTCTCATAGGTAGGTACTTAATTATCACAATCATATCAATGTTTTTTTTTTTGTATTATTTCCCTGTAGGGGCAGGTAGGTAACGGTTTTTAGTACCTATTCTTACATTTCATCAACTAAGTAAGTATGTTAAGTCAAATCGCCTCTAATCTAATCGGTTATTTAAAAAAAAATACCTATAGGTAGGTACGTACCTGACCCATACATACACGCCATGTCACGAATTCTAAGTCTTTCCCAGTTGAACGGACGAGACTTTTTTTGTAAGTTCATGGACGAGAGTAAAATTCACGAATTGAAAAAAGACAAGCATTTATTTCGTAACGGTTGTTTTGGTTTTGGAACCAAAATGAAAGTAGTCCTAATGTGATAAAAGTGAGTTACTAAACAAAAATTCGATGCAGGTTTGGATACCGGTTGGAATGTTGGTAGATAATGATGGTAACTTAGAGTATTACTTTTGGATGGTAAGTTATTCGTTGAAAAACTTTAATGTTCGTAGATGAATGTCATTGGTATTAGAAATAACTTTTCTCAAACATGCATGGAAATATTGTCATTATTTTTGAAAAAAGAACATGCGAAGTTGAATTTACGGAAAAAGAAAATCAAATCCATTGCTGGAGCGTTTTTTGAATTTGGAACATTACAACGCTCCAGCAATGTTGTATGAAACGGCGTGCTTGCTGCGGGCTTAGCATGACGCTGTCTATCTCTTCGAAGAATAGACACAGATATTCCCATACAAAGTGATATTTCGTTTCTCCATTTTTGACATCGCACCGTAAAAATCCTTCTAAAATCTGACATTTTGTCTTTCGTTTCTGCCGATCGTTGTCTAGATTCTTTTTAATGTAGACTATTTCAGAAGACAGTTGTCTAAGGTATTGAAGCCAATTTGATTTTTTAATCGCCATGCTAAAGACAGGAGAAAACTTTTTACTCGACGGCCACAAAGTATAAAAATGGAATGGAAAAAAGGAAATTTTCACTTTTTGTATGTAAAATGTGAAAAATGATTACCTGGTCTACATGTTGAGTTTTAGGGGTTTAAGGGTTTCATAAAGGGGGTCGTAATTTTCATTATTTTTGCGATAGGACACACCATTTTCGAGATATAAGCAGAATAAAAGATAAACGTGAATAAATGACTGAATTTCATAAAAAGTGCAGTTGACTCTTTCTCCTTTGCTGCCGTCGTACTGTCTTCACGAAACGTAATTTTTGTCTATTCTTCCGTCGATAAGACGGTGCTTGTGCTAACCCTGCTGGGGTTATTAAATACTCATTGATTGGATTTCTTTTATCATTCTTGGCATGCCAAAGTAAGTCTCTTTGCATAGTACAAATTGCGTTCACGTGGCTGCGTAAATGCGTTTGCCTTTCGACACAAAGCGGCGGCAAAGCTGACAATTCATCTTGATTTGTTTTACATAATTAATAAATATAATAATTAAAATGAGTTCCAACGGTTCAGAGAGTGAAATGGAGATTGATTGTACTCCACAAGATTTAAGATCAGAAGCCAAATTTTATTGCCAATGGAAAACCTGCTTCCAGCAAAGTCAAAAGAAAAATTCATGATCATGACAGCACAGCATCATGAAAGTATATGAAAATTTTATGAGTTGAAAAAACGAGAAAAAGTGAACATTTTCTCTGAAACAGTAATTTTGGCATATTTTAATGAGATTGCTAAAACTAAAAAGCCACCTACATTAAGGGCAATTTATTCCATGCTGAAATGTACAGTTCATGTCAAAAACGGCATAACTTGAAAAAATATCTTAAACGTCAATCGACCGGATTCAAAAGCAAAAAATGTAAAAAAAATACTAGCGAAAACATATATATTTAGCGACAAAGGTAAATATTATTATTTATTATTTATTGGAAGGATTTGGATGAATTTTGATACACAGGGTTTATGTCCTCAGGGTGTCAGGGTTTCAGTCCAGTCTCGACCGTGAACGCGTGCGCAAGCTAGATCGCGCATCTCGGTTGCAAAAATGAATAACTTATCTAAGGGGCTTAAATGTAACATTGTGATATGTGAGGTGTTAGCGTTTATCCAAAGTAAACAGGATGTAATGGATGAGCAAAGTCTAGTTCAAATATGTGAGAGTGCTTTTAGTGCGGAGGACATTAAATCTGCGAAGTCGTTACTCTTTGAATCGTTGAGCCAGCGGCCGACGACGCGAAAGCGGACAGGAAGAACATTACGAGACTTGGACGACATCATTTTCTTGATTAAGGAGACAGATCCAGAAGATATTCCGATTTTTGTGGCCACAAGATTGGAGAAACTACCGCCCGTAACGTTCGATCATGTTGACGTTACAGTTTTACTCAAAAGGATAGTTCTACCTACTTGAAAAGAACATACAAGATTTTCATTGCCAGTATTGATGAATAAGATAAAACCTTTAGAATAAATGGTTTTAATCAGCAAAATACAAGGAAAAAGAATACAGTCGTATTTGACAGAATGTAATTATGACATTCAGTTTTATTTTAAAACCATAGAAACTTTAATGAGTTTCTATATCATCACATTCTTCCAGGCTTAAAAGAGGACGATTCAGTATAGAACGTAGTCTCTGTAGCGGTCTGGAAGCCTTCGATTTCTAGTGGACGTCCCTTGAACAGTAGCTGCATTGTCGGTAGCCGTGTGATCGGTTTCTACTGTTAGGTGATCTGTCAATTGTTGCTGTTCCTCTTCTTCGTTCATACTTCGAGAATCGTAGAAGTCGTCTTCGTTAGTGTTGACAGAATCTCGGGTCTCATTAAGTACTTCAGATGTTTCCTGGATTATCTCACTATCTTGTCCTAATGGTGCTAAGTGTCGATTAGAGATAGTTGTTTCTCGACCATCTGCTAGTCGCACATAGGAATAATCCGGATTTACATGAAGTAACGTCACTTCCTCAACGACTGGTTGATATTTATTGTTACGGTTAAATTTTCGCATTAGCACATGTTCTGATTCTGCCAACCAAGTAGGTATAGAGACTCCATTCGATGATCGCCTTGTATGCGTAAACATCCGTTCATGTGGCGTACATTGAGTAGCTGTACACAGCAAAGACCGTATTGAATGTAAAGCTTGAAGTAGAACTTGTTCCCAATTTTCTATTACTAGATTGCGTGAACGTAGAGCCAATTGTATTGATTTCCATAAAGTTCCATTAAAACGTTCCACTTGGCCATTTCCTCTTGGATTGTACGGAGTGGTGCTACTAGAAGCAATGCCTCGTGAATTCAAGAAATTCTTTACTTCTGCCGATATGAATGAAGTTCCTCGATCCGAATGAAGGTAAGATGGCATACCAAACAACATAAATATCTCATTCAAATGTTTTATGACCGTTGTAGAACTCATATCGGCGCACGGGAACGCAAACGGAAAACGTGAATATTCATCGATTACAGTCAATATATATTTATATCTTGTATTAGATGGTACAGGACCTTTAAAGTCAATGCTTAATCTTTCCATAGGAGAAGTAGCTTTTATTAAAATTGGATCTGGTAAGTCAGATCTATAGAATTTTGGTTTTATTTCAGAACATATCCGACAGGAATTCGTCATATTCCTAATTTCTTCAGTAGAAAAAGGCAAATTTTTAGACTTTACCCAGTGATTCATGCGCGTTATTCCTGGGTGACACAAAGCTTCGTGCAATGATTTTAGTTTCTCAGTTCGTACCGGTACCGAAGCACAAACTCGTGAAAGTGCGTCAGCCACATCATTCTGCTTTCCGGGACGGTACACTATGTCGTACTTGAAAGGTGCTAAGTCCAAGCGCCATCGCTGTATTTTCTCATTCTTTATTTTGCTTGTCAGTTTATTATCAAACATGAATGATACAGATCGTTGGTCAGTAATGAGACGAAATGATTTGCCAATGAGAAAATGACGCCATTTCCTTAACGATTCCACTATAGCGTAAGCTTCTTTCTCTATAGCTGAGTGGTTGAGTTCGCTATTATTTAGCATTCTGGAAAAAAATGCAACCGGTCGATTGCATTGTGACAAAGTTGCTGCGATGGAATGATTGGATGCATCTGTTTCCACAGTGAATGGTGCATTGTGATCGATAGCGTGAACAGCTGATTTTGCAATATCAGATTTTAGTCTTTCGAAACTTTGAACTAATTCATTTTTCAATGGAAATATTTGTGTATGAGCGAGAGCATGAATTCTTTCTGAGAAATTTAGGATCCATTTACTGTAATGCGCAAACATTCCTATTGTTCTTCTCAGTGATGGAACGTCGTATGGTGGTGGCAAACTCAACAGTGGTCTTAAGCGTTCCTCGTCTGGCTTAATAACGTGGTTCTCTACATTGTATCCCAGAATATTAATAGACTTTTGAGAAAACTTACTCTTTTCTTTATTGAGAGTTAATCCATATTTTTGAGCTGCTGCTAAAAATCTGTTAAGGTTTTCATCATGTTCCTCCTGCTTTATTCCACATACCGTGATGTCATCTAAATACGCATACGTTCCTTTAAGCTCTTCTTTGCGAATAACCCAGTCTATGGTTCTTTGGAAACTTGACACTCCGTTAGTGACACCAAATGGAATACGCCGAAATTGGTAAAGATTTCCAAGTGCTTCAAAAGCAGTAAAGTGACGCTCCTTTGGCAGAATCGGGACTTGATGATATGCGCTTTGTAAGTCTATAGCGCTAAACACACGATAATAGGTCTTTACCTATGAAATTGCCGTTTTGTATGAAAAAATTTAAACGAATTTTTTTCATGAATTTTTTATTTGTATTAATCGAAGTAATCACCCATGCAATCAATGCATCTTTGCCATCGCAGTGGCAGTTTATTGATGCCCTTCTTAAAGAAATCAGCTGGACGGGAGGCAACAAATTCTTCAAAGGCATTTTGTACTGCCTCTCGGGTATTAAATTTTTTTCCCGCCAAGAAGTTATCCAAATTCTGGAAAAAGTAGTAGTCTGTAGGCGCAAGGTCTGGTGAGTAGGGCGGATGACGGAGAGCTTCCAACCCCAGTTCTTGCAACTTGGAGACCGTCTGCTGTGCAGTATGAGGTCGCGCGTTGTCGTGCAGGAGCAGCGGAGACGAGCGATTGACCAATGCTGGTTGGAGATGCGCCAGCTTCTCCATCATTGTGTTCAGTTCTTCACAGTACACATCTGCAGTAATGCTCACCCCGTTTGGTAAGAAGCTGTGATGAATCACACCGGCGCTAGACCACCAAACAGTGACCATCACTTTTCTAGGGGTAAGTTTTCGTTTAGGGCATTGTTTAGGTGCTGAACCAGGATCCAACCATCTTGCTGAGCGCTTACGGTTATCAAACAGAATCCATTTTTCATCGCAGGTAACAATGCGGTTCAAAATTCCTTCATTTGTGTGTCTGTTGAGCAGTGCAAGGCACGTCTCGACGCGTACTTCGCGCTGGCGATCATTGAGTTCGTGGGGCACCCATTTGTCAAGCTTTTTTACCTTGCCAATTTGACGCAAATGGACCAATATTGTTTTGACGCTAACGTCGAAAGCTGCTGCTAATTCAGCCGTAGATTGTGTATCATCAGCTTCCACAATCGCCTTTAATTCGTCATTGTCGACCAAAGTCTTCGGACGACCGCGAGGTTCATTTTTCAGGTCGAAATTTCCAGAACGGAAGCGAGCAAACCAATAACAGGTGGTGCGTTGGTTTGTAGTGTTAGCTCCGTAAACGTCGTTGATGTTGCGTGCCGCTTGTGCCGCGTTGCTGCCACGACGGTACTCATATTCCATAATTACTCGAATTTTTAACGTATCCATGATGACGAAAAAGATTGAAATGCGATGAAAATGTAACACTAATCAATAAAGAAATGACTACTTTTAGAAAAAAAAATCCATGTTTTTAAAATAAAATTAATTTGAAATTAGAATTCTTAGCCAAACAAAAATTATTTTGATTTGAAATGGCCAGTACTGCAGAACGGCAATTTCATAGGTAAAGACCTAATATTTTGAAATCTGTGTCACCATTTCTTCTATGTTTGGAAGTGGGTATGCATCTAAATGTGTGTACCTATTTATTGTTCGAGAATAATCGATAACGAGACGTTTCTTATGATTAGTATTCTGTGAAATGAGGACTTGAGCTCTCCAGGGTGACATACTTTCTTCAATAATTCCTTTAGCCAAAAGTTTTCTTATTTCATCTCCAATAAACTTTTTATCATCCTCACTGTATTTTCGAGATTTTATGGCGACAGGCTTGCATTCGGGAGAAACATTCGAAAACAAAGGAACAGCAGGTACAGTTGCTGCAGCAACACTGCATACCTTAATTGGATCTTTTGAACCTCCAAAACAGAACTCAAGTGAAGAATGCTTCTCTAGTATGTCATGACCAATAATAAGATCAGCGCACAGGTTTTTTACAATAAGTAAATTCAGACCTTCATAATTATGATCTCCAATTTTAGCCGAGACGCAGGTTTGTCCCTCTACTTGAGATGTCAGTGTAGTTGAAGCCATTGAAATCGTTTGGTTACAAGATCTCTTCTTTAGTCGACACAATTTAAAGAAGGCTTCATTCATAAAGCTGATAGAACTGCCCGTAATGCTTGGGCACGAATTCCTTGGATGTAGGCTGTTACAGTTGCTTTCTTCAAAGAATCTGGTGATGCTGCTACAATACATGCAGAACTGTTATTGTTTGTATCTTGCTTACCTAGAACCGCAACAGTATTAAGTTTCTTGCTTCGACATACATTAGCATAGTGTCCCTTCTTATCACAAATCTGGCAGTTGGCATCGACAGCTGGACAATCCTTTCTAGGATGCACACGCCCTCCACAGAAGAAACACTTTCGCTTAGTAAACGCTGCTGCTATAGGTTCCTTGTCTTCTTTTAAACTTTGAACAACACTTATATTTGCAGTATTGTAGTTTTGTGAGCTCAATTCGGTCATTTCCAACGACAAGGCCTGATTGTAGGCTTGGTCGAGTGTTAATGACAGATTTTCAAGTAATCGTTGTCTTATTTTGTTTGACTTGATGCCAGAAATAAATGCATCTCTTATACTATCATGTTTATTCGTTTCAGCATCCACTTTTTCAAATTTGCAGTCTTTTGCCATTAATTTTAGTACCTGAATAAATGCATCGATATTTTCTTCACTCTGTTGCTTTCTTGTTGCCAGCATATGTCTAGCATATATTATATTTTTTTCTTTGATGAAAATTTGATTGAGTGTGTTAATAGCTTTTTCATAAGTGGTGCAGTCACTGATAAACGAGTAAATTCGAGCGGATACATGATTTATGAGTAAGTCTAGGATAATTTTACTATCTTTCGTACCTTTTTCGCAATGTGACAAAAAACTTTCGAATGTCCTCTTCCAGTGTTCCCAATCCTTCGAGGCGGAGCTGTCAGACGGATCAATGTCTAGTTTTTCGGGACGTAAGAATCTGTCCATTTTATTTAGAACATTTTGCTGATTAAATTGATGAATAAGATAAAACCTTTAGAATAAATGGTTTTAATCAGAAAAATACAAGGAAAAAGATTACAGTCGTATTTGACAGAATGTAATTATGACATTCAGTTTTATTTTAAAACCATAGAAACTTTAATGAGTTTCTATATCATCACAAGTATGTTACCAAAAGTGAATTAAATGATCGGATTCACGAATATTATAAGACATCATCTTTTTTAAATCAGGAGAGAAATGTAAACACTATGAGAAGAGAAGCTAGATTTAAAAACTTCGACAGCGGGCCGATGGCATTACCTACATTATGCGGTGATGAATCAGCGGTCGATCGCAGTGCGAGCTACCCATCTCTTTCCCCCGTGCAACCGCCGCCTGCGTCGTCGCCGGCCCCAGTGAGCGAACCTACGGCGGGTGTGAGTGAGACAGATGGTTACGTACTGTCAACTGATAAAACGTCGCGTACCAGCGCACCGGGAATACCCGTCCCAAGGACCGTACCCTCTGCACGGAACCACCCAGCTGTGTGCTGTGTGGTCTCTCCGGGCATCCAGCCAATTACCGTGGCTGCCCCAAAGCCCCTAAGGCAACAAACCCGAAGCTGACGAAGCGTACGGACGCTCGTCAGGGAAGGGAAGCCCCCTCCACTCAACTTCCCGAGCGCCTGAGTCCCCAGAGACCCAACGCTTGGAACTTATCCCAGCACCAACAGGCCTTCCCGGCCCTGGTGCGTAACCAACCCCCCCCTCCTCCACCCGTCGCTCATCAGATGGACCCCCGTATTCGCGCACACGCGCTCGCGGCCGCGCCAGCACACGCGCCCGCGCCCGCGCGCGCGCCCGCGCCCCTCGCTAACAACCCCCCGGCTCCTAAAGCCACTACCCCCGCCCCAGTCGCGCCCGTTCCTTCCTCAACCACACCCGTGGCTGTAGGCCCCAACCCCATGGATCCGTTCAACGTGATCTCAGGCACATTCACTGCCTTCCTCACCCCTCGCGCCCGTCAAATGGCCAATGAAATCGTTGCCGCCAGAAATGCCGGTAACCTTTACGCCATTCAATGTATATACAACGCGTACCCGGATATTACGCACGCGCTCCAGTCCTTCGTCAACTCCCCCAATCCCACTAATGGATAACGGAATCCTCACGCGTCTAAAACCCCGATCCCTAAAGTTAGGTTACTTCAATGCCAATGGCATCCAAGGTCAGCGCGACGAAATCTGTACCTTCCTCCGCGACCACCAGATCGATGTCCTCCTCGTACAGGAGACATTTCTAAAACCCCACATGCGAACGCCGTCGATAGCGAACTATCGGGTTGTTCGAAACGACAGGACTCGGTGTAACAAGGGTGGCACCCTCATTTATTACAAAAAATCCCTCTACTGCATCCCCTTGGTCCCGCCCCCCCTCTCACGACTAGAAATCTCCATTTGCCGGCTAGGCATGGCAGGACACCAAACGATCACCTTGGTATCGGTCTACCTCCCCCCTACGAACCAATCAGAGAACTTCCAACTCTTGACTGACGACCTGACCATACTCCTCGGCCTGAGTGACTCCGTTATCATAGCGGGGGATCTCAACGCCAAACATCACGCCTGGAATAGTACCAGAATCTCTACCCGAGGGAGACACTTGTTCGACCTCTGTACCCCTCTAAATTTCGATGTCATCGCCCCGATGACTCCCACTCATTTCCCCCACTCGGTTGACCACACCCCTGACGTGCTCGATGTATCACTTTTAAAGAATATCAACCTACGGTTGGATTCTATAGAGGTGATACACGAACTGTCATCTGACCACCGACCAGTTGTGCTTAAGCTAGCCCCTCGCGTAGGCCTCCCCGACCCCGACCAACCCCCCTCCACAAAAGTGGTAACGGACTGGAGGAAAATAAGCGAACGCCTGAAATCCAACACGTCCCCCCACCTAGACTCCCGTCGCTGGAAGTTGCCGGACGATGTACGTGAACTGATGACTGAGAAGAACGCGGCTGTCCGTGCGTACAGCAACTTTCCCTGCGACGCGAACCGAGCCCATATGCGCTACTTACAGCGAGCTGTAAGGACACGTGTAGTGGAGCATCGGGAAACGGGCTGGGATAAGTTGCTGAGTGAACTAGAGCCTACCCACCTAGCATTCTGGGAGCTTCAGAGGAAACTCAAATCCCGAGAAGTAGCCCCTATGCCCCCCTTGATCCGCCCAGACAATACCATCGCTTTCGATGATGTCGACAAGGCCGAATGCCTAGCCGACAGTCTTGAGGCCCAATGTTCGCCCAGCTCTCAACCTGTAGGCCAAGCTCACCTCTCTGAGGTCGACGCCGAAGTCGAAAGGAGAGCCTCCCTCCCCCCTGTAGAAGACCCCGAGTGCCCTCTGCCTCCCGTCACCCTCGACGAAGTGCAAGAGCTCATAAAGGGCCTTAAGCCCCGTAAAGCCCCCGGTTCTGATGGAATGACCAATAAGGTGTTCCAACTTTTCCCTGCCCACCTGATCATGCTAATGACCACCATCTTCAATGGTGCCATGAGCAATAACATCTTCCCCCAAGCGTGGAAACAGGCCACTGTCATCGGCATTCCCAAGCTGGGCAAGCCTAAATCCGCTCCCTCCAGCTACCGCCCCATCAGTCTCCTCAATATCATCGGCAAGATCTATGAGAGGCTTATTTATAAGCGTCTCAGAGACTATGCCGAGACAAAAGGTCTCATTCCCAACGAGCAGTTCGGTTTCCGAACCCAACACTCGTGCGTCCAACAGGTCCACCGTATCGTCGAACACATAAGCGTTGGCTTCCAACGTGGTTCGTTGACGGGTGCTGTTTTCTTCGATATAGCGAAAGCGTTCGACAAAGTCTGGCACTATGGCTTATTATATAAGCTATACAAACTTATAGTGCCAGATCGTCTCGTGCTCATCCTGCGAGACTTTTTGTCGAACCGCACCTTCCGATTCCGCATCGAAGGAGCGCTATCCTCCCCCCGTCCCATTCGCGCCGGAGTCCCTCAGGGCTCCGTGCTCGCCCCTCTCATTTTCACGCTATTCACCAGCGATATCCCCAAAAGTAAAAGGGCTCAGTTGGCTCTGTTCGCAGACGATACGGCCATTTACTACACCGGCGTAAGCCCCGATGCGATATCTCGCACTCTCCAAACCACAGTCAACCAACTCGGTGACTGGTTTAAGAAGTGGAGAATCGAAGTCAATCCCGATAAGAGTCAAGCGGTTCTATTTTCGAAACCGAGACTCAACCTCACCCCTCCCCGTCCGATCACCATGTTCGGCAAGCCTATCCCTTGGGAGAAGCGAGCCAAATACTTGGGTGTCACTCTGGACCATAAACTCTCTTTCGGTGAGCACATAAGGCAGGCGCGTTCGCGCGCCGCTTTTGCTCTCGGTAGACTCCACTCCCTATTGAATGCACGCAGCAAATTGTTACTCAAGTGCAAATTACGCATTTACACAGCGTGCATTCGGCTAATCATGACCTACGCGAGCGTGGTTTTCGCACACTCGAAACCCCACCACACCCATAGGATGCAGACCCTCCAAAACCGGTTCCTCCGTAGGGCAACCGGCTCCCCTTGGTTCGTTCGGAACGAGATCCTCCATCTCGATCTTAAAATCCCCACTATCCGTCAGTTCATGAAGCGCATTTCCAAGCGTTTCTTCGACTCCGCGGCCTCACATCGCAACCCTCTGGTTGTCGAGGCTGCCAGATATACCCCCTCCCGCATTAGTCGTACCCGCCGTCCAAGGCATGCCCTGTCCGACCCCGATGACCCCATAACCCTCCTCCAGGAGAGCAGTAGGGCCACCAGTACAGTACACAAGAACAGACCGCCATCGTTCCGACCTCGCCGCCGAGGTCCTACGCGTGGCCCCCGACGTAATTGTCCCCCCCCCCCCCCCCCCCCCGATCCTTGCTCGACGACGCGCCAGCCCGCGCCGTAGCTGAGCCTGTAGTTTTAAATTCCCCTGTTAATAATAATATAATCTCGATCCAGCCTGTCCCATCTTGCTGCCCTCCCCTCAGTGACGCCCTAAGCCGAGGTTCGTACCCCACAGGGGGTGCCCTTAGCGTGCGGTCACCTAGTTTTTAAGAATTTTCGCCCCTGGCTGGAGGCTTTAAGTTAGTAGCTTAAGGCACCCACAGGCTTGCCCGGTTAAGTAGCCAAGACCTTAGTGGTCAAAACTACGAGCTGCCCATTAGGAAAAAAAAAATATGGGGAAAAAAAAGGAATATTATACCATCACAATCACGACGTAGCTAATGAATGTAAACAAATGAATGTTTCAAATGAGAAGCGTCCCTCGTTTTCTGAGGTTATTCAGAAGAACGTTGAACGCCAATATTAAATAATATGGAAGAGTGGACCGTTGTACAGAAGCGGAGACATAAAAATCGGTTTATTAGTCAGAGAGGAAGTGCGGCTGTTAATAATGAGGAGAAAAGTGTACAATTTAGAGCGGCGGACACGAAAGTACCAATATTTATACCAAATGTGCATAAGGCGGTGTCAGAGCAGGCTATTGTAGACTACGTGTATGAAAAAACTCGAGAGCGAGTTACACTAATTAAAATTAAAATGAAACATGCAAGAGAGCTCACAAACTTTTTGTAACAAAGTATAAAATTGATACATTTTTAGATGGTAAGTTCATTTAGGCGTCTGGAGTCTGGAGTATCATTTAGGCGTTTTGTGCACTTTCCTATGAGGCGAGTAAACAAAGATGTACATGAAAATATAGATACCAAAAATGGACAGCCTTAGTAAGGTAGTAAGCTTTAATTGCAAATCATTCAAGAGGTCTATGGAAGGCATAAGAGCGTTATGTCGGTCGGCGGATGTGATAGCCCTTCAAGAGACATGGTTGCTGCCACACGATCTGCCGTTGGTCAGCACGGTTGATGACAGCTTCGGGTGCACCGGGACGTCGGCTGTAGACACATCGGCGGGCCTTTTGAGCGGCAGGCCATACGGTGGCGTCGCGTTACTGTGGCGTAAAAGTGCGTTTGAGTCAGTGTTGCCGATTGCGTGCAATAATGTGAGAGTGTGCGCGGTCAGAATAACTGTAAGTACTAGATCTGTAGTCGTGTTTAGTGTTTACATGCCAACAAACTCGAGTGATAATCTTCCTGAGTTTACAGCCTGTCTTAGTGCTATTCGCTCAGTTATAGAAGTAGAGGAAAATAAAGGAATTGAGGCTTTTTACATCATAGGAGACTATAATGCACATCCGAATGAGTTGTTTTTTAACGAAATGATAAATTTTTGTTCAGATCAAAGCTGGGTTTGTGTAGATGTGTGACAGTGATACCTACACTTACACAAGTAAATCACATGGCTGTAACAGATGGTTGGACCACTGCATCGTCACTAAATCTGCCCAGCAATCAGTTACTAGTGTCACAGTACTGTATGACATGTATTGGTCCGACCATTTCCCGATTGTGATTGAATGTGCAAACACATTGCAAACAAATTCGGAAACAGAATCTCACCCGCTGGCCACTTGCCAACATCTAAGTCCACAGCCATCCACCTCAAAACAGCATATTCAGCCATCTACCACTACATCCAATGCCCACCTGCAAACCTCATCAGATGTTCAACAAACAAACATAAATGTACCGGGCAAATAAAAAATAAAAACTTTTTATAATTGCCCCAATATGACTAAAGTAACTTTAAATTAAATGTATGACATACAAAATATGTTTTATTTCCCTGCATTTTTTTGAGAAAAGCATTATAATATATGCCTCGTCAGAAATGGCAATTTCCTGTCTCGTGTTAGAGAAGTCCTCGCCTACTCATACTCGACCTACAATTGCCTATTTCACGGCCTTTGCAATAATTTACTATTCCGTTTTGTTTGTAATTACGCTGTTTTTGTATAATTAGGATTTTTTTATAATTATGTAGTGTTGGGGAATTTGGATAAGATAGTTATGTTGCTAGACCCGTAGAATTCGGTACCTACCTAGGCTGGTATTCAGTATGTATCTATCATAATGTTTAATTACCAACCCACCTACTGTTACTTACATTATTTTTCTGATTGATATCACAGGAAGTCGTCGGGGCCTATGGTAGGATAGGATGCTAACTTAGAAACTTTACAGCGTCCTCTTTTGCGGACCGTACCTACTTACCTAGGTAGCTACTCATCAGAAAAAAAATTGAGCCGTCACGGGACTCCTGGCAGATGTGAAACATACCATCGTTTAGCGTGGCGACGCGCCGACAGGCATGCTTCGCCACGCCAGATATCGGATATACCCGCGGCTAAAGATGTTTCACATCAAAAATGGTCACCTATCCAAAGACTGACCTTGGCAAGCGCTGCTTAACCTGGCGGCTTCATTATTGCAGGCTAATCAACAATCAAAATAGTCACCCATCCAAAGACTGACCTTGGCAATCGCTGCTTAACCTGGCGGCTTCATTATTTCGAGCTAATCAACAATCAAAGTAGTCACCCATCCAAAGACTGACCTTGGCAAGCGCTGCTTAACCTAGCGGCTTCACTGTTGCGAGCTAATCAAGAATCAAAATAGTCACCCATCTAAAGACGGACCTTGGCAAGCGAAGCATAACATTGCAAATTCATTCTTATATACCTACCTATTATATACCTTAAGTTCAAGGTCCACATCAAACACTATTTTGTAAAGAAAATATAGCGTGGCGACGCGTCGTCGTATATTTCCGATAAGTAGAACGGAATGCGTCTTACGTCGTGGCACGTCACTTTGACTTTGACGTTTAAAAGTGAGAGTGAATTTTAGTAGTTCGTGGTGCAGATAGCAGTGACTCGATTTTATACGGACTTAGTGAAAAAATAAGTGAAAATGTCCACCGTTGAAGAGTTGCGGAAGAAAGTGAAAGAGTTGCAAGCCCAGCTTGCCGCTGCTCAAGGAAATGTGGGCCCAGTACGCCAAAAAATCGATGTCATGTCGTCTGAAGTTGTCGATTCTAATCCTTACAGGTATTTTACGATCTTCCTCTAAGAAATCTACAAAATCTATAGCTTTTCAATTGGTTTTTAATATAATTTAATATCCTTAAAATAAATCTTCCCACAGTATAATTACTAATTGTGTAAAACAAAGAGAAAATCAAGGCAATATGTTGCCGTTGACAATTTGGTACAAAAATCGACATCGTGAATGATTTTGTCAACACTGAAGATTTTTGTATCTTAAAATACTATTATTGATTTGAATTAGCACTGTGTAGTAACAATTCGAATTTTACAAGGGCTAAAATTGAATGTAGTATTTTAGTAACAGTAAATGCAATGTGCAAGTTGAATTGCTTGCAGTCGTCTGATGGCTCTGAAGAGGATGGGCATCGTGGACAACTACGAGAAGATCCGGGAGCTGTCTGTAGCTGTGGTGGGTGTCGGTGGAGTGGGGAGTGTCACTGCTGAGATGCTCACTAGATGTGGGATTGGAAAGGTAAAACTATGCTTGTTTTATTCGAATGGTCATAAATACAACTCTTCAAAATAGTCTCATGTGTTAAAATAGGTTGAAGAGCAACTTGATAGTAATAACAAGTTGCTCTTTGTTGACTGTCAAGTTGTGGTATACACCAGAAAAACAAAACACTTATGAATATTAAGTTAGAGATTATTATAATTTACTATGAAGGGGGTGTTAAACAAGTTATGAATTTTTCATAGTATTATTAAATTATTCCTTTTCATTGAAACGCAATACATATAATCTAGGACCTAGTGTAAATAGTAAGTTGCGTTGTTTATTGTCTTAAGTATTTAGTCTGGCCATAAATACTGTTACAGTTAAAAATAAGAAAGATGTTACATTTGAATTTGGAATCTGTCATTTTTATACGATTGTTCATTGAGTTTTCTAATTTTGGCGCCAATACATTGTACAATATTTTGCAATATAAAAATGGAGTGGAGTGATAAAGAGAACCGAATCGCTGTGATTGCATTACACAAAGTTGGTATGGAGCCAAATGCAATTTTTAAAACTGTCC
This sequence comes from Griposia aprilina, assembly GCA_916610205.1. Taxonomy (NCBI): domain Eukaryota; kingdom Metazoa; phylum Arthropoda; class Insecta; order Lepidoptera; family Noctuidae; genus Griposia; species Griposia aprilina. Next base: position 26,891,458 of record OU744284.1, read on the forward strand.
ATATGCTTGGTATTAGACAAATGTTTGTGTACCGGGCTATTAATAGGTACAATGAGACCTCCTCTGTTTGTGACAGAAAAAGATCTGGCCGTCCACGTAGTCTACATACGAAAAGGTGGTCAAAGCCGTAAGGGAAAGAATTCGAAGAAATCCTGTCTGAAAGCAAAAGATTTTATCTCGGGAGATGAAAATAGCACCCAGAACCATGTCGCGTATTTTAAAAGATGACTTAGGACTTGCAGCCTATAAGAGACTGGTCATTTTTTAACTGATAATTTAAAAAAGAACAGGGTAGTAAAATCGAAACAACTACTGAAGCGGTACGCAATGGGAGGTCACAGAAAATTTTTGTTTACGGATGAGAAAATCTTTACAATTGAGCAACATTTTAAGTGAATGTTTTGGACTTCATCAGAGCTGAAGACTGGCCGTCGTCTAGTCCCGATCTTAATCCGCTGGATTATGATTTATGGTCAGTTTTAGAGAGTATGGCTTGCTCTAAACGCCATGATAATTTGGAGTCCCTAAAACAATCCATACGATTGGCAGTGAAGAATTTTCCCATGGAAAGAGTTCGTGCTTCCATTGATAACTGGCCTCAACGTTTAAAGGACTGTATTGCAGCCAATGAAGACCACTTCGAATAAGCTTTTTATATTTTAAATTGTTTTATATTTATGTATTAAACTAACACACTTTAAAAGTAATAAATATTATTTGCAATAAAAATAAAAAATAAATCTTCGTGACAATATTTATGGCAAGACTAGGTATGTGTATAATTATGTTTTGTAAGCCTAACGATGTGTAGACATCATTGAGATAAATAGAGTATATAAGGATCACAGCCAGTGGCATTCTGTTATTTTCCCCCTACCACCATAGGAGAAAGGCGTGAATTTATGTATGTATGGATGTGAAACAATAAAATATTTTAAATCTTTTTCAGTTGATCCTCTTTGATTACGACAAAGTGGAACTGGCCAATATGAACCGGCTGTTCTTCCAGCCGCACCAGGCTGGGCTCAGCAAGGTAGATGCAGCGGCTGCCACACTCCAAAACATAAACCCAGACGTTGCTATTGATGCTTACAACTACAACATTACCACTGTCGATAACTTCCAACACTTTTGTGATACTATTAGGTAAGATTTGCAATTGGATTTTTCACTGTTATTTATTCAATATAATTTTAAAAATTGTTTCAACTGAGGTAAAGGAAGCACTCAATTTGAAGACGAAAACATAGACAGGACCAGGGCCTTCTTTTTGCTGCTTGATAGTTGCCTAAAAAGTTCCAAAAGTATCTATTGGGTCATACTTCTGCATTTTTAGAGTTCCGTACCCAAAGGATAAAACAGGACCCTATTACTAAGACTCTGCTGTCCGTCCGTCTGTCATCAGGCTTTATCTCATGTACCATGTTAGTTAGAAAGACGAAATTTTCACAGATGATGTATTTTTGTTGACGCTGTAACAACAAATACTAAAACACAGAATAAAATAAATATTTAAGGGGGCTCCCATACGAGAAACGTGTTTGTTTTGCCGTTTTTATAGATAATGGTACGGAACCCTTCGTGCGCGAGTCCGACTTGCACTTGGCCGGTTTTTATATTTATTTAGGAATAGGTAAGTAGACTACTCAATTATTTTACCCATAAAATCTACAGTTAGAATTCATTTATTTCTAAAGATTAAAAATCACTTATAGAAATATATACTAAAAATTACTTAATTTATACATTTTTGTTGTCCAGGAGTATTAGGAGCTCATAGTGTTAACATTACAAATATAAGTTGGTAATTGTTATAAGTTTTGTATTGTCTACCGCTGCGCGGCGTGTTAACGCGGCCGACATGCGGTGACTCGTTATCATTGTTTAGATGTTTGAAAACTAAGAACTCGTTTACACTAGAGGCAAATGAATTATATTAGTTAGATTCGTTATTTTATTTAATGACCCTTTAAGATGTGGCATTTTAATAGTTTTTTAAATTGTAATAGCGATTGTGTATTTTTGTAGTGAGTTATAAAGTTTTGCTCCCTCATGTATTATTGTTTTTTTCCATAATTAGTTCTAGTACTAGGTATATGTAAGTCTTGTGCGCGCCTCAGAATACGTTTTTGTACCTGTATGTTTTTTGTGAATGCGATTTGTGTGTGTAAGTCTTTGGAAAGAATTTTACGAACTAAAATACATGTTTTATATAAATATATATTAGAAATGTTAAATAGCTTGGTTCCTTTGTAAATTTTGAGTGTGGGGGTCAGGTAGTGGTAATGAAATAGGACTGGCTGAACCCCACTGTTCTATAAGATATTCAATGTGCGGTTTCACCAATGAATTATAAATAGTGCGGCGGACCTTAAGAGGAAAGCATCTCACAATTCGACGTAACGCCCCCATGAGACTTAATATTTTAGAACAGGTTTTCTCGATATATGGTTTCCACGTAAGTTGATTATCTAGAATAAGTCCAAGATATTTCTCTTTATTAACTTTATTTATATTGACTCCATTAATACTAAAAGGTTTGTGATCTGATACGTTTTTAGCTGCAAATATTATATAGTTGGTTTTAGATATATTGATAGTTAACAGGTTATTTAGAAACCATCTTTCCAAGATAATGAGATCCTTTTGTGCGTCCTGTATTATTGAGTCAATTGAGTGACCAAAGTAAAAAAAGGCATGTGTCATCAGCATATAAGTAAATATGCCCCTTCAGGCCTATCTTCTCTATATTGTTAATGTAGATTAGGAATAAAAGGGGACCACAAATTGAGCCCTGCGGCACGCCGCAGTTAATTACCTTATGTGCGATAACATTGTCACCTATTTTAACGAACTGTCGGCGTCCCTGAAGATACGATTCAAAAAATTTTAAAGCGGTTCCAGTAACACCGATCGAGGCAAGTTTATTCATTAACAAGCTATGGCTAACGGTATCAAACGCCTTTTTCAGGTCGATGAAGATCCCTAAAGCAATGTGTTTCCTGTCTATATTAGTTTTAATAGTTGTGATTAAATCTGTTGCTGCTGACAGAGTATTAGATTTTGGTCTAAAGCCATACTGTCGTTGATAAAGGTCGTTAAATGAATTTAAATATAAACTGAGCCGTTTGTGCAGTAGCCTTTCAAAGACTTTAGACAGCACAGGCAAGACAGAAATTGGTCTATAATTTCCCGGGGACAGTTTGGAGCCGGCTTTAAAAATAGGGGCAACTTTGGCATATTTTAATGTGTCAGGGAAGTGACCTTCGCTCAAACATTTGTTGATGCATTGAGTTCTTAAATCTCAGCCTTTTTACATGTGCATTAAGGTTAAAATGCAAAGAAAAAGATTTTTTTTTATAGGGTCACACATAAAACCAACAAACTTTTGTTTTCAGAACTGGCAGTCTGACAGGTGGCCCAGTAGAATTAATCCTCAGCTGTGTGGACAACTTCGAGGCACGCATGGCGATCAACACGGCCTGCAATGAGCTCAACCAGAAGTGGTTTGAGTCTGGAGTCAGTGAGAATGCTGTGTCTGGACACATACAGTTCATTGTACCGGGAGAGACTGCTTGTTTTGCTGTGAGTTTATTGTGGTTTAATAATGATTAAACCACACTATGCCACTGATCATGATCAGTGGCATAATTAATGACTTTCTTCTTCTTCGTCTTGTTGATTGGTGACTTTAGTGACGTCAGGCTAATCTTTCTTACTGGATTGTCCCACTCCTGGGGAAAGCCCTCCCTACTCTACTTTTCATATTCTGAAATGGAATACATGATCACTTACTTTCCTAATGAAGAACATGTAAAGTTAGGACTAGATTATATAAATAATTCCCCTGTAGTTTTTCGACATGTTTTAAGTTTATGGAGCTATTTTCAACTGCTGTTTTATAATGTTTTCTTTTCAGTGTGCACCACCATTAGTGGTTGCATCGAAAATTGACGAGAGAACACTGAAGAGAGAAGGTGTTTGTGCAGCCAGTCTGCCCACGACTATGGGAATTGTGGCAGGATTCTTAGGTAAGTTGCTTTATTTCAAATTGCACCTTATTATTGGCGTATGAGAAATGGTTTTTAACATTAAATTTCTTCTATTACAGTGCAAAACACATTGAAATACTTGCTAGAGTTTGGACAAGTCAGTCATTACTTAGGATATAGTGCATTAACAGATTTCTTTCCTATGATGGCATTAAAGGTAAGCATTTTCTCATTTTGACATGACATTAATAAATTTTATAATAATTATTCAAACACTATTCAATACTTTGAATAATTATTACATTACCAGGCTTGGTGATCCTGCTAGAATGAAAATCGACGAATGTCATCACCAGAAACAATCATAAATTTCACCGCTTGTGTTAAAATTGTTTAACATTTCCTGCTTACAGCCAAACCCTCAATGCGATGATAGTTACTGCCGCTCGCGCCAGGCGGAGTTCCGAGCCAAGCCCGTCGTAGAACTGGCTACTGAGGTCACAGAGGACCTAGCCCCCGTGCATGCTGACAACGAATGGGGTATGTTGTATTACTATCAATGCAGATTGCTGCTGATTTCCGCATATACATCATAGACCGGGGTCTGATGTTTTGACGTAAAGCATAAGTAGAGCAGCTATATTTCATTATAAATATTTGACGCATGTTCTTGTTTTACAGGAATCAGTCTAGTTGATGAAAATACGCCAGATGATGACGACGTCTCGCACCTTAAATTAGTAGATGGAGTTCAGGTATTTGTGCATTTTTTTTTAAAGTTATGTCAGTTATAGTTTGGTAAAACGAAATAAGAATGAAATAACACAAATTAACCATCCTTTATGCAATGGAACATGAATTGTTAACACAACAACTATGCGGATTTGTTTCAACGTGTTACATTTCATGTTTGGTATCAACAATCTGTACCATATGTGGGTTGTATGTAGAGACAACTGCATTACGGTACGGTTGCCTTTTCGGTATTTAAACGTACCCACTCAACAGAATATTTTACACTATTTCCTTCTTCAGGTGGCCTACAGTGTCCCAGTTGACAATAGTACTCCAGAATCGAGCACGGGCGGCGCGGTCGCAGCCTCCGAGCTATCTCTCGAAGAACTGATGCAGCAGATGAAGTCCATGTAATCTTGCCCACAGCTGGGCAAGGGAAGCCATGTTAAGTCCACTCCATATCATTTGAGGATGAGTTTGTTACGTGCGCATTTATATTTGGTTGTTATAAATTGGGCATATGTGTTAGTGAGATTGTTCATGATTTGAAAGAAATGTTAAGTTTGTCGATAATTTGTAAAGAATATTAAAACTATTGATTCCATTTACTTAATTTTGATTGGCCTCGAAAGTGATTTTTTGTTTTAGGTATTTAAAAGTGGTAACAATGCTCAAATTGAAATTATTATTTTATATGACACCAAATAATAATGATGTATTTATTATGTATGTAAGATTTTATACAAGTGCAAAACGAAATGTGGCGGATTACGAAAAGTTCCGGAAAATACTTGTATTCATTTATGTGTCTGTCGCTTATTTATGATAATATAAATGTATTAGATAAAAGCATTTGTGATCAAGTACTATGCGCGACTAGCGTCACTAAGAAAAGAACAGATCTAAAATATATGAATGAATCGAAATGTAAAAATGCATTGAAACATTCCGGCTTTATTGTATAAACTATATTATTTATTTAAGAGTCAATGAATAGCATAAGTAGTAGTTAAATAATTTTTTCGATGTGTTTAAAATTTTATACCAATATTGTTATCTACGCTGAGCTGAATATCATTATACATATATTATTGTATTGTAACAAATTTTATTACTATTAAATATCGTCTGTGAGTAGTTTGTTTTTAATTTTTTCTACACAGATGTTCAGTTTGGTTGTGATGCGTTTGTTTTCTGATGGCAGCGTGTTATTCTGGAAAATAAAATAGTAGTAAGATTACTTAAAATATTTGAAAGCAAAAGAATTCTTATAAACCAGACTACTTAGACTGATAAACATAATTATAATCATTATAAGTAATCAAGAACAGCAGTGATCCTAAGATACTGCCTTGTGGAACGCCGACTTCATTTTGACTGGTCTAACAATATTTTAAAGATTTATCTTCAGTTGTCTTTTTACCATGACAGAGTGCATGAGTTGCTCAGCTCGGGCCAGCGCGCTCGGCAGCAGGCCCGCCGCGGCGGCCACGTGTACCGCGAAGCTAGTGTCCGCGCCCCCCTCGCACACACGGAACAGGAACACCGGCTCGCCATCTTGTAAGACAAACTCGAAACGCTAGCAGGAGAAAAGGGGCAGTGAAGTAGAGATTTTTATTATGGGTCGTGATTATAAGACTCAGCGTTGGGTGTAAGCTACACTGAAGCTTCATAGGTAGGCTAGGCAGGGGGGTAGGTAAGGGGGCTAAGGTTTGCACGGACTAGCATTGTGTTTATCATGTAGATAGATAGATATTTATGTTTTATTGTATACCAATATCTAGTTACCTCTTTTATTAGTTGTTTCTTAGTATCTAGATCATTATTCAATTTATTTATTTATTTATGAATTGTATTTATATTGATAGCGGACTGGTTCTGCTTATGGCCATTATAAAATTTGTGTCTTGTTTGAACTGCATAATTTTTTCTCAGTGATCACGATGCGGCGAATTGCTTTGTGGCACGTTTGCTATGCAAGTGTACGGTACATAGAGAGGAGACAAGATCAGCCAGTAAATTCATGAACTCTTACAAGTAAGAAATATTTTCAAAACCTCACCAGGAACCTGACAATAGGAGTGTCCACGATATACTCCTTGATATTCAGATAGTGTGTGGCCAGTAACACATGTGGACAGTTCTCTTCCCTAAACAGTAACGTGTTCAAACAAGCCGCCAGTAATGCTAATCCGTCAGTTGCGGAGGTTCCCTTGCCAAACTCGTCTACTATGAGGAGGGAGTTGGACGTGGATTCTTGGAGGGCTAGGGCCATCTGGAAGATAGAAAGTGTAAGATGCTGTTGAAAATAAATTCTGGTGATAGACATTTTTCCAATCCACAAAAAAAGTCCCTAAAAAAGGTAAAAGGCCAGGCAAATGATGATAATGATTTGCCAGTCTGTCCGAAGCAGATCCCTTTGCACTTAAAAAGGCCAACAAAAACCGACTTCACATACATGCTTGTGGATTTTGGTAGGGTAGACAAACATATTTTTATGGTTTTCGCCAGAGTATTCTATTTCATAAAATACTGGTTGGCTAGTGAATATGTAAGTGTCTCAGATAACATTTTGCGTTGACTTTGAGGGTCAATTTGCTATCTATTATAATATTTTATATTAATATTCTATCTATCTGTACCTACCTGTCTCAAGTCTATCAGGAATGCGGACATATGCGTGGCGACGCACTCGGTGCTCTGTATGCGAGTGTGTATGTGACGTACTACGCCGATCGTCGCTGAATCAGCTGGTACGAAGCTGCCGATGTGGGCCAGGTATACTATCAGACCTAGATCCAAAATGTTCTCATTTAAGATGGGATATTTATTTATTTATATACTTATTCTTTATTGTGGACCACAAAATACATAACAAAAAATATTACACTACTACCATACTACTAAACTACACTACTGTACTTTGTTTTGAAACTGTTGGTACGAAGTTTTTAAAACAGTGATATAGAAACTCATCTAACAAAAGAACAGTTGATGAAAGGCTTCATGAACCCAGTTAATGAACATATAAAATAAATAAAATAAAATAAAAAGCCTTTATTTCCTGCAGGTTTTACATTACAGTTATATTGTTTATGTATTATATTTTATAGCGTAGATACCTAATATTTGTAGTTTCTTAGTTTTTAGTTTCTTGTTTCTTTCCATTCTTTAGTATTACCTAGTATTTTAGTTTACGTATAATAGATAAGTCATTATTAATTAACTTAATCTGCAAGAACTCCCTTGTGGGTGAAGGCCTCCCCCAAAGATCTCCATTTGTCTCTATCCTGTGCTACTTGGCTCCAGAGTGGGCCGGCTATACTTTTTATTTCATCTTCCCAGCGTGTTAGAGGTCTCCCTATGGTCCTTTTTCCTTGTGGGCCGCGCCACAGTGTCGTTCTCACGGTCAATCTTTGGTCTTTCAGTCTCGCGACGTGGCCTGCCCATTTCCACTTGAGTTTTTGTGCGTAGGTCAAAGCGTCTGTTGCTTTAGTTGTTGCCCTTATTTTGGTGTGTCTTATTTTATCCAGTTTCCTTAAATTTAGCATACTACGCTCTATTCCTCGTTGGCAGGCGCCAATTTTATTTTTCGCTCTACTAGTAAATTTCCATGTCTGGCAGCCGTATGTCAAGCATGGTAGAAGGCTTGAGTTCATGACTTTCGTTTTGATAGCTGTTGGTATGTCGCTTTTAAATATTTCCTTTAGACTCCAGTATTTATTCCATGTATTTTGTATCCTTCTTTCTATTTCTTGTTCGTTGTTTTTTCTATCGAAACTAATTCTCTTCCCAAGATATATGTAATTTTCTGCATACTCCAGTGGTTTGCTGTTAACTTCTATTGGTCTTTGCAAGCTATTTGTCATTGCCATAGTCTTAGCTAGGTTCATTTCCAGGCCTACCTTAATACTAGCTTCACATAAGGATTTGATCATAATCTGCAACTGGGAGCTTGTTTCTGATAGCAGCGCCAAGTCATCAGAAGAGCAGAGCAGCAGAGCAAATCAGGACTATATATACAAGGCGCCTATTTAAGCCATCTGAGATTCGCTGATGACTTGGTGCTAATGAACATATAGCGCTCATAAATGAAGTCGAAAATTGTTCCGTAATTTCCTGGTCTACTGTTTTCAAAGTAAAAGTCAAAGCTTTTTAAGGCACGTTTAAGGCACTTTTTAACGTCAATATTTACATTAAAAAAATGGTTATCCCTTCCAAAAGGTAGTTTCGTATGGAGAAGAATCGGAAAGAAACTCCAACATTACTCTTTTAAAATGTTTTACAATATTTTGTATAAATGAAATTTCTATAAGTACCACACTAGGTAAAAATAAAAATAAAGCAATGACAGATAAATTAATTATGTGATAGATATCTACATGGTGCTCACATATTTACAAACATTGTAAAAATATACGATATTCCAATTTTTTTTTTAACTAGTATTAATTCTGTATGTGTGTTAAAGTAATCAGTGTCCTAAAAATAATAAATTATTCAGTTAAATTATCAACCAGTTTGATTTTGTCTAGACTCTAGATTGTCCTATGGAGCTGGACCAGCATGTTTCCAAGCATTTTTATCTTGATAATCTTCTAATTTGTAATATGCTTGTTTACAAAGTGTACCTACTTTTTATATGAGTATAAAATTTTCTTTAATTTAATTACAATATATCACAAGGTATTTTGTTGTACCATGTAACACAGTACCCCATTAAAGATGTATGTACTTACTTTAGCTAATCTGAAAAATGATTGATCAATTTTATCCTTATTTCTAGTATTAAAATTATGTCTATTACTTATTTTTGTCTGTCTTTCGTTTTTTTAATCGAGCATGTTGTAATAGGTAACTACACGCTCAGGTGTGAGTTTTTGCTTAGCAAAGAATAGCCTATACCCCATTCGAAATAAGATTAGAAATTTAAATAAAACTTTTTTACAGTCCGTTCAAGTGATTTTGACCTCTATTCCGTAGGTATAAGGATGATATTAAAAGCAAAAACGTGGTCACATTACCAACTGGTTACTGTAGCTGCCATTTGTCACGCAAACAACGCAATTGAAGTCAAAATCGGTTAAACGAACAGTAAAAAAAGCTTATTTAAATTTCTAATCTTATTTTAAATGGAGTATAGTGAGGCCTTACTTTTTAAAGGTAAAGGGTGAAAAACAGTCTCACCAATCTGCTTCATATAAACCGACTTCCCGCTGGAGTTGGGTCCCGTCAGTATCTTGACACAGCCTGCCTCCTGACTGGACTCCACGTCATTCGGTACAAAGCTGTCACACGTGAGCATGTACAGAGGGTGACGGCCTTGCTTGATGCTGATGATCTTCTCAGGTGTTAAAGTTGGACGGACGTAGTTGAACTCCTTGCAGACCTTGGATATGGCTATAAGGCTGTATATTAAAGTTTTATGATAGTTATTTAAAAATGTATTCTTTATTGTAAACTGAAAGGATGAACAAATACAATGTCAGGAGTATATTTCAATTTCTTTGCATAGGGTAGAGTTTCGTCTAGTTTGAAGTTACATTGCGAAGCTTTCGCTGCATCCCCCGTTTATTATCGAAGGTCTTGGTCTGCCAGTTAGGCCTTCGTAATTATTATGTTATTCCTATCGAAACTGCCTATAATTGATGTCAGGCTGACTCCTGAGCTACCTGAAATACAACTTAGGTACCGTTGCCTGATTCGTCAACATAAAGCAACGAACTTCGAGATGGGTGTACTTTATTGGTGGTATAATCCAGCACTTGTTCCGGGATCTTTTAGGGCGTGCCTCATGGTTAATACTTTGCCCTCACACCATATTTGTTTCTAGAAATTATTATGGATGTTGCCCATCATTTGTTTGTCATGTATTGTGCATATCTTTTGTTGGAGATCCTAAATAAATAATTAAATAAAAATAGCTAGCTACTTTTACCAGTCGAGCTCGGCACACTTGTCCACGACCGCAGCCAGCGTGTGCAGATGTTGCAACATGACGCTGGTGAGGCGCATCATGATGCGGGTCTCGTGCGCCACTATCTCAGGGTATGTGTCGCCTATCATCACGTCCAGCTCTAAGAAGGAATGTCTGAATTTAGGACAAATTCCCCTTTAAGTTATTCACTTCAACTTATTCAACTTCGATGGGAGAATTTGTCCTGAGTTTGTGTTCAAAGATGTTTCCATCTTCCTATCATCCATCAATCATTCATCATTATCCATTCGGATTCACCGCATTCTGTTCTTTTCTTCCATACATATGTGTATCAGCTGTCACCCCAGTGTTCACTTCATCATCTTTCACACGAACTATGCATCTTTTCTATGTCCTGCCTCTTTCCATAAACCCGTCCACATTCATACTTAATACTTTTTTGTGACATGCTTTTCGTTTATTTAATTTTATAAGTAGTTACCTACTTAGCAAAAAATTAAAGTTACTTAACTACTAAGCCTGCTAGCCTATTAAGGCTACATTGTAATGTGAGTAGGTACCTAAAGTATCACCAACTGAGGTACTGCATAAAAGGAAAAAAATATCATGCTTTTCGAATGTTAAAAATGAATGAATATGAAATTAAAGGTTTTTGACATTCCTGAATTAAATTCTTACCTTCACAACCCTTACTCTTGTAATGGATGTAATCGTTGTTTTGAAACTGAAAGACAAATTAGATTGTTACTAAGGAGCCTGAACTTTTGAACAGAATCAGCATCTTTACGTCAATAGTCGGCAATCCGACATTGGTGCTAGTTTTCCCCTACTGCATTATGAGTTTGTACAAACTTTTCCATCATCGGTATCTTACCATGAACTTCATATCAGGCAGTTCCTTATCGTCTGCGCTTAGATCGTCTGCCCAGACCTTCACGCCTAGCAAATATCCGAGGTGGGGCATGTACAGCATGCTACATTCTTCGATGTAGGTCGGAAGACGGTCCATCTCCACCTTAGCTGTCTCTGACATCAGGCCGTGGAGGCTCGCCATTGTTTGTTTTTCTGAGGAACATATTCCTAGATGTAAAAGATTTCACAGGCAGATAGGCAGGATTTATTTCTCAAAAGAACACTTACATAGTTCACTTAAATATGAAAAACTTAAGTTTTGTTAACAAAACATTAAAATATTCATTGTCGTTCGATCTATCGACTAAATACACAGGTACCTACCTGAGTGATGTTGGTCAGTTCTTATTGTAAGCTAGCCAAATACTATAACCAATTTTTTTAAGTGTTCAATGATGATGAATCTCTTATAGGTTAAACGATAAGATAAGTTTCATAAAGTGTACGAAGAGAGTAGAATTTTATTAGAATAAAATATGTACTCATGTCAAGTTCGGCGTCAACGCCAGCCTTCACAGTAAACTTGCCCTCAGTTTTGGATAGATCGAAGTCTATGATCCTGTTCATGTATAATGCCATCTGGAAACATAAGTTATTTTCAAATAAGTTGTACAAGTATGTAAATGAGAAATCAATATCGTTTCTACGCATTTTAATGTCATCGTTTTTCTATTACCTCGTAGAGCTTGGTATTATCGAAGCAGGCGAGCTGTTCCAGAAATTCGCTGACTTTTCCCGTCGACTCACACATCTCGCAAATCAGTACCGCGTTGTATAGCGTCTAGCAATAAATTGTTCATGAGAAAACATTTGATTTAGAGAATTTAGAATTAGTCATCCTAAGTACTAATTCTAAATTCTCTAAATCAAATGTTTTCATGTGTTTGCCTACCATTATAGGCAATTTTGTAATCGACTCATTGTGTAATAGATGAACTTACATTATAAAGCGATTTCCACTGAAACGGCTTTGCAGACAATGCTTTGATTTTCGCTAATATTCCCTGAAATAAACCTTTCAATTTAGCCATTTCTTTTTTGTATCTACTACATACATAACTAATCTATATAAACAACTCACGTGAACATTCTTGATGAACCGCATGGAGGAGCAAATGTTCTTCATGAGGGCATCGTTCTGTGGCTTCATAAAGTATGCTACAACGTCCTGACGACTCTTTAAAACTGCCAGGTCCGAGGTCGGGTGTTGTAGCAAAACCCTGCAATTCAATAATGTCTTGTCGCAAATATTTATTTACGTAAAATGTAAAGTTTGCTGTATCCGCAATTGGTCGCCGACAACTTTAGAGCGGACAAAGCCGCGTCAATCTTGTTTCAACCGGCAACGCATCATATTGGGTATTTTTCAACCGGCAACGCATCATATTGGGTATTTTTCAACCGGCAACGCATCATATTGGGTATTTTTCTGTGAAATTTTAGGCCTAACGCTAAATCTCGCGCGGTTGCAGGTTCGCGTGTCTTTATTGAAAAAAATGTATGAGTAGCGCTAACTGGCGCGTGCGCGTGCGCAGACGCGTGGGACGGGTAACACACGCGTGCAACGCATAAAACAACGCACAAAACGCATAAAATATGGATCGTTTATAATCTATCCGTGACTATTATCGATCTTATCTGCTTACCTCATCCGGCTCTGTCCCATCTTAGAACTGCACCTACTGAACACTTGGAACAGAGAGAGCCCCTCACGACTGGACCCTCGTACGCCTCGCTTGAACGCGCTGGGGTGTGCCACTGCGCTGAACACTTGAAGACCGCGGTATGTGTCCTCGTCCACTGTTACTATGTCTGCACTGAGGAAGGTCCCCCAGTGGTTTTATTAGTAGTAGGTACTTTGAATTAAGAAGGGGCCATTAGCATAAAGTGAGAAATGTGGATTGGAGTAGCCAAATTAGTTGAAAAAATATGACATGATATCACATCATCACACACAGCTGGACTTCACTACACTGTCGGGCACAGGCCTCGCTTTGATTGTACCATTATCCTGGATAAGTAATAATGTATATAATCACGGGTTGAAAAGTGCATCGTCTGCAATTTGGTATGCAACTAAATTAACAAAAAAAGAAGAAGATAAATTATGACAGATAATATGTTATAATGGCAGAATGGTGTAAGGATCTTCTTGCAAATGAAAATAATTACATAAATTATTCCATCGTAACAAACCTCCTATCAAGATATAAAGTCCCGCAACTTACAGTGAAATGATCCTCAGGCTTAAAAACTGTGGCTTCCCATGCAGGTCCATGCTCAACTTAGCCCAGTTGAGATCCAGGTATCTTAGCAGAGCCCCCAGTGCGTGCACACTCTGGGTCTGTGAGAAGTCCAGGACTGTTCGAAGGTAAAGGGACCTCTCTTCGTCAGAGGCGTTTGGTGGTTCAGTAGGAAGGGACAGGTTGAAGATACGTCGCTTGCATGCTTCGAAACCTGGGAAAAAGTATTATAATTTGGGAGAAAGCTAGTAATATCATTGATATTCTTTGATTTATTTTCAAGTTGCTATCCTACTTAGAGATTTCTTCTTAATCGTTAGTGAACTGAGAGAACCATACACATATTGCTTCCGTATAGGAATTGTACACGCTTAGGCAAGAGTTTAGGAGCTAATAGCTAAATTGCTCATCCTCTTCGCTGTTCGAACTATCCTCAAAAGGCTTTTCGTAGCTAAAGAATCAACATGTGTCCATGTTCTCGGTAGGTACTAGTAGCTTCCTCATTATAATGGTTACATTATGAGTAGGAATTTCAACACTTACTATACTCCTTAGCAGACAAGAACACAAGCTTGCACCTCCCCTCATCATTTGCATCGCTGTCGAACACGGTCTTTCTGACAGTCTGCACGAAGGCGCCCTGGTTCTTGCCGTCTAGAAGGATGCAGATGGGTTCCACTTGTCGGAACAAGCTTGCGAACATCTGGTACTCCGGCGGGCGGTCTACTATCTCTTCTAAGATGAATAGCTGCTTCGAAATAAAGGGCAGAGAAGAGGTTGTAATTGATGACGCATTTTTCGTTTTCCTCATACCATTTTTTTATAAATTGGTTGATTTAATGGCAAATATTAAGGATATCTACAGTTGATGTTCTGTTTCGTATTGTTACTAGAGATAAATGGGATTTGGTTGAACAACTTATAAATTGAGCCAACATTACAACATTAAAATTGTTACTAACACTTGGACTTTTTCTGAAAATTAAAGTATTCTGTTCTATTACAAGCAGTTACTTTAAGAACAGTAACTATTGATTATTACAGTATCACAACTGGGCACCTACTTATATTTTATTTGACTGCTTGGTCGCAAAAGGTATCTGCTGAAATAAATTCTATAGGTAACGAATTTTCGGAAACATAAAGTTTAATGTCTGAACTGGACAAACAGTTTTAATAAACATGAAACTAGATATCATGTGACCCAAATGTAGAGGGTAATTTAAAAGCCCATAAAGGCTGAACTATAAAAGGGACCCACCTCGCCGGTGCGTAGGGTGCAGTAGGCCGCTCCCAGTCTTCCTGAGCGACAGTATGCCACCAACACCCTCTGCGACATTGTGATATATGGCCATTAATTTCGCCGTACTAACTCGGAAAGCCAAACAAATGCCATGGCTTTTGAAGGTGATAAGTGGCCTATCTGCACTAGGACATTATTTATAACGTCTCGACATGGTGCGGGAAAGACATTTGAATAAAGTTAGGAATAAAAAGAACATAATATATTGAGAGAGAGAGAGCACAGAGCACATATCGTGAAAATACAATCATAAATGTACCTAACTTAGCCCTGACAAGGTAGGTATAAAAGATCGACATATTCAGCGTAGGATTAATTTGTTCTGTTGATCGTCCAAAATCAGTTAGTCTTGGAGTCATTCTGTCCCCTTACAATATTGTAGGTACTTAATATCAATAAACTTATCTTGTTCTAGTCTGCTAATATCTACATCGAAAATTTCGTAGGCCACGCCCAGGCCTACCTTACCGAAAATACAAAAGCCGTTACACCCTTAGATGATTAATTAGTGTTGTGCTCACACAACATCGGTTAATTAATGAGAATTTGTTTACGTTATCTACATGACACGCGGGAATTTAATTACGTGTCGGTTATGTTACATTCATGTTTTATAGCATGTATCCATTCCCAGGTGAGCTCTGTTCAGTGAGAATCCTTGTAAATGTTGGTAATGCTCCGGCTACAGTGTCACGATAACGCGAACTACACGTCGCGCGCTCTCTCTCGCACACCGCTTGACATCTCGCTGTACAACAGAGAGCGCGCGAATTGTAGTTCGCGATATCGCGACAATGTATTATGTAGCCGTAGCATTAAGGCTCAAACAGGCGCTACGCGACAACGCGACGTGACTGTAGTAGAATAAATTTCTATGATTTGATTGAAATTGTTCTTCAAGAGTCGCGTGACGCTATCGCGTCGCGCCTGTCTGCAGGAATCTTTGGGGTTACATTATACAAACAAAATTTCATGTAGATATACAGAGAAAATCATCGTCAATTTAATAAGCATAGGAACTTACCTCTTCGGTCTCTGATTCTTCACTAGATTCTTGTTGGCCGTTCGTATTTTGGTCATCATTTCTAAAATAAAACGTTGCCTCTTTTACAATCTATGTTGCAAAAACTATGTGGTTATATTCTCTATGATTAATTGGGATATATTATTAAAACAATGAACAAACCTTCGGCATTGCGCTATGACGAAATGATTATCAGATCGGTTGGAGTTCAAGTTAGATGTACTGCTGGTTATTCGTCGCAGCCCTGGCAGTGAAACCCCATCCGATGAAGTTTCCTCCATAATTCTTTTAATATTGAACTTTTACAAAACAATAGAATTCGTGAGATATTGCATCTTTGCTTTTCCCGCGTGCGCTTCTTCGTCTATGCATTTTGATTATAACCGGGCAAAGGAAAACATAGATATACAGCCGCGTAAAAAAACAAAAGAAAATATACTTACGCGCCTTTTTTACAAGAAAAAAAAAACAATTTTGTTGACCATAAAGTCTCCTCTCGTTTTTTAATTTTTATTTTAGTACCTATTGTTTCAACCGTGTAAAACGAAAGCACATAAAAACATTCCTGCTGAAACGGGAACCTATTTAGGTACTGAGCCATAGTTTCATTCTAGGTTATTTTTTTCAACCTACCTATTAACCAGAACTAGTATCTACTAATCCTATAATAGCACTGATATTTTTGCCCGATAGTTTGTCGCACATGAAATATTCAGCGGTTACATACAAGTAGTGATGGTAAATTCCCGAGAATATTCTCGTTGTGAGAACTTTGCTGTTAAGTTCTCGAGAATATTCTTATGGAAGGGAATTTTCGAGAATTTAAAAATTGGATGACTGTATTGAATCGGTCTATTTTTAGAGTAATAGTTTTGAGGGCATTTTAACGTTTTACGAAGTTTACGTTAAAATAAACTACTCTACAACTTAAATAGTCAGTAAATTCTCCTGAGTGAGAACATTCACGAGAATATTTCCGAGAAAATTCTCATAAATTCTCTTAAATTTCGTTTGGTATAAATGTTAAATTAGGATTTCTGTATTAAAACAAACTTTATGAGTTACAAATAATCAGCTTTAATAAAATAAAAACATAAGAGAGGTTTACGGTGTAAATAATTAAAAACAAAATAACAATCACAATCCCAACAATTCTTGAAATAAAATTACTTATACTATTCGTTCATTGACAACAGTTGATCCATGTCTTCTAAGTTGATATGATCTGTTTCCGTGAAGATTACTGGCTCATCGTCTGCCTCTTCTTCAGATGTGCTCTCTTCTGATTCTAAATTGAGTGTAAGCTCTTCTATTTCTCTTGTGGCAGATGTACTTGGTTGTGGTTCTTCGGACTCTCTGTTTATTGATTTTTGTTTATTTATGATTTTCCAATTGTGAGCAATTAGGCAAATTTTGCCTGCTCTTTCGGTATTGAATTTATTACGTTTTTTATTATATATTTCTTAACTAAAGAAATATTAGCAATTTCCACTCCAAAATCTCGAACAGTAACCGTTTTCGAGTAAAGTATAAAACAACAACAAAAGAAGTTGACTTTAGACCTTGAAATCAATATAAATATTGTATAGAAATTTAGCAATTTTACTTCCAACTTTAAATTCTCGTAAATTCTCTGTCAAAAAGAATATTGCAGAATATTGCAGAATATTCTCGATCCGAGAATATTCTCAGTGAGAGAATATTCTCTCGACCCATCACTACATACAAGTAATTGAAATATGGCGTGATGTTATACATTCGACAATCGCGGGTTGTTATGACGTTATGCGGTCACTAGCATGCTTTATTTGGGTTTACGCTAATCACAATCGCCATGCCATTGGGAATAATGGGCTTGTAATAATTAGGAGCAAGTATAAGTAGGTATCGAGTATATCATTCTTATTTTTTTTTTTTTAAATTATCACAGGCTGAATACAGGTCTGCCTTTGCCAACACAAGTAGATGGTTGACGTGGGCCATTGGTTGCCTGTGCAGAAGGCAATAGATGTTCTTTTGATTAAAACAAAAACTGGTTCAAATTATTTAGGTATGTCATTTATTTACAAATTAGTTCTCACACCACATTAGTTTTAATAAATTATGAAATTTTCTTAACATTATCATTATAAATTATTTGTAAAACTATGAATCTTAATAATAAGTAAATAGTTAATTAATTTGTTTTACGCTAAGTTTTAGTGCAAAAACACATACTTAAACAAACATGTGAAACTATACTCATTTATCTTCATAAAAGGCACTTATGGCGATTTATCATAATCATAATTATTTTCAGTACAAAATATATTCAATAAATAATCCAAAGTGTCTTAAAAGTTCCAATTCCAATAGTCCAAGTTTGTCTACCGGGGTTGTGGGAATCATGGTGTGGTAAACCTCACTGAATACAGAATGTATCTCTTTGTTTGTTAGGTAACATGGAAATTATTAATCAGCATCATTATAACTGTGGAACAGTAAACCAGGCTTTACAAAAAACACATAAGTCGATTAGCCTGTAACTACTCCTTTTCATGATACTTCTCTCGTATATTACAAAAGACCAACAGTTACTTAATCTTTAAATGACCAACATATCCTTATCCTCGGGTGCCTCCTTCCTGAAGTTGACCCTGATGTGTCTGCAGACGTGGCCGATGGCGTTGGCTGGCGGCACCACTAGGGCCGCCATGCATGCCATCACCATGGTCCGCAGAGACGCGAAGTAGATCTTCACGCAGCGCAGGCAGGGCGCGGTGCACCAGATTTGCTGTAACGAAGTGAATGAAGGTGTTGGAACAGTGAATTGATTGGTCCTGTTTTAAGCAAACGACCTCCTGAGCCTAGATGCTCAATATCTACTGAATAGCCAACGTCAGGTAAAAGTTACTCCGCGCTAAGTAAGCAGCTGGCATCGGTGATGCACTCGTGCTGTAAAACTGCTATTATAGACTGTACTGCGGTGCTAGGAAAGTTCGGAGGCCAAAAGGCACTTTGTGTTAGGCTATCCTGGTCTCTGTTCAACCCTTACCTCAAAGGCGAGACAAGCAAAGCCGCAGCCGAGTAGCAGCGCGCAGGGCGGCGCGAGCAGCACGGTCAGCACGGTGTAGCACCAGTTGCGCGCGTGGCGGAAGCACGCGTGACTGAGCCGCCACGCGCACTCGGGGCTGCGCGCGCCCTCGGGTTCGCCGATTATGTCGTCCCATACTATCTGTGACGTGAGATGTAAAATAGTCACTTCTGTTTTCGTATCAAGGGATCGCGTTTACTTAATATGTAATACTAACTTTTGTTCGCGGTTTGCTCGCGTGGAGATAGGAAATTATCTTACGGGAACGTACTACAGGGATAAAAGTATCCTATCTCTTAACCTCATCGGTCATGGTCTATCCTCGTGCCAAACAACCAAAACCGTTCAGCCGTCAGGCATGAAAGGGTAACAGATGGACAGAGTTACTTTCGCAGTGATAATTTTACGAAGTATGGATGTTTAAAAATGGCAAATTTTTAACTTTGTATATGGTCCCTTAGATATTGGTGGTACGCAGCACAACAGCAAGCCATAGACACTTGAGCAGTCTCTTGTTTGCAACTAGTAGAATGTTAAAATTGGATACTTTGACAAACAAGAGGGTTTTCCATTTCTTGTCCAACTGGTTATTTCTAAGATTATAAATGCTTTTTCCATTTTCAATGACAGTATTTATAATATCCGCTTTGTTACGTAAGTACATAGTTTTGTTTTATTAGTGCCTCAACGTACACTTGAACCCGTAGGTAATTTACTTAAGTAGATTACCTACGGGTTCAAGTGTATGTTTATGTGTGTGTCTTTTATGTTTCTTTTTTATATTACTTAAGTAATATAAAAAAAAAAACATAAAAGAAGTTGCTGTTGCTTCAAAACCAAACAGAAATGGAATCGAATCGACTGCCGATTGTGAACATGACATAGTTTTGGCCATCCCTTTGTATTCAATTGCTGTAAGTCAGTGTGTCAATGTTATGAGCTCAAGAACTACGCTTTTCCAATAACAACATGTAGGTATTTAATAATAACTTATGAAAACTATGACTGGATCTTCTTATTTATAGACAACTGGTTTAAAATATTTTTTTACTATTTTTAGAACCAACTACAAGACTCAAAATAATACATTACCAAATATTCAATAATTCACAGTCTGATCATTTACAAACTATCTAGATACTCGTAAACCGTATACTAGAGCTTTATTTTTCCCATTTTCTTTTCAAGGGTGAAAGTACTGAAAGTTAATTAGTGGAGAACAATAAAATAGTTCAGGAGCGAGTGACCTGTAGTGTATAGTCAAGGAGCTTACGGTAGGTAGGTAATTAGGTAGTTGAGTCACGCAAACGTCTCGAGTTCTTTGTCCGGCGGCGGTAGGTTAGGATTTAAATTAAACTTTTAGTTTTTGTAAAAATTTGCATATTTGATAACAGTCATTGTGGATAGGTGTAATAGTGTTAAGAAATATTTCCATGATTTGGTAACACGAAAGCATAAAAAATTTGTTAGGAACCTACAGAAGACTTTTAATAATATTCTGTGGAGATCATAAGTAAGATCCAGATAATTTTGAATATTGAGGGTTTGTAATTAAACGGAAATAAAAGTATAATTGTGAATAATAATCAATGAAGCCTCACTCACGAAGTATCACACAAATTAAGATTATCGAAGAGTGAATATAATAAAAACTCATAGCAAATGGCGTAGCCCTCTGTTGAAATCGCGTAGCAGATCGGAGAGGATACAATGTGCAAAGGTCTATTGAAAATGTGAAAATGTTGTCGTTGAAAACAGTTTACAAAAAATCTTGGATTAAATTATTTCTTTGTTAAAAATCGAAACGAATTTTTCATTATTTCGTAGCGGGTATTTTGGTATCTCGTAGCAAGCTCGTAGCGGCAACTAGTCGTCATGAAAACATCACACTGATTGAAACCAGCCATTGTCAATGTCAGCTAGAATTTTTAAGCCAATTCTTCAACGTCATTAGAAGCCCTCAAGAAACCATTAAAGCCTCTTGGGGTTACTCAGTTATGTCCCAATTTCACGGCGCCACAAAACTAATGGTTGTTTGTGCGTATAATGTAGTTGATTTTTCCACTGACACTGATTTATAGTCGGAAAGAAATGGACTTTAATATCGGGGTGTAGCTGTATACCTGATCTAGAGATAACTTGGTTATGGTTTTGTTTGTTAGAATCTGGTATGGCAGGGTGCAGTACCTATGCTAACCTGGTATTTTTATTAAATTTCAAATGAAATTTGACATGAATGTACGAATTTTCGCTTCTCCAATTTTGAATACATCCAAGTGTTTTCGATGATAAGATTATATAAACGATATGTATGTATATTATTATGTTTGGTAATTCAACATAGCAGCAAAAGGTTTTTTCAAAGATTTTGATTTTGGTTGAAAGATAAGTTTAGTGGAAAACTACCAGCAGCTTAACACATTACAAGCTTTCAAGTGACTGCCAAACTTATTTAAATATTGTACGATGTAAAGTCGCATGCCATTGTCTAAC